>JAKOOJ010000002.1:185600753-186935753 GCA_022577455.1 Arizona elegans | reverse complement strand
CCAGCCCTGAAAATGGTTCGTTGCATTGCAAAATCAATTTTAAACCCCAACTCTTCAAAGTCAGATGCAGTGAAGATACCAATATTATTATAGGAAGTGCTCTGGAGTGGTTACAGTATTAATTCTAGCTTCAGTTTCAACAACTATGAAATATATGACTATACAGGCAATCCTTGACTTACAATAGTTCATTCAGTGACCATTCAAAGTTACAGCAGTACTGAAAAAAAGTGACTTATGACCAGGGGTGAAATTCATTTACCTTCCCTACCAGTTCGCAAATATGTGCATGCTGTTTGCGCATACGCAAAGCCTTCTGTGCAGTGGCTTAAAATCATGACAAAAAAGTGACATCATGACATCCGCACGGGTGGGCGGAGCCTCCCGCAGCTGCCACTACAAATTCGCCCAGCCGGATAGAACTGGCTGAATTTCACCCCTGCTTATAACTTTATGCTAAGTGACTTTTCATACTTATCACCATTGCAGCCTCTCCATGGTCACATGTTTTACATTTGGATGCTTGACAACTGGGTTGTATCTAAGACAGTTGCAGTGTCCTTGGATCATGTGATCACCTTTTGCAGACTTCTGACAAAGACAATGGGGAAGGCAGATTCATTTAACAACAGCGTTCCTAATTTAACAACTTCAGTGATTCACTTAAACAAATGTGGCAAGTAAAATGGAGCAAAACTCACTTAACAAATTTATCACTTAACAACATAAATGTTGGGTTCAATAGTGGTCGTAAGTCGAGGACTACCTATAATATTGTTCATGCTTACAAAGAATAATGAATGCTTCAAAAATACATTTCGGTGAAAGGTGTTGGACTTAATGGGAGATGATGGCTTTAAAAGGAAATAGACAAAATGGACAATCAAGGTGTTTGTTCCCTCCGACTTAGTAAGGAATCTTCACATTTTGTGTCATTCACTGCAAATTGTAGCCATTCTTTGATTTTATATATATATATATATATATATATATATATATATATATATATATATATATATATATATATATATATATATATATATATATATATTTCTTCTAGCCAGGTTTTCCCTACGTAGCCAAGGTTTTTTTGTACCTTGGCTACGTAGGGAAAACCTGGCTAGAAGAAAAACACACATAAACCCTACGAAGAAGTAAGAAAATATATATATATATATATATATATATATATATATATATATATATATATATATATATATATATATATATATACTATGTGTGAAATTATAGAATAATAGGCTAGAACTGCTAAAATTGCCGTGATAATTATTACTAAATTTCACTGTGTGGGCAAACTGGACAGAGATATTTCTTACTGACAGCCAAGGTAATTTAAAATTAAGCCTTGGGGAGGGCAAAAAATGGGCCTACCGGAAATTCGGGAAGGCCAGAAATGGGCCCGTTTCTGCCTCCAGAAGGCATCCGGAGCCTGGAGAGGCGATTTTTGCCCTCCCGGAAGCTGAAGGAAAGCCTCCGGAGCCCTGGGAGGGCAAAAACGCCCCCCCACCTCCACCATGGTGCAGGAGGCTGACTAGGCCATGCCACCATGGCCACACCCACCCAGCAACTAGGCAGAGAACCCCTTGCTAAAATTTTTGAAGCCCACCACTGCTTATACAGCATATTGCTTATTGGCTGATTTCTTCCCCCTGTAATATCAGTTTGCAAATCCCTCCCCTTATATGCAACCGAAATCATCCTTGCTCCTTAATTACTGGATTCAAGCTTTACGTGAGCATTGGGAGCTTAATGAAGTCTGTACTATTTTATACTAAGAATCAATTAATTAATGGGGGAGAATCTGCTGGGTTGCCAAATCACTTCACAAACTGAAATGCAATCAACACCCAGTATTCCCACTTCTCTTAATTTTGCAATCCAGTCCTTCTAATTAAAAAAAATGGTTTGCCCTAAAGTGGACCATTGAGAAGAGTTGGCTTATTCCCTCACGTCTATTCACCGATGCATGAAAACCACAAAATCCTCTTAGTAACTCTAACGCTTCTAGAAAAGGCTGTGATTTGTAGTGGGCCTCAGCTCACGAGAGAGCGACTGGGACCGTTTGAATTAAATGGAGCCATTTCAGCTAGGAACAGGCTTAATTGCAGTAACAGTAAGAGGGTTCAATCAGAGTCATGTGTGGCTGTTTACAAGAAGCTGTGGCGGATGCTTGGACAAGGGAAAATCCCCTGAAAAAGCCAGATCCAGGCTGTGTGTACTGCAGCATGGCTGGCCTTTTCCTGAGTGCAAGAGAACGATGTCACTCATCCTGAGCACACTGTGTGCTGTACCGACAAGCTGCTAGGGTGGGGTTTACAGTCACACACGCCACACAGCAGTAGAGCTTGTTTGGCAATCTTTGGAACTGGCCTAGTGACTTTTGACACAGATGCAGAAGAGTTAAGCTCCATTAACCCTTTCCTTGTGCTATTTCTCCAGCTACTCACTTACCTTTTGCAAGGGATCACAATAGATAATAACTCAGAGTAATATTAATGTCGTGATTCAGCATCCTGAACTTCTTATCGTCTTTTTTTAAGGAAAGTTTCTCATGAGGACTTTAAGGTGGGAATTCACACCTTCTTCGCCACACTGTTGAAATGTATTCTACATGACTTTGAAGACCATCTAAAAGCTGCAGTTGGTCCAGAATGCAGCAGTCCAGTTATTGGTGGGCCCTCACGTACGCAAGACTGAACTGGCTTCCCAACATCTTCTGGGTGCAACTCAAAGTGCTGGTTACAGCGGTGGGTTTCCAATATTCTTACCACCGATTTGCCCCATGTGTGCACCTTCTGTGCAAGCACCCAGCGTTCCGCGCATGCACTTTGCTCTCACGTGCACCTTCCCCGCATGTGTCAGGCCTCAAAAACATGGCTAAATAGGATGGCATTACGCCGGGGCACAGTCGCTGCTATCGGTTCACCTGAACCAGTCTGAACCAGTCCGAACCAGCTGAATACAATAACCAACCTCTGGCTGGTTATAACTTTCAAAGCTGTACATGACTCCACACTGGAGTATATATATGACCACATTCTTTGACTTGCTTGACTTATATGTCTCAGGAAGAACCGGTGTGTGGTTCTCCACTTGTATGAGGTATGGAGACTGTTTTTCTATTAGTGCACTTACTCTTACTTATTCTTACTTACTTACTCTTTGCAATAGCTTTGCTCCAAAAACTTGATCAGCTCACACACTGGTAGCTTTTTATAAGTAACTAAAAACTTATACATTGCTTAGTGACCGCTCAAAGTTATGAAGAACCTCTCAAAAGCCAATTATGGCCTGTTCTGATGACTACACAACACATCCATGGTCATAGGATTGCATTTTGGGCACTTGGCAACAGGCTCACCTCTACAACCAGTTGCAGCATTCTGCAATCACGTGACTGCAATTTGTGATGTTTTTGATGCTGGTTTCTGGCCTTTTCAGCAGTTTTTGGCAGAATACACCCAGCGGAATACATGCATTCACTTCACAATTGTGGCATTTGCTTAATAACTGCTGCAAAAAAGAATCATAAAATTGTGTGCAGCCATGTGGGTGCCCCAACTTATGATTGTGGTAACTTACAATAGAAATTCCAGGCTTCATTATGTTAGTAAGTCAAAGACTACCAATTGAATACTAAAATATTAAAGTTATTTCAGATCACCTTTGGAGCGTGAATTATTGCCACTGGTTACTAATTAGCTGATCTGTAATTGGGGTCAACAAATCCTGTTTGGAGTAGCAGTTAATGCTGGAACCTAGGAAACTCCAAGACTTGTCCTGCTTCAGGCACAAGGCCAGCAGGGTGACTATGGACCAATCAATCCCTCTCAGCCCTAGGAAAGGCAATGGCAAACCATTTCTGAAAAATCTTGCCAGGAAAACTGTCAGGATTTCTCCAGGCAGTGTCTGAGAATTGGACACGATTGAATGAAAGAAAAATTGAGGGTCAATTGGTTTTTTATTTTCATACTCATACTATGATTCCTTTATTGTATTTTATTGATGTATTGCAAACTGCCAAGAGTCTCTTTTGATTGCAATAGATATATGGCTAGTAAATAAGTAAGTGAGTAAGTAAGTCAGTAAATAAGTAAGTAAGTAAGCAAATCCCAATGCTTAATGGGCCAGCATCAGGCATAATACTTGAGAATTAGGCATTGGGTTCCAAGTGGTCAGGAATTGGTTCTTTGTACAATTTGGACCATTCTGCTAATATAAACAAGGGAGGGAAAGCATGCCAGGCCTGGCTCCCAGAATTCTCTCCAATTCTTAATATAGGTAGTCCTCGACTTATGACTGGTCATTTTCAATGTAATGACAAACCTCCTCAAAAGGGACCTACAACCCAGTTTCACTCTTCCGATGTCGCCCCCACCCTGTGGTCACCTGACTACCTTTTGGGCACTCAGCAACTGTCCTGCACCGATGACTGTTTGTAGAGTTCCATGGTCAAGCAACCACAATTTATGGTATTTTTGCTGGCATTTACTTCTAGTCTACAGCAAAAACCGGGCCACAGTAAACAATAGGTTCGCTTAATGACCATGGCAGCCAATGACTGCGGCGATCACTTGAACAACTGCTGCAAAAAAAAAAAAAAAAAAAATCATAAAATCAGGCTCAATCATACGGTGGTCTGCATGACGACTGTCGCAAATATAATTGAGCCTGTCCCCATTGCCAGGCTCAATTACATTTGTAAGTGAAGGCCTACCTGTAGTAACTCCAATCTGTGTCTCAAGATCAGGAGTAGGGGAAATTTTGAATGGAGGAATCAGCAGAATCCAATTGCTTCCTGAAAGTACCTACAGGAATTTGCTTAAGGTGTTCTCCAAAACACATAGATCAGGAAAATATAACTACAGAAGTCCCTGTGATAGGAATAGCATTAACAATAGCAATAGCACTTCGACTTATATACTGCTTCACAGTGCTTTACAGCCCTATCTAATCGGTTTACAAAATCAGCATATTGCCTTCAACAATCTGGGTCCTCATTTTACCCACCTCGGAAGGATGGAAGGCTGAGTCAACCTTGAGCCTGGTGAGATTTGAACTGCCAAATTGCAGGGAGACAGAAGTCAGCAGAAGTAGGCTACAGTACTGCACTCTCACCACTGCGCCACCATGGCTCATCGTGATCCCCAAATGCTTTGGGAAGAGTACTCAGGTTCTGTTAAAATGGGTCATGAAATTATAATATAGAACGTGAAAGAAAGGAAAATTTGGTAATCATATGGAGACTAACTGTAACGAATGACTTAATAACGAATGTCAATTTAATTTAGGTTAAATTTAAATCAAGCAACTGTTGCCCTGCCCTGACCTTATCTTTCTCTCTGCTGCAGCCCCTTACATATCTCCCAAAAGCCGAGTACAGTCCCCAAAAGCTGTGCATATACTTCTCCTATAACTGAATTAGAAAACACATGCAAGGCACATTTAAAAAAATTGTTTCTGTGCTTTGCAACTAGGATGTGAGCTGTGGAAATGGAGCCAGAATGAACTTTCAGTCAGCAAAATGCCAATCAGAATGAAAGTGAAATTATCAGATTTACCACAGCTAAATATACCACATGTATATATACATTACATAAACACATAAACATGCTATATCTGGGGTTTTACATTCAGAAATACTTCTGTATCAGAGGGAAATTACAAAAAAACCCTCCCTTCTATTACTGCCAGATCATTTGCGTTATTCTAGCGATGAAACGGTATAATTTGTCCATGAAGTAATTACAGTAGAAAGACTTTTTCAAACATGATTTTATTTCACGTATATTAAATACATAAATGGAAATGACATATTGAAGTGTTCTTTCTAACGGTTCAAGTTTCTAATGCCTAGTGAAGAAGCGACACTAAAATACAGTTTGTTCTCAATTTGGATTTGTCCTCAGTTTTGTCCTTATGAGCCGTGGTGGCACAGTGGTTAGAATGCAGTACTGCAGACTACTTCTGCTGATTGCCAGCTGCCTGCAATTTGACAGTTCGAATCTGACTAGGCTCAAGGTTGACTCAGCCTTCCATCTTTCTGAGGTGGGTAAAATGAGATCGTTGGGGGCAATATGCTGACTCTGTAAACAGTTTAGAGAAGGCTGTAAAGCACTGTGAAGCGGTATATAAGTCGAAGTGCTATTACTATTGCTAATGTACAGCCCAGGGGTGAAATGCTCCTGGTTCGGACCGAATCGCCCGATCTGGTAGCGATGGCGGCGGGTGGTTCGGAGAACCGGTAGCAAAAATCCCTGCCGCCCCGCCCCCATGCCCAGCTGAGCCACGCAATCATCAGAGGCTTTTTTTCTTACTTTTAAAAGCATTTTTTTCTACAACCTCTTTGGCCGAAAAAATGCTTTTAAAAGTAAAAAGAAAAAACCTCTGATGATCGCGCGGCTCAGCTGGGATCGTCAGAGGCTTTTAAAAGCATTTTTTTCTGCAACTTCTTCAGCCGAAAAGGTTGTAGGAAAAAAAAATGCCTTTAAAAGCCTCTGACGATCCCAGCTGAGTTGCCTGATCATCTGAGGCTTTTAAAAGCATTTTTTTCTGCAACCTCTTAAGGTTGTAGAAAAAATGCTTTTAAAATTAAAAAAAAAAAAAGCTGGCCACGCCTACCCAGTCACATTACCCCCCACCAAGCCACGCCCACAGAACCGGAAGTAACAAATTTTACATTACAATTGTACAGCCATTCATTTACTGACTGTTCGAAGTTACAACAGAACAGAAAAAAATGACTTACCACACATCCTCACACTTACCACTGTCGCAGCATCCCCCATGGTCCTGTGATCAAAATTCAGGCACTTGGCAATCAGCATGTATTTATAATGGTTGTTTCATCCTGGGGTCACCTGATCACCATGTGCAATCAAAGTGCGATGATGGCGCTTCCCAGCCATCTTATGGCAAGCAAAGTTCATTGGGGATCCCGGATTAGCTTAATGCCCACCTGGTTCACTTAATAACTGCAGTGATTCGCTTAAGAACCATGGCCAAATGGTGGCAAAATTGGGCACAATTCACTTAACAACCACCTTGCTTAACAAAACAGAAATTATGGTCCCAATTGTGAGCCTAAATTGAGGACTACCTGTATGCCGCCAGTTTATTTGGCTGTTGTGATATAATATACACCTGATTTCCGGGAATACACAAAAGGGAAGGAAACCACTGGCTCAGTCATTTAGGTGATAACACAAACAAACAAAATATTTGGAGAAGGGGAAAATAATCCAATCTACCAAAACTCCCAGAGAGCTCTATATGTGGATGTGGACGAGGAGAAAAAAGGGGAATAAACCATAGGTGTGTTCTTCTGCCTAACTCTCTCTGGCGTGCTGCACAAAAACACCACAGTGATATCAATAGAGTAAAATAAATTTTTACATCAAATGAAATTTAAGAAAGAGACACGAGATATCAATAAAATAATATCATTATATAAGGTGAGAGAAATAATGTATATTGAAGAATATAGGATATTGATATTGTAACAATTCAGATATTATAGGTAGATATCATTAAGATGATGCTTGTTGTAAATTGTTTTACTTGCATTTATAAATGTATTATGTGGTTTCTTAAATTAATAAAAGTTTAAAAATTAAAAACAAAACAAAACACCACAGTGAAATCTGGATTTCTTTTGCACAGTTGCTTTTTATTTCATTGGAGCTGGGAGAAATTCCCAGCCCAATCTCCAGTTTTCCATTCTATTGTTTGTTGTGATTGCTTATTCCCCAAAAGGCAGCATGGCTTGCTGAATGGAATCTCCTCCCTTTCAGAGCCAAAATAAATTCAACCACAGAGAAAATTCAACCCAGGAATATCTTTCTGAATGTCATTTCTGAATTTTAACCAAGATAATGGTTTCTCTCAATATCATGATTAGCTTTCATTAAAATATCTTCAATCCAAATCCAATCTGAAACCTAATTTCACTCATTTTTCCACTAACTACCCCGCATCCTAACTATATACTGATGCTCATTTATCTGAACAAGAGAACCTGAGTGTCTCTGGAGAGTCTCAGTCATTCAGGTCATGGTTGTCCCAAAGGTGCAGGGGTGGAATGCTCCCGAATCGGACTGGATCACCCGATCCGGTAGCGATTTTTTCCTGTGGTTCGGCGATCCAGTAGCGATCACCGCCCAGGTATCATTACTTTCTGGTTTTAACCAGGAAGTAATGTTTTTTTACCTTCTGCACATGCGCAGATGGAGTGCATATGCGCAGAGTGTGCGCTTCCGAACCAGTAAGGAAGGTAAGTAGATTTCACCCCTGCAAAGATGCTTTTTTTCAAGAGGCAACCGGACTTTCTGGTTTTTCTTTTAAGACATTTCACTTCTCATCTGAGAAGCTTCCTCAGCTCTCATCCAAGAGAGCTAATTGGACACTCGCTGATAACTGGAAGGAAGGTGGGGGCAAGGGAAAAGTCAACCATATGCTTTGGGCATGAAAATCCCAGATCCAGCTTTGCTTCTTCTGAAACCACTTGGCTTTAGTAAAGTGTACTTTTGTTAACTATGGATCCGAGAGTCTTTCTTTTCTAACTGACCAAGTTAGGACAGTTGACAGTCAGTCTGTACAACTCCATGTAGGATCTTCAGATCTTTAGAACAATATTTCTCAAATTTGATAACTTTAATATGTTGCCAAGGACAATACTTGGAATTGAAGTCCACACACCTTAAATCTGCCAAGTTTGAGTAAGATCAGTTTAGAATTTCCTTAAGGCAGAGCAGAAGTATCTACCATGATCTGTCCCCAATTCAAAATCCTCCTTGGAAATTGCCCTCCGATATGTGGTTTGAGATCTCTATGCCAAAAAATGTAGAATGGTGGGCCAGGAAATTGAAAACCGAAGACAAAACCTCTGGTCCCAGTGAGCAACCCAGATTGGATCCTACCACATTATCCTGCGACATGTATATTTGCCCTCATTTCTGAAGCTGAAAACGGTTAATTCATGCTCAAGGCAAACTGGAAATGGGAAGAACAGAGGAGAGGGAGGGAGGATGAATATTGGATTTAGAGACTGATAGATCCATTCTTATTCAGAGTTACCCAATCATTGTCTTTTGGAAAGATAATGAGCTATTGGTGATGGGGGAGGGACAGACAGATAGACAGACAGATCTATGCTTTAGAACCATAACAGGGAAAATGAGTCTCACTGATTAATAGATTTTTGGGCAATGCCCAATAATCTTGACTTCCTCTTACTGCTATTACAGTAGGATCCAGTGTAAGATCCAGTAGGATAAACTTGCTATTACAGTAAGATCCAGTGTGCTCCAGTGCAGTGGAAATTGCCTAGTGATTTCACTGAGTAGCTCAATCAGTGACATCTATAGGGGAGAGGCTTGCAAGGGGCTCACGTTGGCTTAAACAATAGTCGCATTCTAACACAAAATCTGACCTTTTCTTTGTGCGATGATCTTGCACGCAGAGGGCTTCCAAATTGTGAACCAGTTCCACCTATGGGAGTGCAACCTTATTCAGAATTAATCACTGGAACACAGAAAGAATCATTGGAATTGGCAAGCCTTCAAACCCAAACCATTCTGGGATGCTGTGGATTGAGTCTTAACCTGTTCTTCTCCATTGAGAGCTGGATAACACTTCAATGACATCACTTAAATGGGGAACTCATCACTTAGATGGGGAACTCATCAAATTTGAAGGAATTTGCAAACTAGCAGGAATAGCCAACACTCCAGAAGATAGGCTTAAGATACAGAAGGATCTTGAAACACTTGAACATTGGGCACTATCTAACAAAATGAAATTCAATGGTGAAAAAAGTAAGGTTCTACATTTAGGCAAGGAAAACAAAATGCACAGGTACAGTATATGAAGTACCTTGCTCAATAATAGTAACTGTGAGAGGGAGTCCTAGTGGACAACCATTTAAATATGAGCCAGCAGTGTGCAGCAGCTGCCAAAAAAGCCAACACAGTTCTAGGCTTCATAAACAGAAGGACAGAATCAAGATCACATGAATTGTTAATACCACTTTATAATGCCTTGGTAAGGCCACACTTGGAATACTGCATCCAGTTTTGATCGCCACGATGTAAAAAAGATGTGGAGACTCTAGAAAGAGTGCAGAGAAGAGCAACAAAGATGATTAGGGGACTGGAGGCTAAAACATATAAAGAAAGGTTCCATTCCCTTTCCTTCAACAGAGTGAAGTATTCTATTATGTTGTAGTATATATTTTCTTGAAAGGTAATTGCACAGTTGTGCACATTTTAGTCCTCTTCATTCATGTCTCCTGTAAATCATTCATCATTTTTAACCATGCAAAATGGCAAATAACATTTTGGTCATTCTGAAGCATTATTTCTCATTTCACTTTGACTTTATTAATTGATTTTATGATATGCCCTCGGTCCACGCTGTCCACTCCAGAGATTCTGACAGGTATATTTTAGCAGTGTACTGGCTTTATCATCAGAGAAAACAAAGATGGGGAGGAGGAAGGGAGGAGGGGCTCAATTAAATTGTCCTGGCAAAGGATTAATAGAAATTTAGTTCAACAATGGTGCAATTTGAAAAGTCTTGTACGGATTTATGCAAGTCTGGCATGTGTTATCTCCTTATAATGAGCTTGCTTTCCAAAAAAAATTTTCCTAGTTTGATAAAACAAAAAGGTTGGTGCCATTAAACTAGATAATTTCAAGGCAAGGTTTTGTTCTTCTCAATTCACACTCCCGAATTGGAGACTGAACAAGGCACAGCTCTGTAGACGGTTATTCTTATATCTTTGAATGATACCTTCTACATTCAGCCCCTTGTTACTCTTTCCAGGCAATTATTTTAGTTGAAAAAATAGCAACACAGAGAGTTCAGGCTGTGTTTTCCTTGTACTTTCTTCTTTCTTAAGCTCTTAAAATAAAAAAATAAATTCTTCTCACATGCATGAGGTATGATCAAGCAAGCAGGCCTTGTTTCCCTTTGATATCCTTTATAGACTGATCATAAGGTTTTTTTTTTTTCAATGTGATTTTCTTCTATTGGTGCTAATTATAAAGCTGGTAACTTGTGTTTTTTTACGTAGTCTAGATGTTCAATCCTGGACATAATTTAGGCAAATGTCATGTATAAATACAAGCCATCAACAATAAGAATAACAAGGACAGACTTCTATACTTTCCGAGATGCTATAACTCAAAAATAGGAAAATGTTCTCAACTGTTAAAAGAGGTAAAATATTCCTATTCTGAATCTAACCAAAATCAGCTTCAAAACATATAAACCGTTGTTTGGGAGGCAACTCTGACAATTGCAGAATCATAAACATGAAAGGCAAGACGAGGATCAGCAATGGAGAAAGCAAATTTCCTGCCAGGATTATTTCCTGCTTCTTCAAGGATAGGCATTTCAACTCAGCAGTGAGAAAAGTCCCCCAATAACAGGAGTCCAGAATGGAGCATAATGGTGTGAGTAAATCTTGCCATGAAATTTTGCTTATTGATATTACTGGTTTCACTTCTGTTTTGTTGCTATTTAAAGACATTGCCATTTAGATTTTGGTTTTTCTCCACCCATCCATATCACACTGGTTGCAGCTCTCTTGCTCAACTTACCACTGGCCTTGGTAGTCAGGAGGGAGCAACAAGGAAGCTTAGATCAACTGTCATGCTTATGCCTACAGAACATATGAGCTGCCATCATCACACCACTTGATCACAGGACAGCGTTATTGAACCACATGGAATCTCTTTATAGCATTAAATGTAGGATGACATTGACAAGGGAGATCAGTATAACAGTTTCTTTTTAAGCATTTTCAACTATTCCAGATTAGACTTTTAATGCACACTCAACCCAGCTGTAAAGTCACAAACTGCATTGTCGTAATTTCAAATGACACTGAGGATTACCTGTAGTCTTGAAATAATTTGCCTAAATAATAGATAATATTTTACAGAGTGTAGGAGAAACATACCACCTGACATTCTTGGCATTGGTCAATCATGTTTCATCCAATACATTCCTTCTTTTAAAATCCTCTTTATATTCATTCAGATCTATCTCTGCAATCATAAGGTCTAGTAACATGAGAGAGTTTACCCTTCTGAACCCTAAATTAGGCAAGAAAAATCTACATTAGCATAGCTACACAAAGAGTCATTGGTTGAGATGGGTATCTATAGAAACTGAATAAATAAATAAACAAATATGTATTATGAATTTAAAAAAGGTTCCCAGGAATGTGTAATATTCAGGTGTTTTAACGTTCTTAGATGGAGCTTGCCATCTGGAATGAGGTCTCCTCTGTGATCTAGGTGTCTCCCACTTTGATGGCATTCCAGAAAACTTAGTTGCTATTCCAGGCCTGAGAGGGTAGGGTAGATATAGATGTACTTGATATATGTCGCATATATTTTTATGGTTGGTTGCCCAGATTCTCCATCTTGTTTATTTCCTTCATTATATTTATATTTGCTTGAATGTATATCTATCTTGTTTTTTTTATATTGTGAGCCACCCAGAATTGTTATGAAATTGGGTGGCACCCAAAATCAAATCAAATCAATAAATAATCCATCTCTTCTATCCAGTTGCATTGAGTTTTCTTTGGGAGAAGTTGTAAACAAGTCTAGAAATTTAGTGGCAAGATGGAAGAAGGAAGGAAGAAAGAAGAAGGGAGGAGGAGGTGGGGAAGAAGAAGAAGAAGAAGAAGAAGAAGAAGAAGAAGAAGAAGAAGAAGAAGAAGAAGAAGAAGAAGAAGAAGAAGAAGAAGAAGAAGATCATTACCAGCAGCATCCATGGTGTCCTTCACTTATAGCACATGAAATGCAGTGTCATGTTTTTATTTACTGGTATTCATGTGGTAAACACTACTGTTAATAACAGTCTAGCATTAATTTGATTGCAGAATTCATTGATTTTTGAGGTTTGTACAAACCACAAACTAATCAATCAGAGTTGGTTTGCACAGCATGCTGAACATAAACAAGATAATTATGGTTGAACTATCCAAGTTCCAGATGCTGTGCAAATGCAACTACTAAGTCTTTTCCTGAACAAGTTAATTGTGTTCTGTGAACATAATCATTCTATTAAATGAAAGCAACTCTGGTAAAACAACTGAAAAATAAAGTGAAACAGAAAATGGAACCTAGAAAATGATTTTCTGGGCCACATATATTAGTTCTGCAGGTACTTCTACAATATTATGTATTGTATATTTATATGCTCTAAGTTTTTATCCTCATATTCAGAGTGCGTGAGAAAACTTACCTTAGTCAACAGTTAAACAATAAAAAAAATTGGACGAATAAAAAGATATTTGCCTGGCATTTCAAATGCAACAGGGTCCAAGTGGCCATATGTTTGAATAGGGGAGTTGTCTGTGGTATCTAATTATCTCTCTCCCTTTGTGCCTACAGAGCAGTGTTTCTCAAACTTGATAACTTTGGGTGGGCTTCATCTCCCAAAACTCCCTTGATGGCTAGGGAATTCTGGGAGTTGAAGTTCACACAATCTTAAAGTTGCTAAGGTTGACAAACGCAGCTCTAGAAGATGCTTGGTGAAAAGGTCACATAACTCTTCTGGCTATGTTTGCATGTCATCAGGAACTTCCTCTATGCGGGCTCCATCGTGACTGTGCAATTCTGCAGGTTCTGTTTGTGGCAAATAAGTCTGATGACTCACAGAGTTTTTCTTCACTAGCTTCTAATCACAAAAGAAACATGCCCCAGCAACCTCTTTTTTTCCTTACTAAATTTATCGTTGCCCAGCCCATACCTGAGCAGCTGTAAGCATCTCTTTAGCAGTATTTTAATAGCTTTTATCCCCTTTCGCCTATATACTTCCTGTTATGGATGCAATCTGATATAAAAGCAAGGTTCTACATTTAGGGAAGAAAAACAAAATGCACAGATACTGTATATGTGGTACCTTGCTCAATAGTAGTAACTGTGAGAGGGATCTTGGAGTCCTAGTGGACAACTATTTAGATATGAGCCAGCAGTGTGCAGCAGCTGCCAAAAAAGCCAACACAGTTCTGGGCTGCATAAACAAAGGGATAGAATCAAGATCACGTGAAGTGTTAACACCACTTTATAATGCCTTGGTAAGGCCACACTTGGAATACTGCATTCAGTTTTGGTCACCACGATGTAAAAAAGATGTTGAGACTAGAAATAACGCAGAAAAGAGCAACAAAGATGATTAGGGGACTGGAGGCTAAAACATATGAAAAATGGTTGCAGGAACTGGTTATGTCTAGTTTAATGAAAAGAAGGACTAGGGGAGACATGATAACAGTGTTCCAATATCTCAGGGACTGCCACAAAGAAGAGGGAATCAAGCTATTCTCCAAAGCACCTGAGGGCAGGACAAGAAGCAACAGGTGGAAACTAATCAAGGAGAGAAGCAACTTAGAACTAAGGAGAAATTTCCTGGCAGTTAGAACAATTAATAAGTCAAACAACTTGCCTCCAGAAGTTGTGAATGCTCCAACACTGGAAATTTTTAAGAAGATGTTGGATAATCATTTGTCTGAAGTGGTGTAGGGGGTTGGACTAGAAGACCTCCAAGGTCCCTTCCAACTCTGTTATTCTATTCTATTCTATTCTATTCTATTCTATTCTATTCTATTCTATTCTATTCTATTCTATTCTATTCTATTCTATTCTTCACTGATCACTATAAAGGTGGCATGGTGAGGTGAACCTTAGATTGGCCCAGCTCCTTTTGGATACTTGAGGCTAGTGCAACCAGAACATTTCCTTCCTTTCTCATCCCCAACAATTCTCCTTTCTAGGTCTGTTCTGCTCGGGGCATCCTGTAGGTGAGTCTAGTCCTTTGAAACCAGCCTCAAACCTGTTTCTGAACTGAGCATGCTTAGAGATCCGGCTTTCAATGAGAAGCCAGACCTCATTTGACAGACAAGGGGTTGCAGAAGCAGATAAATCTGCTAAACCCAGATTTAAAAGTAACCAGTGGTGGGCTGCTGCCAGTTCGGATTGGTTTGGGTGAACCGGTAGTTGCAACCTGCGCTATGCCGTCCTATTTAGCCATGTTTTTTAAGCCACAAGTGTGCGCAGAAGGTGCGTGTGAGAGCGAAGTGAGTGCGTGAATGGGTGCACTCACACTTTTGGTGCTGGGCGAACCAGTTGTTAATTCATGTGCTGCCCACCTCTGAAAGTAACCCTTCTAACAGCTAACAGGTCTGAGGCAGTGGTGAAATCTAATTTTTTTTTACTATCAATTCTGTGGACGTGGCTTGGTGGGCGTGGCAAGGGAAGGATACTGCAAAATCTCCATTCCCACCCCACTCCAGGGGAAGGATACTGCAAAATCTCCATTACCTCCCCACTCGTGGGGGAAGGATATTGCAAAATCTCCATTCCCAGCCCACTCTGGGGCCAGCCAGAGATGGTATTTGCTGGTTCTCCGAACTGCTCAAAATTTCCGCTACCAGTTCTCCAGAACCTGTCAGAACCTGCTGGATTTCACCCCTGGTCTGAGGGAAGAGCTGTGCTTATGTGCATTTCACAGTGCGACTAAACTACCCTTTTACCTGTTAGAAACGTGGGTTTAGTGCTCTTCGGAAAGGACACTATATTTGTCTGTAAAAATAGCCTTAAAGACAGGTTGTGAGTTGCCCATCTGCTACAGTAGAGAATTCCCTGTCCCTATGGCTATCAGTTATTAAAGCTGACAGGTGCATGGGGGGGGGGGCAGGATTGGGTGTTGTGGTAAGAGGGAGTCTCCTACTGTATATTGTGTAAGTTGAGTTTTCTGTAGTACAGCAAGAGCTTCCTACTTGCTATATTGAGCAACTCCACCCCACTCCCCTTGGTGTGTGCTCGGTTGTACAAAGCAGCAAATAGTACTTTAAAAGAAAACCTGGCATCCCACGGAGTTTCTAAGTGCTATTCTCAAACAGAAAATAAGCATGGTTTTAGGACTGTCTCTGCTAATGTGTCGAGTATGTTCCTCCAGCTCAGTGAAAAAAATGTTCGTTTTTAAAGAACATGCACACTTTTTTCTCATTCCGAATACACATTCGGAAAACAGAACTGCCTTTGTTTAGGATTTTGTCTTTCATGCAGCTTTCTCTAGGCTGGATCTCTCCAGGTATACTGAATACACTTCCTTTATGCCTAACCATAATTGGTCAACACACATGGTGGGCAACTGTTGTGAGAAAGCTTTTGTTGTTGTTAGTTGCAAAGTCATGTCTGACCCATCGCGACCCCATGGACAACTTTTCTCCAGGCCTTCCTGTCCTCTACCATCCTCTGGAGTCCATTTAAGCTCACGCCTACTGCTTCAGTGACTCCATCCAGCCACCTCGTTCTCTGTCGTCCACTTCTTCTTTTGCCTTCAATCTTTCCCAGCATTAGGCTCTTCTCCAGTGAGTCCTTCCTTCTCATTAAGTGGCCAAAGTATTTGAGTTTCATCTTCAGGATCTGACCTTCTAAAGAGCAGTCAGGGTTGATCTCCTCTAGGACTGACCGGTTTGTTCGCCTTGCCGTTCAAGGGACTCGCAGGAGTCTTCTCCAGCACCCTAGTTCAAAGGCCTCCATTCTTGGACGCTCAGCCTTTCTTATGATCTTCCCCTTATAGTTCCAAGTATTCAGATATGAACATGGATTGGTAAAATTTTGGTCATGCATCCAATTTTCATTGTGCAGCTTTAATTTGCTTATTTCATTATATTGATTAGTTTATAGGCTACTCCAATCTGCTGACTAAGCCACAAAGCACTGCAACTGGAATTGGAATCATATATGTAACCAATGAAAACTTAAAATATTCCTCTAGAATTAGGGGTTGTGTGTACACACTAATAATAATAATAGAACCTGATATTATGTCTGAGAATCAGCTAATCAGACCGGCCTGCCTAACTTGATGGAACAACCAGGGTTTTAGTAGTTTTTTAAAGTCAGGAACGTAGGAACCAGTTGCACATTGGGGTGCAGTCTTCCAGAGGATGAGGGTACCAATTAAAAGGTGCAATTACAATGCCTATGATGGTACCAGTATTTAACTGAAGGGTCACATAGCAAGCCCACCCTACTAAATCTTATCAGGTGGACAGGGAGACAGTAGCCTTTCAGATACCCAGACCCTGAGCTATGAAGGGGTTTAAAGGTGATAACCAGTACCTGGAGTTGCCCTTGGAAGCCATCTGGCAACAGTGCAACTTTCACATTGGATGTGTTCTTCATTGTTGATTGTGTTCTTGGTAGTGCATCTATCACTACCCAAGCCATTGCATTTTGAATCAACTGTAGTGTAGTAAAGTTCTTCAAGGGGACCCCCCAGTAGAGTGAGTCTCTACAGTAGTCTAAAGATGACTAAGTCATAATTAACATGTGTGATATCTGGCATTCCATGAAAGGTCAAAATTGAGCTGAGTGAAAGCCTTCCTAGCCATTGCTGCTCCTCAAGCAGAGTGGTGAGTCCAAGAGGAAACCTAAATTATAAATATCTCCATCCAGAGACAGCTAACTTGAAAATAACCAGCCTTCAATTCCGCAGTTGCTCAGCCTTGCTGGGATTCAGTTTCAATCCTTTCCTTCCCATCCAGACCAAGAGGACTCGACAGATCTGGAGAGCATTTTGATATCATTGAGATGTACAACTGGTATCAATAGGGTATAGATGAAACAGATCTATGCTGATGGATGATTTTGCCCAGTGGTTTTAAATATATGCTGAATAGGAGCAGGGAAAACATTGAATCCAGCGAGTGATCCAGGCCCTAATTTCTTTCCCCAACTCCAACTGGAACCATCCAATTCAACCTAGTCCTCACCTTCAGAAAACAGCTCAGTGCCATTATTGATGGTACTGAAAGTCACTGATAGCTGAAGAAGGACTAGAAAGATCATATCATGCTTATCCTAGTAATAATGCCAGGGATTTATCATTATGTGATCAACACCATCTCCAGGATGAACCTGACCTTAAAATGGAATTTAAATGGATCCAGATAATATGTTTAGGGTCTCTGCACTTATAACCCAATGTGTGCTCCACTATCTCCTCCAAAGTCATATCCAATCTATCTAGGAAAAGCAATGGCTTCTTGGGGAGAAAGGGCAGCATCCCTCTTTCAAGGAACAGTACAACATTCCATCTCTCAAGGATCCAACTTGTGGAAGGTTTCATAGACCAAGAGAGGCAGGGATTCAAACTACAAGTGTCTGAGTTGATACCTCAAGAAATTTTCTTTGCTTCCTCAAAGCTTAAAGGATCAAATGCATCCCAGATAACACTGCACGATGGAGCCTCCAGTCATATTCTCTGGCTCTGTATAGGTGGCATCTCGCTCTAAGCAAGTCTGAGAATCTTTGTCCTCCAGAAACCTGGAAAATTCCTCACAGCAGTCCCTAAGATGGTATTTCTGCCTGTTCTTAGTAGTATATGACTCATTTATTGATGGCATTGAAAGCACTGAGGGCCCTGGACAGCAGTTTATGAGTCCAGTAAGATAAAAGCAGAAAAACGTTGATATTTTGCTGTTCTTATCAGCATGCTTGATCAGATTCACTCTGAAAGTTGCACCTGGACTACTCTAGTCACCTCTTGGTTTGCTTTATTCCCTGAAACTCCTAAGGAAACCAAACAGTCTCTCTGGGTTATCAAGTCAGGAAAGGTTTATCAGATACAATTTTGTCCAAGACTCCTTATTCCAGCAGATGGTTAATCCCTCAGAGGAACCGCCTACCTTCTGCTTGAGAAATTCCCTAATTGCTCTGTGGAAACAAGACAGCTCTATTAGAATCTGGGATGGACCAATCAAACAGGCCACTCTCCCTCTGGAGGCTTATGGCATCGGAGAACTCTATAGCAATTAGGGAGTGATCCAACTCAAGGGGCAGATGTTAATGTTGCAACTGCCCCAAGGGAAAACCCAACTCTAGTATATGGCCTCTGGCATCCATCAGGTTTGGTCTTTCACAACCTGGGAGAGATCTATGTTTGTCAAGATATCCATGAACTCCCGAGCTGCCTCCCACCCTTCTCCCAGAACAGGTAGATTGATCCCTGACAACCACCCTTGTGATAAGTTCCAGTAGTTCAGGTAGGGAAGTTTGCAGCAGGTAAGAGAGTATACAAGCAGAATTCCCACCTCGTCTCTAGAGACCAACCTTACTAACAGGGTCTTACATCACATCATTCCCTGTCCTCTTTATGAATTTATGCCTGCTGCACGATCAGAAACTCAAGAGGACATATTTCCAAAAGGGAAAGTTGTCCCTCCATACTCAATCAGGTTTTGTGATATAATATTGATATGCATGAGATCTCCCTGACTATTATAAGACTTTGATTACATGGAAGGAGGGGTAGAATGTATGGATAGCTAGAAATTCACCTTGCATTGCTTCAGCTATGTAAAGACAGCATCACTTAAAATTTGAGGTGGAACAACTTGGGAACAAACTCACCATCCAAACAAAACATTGGTCTACACGCTGCTTACCATATAGATTATCTAAGAATACATAACAGAGCCTCTGTCTGTCCCAGGGGCATTTCCAGGGAAAAAAAAGAAGAAGGGTTCCTTTAAAATAAAAGTATATAAAACATGAATGAAATCACTGGAGCAAGGACTAGGTTGCCAACGCTGAACTAGCCCTAACATGTGTATTGAATGAAAGCAAGTCTTATGGTGGCCTCCAGGGAGAGGATGGGATGGGGGAGATACTGGTGCTGTGCAAGGTTTAGCGGCCAGGAAATGCTAAGGATATTTAAGCCTGGATGGGGGAATTCCCATCCACCACTCTTTTCCTCGGTCAATGAATGACTAGCAGCAGCTTTCTATGGTTCCTGGGAATGTCACTCCTCCTGCCTCCAGCTCAGATTAGTTGATCAGATTTGCATGCCTGTGTTCCTCATGCCCAAAGCGTTCATCAACCATACTGAAACTGTGTGTCATTTTCTTTCTTATTATTATTTTTACATTGCAGTCAGCTAGTGCAGGAATGTGGGTTCATCCCTCTTTCATTGAATGAGCGTTGGAGACCGGGTGGTTTGAGCTGGAAACAGATCTATGTCCATGGATGCTTTATCTCTTTGAATCAATTTGGAAAAGATCCAAGGGAGTGAAGCTGGTGGTGGCCAAGATGTAGTGAGTGGCGTGGGTTATGTAGAACCGGGAGAAGGGAAAATGTGGGCTCCCCTTTACTTTATCATTTACCTCTTCTGTGCAAATACATCACCATTTAAGTCATGTGTCATTAAGTGGTTCAGAAAGTTCTTGCTTCATGTTCCCTGATCCAATTAAGGTTTAGTTCCACCCAATTAAGATTCGGGTCCACCCAACGCAGTGTATTTCCTTGCACCTAGAAAGATAACAAGCAGAATTTCCCCTTCCTTGTAGCTATCACCACATCCCAAAGGAGAACTTCTTATCATGTTATGACTGGTCTCATATTTCCCCCTAGAATTCCCCAGACTTACAAGCTGGGTTCCTCAAAATGTTGCATTTTGGGAGCTATAAGGAAAAAAATTTTAGATTCTTGATTGGGATATTCCCATGTTCATTGTACACCAATTATGCATGAGTTTTTTTGAGTTGCATGAAAGCTCATTGTATTACGGTAGAAGTTTGGCTGATTGTAATGTTTAACCATCCGGACTTGTTGCTTGTGTTTTGATTTGTTTTAATAACAAATGCTAACAGAGTATCATCTTCCACCCAACAAAGATTAACTTTTTTTTTCTTTTCTGACATTATTAGTTTTGCTCCTGAAATCTGATACTGCAATTTTATACTTACTTGCTTGGAATAAAACCTACTAAATTTAAGATAATTAGAACTGCAGAAAAAACAATTGCTACCAACCTGCCTTCCATTGAGGACCTGTATACTGCACGAGTCAAAAAGAGGGCTGTGAAAATCTTTACAGACCTCTCACATCCTGGACATAAATTGTTTCAACTCCTACCCTCAAAATGACGCTATAGAGCACTGCACACCAGAACAACTAGACACAAGAACAGTTTTTTTCCCAAATGCCATCACTCTGCTAAACAAATAATTCCCTCAACACTGTCAAACTATTTACTAAGTCTGCACTACTATTAATCTTCTCATTGTTCCCACCACCCATCTCCTTCCACTTATGACTGTATGATTGTAATTTTGTTGCTTGTATCTTTACAATTTATATTGATATTGTTTCCTGATTGCTTATTTGTACCCTATTACTATGATAAAGTGTTGTACCTTATGATTCTTGATGAATGTATCTTTTCTTTTTATGTACACTGAGAGCACCACGACAAATTCCTTGGGTGTCCAATAACACCTGGCCAATAAAAATTCTATTCTATTCTATTCTATTCTATTCTATTCTATTCTATTCTATTCTATTCTATTCTATTCTATTCTATTCTATTCTATTCTAAATTTAAGATCACTCACTTCTAAAAAGCATACGATTACATTATGCCTTTTATTCATTTAAGCCAGGGGTGTCAAACTCAATTTCATTGAGGGATGCATCAGGGTTGTATTTGACCTTGGGATGCGTGGGGGGGGGAGGGCTGTGGCCAGGGTGAACATGGCCAGCTCACCCTGGCCTTGGTAGCACAGTGGACTAATGCACTGTTATTAACATCTGCTGCTTGCAATTACTGCAAGTTCAAATCCCACCAGGCTCAAGGTTGACTCAGCCTTCCATCCTTTCTAAGGTAGGTCAAATGAGGACCCAGTTTGTGGGGGCAATAAGCTGACTTTGTATAAATATACAAAAGCATGAAGGCTATTGCTTAACGCATTGTAAACCGCCCTGAATCTCCAGAGAAGGGCGGCATATAAATTAAAAGCAAAAAAAAAAAAAAAAAAATCACTCCTGTCAGGGGCAGCTGTGGTAGCCCAAGCGCTCAGCCAGAGAAAATGAGCTCCCAAGCTCTGTTTTTGGCTGCAATGGCCTTCTGCAACCCTCTGCCAGTGAAAACGGAGCTCGGGAGGGCCGTGGGAGGCCCTCCCAAGCTTCATTTTCACTGACAGAGGCACCACAGGCTGGTCCTTCACTGTTTCCAGGGCAACCCCATGGGCCAGATCTGGCACCTGGGCCTTGAGTTTGACACTCCTGATTTAAGCCGAAGGTCTCCAAACCCTTCATAAAGTTTCAGATAGTTCATCAACCCCCAAATATTTATTATATCAAAATATCATTTTAACTAATACTTTTAACAACAACTACTACAATCCCTTGCCATAGTCTCATTGACCCCAGGGGACAGTATTGACCACTCTGGAGAACCTTGATTTAGGCTGTTTGAATATTGAATTGTTTCAATATCATTTTAATATATTGAATGGAGGAACAGAACATCTAAATCTGAGCCCTAAATTAAACTATGCAAAACGTCCAGAAAAAAAGAGCAGAATGGCAGAGTCTGCTAAATAATAAAATGACGAAACTCAGTGAAAGAAATTCATGATCTGGCAAATTGTTGTTTTCTAAAGCGCTGAAATTCTCAACCATGTTGGCTTTTTCATAGAAAATAAAAGTCAGTGCACGTTAAAAACAATAGCAAGAGCCATGGCATATATGGCAGTTTATTAGAAAAGGGGAAGAATATATACTTGCTCTAGAGAAAATTAATCACTTAAAACAGATTTCTCATCTTGGCAGCTCCCATATGTAATGGAGTTTTCATTCATCTTGGCCACGCTGAATGCGGATTATGGGAATGAAAATTCAAAACATGGCAAAGGTGAAAACGGATAGTAGGGGATGAATAGACAGTGTAAATAACCAGAATAACAGAACAGAATAACAGAACAGAGTTGGAAGGGACTTAGGAGGTCTTCTAGTCCAACCCCCTATTCAAGCAGGAAGCCCTATACCATTTCAGACAAATGGTTGTCCAATCTCTTCTTAAAATCATCCATAGTCGATTAATCAGATCATTTTTAAAAGAATATTTAATTAATATGATTAATTGGCACAACAGGCCACATCCCTTTCTTATAACACAGGAGAAAAAGGTTCCCCAGAATGGTGCCTGGTACAATTTACATAATTACCACCTATGAGCTAAGGGCCTTTTTCCCATTCAGTTTTATTAATATACTTGTATGCAAAGTTATAAATTCAATTTTTTTAAAAAAGGTTTCAATAATTGGGAATTAAAGCCCTTACTGAGCTCAGGGCAATTAATCAATTAGCCTGTGAAGGAATTGATTAAAACTAATTGAATGAATCAACTAAGAAGTAATCTAATTTATAAGCTATAGAAAAATATGCCCCAGCCTTTACAAACAACAGTTGTTACTACTGGCTATGTAAGATATTGTATGAGTGTGTGTTTAGTCAAGAAAGGGACTTGAAATACAAAGAGGAACAGTTTCACACATGCACACACCTACACACACATAAACAAGTCTAATAAAAATGACCTTTCCTATCTTTCCAATAATGAGCTTGAGAAAAAAAATCTGTCCTTGGAACTAATGTTTTCACACATTTAATTTAAACTTAGCATCTCATTCAGGTATAAGGTTTCATTTTAATTGAGTGACTCAGCAAATGCATTCATACATCCTTAGTCTTAGGTCATAGTTTGAAGATGAAAGCAAGTGGAATAAACAAAGGCTCCTATGAAAAGGCTGAGTTTGACGAGAGGTTTTAAAAGGGGGAGGAAAAAACTAAAAAACAAACAAACCCCCAAACACTTTTATGGAACTAATTTTTGTCCACAAAAATTATAAACAGCTGCAAGAAAAGATCTCTGAGAACAAATAACCATTTTTGCAGGATGCCATAAGCGCACGTGCACTTGATTTTACAAGGGAAAAATACTATTTTCAAATGCTGTTCTTGTCCATAAGTATTGGAACATGACCAAAAGTTTTACACTTGCAATTCTGAGCTTTCCTTGATTCCAGTTTCTTCTTTTTGCCTCTCCCTTCTATTTGTACACATGGCCAGTTCTCCCTTAGAGATTAACCGCTTTCCAAATTGGAAGAAGCAACTGAATAGACATTGACTAATATCTAAAAGGGGCAGTGCAGTGGCTGTGTTTAAGACACTGGGCTTGTTGACTGGAAAGCCATCAGCCCAGGTTTGAGACCCAAGCACCATGTGTGACAGGGTGAACTCCGGTCTTTGCCTCAGCTCCTGCCAAACTAGCAGTTGGAGAGCATACAAATGCAAGTAGATAAATAGGTACCACTTTGGTGGGAAGGGAACAGTGCTCCACAACATCATGCTGGTTCAATGGCCTTGAAACAGAGATGATCACTGACCCCTATAATCAGCAATGTGTAGCAGGGTAAAATCTGCAGGCACACTTTTTGTTTTTGCTATCTACTGTATTTTTCAGAGTATAAAACACACCTTTTTCCCCCTAAAAGGGGGTGAAAATTTAGGTGCGTCTTATACACTAAATGTAGCCCCGCCCACCCACTGGCCCCCACCCTTTGGCCTCTGCCTCCCAGCAGTTACCTCCTTGCAGCAAACAGCAAGAAAAAACAGCTTCTTTCACCTTCAGCACAGCCTAATTAGCACAAGTTGATTGGATCGGCCTCCTGACTCTCAGCTGTTTTGCTCTCAGCTGTTTTGTGTGGGTCTCTGCTGCTTGCTGCAAGGAGGTAAATTGCTGGGAGCAGATTGTTTTTTTCCTTGTGCTAATCAAGCTATGCTGAAAACAAAAATGAAAGTAAAGCAGGTTGTTTGCTGTTTGCTGCAACGAGGCAAAATTGCTGGGAGCAGGGGCAGAGGCAGATTTCTTTTTCTTGTTTTCCTCACCAAAAAAGGTAGGTGTGTCTTATAGTCTGATGCATCTTATATTCCGAAAAATATGGCAAATGGTGTCCTCATTTTATAAAAACCATTTTGCTCTTTTCATTTTGCTGATGTTTGTAGGTAATTTTATACCAAGAAACATATAGTTCCTTATGGAAAATATCAGACCAAAAAAGAAATGACATTACTCAGATCAACTTATTTGTCAGCTCTTGTTCCGTTTCCTGAAGTATCTTCAAATTTACCCACCAGCTCTCGACCTAAGCCTGCTGTTGTTGAGTGTTTGTGCATGTATGTGCACTAATGGAACACGGCTTGTAAGAAAAACAGAATTATAAAGGAGTGTGATTCTTAGTAAAAAGAAACAAAACCCAGGGCAAACAACCCAGAGTGCCTGTTGCACGTAGACAACTTAGAAACATCTAGGGTCATTTGGGGCTCAGAACACTGTGGATGCCTCAGTTGCTTAGTTATTTCAATATATTAGAAAACTGTAAAACCTACTGGGTTGTTTTTTTATTATATTTTTGCCCAGTAACATCATGCACTGAACTCTCTTCCTCTTGGAAATTCCCATAAACTTTTCGGTAGAGACTGAAGCACAGTCCGCCGAATGTGTCCTAAGTTATCAAGGACTGTGTTTTATTTGAAGATGATGAGAAGCTGCTCTTGGATTTTGAAGCCATGCTCTGCTCAAAGGGACAATTTATTTGTGTTTTAAAGATAATTAAGGCAGAGCACACTCTGAAGCTGCCTGTCAATAGTTACTGTATTTTTCAGAGTATAAAACATTCTGGATTATAAAACGCACCTACCTTTTTCGGTGAGGAAAACAAGAAAAAGAAATCTGCCTCTGCCTCTGGCTCCCAGCAATTTTGCCTCGTTGCAGCAAACAGCAAATAGCCTACTTTACTTTCATTTTCATTTTCAGCATAGCTTGATTAGCACAAGAAAAGAAATCTGCTCCCAGCAATTTACCTCCTTGCAGCAAGCAGCAGAGGCCCGCGCAAAACAGCTGAGAGTCGGGAGGCCGATCCAATCAACTTGTGCTAATTATACTGTGCTGAAGCTGAAACGAGCTGTTTCTTCTTGCTGCTTGCTGCAAGGAGGTAAGCTGCTGGGAGGCAGAGGCCAAAGGGTGTGTTTTTTTTTTTTTTAATTTGATTTATATGCCGCCCTTCTCCGGAGACTCAGGGCGGCTTACAATGCGTTAAGCAATAGCCTTCATCCTTTTGTATATTTATACAAAGTCAGCTTATTGCCCCCACAAACTGGGTCCTCATTTCACCTACCTTAGAAAGGATGGAAGGCTGAGTCAACCTTGAGCCTTGGAGAGATTCGAACCAGCAGTAAATTGCAGGCAGCTGTGTTAATAACAGGGTGCGTAGACCACTGTACTATCAAGGCTCTTTTTGGTTACATTCAGTGTATAAGATGCACCTAAATTTTCACCCCCTTTTAGGGGGGGGGAAAGGTGTGTCTTGTACTCTGAAAAATACGGTATGTTGAACAACTGAATGAAAAACATAGGGGAGTGAAATGACCAGAGGTGGTGCCAGTTTTTAGTTGTAGTTGTTTTTAGTTGTTTCTATGTTTTGGGGGATTGCCCTATAAATTAATGAGATTTAGATTGTTCATCTTGAAAGCGGGGAGCTGAGGTTCTTCCCTTTTTTTAAAAAAAAGCAAGACATCTGGCCCATGAATATTTTTAGCTCACACCTTTCCCACAGACCTATACATCACATTACATATTGCTAAATGCTTTTTTTTATTTTGCAATTTAGTGTTTGTTGTGCCTGCAACATTTTTTTAAAAAGTTTCTTTTACCACTATGAGCTCTGTCTTGTTTCTCACTCTCTCTTTTAATAACATTAAACTTCACAGTGAATCAGATTGGATTAATAATCAATAATTGGATGAATCAGTCAGTCAAGAAGTGCATTTCATCTGCATTTATATTGATGCGATCTTGTTCGTCTTTCAGTTATTTCATTCCACGACAATACACATATTAGAACCAATACTGCAGACATTTAAAAGGAGACTACTTTTAACAAACAAGAGACTAACAAACAAGAGATTAACAAACAAGAGACAATGTGTTCTAACATCTCTTTTCAAAATCTTACAGATGTAACAAAGATCCCCCTTCCCCTCCAGAAGTATACTTTGTCCTTTCTAGGCCCTTCAATGTGTGATTATTATTATTTTCAGATGTCAGGACTGCCTTCTTTCCACCAGCCTAAGTTTGTTTGTTTGTTTTTAAATTTTTTATTTAAATTTATTATAATACAATACAATACACTCAGTCAGACAGTGTTATTTTTCTACACAGGTTAGATTGATTCTTATTTTACATTTCATCGAAACGTAATTTACATATGTATTTTAAAATTTATATTAACTTTTATCTATTCTTTATTCGATTGTCAATCCACCTGTACCAATCATCCCACACCGTATAATATTCTGAGTCTTCATTCTCATTTAATTTTAACGTTAATTTGTTCATTTCGGCACATTCTAAAATCTTCTGAATAATATGTTCCTCTGGTGGTATGTCCTTTCCTTTCCAATATTGGGCATAGGCTATTGTTACTGCAATAAGAATATGTATGATTAAATATCTCCCCCCCCCCACTTATTTCTCTTTAGTACTCCAAGGAGAAATGTTTCAGGTATCAATTCAATTTTTTCATTAGTTGATTCTTGTAGCCAGTTTTGAATTTTTCTCCAATACTTCATTGCTTCAGGACAGGACCACCACATATGAAAGATTAGCATAAATTTGTTATTAACCTATTGAATAGCCATGTTGGATGAGAATTTTGGGAATTAATTCTAAGCTCCAACATACCAAGGAGATATCAGCTTTACCAGGCCATAGTAAATAATTGGCCTTTGGGATTCTAGCAAAATAAAAGTGGATTATTTATGCATTGTTGTTAGTTGCGAAGTTGTATCCGACCCATCGCCACCCCATGGACAACATTCCTCCAGGGGTGGGTTCTAAAATTTGTTACTACCGGTTCTGTGGGCATGGCTTATTTTGTGGGCATGGCTTGATGGTCATGTGACAATTCTTTAGGATTTAGCAGAGGTACTGGTCTATCAGGCTTTTAACTGCTTGCAGAGCTCTACTGATCTACTCATTTGTTTTTGGAGGCCCTGGTCTACCCTTTTATTTTTGCAGGCACCTGTCTACTCATTTATTTTTGAAGGCCCTGGTCTACCCTTTTATTTTTGCAGTCAACGGTCTACTCATTTCTTTTGGAGGCACAGGTCTACCACCACACTGCCTTTTAACACTGATCAGCTGTAGGGCGGCCCTTTGAAGCCCCGCGGCAAGAGTTTAAACAGTTTTTTTTTCTTCTAGCCGATCAGCTGGGACTCAGGAGGCAGCAATAGATTGGGGGTGGGGCCAAATAAAAGGTAAGAATAATGCGGGGGGTGGGGGCAGGGGGTGGGGGGCAGAACCAGTTTGGTGACATCATATCGTCACCACTATTGGCTAGCGGAACCGGGAGGAACCGGGAGGAACCCACCACTGCTTCCTGTCCTCTACCATCCTCTGGAGTCCATTTAAGTTCATGCCTACGGCTTTCAGTGACTCCATCCAGCCACCTTGTTCTCTGTCATCTCCTTCTTTTGCCCTCAATCATTCCCAGCTATAGGCTCTTCTCCAGTGAGTCCTTCCTTCTCATTAAGTATTTGAGTTTAATCTTCAGGATCTGGCCTTCTAAAGAGCAGTCAGGGTTGATCTCCTCTAGGACTGACCGGTTTGATCACCTTGCAGTCCAAGGGACTCTCAGGAGTCTTCTCCAACACCATAGGTCAAAGGCCTCAATAGTGTTTGTTTGTTTGTTTGTTTGTTTGTTTGTTTGTTTGTTTGTTTTGGCTCCTGAGTTTTAGCAATATAGGCTGTGCTTGTTACTTGTAACATCATTCTTTGGAGAGGCAGCTTGACCTTGATGACATGGGATGACCAGACTTTGTTACATGCGCCGCAAGCTGAAAGAAGAAAATGATTGGAGATCAGATAACAATATGAGACATGGACTTGGGATTTTAGTATTTTACCCCATTTCCTGTTGATATAATCTGGCCAACATGCAACAAGTCAGTAGCTGAAATGTGAGAATGAAAAGCTCTATGGGTTTTGAAAAGAAATCAACTGGAAGAACAAGACTTGGAACTGGGAAGGCTCAGATTTCACTTCTAGCTGTGATTGCAGCCCTGAGTCCACACAAGGGAACAAACTCAATGGGATGGAAGAAATTTAGTGAACAGATTGCATAGACAGGGTATAGGTCATATGGATTTAGCTGATGCACTAACAGCTTTGGAATGAATGTAGAGCCCCTAGAGAAGATCAAAAGAATGTGTTGAAGTCAAGGAATGGGGTGATAAATATGATTCTAATCCATCCCTGTTAGATTATGTTTAAAGATTAAAACTAAGTCTTAGAGCAACATTTTCCCAAAGCCTCAAGCATTTTTAGGCTGGGCTCTAAAAGATTTCTAGCTTGCATCTGTCTAGAACATATTTATTTATTTATTTATTTATTTATTTATTTATGTCAAGAATGTATTAGATAATATATATAAGTATAAGGATGAATTAAATACATTAAATAGATACAAATAGAGGAAACAGAGACAGGACAGGGATAGTAGGCATGCTGGTGCTCTTATGAACATTCCTTACAGACCTCTTAGGAATGGGGTGAGATCAACAGTAGATAGTCTTAGATTAAAATTTTGGGGGTTTTGGGATGAAACCACAGAGTCAGGTAGTGCATTCCAGGCATTGATCACTCTGTTGCTGAAGTCATATTTTCTGCAGTTGAGTTTGGAGCGGTGCATTTACCGGTAAATTTGTATCTGTTGTGTGTTCGTGTATTGTTGTGGTTGAAGCTAAAGTAGTCACTGACAGGTAGGACATTGTAGCAGATAATTTTATGAGCTACGCTTAGGTCATACCGAAGGCAGCATGGTTCTAAGTTTTCTAAGCTCAGAATTTCAAGTCGGGTGGCATGATCTGTGCCATATCTTTTAGGCAGTCCAGAATGATACCATGTTCAATGGAATAAAAAAACCACTGGGATGTCTAATAAGGCTTCTTATTATCCTTCCCTCATCTATGTCATGACACATGAGTTACCAATGCCATCTTCATCCCAAAACCAGCCTGAACCCTGACTAGAAAGAGTCTAAAAAATCCATTTACTTTTAAGGTGCTGGGAAGTTGATCCTCCACCATCTCAACAGCCTCCTTAAAAAAAAAAAACTTGGAAAAATATGGTGCAAAATGGTCACCAGAGTCAGGTGGTAGAACATAAAACTGTTTCTTCTCTAAGAGAGAGTTCACCACCAAATACTAGGTTGGTGGATAGCAGCCATCTGACACAATAACAGAGCAGAATTATGAAGGAGAATAGAATATTGCATATCGAGCGTAAGGAACAATATGACAGATTTTAAAGAAAGCTGCAAAAAAATATTCATTTATTTATTTTAATTTGTTAGCCACCCAACTGCAGTGAACTCTTAACATAATCAAAGAAAGCAGAGAACTGGTTCGGGTGGTTGGAGTTGATGAGATCCTCAAAAGGAGAAAGAGATGGGAAGCATCAAGAGCAAATGACAACATATTAAGTTGTACATAGATGAGATGTAAGCAAGAAGAAAAATAGAGGGGTGTAGAAGAGAGGTGTAGGCAGGGGTGCTATTCAACAGGTTCTGACAGATTCTGGAGAACCAGTAGCAAAATTTTGAGTAGTTCGGAGAAGTGGCAAATACCACCTCTGGCTGACCCCAGAGTGGGGAGGGAATGGAGATTTTGCAATATCCTTCCCTCAGAAGTGGAGAGCGAATGGGAAGTTTGCAGTATCCGTCCCCTGACACACCCACCAAGCCATGCCCACCAAGCCACATCATGCCCACCAAGCCATGCCCACAGAACTGGTAGGAAAAAAATTTGAATTCCACCAGGACAGGTCTTGACATAACATAGATTTATTTAAATTTCTTTTTTAAAAAGCACTAATTAAAATAGGGTTGATTGTTCCTCTTCTCTTCTTGGCTCTTTATTGTCTAAAATGGGGATAGTTTGGGGTAGAGCAGGATGCAGTCATGAAAAATTTATCACTGTGAGATGGCAGACAATGTTACTGTTTGCTCTCTGCTGTTATACCCTTCTCCATTCTGGATCTTCTTTGCCTGCCTGCATTTCTTGGCTAATCTTGGTTAAATTCTTCTTGGCTAATTAATCATCCCGAAGTTAAAATATTAATTTCATAAAGATTAGAAATGTTCTACTCTGAGCCAATAGAGAAGACCCACAAATATTGGGGTCCTGTTGGAATTTTCTGTATATAAATCTTCTCTTGAGTTTCCCCCCCACCCCCTTGCTATTGTTGGGAAATCAACAAGATTTATTTGAATACCTGAGATCAAGCTTGAAGGTGAGATTTAGCAAATGCCAAATGTTTTGCTCTGGGTGCAGCAAGTGGAGGAGTTGAAGAATGAGCAGTGAAAGAGACAAATAGATGAATTATCACCAGGATATTAGGTTTATTTAGTTTTATTGTTTTACATGATGTTGTAGACTCCAAAAGAGAATAACACAATTAGCATGTTTTTATTCAGATATTAAATTAATATCCAAAAGTCCTTGAGCATGACTTTATCCATACATTTAACATTAAGCAAAGTATTTATCTGGGAAACAATGGAGATAAATTCACATTAGATTATGAGCAATGCACCTAATCATCTGCTCTTTATATCCTGACAGATGATGCCCAGTTTTGAGTTCCCCTTGATCTCTCAAGGGGAATACTGAATACAGTTTTGGTCTCCACGATGTAAAAAAGATGTGGAGACTCTAGAAAGAGTGCAGAGAAGAGCAACAAAGATGATTAAGGGACTGGAGGCTAAAACATATAAAGAACTGTTGCTGGAATTCGGTATGTCTAGTTTGATGAAAAGAAGGACTAGGGGTGATATGATAGCAGTGTTCCAATATCTCAGGGGCTGCCACAAAGAAGAGGGAGTCAAGCTATTCTCCAAAGCACCTAAAGACAAGACAAGAAGCAATGGATGGAAATTCCTTCGCTAATCAAGGAGAGAAACAACCTAGAACTAAGAAGAAATTTCATGACAGCTAGAACAATTAATCAATGGAACAACTTGCCTCCAGAAGTTGTGAATGCTCCAACACTTGAAGTTTTTAAGATGTTGGATAACCATTTGTCTGAAGTGGTGTAGGGTTTCCTGCCTAAGCAGGGGGCTGGACTACAAGACCTCCGAGTTCCCTTTCAACTCTGTTATTCTATTCTATTCTATTCTATTCTATTCTATTCTATTCTATTCTATTCTAGTCTAGTCTAGTCTAGTCTATTCTAGTCTATTCTATTCTATTCAGAGTCAACCATCTTTCTGATAGAGATGAGAGCTTTCAGTAGCAAAGCATCCCCTTACGCAGTAGGACACCCGGAACTGCTGTGCATTGGTTTACAAGAAGGTAAGTTATTGCCACAGGGAGTTGCAGAACCACATATATCCCCAAACATATATGCAGAACCACTTATTGTATGCATATCCTCAAAATATAGAGGAAGCATGGAGGAATAAATAGGAACATTTTGATCTTAAGATACATCTAGCCATTGACCATAATAGAAGATTGGATTGGATTGGATTGGATTGGATTGGATTGGATTGGATTGGATTGGATTGGATTGGATTGGATTGGATTGGATTGGACTAGACTGGATCGGATCGGATCAGATTGGATAATCTGATCTTCAGGATCAGTTTTCTATACCATCTTCTCAGCCACGTAATAGCTTCATAGTTCAACTAGATATCTCTTATCTGTAAAAGTATGCATGTGAGACTAACTTTATCATAAAAAAGCAATTAATATACAGGTGCATGCCTGCAAGGGCAAGCTGTCAAAACCTGCTGGGTTATGCATTCTAAAATTGTACTTTTTCCCCTGTTTATCAAAAAAACCAATGACTTTTGGGGGCAACTCAGGTAAGAAGGCAGTTGAGTGAAGCCTGAAAATAGAATTTCTGCTTTAATCAGATCTTTTAACATTGGGTAGATATGGAATTGTGGCAGTATTTTGAAAGTGTACTGTAAATTTTGAAGGATCTACCCCTAAATCAGACTCTTTGATAAATCAGGTATGAACTCAAAGAGGCAGAGATTCTTGTTATGTTGTCTCCACATTTTACTCCACCTCCTAATATCAAAGAGCTGTTATCTCCTTGAAGACTACTTCATTACCTGGTCATCTGACTTTTTTTTTTTTGTGTGAAGAATTAATCCAAGCAAGCATTGTGCATAATGTCAGTTTGGGCCAGAAGATCACACAAACTGTCCATAAGCTGCACATCATACAGTTGCCAAAATGATTCACTGGGACAGCTGTAAAAACTATCATGTGCCAGTAATGAAAAAAATGATGGGAATATATAGTTGGAAAAGTAGTAAAACCCCCTTCTTTTTAGTTAGTTTTTTACTATTTAATTATTGTGGATTAAATATTTAATTATTTAACTATTTAATTATTGTGGGTTAAATATTGTGGGATTTCCAAATATAAACTGATGAAGTCTTGGCTAATAACACACCAAATTTGTGGTCGAAAAGAAGAAAGTGTGGATAATGTATCGGGCAATAACAGGGGATACTAGAGTAGAAAACAAAGAATTGAAGGAAACACATCACATACTATCAGGTTCTGAAAATCAAAGTTGAAAGATTATGGCATAAACCAGCCATGGTGACTCCAGTGGCTATTAGTGTACTGGGAGCCATACCCAAAAATCTTGAACGACACTTAGAAAATCTTCACATTGCAAAAGACCACATTGTTGGATCTGCAAATATACAACCCTGTTTCCCCGAAAATAAGACCTCCCCTGATAATAAGCCCAATCAGGCTTTTGAGTGCGTGCACTAAAATAACTTCCTCCCGAAAATAAGCCCTCCCCAAAAATAAGCCCTCCCCCAAAATATTTAAATGCATGCGCAGCTGGTCCCCGACATATCCTCTGGTTAGGGTTAGGGAGACAGCTGGAAATCAGGTAAGACGGGAAGAGGAGCCCTGTCTTGCTCCACGCGCCCCAAAATAATAAGACCTCCCCGAAAATAAGGCCAAGCGCTTATTTTCAAAAAAATAATAAAACAGGATTTAATTTTCGAGGAAACACGGTATGCTGGTACATTATGACATCTTAAGTTCTTAGGAAGAACTTTTTGCATGTGAAGGCCAATACCAATTGCAGAACTGGCAGCTGGGACTTCACAATTTGGTGTATACAATAGTGATTAAGAAGTAAAGCCTCCAGGTACCCAAGTTTGCATTTCTCTGTTCTAGATTTATTTTGGTTAGCATTCTTCTAACAATCAGGAGTCTCCTTGTGGCAAGAGGACTGGCAAACAAATGTAATAAATAATAATAACCCAGATTATTTGTCCATGCAGAATAGTAGCATCTCTGCTTTAGTAACATTTTGGTCAGACAGAAGTCATTTCCTTCCTACAGCATGGATCTTTTTTCATGCAAAAGTGCTTGGTTTTCCACTGAATACAATGTTTTCATATTGTCCTTTGTTCTTCCCTCTATCTCTTTCCTAACCTATTAGAAAGATTTATATTATATCATCCATTTTTCAGAGGGAAATCTTCAGAAAACAGCTAGCAACACACTTTAAAATCAATAAAGTCACAAAAATCCACACATTTTGAAAAATGGTTACAGGAACTAGTAACATGACTAGGCATGGCTAGTCTAGTGAAGAGAAGGACCGGGATGATACCAGTGTTCCAATATTTGAGGGGCTGTCACAGAGACCAAGGGATCAATCTATTTTCCAAAGCACCTGAAGGTCAGAAAAAAAACATTGGATGGAAACTGACCAAGGAGAGATTCAACTTCAAAATAAAGAGAAACTTTCTGACAGTGAGAACAATCAACCAATAGAATAGTTTGCCTCCAGAAGTTGTGGGTGCCCCATCACTGGAGACTTTCAAGAAGAGACTGGGCATCCAGTCAGAAATGATCTATACTATATGGTCTCCTGCTTGAGCAGGGGGTTGGACTATCAGGGGGTTGGAAGAGACTCCAAGGTCCCTTCTGTTGTCGGCCACCAGCTGCCAGCAGAGTTGGCGGCAGACTCGGACGATGAGGAGGTTGGGCCAGCTCTGGAGTCTGGGGAAGGCTCTGATGGATGCCCTGCATTGGACACAGAGATAGATCCAGGTGCGTTCGACATTTCCCAGCCACTGGAGAGGCAGCTGCCTTTGGAGGCTGAGATAAGTGGGGAGGAAGAACATCTGGGGCCTGTTCCAGATGCATGTATGTGCAGAGCTTTTAGGAGAGGAAAACAACTGAGGACAAGGAGTTGACTCGGGAAGCTGAATGGCCCCGCCCTGGCTGGGGAATAAATAGAAGGAAAGGGGAGTGGTGGTCGTAAGAGACAATCGTTCGGATTTCTGAAGATTTGGCTCATCATGTTTCGTGCCTCAGAGACTGCTTGCCAGAACTTAATTTGCAGCTTTGCGGCTGGGAGCACACAGCCTGGCAATTATCGCAAGGAACTGATAAGGTCTGTTACTACTCTTTTAAGGACTATTGCCTGGACTTTTCGGTGTGTGAATGCCATTAATTCACAGGAGATAAATAAAGAGGGGTTTTTCGTGTGACAAGGAGTTTTTGTTGTTTCTACTAAGGCTGGATCAGAACACCTTCCAACTCCTTTATTCTGTTCTATTCTAATTACAGAACTTTAGTTCTTTGCTAGTTACCTGGATATTACAAGCTTTTCTGTCTTGCGAGTAGGTTGCAATAGCTGGAAAATGATAGTATGTGAACAGGCATAAGTTATTAAATGCCTTCCTCCATTTTTGTGTTAAAAAACTATTCCACCTTCCTCAAATCAGTAAACTGAAAGTGTCTCAATTCCTCACCATGATGGCACATGCACTGCAGTGGTGGGTTTCAAATTTTTTTACTACCGGTTCTGTGGGCGTGGCTTGGTGGGTGTGATGTGGCTTGGTGGGCGTGGTTTGGTGGGCGTGGCAGGGGAAGGATACTGTAAAATCTCCATTCCTACCCCACTCTGGGGGAAGGATACTACAAAATCTCCATTCCCTCCCCAATCCAGGGGAAGGTTACTGCAAAATCCCCATTTCCTCCTGATCAGCTGGGACTTGGGAGGCAGAGAATAGTTGGGGGTGGGGCCAGTCAAAAATTTTACTACTGGTTCTCCAGAACTGGTCAGAACCTGCTGAAACCCACCTCTGATGCACTGGCTTGCCAATCCTGTGTTTTGGGCATTATGCTGAGCTCTGCCACTCAGCTACCACACCAGGAGACCAGGGAAAGGGCAAGGGAACTGTCACCTTAAATGATTGCAGATTGTCCATACAAACCACTGAAGTGAACGACAGCTGCTTCCATGTATCCGCAGCTGCAAATACAAATTCACTCTTCACAACAATAACAGAAAACACTCTTGGGTCTGCAGCAGCAGGGAGACAGAAATATGCAGAGTGAAAAAGACACGAGAGGCTCACTGGGCAGTTCAATCCATTCTATGATTGAATTGGAACTTGTGTTTGTTTGGTCCTGCCCTAAAATTAGACAAACGGGGACTGGAATACGTGCAAATTGTATTCCACATTTCCTGTGACCGATCTGTCAAGAGAGGATTTTATGCATTTGCTTGGAAAAATGCTTCAAAATCTCTGAGCTACTACAAAAATGCTATTCTCATCTTGGTTCATGCTAATTTCACTCAACACAGTGAGCGAATGCTAATTTCACTCAACTTCCCTTGGCGCTTTAGAAAGCAGGACTTAGAAATGCTCAAAAAGTCTAACACAAGACTAACTCAGGAAGTCATTTTTCAGATATCCTAGTCCCAAAATATAATATTTGGATTTTAAAATGGGGCCTGTGCAGCTGATACAATAGGTGCAGGATTGATCTGGTTGCATCTGGACTGTCTTCCTGTCAGCCATGTTCCTAACCAGTGGTGGATTTCAAAATTTTTTACTACGGGTTCTGTGGGTGTGGCTTGGTGGGCGTGGCAGGGGAAAGATACTGTAAAATCTCCATTCCCACCCCACTCCAGGGGAAAGTTACTGCAAAATCCCCATTTCCTCCCAATTAGCTGTGACTCGGGAGGCAGAGAATAGATGGGGGCAGGGCCAGTCAGAATTTTTAGTACCAGTTCTCCGAACTATTCAAACTTTCCGCTACCAGTTCTCCAAAACTGGTCAGAACCTATTGAAACCCACCACTGTTCCTAACCTTTTCATGGCCTTAGCCTGAAGGCTCATTGGCCCAACACAGTGTAAGTCGTTTCCATTTGTTCCCGGGATAAACTTTGCAGAACTAAACAAAATGTGCATTTATTTTTCTTGATGGGAACATACAAGCAGGAGAAACAATCATAAAGAGGCGAAAGATCACACACAATGACATTGCCTTGCGTGTATCACTTACATGCAATCACTGAAACAACAAATATAAAGTGTCGAGGTTTGCCAAGAAGTTGTCACCCATTGGTGGAAACAAACAAATCCGGCGTGGTTGCAAAGAAGCATTTGAAATAAATCATCTGGAAAATGAAAGGTTGACTCAAACAGCCCTGTATTAATAAAGGATTAGGGGGGAAAAGTAGGAGTTGAAAGCAAGGCGTACAATGCAGCTTTGTGCAATATGTGTGTGACTATGGCAGTAGGCTGTGCAGTGTATAACAGTTTGTTTGGGAGACTAGCATGCTAAAAAAAATCTGCATAGGTGCACAACAGGGAAAAATGTTGACATATTGCAAGTGGAGATGGGAAACTTTTGCATCCAAAAGAAATATACTTTCCTGTGGCCCATGCAACCTGAAAGGTACACAGCATTAGAGAAACACAATTTTAACCTTTATTGCCTTGCATATGCTTAAGGTGGGAATTGATTCCTTGTAATAGTTATGATTGTGTACAAGTGAGAATATAAACCTGGGAGCCATTATTCAGGTAGTCCACCCATGTTGACTGACCTGTCTAGTAACCATGCAAACTTATGAAAAAATCAATTTGTGACTGGTCTTGCACTTATGACCATCACAGCATCCCTCAGTCATATCAGTGTGTGCTTCAAAATGGGCTTCTGACGAACAAAATTAATGGAGAAGCCAAGAGGAAATCGCAAGTCACAGTCTCATGATATCTCGTTTAATGACTGCGGTGATTCACTTAACGATGGAAGTGGAAGTGACATCATAAATCTGGTGCAGTTACATTATTTTTCACTTAATGACCAAGGTGCAAAATGATGGAGTTGCCAGTCCTAATTGTGGTCATTAAACAAGGACTACCTATAATTGGCTTGTCACCAAGCTGTTGCCTTCCACACTGAGTACGTTGCAACTCCTCTCGGACTCATGTCTCTTATTCAAGGAGCAGAGCACAGCCATGGCTAGGGGACCTTCATACAGATTCAACCTGGTGCTAGCTGTACCTATTCTTGGAAGGCATTGCTCATGGTCACTCATGCCCTGGTCCTTCCTGGTTCAATTACTGCACTATGGTGCTGCCAGAAATTACAACTAGTCCAGAACACAGTGGCATGGCACCAGTGGTGGTGGGTTCCTCCCAGTTCGGTCGAGCCGGTAGCGGTGACGATATGACGTCACCGAACCGGTTCTCTTTGTCCAGGAGCTAGCCCCCACCCCGCCCACCCCTGTGTTATTCTTACCTTTTATTTCTTCTTTTTTAGCCCATCTGATAGGTGCGGCAGAGTGGATTACTGATTAGAACCCACCACTGCATGGCACCCATGGTTTACCCTTGTTATACTACTCTGCAGGAGCTGCACTGGCTTCCAGTTTCTTTCCAGGTAGAATTGAAAGATATGGTTATCACCTTTAAGGCTCAGAATGACACAGGGATATGTTGTTTCCGGGATTATCTCTCCCTGAGATAATCTGATATCTGCCCATTCCATTAGATCTGATAGGGTCTCTGTGTCCCAGGTCTCTTCCCTTAAGCATCACCACCTTGTAGGTTTTAGATGGCACACCTTCATAGCAGGGGTGGGTTCTACTTACCTTTACTACTGGTTCGCAACGGGGCCGTGCACAAGTGCAGAAGCTTCTGCGCATGCGCAGAAGCATTTTCATGACATTGGGGTTGGTGGGTGGAGTCTCCCGCCGGTTTTACTACTGGTTCTCTACTACCCGGTGCGAACCGGGGGCAATCCACCACTGCTTCATAGTAATTCGCCAGTTGCGCCCCTTTCTTGATCGGGATTCCATGTGTACAGTCACTCATGCCCTCGTCACCTCTCACCTGGACTACTGCAACGCTCTCTACATGGGGCTCCCCTTGAGGAGCACCCGGAGGCTCCAACTGGTCCAGAATGCGGCCGCACGGGTAATTACGGGAGCTGCATGGCGCTCCCACATAACACCGCTCCTGCGCAAGCTGCACTGGCTCCCAGTGGTCTTCTGGGTGCGCTTCAAGGTGTTGGTTACCACCTTTAAAGCGCTCCATGGCATAGGACCTAGTTATCTCCGAGACCGCCTTCTGCCACCGACGACCTCCCATCGACCCGTGCGCTCCCACAGAGAGGGCCTCCTCGGGGTGCCATCAGCCAAGCAATGCTGTGGGGGCACCTACCCTCTGGAATCAGCTGCCCCCAGAGATAAGGAGAATCCAAGACCTCCGTGCCTTCCGCCGTTCCCTTAAAATTTTCCTTTTCCAACAAGCCGGGCTGGCCTAACAATGCCTTTTAAATGATTTTAAATTTGTATGTTTCTTAAAAGTTTTTGGCCAAATTGAGATATTTCCTTTTAATTTGTTCTTAATGTTTATATTATGTGTTTTTATCTGGCTGTACACCGCCCTGAGTTCCCAGGAAGAAGGGTGGTATATAAATTTGAAGTAAAATAAAATAAATAAAATAAATTTCTTCTGCTTCCCCCCCCACCCCCAAGATCTAGGCAGATCCCTATCCCCAGGGCCTTCTAATAAAGTATAAAGACTTAGGGGTAGTGTGAAGCTGGAACCCAGGAAAGTTCTAAAGGTTGCTCTGATGTGTGCACATCTATTGGCTTCGGGCACCAGAAGATTTTGTTGTTATTGTTGGCCTTTGTTTGTTTGTTTCTCTTTTATTATTGCTTATTGACTGCCCAGGTTCATACTATACTATATAAAATAGGCAGCCATACAAATCTTTTAAATAAATAAATTGAGTGAGCGAGCAAGCAAGCAAGCAAGCAGATTTAGGAAGTCCTCCACTGTCTTAAAAGTGTCTCTGGGTAACTACTAGAAGCTGCTGGTTTAATTCTTTTGACACACCTTTGTGCCTGTATTATGTCCACCCTGAATCCTAGTTAATTACACACCCAGCACTAACTGCCTGAAGAAAACAGGCCCTACCCCACCAAGCAGTGTAAAATAAGTTGAAAAGGCAACAAGTTTGGACCAAGGGGAAAAAAACTTACTTCAGTCTTTTGGAATGAATTAATCTAATAATATGGGTTTGTGTTTTTTTTTAAAGTAAGGCAGGCAGTCATGGGGAAGGCTTTTATCAGGTGATATCAACAAGGAATTCTCATACATTGTCATGGACCTCGAGGTATATTTCTAGTGAGAGAGATCTTTGAAGATCTCTAAAATTGTGAAACTTTACCTGTCTTATGCAAGCTCATGAGATCTCATTAAAAATTTGAAAATCTCATTTGAATACATAAAAATCTTACTAACCCTTGCTTACATAGCATTTGAATCCCTACTCAGATGCCAGCATCAGCAGGCACCATCCTATCAGATGAGTCCCACCTGGTATTTGGAACTCTTCACATTCTTATGCACCCCTTTCATATTGTCACTTGTAAATATATACGGATTAACAGAGTTGGAAGGGACCTTGTAGGTCATTTAGTCCAACCCCCTGCCCAAGCAGTAGACCCTACACCATTTCTGACAAATGGCAGTCCAGTCTCTTCTTGAAAGCTTCCAGTGATGAAGCTCCCACTACTTCTGAAGGCAACTTCTGTTCCATTGGTTGATTGTTCTCACTGTCAGAAAATTTCTCCTTATTTCTAGGTTGAATCTTTCCATATAATTGAACATATTATAGGGACTGGAAATAGGCTAACCATCTACCCACCAATAAATGTAATACTGTATATTTTAAATTCGAAATCCATAGAGATAATTGTTCTCAGGAAGCCACACAGGTTCATACTCAATCTGGGGAAGTGAATTTGAGACTGCGTCAAGAGACACAAGTGTGAAGTGCAGCCGAAGATATTTTTACTGTGAGTTGCATTTAGAAACTCATTGTTAGACTGAAGTGCCTTTCTCTCCCCACCATTTCATTTAAGTGCAAGCAATAAAACCGCATATTATAATCAATCCCATAGAAGCGTGCAATTGCGTGTTTTTGCATACTCTGTAAATAACTTGGTTTGTAAAAGTCACTGTCTAAAGATTACATTGCAAGACATTACATGCTTTGAAATTTGAACTGGCATTTTGTTTTGTAACACTTGGAGCACCTCAGTATGAAATAGTTGACGTTCTTCAAGAACATATCCAGTCCTATGCATCTGCAGGATTTCAGCATTATTCAATACCTACCTACCTACCTACCTCTCTCTCTCTCTCCCTCTCTCTCTCTCTCTCTCTCTCTCTCTCTTACTCCCACACACACACACACACACCAAAATAATGAATAATAAAAGAAAAAAATAAGGAAAATGGCCATTCCCCTTTCCATGTGACAATCGGTTAGATTTTTAAAAACAGCTATTATTATATACCATATTTTTTGGAGTATAAGACACACTCCTCCCCCCCCAAAAGAGGCTGAAAATTTGGGTGCGTCTTATACTCTGAATGTAGCTTTTTCGAAGCTTTTTTTCAGCCCTAACGAGGCGAGTGAAGTGATCTTCTGATGCTCAGCTGTGCTTTAGAAGCTTTTTTTCAGCCCTAATGAGGCGCTAGCGAGTGAAGCGATCTTCTGTGCTTTGTCTGCTTTTCTCATTGCTTATCTCTCCAAAGATCAGCTGTGCTTTAGAAGCTGTTTTTTATCCCCAAGTAGGGGATAAAAAGTGTGTGGACATGCTCAAAACTATCAAACTAATGTGCTGAAGCTGAACAGACTAAGGACGCTAACCAGATGAATATAGGCAGATTCTTTTCCTCTATTTTCCTCCCCAAAAACTAAGCTGCATCTTATACTCCAGTGCATCTTATACTCCAAAAAATACGCCATATATATATATATATATATATATATATATATATATATATATATATATATATATATATATATATATATATTTTCTTACTTCTTCGTAGGGTTTATGTGTGTTTTTCTTCTACCCAGGTTTTCCCTACGTAGCCAAGGCTAGAAGAAAAACATATATATATATATATATATATATATATATATATATATATATATATATATATATATATATATATATAATCTTTGCCAATGCCACAGAATTAAAACTATTTTATGCAGAACGTTTCGGCAGTTTATTCTCTCATGGAGGAATTCTTACCTCCTGTAACCTCCTAAATCCTAAGCTTTACTTGCACATAATTTATTATTTCTCAGGATTTTTTTTTTAAAGGGGGCAGATGATTTGTAGCTTTGCAGCTTTCATGTGTGCCATATTAACTAAAAATATAGGTGGGAGTAATACTAACCAATAATTTCTTCCCCTTCTTTATGGAATAGGAAAGAGTGAGAGGGATTAGGCCTCCAGTATCAACAGTCATTGAAGGTGAGGCCCTGAAAGGTTTCTTTGTACTTTCATTGAGTATTTTGGAAGAATTCTGTTTCAGAAGAAACAGAAATTTTGGGAATTGCTAGCTGTGCAATTCTGTAAAGATCTTGTTTACCATATTGCAATCAGTTTGCTGGGTCTCCATTCTATCCATTCAGCCATCCATTCTAAGAATCATTAAATTAATCCTGCTAATAAATAATAGAATACCAAAGTAACAACTATCATGATAATTATTTTTAAGTAGGCATTTTAAAATGCATAAAACATAACTTCCTGCCACACACACACACACACACACAATTTTAAATCAGCTGGTTCATACAATGTCCTTAAAAAAGCATTTTAAAAAAATTAGGGTACATATTTTAACTGCTAGATTTGCACTAAATGCAATTCACTTGACATAATGTTCTATAATTAATTTTGAATTAATAGAAGGGATTGTTGTTTTTGAGAAGTCTTCATAAGTGGGAAAATAAAAAAAGTGAGCAGCCCACTCCTGAATATTGAATTCTTTATCCCTGGAAAATAATAAAAAGCTAGATCCTTGCCATAAAACAGGTTGGCATTGTTGTCATCCACTCGTCTCTCACTGTAGACAAACTGTACCAAATGGTGTTGTTTAACAGCTCACCAGACTTTTAGCCTATCAGGGATGCATGGATTTTATTCTTTCAGGAAATGGAGCAGAGATATCATGTCAGGTGTGATGAATAATAGCTGAGTCTAGCCAGAACTGCCATCAGGAATTCTTTCAGTGATGATCTGCAGTATATTGCTGAGTATCACTGCAGTAGTTGGGTCTCCTAAAACTCTTACAAATCTCTACTGCATGAATCCCCCAAGGCTGTCACCATAAATTTCCACTATGCCAATCTATTCCATTTCTCAATGCTTGCCATGCCAGACCTGAGAAATGAATTGCATGATCACAGCAAAGTCTTATGCAATGAGTCCTACCTTCTCTGGCAATTCCTCTATTTCTTCCTGATACACTTGCATAGAGGCTTTTTGATAAGTACAGTGTACTCCCGTGTTGGCAAGTTCTCAACGACCGTTCTCAATTGACAGTATTAAAGATTACTTTGACAGTCATCTCAAGAATCTCTTCATCCTTTCCTTCAGCTGTGAAGCAAAATGCATTGCTTAAAGAACCAAAAAAAGAAAAAAAAAGAAAGAAAGAAACAATTATTTCATTTGCAGCCAGAACCATATCTTCTTCTACGCTTCCTCGGATAGTGAGTCAATCACATAAAATAAAAATAATTAAATTAACTGGTTGTCTAGGGCTATGTTGTAATTGCAGTCAGTGATTGACACTCAAATTCATGAGTATATAATGTTCTGGTTTCAGGTCTCAGATAAATTGATGGAGGAATAACAAAAACTGAACTTAATAACAGGGCTTTGATGTAAGATCTGCCTCATTTGTGTAAAGTAATTAGATAATAGCTTGTTCGTCTGTTTCCTGACTAAAGAAGAATCCAAGACCTCACTGCATTTTTCTCAACTCAGCATGAAACTAACTAGTTATACCAATGCTGAATTGATGAAGTTGGCTCATAGTCTAGGATTTCCCTAGCTGGCACCCTGAAATAGTTTCCCTTTAGGATGACAAATGACTGAAACTAAAAACTTATCTACTATGCAAAATGTAGTTCTATCTGGGACTAAAAGGTGATCTCATTATTAGCACTGTTTGATTTTAGACAAGTGCCATACTACATGGAAAGTTCAGTACTGACTTTAGAAATACCATGTTTCCCCGAAAATTAGACCCTGTCTTATATTTTTTTTGAACCCCGAAATAAGTGCTTGGCCTTATTTTTGGGGATGTCTTATTATTTTGGGGCACGTGGAGCAAGACAGGGCTCCTCTTGCCATCTTACCTGATTTCCAGCTCTGTCTAACCCTAAACCTAACCAGAGAAAATGTCAGGGACCGGCTGTGCATGCATTTAAATATTTTCGGGGAGGGCTTATTTTCAGGGAGGGCTTATTTTCAGGGGGCTTATTTTAGCACATGCACTCAAAAGCCCAATTGGGCTTATTATCAGGGGATGTCTTATTTTAGGGAAACAGGGTAGGAGGTGCTAAACCATCCCTGTAAACTACACCTATAACTTATCCAAATGTAGAGGATTTTAGTCTATAACTTCCAAGTTGTTTGTTGTTGTTGTTGGATACAATGAATGAGAAAGGCTCTTTCAATCTCAAAATTGGATTAAATGAAATCCTTTACACAGGCACTAAAATAAATAAATGTTCCCATGCATGAAAAATGGTCTAATGTCATCCTGATGTGTTGTAGATATTATCGTGAGGACATGCTTCATGCCAGGGTGAACAACTGATGGCTGCCGCACAAAAATCATCCCCACAACTCATGCCTAGAAAGGTGAAGAGCAAAACTGAGAAATTCTGAAATCCCTGTTCCGTTCACCATTTGCTTCATTCACTGTGGTCTTTACTCTTGAAAAAATAACATGGTCTCCAGCCATCAAAAATTGGGGGCTTTGGAAAAAGAGAATCTTGTTTATCTTAATTATTTTATGAAATCATTTCTTGTCTATGTTGAGTCATAAAGATACAAGTTACATTTTATAGGCCATCTGGTTCACCATTCTACCAGAACCTGGTAAATCATCCCTAATAGCTATCTCACTTTTATCTGAAAACCTCCAACAAGGAGAAACCATTACTGTCTCTGCAAACTGTTCCACTTTCACAGCTCTTCTGGTCAACCTCAGAAATGTTGCCTAACATTGAAAGGCCAACTATCCTTTCTTTTAATTTCAGCCTATGGTTTCTTGTGTACTCCTCGGTTTCAACAGAGGTTTACACCCTCTTGGATCTGACATTAGAGTTCTGTAACCTTCTATCACATCCTTTTAGAATTGGTTTCCTAATCATCCTAGAACCATTCCTCTAATTCTATTCCAGCTTTGCCATGTCCTTTTTAAAATGTGGTGCCAGGAACTGGAAACGTACTCCGAATTCATTCTAAGTAAAGGTAACTTCCCTAACCCAGAGGAAGTAGCATCTCTTCCAAGCTGGACACAATGTGTGTTAATACAGCCCAAGATTGCATTAACCTATTTATCAGAGCTGCGATGGCACAGTGGTTAGAATGCAGTACTGCGGGCTACTTCTGCTGACTGCCGATTGTCAGCAGTTTGGCAGTTCGATTCTCACCAGCTCAAGGTTTTGATTCAGCCTTCCATCCTTCCGAGGTCGGTAAAATGAGAACCCAGATTGTTGGGAGAAATAGTCTGACTCTTTAAACTGCTTAGAAAGGGCTGTAAAGCACTGTGAAGTGGTATATAAGTGCTATTGCTATTGCTACCAGTTGCTTCATACTCTACTTCTTGTTCAGCTTGAAGATCCTCTGGACAGGTCTCCCAGTCTTGTAATTAAGCATTTGATATCCCCTACCTAGATGTGCAAACTATCATTTGAACAATAACCTGTTGGCCCTATCAACTGTATTTTTATTTTGTTTCTTAACAAAATATTTGTCCACAATATTACCGAACCATTTAATCAGCATAAGAGGTTGAAGTCCTGTTTCATTCTTTCAACACAGAAAATTGTCAAGTGCCTAGTTAGATACATATCTGTCTATCCCTGTACTGTTTGTTTAAAAGGTTCAGACTGACAAGTTACCACATCGCTTCCTATCTGAACCTTTTTAACTGCAGTTGAATTTAGACCAAGTCTTTGCTTGAAAAAAAAAAGTTGCAATGTACCACTGAGGGTCTGTCATTACCACAATATCCCAGTGAAGAATGCTGCAATGAATGAGCAATAATATCATGACATCATAAAAGCAGGAAGAGGTTAAAACTTCTGGCTTCTTTTCCTGTTTTGAGTGGTGGTATGTCTTATATACCTCATCCATCTTCTTTCCAGCCAAAGATGGGAGATAATTGACTCCTGTTTTGTGGCCTGGCTGATGAATATTGATGGTGCTACCTCTGAATGCACATGGGGCGAAGAGATGAATAAGGAGGTCATCCACTTCCATTTTAGTGTTCTAATTAATTAACTATAGTTATAAGATGTGATTAATTCTCAAGATTCTGAGCAGTGTATATAATATGTAATAATAAGTAATAGCAATAATATAGCATAATAATAACTGAACAGTAACTGAAAGATCAACCATTCCGGTGCCAATGGCTTTTATAGATCAACCTTCATAGTATTTCTGAACTAAACAGATCATCATTTACTGCTGGAAGTCCAAAAGCAAGACAGGCACCGTCACCTCTGGGAACAAAAGACAAAAATCTCTCTCCCATGGTGTTTAGAGAAATTAGAGCACTTTTGAGTATAAATGTAGATATGTCACCGAGAATTGCATTACTGTTGTTGGTGGAAAAACAAGATATAAATGAAACAAAAAAGGAACTGATTGTAAATTTGATAATGGCAGCTAGATTAATAAAGGCTAAATATTGGGGACAAAATTGTGATATTCAAAGAAATGAGTGGTATAATGAAATTTGGAGTATGGCAAAAAATGATAAATTAACAACAGAAATTAAATTTAAAAAAGGGTTGATTAAAAGTAAGTTGATTAAAAGTATAATGAAATATGGGGGGGATTTTAAAAAAACAGCGTTGGTGGAAGGCAAAGGAAATAAACCTACTCAAGAATATATGTTGTTTTGGTGGGGATAAGGGCACAATTGGGATATATTGTATATCTTTTAGTTATTATAAAAGAAGAAATATAAGGGGGAAAAAGTGGTCTCCGGGAGTGGGGGTGCACTGTGATATTTGTGGTTCCCCCCCCCTCTTTTTTTTCCTATGTAGATGTATATGTACTATGTTTGTATTATTTGCATTAAAAATATTTAAAAAAAAAAAAAGTCTCTTCCCGCATCTCTGCACCTCCATATAAAAGGGGATCTTCTGTTTGGCTAGGTTTGGGGAGAATCTGCTGTGGAAGGTGGTGTATTAGATATCCAGATTCTGAGCCACATTTGCCTTTAAAAAGCAATCAGCCTCTTAAATCACACCCAGGACTGTTCCATTAGCCAGTATGGCTTCTGCACCACTGTTATAACTTGACCCTCCTGCCAAACGAGTGAGCTTTTAGTCCACTGTATTTTCGACAGCTGAAGTTTCTGGGTGATCTTCAAGGCTCACATCAGTAAGGGACATTGCAGTAGCCCAGTTACAAGATAAGAAGGGCATGAATGACAATCTTCAGCGGTTCCTTCTCCAGAGAAGGCTGCAAATTGTGACAGTGGCAAGATTAGCAAAGATCTTCTGCCTCATCTCATATTTGGCTTAGGAGGGAGGAGTTATATAGTTGGATATAGCATATTATTGATACTTTACTTAAGATGGATGTGGTTGCCATAGAGAAAGAGTGTGTTTTGCCCAAACTAGGTAATTTCATTACCAACTAGGTAATTATGGAAAAGCACAACCTCCCACAAGTCCTGAAAAAGAGATATGGGGATTCGACTAACACTTTTTCTGAGTGTGAGTGTGTAGGTGTGTGCAGGCATATATATGCATCCTCCTAAAAAAAATTCTCTTTTTGTAGGTAACACTAAATATTTTTCTAGCTTAGGAAAACAGAATTTTAGCTTTGGTCAATTTTATCTTTAAAAATGACTTCTCCACTACTGCAGATTTTATTCCATGCATCTGCTTATATATCTACTACTGAATCTGCCCATATAAATAGAAGAGAATATTTGTAGCTCAGGGTTGAACTGTGCAGTTTTTGGTATTCTCTGAGCTTGGATGTTTTCTTGCAGATATTTCATTACCAAACTAGGTAATAAAGTAAGAGACGTGGTGGCGCAGTGGTTAGAATGCAGGTTAACTCACTGCTTACTTCAGGAGTTCAATCCTGACCAGCTCAAGGTTGACTCAGCCTTCCATCCTTCCAAGGTCGGTAAAGTGAGGACCCAAATTGTTGGGGGCAATATGCTGAGTCTGTAAACCACTTAGAGTGGGCTGTAAAGCATTGTGAAGCAGTATATAAGTCTATTGCTATTGCTAATATCATCAGTGCTAGAAGGGAGTGGGATTTGCTCTTACTTTATATATTAATGTTGGTGGAAGTGGCCCATTTCATCCATCATAACAAGGAAATTAACTTAAGCTTCCAAGTAAAATTTCCAATAATAATTACATCTGTACACTAATATATGTATACTATAATGAAAACTTAGAGCCAAGTTTCATAAACTTGGAAGTTTCCATAAACAATGAACATTTCAGTCAGATTCCATTCCCCTGTCCAAAATGCAGTTTTCCAATAGTGCGATCCCATGCTTCTTCCCATCCCAAACACATTTTGTTACTGTAGGCAAACTTCATCACGTATCAAAATTATGCTCAGTGGAAATTTTCATTTTTCAGATTTGCATTTGCTTTGTTTTCTTCCTCTGTGAAAGAAACTTCTATTTTTCTACTTCATTCTTGAGACACTTGTCATGTGCCCATTTGGTCTATTAGTTAAGGCATCAGGCTAGGAAGTCAGAGATTCTAGTCCCACCTTAGCTATGAAAATCAGCTGGGTGACTTTGGGCCAGTCACTCACTCTGTCTCTCAGCACTTCATAGGGAAGTTGTTGTAAAGGAAAGAGAGAAGGAAGGTGTGTTTACCTCCTTGAGTTACCCTGTTTTCCCCAAAATAAGACATCCCCTAATAATAAGCCCAATCGGGCTTTTGAGTGTATGGCAATAAGGCCAAGCTCTTATTTCAGGGTTCAAAAAAATATAAGACAGGGTCTTATTTTCAGGGAAACATGGTATTTATAAAAATGATAAAGGTGGGAAACAAAATTAATAAGTAAATAAAATTTAAAACTTTTTCAAATTTCTCTTCGTGCTGTTTTAAGGCAGAGATGATGAGCCTCGGTGGTGCAGTGGTGAGAATGCAGTACTGCAGGCTACTTCTGCTGACTGCCGGCTGACTGCAATTTGGCAGTTCAAATCTCACCAGGCTCAAGATTGACTCAGCCTTCCATCCTTCTGAAGTGGGTAAAATGAGGACCCAGATTATTGGGGGCAATATGCTGACTCTGTAAACCACTTAGAGAGGGCTGTAAAAGCACTGTAAAGTGGTATATAAGTCTAAGTGCTATTGCTATTGCTAATAGGAGCATGTTGTTTTTTTAGTGACCATATTTTCAACCCTCTGAAATTTCCCAGGCTGCCAGTACTTTACCATCTATGAAAGGAGGAGTTCTCCCACGAGCACTTTTCTGGGTATTGAATTGAAACATGGGATGCTTGAAGAAGGGGATTGTACAATGAAAGATATAATATTCACACACACACACAAACTTGCTTAGCCATTAAACAGGTGTAAGAACACAACACTGCACTGGTGAGAATTTCACCTACATGCTTGTTTCCTTTAGAAGAAATCTTACAAATTTATTTATTTATTTTTATTAATTTTATTTCTATACCGCCCTTCTCCCGAAGGACTCAGGGCGGTGTACAGCCTGATTAAAAGCACAAAGACAGACAATTTAAAAATAATTAAAACTATTAAATAATTGGCTCAATTATAAAACCCCCAAATTTAAAATCCCATATTTAAAACCAATTAAAATCTTTACATTGATAGCCCGGCCTGGCGGAACAACAAGGTTTTGAGGACACAGTGAAATACACGGAGATCAGAGATCTTACGAATTTCTGGGGGCAGTTCATTCCAAAGGGCAGGGGCTCCCACAGAGAAGGCCCTCCCCCTGGGTGTCACCACCCGACATAATTTGGCCGATGGCACCCTGAGGAGACCTTCTCTTTGGAAGCGGACTGGCCGGTGGGAGGCTACTGGTGGCAGAAGACGGTCTCGAAGGTATCCAGGTCCAATGCCATGTAGCACTTTAAAGGTGGTAACCAACATCTTGAATCCCACCTGGAAGACCACTGGGAGCCAGTGCAGCTCACGCAGGAGGGGTGTCACGTGGGCACAACGAGTTGCACCCATAACCACCCGCGCGGCCACATTCTGGACCAGTTGGAGCCTCCAGGTGCTTTTCAAGGGGAGCCCCATGTAGAGAGCATTACACTGGTCCAGTAGGGAGGTGACAAGGGCGTGAGTGACAGTGCGCAAGGCGTCACGATCGAGAAAGGGACAAATACCTCCCTTTTCATCCAATTGAATGAAAATTGGTGAAAGAAAACAAAACAGGATTTCTCTGCATTGTACAATGGGGCGCACAATCCACTGTGCGGTTCAACAGGGGCAACATGAACTATTGAAGCCTAGGTTCACAGAAGGCAGAGAGGCAGGATAGGTTGGGAAGGTGAGACACGTCATGTCCTGAGGGAGGGGATTAACACTTGTCTCATCAAGTGTCAAGTGAATCATGGTATCATGCTGTGGGTGACAATTATGAAAGAGGCTAGAAGGAGAAGAAAAGACGGGGGGAGACCAAAAGAGGACATCATATAAGGGGCTGGAAGGAAATTTGGTGACAACATTTTGGGTCATGAACTTCCTCATGACAGTAATGAACATTGAGTGTCTCCAGTAGAGATGATTCACTGGACCCTGTGCTGGCATCCAAATGTAGACTTATCAACAGTGCCTGGGTTTGAAAATCCCAGAACTGTGTCATCCTGCATTACCTTTGAAGTATAATTGTGCCAACAATTCAGGTTTAAAAGACTGCCTTCTCCATTTTCTGAATCTAATTTAAAGCACACCTGGGACTACTGAACCAGGATGTTCTGACTATTTTCTTAAAATAGTTTGGACACGAGAGTGCTATTTTTTTTATTAGTTTATCATATAAAATACCAAAATACCAAATAAAATAGTAGGAAAAATAGGGAAGGGAAAAAGGAAGGGAAAAGGATAAGAAAAAAGGGGGTGGGAGACAGAAATGGTGTTGACTTCCGGCTCCCTTTGGTGCAGTAGAATAAGATAATAACGTCAAACCTCATTTTTTTTTACTTTTACATAATAGCATAAGATAGCCATTTCTATAACTAACCTATCTAATCAGTAAAACCCAAAATTAAAGTTTCATTTTTTTCCACCTCAAGCACAAAGTTCAGAAGCGGTTTCCAAGTAGAAACAACAGTAATTGTGGGGGTTTTTTTACCCTTTTATCAAAGCAGTCAATTTAGCCATCTCTGCTAACTTCATCAACTTTTGCAGTCATTTGTTCATTGTGAGAATCAAAGTGTCCTTCCATTTTTGTGCATAAAGTAATTTCTGCTGCCATCAACATATATAACATCAGGACATGAGGATGCTGTAAGCATATTAATATTATAATATACACAACAATATGAAATCACAGCTGCCAGTTCTTTAGTAGTATTTATATGGATGCAAGCAGTGTGGCTTTTTACAACTGACAGAAATTTTGTCAATACACAGATGTTCTAAGTGCCATTTTACTGTGCCAAAAACCACAGGACCATCATGGCTATTTTATACCATAATTTTTGATGTCTATTTTCAGATCTTAAGACTATGCACTATGATCTTCTCCAATTCTTTGTTGTCTACTATCCACTGTTATTGCGACATCAATTATCCACATTTCTTCTTTTCAGCCACACTTAAATCTAGTGTGTTATGAGCCAAGATTTCATCACTTGGCATTTGGAAATCCCACAATATTTTTAACTACATTTTCAACACTATATTACCACCAATTTTTTTATTACTGGGACATGATAATTTTTATAGATGTTCCAGTGAATCATTTTGGCAATTGTATTTATGTTGTGGTTTGTATGACATTTTTGCATGAGTTGAGAATATGATCCACTCTTTCTTCCACTTCTTCGATCAACCTGCACTTTGAATCATTTGATGATTTTTCAATTCTGGCCTTGATGACATTAGTTTGAATGGTTTGCTCTTCAGCAGCCAAAATCAAGCCTAGAGCTGTGTTTTTTAATGTTCTAGTTGTAAGCCACTGCCAGGTTTTATCTTTATTAGTTTTCCTTATCATCATCATCATCATCATCATCATCATCATCATTATTTTAAATTTGTATGCCACCGAATTCTCAGCAAGCCTGAACAGCACTTATAAGGGATGCTTCTATGTCTGTGAGTCCAGAGCTCACAGAGTACCATCAACCAACCTGGACTTCCTTTTTCTGGCTAAAAGTTCAGCATAGACAATAGGTAGCTAACTTGTTGGCCAATTATTTAGTATCTCATTCCATCCTCTCATATCTGGGTCAAAATGTATGTTTCTCAGCTATCTCACAACATCTACCTGAAAACATGCTAAAACTGAATAAAGCTGGTGTTAGATTTGCTTCTGACATCACAATCATAATCATGTTCTTCTGCATCACTTGGAACAGGGATGAAGGATGGACAGACTATTTAAGGAAAGGAGGAGAGCCTGAAATTTTGTTCCATCAGTTATTACATCCACAGATTTTTGACCACAGGATTCCTTCCTCTGCTGCAGAATCCTTTCCCAGATTCTACCACTGAGAAACACAGAGTAATAGAACAAATGACTCTAAAACAACACCGGATTGCCCAAGAGCTTATGAAAGAGTGATACAGATTTCTTTTTCTATACGTCCTGAGTAAAATGTTCTTGGAAACGTGTTAATCATTCTTTTTTTTTTTAAGTTTTTTTTTATTTTTGAACAAAAACAACATAAAAAACATCATCTTTCCATATACTTACAGACAGTGATTCGATTGGTTAAAATCATTTCGTGCTCTCAACATTTTCAAAATTTCAATTGTGACAAATGATCTTTCATCTAACTAAAAACAAATGTTTACACATTTTATCCAAATTTCATTTCATATGTAACAATTCATCTCCATTCTTTATTATCTACCTATTGATAAAATAGCTCCCATATCAAATAATATACGTGTTAATCATTCTTGACCATTAAAATTCATAAAATGTAATCAATTTAATGAAAATGCATGGCAACCAATAGCAGTCCCATAGTGTAAAGTTTAATAAACTGATACTATGAACTTAATGGTCAGTCTCCTCTTGTCCCACATTAAATGGCATAATCTTAATTATTTCTCAGAGTGAAAAGGAAAAGCACCCGTGTCTTGCTCTGCTGGTTTTGGCAGGGCTGAGCAAAATTTCAGTAAGGAGATTCAGAGCAAAGGTTATGTGATCAAATCATCCTGTCACAGAAGATGTGGATATGAATGTTTTATTTATTAGTTTACAGCTACATTTCTGAACTCTGGGTGGTTTTCTGTATGTTCTTACTACAGGTGGAGAAGACGTTTGCCTAGAAGCACAGCAATCAGTTGAGATGGATCAATCCTGCTCATCATTTCACAAGGCAGAGCACATTCTTCTTCCCAAAATAGATCCCCCTTAATTTATATATTTGAATCCTTTCCTGAATTAAATGCCTGCCTTCAAAGTTTTGTCCTGATACGCTAATATTGTCTTTTTGTGTAGTTACAGGTCAAATTCCATTTCTCCTTATTTCAAAATTCTAGGTAGTTCCCTACCAATTCCATAATAATTACTTTTCTCAACATACTTGTAAGATTGGAGGTAAAAGAAGGGTGCAGGAGATGAGATGAGATTCTGTACACTTGCAGACTGTAGAATACAAAAAAGGATTTCATAAAAGATTACTGCATTTTTTGCGGTAAGGGGCGGGTTACAGGTAGTCCTTGACTTACGACCACAACTGGGCCCAGAATTTCTGTTGCTAAGTGAGATGTTTAAGTGAGTTTTGCTCCCTTTTACAAACTTTTCTGCCACAGTTGTTCAGTGAATTGCTGCAGTTGTGAAGTTAGTAAAATTATTGTTAAGTAAATCTGGCTTTCCCATTGACTGTTCCTGTCAGAAGGTCACAAAACATGATCACATGACACTGGGACATTGCAAATGTCATAAATATGAGTCAGTTGCCAAATATCTAAATTTTGATCACATGACTACAGGGATGCTGCAATGGTTATAAGTGTGAAAAATGGTCATAAATTACTCTTTTCAGTGCTGCTGTAACTTCGAACGGTCACTAAACAAACTGTTGTAAATTGAGATTACCTGCATTTAATAATTGATGGACAGTTTGCCAGAGCATACAACAGTAACAAGACAATGGATGGGTCAAGCATCACAAAATATTTCTCCCTCAAAGTGGACAAATAGCTGTTTGTTGTTTTTAGACAAACTATTTCTCTTGTTGTGTTTAAACTAAGAAAAATCATGACAAATCAAGTCTGAAAATGGAGATTAGGAAGGAAATGAAAAATTCTGGGGTGCACTGGGCAATCAGTGACACCAACTGGATGCAGCATGTGAGGGAATAAATCCAGAGACCTGAAAAGAAAGGACTAAAGTGGAAACAATCCAGAGGTCTATCTTGGTTGTGGGAACTGGGCATGTCTAGTCTAGAGAATAGAAGATTACGACTGACATGATAGCAGTATTCCAGTATTTGAGGGGCTGCCACAAAGAAGAGGGGGTCAACTTATTTTTCAAAGCACCAGAAAGCAGGACAAGAAACAATGGATGGAAATTAATCAAGGAAAGAAGCAACCTAGAATTAAAGAGAAACTTCCTAACAGTGAGAACAATTAACCAGTGGAACAGCTTGCCTTCAGAAGTTGTAGGTGCTTCATCACTGGAGGTTTTTAATAAGTGACTAGACCAGTGGTTCTCAACCTGTGGGTCGCGACCCCTTTGGGGGTCGAACGACCCTTTCACAGGGGTTGCCTAAGACCATCGGAAAACACATATTTTCAATGGTTTTAGGAATAATTATGGTTGGAGGTCACCACAACATGAGGAACTGTATTAAAGGGTCGCGGCATTAGGAAGGTTGAGAACCACTGGACTAGACAGCCACTTGTCTCAAATGGCTTAGGGTTTCCCACTTGAACAGAGAGTTGGACTGGAAGACCTCCAAGGTCCCTTCCAGCTCTATTCTGATTGATTAAGTGGTATTCTTTTTCTCAATATACATTTAATATGTGCTTTAAGATGTAACAAGATACTATAGGAACAGCTTTGAGCTTTTTTTTCCTTTGAGTCAGATTTCACTTCTGATGGAACTAGCTGCATGAACTGTAAGACAGGTAGTTTTCTAGGCAACCTTTGCAGAAGTGACTTTTCATTGTCTTTTTCCTGGGACTACATCAGAGTGGCTGGCTTCATTATAGACCAAACTGATTTACATAACGCCCACGCCAAGTGCTAAAAAAGAATGTGCAAGCATCCAAGTTCTCCTAAGTTCTTCATTTGCACACTCTTTAGTGACACTGTGATTAACCTAATAAAGACACTACCCAGCTATGGATTTGGAATAATTTCTGTTTTTAAGGAATCACTAGCCAACGATATGCCAAATCCAACATCTGGCTAACTGTGTGACAAAGCAGAAGGGGCATGTTGCGGACCCCATCAACCAAGGAATTTCAGCTGGCAGGGTCCAGAAGAAGAGCCTTTTCTGAAGTGGTTCCTGCCCTCTAGAATATCTTGCCCTCCCCCCAGGTCAGATCTGCTCCCATCCTTTTGGCTTTCCCAAAGGCCTTGAAGACATGACTGTGCCAACTACTGTAGTATGGGGCCCCAATATTGGAGGTGGCTACTGGAGTAGAGAAAACCCAGCTTCCCCATATGCACTTTGTCCCCCTCCCCTTTCCCTCCTGCTGACTTTGATATTAATTCAATTTAAAATTTAAGATCCTTATTTATTGTTATCATTTATGGTGCATTTTATTCAATGTCTGTAAGCCGTCCTGAGTTGTCTTTGGTGAGATAAGTGGTATACAAGTTTAATAAATAAAAATACAGAATGCTGTCTTTCCAGTATTATCTGAAGCAACAGGACTTCTGCCACCCCTGACTTCTAAAGTGCTAATAATACTGTTAGAAGACTTGGACATATTATTTAGCAATTCTTTCTCAGAAATGCTATCCCATCTCATACCTTCATTCAGCTGCCTGGCACCAACAAAACCACATCTCATTCCATTAAATACATTTCATCACCTTGACCATTAGCTTGCTGATTTCTTTTTCTTTTTCTTGAATCAAGTTTTATTGATTTTTTTCCCCCACATCACCTGTATTTTATGAACAGAGTATTGGCCATATCATATCTTACACAACTTCTGCCAAAAACTTCTTTTTCCATGTTTTTTATCATATCTTAATATTTCTATGCTTATTTATGTAAACAATATCTTCATTCGCCCTCAAATTCTAATTTCTCTATTTTTACTCATATTTATTCTCCTTTATTTTTTAATTCTTTATCCTTAAGAATCCTAATTCTTTACTCCTTAATTCATTCTTTATCCTAGTACATTTACACATGTTCGCGGTTGCCTTTCTTCCATTTCATCTTTTTTATTGTACAGCAATCTTTCTTCTCATTCTCTTCCATCTCCCTCCCTTCTTTTATCCTTCCTACTTTCTTCTTCCCTCCTCTCCTACTCCTTCACTTCTTCCCCTTCCTTCTCCCCGTGACTTGCTGATTTCTTGAAGCCCTGTCCCCCTTTGTTTATGCATCCTTGTCCATGAAACATTGTAGTAGCTCTAAAAAATTATCTCCCCCTGATTCTTTGCAGGGTCATTCAAATACTGATATATGATCTGAGATCTTCCAAGCGCTTAATATCTTTTGGGATGCCGCAAAAGTAAACTCTTGGATCATGAGGTACAAATATGATATCTCAGATACTTGAGATATCTCCCCTCCCCGTAATGATAACATGCATTTTAGATGTGTTTTTGTTAAACACACACACACACATACATACACACACACACACATACACCATAATCTTTTCTGTCTGTCTTCTAGATAAACAGTGGTGATCTTTGTACCAGGTGTGTTGTCAAGGCAAATGAGATCTAGCATAGGGCCTTATTGTGTTCTTTCCCACAGCTTATTAAGGTTGAATGCATTTATCGTCTGTCAGTGTAATAAGGAGCACTCTGATAATACCACAAGGCCAACCTGTTGCCAGTGAGTCATGAAAGCTAGATTATATCCATTCATCATCTCTAGGAGACTGTTGGCTGCTCCCCCTTGTTCCTCATTGTTGCAGAAGGTTAAACCAAGTGCCCTGAAAAAGGACTATTTGGGGTACAATATGATAGCCGGTAATCCTTGGAAAGGCCTTTATTATCCAGCTTTCTATCCCCACCTCTCCTTGCTTCATTTGCTGACAACACCTTGTCTAATGCAAAGCTTTGACACCCACTCAGAGGGATGAGTTGCGCTGGAAAAGAAGGCTTCAGAAGGCTTGCCAGCAAATGTTTCGGCATGATCATGAGTCAGCTGAGCTGATTTGTACTTACCTGAATCAAGTCTGTGGAAATCAATGACCTGATTCTGTCCTCCACAGACTTGTAAGGAGCCATAAACTACACAGAGCTGTTGTAAGGCAGGCAGATACGGTGGAGCAGCTGAGTCCTTGGTTCAAATTTTGCCAACACATAACATGCTAGATAACACTCGATGACTTCAGGGAAATTGAGCTCTCTCAGTCTCTATGCTACTTTCTTCAAGATGAAGATAATAATGAGGTCCTATTTACACCAGAGATGGGCAATCTTTTGGCTGGAGGCCACAAGTAAATGATTAAATTAAGAAAGTAGACAGGAATTATTATTATTATTATTATTATTATTATTATTATTATTATTATTATTATTATTATTATTATTATTATCTTTTATTCATTAAACTGAACATTTAAAAATATATCACAAATATCATTGCCTGGCTCTGATGGTTGGTATGGGTTGCTGCCAGCATCCTAGGTATCGACCAAATATCGTCTTAAAATGTATGTTGTTCTGAGTAGCACAGTCTTTGGCAGTTCCGCTGGTATTATTGCAGGAAACTGCAATTTCTTGATGTACTTTGTAAAATTCGTGGACATGGTGCTAAGTGCCTCGATGACAATGGGTATCACTGTCACATGTTTCATCCATAATCATTGTTGTTGTTGTTATTGTTGTTATTGTTGTTGTTGTTGTTGTTCATCGCAGCCAGCCAGATGTTCAGATTGGATATGGCTTTTTTTTCTACTTACCAAGTCTTTCCTATGTAGACATGGGATCTATTATTATTATTGTGGTTCGTCGTACAGTCAGCCAGATGCTCAGACTGGATTCAGCATTTTTGTCTACCTATCGAGTCCTTTCCAAGGACCTGGCCTGATGATGATGATGATGATTTCAAAGTGTCCAGGGAAGTAGAATTATAGAATCACAGGATTAGAAGGGACATTGAAGGTCTTCTACTCCAACCTCCTATCCAAGGCAGTAATCCTCATACCATCCAAGACAAATGGCTGTCCAACCTTCCTTCAAAACCCTCCAGTTATGGAGTCTTTTACTTCAGGAAGCAAGCTGTTTAGCTTTCACATTCCTTATTTTGAGTTTGGAACTCTCCGTGTAATGCTTCCTTTTATTAGTTCTTATTTTCCACTTCAGAAAACAAATTCACACCCTCTTTCTCATGACAGCCCTTCAAACATTGGAGAACGACTATCATGACTATCTTCATAGAACTTTTTCTTCTTTAGCCTAGATATATCCTGTTCTTTCAACTAGTCTTCATTGGTTTTAGCCTCCAAAACCATCACCATCTTTGTTGCTCTTCTCTGCTCTGTTTGTCAGTTCCTCAAAAACAGCATTGTGATGATCAAAACTGGACATCATACTCCAGCTGTGGCCTAACCAGTGCAGCATAGAACAGAACCACCACTTCCCAAGATCTCAAAAGTGTATCTATGTAGATGATGTCCAAGATAACATTGCTCTGGCAGCTGCAACCACTGCTGATTAATGCTTAATTTGGACATCCAGATTCTTATCACAAGAAGCAAGTACTGCAGGGGTGAAATTCACTTACCTTCCCAACCGGTTTGCAAATGTGCACGCGCGGTGTGTGAGCTCGCTTTGCTATTGTCTGCGCATGCGCAAAGCCTTCTGCGCATGCACAGAGGCTGAAAATCATCACAAAAAAGGGACGTCATGATGTCCACGTGGGTGGGCAGGGCTTTGCACAGTCGGCCCTACTGTATCGCGCGATCCGGTAGGAACCGGCTGAATTTCACCCCTGAAGTTCTGCCTCTCTAGTACCTTTGTATTTGTTTTTTTCCTATCTAAGTGCAGAATCCTACATTTCTCACTATTGAGCAGTATTATGTTCAGCAGGGCCCATTGTTCTAGTCTATCAAAATCTTTTGAACCTTGAGCCTGTTTTCTGAGCGGCTAGCAATCTCCCCAACCCCTGTCATCTGCAGATTTGATGAACATTCATTCCATCTCTTCAATTAAGTCATTTACCAAAATTCTGTAGGCTGCTTTTCTTGTTTGACTTCATTTTCCACAAGAAAACAGTGGGAAACCACACCATGATCTTTAGTTAATTGCCACTGAATTTTGGTAACACAATCTCTGGGTATGTCTAGCAATTGAGACTCCAAAAAGGAGTACAGAGGCTGTAGTCATGATTGTGAGTTGCCTATTCCTGATATGAACGGGATAGTGGATCACTTTCTAATATGATATTGTTGCTCTCCTACAGCATCTTGTATAAAATGTGTCACCACACTTTTTCATTGCAGTGAAAGTTGTATTCACTAGAACAATTGAGTAACCACTCTAAGTACCGTAGGACATCAAGACCATATGACAAGCTTCAGGGGAAGGAAAAAAACAACCTTTGACGGGCAATGTAGGAACCTTGATGATCGCAAGTCACCAGATACTCTAGCTTTGGGAGAAACCATATCCTGTTGCAGAAGCAAACAAACAGATGAGTAATTATCCTTCTTCAAGTGGACTCTGGACGTCTTGCACCAGCTCATTAACTCATATTTAGCATTATTGGTACTACAATTTCTATATAGCAAGAAGGTACAAATAGTCCTTGCCTTATCACCACAACTGAGACCAGAATTTCCATTACTTGGCAAGGCAGTTGTTAAGAGAGTTACACCTGATTTTATGACCTTTTTTTTAACACAGCTGTTAAGTGAATCACTCTTAAGTGAATAGTTGTTAAGTGAATATGGCTTCTCTCGTGGGTTTTGCTTATTGAAAGCTGCCTGGGAAGGTTACAAATGGCCATCACATAACCCCATGAAGATCGCAACTTAGTACAATGTGTAAACTGAGGCTGAATGAACACAATTTTTGAAGCTGTTGTCAGAGACCTAAAGCAAAGTACAAACAGCCATCTCTGTCAAGATCATCAACTCCACTTGGTTTGTATTTCCATCCTTACCCTTGAGTGTGCTTGCAATTGTCCCCAACCACATGTGGACTCACTCAATTACCCCTTGCTAGGAAAAAAAAAACTGCTTGAAAAAGCCTAGCTATTACCACTTCTGTTATACAGTAGAAGTACTTCTTAATACAAAGTAGCTGCTTATTTTCCCAAACCAGGAAAAGAACTAACTGCCAGACTTCACATTCGTTGTTGTTGTTAGTTGCGAAGTCATGTCCGACCCATTGTGACTCCATGGACAACGTTCCTCCAGGCCTTCCTGTCCTCTACCATCCCCCAGAGTCCATTTAAGCTCACGCTGCTGCTTCAGTGACTTCATCCAGCCACCTCATTCTCTGTTGTCTCCTTTTGCCCTCAATTGTTCCCATACAAGTATACTTCACAGACTAGTTGTTAATTTCAAGCTCTGAAGTTTGTCACACCTACTACCTTTTCTATCCACGTGGTTGAAATGCTAGATTTCAGGAGGGTAATTTAAAAAGCAGATTGGCGCAACAAGAGGAAGTCATAGCTCTTCTACGAATACCGGGTTCAATCTTTGACTTCTGCTGTGGCAAATGAGCAGAACAAAGAATGTCCCTTACAATAAGACAGGGATGTGAAACTATAGCCCTTTTATGATTTGTGGACTTCAACACTCAGAATTCCTGAGCCAGCATGGTTGAAGTCCACAAGTCCTAAAGGGGCCAATTCTGGGAGTTGAAATCTACAAGTCCTAAAAAGGTAGTTTCCCACCTTTGCAATACATGGTTGATGCTCCTCCATGTTCTGAAATGAATTCCATCAGAAACAAATGAATAAACAAACAAACAATCCAGGTTGTGTTTCAGCCACTGAGGGGCATACAACCCAAACCAGTCTGCTCTGAAGCATAGTTCCTCATTCTTTTTTTACTGGTATTTCCCCAGTAATGGTTTAGAGTGTCTTCATAGCATCTTCCAGGCATCAGTGAAGCAGTACACAATCTATTAACTTTATTGATACATTGGTGCGCTTGTGTTGGATGTAAGCTGTTTTTCTCAAATATGGGAAGCAGTTCAGTTTATTATGAGCCAAATCAAAGTTGGCCACAGGTTAAATCAGGGATACCAAGCAAGTAACAGAATTGCTTATTTCAATTGGCAAATACAAATTTAGCTCGGGACTGTTGGGACAATGTTTTTCTAGGCCAGGGATGTCCAACTCCAACAACTTTAAGACTTGTAGATTTCAACTATGAGAATTCCTTAGCCAGCCATGCTGGGAGTTGAAGTCCACAAGTCTTAAAATCACCAATCTTGGACACCCCTCTTCTAGACAATGCACTCATTTCCACTTCATAGTGATCACTGATTGGGAATGTGGCAAGAAACTTTTCATTCAGAACAATCCCAGAGTTGTAAATGAATTTATGAGCACTGAGCAATTCTCATCTATGGGAAGAAGAAAATGCGAGTTTAAATTCCCAGCTAATAAGGACTGCAAAGAGTTAAATACAGAGGATGTGGGCATCAACATTTTGTGAAGTGCCTTAGATTTCATATTTACCCATATTTTTCGGAGTATAAGATGCACCTGAGTATAAGACACACCTTAGTTTTTGGGGACGAAAATAAGAAAAAAGCTGATTGGTGGGTGAATCGGTCTCCCGGAATACCCCCAATCAGCTGTTCCCAGAGGTGAATGTTAGCAACAGGCTCGTTGGTTGTGAGTTCTGTGCCTTGCTTTTTGTTCAGCCTATGAAACTTCTGAAACTCTGTTTCAGAAAAAACTTTTTTTTCTGCCTCTGAAAGCCTCCGAAACAGAGCTTCAGAAAAAAAAGCCTCTGAAACTTCTCAGAGACTTTTTTTCTGAAGCTCTATTTTGGAGGGTTTTTTTCTGAAGCTTCAGGCTTTTTTCACCCTCTGAAACCTCCATTTGAGAGGCTGGGCTGGGCTACATTCAGAGTATAAGACGCACCCAGATTTTCACCCTCTTTTTTGGGGGGGAAATGTGCATTTTATACTCTGAAAAATATGGTACATACATTTTGAATGATATTATTTATCTTTCTTGCTCCATTTCACCTTAATTATCCCAGCTATCATTAAGCTTTTATATACCTGTGCCTTCTGAAACTATCCAGCAACTTCACATCAAAATTGAGATATAAAATTGCAGTTTCTTGATTTCAGCCTCCCGTTAATATACTGATCTTTGACTGCAAGTAAGGCTCTAAAACATTTAGTTTCTAGCTTATCTAAGACAGTATAGGTAGACCTTAACAACTGTTCATTTAGTGACTGAAGTTACAACAGCACAACAGTGACATGACCATTTTTCACACTTATAACTGTTACAGAATCCCCATGGTCATGTGATCTAAATTTGGGCAATTGGCAACTGGCTCATATTTAGGATGGTTGAAATATCCTGGGGTTGTGTGATCGCTTTTTGTGGCCTCTAATAAGCGAAGCCAATGGGGAAGCCAGATTCACTTAACAATTGTGTTACTAACTTAACAACTGCAGTGATTTGCTTAATAAATGTGGGAAGAAAGTTAATTTAAGGGGGCAAAATTCACTTAACAAATGTCTCACTTAGCAAAAGATATTTTGGGCTCAGTTGTGGTCGTAAGTCGACGACCACCTGTAAAACTCAGCAACATTACCTCCCTACAAAACTGAGAAGAGAGTATCCAAAAATACACAATTTGGGTTAAAGTAAGCTCCAGTTCAAAGAAACCAAATTAAAAAGGAATCTATTAGCTCTAGACTCTTATTTCCATTCCACCCCATTGCAAAATCTCTGCTACGTTCTACGTCAACAGACACCTCATGAAACAATATTGGGAAACCCCATTTGAAAATATATTAGAAAGGAAACATCTGATAAGCACTTTAGACAGTTAGACTCTTCCCGAAATGCTTGGCGGCTGTTCTAAGGCTTTTCCATTTGACTTTTACAGACAGCATAATATATTATGGGTGTGTTGTGTGTACCAAATGCATTCCACCTATTCTCCATCTAATGAAATGACACCTGCAGAGTTTTCGGTGTCTGCTATTAAGCTCAGCATTTCTGATGGTAAAATCAGAGCTTTGGGTATGTAGATACCTGAACTTAGAAGGCTTAATGTTTTGTGCACATAATGTTATGCCATTTTTTTTTTAATTTCCTTACTTCTTTACTTAGAATGGGGTAGCCACAGGATGTCCTATGATAGGGATAGGAGAATGTATATATGTATCTTTGTAGGTATGTATTTTTTCACATCTTTATTATTTTTATAAACAACTCAAGGTAATGAAAGTACCTAATATACCTTCCTCCTCCCATCTTCCCCCCAAAGTGGTAATCTTTTTTCTTTATCTTACTAGCTCCTCTGTCCAATTTCTCCATTTCAGTTGAGCTAAGAGATATTTTCACATTAATTTCATACTTCAAATAAATATAATTGACCAAAAGATTAGATTAGTATGTCTTCCACACCTTTGTAAGCATAAAAAAGGCACATCATTCAATGATAAAACAATGGGAAGAAAAAAGCAATATTTCTGCATTGTGCTTTGGTAACTTTTAGATATCTAATCTAAATAACCAAATGTAAAATAATATTTATTACAGTACATTATGTATAGATGAGGTCACATCTTGATATTAATGCAATGCTGTCTACCAAATGCTATCAGAGGTTAGTGTTACGTATTTAATATTTCTGAGGTAGGTTGTACTACAGAACTACTGGAAACTGTGCCTCTCTTTCTACCTCTAAAATATATCTATTTCTAACATTATTAATGTTTAGGACACCACTGAGCACTTGAAACTTCATACATATTTGTGTCGAGTTGCTTTAATTTCTCTAAGCTTTTTATTTTTATTTATTGGAGTGTGTTTATTCTTATAAAGACTATAAATTTTATGTAAGCCACCTAGAGTTTAAAGTAACAGAATTACAGAGTTGGAAGCGATCTTGGAGGTCTTCTAGTTTAACTCCCTGCTCAAGCTTCCTGCTTGAGCTATATCTCAAGCTATATCTATATCGTTTCAGACAAATCGTTGTCCAATCTCTTCTTAAAAACATCCACATTCAAAAACATTTTGAAGCACCCACAATTTCTGGAAGCAATTAATCTTTCCACTGATTAATCGTTCTAACTGTCAGGAAATTTCTCCTTAATTCTAGCTTGGTTGTCTCTTTGTTTAGTTTCTATCCATTGTGTCTTGTCTTGCCGTCAGGTATTTTGGAAAATAGGTTGACCCCTCTTCTTTGTGGCAACTCCTTAGATATTGGAACACTGCTATTATGTCACCTCGGTCCTTCTTTTCATTAAACTAACATATTCCAATTCCTGCAACCATTCTTCATAGGTTTTAACCTTCATCGCCTAATCATCTTTTTTGCTCTTCTCTGCACTCTTTCTAGAGTCTCGACATCTTTTTTGTATCGTGGCAACCAGAATTGGATGCAATATTTCAATTGTGGGCTTACCAAGGCATTACAAAGTGGTAGTAACACTTCATGTGATCTTGATTCTATCTCTCTATTAATGCAGCCTAGGAATGCATTGGCTTTTTTGGTGGCTGCAGCACACTGCTGGCTCATATTTAAGTGATTTATTTATTTATTTATTTATTTATTTATTTATTTATTTATTGGTTCGATTTATATGCCGCCCTTCTCCGGAGACTCAGGGCGGCTTACAATGCGTTAAGCAATAGCCTTCATACTTTTGTATATACCTGCTTAGTAGGGCTTTGCCCCCCCCCCCAAAGAGGTGTTCTTTTTTATACAAAGTCAGCTTATTGCCCCCACAGACCGGGTCCTCATTTTACCTACCTCGAAAGGATGGAAGGCTGAGTCAACCTTGAGCCTGGTGAGATTTGAACTTGCAGTAATTGCAGGCAGCTGGTGCTATTTAACAGCACTTTTAGTCTGCTGCGCCACCAAGGCTCTTGTCCACTAGGACTCCAAGATCTCTCTCACTGTTACTACAGCAAAAATATGGGTGGGAATATAATTGATTTAAGAAACAAATTAGTGCCGAAGTACATTTATGTTGTAATTAGATACATGTTTTTCTGCTAGTCTGTTTCATTTTCTTGGATCTTTCTAAGTTCTATTACTGTTAGAGGATTAGGACTGGGGGAAAGAGAGATATAATTTTTTCACCATAACTAAAATGCAGCTAAAATGCCCTCACATGTAACCTTTCTACTTAGTAACGAACTCAAATGTGCACACACTATACACAAACACAGTCACACATTTGGATGTTCCAAAGGTGCTTTTTCAAAAGGCAATTGGACTTTGTTTTTCTTTGAAGACATTTGGCTTCTCATCCAAGAAGATGCTTCAGTTCAACTAAAAAAGCTTCTTGGATGAGAATTGAAACGTCTTCAAGGAAAAATGAAGCCCAGTTGCCTTTTGAAAAAGCACCTTTGGGACAACCATGACCTGGATAAGTGAGAATCTCCATAGACATGCACACAAATTGGAGTTTTCACTGGGAACCTTGTCATTGAAGAGCAAGACTTTGAGGCAATGATAGGAAGGTGCTGTGGAAGATATTGCATCCTGACTGATTTGAAGACTACCTCATGTTAGCCAACTGTCATATTTATTTTACTCTAGGATGGAGGACCTAGCTGGGGGGTCGTTTTTGCCCTCCCTGGGCTCCAGAGGCTTTCCTTGAGCCTCCAGGAGGGCAAAAACAGGCTCCCCAGGCTCCAGAGGCCCTCTGGAGGCTAGAAACGGGCCCATTTCTGGCCTTCCCAAACTTCTGGTAGGCCATTTTTTTGCCCTCCCTGAGCCTCCATGCGCGCCTTGCACTTACCTGCATCCAAAATAGGCTGTGTGTGGTCTCCTGGGAGGGGAGGGGCAGGGTGGGTGGGGCCAGCCAGGAGTGGGATTTGGAGGTTCTCCGAACTGCACAGAATCTTAGCTAGAGGTTCTCCCGAACCCCTGCGAACCCCCAGCAGCCCACCCCTTGAATTGTAATTTGTCCTTCAGATATGAGGTATAGAGATAGGAGAACTAATATCCTAAGAGCAGGGGGTTATAATAAGAATAGGCAACACTCTGGCAATTGATATTCAACTACATTTTATTCAAGAACTGAATTATTCTAGTTTCTAGACTTCCAGACCCTTAGACGATAGAAAGAGTGCAGAGAAGAGCAACAAAGATTATTAGGGGACTGAAGGCTAAAACATATGAAGAACAGTTGCAGGAATTGGATTATGTCTAGTTTAATGAAAAGAAGGATTGGGGATGACATGATAGCAGTGTTCCAATATATAAGGAGCTGCCACAAAGAAGAGGGGATCAACCTATTCTCCAAAGCACCTGAGGATAGGACAAGAAGTAATGAATGGAAACTAATCAAGGAAAGAAGCCATCTAGAACTAAGAAGTAATTTCCTGACAGTTAGAACGATTAATCAATGGAATGTGTCTCTAGAAGTTGTGGGTGCTCTAACACTGGAGGTTTTGAAGAAGAGATTGGACAACCATTTGTCTGAAATGGTATAGGGTTTCCTGTTTGAGCAGGGGGTTGGACTAGAAGACCTCCAAGGTCCCTTCCAATTCTGTTATTCTGTTATTTACCTGCATCTGTTTTCTTAAAACATTCATTTTAATCCAGAAGAGGAAGCATGGAGAGGATGCAAAGCTTTATTTCTCAGATTTTGAAGCTTATTATCTCTTTTCTTTCCTGACAGAATAAGCAGTGAATTGATATATATAAAAATGTCTCCTACATTTATCTGAACAGCTGCACCTGTTCCAGCTGCTGGCAGACAGAAAAAAAGCTCCAGCTTTATTGCTCTTTATGAGCTTGTTCTAATTTTCTGCTGAAGTCAGCCCAACCTAATCAAGCAGAGTGTATGAGGCAAGGTTCATGAAAGTTTTTGCTCTTAGTAAGTTAATTATGTTAATTATGTTCAAATTAGAGACAGGCTTTTGATTGGCATCTGATGTGAAAACGCAATGAATTAAAGCACTGAACACACATCACACATTCCAAGCTATGGAAATAAAGATATGCCTAAGAGTCTTTTTTCCTCTAGGGAACAATTGTGGGGGAAAAAGAAGGCTTTTAAAGCAGGACTGGTTTAAGAGGAAGTGGTGTGATAAGTTCCCAATTGTCTTTTGAGAAAGGTAGAGGATTTGATCCTAGATCATAGACTAGTCTGTCTGTCTGTCTGTCTGTCTGTCTGTCTCTCTGCCTGCCTGCCTGCCTGCCTGCCTACCTACCTACCTACCTACCTACCCTGTTTTCCCCCAAATAAAACATCCCCTGATAATAAGCCCAATCGGACTTTTGAGTGCATGGCAATAAGACCAAGCGCTTATTTCAAAAAAATATAAAACAGGCTCTTATTTTTGGGGAAACACGATATCTAGCTAGCTAGCTAGCTAGCTAGCTATCATCTAGCTATCTTCAGGGATGTGGTGGCTCAGTGGCTAAGACACTGAGCTTATCAATTGAAAGGTCGGCAGTTCAGCGGTCCGAATCCCTAGTGCGGGTGAACTCCTGTTACTTGTCCCAGCTTCTGCCAACCTAGCAGTTCGAAAGCATGTAAAAATGCAAGTAGAAAAATAGGGACCAACTTTGGTGGGAAGGTAACAGCATTCCATACAACTTTGGCATTTAGTCATGCTGGCCACATGACCACGGAGATGTCTTCGGACAGCGTTGGCTCTTCGGCTTTAAAATGGACATGAGCACTGCCCCCTAGAGTTGGGAACGACTAGCACATATGTGTGAGGGAAATCTTTACCTTTATCTATCTATCTATCTATCTATCTATCTATCTATCTATCTATCTATCTATCTATCTATGACATTTATATGGTTGCTCATCTCACAAAAAGCATCTCAGGGCACTGTGCAACATAAAAAAATAATAACATTAAAAATACTCATTATAAAAATGGAGTCCTCTAACAATTTGGATCCCTCAGATCGCTAGGCCTGGTGACACAGTCAGGTCTTGATGGACTTTCAGAATGATAGCAGGATGACTTTAGTGGGAAGAATGTTCCATGGGACAAATGTCACAGCAGATAAGGCTCACTTCCAGGGACCCACCAAATATAGGTCCCTGGCAGATGATATCTGCAGCATGCTTTCTCTGCTAGAACCAATGGGATAGGCTGATGTAATCAGGAAGAAGTAGTCAATGAGAGTAAAGGAGAGGAGGGGAGGGGAGGGGAGGGGAGGGAAGGGGAGGGGAGGGGAGGGGAGGGGAGATTATTGTGTGATTGCGGTTGCTTTGGGGCATGTTCCCTATCCTTTTGATATGTTGGAAAGCACTTTAGCCCATTCCTTTTCCATAGGTCTTTGGTCAAGGATAAAGATTCTGAGCAGCCAATTTACTTTTTTATATAAGACTATTACTTAGCTGAAGTGAAATAATTCTAAAGGGGCTTCCCATAGGTTTTTTTTAGTATAAACAATGGGGATGAAAATTGTAATTTGGATAGGCTAGGCCAGAGGTCTTCAAACTCGGTAGCTTTGAACTTGTGGACTTCAATTCCCAGAATTCTCCAGCCAGCATCAGTTCTGGGAGCTGAAGTCCACAAGTCTTAAAGCTGCCAAGTTTGAAGACCTCTGGGCTAGGCCTTGGTAGATGGGGGTGGGATCTTCCTGAGATTGCTATTACTCATAAGATGGAAAACAACGGGGTGTGTGTTGATATTTAAAACAGGGAAATGGTATAAACAGATGGTCCTCTCTCATTTCTTCCATTTTCTGATAAACATATGTCCTGATTTTATTCAGAGCATCAAAAAGCAGCCAGGAAATCACACTGAGGGATAACTGAATTCCCATGCTGTCCATCTTGCAGGCTCAAAGGGCCACAAAGATCTCAGAGCCTATACTGCATGGAAGTTCCAGACAATGTACACTTCTAGACACAGATTTGGAAATTGGTGTTGTATAGTCATGCTCAGCATTTCAGTAGACACAAGGCTCTATAAATAATTAGTCTTGGCTCTGACTCAGTATCTCCAATAATCCCTCTAGCCTAGCATCTTTAGTCCTCTGAAGAAAGATAAATAAACACTCAGCATCTCTTTCTAGCTGAGAACACTGGAAATAAAGCACCCATCAGTCCTGGGCTTTTGTTGTTACTAGATCATTCTGCACCTGCCTTGGTTCCTGCAAGAATATTGCTACTTTTGACAGATGGAAACCACTTAAGTAATCCCTGTGAAATATGCATAGCTCTCTAGTAACACGGGAACCCATAAAGAATCTTGTAAAGAAAAAGAAGATAAAATTTCTCATAACCCTCTGAGTGGATAAATGGTCACATGTAATGGTTAGGTCAGGACGGGGTGAAATGCTCCTGGTTCGGACCGGATTGCCCGATCCAGTAGTGATGGTGGCAGGTGGTTCAGAGAACTGGTAGCAAAAATCCCTGCTCCCCCTCCATGTCCAGCTGAGCCGTGCGATCATCAGAGGCTTTTTTTTTTTTAACTTTTAAAAGCATTTTTTCTTCAGCCAAAAAAGTGCTTTTAAAAGTTTTTTTAAAAAAGGCCTCTGATGATTGCATGGTTCAGCTGGGATCGTCAGAGCCTTTTAAAAGCATTTTTTCTACAGATTACAGGTTGTAAACAAAATGCTTTTAAAAGGCTCTGACGATCCCAGCTGAGTTGCCTGAGGTTGTAGAAAAAATGCTTTTAAAAGCAAAAAAAAAAAAAAAAGTTGGCCAAGCCGACCCAGTCACATTAAGGCCCCCCCACCAAGCCACGCCCACAGAACCGATAGTAACAAATTTACAGAATGTACTATGCCATGTGGTTTTCTCCATTCTGCTACTCCAAAGATATGTTGGTCTCTTAGAATTCTAAGCAAGTTGTGGTCCAGCATATCTAAAAAATGTCAATTTAGGAAAAGGCTGATACCATCAACAGGGAAATTATACATTGAAAGAATGGGAGGAGTAGTTTTTTTTTAAAAAAAAAAGAAGGTTGAGAAGGTGGTCACATAGCTTCAGAGAATTTGGAGGAAACAGATTATCTGGACTCTGGCTCTTCTTGATCTTTCATAGTATCTTTTCATAGTATCTTTCTAGACCAGCTCTGTGGGTTGGAAGGTATAGTTTTTCATTGCTTCTCCTTTCTTTGGGGCCGGTTCTACCGTGTTTCCCCGAAAATAAAACCCTGTCTTATATTTTTTTTAAACCTGAAATAAGCACTTGACCTTATTGCCATGCGCTCAAAAGCCCAATTGGGCTTATTATCAGGGGATGTCTTATTTTGGGGGAAACAGGGTAGTCAGTGTGTATGGTGGGGGAGAGATCTACCCCATGGTTTCTTGTTTATGATGTCTATCAGGGCTTTATGCTCTTTGCATTCCCATTTAACATATACGTGAAGTTGCTGAGTGTGTTCATCCAAAAGAACACCAATATGCTGATGATATCCAGCTTTACCTCTCTACTCCGGGCCAAGTAAGTGATGCTGAGGAGGTTCTGTCTCAATGTCTGGAGGTTTGTGAGGATTTGGATGAGAAAAAACAATCCTGACAAGATTGAGCAGCTGTGGATAGGTTAGGGCTTGCTGGATCATTTTATTCCATCTTTGGTTTTAGATAGGGCTGCACTACCCCAAACAGAATTAGTGTGTGACCTGAGGGTCCTCCTGGATTCACAGCTCCTGTTTAAAGAGAAGGAAGCAGCTGTGCCCAGAGAGGCTTTTACACATCTGTTTTGTACACCAGTTGAGCTCCTTCTTGAACTGGGAGGCACTGCTTGAAGTCACTTATACCTTAAAATCATCTCCCAAGTGGATGATTAGAATTCTTTCTACATAGGGCTATCTTTGAAGACCATCCAGAAGCTGCAGTTGGTCCAGAAGGCAATGGCATAGGCATTACAATTGCACCTTGATATAACGTTATAGCATTGTTCTGTAACACTGGCTTCCAGTGTGTTTCTGAGTGAAATTCAAGATGCTAGTTATCCCCTATAAATCCCTCCATGGCACTTAGCCAGATGATTTGTAGGATTGTCTCTCACTAATACTTTCTACCAATCCCACTAGAAGGAACACACTCAGATCCCTTCAATTAAAGCATATCATCTTGTAGAACCTTACTAGCGTGTCTTTTCTATTGCAACATCTGCCTTTGGAACACAAATCTCTCATGATTATATTAACCTCAAACCTCCATCATTTCATAAAGTACTGAAGATCTGAATATGTCACAGAGACTGAGGGATGGGAGGCTAGATGGCCATTGAGAGATGTTTATCATATCAAAGATCTTGCAATGGGCTGGGTTTTATCTGGTTTTATCTGTTTGATATGGGTTTATCCAACCATTGTAGGTTTTTAACCTTTGTTAAAAGTGGGGTGTTTTTTAATTCTTTTAAAGTTTTGTTGGTCATTCAGAGTTGGATTCATGAAATGATTGGCCATATAAAAGGAAGGAAGGAAGGAGGGAGGGAGGGAAGGAAGGAGGGTAGGAAGGAAGGAGGGTAGGGAAGAAGGAAGGAATGAAGGAAGGAAGGAAGGAAGGAAGGAAGGAAGGAAGGAAGGAAGGAATACAATAAGAAGACAGAAGTAGATAAACTAAAGAAGATGTAGGTAACTAACTAAACCACAACTGGTAAGGAAGACAGGACTGAAGTCAAATTGTAGGCTAAGACAAAGGTTCCTTAGTCCTGGCATGACTTTGAATTTTTCAGCAAAAAGTTACTGTATATTGGGTGGTGAAATATAGGAGAGAGACACTATCTTTTTGTCACCATCGTGATCCCAGTATAAACTGGATCTCTTCCTACTGTAGTAACGGCACTGGGGAAAAGTGCAATGTTTTTGTCCTTCCTTCTACTACAATCCCACTCTAGTTTTGTTCAACATTAATGAATAATGTTTTCCAAATAGGTTGGTTAGGATAAAGGCTCCTAATAGTATGGGTGAGTATAACACTTATTCAATAATAAAGCAAGTAGGAGGAAAAAGAGGATGCTTCAGAAGCAAGGATATCTTGAGCCTGTCTTACTGTTGTACTTTGAGCATCAGTGCATTATTTTGGAATAAAAGCTGCAGCATGGGATGACACAATGGAGAAAGTTTATCAATGAGAAGTCCTGTTTTTCTTTCAGGAAAGAAATAAAAACATGGGGAGAAACCAGAGACTTCACAATAAAATAATAAGCTGCAGTAGGCATGTCAAATGAAGAATTGTAGAAACCAAGGAAGCAGGTATTCTTCTGTTCGTTTGATCTGAGATTTATTTATTTATTTATTGGTTCAATTTATATGCCACCCTTCTTCAGAGGCTCAGGGCGGCTTACAATGCGTTAAGCAATAGCCTTCATACTTTTGTATAGACTTGCTTAGTAGGGCTTTCGCCCCCCCCCCTCCAAGCAGTGTTCTTTTTTTTATACAAAGTCAGTTTATTGCCCCCACAATCCGGGTCCTCATTTTACCTACCTTGAAAGGATGGAAGACTGAGTCAACCTTGAGCCTGGTGAGATTTGAACTTGCAGTAATTGCAGGCAGCTGGTGTTACTTAACAGCACTTAGTCTGCTGTGCCACCAAGGATCCTGGATAAGTCCTAATTGGGAAAAACGTTAGTATCCTTAGACTACGATCAATCTATCTATCAAAATATAGTTTAGCAATATACCAAGGGAAGGAGAATGAGGATTCTGTAATCATCATCCGTTAGATAATAATAGATTTTAGTTGGATGTTTGGAAAAATAATTTTCCTTGCAATAAAAGCTGCACCAATAAAGGAGAATATTTGCAGCTCAGGGTTGAAATGAGGGGTGCTTGGTGCTCTCTGAGTTTGCTTGTTTTCTTGCAGACATTTCATTACCCTTAACTAGGTAATATCATCAGTCCTAGTCGGACTAGCACTGATGATCTTACCTAGTTAAGGGTAATAAAATATCTGCAAGAAAACAAGCAAGCTCAGAGAGCACCAAGCACCCCTCAATAAAAGCTGTATATTGGTACAGTCAGAACCAATGACTGAAAAATGATGGGCTTTCTTCTTTGGAGTTGTTTAAACTGAGGCTGGTCATCTCCCAGTCAGGGTTAGATTCTAGGATTGGGCAAGAAGTTAGATTCTATGGTGCTTCTAATTCCATGACACTGTTGTTACTGTGGCATTGTTTTCATTTCCTTGCACTTTCCAGAATCTAAAACAAGAGAAAATAAAATTTCAGCAGTGATATATTTCAAGAATATATTATTATTTCATATATTTGATATATTGCATTATTTTCTGCATGTTAGAAGAGTGGTCTGTTCTTTAAAAAAAATGATATGCAGATGAATAAAGTTTCTGTCCACTTTTACATTTGCTCTTTCTACAGTAGTGGCTACAGTGGGGAATTAAAGTTAATAGTGCTAAGGACAAAAATCCTGAGGAATCAAATCATAGTCCTTTGTAATTCACAGATTTTTTTTCTCAGTTGCTCTCAGTGAAAACTAAAATCACCCCCAAATAGATTTTATCAAGATTTTTAAGATTTTCTGGCACTCAGTCCTGGCATTATATGGAAGATCCACTGGATCTTCTTCAGCATTTGAGCTTCAACAGCAGAAAGCAGCATAAGCTGAATAACAAAATTGGAAGGGATCTTGGAGGCCTTCTAGTCCAACCCCCAGCTCAGGCAGAAAACCCTATACCATTTCAGACAAATGGTTGTCCAGTCTCTTCTTAAAAACTTCCAGTGTTGGAGCCTCCACAACTTCTAGAGGCAAATCATTCCACAGATTAATTGTTCTAATTCTCAGGAAATTTCTCCTTAGTTCAAGGTTGGTTCGCTTCTTGATTAGTTTCCATCCATTGCTTCTCACCCTGCCTTCAGGTGCTTTGGAAAATAAGTGGACCCATCTTCTTTGTGTCAGTCCCTTAATTATTGGAACACTGCTATCATGTCATCCCTAGGCCTTCCAATGTTTGAATTCCCTTTGAACTTGAGGAGAACCTCAAAAGATCTCTGGCCAAGTATAAACCTATCCATGATATGGAGAGCAAAAACCCACTCCTAATCTGCTTCAAATCAAAACCCCATCAAGTTGAGTCTTAGTTAATCAAATATTATGCTTTCCTGCAGCTGAAACATTCAAGAGCTCTTGGCTTGTCCAGGTATTTTGTCACATGTACAGGAATATAAAGGAACTGAAAGAATGACTTGTCTCTTGTTTTGTTTTGGAAAAGGTGTTGCCAGGGATAATGCTGGGGCGTACACAAGGGTGTGTTGATGCTGGGCCTTTCTGGATGAGTCTGTCCTCAGGCTGAATACAGCTCCTTAATGCCCTTAACTACTTAGATGGTCTAGATAAAGCTCAACTGGAAATTTACTGAGTTGCTAGAGATTTTTTTCAGTTCACTATGACTTCCAATTTGTCATGCTGTCTCTTGCTTCCAAAGAATCAGAGAAGCAACTTTCTGTAGCAGTACTGTAGAAAAGCAAATCCGTGTTCCTCTACCCCAGGGTAGGCAACCTTAAACACTCAAAGAGCCACAAAGGTCCTAACTGGAAGCCCCCTTTAATTTCTGGAGCTGACTGGAAGTCCAGTTTCCCCACCATAGAGTCTCCTCCTAGCGTGGTGTCCTTTTTCCTCTACCTGTCCTAACTGAAAGCCCTATCAATTGTGGAGCCGACAGGTGACAAGGAGCCGCAGCAGAGGGATGAAAGAGCCACATGCGGCTCCAGAGCAGCGGGTTGCTGACCCCTGCTCTATATAGAAGGTTGCATTCCAAGACAAGATTGGGAGGGGATAGGATGCACCCAAGTTTTTAAGGATTAAAGCTCTGTGCCATTAATCAATGAAGAAGATATGTTGTATATAGGTTTTTTTTCTCTAAATGAGAAATCTTTGCCTCTGTGGTGTGCTTCTCTAATTTAAAGTGTTAGATTAACTGTTGTATGAGCCGTGGTGATTCAGTGGTTAGAATGCAGTATTGCAGATAAACTCTGCCCACAGCCAGGAGTTTGATCCTGATCGACTCAAGGTTGATTGAGCCTTCCATCTTTCCAAGGTTGGTAAAATGAGTTTGTTGGGGGCAATATCTTAGTAAACCACTCAGTGAGTGCTGTAAAGCACTATGGAGTGGTATATACAGTAAGTCTAAGTGTTATTGCTTTTGATATTAGGTCCAGGGAATGTCGGTTCAAGCCTCCCTTAGCTATGAAAATTCATTGGGGGACTTATGAACTTTCAGTCCAAACTACCTCACAAGGTTGTTGTGGGTATAAAATGAAGAAGGGCCCTCAGGTAAGCTGCCTTTTAGCTCTTGGAGGAAAGTGAGATATCAACCAATCAATCAGTCAATTAAGTGAATTAGCTAAAACCAAAAGTCCAAATATATCATAGTTCTCTGTCCATCAAACCAGAAGAGCAAATCAGTTGGTTTTCCTATAGAGCAATTCATGTTATAATGGCTAGAATCAGGCATCCCACAAAGCGAAAGGATCCATGCTCCTTATTGCAGTCTAGACCAATATAAATCTACATCTCTACAGATCTATAGTACTTCTTGATGTACAAGGAGTTTCCATGAGAGCAGGGACTTTGAAGAAAGCCTGTGCGCATCCACCTTCTCTGCAACCTCTTAGATATGATCAGCAGATGTGACAACATTGGAGAAACAGAACTTATTGTTCCTCCTTCCACTGAGCCTGTACATTCACTGACTACAGTTTACAGGAGGAGTTCTCTATAGATTCATGTATATCTTCATCATAAAATCAAATCAGGTTTTCTGCTATTGATCTATGATATTTGACATCCTTATTTTTCAGAGCTATATGCAACTATTTAGAATATCATATTAGTTATGCCCTAGAATGCATCACAACAAGAATGTTTGCCTTTAATAAAATTTGAAAGGTCACTTTAATAACATCTCAACAGGCCAAAATTATGCTATATGCAAATTCAGAGGCATCACCTTGTAGGGGATAAAGTAGAAATGTAAATTATTATTATTATTATTATTATTATTATTATTATTATTATTATTATTACCCAAAAATAATTTATTTCTATCCAAAAAGTCATGGGAACATAAAGTGGAAAAAGTTATAGAAAATGAGAAGATCTTGTGGGACTTTCGAATACAGAAGATCATCACTTGGAACACAACACACCAGCTTTCACAGTTGTTGAAAACCGAAATGTACAATTTATTGATATCGCGGTACCAGGAGATGCCAGAGTCGAAGAAAAAGAACTGGAAAAAATCATGAAATATTGTGACCTGGCCATCGAAACTACACGGCTATGGATGAAACATATAACAATGATACCCATTGTCATTGGGGCACTTGGTACCATGTCCAAGAATTTTATAAGATACATCAACAAATTGCAGCTTCCTGCAATAACACCAGTGGAACTGCAAAAAACTGTGTTACTTGGAACATTGTACATCTTAAGAAGGTACTTGGTTGATACCTAGGACACTGGCAGCAACCCGTATCAACCATTAGCACCAGTCAATGGTATTTGTGATGCATTTTTGAATGTTCAGTTGACTTAGTTTCATGTTTAATGAATAAAGTTAATAATAATAATAATAATAATAATAATAATAATAATAATAAATCACTGCATCAGTTCCAGAAATGAGATTTGATACTGCAAATTACTTTTGATGCTAATCCTATTTAGATTTGAGCAAGATCTGGGGCATTCATGATACGTTTCCAATCTGACACTGTGTAGATATTTGGGATCTACAGCTTCCAGTATTCCCAGTTAGCCTGGCCAAAGTTGGGCTTCAAATTGAGGAAGCGTATCCTAGACTTTTAGCACATGATGTTGCTTCTTCCCAAAGATTTTGTTAATTGCTAAACTGCCCATGATTTCTTCTAATGATATTTCTCAATTGCATTTAAGAATGATAAAAAAAATAGAGGAAACCACTCTATAGGACTGTCACACCTTTTTATTTTCTCTTTAGTTGTGGCATGCTATCTGATCTTGGGATTGTTTTGCCTGATTTAGCCGCTCGATTCTTCAGGGCAGGGAACGTGTCTTGTCTAGTTTTCAAAGCACCTCCATTTTGATGGTATTTTATTAGTGTTTTGTTTTTAATTATAACAACAATTATACTGTGAGAATCCTTTAGGGCTTAGTTCATGAACTAAGCCCTGCATCCTTGGGATAAAAGTATATGGACACCAACCAAACCCTGAAGCTTCGTTTGATGTTAAATGTTGACAAATTTGAACCAGCAAATAAAATTTCCATAGATGGCTCCTGTTTGGAACAAAAAGCCGTATAATCCATGTGGGCGATAATAGAAGCGTTTGTCTTTGATTGTAACATGGCCAACTTCTTTATGTAAGTACAGTTCCTACCTGTAATTCTCATTCAGCCCAAACTAGAATTAAATAGCCTTTGAACTGAGTTAATTCAGGATTATAATTAGAATGTATTAAACTGTTATGCTGCCTGACTCTCAGTGACCTTGGGTGGCTCATAATAGTCAACAAAGAAATTACAGTAAAATCAATAAAACATAAAGATAAAAGATGGGAAGTGCAATGAAGTGATGAGAGGATTCACTCTCTCTTGCCCAGAGCCTGGATTAAGAACCAAGTCTTCACGGTTCTTCTAAACCAGGGGTAGGCAACCTTAAGCACTCAAAGAGCCACAAAGGTCCTAACAGAAACCCCCCATTCATTTCTGGAGCCGACCGGAAGTCCAGTTTCCCCACCATAGAGTCTCCTCCTAGCGTGGTGTCCTTTTTCCTCTGCCGACCAGAAGTCAGGTTCCCCCACCATAGAGTCTCCTCCTAGCGTGGCGTCCTTTTTCCTCTACCTGTCCTAACCAAAAGCCCTATCAATTGTGGAGCCAACCGCGAGAAGGAGCCGCAGCAGAGGGATGAAAGAGCCACATGCAGCTCCAGAGCTGCGGGTTGCTGACTCCTATTCTAAACAACAGCAGACTGGGGACCATCTAGAAGATATTAAGGGAACCTTATTCTAATCTAGAGTGAAAGTACAGAGAAAGCACTCTTCCAACATCTTGAGAGATACTGTTGTTTAATCACAGGAACCTGGAGCACACCAACCCTGCAGGATTAAATCTGCCAAGCAGATCTTATGAGAGACAGGGGTCCATCAAGGAACGAGGTCCTTAAATCACACCTGGAAGCCAACCAGCAACTAGTGCAGTTTACAAAGCAGAGGTATCTGTTTTATGCTCACACTGTCAGTGGAGATCAATTAAAGCTTTGGACTGATCTTCAACATCAGCTAATGTAGAGAGCATTGCAGTAGTCAAGCCATAAAATGACTAAGGCATTAAGGGCCTCTTGATCTAGGAACCTGTGAATACCAGATGGAGTTGTGCAAAGCTGTTCCTAGCCACTACTGACACCTCCTCAAGCAGAAGCTCCGAGTCCAGGAACACCCCCAGACTGCATATCAATCTTGATGTGCTACCCCATCCAAGGTCAAAGACAAACACAGATTTTCAATCTGGGTAAGGTTGAGTCAGAGACAGTTCCTCCTCATCCATCCAGCACAGCCTCCAAGCACTGGGACTGAATCTCATCAGTCTCATTAGGTTGACCTGGTCTAGAAAGATATAATTGGGTATCATATGCAAACCAATGGGACTAAACCTGAACCTGAAACTCACTCAGCAGATTCATGTAGATGCTGAAAAGGAAGAGAGAGAGATTAGAACTCTGCAGCACCACACACACAGGAAAAACCTGGGGAGTAATCTTTGCCCCTCTCCCCACTATCACTGGAACTGGCCCTTGAAAAAGGAAGCTAACCATTGTAAAATGAAGTGTCCAATCATAACCCTTGGAGCTGGAGGATACCATAGCAAAAACCACTGAAAAATCAAGGAGCACAAGGATGCGCCATCCCAACTCCAAAAGAGACCATCAACAAACACAATACAGGCTGTGTCAGTACTAAATCCCAGCTTGAAAACTGACTGAAATGGGTCTAGATAATCTGTTTCTCTCAGGGTTTCTCATCTGGTTCCCTCAGGGTTCTCATCAACTTCAGACTCTCAATAATCTTACTGCAAAACAGAAGGCTGGAAACTGGTCACTAGTTTTCAAAACCATTGGGTCCAAGGACAGCCTCTTGAGGACAGGGTGTACCACCATCTGTTTCAAGGCAAGAGATACTACTACTCCCTCGATAGTATGAACTCCCTGCCCTTTCAGGTGACATCCTTGGCTGCCTTTATTTTCCAGAAGGGGCTAAGCTGACAGCACAAAGTCCTGTCCACTTGCTTAGGAGTCACCAACTCAAACTTATCACACCCCAGACCAGGGGTCTGTAACCTTAAACACTCAAAGAGCCATTTGGACCCGTTTCCCACAGAAAGGAAAACACTGGGAGCCACAAAACCTGGGTGGGCATGGCCAACTTGATGTCACTCACTTCCACCAGTCACATGACCGCCCCCTAGCCACGCCTACCCAGCCAGTCATTAGGGCAGAGAACTGGTGGTTAAAAAACACCGGGAACCACAAAAACCTTTTGATATCTCTGTCTCTTTCACCCTCCCCCCTCTCTCTCCCTCTCTCTCCCCCTCTGTACCTCTCTATGTCTCTCTCTCTCTCACCTCTCTCTGAATCTCTCTGTCTCTGCCCTAGCTGCTTCTCCATCCCTTGCCATCACTCTTACCTTCTCAGGCCAGGTGAGGAGTGACTGGGAGGGGAAGGCAAGGGGTGGGGCCAGCCACAAAAAAGGGCCCAAAGAGCCTCATGCAGGTCCAGAGCCGCAGGTTGCTGACACCCACCCCCAACTGTGCTCCCAGCACTTTAGCTGCTCTGTCCAATCAGAGTCCAAATCAGAACATCTTAAACTGTATTTCAAATTGTGGCCTAAACAAAATGCTATGACCAGCACCCATCCCTTCTTTAGTTGTCTCATTGACATAAAAAACATAATGCAATCCCTTGTCAGGGAACAGCATCACTAAACACTTCAAGCTGTAGAAACTAATTGTGATTTGATCACAAAGTTTCTGGAGGAATGCATTTATGACAAGTAAACAGATTTGAAAATGATTTATAATTTTAGTGCAGCATCCCATTAATGATTATGGCCCACATATGAATTGTTCCTTCTGGAAAGGACCATAAAATATAACAAGAATGCTTGTATATTTATTTATTTGTCAAAATAATATAGCCCATTATTCTTCCAAAGCCTGGCATTCTAAAATTTCTGTGTCCAAAAAAATGGCATCTAATCTAACATCTCATTTTACATATAAGAATGGAGAACTGTATATCCTAATTTACAAGGGCAATCTTGTAATTAATCACATCTTTTGTATAATGGGCTATTCAGATTTCATTTAAAAATCAGGAACTATAAGAAAAACAACAAAGACCTTGATCTTGTCTATCAACAGTTACTAGCTCTTGGAGAATAATATAAGGAAGCACAAAAGTCATTTGACTATGAATTCTTGGACAGCATAGCTAAGCCGTCCAGGAGGGCAGAGATGTGAAGGTAACAGTAACAGAGTTGGAAGGGACCTTGGAGGACATCTAGTCCAACCCCCTGCTACACAGGAGACCTGTACTAGGGATTCAAACCGCCAAACTGCCAACCTTTCTGATCAACAAGCTCAGTGTCTTAGCCACTGAGCCACCTAGTCAGAGCCAACCACAACAGGAAAAACTCTCTCTGAGAGGAGACAAGCCCTGAGAGGAGAAGGACTCAAAAAAAGATCAGAAAGCTAATAGGGCTTAAAAGGCTACAGATTCTCCACCTAAAGAGTGATCCATAGCCACCCAATGCTTCAAAGAAACCCAACAGATATGATGAGAAAAAAGAGATGTGTGATCTTGATGAGCAATTTTCATATCAGCTGTATGTAGATTGCAAGAAATCTTCTTAGTAGTCATGTCTACAATGTGACACTGAGTTTACTAGCACTATTCATATCAATCAACAATTATTCTTTCTCAAAGGTTCATGTAGAGATGGACGACCCAGCTAGAAGAGATCTTGAAAGACTCTCCAAAGACTCCGAGTCCTAGAGAAGGAACAGAAAGGAATTGGAAACATAAGTGATATGTTCATTAGTGCTTCTAACTGAGAAGCAAGGCACAAGAAGATAGAATCTTAAAAATCAACAAGGGCCTAGTCATGAAGGATTCATGATAATTTTTTTTAAAACAAGTTTTATTGGGTTTTTTTTTTCTTTTCTCCTCTCCCACCTTCATCCACATCTTTCTTTCTTCTTTTTTGAACAGTGTTGGTCGTTTCTTATCTTATACAATTAGTCAAATTCAAATACATTTTACTCAATTACAATTTTTGTCAATATCGTCTTCCCCCTTTCCTTTTTTTGAATATACCTCAGTATTTCTATACTTGCATACATAAACATCTTCTTCATTTATCTAAATTCTAACTTTACTATTTGTACATATTTGTCCTCTTTTATTCTTAAACAATTCATTCTTTTTCTTAATATATTTATATTTGCTTGTTCAGAGCTGCCTTTCTTCCACTTCATCTTTTTTTTTATTGTACAGCAATCTTTCACCTCAAACCTAGCCTCTCCCTCTTCTCCTTCCAACTTTTTTCCCCACCTTCTTCTTCTCTTCTCTACTTCCCCTTCCCTCCTCCTTCTCCTCCTCTCTTCCCCCCCCATCTTACCTTCTCTCCTACTCTGCTTTCCCTTCCCTTCCTTCCTCCCTACTCTTCCGTCCCTCTCTCTCCTTCCTCCCCCCTTCCAATTCCTTAATCTCTCTCTATTGCTGTATTCATTTTCAGGGAAAGGGGAAGATGTGAAAAACTGAATACCCTGTAAAGTATCACAGGACCCCACCTGTTATGTCCTTATAAGGACATCCGCCCGGATTGGCTGCCAGCCACCGGGCGGGAAAGTTTGAATCCCTGTCAGGGGGCGGTGCGTCTGCCGGAGCGAATATAAGGAGAGCTCCGGCAGCGCCCGCCAGTCTTGCTACTGTTGCTGTTTAATAAAGTTACTCATGTAACGAGCTGGTCACGTCTTCATTCCTGCGCCGATCTAACACTGGCGACGAAGGACTAGAGAGAAGAAACGAACCTTGTGGCACCAAGCCAACAAGACCAAGACTCCGGCACCTGGAACCACAGTAGGCATTTCCAAAGGCATGGCATCTGCTGAAGTCACTTTGCCAGCCCTTGCTCCTTTCCGCCCAGGGAAGGACAAGTGGAAATCCTACGTGGTCAAATTTCGGCAATACCTGAGAGGCAACAACATCAGGGACGCCGACGATGACCGGAAGAAGGGCATCTTCCTGGCCAACTGCGGCTCCGAAGTCCTCGACATGGCAATCGATCTCGTAGCACCACGAGACATCGAGGAAGTGCCATGGGCAGACCTGCTGCAGATCCTGGAAGACCACTATGCCCCAACGGGAACACCAGTGGCGAACCATTTCACCTTCCACCAGAGGGATCAGAAGGAAGGTGAGACCATCAAAGAATTCGTGGCCGCCCTACGCCAGATCGCAGCCAGCTGTGAGTTTGACCATGTGGACAACGCCATCGCTGACCGCATGGTTTTTGGCATGAGGGACAGGGGCCTCCAAAAGAAATTCCTGAGCAGAAAGAAGCTCGTGCTCAAGGATGTGGTGGAGGAAGCCACCGCATCCGAAATCTCGGAGAAAGCAGCCGCCGCAGTAAGCAGAGCAAAGGGAATCCACAAGATTCGCTCCACAGCGCAATCGTCAACAGAGGATTCCACAGCTGGATCCGAATCGGAGGGAGAATCCACCGTCCACAAGGTATCCAGACCCCCAAGGCGGGAAACCGCCCAACGGAACTACAAGGGGGAGCGCTGCGCCAGCTGCAGAGGGGACCATGCCAGAGCAACCTGCAAGTGGAGAGATGCGACCTGCCGACGCTGCAACAGAAGGGGTCACATCGCCGAAGCTTGCAGAGCTGAGGAACCAGCCCCAGAGCCCTCCAGTCACCGTCCCCGCGAGAATCGGAAGGATTACCAGAGGTCATCCAAATGGTCCTCTGGCCCTTCCAGACGCAGAGACGACGAATTTCCCCGGAGCGGAGCGGTCCACCAGACGACCATCGCTCACACGACATCAGACAGTGCCACCAAGTTCCACGTGACCATCCACGTGGAAGGAGCACCCTGCAAAATGGAGGTAGACTCCGGCTCGGTCTACTCCATCATGGACTGGCAGCAGTTGAAGCGCCTGCAACCCAGCATCACCAAGCGAGAGCTGAAGCCACTACACTCCAAGCTCGTCGACTTTGGGGGAAACCCCATCGGAGTGTTAGGGAGAGCCGACATCCGGGTCACCTACAAGGAGTTCGAAGGCAAGCTCCCCATCACCGTCGTGAAGGACAGCCGACCGAACCTGCTAGGAGTGGAGTGGTTCAAGCCGCTGGGGCTTTCAATCGAAGGCATCAACCAAATTCGCAGGGACGGACTCGACAACCTCATCGAAGAGTTCAAGGAAGTCTTCGATGGTAAGCTGGGGAAATTTGTGGGGAGGCCAATCTCTTTCAATCTGGACAAGGGAATCACCCCAATTAGGCTCAAGCCCCGCCGAGTTCCGTTTGCCCTGCGGCCCAAAGTAGACGAGCAGCTGGATAAGCTGATCGCCCAGGGCGTCCTGGAACCGATCGATCATGCTTCATGGGAGACCCCCATTGTGACCCCACTGAAGCATGATGGGTCTGTGCGCATCTGCGCCGACTACCGTTGTACCATCAACAAGGCGTTGGCACAAAGCGCATACCCAGTCCCAGTAGTGCAACACCTGCTGCATTCCCTGGGATCTGGATCAATCTTCGCGAAACTGGACCTGGCCCAGGCTTACCAGCAACTGCCAGTAGACGAAAAAACGGCGGAGGCTCAAACAATTGTCACGCACAGGGGGGCATTCAAATGTAACCGCCTCCAATTTGGAGTCAGCGCGGCCCCCGGCATCTTCCAATCCATGATGGAACGCCTTCTCCAAGGCGTTCCAGGGGTGGTGCCTTACTTCGACGATGTGCTCATCTCCGGTGACTCAAGAGCTCAACTCCTTGAAAGGCTCAGGCTTGTCCTGCAGCGATTCAAGGCCAAGGGCTTGAGGGTCAGGCGGGACAAGTGCATCATAGGAGTACAGGAAGTCGAGTTCCTGGGCTACCTCATTGATAGCACAGGCATCCACCCCACCAAATCAAAAGTGGAAGCAATCCATGAAGCCCCAAGCCCAAAAAACAAAACGGAGCTTCAGGCATTCCTTGGGTTGCTCAACTTTTATGCAATCTTTCTAAAACAGAAAGCCACAGTTGCTGAGCCACTTCACCGCCTGCTGGGGAAATCGGCATCCTGGAAGTGGGGCCAGGAAGAGGAAGCGGCATTCCGAGCCATAAAAGGACTATTGACGTCCAAAAGCGTCCTCATCCAATACAGCGAAACGCTCCCCATCAAGCTGACCTGTGATGCGTCGCCCTACGGGGTGGGGGCAGTCCTCAGCCATGAGCTGCCCAACGGCACCGAAGCCCCAATCGCATATTTCTCGAAGACCATGTCCGGAGCAGAACGGAACTACAGTCAGCTGGACAAAGAAGCCCTGGCCATCGTGGCAGGAGTGAAGCGCTTCCACGAATATCTCTATGGAAGACGCTTCACCATAGTCACTGATCACAAGCCACTCCTGGGACTCCTCGCAGGCGACCAACCCACCCCGACCTTCATGTCCCCGCGGATGACGAGATGGGCCATCTTCCTGGCCGGCTACTCCTATAGGCTTGTGCACCAGCCAGGCACAGCCATAGGAAACGCCGACGCACTCAGCAGATGCCCATCGAAGAACCCGGTGGAAGACCCAGCCCCCATGCTCCATCTATTCCACATAGATGACGACGCCAGCTGTCCAGTCTCCTCCGCAGATGTGGCCGCGCACACCCAGAGAGACCCCACCCTCCGCCAAGTAAGGTCCTGGATCCTCAGGGGGTGGCCAACGAAACAGACGGAAGAGAGGTTCAGCCCGTTCACCAGGAAACAGACGGAGCTGTCCACCATAAAGGGCTGTCTGCTATGGGGAGACAGGGTGCTGATCCCAAGCACTCTACAACGGCGGACGCTGGAGACACTGCACAACGGGCACCCGGGCATTGTCCGCATGAAGGCCCTGGCATGGAGTTACGTCTGGTGGCCCTCACTGGACAGAGACATCGAACAATGGGTCTCCAGATGCGACCCGTGCCAAGAAGTCCGCCCCGCGCCGCCGCAATCTGAAGTCATGAACTGGGAGACCCCCAGCAACCCCTGGTCGAGGGTCCACATCGACTTTGCGGGCCCGATGCAGGGGCGACACCTCCTCATCGTGGTAGATGCCTTCTCCAAGTGGCTCGAGGTGATACCCATGGCATCTACCACAACTGAAGCGACGATCCGAGCCCTGCGCTGCCTGTTTGCCACACACGGACTACCGGACGTGCTGGTCTCGGACAACGGCCCCCAGCTCACATCCCTGGCCATGGAGTCCTTCCTGGCAGGACTGGGCATCCGCCATGCCCTCTCCGCTCCGTACAGGCCAGCCGGAAACGGACAAGCGGAACGGATGGTCCGGCTCACAAAAGAAGCCCTCACCAAGATGGGCCCGGGAGACTGGCAAGAACGCATCGACAACTTCCTCCTCACCCAGCACATCACGCCGCATGCCACCACCCACAAGAGCCCGGCCGAACTCCTCATGGGCAGAAGGTTGAGGTCACCCTTGGACCGGCTGCACCCCCAATACAGCCCGGAAGTGACCGCAACCGCCAGCCGGCCGCTTCGCGCCTTCAGCAAAGGAAATTCAGTTTTCGCGCTGAATTTCAACGGCTCTCCTAAGTGGCTGAAAGGGCAGATTGCCAGCACAACCGGCCCCAAATCCTACACCGTTGAGTTGGAAGATGGACAGGTCGTGAGACGTCACATCGACCAACTCCGGAAAAGGTGGGGGGGAGCACACGAAAACCAGCCTGACGAGGGAGGCCTACAACACCCAGACGAGGTAGGCTTACAACACCCCAGCGAGGTAGACCTACCATACCCAGACGAGGTAGGCCCACCACACCCCTACGAGGCAGAGCAACGCCAGCCCGACGAGGTCGGCCCAGCACACTACCAGGCACTGTCACGTCGGCAGTGCAGCGAGGTAGACCGGGGCCAACCGCACGGGGGATGGCAACACCAACCCGGCCAGGTGAGCACCCGGCACAACAAGCCCAGGGACCCCCGACCCAGCCCGCAGGTAGACCAGGACCTGCCCAGAAGGGAAGCACCGCACCCCACCAGTGAAGGCAACCCACGGCAGCCCTACCAGGGAGACCTCAACGCAAGGCGAGTAGACCGGGGACCATCGCAGATGGGCACACCACAGCACAGGGGCGAGGGTGGCACACGACTCCCCGGCGAGAGGGACACCCGCCCAACGCAAGAAACAACCCGGCAACAACAACCCAACCCAGACGACTCCAACCACCAACTGGCGGTAGACCAGGGACTAGGGGGAAGGGAAAGCCGACAACAACCCGGCCAGGGAGGCCTGCGCCAACCCGGCAGGGGAGACCTCCACCGACCCAAGGAGGCATCCCCACAACGACACCCCGACCAGGTCGACCACCACCAACCCGACGGGGAAGACCAACGCCTGCCCGGCCAAGGAGACCTGCGCCAACCCTGCAAGGTCGGACACCGATACCCGAGCCAACACAACCCACAGCGGGCAGACCGGACCCAAGGGCACCGGACCGAACCACCCTCCAGACCACAGCAGGCCGGGCCACAGCAGAACCGCAGCCACCGGGAGACCGAGGAAGAGCAAGTGACAGCCGGGGTCTTACCGAGACTCAGACGCTCTTCCCGGGTCGGAACTGAACAGCACCGCCGAGGCGAAAGATCCACAGGCCAGGAGGAAGACCACCAGAACCAGCCATTCCAGGTCTGCGGTCCGGCCGGAGGCGCTGAGGGTGACCCCGCACACTCGCCAGCCGAACCGAGCCCGGTTCCGGGGAAGGATCCAGGAGCCGCAGAAACCCCGTCCGTCCAGGGCGGGGACACGGGAGAAATGAGACTGCGCAGGTCAAGTAGGGTGCCTAGGCGTCCTACGTACCTGCAGGACTACGTCACGTTTATTGACGAACACTGAACGTTTTTTTTCTTTGAACCAGGGGGGAGGAGTGTTATGTCCTTATAAGGACATCCGCCCGGATTGGCTGCCAGCCACCGGGCGGGAAAGTTTGAATCCCTGTCAGGGGGCGGTGCGTCTGCCGGAGCGAATATAAGGAAAGCTCCGGCAGCGCCCGCCAGTCTTGCTACTGTTGCTGTTTAATAAAGTTACTCATGTAACGAGCTGGTCACGTCTTCATTCCTGCGCCGATCTAACACCACCCACTTTTATGACTTTCTTTGCTTCAGTTGTTAAGTAAATCCTACATGGCATTAAATGAGACATCGTGTGAATGTGACTTTAAAACTCTTGTTTCCTCACTAATTTTGCTTGTCCGAAGCTCTCTGTGAAAATTGCAAATGGTGATTGTGTGACTGCAGGACGCTGGAACTATTGTAGTTATAAGCCAGTTACCCAGGGCCTGGATTGTGATCCTGTGTCCATGGGGACCCTGCAATGGTTTTAAGTGCAAGGCCTAGTCTCATTGTCATAACTCTGAACAACTGCCAAATGTATGGTCATTAAGTGAAAACGGCTTGTATTCGTGTTTGGCCCTTAGCACTTAGAAGGCTAAAATATATTCAAAGGAGCAGGCTCATAAGAAAGGATATGCATGTTGTACTGTAAATAAAGAAAACCTTGCATAGATATTTAAGAAATTGGATTATGATATTCTTTGCAAAAGTGTCTGGGTAAGAGTAAAAAAAAAGAGGAATAAAATTGAGACCATTATGAGAATTAATCAGAGGTTGCTTGGGTTGGCAGCAGAGATTTTTCTGTATCCAATGACCAATGTTTCAAAGAGGCGTACAATATGATAGTGAGAATTATGAGTTCATTGATCATGGCATCTTTTGCGATTCTAACTATTGCTTAACGCATTGTAAGCCGCCCTGAGTCTTCAGAGAAGGGCGGCATATAAATTAAAGCAAAAAAAAAAAAAAGTTAGAACTCCAGGAAGGATGCAAAATCCTATGAAATAAGATCCTGAAATCACAGTGGCAAACAATTCCTATAAGAAGAAAATATGGAAGAATTTTGAAAAGGCCATATGGATACCTGCAGAGTTCTCTGAAATGCCATTCAGAGAAAGGGACATACATAGGAAATGGAAGGAGACATACATTTGTCTGAAATGGTGTAGGGTTTCCTGCCTAAGCAGGGGGTTGGACTAGAAGACCTCCAAGGTCCCTTCCAACTCTATTATTCTGTTCTATAGATATCCAACTTAAAAATAAACTATAGGAACTATATCGTCTAAAGCTTGCAAGAGATACCAGAACAACAATAGCAACAACTACAACGATGAGGGGAGGGGTGTAATTTGGGTATATTAGAAACAAAAGGAAAGGCAAAAGAGATTGCAAATCCATTGTGAGGAGAAAGAGGGAAGTTGGGAATGGGTCTTAATGGAAAGTCAGAATCTCTTAACTTTGATTTTGCATCTGACTTCTTTCAGCAGGAAAATGGCGTCCTAGCTGATGATGGTTTTGCCACTGGGGGCAGGAGAAACTGCCAGCTTTGGCTAATCAAATATAAGGCAAGAAGAGAACCTAATTCTAGGGCTGGATGGATTACATTGTACAGTACTGAAAGAATTAGCAAAGATAACCACTCTTGATAATTAGTCAGAATTAATTCTTCCATCTCCTCCACCGTCCTGCTAGAACCCAATGAAACTTCTTGGATGAGAAGCAAAATGTCTTCTTTTCCAGTAAAAAAAAACAAAACAGTCCAGTTGCCTTTTGAAAAAGCACCTTCGAGACACCTATCACTGGATTGACTGAGAATCTCCATAAACACTCTTGGTAATCTTTGAGAACTCCTGAAGGTCTGGGAAAGTCCCAAAGGGCAAATGGTACTTCTATTTTCAAAAATGGAAAAGAAGGACCTGAGAAGCTGCAAACTACAAGGTGGGACTTCCTTGTTAATGATGCGTAATGTTTGCTTTGTTGTTGAATTGCCATTTTCTGATTATTTTGTAATTAACTTTGTACTGTTTGAGTTATTTTTTTTTGTATTCCATTGTTTTGATATGATGTATTATTGAGTCAGAGAAAGAGAGAGAGAGAGAGAGAGAGAGAGAGAGAGAGAGAGAGAGAGAGAGAGAGAGAGATGACATATAGACAGACAGACAGACAGATAGACAGACAGACAGACAGACAATACTGTAGCTGTTTTTAAAAATCTAAGAGGTGGTCATATGGAAAGGGGAATAGCTTCCCCCCTCCCCTTTTGTTGTTTGTTTTTCCTGACTTCTTAGTTTAACCTACAGCCTATGTCCTACTTGGTCATCTCCCATCTAAATACTAATTAGTCTTAGCCCAGTATTGTTTAAATTTTGAGATCAGGCAAGGTCACTCAGATGGGCAGTCACTGATTCTTGAACAAAAACAGCTGTCTCTTAACTTCAGCCCAATTTCATGCAGCCTTTGGCCTAATTTCAAAAACCCTCTGCAAATAATCAGTTTGGATCTCTGCTGAGAATAGTCCTTCCTGGCCTGTTGCAAAGAGAGAAAGATAGAGACAGAGACAAGAGGATACTAAAAAAGAGAAAAAGACAATGTTGGCTTAACCTCCTACCCACATTTTCATTTATTTTATGTAAAATAATATATTTATTACTCAAGAAAGCTGACCACAATTAAGGGAGTAATTGAGATAACAGAGAAACTTGAAATAGAGATTTCAAACAATTGCAAACAGTTAATTTTAAAAAATTAGATACGTTAATATTTTCAATATTACAATGTGGTGAACTTGGGGCTAAATACATAGGTGTAATCATTATATGTTTACATATATTAGTAATGCATCTTACGTATGCCAACTTCAGAAAATGCCCTGGATTTGCTGAAGACATTTATGCTATGGATGCATGAAATGTTCAAAATGGCCACAATTGGGTTAGGAAAACACAGTGCTAAAATCATAAAAAGAAAATATGTCCATTGGATAATCAGAAAATGCAAATTAAACCCTACATGGAAGACCATGTCCCTGAACCAGCTTCCGGACAAGGGAAATGAACCAAGCACTATTAATTGCTTGGGAAAATAAGCATGAATCTTAAGTATTGTTAAGTGGGGTGAATGAGGACGCAGCAAGCCAGAGTAGATAGTGACAACAGCTCTTTATTATATGGTGAGACTCCAGCAACTGACCCAGGGAGCCAGCTCCCTTTATATACCTTGCAGCTGTGGTGGTCAGCCAATCAGCTGAGGGTCAGTTAATTCGAACTTCCCGCCAAACAAACCTATTTACATAACACTCCTCCCCTCCCAGAAGTCACTTGGGGTGTTATTTACATACAAAGTCTCTCAGGTGACTAGGGCGTGTGCGAGTCCTAGTTGACCTGCGCAGTTCAGTCGGAGGGGCGGCGTCGAGCAGGTCGGAGGGACTTTCTGTTTCTCCCTGCTCCGCCAATGAGGCCTCCGGGACCTCCTCGTGGGCGGCGACTTCTCCGGCTGTTTGGACTACCTCGATGGGGCGGCGCTGGATACCAGAATCCTCAGCCAAGTCCTCCGCTCTACTCGGGCTAGTGGTTTGCGCTTCTGGTTGGTAGTCGTGGTCAGAGATGGGGTCGTCTAATTTGTCGTCGGTGTCTGCGGTTACTCGTTTTCTTAATTGGTCAATATGTCTGCGCCAAACTCTCCCATCTCCCATGTCTACCCTGTATGATTTGGGACCTGTGATTTCTGTGATTGTCCCGGTTTCCCAGAGTGGGCCCTGTCCATAGTTTCTAACGTGTACCGGTGTTCCTATGGTGAACTCTCTAAGCTTCCTCTCCCCCCCCCTGAAGACCTCTGGGGAGTAATTGGGGTTGAGCCTATCTAGTATTCCCCGGAGTTTCCGCCCCATTAATAGTTCAGCCGGACTTCGGCCCGTGGCTGTACAGGGTGTGGAGTGCTGAGCTATTAGGAACTTGTCTATCCTTTCCTGCCAGTCCCCGGGGCTTAAACGTGAAAGGGCCTCCTTTGCTGACCTAACAAATCTCTCAGCCTGTTCGTTACTAGCCGGGTGAAACGGGGCCGAAAGGACATGCCTGATCCCCAGTCCCGCTAAGTAACCCTCGAACTGTGTTGCGGTGAATTGTGGCCCGTTATCTGACACTAGGATGTCCGGTAACCCATGGGTGGCGAATAACTGTCTTAGCTCCCTGATGGTTGCGTCGGTGGTAGTGGCCTTCATTAGCTTGATCTCCAACCATTTGGAGAATGCGTCTACTACGACCATGAAGGTCTGTCTGTGAAATGGGCCTGCAAAGTCAATGTGTATCCTGGACCAGGGTCCCTGGGGCCTTTCCCGCTCCCTCACGGGTGCCGTTGGTGGATCTGATCTGGACTCTTGGCAGGGCTGGCATCTCCCCACCCACTCGGTAATGTCTGTATCCATGTTGGGCCACCAGACGTAGCTCCTGGCTAGCCCCTTTATCCTTACAATCCCAGGGTGCCCCTCATGCAACAACGTTAAGACTTTTTCCTTTAACCGTGATGGAATAACAACCTGATCGCCCCATAGCAAACAACCCCCTTGCATTGTCAATTCGTCTCGTTTTCCCGCGAACGGTTTAAATTCCCCGCTCCCAATCTTTTCCGGCCACCCCCTCATGACCCAACTTGCGACTGTCCGGATCACGTGGTCCTTGGTTGAGGCTCTTGCAACCTCGGCTGATGTCATGGGCCCAGAGTCCAAGACGTCTATCAGCAGGATGGGGATGCCGGGTGTGGGGTCTTCTAGGCTGTCGGGTAGTGGGCATCGGCTGAGTGCGTCCGTGTTGCCCATGTCCGCCCCTGGTCGATGTACCAGGCGATAGGAGTATGCTGCGAGGAAGATGGCCCAGCGTGTCATCCTGGGTGACAGTGCTGCTGGTGTTGGTCGATCTCCCGTGAGGAGACCCAGGAGTGGTCGATGGTCTGTGATTAGCTCAAAATCCCTCCCGAACAAGTACTCGTGGAATTTCTTTACTCCCGAAACGGCGGCGAGGGCCTCCTTGTCGAGCTGGCTATAATTTCGCTCGGCACTTGATAGAGTTCGGGAGTAGTATGCGATGGGCGCTTCTAGGCCATTCGGGAGTCTATGGCTCAGGACAGCTCCCACCCCGAACGGGGACGCGTCACATGCTAGAACAAGGGGAAGCGTTGTGTTGTATTGTATTAAAAAACTTTCAGCTGATAGCAGTTTTTTAATGCCGGCGAATGCCCTGTCTTCAGCCTTCCCCCATCTCCAAGTGGCTTTCTTGGTTAACAGTCTATGTAGGGGTTCTGCCACTGTTGCCTTGTCTTTAAGGAAAATGGCGTAAAAATTTAGTAGTCCCAGGAAGGCCTGTAACTCTGCCTTGTCTTTGGGGGTGGGTGCATCTCTGATTGCCCTGATCTTGCTCTCTGTGGGGTGTATGCCGGTGCCATCTACCCTGTATCCTAGGAATTCGACTGAGGGGACTGCGATCATGCATTTGTTGCGTTTTACTCTGAGTCCTGCGTCCCTGAATTTCCTTAGGACCTCCCTCAGCCTTTCTCTTAGCTGCTGCTCATTGTCGGCGGTAATGAGCACGTCATCAAAATAGGGCACCACCCCGGGGATTCCCTGTAGTAGCCGCTCCATGGTACTTTGGAAAAGTCCAGGGGCTACGCTTACTCCGAATTGCAAGCGGGTGCACTTGAAGGCCCCTCTGTGGGTTACGATAGTCTGTGCCTCTGCGGTAGCGCCATCTACCGGCAGTTGCTGGTACGCCTGCGCAAGATCGAGTTTTGCAAAGATCTTGCCGGGGCCCAGGGAATGCAACAAATGGTGAACGATGGGCACTGGATAGGCGCTCTGTTGCAGGGCCTTATTGATTGTGCATTTATAATCAGCGCATATGCGCACTGATCCATCCGGCTTTACCGGTGTCACAATTGGGGTCTCCCACTTGGCGTGGTCGACTGGAACGAGCACCCCTTGTTTGATTAATTTGTCCAGTTCAATGTCAATTTTGGGCTTCAGGGCGAACGGTACCCGCCTAGGCTTTAAACGGATGGGTGCAATATTGGGGTTGAGGTTAAACGAAATTGGGGTCCCCACATACTTGCCAAGCCTTTCGTCGAATACGTCCTGGAACTCCTGCATCAGGTCCTCCTTCAGGGTGCTTCGGACGTTCCTTACTCCGGTGAATCCCATGTCTAGGGCTCTAAACCAGTCCATGCCCAGGAGGCTTGGGAGGTTGTCGCTGACTATGGTGAGGGGCAGTTTCTCGGTAAACTCCTCGTACTGAACTTGGAACTCGCCTCTTCCTTCGACGGGTATGCGGTTCCCTTGGTAGTCCTTCAGTCTGCGATGCTGTGGCTGGAGCTGTTGCTTGTGTGCACTGGGGATGACTTTCTGTAGGGTTTCCCAAGACATGATGGATATCGGCGATCCCGTGTCGATCTCCATCTGGCACTCCTGTCCCTTGATCTCGACCATGGTGTAGGTCTTCTCTCCGGGTGAGGTGCAGGTCTGTGCGTTGCGTATGGTGTAGGCCCCAGCGTCTTCAAATTTCGTGCCCTTCCGGTTTCTGCCATCTCTGTTGGGCCTTCGGTGTGGCGCTGGCTCGGATTGGAAGGTTTGGCCACGTGGTTTGTAGCTCTGGTGTGTCTTGGATCTGCAGACCCTAGCGATGTGGTCCCTCTTCTCACAGGAACGGCAAACGGCATCCCTGAATTTACAGTTTTGTCGTGAGTGGGACCCTCCACAGCTGGCGCAGCCGTCTCTGGGCTCTCTGCGGGCTGTGCGGGACTGCTCGGTGCGGTAGACCTCTTCTTCAGACTCCCCCTCGCTTGCGGTGCTTACGGCCTCTCGGTGCACCGGCGCCGTCTTCTGCGTTGTTCTGGTTAGGTGGGAGCTCTTTAGTTTCTCTGCAGCCTTTACTGACGATTCTTGCGCCCTGGCCTCGTCTAGCGCGATGTGTAGGGTCAGGTTTGACCTCGCAAGCAGTCTTCTCTGGAGCCGGCTATCTCTCACTCCGCAAATTAGTTGCTCTAGGAGCATCTCATCCAGGTCTCGGTACTCACAATGGGTTGCGGCCTTACGCAGGGCCGTGACGTACTCGCTGATCGATTCTCCCTCCTGCTGGAGCCGTTGCCGGAAATCGTAGCGCTGAACGTACTTCGATGGCATTGGTGCATAGTGGTCCTTCAGCAGGGTCTGCAGCGTTGACCAGGAAATGTTGTGGACCAAGTTCGGCTCCGACAATGCTTCGGCTGTGTCGAAAACCCTTGGCCCGCAGTGACTCAGGAACAGGGCTTTCTTCCGAACGTCCGGTAGCCCTTGCATGTCATTTGCCACCATGAAGCACTCGAACCGAGACATGTAGGATCCCCACTTCTCTTCCTTGGGGTCGAAAGGCGCTGGCGGGGTGTAGGCAGACATCATTTTGGGATTCTCCTGTGCTCCACTCGCTCGCCTGGCTGGATTCGGATGCGGTCTCTGGTCCCCTTCTCCGAACGTGGCTTCAGCTCTTTCTCGAGTGTGGCTTCAGCTCTCCTCTGCTTCTGGCCTCAAAATCCCACCTTCGTCGCCAATGTTAAGTGGGGTGAATGAGGACGCAGCAAGCCAGAGTAGTTAGTGACAACAGCTCTTTATTATATGGTGAGACTCCAGCAACTGACCCAGGGAGCCAGCTCCCTTTATATACCTTGCAACTGTGGTGGTCAGCCAATCAGCTGAGGGTCAGTTAATTTGAACTTCCCGCCAAACAAACCTATTTACATAACAAGTATGCTATATGTATTTTGTTTGCTTGAATACTGAGCTGGCCACAGTATTTTGTGGAGATAGTTGCAAAGTACAGGAAGTTCTCAACTTACAACAGTTTATTTAGTGGCTGAAGTTACAACGGCACTGAAAAAAGTGATGTATGATTGTTTTTCACACTTATTTATTTATTTATTTGTTTGTTTATTGGTTCAATTTATATGTCGCTCTTCTCCGGAGACTCAGGGCGGTTTACAATGCAACGAAATGAAACGAAATGGAACGGCTTACAATGGAACGAAAGGGGCAAAGGTAATGGGTGAAGAAATGGGGAACTTAAGTCCTGTTTTGCAACGGAAAATCTGCTAGTATTATGAAGCTCTGGCTGCAGCCCTGAATGTTACTCTATATTTTAAAATATATCTAATAATAGCTTTCACATTTGTTTTAAATATATTCCATGATTAGCTGTTTTGCAATTCTTTCCAAGTAAGTGAAAAGATTACTGTCTCCCCAAAAGATCTCCCTCCCTCCTCCCTCCCTCCCTCCCTCCCTCCCTCCCTCTCTCTCTCTCTCTCACTCACTCACTCTCTCTCTCTCTCTCTCTCCTATTAAAGATGCTGGAGCCTTGATTGTTTCAGGAATTGTGCATTTGAGCCAGAAGGGCTCCTTTAACTTCACATATAAAGCAGCACAGTTGCCCATAAACTGAACATGGATATACTCTTAGTTATTAAGAGATCTGCTTTTCAATAAACATGGGTTTTAGATGAACATGACACATTTGAGCTACTTTGAAACCAGTCTAAAGACTTATTTTCTTTTTAAAAATGGAAATTCCCGAACTCCAACTTCTGCCGTCTTTTGACAGAATTGCAGCTACTAATCTCTCTTATTGAAGTGATACTCATGAGGGATAAAATGTGCAGTGCAACCATTCCTTACCTGTAAAAACTAATTAAGGAACTTGCAGCGTCTTAATCTTTCTTTGTAATACCTTTACCCATTTGAAGACAAGCAGGCATTTATAAGGCTCCCATTGTAAGACGGTTGACAGGTCATCCAAGGAAATGTTTCTACAGCTGTATCAGTGTAAAAGGCTCAAAGAAATTTACAAAAACAAACCAAGAAGTGAAATGGAACAGAAAGGCTCTAATAGGGAAGAGCCGAGGTGGCACAGTGGTTAGAGTGCAGTACTGCAGGCTACTTCAGCTGACTGCTAGCTGCAGTTCAGCAGATCGAATCTCACCGGCTCAAGGTTGACTCAGCCTTCCATCCTTCTGAGGTGAGTAAAATGAGAACCCAGATTGTTGAGGGCAATATGCTAACTCTGTAAACTGCTTAGAGAGGGCTGGAAAGCACTGTGAAGTAGTTTATAAGTCTAAGCGTTATTGCTATTGTTAATAAACTACAAAGAATAAAGTCATAATTGAAAAGAAGAAGTTGCAAAGTTGACAAGATAGGAACCATTCAGAATCGATGGCTACAGCAAACAGGGCTTGTTTGCCATGGAGTTTAATCTTGCCTCCTTATAGAATGAAATGTGAAGCCAATTGTCATTAATTGGTCTTGAAATTGCGGGGGGGGGGGGGGGGGGAAGAAAGAGGAAACAGAAGCTGTTTCACAGTAAAAAAAAATGGCTTATTGAGCTTGCCTATAGCCCTGCTCTTTCGTTAGTATATCATGCAGGATTATTTGTATTTTTCATTTTTTTCTACTTTTCAAGAATTAAAGGCAGAAAGGATGTTGAAGAATTATAGGCAGAAAAGCTGTGTTTATGCAATGCATCACAAATGATGCCATTTCGGCACTGATGTGATAGATTGATGCCCTTTGTGGTATTCAGCAATAACAAATGACCTGCTGTTATTTGCTTTATAATTTTGCAAAAGTTTGGTTTTTATTTATTTGTTATCATTAATTGATTTCTCTTTAAATTGCTGACAATGATTTGATATATTTGATTAGATTTGTTATTTGTTTTTTAGCATTACTGTTATTACAATATAGTTTGCATTTCTTAAATTTATACTTTTCATAGATATTTTAATTGTTATGAATTTTCTGTCAATTGTTTTCAAAGTGCCACGTTTCTCTAATGATTGGTCAACATGAAAACAAAACAAATTAATAAATGGAAACATTTTTAAATGTCTTTGAATTTCTCTGTGTGTTTTTGGGCCTACTTATTATTAGAGGTGATGGATGGAGTTGTCTTGGTGATAGGTCACTTTATATCTTTTCATCAACTCCTCCTTGGCTGTCCAGATGCAAACATTTGACAAAGCCAAGTGGGAGCATCTATGGAGATTCTCTGTCATCCACGTCATGGTTGTCCCAAAGATCTTTTTTTTTTCAAAAGGCAACTAGACTTTCTTTAGTTTTTTCCCTGAGGACATTTCACTTGTCACCCAAGAAGCTTCTTCAGAACTGCAGAACTGAGAAACAAAACATCTTTAAGGAAAAAACAAAGGAAGTCCAGTTGCCTTTTGAAAAAAACACCTTTGGGACAGCTCTGTCTGTTAAGGCCTGGCTTTTAGCTTTCTGGTGCATTCTGGAAATACATTTATTATATTGGTGTCCTATTCCCTAGCAAAGTGTTACCCAACCATCATTATTGCAGAAACGTCAAAGTATATGATGAGACTAAAGGAAAAATGACAGGCTTCTGGCTTGAAGAGCTTACATAATAATGGACTTCATTTATCCCAAGAATCATATTTCCTGCAACTGTTCCTCACTTTCCTTCATAAGGCATTTTAATCTTGCAAAAATAGGAGAATACGCTTGTCTTTAGTGATAGGATTCTTTTTTTTTTTATTCATTCATTTATTCAATTTCTATAGATTGATTCATCTCAACCAATGATTTTTCCCTCTGCATTCCCACATCTTACTTTGTCTCTGTCCAAGTTTTTGTACAGCCTGGTTGGGCAATTGTTTAAGGCGTGGATACATCTGAATCATGAAAGCATGTGCTCTCAAAACCAAAGCAAAAAAAAAAATTGGTCAAGCACTGGGAAAGGGGCAGAAGATAAATCCATTCAAGTAGGGCAGCCAAGGATAGTCACAAAATATCTATTTATCTTTCTCATAAGATAACCTATTAAAACTAGTTCCTCGGGAACTACAACACTTCAATTCTGAAGACCAAAAATTATTTCAAGGCGGGTAATGTCTCCTTCAAGAAGCTGGATTATTTCCTAGCCATACCCAGTAACAGCACAAAACCAAGAACACATGGATTGCACTTTGAAATGGGCACCACTAAAGTGTTTTGGGAGAAGCAGGTGGTCACCATTGGCAGTACAACTCAAGCATGTATTTTCCTGGCATCATGGGACTCCTGTACAAACCTGGGAAATGATTCAGGGTTTTTAAGGGGACACATCAAGGGCAACATTTATGCCCGTACTTCCTGTAAGGTGGGTTTCAGCAGGTTCTGACCAGTTCTGGAGAACCGGTAGCGGAAATGTTGAGTAGTTCAGAGAACTGGTAGTAAAAATTCTGACTGGCCCTGCCCCCATCTATTCTCTGCCTCCCGAGTCCCAGCTGATTGGGAGGAAATGGGGATTTTGCAGTATTCTTCCCCCAGAGTGGGGTGGGAATAGAGATTTTACAGTATCCTTTCCCTGCCACGCCCACCAAGCCTCGCCCACAGAACCAGTAGTAAAAATTTTGGAAACCCACCACTGCTGTAAACATACTTCAGAGCCAAAGCTCTGTACATCCATATTGGTTCTTCTCATTCATTCTAGTCACCCAAGAATGCGCCTTGCACCCCAACTTTTCGTGACTGTTAGGCATGCTTCCAAACAAAGCACTGGAGAGCAGCCACCCATCATTTTACTTTCAGAGAAAGCCTCAGGGACCGACATCCGTAAATGAAGATGCTGCAGGTTAATTAACATTCGTAATTAAAGGCAAATGTAATAGGGAGGCTAGAAGGCACCAAGGTAGGTGGCCATATGCCTTAAACCTGCTCTATAGTGTGTTTCCTCATTTATCCTGAAATCTCCATATGAGTGCTCAGCAAAAGTTTATTAAATCTGGCATCATGATAAATGCTACCTTTTACATAATAAAACTCAGAAAAAGACACAGACAAACAGTGGCAGGAATAGGGAAATTATAGGAAAGTAAGGAATAGGGGGATTTTAAGAAAAAGGTGAAAGAGGAGGGGGATTTCAGGAAAGTCAGAGATAATTACACTTCATTCCTTTGCCAAAGAGTTGCAGTGGTAAAACTTGAATCAATGAAATTTATTTTTTTCTTCCTTCGTGATAGCATGGATTCTCTCTGTCTTTAACCAGGTTGGTATATAGCTAAAATTGCATTTTTGGCTAGGTCTGGAATTCCTGCTTTTGGAGCATGTTCAGATTATCTGAGAAGTTTAGTAAGAACTGATACCACGATTATTTTTTTGGAACCAGCCCTGGCACAATCTTACCTGTCTGATCTCCCCTTCTGGCACGTAAACATTTGAGCTTGTTATCAGAAGGAACAAGTGGAGCCTGCTACAACATATTCTCCCCTTCTAATAAAGTTTTATAAAATAAGATTAACAATGCATCTGTTGCATTTCTGTAAAGTTCTGTTGAACATGGCACAACCCTAACTTTGATGAGTTTTGTTGACATATTTGAGTTTACTATTAAAACAACTAAATATTCACTATATTTCCTACAGCTCTCATTTGTCCTCAAGAAACCTTTCCTGAATGGAGAGAAATCCTTTGCTTTTACAGACAGTATTTAACAGACAGAGCAAACAGTTAACCTGTAGACCTTCAGGTGATGACCTTATGGTAGACTTGCAAATTCAGAGAACTAACTATCAGCTTGGCATTAAACTAGATAGAATAGTCATATAAGGTCACTAAGAAACAGACAACGGCTCTTCTGGATTAGAAAGGCACAGTTCATCCTGTAGCAGATATGCCCCAGTTGTAGGAATGCTGTGATAAAGTCTCAGAGATCAAATGTGCAGTTCTTTAATCCTGCAAGCAATCTCATAGCACAGGAGTAAAGTATTCTGACCATAGAGTACTGCTGAAATTCCAGCAACAAGCACTTATGAATTCTTATCCTAGTGTATTTGTTCCTTGGAAAAAATGAGTGGTCCTTGGTGGTCTCTAAACTTGATTGCTTTCTTATTTTCTTGATTGCTTACACTGATGATGTTACCTAGTTTGAGTAATGAAACAACTCAGAGAGCAACAAGGAGCCGTCATTTCAACCTGTGTGATCCCAGGAAACCAAGCAGCTACTTTAAGGAATTGCAGAGAAATGCTACATTTTGAAGCAAATCCAATTAACCTGCGTGGCCATAACTAATATGCTGAACAACCTAGAGCAAAAGGCACTGACTGAATTGAACGCTTCTGACATATTGGTGAAATGCAACAGGATAATAAAGGCCACTAATCTGGCTGCATCAATGAAAATATAGAAGCAATGGCTATAATTTAAATAGAGGTACAATACAGAGGTACAATTTTTATATCTGGAGAACAGGGGTGGGATTCTACCAGTTCAGGCAAACCGGTAGCTCCAACGATCCAGTGGGAGCGAACTGGTTCGCTCCGACAATCAGCTTGGCCCACCCACCCGCCCCTGCTCTTCATTTTCCAATCCGCAGAGTAGATTGCCGCACCTCAGCTGTTTTACTCACCGGGGATGTAGTAGAAGGTAAGTTTTAGAGTTGAATTCAAATGTGAAGTGCGCGCTCAGCAAACTGGTTGTTACACCGGTTGAATCCTGCCACTGCTGGAGAAAAACTAGGCCACTACATATATCTTTGCCAATGGAACTCAATGGAAGGTGATAAAATAAAGGAAATTGAATGGCGTGTTAAATGTGGTTGGCATGCATTTGGCAAGCTAAGTATAGTTTTGAAAAGCAATGCCTGAAAAGTTTTCAATCAGTGTGTGCTACCTACTCTAACATAGGAAGAACGGTTGCAGGAACTGGGTATGTCTAGTTTAATGAAAAGAAGGACTAGGGCTGACATGACAGCAGTGTTCCAATATCTCAGGGGCTGCCACAAAGAAGAGGGAGTCAAGCTATTCTCCAAAGTACCTGAGGGTAAGACAAGAAACAATGGGTGGAAACTAATCAAGGAGAGAAGCAACCTAGAACTAAGGAGAAATTTCCTGACAGTTAATCAGTGGAACAACTTGCCTGCAGAAGTTGTGAATGCACCAACACTGGAAGTTTTTAAGAAGGTGTTGGATAACCATTTGTCTGAAGTGGTGTAGGGTTTCCTGCCTAAGCAGGGGTTGGACTAGAAGACCTCCAAGGCCCCTTCCAACTCCGTTCTATTCTATATGCCAATGAAACTAACCTCTAAAGTGATACAAAAGCTACGAGTGGCACAAAGAACCATGGAAAGATACATGCTTGGCATTAAAAGACAAGATAGAAAGACCTGCGCATAGATTAGAGAACAAACGAATTAGTGAGAAACCAACACTGTTCAAATTAGATGTTCAGAAGATTGATAGTGCAAGGGAAAAAATTAATGGAATCTAATAATTCATTTTCTTGATCCAACTTTTGCTAATTTTGATCCAATCATGCCTTTAAGCCTACACAGTCCTTTGAAAATAGTAATTAATGGAACCGTCACTAAAGATACAGTACACGGAACAGGCAGTGCAAATCTGTTTTACCTATGCAATGGTAGAGGGTATGCAGTTAGGGATGGATATATTTGCTTTTGTTTTTGCAACCTGCCGTCAAGCAGAGAGATTCCACAGGCCATGGTTGATATCCTGGGATGGCAGCTAGCCATGGTAGCTCTGCTAATTTCAGTCCTTGCCCAGCCCATGAAACTCACCTCACCCAGAACTTGTTTAAACTTCTCCAGCTGTTCTTGGCATGTGCTGAGATTTCATTAAACTGATGCCATCAACTCCCACACATAGAACAAGTGAAAGAGAGGGGAGGGTTAAAAACGCACACAGAGGGGCCCACTTTAGGACAAAAAGACAGTTTTTGTGTAGAGGAGGCCTCTCAGAACTTGGCTGCAAACATCTGTAGAATCACTAAATGGCGGCAAAGAATTAGAGTTTCTTTTCTCTAATCTAGCATTCAACCAGATTTTTGCAATGGAGGTCTGGAAGCCCTATTCTATGAATGCTGAAAATCAATGTCTGTTGCTTTGTCTGTTCTTCACATTGGCAGTCATTTCTGATAGTGGAATCATGCAGGACATTCTGCTGCATGGACTTGGATACTTTTAAACCAAGTGATACTTTAGAACTGGCTTTTCTCATCCTGGAACTTTCCAGTTGGGACTACAATTCCCAGGAACCTTTTTCATCAGGGGTGGGTTGCTGGGGGTTCGCAGGGGTTTGGGAGAACCTCTAGCTAAGATTCTGTGCAGTTCGGAGAACCCCCCCAATCCCACTCCTAGCTGGCCCCACCCACCCCACCCTTCCCCTCCCAAGAGTTCCCACGCAGCCCGTTTTGGATGCAGGTAAGTGCAGGGTGCATGCAGAGGCTCAGGGAGGGCAAAAAACGGGCCTACCAGAAGTTCAGGAAGGCCGGAAACAGCCTCCAGAGAGCCTCTGGAGCCTAGGGAGGCCATTTTCACCCTCCCGGAGGCTCAAAAAAAGCCTCCGGAGCCCAGGGAAGGCAAAAATGCCCCCCCCCACCATGGTGCAGGAGGCCAACTAAGCCATGCCCACCATGGCCACACCCATCCAGCAACCAGGCAGAGAAGCCCTTGCTAAAATTTTTGAAGCCCACCCCTGCCTGTCAGTACAGGCAAGCTAGTTGGGAACGACTAAAACTACAGACCAACACATCAGAGATAGAGGAAAGAGAGAGGGCTGTTTCTGAAGAAAGCCCCAGCATTAACCTTTCCCCTGAGAAACCTGGACTTAGAATTGACTCTATTTCATTGCCAAAGTCTTACAAGTTTGTGGTTTTTCTTGCAGGTGAGATAATGGCATTTGTGATTTGGATGAAAACAAATGTACTGTATATTTCTCCTTCCCTGGACCCGGCAGTATTGGCCAACTACCGTCCTGTCTCCAACCTTCGCTTCGTGCCGAAGGTTGTTGAGAGTGTGGTCGCGTGACAGTTTCCACAATTCCTGGAGGAAATGTCTTATCTAGATCCGTTCCAGTCGGGTTTCAGGCCTGGGCACAGCACGGAAACGGCATTGGTCGCGTTGGTAGATGATCTCTGGAGGGCTCGGGACAGGGTTGCGCCTCTGTTCTAACCCTGTTAGACCTCTCAGTGGCTTTTGATACCATCTACCATGGTATCATGCTGCACCGGTTGGAAGAGTTGGAGATGGGGGGCACCGTGTTACAGTGGTTCTCCTCCTTTCTCTCTGACCGGTCACAGTTTGTGTTGGCAGGGGGGCAGAGATCGACCTCAAGGCCTCTTAGATGTGGAGTGCCTCAGGGGTCGGTCCTCTCGCCCCTTCTGTTCAACATTTATGTGAAGCCACTGGGTGAGATCATCCGTAGCTTTGGGGTGAAGTACCATCAGTACGCTGATGACACCCAGCTGTACATCTCCACCCCAGGCCACCCCAACGATGCCCTTGAAGTGATGTCCCAGTGTCTGGAGGCTGTGCGGATATGGATGGGGAGGAACAGGTTCAAGCTCGACCCTTCTAAGACTGAGTGGCTGTGGTTCCCGGCATCCCGATATAGTCAGTTGACTCCATCACTGACTATCGGGGGCAAGTCTTTAGCCCCCGCGGAAAGGGCACGCAATCCGGGAGTCCTCCTGGATACGCAGCTGTCCTTGGAAGAACATCTGATGGCTGTAGCCAGGGGGACCTTTTGTCAAGTTCGCCTGATTCGCCAGTTGCAGCCCTTTCTTGATCGGGATTTCCTGTGCACAGTCACTCACGGCCTCGTCACCTCGCGCCTGGACTACTGTAACGCTCTCTACATGGGGCTCCCCTTGAGGAGTACCCAGAGGCTCCAACTGGTCCAGAATGGGGCCGCGCGGGTAATCACGGGAGCCGCCTGGCGCTCCCATATAACACCGCTCCTGCGTGAGCTGCACTGGCTCCCAGTGGTCTTCCAGGTGCGCTTCAAGGTGTTGGTTACTGTTATGTATTGATACTTTTAAGCGGGAGTTTCAAACCTGCATACGTTTCTGATTGGCTGACAGTCCCTCCTGGATTGTATATAAGGAGGACTGCAGCCCCTGAGTTTTTGCTGAAGTCTCACTGTATATTAAAGAGCTGTTGTCACTTGCTTGCTTGTGCCTCTCGTTATTCCCGAACCACTTCATTGGCGACGAAGGTGGGATTGAGGCTACAAGAAGCCAACCAGTGAGACCACGAGCTTCAGCTAGGCAACGAGGCGAACCACAGGAGGCATACCGAACATGTCTGCCTACGTTCCGCCCAAGCCTTTCGATCCGACCCGCGAAAAATGGATCTCGTACCTAACGAGGTTTGAATGCTCGCTAGAAGCCAGCGACATGCAGGGCCTCTCGGCTAATCGAAAGAGAGCCCTATTCCTAAGCCACTGCGGACCGGATGTGTTCGAGATGGCCGAGTCACTGTGTGAGCCAACGCCGGTTCAAACAGTCTCCTGGGACACCCTGATGGCAACTCTCCGGGCTCACTACGCTCCCGTCCCCTCCAAGTTCGTGCAGCGATACCAACTGAGGCAGCGCGTTCAACGAGAGGGAGAGCCGGTCAGCGCGTACATGGCCAGCCTGAGAAAAGCCGCAACCCATTGCGACTACAGAGATTTGGACGATGTGTTGCTTGAGCAACTGATCTGTGGTGTTCGGGACATTAGGCTGCAACGGCGTCTGCTCGCCAAGCCTGATTTGACGCTTGCCGGAGCCCTAGACGAGGCTAGGGCTCATGAAGCCTCCACAAAGGCCGCTGAAATGCTGCAGCGTCCGCTGACCAGCAAAGACAGCCCCAAGTCTGCCCCGGTGCACAGAGAAGACGCCGGATCCAGCTCGGAGTCCGAGTCGGATGAGGACGTCTTCCGAACAGAGCACCAGAGAAAAGACACTGGCAGCCCCCGGCGAAGCTGTCCCAGCTGTGGCGGGCACCATGATAGGCTGTCCTGCAAATACAGAGAGGCTATTTGCAGGCGCTGCGAGAAAAAAGGGCACTTGGCGCGAGTCTGCAGAGCCATTCTGCCCAGAAGACACAAACCACGTGAGCGCCGCAGCCAACCGGAATTAGCGCGCCAGAAGCAGCCAACGAGAGAAGGCGGCGTGAAAAAACGGCGCGAATTTGAATCGCGAGATGGCCGCAGCATACACATCGACCAGGCCAGCACGGCGATCGAAGACAAGGTCAGCACGGTGGTCGAGATCAACGGAAAGCCGTGCTCGATGGAGATCGACACCGGATCAGCTCTCTCCATAATGTCGTGGACGACCCTAAAGACCCTCCTGCCGTCGTTCCGGAAGGATCAACTCTCCAAACAGAGACTACGCATCCTAGACTACCAGGGGAACCGAGTCCCCCTCGAAGGCGTGGGCACGTTCCGGGTCACCTACGGAGACTACGAAAGAGACCTGCCGCTGACCATCGTCACGAAGCAGCTTCCTAGCCTCCTGGGCATGGGGTGGTTCCGAGCCCTTGGCATGGGCTTCACCGGCGTCCACCTGATGTCCAGATCAACCCTGAAAGACAGCCTCCTGTCCGAGTTCCAGGACGTCTTCGGGGACACGTTGGGCAAGTATGTGGGGACCCCTATATCACTAAACTTAGACCCCAATGTAGCCCAAGTGAGACTGAAGGCCAGACGAGTACCGTTCGCATTGAAACCGAAGATCGATGCGGAATTAGACAAGCTGATTAAGCAAGGGGTGTTGGTTCCCATTGACCATGCTAAGTGGGAGACCCCCATAGTGACCCCAGTTAAATCCGACGGCTCAATAAGAATTTGCACCGACTACAAGTGCATGATCAACAAGGCTTTGCAGCCGAGCGCCTATCCGGTGCCGATCGTGCACCATCTACTACACTCCCTGGGGCCCGGAAAAATTTTTGCCAAATTAGACCTGGCCCAAGCCTACCAACAGTTACCAGTCGACGACGCCACGGCAGAGGCACAAACGATCGTGACTCATAGGGGTGCATTTAAATGCACCAGGCTCCAGTTTGGGGTGAGCGTCGCACCCGGCTTATTTCAAAGCACCATGGAGCGCCTGTTACAAGGACTCCCGGGAGTGGTGCCCTATTTCGATGACGTCTTAGTCAGCGCTCAGGACGAACACCAGCTGGGGGACAGGGTACGGAACGTCCTGTCTAGGTTCAGAGAAGCGGGACTAAGACTCAAAAGGAACAAGTGTAGGATAGCTGTTCCCTCTGTGGAATTCTTGGGGTACAGGGTGGACGGCACAGGCATCCACCCTACCGAGAGCAAGGTGAGAGCTATTAAGAGCGCGCCAGCCCCCAAATCCAAAGCAGAGCTCCAAGCCTTCCTTGGACTGCTCAATTTTTACTCTATGTTCCTAAAAGATAAAGCCACGGTTGCAGATCCCCTTCACAAGCTTTTGGGAAAGAACGTACCATGGGTCTGGGGGAAACCGCAAGCAGCCGCTTTTGAGGCAGTGAAAAGACTCCTATCCGAGGACAGCTTCCTGATACAATACAATGCAGAGCTGCCGCTCGTCTTAGTCTGTGACGCCTCCCCCGTAGGAGTTGGTGCCGTCCTAGGCCATAGACTGCCGAATGGCCTAGAGGCGCCCATTGCTTTCTATTCCCGTACCCTGTCCAGCACAGAACGAAACTATAGCCAGTTGGACAGAGAGGCTCTGGCTGCGATTGCGGGGGTTAAGAAGTTCCACAAATACCTCTATGGCCGAAAATTCGAACTTGTGACTGACCATAGACCATTGCTAGGACTGCTAGCAGGCGACAGGCCAACCCCCGCTGCCCTCTCCCCCCGTTTGACTAGATGGGCGATTTTTTTGTCGGCCTACTCGTACCAGCTCGTCCATCGACCTGGGCGGACCCTGGGTCATGCGGATGCCCTTAGCCGTTGCCCCCTTCCCGACCTGCTGGACAACCCAACGCTGGAAGCCTCCGTCCTTTTGTTGGACACGTTAACTTTGGGCCCCATCTCCTCCGGCGAGGTGGCGAAAGCATCAAATAGAGACCCAGTTATCTGGACTGTCATGGGTTGGGTTCTGAAAGGGTGGCCGGACAAGGTGGTCGGAGAGGAGTACCAAGGGTTTGCCAACAAACGAAATGAACTGTTTATGCAAGGGGGGTGCTTGCTATGGGGTGACAGAGTGGTAATTCCAACGAAACTACAGGATAGGGTTTTGGAGTTGCTGCACGAAGGGCACCCGGGCATTGTTAGGATGAAGTGTTTAGCCCGCAGCTATGTCTGGTGGCCCAACATGGACCAGGTCATTTCCAAGTGGGTGGGGAAGTGCAGACCCTGCCAGGAGTCTCGCCCCGATCCACCAGTAGCGCCCATCCGAGAGTGGGAGAAACCAAAGGGCCCATGGGGGAGGATCCACATTGATTTTGCCGGCCCGTTCCATGGCCAAACGTTTTTAATAGTTGTGGATGCCTACTCAAAATGGCTCAAAATTATATTAATGCCATCTACAACGGCCGAAGCCATTATCAAGGTCCTAAGGAAGTTGTTTGTTACCCACGGCCTGCCGGATACCTTGGTATCGGACAACGGGCCTCAATTTACAGCAACCCTTTTTGAAAGTTACTTGGCCGGCCTGGGAATCCGCCATGCCCTATCAGCTCCATTTCACCCGGCTTCCAACGGATTGGCTGAACGTTTTGTCAGGACAGCCAAGGAAGCACTGTCCAGATTAGACAATGGGGACTGGCAGGCCAGGATAGACCAATTCCTAGCGGTTCAGCATGCATCACCATGCACAGCAACAGGGAGAAGCCCAGCAGAGCTCCTCATGGGGAGGAAGCTCCGGTGCGTGTTAGACAGGCTTCACCCTAACTACTCGCACAAAAACTTTAAGGGAGAGACCTGTGGTTTAAGGCAGTTTCAGGTCGGGTCCCCGGTGTTCGCTCGCAATTATGCCAGCGGTCCTCTATGGGTTGCAGGAACCATAGTGGGAATAACAGCCCCAAAATCGTACACGGTGGACGTTGGGGTAGATAGACTCTGGAAGCGCCACATAGACCAACTTAGGAAAAGGGTGGTAGGCGAGGTGAACATTAACTTAGACATCTCCGAGCCTAACTCTGACCACTTCTCCAAAACAGCTAACTCAAGCCCGGGGTCGCGAGAATACTTAGCTGACAAGCCCTGGTTCCAGCGCCGCCCCAGCGAGTCGCCACTCCCAGCCGGGGATAACCACGCCCCGGACAAAATCCAGGAGGTTCCATTGGCGGAGCCGGGAGAGACAAAGAGTCCCTCCGACCAGCTCGACGCCCCACCAGACTCTGAACTGCGCAGGTCAACTAGGGCGAGAACTCGTCCTAAGCACCTGCGAGATTTTGTCTGTACATATGTTAATTTTTGAGTATTAGTGCCTTCTGGGAAGGGAGGGGTGTTATGTATTGATACTTTTAAGCGGGAGTTTCAAACCTGCATACGTTTCTGATTGGCTGACAGTCCCTCCTGGATTGTATATAAGGAGGACTGCAGCCCCTGAGTTTTTGCTGAAGTCTCACTGTATATTAAAGAGCTGTTGTCACTTGCTTGCTTGTGCCTCTCGTTATTCCTGAACCACTTCAGTTACCACCTTTAAACGCTCCATGGCATAGGACCTAGTTATCTTCGAGACTGCCTGCTGCTACCGATGACCTCCCACCGATCTGTGCTCTCCCACAGAGAGGGCCTCCTCGGGGTGCCATCAGCCAAACAATGTAAGCAGGTGACCCCCAGGGGGAGGGCCTTCTCTATGGGGGCACCTATCCTCTGGAATCAGCTGCCCCCAGAGATAAGGAGAATCCAAGACCTCGGTGCCTTCCACCGTGCCCTTAAAACCTTCTTTTTCCAGGAAGCTGGGCTGGCTTAACATATTTTTTAACATATTTTTAATTTTTAATTGGTTTGTTATCTTAAACTGGGGCCAAATTAATATATATCCTTTTAATTGTTTTTTAATGTTTGTATTGTATGTTTTTATCTGGCTGTACACCGCCCTGAGTCTTTCGAGAGAAGGTGCGGTATATAAATTTGAAATAAAATAAATAAATAAATAAAATAAATTTCAGAGTATAAGATGCACTGGACTATAAGACATACCTACCTTTTTTGGTGAGGAAAACAAGAAAAAGAAATCTGCCTCTGCCTCCCAGCAATTTTGCCTTGTTGCAGCAAACAGCCTGCTTTACTTTTATTTTCATTTTCAGCATAGCTTGATTAGCACAAAGGGGAAAAAAATCTGCTCCAGCAATTTACCTCCTTGGAGCAAGCAGCAGAGGCCCACACAAAACAGCTGAGAGTCGGGAGGCCAATCCAATCAACTTGTGCTAATTAGGCTGTGCTGAAGCTGAAAGGAGCTGATTCTTCTTGCTGCTTGCTGCAAGGAGGTAACTGCTGGGAGGCAGAGCCAAAGGGCCAGTGAGTGGGCGGAGCTACCAGGGGTGAAATGCTCCTGGTTCGGACCGGATTGCCTGATCCGGTAGCTATGGCAGCGGGTGGTTCGGAAAACTGGTAGCAAAAATCCCTGCGCCCCCTCCCCCACCATGCCCAGGTGAGCCACACGATCATCAGAGGCTTTTTTTTTTTTTACTTTTAAAAGCATTTTTTCTACAACCTCTTCCGACGAAAAAATGCTTTTAAAAGTAAAAAAAAAAAGCCTCTGATGATCGTGCGGCTCAGTTGGGATCATCAGAGGCTTTTCAAAGCCTTTTTTTCTGCAATCTCTTGGCCGAAGAAGTGGTTAAAAAAATGCTTTGAAAAGTTTCTGACGATCCCAGCTGAGTTGCCTGATTGGCAGAGGCTTTTCAAAGCATTAGAAAAAATGCTTTGAAAATTTAAAAAAAAAAAGTTGGCCATGCCCACCCAGTCACATTACACCCCCCCACACCAAGCCACGCCCACATAATCGGTAGTAACAAATTTTACATTTCACCCCTGGGGGCTACATTCGGTGTATAAGACACACCTAAATTTTTGCCCCCTTTTAGGGGGGGGGAGTTGCATCTTATACTCCGAAAAATACGGTAACTACTTTTCTTTGAAGGTTTAGGATCTGAAGCAGATTTGAAGCACTTTTTAAAAAACAAAATATCAACCATATGTCAAAAGAAGCCAGCCTTTTGTTTACATAAACCCTCTTTCAAAATATGCGTTTTTAAAAACTGATGCACATTAACCATTCAAGTTGTCTGTGTGATGTCATCGTGCATGCAATGTTCCTTGTCCACCTGTGGATACCTATATATGATGACATTATTCAAATAAGTACAAGAATATATGACTATCACATTGGCTGCATCATTGAATCTGCTTATCAATAGATAGTGAAACAATCTGTTGCATTTGCATGGCCCTTACCACATGAGTAGGATCTGTACAACCACAAAAAGCAAAACTGTCTTGATGGGATAGTTTGTGATTTGATGCATTTGGTAATACAACTAGTCTCAGGTCTCAGGCCAACAATCCATATGGACTGCTAGGAACTTCAGTTTCTCAAGGAGTTGTAAAGCAGGGATCTCCAACCTTGGCAACTTTAAGCCTGGCGGACTTCAACTCCCAGTAAAGCTGGCTAGGGAATTCTGGGAGTTGAAGTCCGCCAGGCTTAAAGTTGCCAAGGTTGGAGACCCCTGTTGTAGAGACATTCCCCTTCGAACCAAAAACTTGATATCAGGTTTGGGTTTATTTGATATTTTAAATTCTTTGAAAATCTTTCCAGGTTCTACTTCCTTGTTATCTATAACTCCAAAACCAACTGCTTTAGAAGGCTAAATCTTTTCCCTCCAATTCCATCCCTTGTGAGGATTTGCTTTAGAGAGGGAGTTGGATTTGTTTGTTTGTTTGTTTTAGCACAGAGACCGAAATTGTCTTCTTCTTCCTCTCCACTTCTGTTAAAAATGGAGGTCTCCTCTTCTGCAACTGATAAAAGGCAGCGGAGGCTGAACTGAAGGGTAGAGTAATCTCTGGAAAGGGAATGGGGTTCCTCACAATGATTCTGATAAGAAAATTAAGTTTTGCGGCCCTTTTGTTCCACTTTTACATTTAGCATTAGACCATCTGATTTCACTTCCATTAGCAAAGTTTATATATTCATAAGGTCGCCACATCCTCCCTAGAAACATCTTTTATCAATCTTTTTTCCCTTCATCTCTCTCTTTCCTTTTTGGCCTCCTGGTGTGCTTTAGAGTTACAACAGCCATCTTCTCAGCCACAGCAAGACACAGAGTATAGCTCTTACACTATAGCTATAGGCCTGAGACATTGAAAGTATTAGGGATAATGTTCTGACATTATTGATTACCTCCATTTTTATTTGCAATTTCAAGTGGTGTATATGCAGTTCAAACTTGAGTATAACACTTTAATGAGAAATACATTGTGTTATCAACTGATGTGACATGATGAGAAACTAGTAGTGAAATCCAATTTTTTTTTACTACCGGTTCTGTGAGCATGGCTTGGTGGACGTGGTTTGGTTTGGTGGGCGTGGCTTGGTGGCGTGGTGGCAGGAGAAGGATACTGCAAAATCTCCATTCTCACTCCACTCTGCAGCCAGCCAGAGGTGACATTTGCTGGTTCTCTGAACTATTTAAAATTTCCACTGCTAGTTCAACGAACTGCTCAAAATTTCCGCTACCGGTTCTCCAGAACCTGTCAGAATCTGCTGGATTTCACCCCGTGAGAAACTCTCTGATCTCTAATCTGAGAGTATCTATCTATCTATCTATCTATCTATCTATCTATCTATCTATCTATCTATCTCTCTATCTTTCTGTCTACCTATCTACCTACCTATCTACCTACATACCTACCTACCTATCTACCTACTTCTCTACCTACCTACCTACCTACCTATCACCCTACCTACCTCTCTCTCTTTCTCTATCATATCTATCATATCTATCTATCTATCTATCTATCTATCTATCTATCTATCTATCTATCTATCTATCTATCCCAACTTTGGCAATTTTGTGTGGGCTTCAATTCCTAGTTGGCTGGAGGAAGACTGGGAGTTGAAGACCATACATCTTAAAGTTTCCAAAGTTGAGAAACATTGGTCTATGGAGTTGCTTCAGTTCTACAATTATCAATAAAGCTGCATGTGAAATTTTGCCTTGAGTGATGACACAAGGTCTTTTTTTTAAAGGGAACATCCTTCAAGCCTAATAGTATGATATATGTAGTATGGTGTAGTATGGTGTACATAATATTATATGGTATGCAGCATGATGTTGTCATACATATGATGAACAGTTGTTGGAACTATGGAAGGTATGTCTAATCCAATGAAGAGGACTAGGGTTGACATGATAGCAGTCTTCTAGGAATTGAAGGGCTGTCACAGAGAAGAGTGGGGGGTCAACTTCCTCTCCAAAGCACCTGACAAGGAATAATGGGCGGAAGATTGTCAAAGAGAGATCCCACTAGAATTAAGGAGAAATTTTCTGACAAAGACAACAATTCAATGGTGAAATAGCTTGCCTCCAAAAGTTGTGGGTGTTTCATCACTGGAGATTTTCAAGACAAGATTAGACAACTATTTGTCCAAAATGATATAGGATTTGAAGACCTCCAATGTTCCTTCCAACATTGTTATTTTGTGTTCTATATTGTCTTGTTCTATGTTCTGTTAATAGATGTGATTCTTCATTCCTCTTTACTTTTAATGTGCTGTTTCAAAACACCCTTATCTTAAAAAAGCAAACTAAAAAGGTAATCAGCTAGCCTGATTTTCTTCAGGAAGAAATTTATTCTTTGAGAACGGAAAAGTTCCTTTTGCTGGAATATTTTCTGCATGCCTGGTTGTGAATCACAGTATTAAACTGAAATCTCTCCTCTGAATGTATTCCTTTAATCAAAAGGCTGTTTTAATTCTTGGCTTGAGTCAACGTTTGCTTCCTTCAAAGACTCATCAAAAAGCTAAAACAAATGCCAGTGGCACATAAAATTCACTTTTCAGAATTCAAGTGGTTGGCTTTTGAAAGATGTTATTTACTTTTATAAGACATCACTAAAATATACCTTTTTTAAAAAAGTTTACAGCTTTGGGCTTTTTTTACTAAGACACTGGCTGCTGACAAAGTTTAAGGCAACAATTTTAAAGAGCAACTTGCCAGATATAATAGGAGTATATTTAGGTAGTGCTTTTAATACTCCCCTTCCCCCAAGAAAAATAATTTGGAAATATGGAAATAATAGACAATAATGCCTATCATAATGATGCAAACTGATTCATTTACAGGATCAACTTTAACAACAGTTTAATAACTAACAGAGATTTCGTGGGTTTCTCCTTTCATTCTGGTTATCTGGAAACACTATCTGTGGTATTCAGAAGATAACCTCTAATCCATCTGCCACCCACATCAGCAAGTGGCAGAATTCAAAGAAACATTTTCCATTCCTCTTTCTCCTTTTTAATAAAACTGGGCTAAGGGTACATGAATCCAGCATGTTGCTTTACAGTTAATCCACATCAAGCACTCTACTTCCGTTTCACCTCAACAGTTGACTACTTCGTAGTTCAAGATTCATATTTCATATTTTCATTTCTTCATCCCACATAGCTAATGATTTTAATTGATGTTCCTGATCAGAAAGGCTGCATTTACAGAACTGTGTCTGTGTGCCATCAATCCTATTAATTGCTGTAATTTGACGTAACCATACATGCAACAAGCATGTGGGATTACGAAGTAGCTAGACTCAGAATAACAGAGTTGGAAGGGACCTTGAAGATCTTCTTGTCCAAATCCCTGCTCAGGCAGGAAGCCCTATACCATTCCAGACAAATGGTTGTCTAATCTTTTCTTATAGAGCCATGATGGTGCGGTGGTTGGAATGCAGTACTGCAGGCTACTTCTGTTGACTGCCAGTTGGTTGACAGTTTGGCAGTTCGATCCTCACTGGCTCAAGGTTAACTCAGCCTCCATCCTTCCAAGGTCAGTAAAATGGGGACCTAGATTGCTGGGGGCAATATACTGACTCTACAAACTGCTTAGAGAGGGCTGTAAAGCACTGTGAAGTGATATATGAAGTGAAGATGTGAAGTTTAAGGGAAGATGGAATGTTTATATTTAAAAAAATAAAAACTTTATTTAAAAAAAACACTTCAAGTGATCTTAATTCTGTCCCTCTGTTAATGCAGCCTAGGGCTGTGTTTGCTTTTTATGCAGCTGCAGCACACTGCTGGCTCATATTTAAGTGATTGTCCACTAGGACTCCAAGATCCCTCTCAAAACCCTTGCAAGGACATAAGAACACAGAAGGGGAAAACAAAGATGACCTTTGGAAAAAAAATGTAAAAAATATTTGTAGCATACTTATTTCTGTATTCAAGGGAACACGTGCCCTTCTTCAGAATAAGGTCTCTTACAAACATGAACAAAATTAGTGCTAATGTAATGTTGAACGGCAGCAGATTGCTACACATTATGCCTTTTTCTAGCTTCACTTCTGCTTCTATGTTATCTGTTCCTAAACAGTGTTCTTCTGATGCAAATCATTGGCTCTTTGGATTCTGTATAGGGCTCAGAGGAAGTGTGATGTGCTAACACATGGAACAAGGGAAAAAAAACCACAGTATGTGCTGCAAATTAAAGGATGTTTTGCCATTGCTGAATTGAAGTGCTATCTGCCCATCTTTCACTTGGCAGAAAATGAGATTTGCATGACAGTTGCTGTCCAAACCTGTGTTCCAAAGCCTCCATAAACCTTTGTAACACGATATGTTATCGAGGGAAATAGGAGCAAAATGCAGTTCGAATCCCTAGTGCCGCGTAACGAGGTGAGCTCCCGTTACTTGTCCCAGCTTCTACCAACCTAGAAGTTCAAAAGCACGTAAAAAATGCAGGTAGAAAAATAGGAACCACCTTTGGTGGGAGGATAACATCGTTCCATGTGCCTTTGGCATTTAGTCATGGCAGCCACATGACTACAGAGACATCTTCGGACAGCGCTAGCTCTTCGGCTTTGAAATGGAGATAAGCACTGCCCCCTAGAGTCGGGAACGACTAGCACATACGTGCGAGGAGAACATTTACCTTTACCTTATCCCAGCTGTAATACTCAGTCTTCAAACCAATCAATTTTTTCTTTCTTATTTCTGTGCATTAATTTCCGTAATATTTCCTCCCCTTATTCTTGGTTCTACTCTGGAATCTCTCAACCTTGTCTTAAATGCTGCTTCTGACAGAACTGACTTCAGGTTAGTAGTATACTTATTTAACTGGAATTTATTTGTAACCAGCACTAGGTAGCTTGGACATGTCATCTTAACTCTCCATGGCACTTCCAAAAATGGTTCTGCTCTGGCCCATCACAATAGAATAAAATGGTAAAGTCCAAGCAGTTCAGCATTGAAGAGAGGGCAGAACAAGGGATAATAATCATGGTAGATTCCACTGGCAGACTGGCACCCCAATTACTACTGAAGGATTCCCCTTATTGTCACTCAACCCTGTCAACTAACCTGAAATATCTGACTCCTGATCAAATCAAGTCACATATTTTCTGCTGGCAAAGTGGCTTCTGTCATTTCTGTTCCTTAATCCTGCAACCCCAGCATGATCTTCTAAACCAGGGGTCTCCAACCTTGGCAACTTTAAGCCTGGAGGACTTCAACTACCAGCTTTGATTTGCTGGAGCTTTGCTGGCTGGAGAATTCTGGGAGTTGAAGTCCGCCAGGCTTAAAGTTGCAAGGTTGGCTGTTCTAAACTCTGTTCTGAAGCATTTAGAAGACCTTCTAAAACCAGTTTTATGAGGATGGGGTGGCTACATGACAAAAGAAGAGCAGACCCTTTTGTTCATACAGACTTCTCACATGCTTTTAACCCAATGCTGCAGTGAAAATTTTGAATTTGACTTACTGGTCACATTTTCGCTTCAAAGGTCTTAGGACAATGTTCTCTTCACTGCTATTGTCACGTTTGATTTGCAGCATTCCATTTACTCAAATGGTTTTTCACTTTTCTTCCTGAAGCTTGCGTTATGATACATCCATTCATTCATTGTGGCTTTTCTTGATTATCTTCCTTCCTTTTTCCATTTTTTTTCCCACTTTTACCAGGCATATCCTATAAATATTTATCATCAATACCTTTCCCCGCTCTTCTGTGAATCATGCTCCATGCATTTAGCCATAAATATATATATATATATAGCTATATATGAGGATTAAGTAATTAAAAACAGCAGACTGTCATATCCCAGAAATAATTGAAGGATGGATGGATGGATGGATGGGAAGAATATGAAAGTGGGAAGGAGAACATTAGGAATGGGCTGAGAAACCATCTGACTTTGAGGCAAGAGATATTTACTATTGTGTGATGTGGCAAGGATGATTTCCAACCTTTTTTCTGTGACTTTACACAAGGTAAGCCACTCAGGTTGCATTTAAGCAACTCACGCTTTGAAAACAAGACCAAGAATATGGCTGGCAATGGCAATGAAAGAAATTCCAACCAGTGGTGGGATTCACTGGTTGCAACAACTGGTTTGCTGCGTGCGCGCTTCACTCACTTCGCTCACATGCGCACCAAACTCGCGCTTCCGTGCATGCACATTACAATCTAAAGTTACCTTCTACTGAATCCAGAGTGAGTAAAACAGCTGAGGCACGGCAATCCGCTCTACCGCGCCTCTCAGCTGGGCTTAAAACAAAAGAAATATAGGTAAGTTATAGCACAGGGGTGGGCAGTGGGCCCATTTGATCGTCGGAGCTACCGGTGTGCCCGAATCAGTCAGAACCGGCTGAATCCCATCCCTGGTCCCAACCAAACCCCCATCTCTCTCTCTTTTTTAATTACATATGTTTGAGGACAGTAGGACCCCCAATTATGTTTAACTGATAAAGCACAGTCCTGTTTTAATGTTGGATGAATGCCTATTGGTTTAATAGAGAACAGACTGTTCAATCTTTGTGTGGCTGTAGACCATGCCTACATGTCTTGGAAGATAACAGAGAGCAACGAAGGACAGGACAGTGATGAAATACTATCACTGGAGGGGGTAAAGCTATTTTTTCATATATTTAGCATGAGCCAAGGGGGATAATGCGGGATGCGGTGGCTCAGTGGCTAAGATGCTGAGCTTGTCGATCGAAAGGTCGGCAGTTCAGTGGTTTGAATCCCTAGTGCCGCGTAATGGGGTGAGCTCCCGTTACTTGTCCCAGCGTCTAGCAGTTCGAAAACACATAAAAAATGCAAGTAGAAAAAATAGGGACCACTTTAGTGGGAAGGTAACAGCGTTCCATGCGCCTTTGGCATTTAGTCATGCCAGCCACATGACCACAGAGACATCTTCGGACAGCACTGGCTCTTTGGATTTGAAACGGAGATGAGCAACACCTCCTAGAATCGGGAACGACTAGCACATATGTGCGAGGGGAACCTTTACCTTTACCTTAAGGGGAATAATGTTCCTTTATAGACAAAGCTCATCTGAGACAGCTGAAATGGATTTTTCCTTTCTTTGGGGGACTGAATTTTCAAGATTCAGGTGGCCCTGACCTTGCTGGTCTTTTGGAAGACAATGAAAATCTAGGTCAAGATGTGATTGGCTTCCACACAGGTTTCTGCCTTTTTGAAAAAAAATGATTCTTATGTGCATTTTGATATTTTTAGTCCTCTGGTAGCTACCAATGTCCCTTGGTAACCTTTTCCTCTAGTTTTCAGCCAAGCAGCCTTGTGGGGAGGAAGGCTCTGGGAATCATAAGAAAGAAGCCGAAAGTTTTATGCAAGCTATGGGCCATAAATGGCTCACTTGGTAGAAAAGATAGAGGTAAAGACAAGAGCCAGTTTGGTGCAGCGATTAAGACATCAGGCTAAAAACTAGGAGACTGTGAATTTGGATTCTCTTGTAATTCCCTTGGTGTACAGCCTAAATGCCTCTTGTTGCAGTTGGTCCTTCCCTTTCCCACCAAATCTTACTGAAGCAGAACAAAGAGGGTGCTAAATCCACTGGCAAATCCCTCCTCCAGTGTGAGTTATTTATTCCTAGCCAAGCCCTACATCTCTTCCCCTTATCTACCCACTGTTTATTTGTTTTTGTGATATCTCTCCAATTACCAGACTTCTTCAAAGGATGGGTTATCATTTGAATCCAAAGACACCTTCGATGACCCCCACCGCCCCTTCTTTCCCCACAAAATGGAGTTTATGCCTCCTCAGATCTTACAGAAGTGATATATGTAGACCATGAACTCTCTAGATAAGTCCTGCCTCTTCTGGCATTACAGAAGAGGTGTTGGCTGCCTATATTCAGAGAAATATCTGAAAAAAACAGCCTTCCTCCCACCACCACCACCATGTGATCAGGGGTGGGTTCTAAATTTTTTTACTATCGGTTCTGTGGGCATGGCTTATTTTATGGGCATGGCTTGATGATCATGTGACAGTTATTTAGGATTTAGCAGAGGTACTGGTCCACCAGGCTTTTAACTGCTTGCAGAGCTATACCGATCTACTCATGTATTTTGGCAGGCACTGATCTACTCATGGTATTTTTGCAGGCACCGGTCTACTCATTTGTTTTCTTTTAACACTGATCAGCTGTAGGCAGCCCTTTGAAGCCCCGCGGCAAGAGTTTAAACAGTTTTTTTCCCTCTAGCCATCAGCTGGGACTCAGGAGGCAGCAATAGATTGTGAATGGGGCTATATAAAAGGTAAGAATAATGCAGAGGCAGAACCAGTTCGGTGATGTCATATCATCACCGCTACTGGCTCGTGGGAACTGGGCCGAACCGAGAGGAACCCACCACTGCATGTGATTCTAGGTGCCCTGGTTTCCTCTGCACTATCTTGTCCAAGGAAAATATAATGTTTGAATGACAATGAAAGCAGGGTTTAATTGGAGAATTCCCATGGTATTGTAGGAAATTAGCACTCACCCCTCTCCTAGAAGAATGAAATATTTTAGGAAATGTTAAAAAGGGCAGAATATTATATTTCCCTGGATGAGAAATGGAGAAACATGTTTTAAAGACAAAGCAGCTTCCTGCCTCCCCCCAACACACACACACAAACACCTTTGTTAATGGGCCATTAAGGCCTCAGCAAAGCTCACTCAATGGGCCATCATCTGCAACACAATAGGACCCATCTAGCAACAGAAACTCACCACATGGCAAGACTCAAGCAAGCTTGAGAGACAACCTACAAAGTTAGCTAAGACCCCTAGACCACCTGGGAGTTTGACAACCAATCAGGATACATTTCTTATACAAGAACAAGAAACTCAGAGGTGGGGCCCAACAGAGAACATAAAACCAAGGCACTCCCAGCTTCTGGGTCTTCTTCGTTTTCTACTCAGGAACTCAAGCCATGTGATTCTGCTCAGAAGCTCAAGCCATGTGATTCTTGTCTACCATTAAACCATCTTTCCAAGCAGTCTCCATGTTTCCAGTGTCTTTTTCCCCACTTGGAACTGAACCCAGATGGACATTTCTTCCAACAGTATCTAAGACTATTATATGATATATGGACCATCTTTAGCTACATGAAGATATGAGGCAGATGTAGGGAGGAACTTGAGCCAAGAGGTTCAGCATATTTCTCATAATGTAAAAGATGAATCTTTACATGTAAGAACTCCTTCTCTCTACACCCCCCCCCACACACACACTATCAATCAATTTATCAGATCAGCACAATGAATATGTTGATTGGTCCAAGGCTGCAGGAACCAACATCGGAGCACTGACTATTCATACACAACCTAGACATTTGTCTCTGAAGCAAGCAGAGACTTACTGTATTCTGAAATCAGCAGATTGTGAGGGATTAGGCTTACTTTCCAAGTATCACTGTCTTGACATGACAAAATAAAAACCGGACATTTGAAGGTGGGATGATGATTATTGCCTGAATTTTAAACATTTAACATTAGCATGTATTTGTTCTGCAGCACAACCTGAATAACCAGTTGTCTGAGAAGCATGACTCTTGAATGTAGATTTTACTGGAAGCAACTGAGATAAGCTGGTGAAGGCCTGATCATCATCCTTGGGATTTTTTTTTTTTTGGCTCTGAAATGCATTCTTAGTGCTTGGAGCCAAGAGAAAAGGAGGTAAGAATGGAATTTTTCTTGTTCCAGCAGAAGAGGAGAAGACGAGTAATAGGAAAAGGAGAAAGAATCAGGAGAGGGGAGTCAAGGGCCAATTTACAGATTTTGGAGCTCAGTGTAACACCAGGTTTGAAGACCTTTGCATGCAACTCTAGATTAATGCTGCATTGTGGATTTTTGCAAAACGAGATGGGGAAGGAGGCAGTTTGCTTTAGAAAATGTAGCCCTTTGCACTATAAAAAAATGTCTGGAACACAACAGCATCCTTCACTACTCACTAAAATTCTGCTTAGGAAAGTGATCCTCTCAGCTTGATCTTATTTTCTGAGATAAACTAAGCCTACAGATGAACTTGGCTTGTTCAAAATTCCCCAAGCTACCTTTTGATTAATATGACGTTATAATAACCTCAGAATGAACTGTCCATCTAAAAAGAAGCACATAGTGCTTTCTTGGAGTGGAACAACAGAGAAGACCACTTTAATGTTTTGAATGAAGTTCGTGAACAAGCTTCTACTGGAACCTGAAAAGTTGCCTGAATTTGCCGGTATCTAAGGATAGGGGGAAAAGTAGGCTACCGGGACCTGGTTGATCAAGACCCATAACTATAAGGCTGGACTGGGTTGTGTCAATTTCAAATTCTACAGCTTGTTCTATAAGCCCTAACCCTTAGAGAACGGTTCATCCAGAGCTGATGGGTCTAAAATGTAGAGAGTGTTAAAGAGTAAATAGGTTCTAATGCATTTCACCTTCCCCCAATTCTACAAAAATTATCATAGTGCATTCATTTTAAACTGCAGCCATTGACATGCTATGCAAAATCTGCCATGGATCTCATGCCAACTGTGCATCCTCTCTCTCTCTCTCTCCCTCTCTCTCTCTCTCTCTCTCTCTCTCTCTCTCTCTCTCTCTCTCATATTTGTTGAAGCTTATAGAAAATTGAAGTTCAGTATTAGATATCTGGAAGGCACCAAATAAGGTGTGGACAGACCACACATATTGAAAAGTATGCAACATACCATGACATTTTTTTTTTATCATGAATACACATAGGACAAGTATGAATGACCTTGGATGGGTTGGTTCTTGCCATTCAGAACCAGGATTGCTTATTGAAAAAAATAAAAAGGATCATTCTGGTAGAGAGTCAGGTTTGGTAGAGTTAGAACTACAGGGAAGACAGTCGAAAAGTAGCGATCCCTCTGCAGAAACCCTTTCCTCTTATTGTTTCTACTACTTGACTAATCCAACCCCAAAAGTAACCTAATCATATCAATTGCAGCCCACCAATCAATAAGGTACAACTTTCCAGCTTTCCAGCCTGTCCACCCATCCATGATTCCTATAGCTAACAAAGGATGAGAATTGCTTGTCAACATCATATACTAATATTAATATAGCAAGAGAATCAGAAAATTATTTTACGGATCCAAAACTGGGCAGGCATATTGAAGTTGCAACTCATCCATTGTAAGTTGTCCACAGTCACTCTGCTTAGTGAAGCGGGTGGCACATAAATTTAATGAAATAATAAAATAAACTGTAGTGAATATGCATAGTTCAGGATTGGCGTATTCAATTCCTGGAGTCCTCTGAACTTGGTTTTGTGGCTGAAGATGTTTCAATACCCTACTAGGTAACATTCAAATTCAAATTCAGGATAGAGCTGGAAGGGACCTTGGAGGTCTTCTCGTCCAATCCACTGCTCAATCAGGAGACCCTATACCACTGATGAAATGTAGAATTTGTTACTACCGGTTCTGTGGGTGTGGCTTGGTGGGGGGGTAATGTGACTGAGTGGGCGTGGCCAACTTTTTTTTTTAACTTTTAAAACCATTTTTTTCTACCACCTCTTCGGCCAAAGAGGTTGTAAAAAATGCTTTTAAAAGCCTCTGACAATCCCAGCTGAGCCGCACAATCATCAGAGGCTCTCTCTTTTTTTTTAACTTTTAAAAGCATTTTTTCAGCCAAAGAGGTTGTAGAAAAAATGCTTTTAATTTTTTTAAAAAAAGCCTCTGATGATTGCGTGGCTCAGCTGGGCATGGGGGGGGGCAGGGATTTTTGCTACCGGTTCTCCGAACCACCCACCAATCATTCATCGGGCGATCCGGTCCGAACCAGGAGCATTTCACCCCCGCCCTATACCATTTCAGACAAGTGGCTGTCTTGTCTGTTTATTCTTAAAAACCTCCAGTAATGAAGCACCCACAACCTCTGAAGGCAAGCTGATCCACTGGTTAATTGTTCTCATTGTTAGGAAGTTTCTCCTTAATTCCAGTTTGCTTCTCTCCTTGTTTCTTGTCTTGCCACCTGGGGTTTTGAAAAATAAGTTGACCCCATCTTCTTTGTGGCAGCCCCTCAAATACTGGTTATCATGTCACCCCTAATTTTTCTCTTCTCCAGACTAGCTATACCCAAATCCTGCAACTGTCCTTCATATGTTTTAGTCTCCAGGCTTTTAATTATCTTAGTTGTTCTTCTCTGCGATTTTTTCCAAAGTCTCAACATCTTTTGTGTAATGTGTTGATCAAAACTGGATGCAGTATTCCAGGTTGTGGTCTTACTGAAGTTTTATTATCATCATCAAAATGGGTCTGCCCTAGAACAAGTATGGTTAAGTATTGGATGACAAACAATGCTAGAGGAAATATGGGCTGCTTTCTACTTGTACTTCCTGTTTCACCATTACAGGAGGACAGAATAATGAACAGGAAGGACCTTCTTTATTTTCTTATGAGACGCATTGTTGGCTAGAGCAGTAAAACGTTGGCTAGTTACGAAGACCTGCATAAGATCTAGGAGAGGTCCCAGAGGAAGTACATTGGGGTATTAACAATTTGGTTCCTTCAGAGAAGGCAACCTCGCACTTGCTTTCAGTCCTATCAATATTAAGCCCATTCTAGCTGCTGACCCTATATTGCACAATGCCAATTGTATACCACAATTTGAAAAAAACAAAATATAACCTCCTCCTGTTTTGCAACAATGGCTGCTGTGCAGCTTCTGTGAACTCTTCTAACCATCCCATATCAGCAAAACCACAGCACTGCTTGAAACTTTCTTCTTTTTTCCTTGGTGTTCTTGTGAAAGAGGAAGAGGGCCTGCTTAACCCGTAACACAAGGGGCTCCTCCCAAACTATGCTGGCTTTCACTCTGTGTTTGCTACTAACTTAGGGCATAATTTAAGTGAACATCCTTACATTTGCATAAGTAGCTACTGTTATTTCTGATTTCCAAGGCAGTAGACATGAATATTTTAATTTTAATTTCCCCAAAATGGTAAGTGTTTTGATGGTTATCTTTAGTGCATACATTTATTTTGTTCTGTCACCTCCTTCATCCCTGAACAAATAGGTTTGGGGGGTTTGGGGAATAGTTTGAAAAATTTATCTGACCATGGATTAGAGTGTAACAAAAAGAAATGGGCATCTTCCTCTCCAGGGTTGATGGAGCAATCACCCAACCTTCATGCCTTCTTAAACATCCATCAAAATTAAATGGCTAGAAAATATTATCTAAGTTGACCATATCTACTTTAGATTTGAATGGACTGCAATAAATGAAATTGCAATGAATTTCAGTACCTACATATCCCTCTGTTGTTTTTCACCACTGTTTTTACCATTCTCTTATGTTTGCTTATTGGCTGAATGTTCTTCAGATATTTGCAGTTGTATTTGGTGTCCTCCGTTCAGAAGATATCAGAAGGTGGTGCTTAGTGTGTCAATATTTGATACATAGTTCAGTGAACGTAGTGAAGAAAAATGGGACTAAACAAATAAAAACTACAGTAAAACAAATTTTGGAATGAGGTCCATTTTTTCTGGAATTGTTCAATGTTAGTATATATTTAGGTTATAAATATATAAATCTAGTTTGTGACACCACTCACACAAACACATATACATGCATTACACACTATATTTAAGTTTTGGTTGATCTGAATAAGCTAATCACGTTTGGATCTAATTAGCACTTAAATGCCAAATCTGTAGGCTGACTGGGAAGTTGAGGGTGGGAAAGAGAGAGAAAACAGAAATGGAAATCACATTATTGTTCCTATTATTATTATTACTAAGAAAACCACTATATTGGTAAAGTCACCAGAAGGTCAGCACAATTCAAAAGAAACATCACCTTTTAAACTTGTACACATCGCACTTGATCCATGAAAATGGATGTGAAAAGAAATAACCAGCTACTTCACACACTGTAAGACTCTTGTTGCTATAAAGGGCTAACACAACTATCTTTCTGGAAACCAAAAAACACTCTGAAGATATTATCACAGCTACCTGCCATTCCCTCTTGCTTTCTCCTCTCTTCTGTCTCTGGTATACTCAACTTTCGTGGCTCAACCAGCACCAATTAGTGAAATACCGATTGCTGATAATTAGTGTAGGTTACTATGAGGGAAAAATAACTTTAAAGAGAGGCAATAGACTGAGACATTGATTGATGTGATTTCTCTCTTGTGGAAAAAAAAGGATTTGATTTTTCTTACTTAGGTTTGTACCCAAGCTCTGAGTTTTTATATTTTTGGTTTTAAACTATTGTACTCTGTCTAATGTCTGTCAGAAATGGGTTACCCTATAAATATGTTTTTTTTAAAAAAAATAGATAGTACGTTGGTCAAAAGCATCTGTTCATCCAGGGTGAGGTTATCTTTGGTTTCCACCATACTAGCACAAAAATTCATAACGGAACACACGAATTATAAATTGGGTGTTTTAATCTGTGTTTCGGCCAAAATATTTAATAATTTTAAGGGATTTTTAATATTTGTATTATCTCTATTTTATCTTGGCTGTTCACCGCCCTGAGTCCTTCGGGAGTAGGGCGGTATAGAAATTTGATTAATTCATTAATAAATAAATAAATAAATAAATAAATAAATAAATAAATAAATACATACATACATACATACATACATACATATTTTACAGAAGAATAGACTAGAAACAGTTTTGCTTTTTCCTAAATGTTCATCATGGTGATGAAAATAATACGCTTGTTTGTCACCTTATTGTGATGACACTGCCTAGCCGCTCCATACTCCTAGAGCAAGGTACAGTAACGTAGAGTAAATCACCAACTATTTCCCCAACACACTTGGCTTTTTCTAAGTATTCAGCGTCTTTTCTGTTGACAGAAACAGTTAATGATTACAGACTGGGTCAGCCTGTCCTTCTGCTTCTGAAGCAGCAGGACTTGGCATAAGCCATGTTTTCCACGTCCAGCGGAATGCACAATTTATGCACCCAGAAAAATGTGGGCTGTAAGTACCTGAGCACAACAAGATAAGAAAATGGAGTGATGTGGTGGGAAGTGGACTGTACCACTTCAAAGTCTGGGGAGGAAACATTTTACCTGCCAGAAACCAAGGAATACGTGAAACCCTAAGACTTAATTCTTTTGCCTTGGCTGGGACAAATTGTCATTTGGTTCTTCCTCTCCCAACACTGTCTCTCTCAGAAACCATTGTACCTGCATTATCTACAGAGTTAAATCTTCAGCTAAATGCAGTGTTCCTGTTCAGATGTTCAGCCTGCTAGTTGATCCCACTCATTCTCCTCCCCTCCCCCCCGCTTATTTCTTATACCTTGTATGCACCCATGTACACAAGCATGTGCAACGCACATTGTTCATCCATAAAATTTTCTGAGCATGGGTTGTTTTATGGCCCCTCCATATTCTAGCAATGCTAAAATGGGCTTGAGTGCTCTGGTGTTAAATGACTTCTGCTAAATTCAAATTTGCAGACACTCAATCAAGTGAAATCAAAGGTAAAGAGACATTTGTCTATACTCAGTTTGGTTGTCGTTGTTTTAATGTTTCCTCAGGGAAATTATTTTGACCCTTCCATGTTTCTTCTGGTTTGGGGTTGGACAAATTTAGGATCTCCCAGTTCTTTTGACTTTCCTCTCCTGTCCTCTTTGAAGTATTTCCAAGGTTGAAATTACATTGCTCTGAGATCCACTTTTCTTAAAAGGAAAAAAACAACAACATTGAAGCCAAGAGTTCTAGAGTTGGAAAGAGGATACTTAGTAAATCAAAAGTCTCTTTTCCTGGGACTGCATAGAAGTGATGCAATCCTGGAAGAAGACTGGAAGTGATTTAAGGCTGGGGTCCCCAACCCCCAGTCCACAGACCAGCATTGGTCCGTGGCATGTCAGAAACCAGGCCGTACAAACAAGCCAAGCCCCATCCACGGGATGCAGACAATACATAAAACCACACCCCCTCCAGTCCATGGAAAAACCTGTCTCCACGGAACTGGTCCCTGGTGCCCAAGAGAGGGGGGCACTGATTTAAGAAGTTGCAGACAAAGGATCTGTTTGCAGCCTGATGTGCATCTTTTGGCCTCCATATAAGAAGGGCTGCTAGCACTTTCCTTAAGCCCTTTCCTTAAGATCATGTCCATGTTCCTGCTTTATGTAGTAGTTCAGAATAAAGCAACTTCAGTAGATGACTGTCTAGGCTAACCTTTTTGCCATCGCGCGCCAGGAGGGGGGCGGGGGGTCATGTGCGCATGTGCCCACACCCATAATTCTATGCATGTGTGTGTGACCCTCTCCCCCCCCCGCCCCGCTCCTGGCACACGATGGCCCGGTAGGCCTGTTTTTCCCTCACCTGGCTCCAGAGCCTCTCTATGAATCTGGGGAGGGCGAAAATGGGTTCCCCCCCACAAGAGGCCCTCCGGAGGCCAGAAACAGCCCATTTCCCAACTTCCGGTTGGACAGGAAGTGACTTTTTTGCTGTCCCCAGCCTCCAGAGACTCTTAGAGAGGCTCCTAGAGAGCCTCTGGAGCTGGGGACAGCAAAAAAAGTCACTTCCTGTCCAACCAGAAGTTGGGAAATGGGCCGTTTCTGGCCTCCGGAGGGCCTCCGGGGGGAAGTCCATTTTCACACACACCCCAGACTCATAGAGAGGCTCTGGAGCCAGGTGAGAGAGAAAAATGGGCCTTCCCCACCACCCCACAGGCCCTCCAGAGGCAGGAAACAGCCTGTTTCCCTTCTTCTGGAGGGCCCATAAGGCCTGAAAATCAGCTGGCCTGCACGCATGAGCTCATGTGCCCACTGATATGGCTACATGCCATAGGTTCGCCATCACGGGTCTAGGCTTTGTTGAATGCAACCAACAAAAAGAAACCTACACTTCTCTGAGCATTGGTTCCATCTTCAAATTGCAATTACATCTTTGAAATCTCACTGAAGTCCCTTTCTCTTGGACATCAATGATGCTGCTTTGTGCACAAACTGGCATTCAATGACTGACTTCATTGCAGCATATACTTTATTCAGAATGGACATCTAGATTTCCTCCTTTTTCCATCAGTGCCTTTTCTTTAGATTTCAGATCTAATGGATTATATACTAAGCTTCTTTCTGCTTTGTGCAGCACCAAGACAATGTTAGGGACTTTATAAAATAAAGTAACTATATGGCTATTATATTTTCTAATTCAAAACTTAGCATAACTGGAGTGCAGAACTAAATCATTTCCTCATGATGTGCTGTTTTTCTACTTCTGGGTAACTTTTCCCTGGGAGAACATTCAGAAGCTCCCACGATCCATTGATTGGCAGAAGTACTTTGTGTTGGCTTCAGGCTTCTAGTAAGTTGAAGTGTAGATAGGCCATGGATAAGTATATAAACACCAAGGTAATCAGAAAGATCTGTATCAGAATTAAATGTGTAATTCCAGTAAAGAACAAACAAACAGCTTTTCTATAGAAACCTGTTTTTAGCTTCCTGCCCCCTTTCCTTAACTGAACCAACCACAATTATTTTGCTGGCTAATATTGTCAAGACAAGATAGGACATGCAATTTCCTGCCAAATCCCAGCCTTCTTCAAAAATTATTCATGTGGTTTAGATGCTGAAGATTAGGACTCAGTGAGACATCCTAGATAAAACACAACAATGACATGACCAAACCTTTCTGCAAAACTTCACCCAAATTTTATCAGCTTCGAACAGGGGGTTCGCTTTTCCTTTATTGTTTATTTATTCCATAATTAAGATGTTGCTATATGATATAGGACACTACTTAAGATTTTAAAAGTGCTTTCCAGAAGATTTATAAAAATTATACTGATTGAAAACGGCATGTTTGTGAAAATTTGAAGGGACAGTAGCTCATGAAAGAGAACTCATTGACACAAACCCAAACTTTCAGATGTGTTGGAAGTGTAGTCTGCTTGTGAACAATTGCCATGGTTGTGGAAGAATGGCTTCAATTGTTTGTAAACTGGATCATTATTGGCTTATCTAGGCCAATTGTCTATTCAATTCAGTTTATTTCAGTCATAGACCAGAGACCAGAACAAATAAAAACACTCAGTAAATATACAATTAAAAATTCTAGTGTAAAATAATAAATAACAACTAAAATCTATGATAACATCCAGTCTGTCAATTATACATGGTCTAACTTTACTAAAATTACAGTCTGTAAACTGTGTAGCCCATTGTCAGTTTAATACTAAAAGGGAAAGGAATAAGCAGTGCAAAGCAGAGGTGAAATCCAGCAGGTTCTGACAGGTTCTGGAGAACCGGTAGCAGAAATTTTGAGTAGTTCGGAGAACCGGCAAATAGCTGGCCCCAGAGTGGGTGGGAATGGACATTTTGCAATATCCTTCCCCCAGGAGTGGGAAGGGAATGGGGATTTTGCAGTATCCTTCCCCTGCATGCCCACCAAGCCACGCCCACCAAGCCATACCCACAGAACCGGTAGTAAAAAAATTTGGATTTCACCACTGGTGCAAAGGGTTTGCCACATTTGTTGTATAAAATAATTATGGTGAATTAGACATGTATTTCCAACAAATGCCCAGTGCTGCTGCGCAGGACTATATCATTACTTAAGATTTTAAAACTGCTTTCCAGAAGATTTAAAAATTATACTGATTGAAAACAGGAATTATTATCATTTTAGAGGGATGACACCCTGGACATTTCCATTTCTCTATTGCTTACATCTTCTCAAATCCTATAAAATATTTGACTATCAACCTGCAAAAAGCCTCAGTGCAAAGTCAACCCTGAAACACTGTGAATCCGATATTGCTTGGTCCAGCTGATTTCTTGCATCCAAGCAGCACTCTGATGCCTACAAGCTCTTATTTGTCCATTGGGCAAAGTCTTAATATTTACAGTACTTGCTAGAAAGGCTTTAGCCAATTGGGTGTTACAGCCTTTTCTTTTCTTAATACAACACTAGTGGCAAAAATGTTGCCACCAACATTCACCAACACTAGTAAAATGTTGGTGGTAATAACATCCCGGGAACCAGAAGATGTTGACAGTTGAAAAAGTTTCACAGCTAGGTTCTTCAGAACTTAGGTGTTGCAAGTTGAAACTGAACGTCTTGTGTTTCCTGCAGTGCCAGACGTTGGCTCAGCTGCCCACTGATGTCAATGGCATAGAATCATAGGCTGCAGTGATGATCTGAAACCATATTGAGAAGTCCCCTAACATAGTTCTATCACACCTGAGTTGCAAAAATTCAGATGAGTTGTACATGGTTGCAAATAGTTATATAATTCTGTGTGTATCTGGTGTTGCTTAGTGGTCATTCAGAGTTTTGAACATCTATAATTCTGACCTATTTAAAATAAACAGTGGATGAATTTGATAATAGACTATATAATAACAGACCATAGAATGTAACTTCTTTTGACTCATACACTCATCTCAAATTCGTATGAACGTTCACATCTTATTAGCAGATGCCCCCAAGCTTCCAGAAGATACTTGCAATGAAGTATCTTTAAACAAGGTTAACCACAATATGGTTGTGGCATTACATTGCAGGAATCTGTTGTAATGGTGAGTGGCAAATCCCATAATTAAGATGTACTAAATGTTCTATCATGGAACATTCCAGTTCCAAAACAGAAGACTTTGGAATAAAACATTTGAAGGTTAGACCTCATCTGGAATATTCAGAACAGTCCATTTAAGAATCAGAACGTTCTATGACTATTTTGCATTCCTCCTCCAATGAATGGCTATGGTGGTTCAGTCTGACAGGTTCTAGAATTTACACTTGGAAAGCTATGCAAGTTATTTTTGTTTTGATGATCCCATTGGTATTAGAATCAACAGGTGGTAAATCGCATTATACCAGATTTCCCCATTCTGATAGTATCTTTGTATTTACAAAAATATATACTGCTCAAAAAAATAAAGGGAACACAAACAGAAGACATCCGAGATCTGAATGAATGAAATAGCCTTATTAAATACTTTGTTCGTTACATACAGTAGTTTATACACTGCTCAAACACCTAAAGGGACCACAAAAGTACTGTATGTAATGAACAAAGTATTTAATAAGGCTATTTCATTCATTCAGATCTCGGATGTCTTCTGCTTGTGTTCCCTTTATTTTTTTTTAGCAGTGTATATTTACAAAGGTGATATCTTTACATTTACATTGCACCTATCATTCCAGGTTTACATTTAAATGTACCAGTTAACATAAGGATTTTTTTTAAAAAAGTGTTTGAGACTCCCTTGTTTTCTATTTGGATAAAGCACTTTCTCTTTTAGGAGATGACAAAAGTAGATGCATCAGTTAAAATTTGAAGGGACAGTAGCACATGAAAGGGAACTCATTGACACAAACCCAAACTTTCAGATGTGTTGGAAGTGTAGAGGTCCAGAATTCTCCAATCAGCATGATTCTGAACAATCAGCATGGTTGTGGAAGGATGGCTTAAATTGTTTGTAAGCTGGATCATTATTGGCTTATCTAGACCAATTGACTAATTCACATAGAGTTGCCTAGAGTGGGAATCAGAAGTTGCTTTGGATATGATACCATCAGTTACCACTGGCACAAACTGAAACATGCTCATACAAGAGATAATGATCGAGTTGTGGCTGCAGCTTGCATTCATGGGTCTAATCCACTGGGGAGAAAACTCCACATGGGTAAATGAAACCTTTGGGATTCAGGTGTTTTTTTTTTAACAAAATTTCATGCTAGATTCTGTAGGTTAATTTTTTTGCATCTACTCTGGCTACTGCTCAACAATAGAAATAGCAGCATATAATAAACACAGAGGCATTGTTCCAGTGTATAACATTGTTCCAGTGTATAACCTATCATAGATAAATGCTGTATCTAAATTTAAATATACAATATAATGAAATTACACACAGCCCTAAGTCATAGTTTGCTACTGATTGTTTGCTAAGTAACTCAGTTCACATGCAGTGCTAAGTTATAAATCACACTTTACAAATGGTAATAGATGGGTCCATACAACACTAACCCAAAGAAGCAATGTGAAATTAAGGAGAAATTTCCTAACAGTGAGGACAATTTAATTTAATTTAATTTAATTTAATTTAATTTAATTTAATTTAATTTATCGCATTTCTATGCCGCGCAACTCCCAACTCCCAATGGACTCTGGGCTTACAGCAAAATAATGCAAATAATGAACATCGAAAAATTATTTAAAAACATTATAAAAACATTTAAAAACATTAAAAGCCCATGCACGCCATTCATGGCCGGATCTCTCAAGATTGCAACAGCGAGATCAATGGCCCCAGGCCTGCCAGAAAATCCAGGTCTTCACCGCTTTCCGGAAGGCCAATAGGGTGGGAGTAGTCTGGACCTCAGGAGGTAACTGGTTCCAGAGAGGTAAAGGTAATAACCAACACCTTGAATTGTGCCCGGAGACCAGTAGGGAGCCAGTGCAGCTCGCGGAGAATTGGTGTGATGTGGGTGTACCTAGGTGCACCCACGACAGTTCGCGCAGCTACATTCTGGACCAACTGTAGTCTCTGATCACTCTTCAAGGGTAGCCCCATGTAGAGCGTGTTGCAATAATCTAACCGTGAGGTGACAAGGGCATGAGTGACTGCCAGTGGGACAATTTGCCTTCAGAAATTGTAGGTGCTTCATCACTGGAGGTTGTTAAGAAAAGACTGAACAGCCATCTATCTGAAATAGTATAGGGCAGTAGTGGGTTTCAAATCCTGTCACTACCGGTTCGCTCGTGGGTGCGTGTGCGCAATGCTTCCGCGCATGCACAGAAGCGTCCGGGTGGGTGGGCGGAGCCCCCTGTCGCCACCACTACCAGTTCACCCAATCCAGGGCGAACTGGTAGCAACCCACCACTGGTATAGGGTCTCCCGCTTGAGCAGGGAGTTGGACTAGACTTCCAAGGTCCCTTCCAGCTCTATTTTGATTGAAACTCAAAACAAAGCATATTTAAGCTTGGTGAGATGTGTACACTTAGTCGTGTCATTGAGCAGGGTCCAATTCTATCATGCCTCTTTGTCCTAAGCTTTTACTTTTAACCAGAGAGATACTAATTTGGAGCAAGTTTTCTAATTTGGAATAAGACTTGACCTTCATTTCTGGGGTAACTGAGAATCACAGGGTTTTTTTCACAAATTTATTTCTTTATTTATATAACATTCAATTTTCATCAAACAGTGTGTGTTCTGGGTACAGTTATGTTTAGATAGTCATATTACACATCTTTGTTGTGAATTACAGTTTTTGTGGTTTTATAATTTTCAGTCAGACAGCAAATGGGAAATGAAGGGTGAATATTGCTGTGTTTTGCATCTTAAAAGTCATTGAGAAAGCTCGCTCTGTCTTAGGAAGTTTTTGTTTGCTTTTGTTTTTACCCTCTATTTTGTGAAACATTGCATGCCAGACATTCTCTGTTTTGAGCCAGATTTATATTTAGTACTGCAAGCTATTGCTAAATATAAGTAACGTGAATGATACTAACTGCTCTTCATTCCACAAGTTAGCACAAGGGGATGATGTGTTTTTGGCTGGAACTTCGATTAGAATTCCTGGATGGCTGTCCTTCAGCCAAGAACATGCATAAATATGGATTTCAAAGAGTCCTGTAAAGCACTTTGGAATCCGTTTGTTTCAGATGGGAAAATGAAGTGCATTGTGTGCCAATGATTCACAGATAAAACAGGGGGCTTTTTGTTTCCTAAAACTGATTACATAAAGATCGCTACCTGAGGGCACTCTCATCTCTTGAATCTTGATGTTTGAATTCAAGTTCGCACACAGATGTTGGTAACCTTGTTGATGTATTTGGAACATTAAGCAGAGCTTGCTGGAGGGGTTCTTAACTTTGGCCAACAGAAGAGGTTACTCATGCATAAGCCTTAAGGGACCTCTCTGCTCCTCCAGGTCCTTTAGGACTGCAACCTTTGTGAAAATAGACAATAAAGTTGGATAATGGGGTTTGTAGTCCAGGTCCAAACCTGGAAAATCACAGGTTTGATTTTCCAGGTTTGGAAGAGCCTGGTGGCGCAGCAGACTAATAGCCTGTTATTAACATTCAGCTGCCTGAAATTACTGCAAGTTCGAATCTCTCCAGGCTCAAGGTTGCCTCAGTCTTCCATCCTTTCTAAGGTAGGTAAAATGAGGACCCGGATTGTGGGGGCAATAAGCTGACTTTGTATAAATATACAAAAGTATGAAGGCTATTGCTTAACGCATTGTAAGCCGCCCTGAGTCTCCGGAGAAGGGCGGCATATAAATCAATTTTTTTAAAAAAAAGTTTCCCATTTATATCAAGGAAGGACAAAAGGAAGGAAAGGAAGGAAAGGGGAGGGGAGGGGAGGGGGGAGGGGAGGGGAGGGAAGGAAGGAAGGTGGATTGAAGGTGGAGCACAATCTCTTTGGGCATGTGCCAAGATCCATATTCTAGCCGGGGTCTACCTTCAGTTTTCCAGTCAGTGATTCTTATCCTTCTCTTTGCTACATGAACCCTAGGCTACCCCTTCAGAGAAAGAGAAGGGATTTCATCAGAAAGCTGCATATGATAAAATAGCAGAATTAATTGAGTGAATCTGAATATAAGAAAAGTAGCCTCAATCTGTCGTATCATTTCTGAAGGCCTTTTTTTTCTCAACAATATGGTTAGTATATTTTGCAATAGCTTCTGTTGTGGTTTTTGAAGGCATGTCTATGAGCAAAGTGATCAGACTAGGAAAATGCTGAAGTTTAATTTACAATGGCCCTAGCCTTACTAACACAAAAGAAATGCAATTTAGACCTGAGCAAGCTGGTGGTAAATGATTGTGGCCTAGTGGCAGAAGATTGCATGAAAACTAGGACCGCACAAAGTATTCCAAAGAGGTGCTACAAGGCATGTTAGGAAGACCAAAGCATTCCATCCAAAGCATTAAGCAGCTGCAGCTTTGAAGCATGGCTACTTCAAGGGCAGTCCCAGCAGATGTGTTCTTTGTTGCCTGCATCATCAACAGAGACAGCTATGAGCTTTCTAAAGGACACAGCTGGTTCAATTCTTCAAGAAGGACTGCTTTACTCCTGCTATATTTTGTAAAATGTCGGTTGAATGACTGGCACAGCCCCAATTCAAACAGTCTGAATTTTAGTCATCATCCGTATCTCCAAGAAAGGATTGGAAGAGACCTGGCAAGCGTATATCCAGCATGGGGGATTGTAAAAATTGTAGTTCTGCCATATCTGGAGAACAACAAGTTCCTTACTCCCAGTCTGCATTGTTGTAAATATTAATTTTGGCATATCAATACTCTTGTTGTTTTGCTGGAGGAGCCTCCCAAATTAAATCTATTCTTTAGCACAATCATGCAAAAGTTTTGGTTCAAAAATAGAGTACAAGGCATATATGTACATATATGATGGTCAACCAGCCATCTCTCCACTCTTCAATAAAGCAAATTCAAGGATCTATTAAGCACTTTCTGGCATGCTCAAACTAGGCCTCTTATATTGCACTAAGGTTTGTTTAGCCAGGACTTATTGAATAAATTACAGCCTATGATTCAGAAACTGAATGAGTGGGTTCTTAGACAGATTTATGCCAAGGGTTTTGTATGACAAAGGGATAAATTATTGTATGTACTAATCTTCATTTTGATGTTGTCTTTTCAATTTATCATTGATTAGCACTAATCTCCCACAGTAATAAGATGCTACCATACAATTAAGAATTAAGAATTGCTTCATAGTCTACCTGGATGTATTTAAAGGGGCAATGGATGTGTATTAAAACTGGAGGTTATTGAGAAAAAAAGCAGAGAGGGTAGCATTAATAATTACTGAACTGAAATCATCTCTGAAACCACTTGCCTGTGATCCTTTGGCCCTAAAAGCAAATATTAAAAATTCACTCTAAAATCTGTAAGGTGACAATAGTCAGAAATTGCTGCCCCATGGGGTGAGCTGTGGCCCTGCAGTTTCACAGTATATAATAAGGAAGGCTGGCCATGTGGGGTCAGAATGTTACTGTGGTTTCCCTATAAAAAATTGTTTCTACATGAAGGGTTGGAATTTTATGCTACCTGCATTGCGCAATCTCCTACGCTGGATCAGATGTCTGGCAAAATGGTGTAGGCCCATGAAATTTCAGTATCCTGGCACAAAAAGGTGGTTTTTTTTTTTCAAGAGGCAACTGGACTTTCTGTTTTTTCTTTGAAAACATTTTGCTTCTCATCCAAGAAGCTTCTTCAGCTTCTTGGATGAGAAGTGAAACATCTTCAACGAAAAACCAGAAAGTCCAGTTGCCTCTTGAAAAAAGCACCTTTAGGACAACCATGACCTAGATGACTGAGAACCTCCATAGACATCCTGGTACAAGTTTTTAGGAGGCAGAAGAATCTTCCCAATTTCTTATGATGGCCGTTTATCATGTTGCCAACCAGTAGGCTGACATTACCAAAGAAGACAGTTAATTCTTCTGGGGAAAAAGAATTAAGAGGGCTTCCTGTCTCTTTAGCACTTTCCTTGAGTAATAACATCCAGCCACAGTAGAAGCCGCCTTATATTTATCATCTTGCCCTTTTATCCTAATTGTCTGAACTTCTTGTTCAAAGCTCCTGATTTGCTGCACACATTTGCCTGCAGTTCTGCACGACTGCCTATATCTGTTTTATATCTTACCTTGCCTACCTTCAGTCTAAGTTGAAAAGTCCTCAGTGCTCTCCTTTTATGTACTGAATAACTGAAGTATTACTAAGATGCTTTCTTAAACAATATATTATTTGTCTCTGTTGATTGCTCTAGACCAACCTGATGCCCTCCAGATGTTTTGGACTTAAATCCAACCAGAGATTGCTTGTCCCAGTCTAGAGATCACATTACCTGGATTGACACAGTAGTGTAAACACAATACAAGGAAGCCTACAATTTCACATTGTTGTACCTAGTGGAATCCTGTATGAAATTTCATCTGAGGCAACATTCAAGACCAACTTTTCTTGGGAAAAGTTACCAAGGAACTTCTTAAGGATACAAACAAGGCCCCAGCAATATTTTTAGGAGATCTGTACATGCCATTGTCTTGTACTAGGCAATTCAGGATATCCATACAATTTTTCCTCCAAGGGTCTTAGTAAGATTATCACCAAGGACGACAATTTAGCTTCCAGAGGGAGACTGTTCCAAACTGTATGGGTGCCATCACTGAAAAAAAATGTTTGTCTGAGTCCATTGATATAAAGTAAAGTAAAACATAATATAGGACAGGCTCTGGATGGGCAATTTTTTTTTAATAATAGTGATATATGACTGTAACTTTGTTGCTTGTATTCTTACTATTTATATTGATTGTTTCCTAATATGATTTGACTGCTTATTTGTACCCTATGACTATCATTAAGTGTTGTACCTTATGATTCTTGATGAACGTATCTTTTCTTTTATGTACACTGAGAGCATATGCACTAAAGACAAATTCCTTGTGTGTCCAATCACACTTGGCCAATAAAATTCTATTCTATTCTATTCTATTCTATTCTATTCTATTCTATTCTATTCTATTCTATTCTATTCTATTCTATTCTATTCTATGGTGGTAATAGAGAAGTTATCTTAACAATTCTAAACTGAAGATATCATTTGTACTATACCATTTATCATGTTCCTTTTGTAGGGAAAGGCAGAGTATCTTGAAACTATGTGGATTGAAGCAGCAGTGTGTATGTGTGCGTCTGTGTGTGTGTGTGTGTATCCATAAAATTCATTACCTGTTAAACCAAATGAGTGATGAACAGTTTTTATCTGGGAAACTGACAATGCAAAATCAGCTTATAGCAAGCAGATAGGCCATATTATTCATTATGTATTGATGTATTGATAATCCACCTTTCTTCAAGGGAGTAAACATGGTTCTCATATTAGTCCTGTTTGGGTCCCAGATCACTTAATGAACATGTTTGCCAATGATACATGAAAAGCCAGACATGTCTGTGGGAAGGCAGGACAGCTTGTGCTCCTCTCCTGAGATATGACTAGACCAGAGGTAGAATCATTTGACATAGTTCATTGTGAATCAATAATGTGATACTTTTTCCCTACTGTAACATAAAGCTAGAAGGCCACTTGTTTGAGATGCCTTCGTTTGAATTCTTACAGAAGAATTGGATTCACTGACCTAAATGTCTCCATGATGCTCTAAAGGTGTATTTCTCATTTCATGTTCATTGCTCACTCTAACATTCTGACTGTGCAAGATGCCAACATGCCCACAGCTGGGCACTGAGGTGTGCAGAACTACAGGCACAACTACAATTATCCCCAAAGGGTGTGCATCAAAACAGCCTAACCTAGACTGAGCATTGTCCAGGGTCATAGAAAGTTGATGAGGATGTCTGGAAAATTCAGCAACTGTGTGTGTGTGTGTGTGTGTGTGTGTGTGTGTGTGTGTGTGTGTAATGTAGTTGCTGGTATTCTGAACGGGGAATACAGAAGCTTATCCTGTAACCTTCTCTCACAGATTTCCTGGCTTGGTTCTCTTTTGCTCTCCCTCTGAAGCTAACTCCAATGGCTCCAGAATTGGGGCTTAGAAGAAACGCTAGAAATTGACCCCAACTATTGGAGTAAAAAGAGGTTATTGGTGGTTCATAGTGATTCTCCTCTCATGGAAGTCTGTTATTATGGGTATGTCCTCAAGATGTTTCCCTCCACTTAATTAAAGAGACTGATAAGTATCTAGGTGGAGTTTGCAGATATGTCCAGAATGAGTATTTCAGGCTGGTTCACTGCACCTATTGTTGAACGCCAAGATATACTATCAGATTAGTACATTCTATGTGCCTATTATAACACTATGTCATCATTGTACATGGCAACTTATAATTAAAGCTGAAGCTCGAAACAAAACTATTTGACATGGGATGTGTTGCCTTAAATGCTTTCATGGTTACTTTGTGTTTGGTCTTCTATACTATAGATTAACTTCTTGTGCATTCATAGTTAGCTGCTGGAGGATTTTTGTTCATTTGTTTCAGGTGTGCTTGGCAGGAAAATACCGTCTGAACCTGGAGGTATGGGCAGATAAATAAGAAAAAGAGGGAGGGAGGGAGGGAGGGAAGAAAAATATCAGGTGCAGCACCATAATTTCCCATAAGAAAACTTATCTGATAGGCACGTGGGAGAAAGCTCCAAGGATAAAAAATTATGCAGGGCTGTTTGGGCAGGGAGCAAAGGAAAATGGAGAGAATGGCACCTCCTTTCTGTAGAATAGAATCCATAGATAGGATGAAGTGGAGTGTGATTTGTGATTCTCAAAAATATTAAGCCAGCTTTTCACTGTTGACTGGTGGTAAAATCTATTTTAAACTTGAACGGGGCAAAATGGTTTAATTTATTTATGCTGCTCTAATACTTTTGGTAAGATTATTCACCACTTCCTGACCTTCACCTAACCTCACTTGTTTTCATATTTGGTAACATCTCATGATTCACTGATCATCGGGGGGGGGGGGTGTTCCCTTTCAATTTGTCCCACCTTCCACTCAGATTTATCTCTATTTATACCTGGATCGGTACTTCAATAATATTATACTAAGATCCATCTTTTTTTTAATGGACATCTGTGTAATTAGGATACTTTTACAACTATGCACACTCATAAATATTTTTGTTTATATCCTAAGAAAACAAAACTTGCAGATAATTTTAAAAAAAATGACTTAATTGGCTCAAAAATAACACCAATATGACATGCCTTATACAAAGCTCATCTTCCAAAGAAACTTAATAGAGATTGTGAAGATTATCATACTGAGAAATAGAGTGAATGATTAACCTACTGAATAGATGCGAAGCAATATCAGAAAATAATTTTCTATTTGAAGCTGGAAAGTGGTTTCATGGTTGATAAAAGACTTAATAAAAGACACAGGGGAATGACACAGCTGAAGAAGATAACAACAGCCAAAATCCACAGATATTTGATGATGCACTGGAATCTATGAAATGTTGGCCTGGTAGACTGATCCTGTCTAAAAATGAGGACTTATAGTTGGACTTGCTGGTGACTGAACTTTTTGGAAAATCTGTACAAAGGCAGTCTAGCTTCAATATCAAAATCTAGCCATTCAAAAGTAGAATTTATTGCAGGAAGCAAAGCTATTCATTTTCACATATCCACATGTGCTCTGTGCCTAAAGAAATAGCTGGAATATCACAGGGTATAATATTTTTGAAATTTTCATAAATTTCTAGGTCCAGTAACTGCAACCCACTTTTTTTAAGATGGTATGCCAGATCAGCAAAAAAATAATATTTTCTTATATTTCTTATATTATTTCCAGTTTGTTTGCAAGGACTTTCCGTGTAATGTTTGTAACCATGATCTCTACAGACAATGGGAATCTTTTGCATGTATGTGCAGATCTGAAGAACTAAACTAAAATCCCTTAGTACAGCCTGCATTCGTCTGTTGCCGTCATCTTTCTTACTTTCTTAGAAACAGCTGGCATGAGAGGTAGATTCCTACCCATCAGCTGCTTCATAAAGGGAACTGCTCATTTGTGGTTGTTAAGTGAGATCTACCTGTAATAGAGATCTACAAGAATAAAGACAAATCTGAAATATAGGAAGTGTATTTACTTGGATGTTATAAAAATTTGGAAAATGGATGGTTTGATGATCTGTGAAATCTTAAAGATAAGTGCTCTCCTTTTGAAGGAGACAATTAGACAAATAGACAGACAGACAGACAGACAGAATGAATGAATGAATGAATGAATGAATGAATGAATGAATTCTTTATTGGCCAAGTGTGATTGGACACACAAGGAATTTGTCTTTGGTGCATAGGCTCTCAGTGTACATAAAAAGACAAGATACATTCATCAAGAATCATAAGGTACAACACTTAATGATAGTCATAGGGTACAAATAAGCAATCAGATCATACTAGGAAACAATCAATATAAATTGTAAGGATACAGCAACAAGTTACAGTCATACAGTCATAAGTGGGAGGAGAGGGGTGATAAAAACGATGAGAAGATTAATAGTAATAATAATGCAGACTTAGTGAATAGTTTGACAGTTTGAGGGAATGATTTGTTTAGCAGAGTGATGACTTTCGGGAAAAAACTGTTCTTGTGTCTAGCTGTTCTGCTGTGCAGTGCTCTATAGCATCGTTTTGATGCTGTAACAATTTATTATGCAAGGGATCTGTAAATATTTTCACAGCTCTCTTTTTGACTTACAAGTACCAAGTAGGTAGGCTAAGAGTTCTAGCTAGACGAAGCATCAGTGTCAAGTTGCATACACCAAAAAATCATCTCCCCCATCTCCTGCCACAGATTTTGTGTCCTGCAACTTATCCATCTCTACTTTCTGCTCTGTGGTACAGAAGACTTTGTGATTGTACTACACATTTCTCTGAACATTAGATAGTCTTTCTCTTGCCAGCAATCTTCTTCCAAGCTCCATTTAGTGAAATCCAATCATTGTCCCACTTTGATGAGACAAGCATAATTATATGAAACGTGTTGTCACTGCATAGTGTAATTTTAGATACTTAATAAAATGGTGACATCCCAGGGAATGTCATGCACTCCGATGAGAAGACAGCTAACTGGAAGTGAGCTAATGAAACATGAACTTTTGAAGAATGGGGTAAAATCCAGCTTAGCTGATCACTTTGGGACACGTTTGGCAAATGTTAGCATTTCAAAACTTTGGAAGTTTATACTCCAAATTGTTCCTATCATAGAAAAGAAAATGCACTGGAAGTCCCTTCCTCTTAAAAATCAGTAAAATTGCTGAATCTCCTATTCTTATGTTGGGTAAGGTCCAATACTATTTGTAGAAGGTGAATCAATGTACTAACTTGGTGAATCACCATGTCTGCATGACAATTAGAAGCAGGGGTGAAATCCAGCAGGTTCTGACAGGTTTTGGAGAACAGGTAGCAGAAATTTTGAGCAGTTCGGAGAACCAGCAGCGGAATTTTGAGTAGTTCAGAGAACCGGCAAATACCACCTCTGGCTGGTCCCAGAGTGGGGTGGGAATGGCGATTTTACAATATCTTCCCCCAGGAATGGGGAGGGAATGGGGATTTTGCAGTATCCTTCCCCTGGAGTGGAGTGGGAATGGAGATTTTGCAGTATCCTTTCCCTGGAGTGGGGTGGGAATGGAGATTTTGCAGTATCCTTCCCCTGCCATGCCCACCAAGCCACGCCCACCAAGCCACACCACACCCACCAAGCCACACCCACAGAACCGGTAGTAAAAAAAAATGGATTTCACCACTGACTAGAAAGTACGAAAGTTCTTAATGAAGAGTAGAAAACAAGGGGTGAATTAAGATTTTTTTTAATGAGCTGCACTTTGCAAACTTCACATCTAGGTTGTGAGTCTCAGCAACTAGGCATGAGGGAGACCCTGCTGCTTCCTTGTGATAAAGGATGCATCCAGTAAAGGCAAAAGTAAAGGCTTTTATTCTGAAAACATCTTCCCTGCTTCACAGAATCTATTGGTGGGAGTAGGAAGATGACCCTGTCTTCTATTATATAAACCTTCTATTTTTCTCACTTAATCATCTGCCTTTTCCAATTCAGAGGAGAGGCATTCAGGAAAAGACAGGATCACTGCACCAAGATACTGCAAGCGCTGAACATATCTAGAAACACACACCATCCTTAAAATCATGCAAATTCCCAGAAATGTTGCTCTGGTTTACTTTATTTTTTTACTTTTTTAAAAAAAATTCCAGATCTATGTTACTGGAAAGGTCATAATGTGAGCAGAGATCATCAGACCCAATGAAGGCAGTATTATTCTGCTGCCAATTTCCCCAATTGGATGCCCTTTAGATCTGTTGAACTTCAGCCCCTGTGATTCCCAGAAAGTATATCCAAGGGCCGTGCTGGCTGGAAATTTGAGGAGTTAAATTTTAACTTTGTTCCTATAATATATATAGAATAACTAAGTGATACTCCTAATTTCTGCATAAAGTATTGAAGAATCACTGTCAGTTAAAGATTGTTCACTGGAAGCTTATGTTTGAATGTACACTGTATGTTTGTTGTTTGTATGTACATACTGCGAGCTTATGCACTGGAGACAAATTCCTTGTGTGTCCAATCACATTTGACCAATTAAGAATTCTGCTCTGCTCTGCTCTGCTCTATTCCAATCTACTCTACTCTACTCTACTCTACTCTACTCTACTCTACTCTACTCCTTATTGGACTAAATAAACCCATAAGAATATTAAATACGAATATTTAAGAATTGTTACTTTTTCCAGGTCAGTGAGTGCTCACTGCCTTAGCTCAGAAGACTCACCATCTTCCAAGCTTCTGAAACCTTTCTACTTTTCTGAAACCCAGAACCAAATTGAAAATCACAGAACCAAATCCAATCTTACATGGTCCTATAGCAAATCATGCCTAACTTACTGAAGACATTTGTTGCATAATTTCAGTGAACAGATTCCAATAGCCATTAAATCCCACCAGCATGATGAATGCTTCTCTCAATAAATGCACAACACACTTTTCTTCTTCTCCTTCTTCTTCTTCTTCTTCTTCTTCTTCTTCTTCTTCTTCTTCTTCTTCTTCTTCTTCTTCTTCTTCTTCTTCTTCTTCTTCTTCTCCTTCCTGCTATTTTTAATGTCTGTAGTTTCCCCATTGTATACTTTTCTGAGGAATCTTTTGATGACTGTGGTTTCCGTGGGCTGCTTACTGGAAGGTATTTTAAAACTGTGGTATTGGTTTTACTCAAGTGGAGAGCTTCAAAGTCCAACTATAAAGAAGCACAGGTCTGAGAGTAATCCCTTAAAACAGTAAGACCAGACCCACAAAACTTCAGTTTGTAAAAAGTTATCAGTAAGATATTAAGCATTTATATTCACAGTTGTTTTAAGGATACAAGATTGACAGGTAGAGAAAATAGTACATTCAGAAACTAATATAAATGCATATGAATGAAGTGTACCCTTCATGCCTCTACCACCACCCATGCCCCACTCCAAACCTTCACAATTACAGAACTGTATGGATTTTGGAAACACACCAGCAAACTGAAGCCACTATTCCAGTGTTTCTCAACCTTGGAAGCTTGAAGATGGGTGGACTTCAACTCCCAGAATCCCCCAGCCAGCACTGCTGGCTGGGGGATTCTGGGAGTTGAAGTCCACCCATCTTCAAGCTTCCAAGGTTGAGAAACACTGCACTACTCCTATGCTAAGGTTAGCTTTTTAGCATCACCTATTTCTGCCTGTGCTTCAAGGTTATGTTTTATCTCACATTTTAATTCTAGACCACACTCATGGTAATGTGTTTATTAACTGGTAGTTGCATTTGCAAAAAAAAAATACCCCAGACATGAAAGAGACTCTGGTGTAGATCCTATGAATATCAAGAGCCTTCTTCTCACCAGTGAATGCTAACCAGTGCCTCCAGTTAATCAGTGACCATAAACACGAAGGAATGTTTGGGATATACTGTAGAAGTTGATCCTGTCATAATTTTCAACTATGACCAAGTCAAAAGGCCAAACACTGTCTCGGTCGATGGGAGTTTTGCCCATTATGAAATTCTTGTTACATAGGAGGGTGATTCACTCCTTTTTCCATCTCACCCAGCCTGTCATCATTTCCTTAAAGAATATACGACCGAGCCTCAACAGTAAATGATAACTCCTTAGTCCTTAAGGGGTAATTCCCACTCTAAGGCAAACCAGATTGCAACAGTCTAAAGAGAGTGTTTGGGTGTGTAGTTAGGACAGAATCTTAGCCTGTTTTACAGAATGAAGGGGCAAGAAAAGGCCATTCTAGGTTCTATGCAGAATTATCCATTTATTTACCCTACTTTACTCCACTTGGCACTTTCCAGATGTGCACCAATTGCTACCTGCTACCATCAACTCCAGCCAATGGCCATGACATCCAATCAGTGGTGGGTTGCCCCGGTTCGCACCGGTTCTATAGAACCGGTAGTAAAACCGGCAGGAGGCTCCGCCCACTGACCCCGACATCATCAGAACGCTTCTCGCATGCGCAGAAGCTTCTGCGCTTGCGCGGCCCCATTGCGAACTGGTAGTAAAGGTAAGTAGAACCCACCCCTGCATCCAATACATCTAGAAAGCACCAGGTTAAGGAAAGCAGTGGGATGATTTAAAGTAATAGTTTCCATTTTAAATGATTTTCTTTTGTAGCAGAAGGAAATAGATTTGAATTTATTTATCGTATTTGTTTCTGTTGTCATATAGCTATGGAAGAGAAATGGCATACTTCAAATTTGTGTTCATGTAATATAAAGGCTTTTCTTTATCCATTCCCACTGAGATTTAATTGCAAGATTTCTAACATGAATGCCAGAGAACAATTTTTAATATTTATGTATCAACACGGTCACATATTCTCGAATTCTAAGTGCTGCAAATTTCAGAATGTAAGAACACTTAATTCCCCTTCAGAGCCATGCCCCTAAGGAAAATTCATAACATGCCTTCCAGCGTAGACAAGTAGATTGATCGATCCTGCTTTTCTCTTATTATGTTCAAAGGATTGAAAAACATTGATTAAAACCTCCATCTTAAAACACAGACATTAAAAAAAAAACTAATAAAATTTCACATTTACATTTATGAGGCATGATTATAATTCTGTGGGAGCCAATTATTTACTTCTGTTGCTCAGCTTCAAAACCCACACTGGATTTTGACAATGGTTCTTCTGCATCCCATTGAAATGTAACATTTGATTTTTTAAAAAACTTGAAATGCAGATCATCTGGGATCGAATTGCTAGGGTAATATAGTCCCTGCTCTCTGTTTGATCATGTCCTTTTGATTTTCACTCTGCTAGTTTGGGATAGTGATTAAGGCAGAGGTCTTCAAACTTGGCAGCTTTAAGACTTGTGGACTTCAACTTCCAGAATTGGGAGTTGGCTGGAGAATTCTGGGAGTTAAAGTCCACAAGTCTTAAAGCTGCCAAATTTGAAGACCTCTGGATTAAGGCAACATTTTTCAACTTTGGTAACTGTAAGACATGTGGATTTCAATTCCCATAATTCCACTATCAGCAATGCCATGTTGATTTTGGAGAGCTGAAGTCCACACATCTTATAGTTGCCAAGGTTGAGAAACACTGGATTAAGCATCAGGCTAGAAATCAAAAGACCATGGGTTCTAGTCCCACTTTAGGCTCAAAGCCAGCTAGGTGACCTTAGCCAGTCATTTTCTCTTAGCCCTACAAAAGAGGCATTGGCAGGCTCTTTTGGAAATCCTTGCCAAAAACCTGCAGGGACTTGTCCAGGCAATCTCCAAGAATTGGACACAATGGAACAGAACAAACAAACAAAATATAAACCTCTACCCCAGTGCTGAAATCCAATTTTTTTTCCTACCGGTTCTGTGGGTGTGGCTTGGTGGGCATGGTATAGCTTGGTGGGTGTGGCTTGGTGGGCAGTCCGGAGTCCCGCCAAAAGGGCTGCCGCTGAGAATAAGGGGAAAACCTGCGTTCCGGTTTTCGGTAAGAAACCGGTAATATTTTTCTTTTATCTGTCCCCTCCACCAGTATTGGGTCTAGGGAGACCCCAAATAGATCAGACCCTTTATAGGGAGCTGAAGCCAATTTCCATTTGGATTTTTGATCAGCCCTCCAAGGGCGAAGCCAAAGAAGCCTGCGAGAGGCTACCTTAAAAGCCATTCCCCGTGCTGCGAATTTAGCAGCATCTAAGGACACATCTGCCGCATATTCAGTAGCTGCAACCATTTATTGATGTCCTGTTGAACTCTTACATCATCAGGCGGCAGATGGTCCCGTAATTGTCGCAACCAAATCAAATTGGCGCAATTAAAGTGGCAGGGGAAAGATACTGCAAAATCCTCATTCCTTCCCCACTCCTGGGGGAAGGCTATTGTAAAATCTCCATTCCCACTCCACTCTGGGGCCAGCCAGAGATAGTATTTGCTCGTTCTCCAAACTGTTCAAAATTTCCGCTACTGGTTCTCCAGAACCTGTCAGAACCTGCTGGATTTCACCCCTGCTCTACCCTCCTTAAAATTTGAAAAGGGGACAATTTGGACCCCAATATGATAGATGATGGGCTTTCTTGTTACAACTGGAATGAATGCTACCTTTTTTCCACCACAGATAGGAACAGGAGCATGATTTAGATCAGAAATAGGGCAAAGGTAAGACAGTTGGTTACAGGCTCCCTATGTTTTAAAAAAATCAGTCATACAACAAATGACTGACGATCCATCCTCCAATCGGTCTTGACTTCTAGATGAATCTTGAATGCTTCCCCTACCCATCCACCACAAAAAGATAGCATATGCTGCTTTCTCAGAGCAGAATATATTCCCAACACTGACTCTAGTTCAAATTCTTTGACCCCTTTCTGCCCTGAAGAATGTTCTTGATGGTTATCTGCATAAATATTAAACACATGGCAACTGTTCCACATGATTACTTGCTTCGTTCATTCATCCGCTTGTGGTGTTAGCCAGATGGAATTATTTCTCATGAAAAATCCAAAGCATGGGTTTGTTTTTGTTGATCAATATTCTGAAGTAAACAGGGGTTGGCTTTTAGGCATGCAAAAATAACATCATTATTTGAGGAACTCAGCCATGTAGCTGCAAATATCATTGCTGGGTTGGTGAAAGGGAAAATGATATGGATTAGTAGCAAGCCGCAAAGATAGGGTTTGAATAAGATATAACTTGAATGAAGAGGCGTAGCATTCGTGCCTGTTTTGTCTCATAAATTCATACTCTGATACACCTGTCTTTATCTCTTGAGAGAGGCTTTCCATAAAACAAGATGAAACTTGTTCCAACTGCTTGTAGGGTACTCCTACAGTTCTAGATCCTTTGATGATAATGATGATGCAATATTCCTTCTTCACAGAATGACAGATACAGTAGTTATTCTGCTGAAATTTACATCAATTTCTATGCAAAATCTAACAGGTTCAAAGTTCTTAAATGTATAAGGTTCACACATACATGGAATCAACTTTAAGGTTTTCAAGATTCAAGTTGAGATTTTGAATTAATGACTATTTTATTCCATTGTGCTGAACTGAGTCATAAATTAGTTAATGTGTTCTGGGAACATCAAAAAAGAATCAATTGACCCTACAAACCACCCCCAGATATTTTCATTTAACCAAAAGCAAACTCAGTTATATTCAAGGTTAAACAAACTCCACTTAGCTATTTGTGTTTTGGGAATAGCTATCAATCAAATGACCCAATTTACTCACAAACCCTTCCAAGAAAAAGAGTTGGAGAGAGAGAATGGTTGAAAAGTCAAGTTTCAAGCTCACTGCCAAGACCTCCAAGATACCTATGAATTGTGGTGGGTGACCAAACTATGCACATTGATGTTTGTAGGGGTAATCAGGAAAGGAGTTTTCATCAAACAGTTGCAGCTACTAACTTGATTTTTTAAAATCCTCTGTACATAATCCTGGTTTGTTATGAGATGTAAAAATCACTGATCTGGTGGAAGATGTACTTAGTTTTCTAAAGTTTTGCAATTACAAGCTAAGCTGTTAGTATTAATAACTGAATTGATTTGTTATGCAGTATAAATTTACAAGTACTAAGAAATATACATAATAAACCAGTATTTATTGAGAAAGTTTGTTGGGCCATTTTCCCAATCTGGTCCAAAACTTCCAATTAAAAAGCATTGCACTGACTAATTGGACTGTGTCACCAATACCAGCCACACTGCATTTTCAGTTGTGGCACCTGCTTGATGGAATTTCTTCCCCCTTGACATTCTATTGGTTCCAATCTTGTTAACTTTAGGAAAGCTTTGAATATTTGACTATTCCTCAGGTATGGGGATCAGGATCTCAGATGAGCTCATCCTGGGAGACGAAGTAGACAATGTTGTGTTTTGGGCTTGTTGATTTTTTTTTTTTTGTTGTGGTTACAATTGTTGTTAGGAAGTTGTATACTGCTCCAAGTCACATTCTTTCAATTGAATGATCATATAAATCTTTAATAAACATCCCAATGTGGTTGCAACCCCTTTAACACAGGAAAGAAAGAAAGAGAGAAAGAGAGAGAGAGAGAGAGAAGGGAGGGAGAGAAGAGAGAGAGAAAGAGAGAAAGAAAGAAAGAAAGAGAGAGAGAGAGAGAGAGAGAGAAGGGAGAGAGAGAGAGGAAGGAAGGAAGGAAGGAAGGAAGGAAGGAAGGAAGGAAGGAAGGAAGGAAGGAAGGAAGGAAGGGATTTATTAAATGTAGGTTTGACCAAGTATAATGCTAACTATGGATTATCCATAATCAGTCCTTGATAATTTGCTGAACTAGCTTGAGTGAGGACTCTGGGTTACAGCGTTCTAATGAGAATCATCATTCAGAAATATGTCCAACGTTGTTTTGACATATGATACTATTAGTGTTTATGTAAATTTATCATTTTAAAGAAAACACATATGACAATGACTAACTGAGAAAAGAATACATACAGTAGTGTTTCTCACAGTATGGACTAGGTAAAAAGAAACATCGTATTTTTCCAGATGGATTTAAGTAATGGGCATGGAAAAAGTACTTCGATATCTCAAAACAGCAAAGAATTTTTGACCAAGGTACTGAGTTGGTAAATCACCCAGAAAATTATGAATCGTGATAGCAATAGGATTCATTCATTCATAACTGAGAATTATGAATTAAGACTTCAGTCTTGCATATTAAATAATACGTAACTAGAATGTGGGGATTTTCTTTGGGCAGAGGGGACAAAAAACAGAACAGTTGATGCTCATCATTTGGCAAACAGTTTGAAACTTTTGGAACTTCCAAGGTTTTCCCTCCTGGATTTGTTAGGTTCAAGACAGGATCTGCTCATGCTACACTTTCTCTTCCAAAAACCCGAAAATAATTAACTCATTCCTGAATTTTGAAGCAAGTCAAATAGGACTGGGTTTCCTTTGTGGTTGTTCCTGTACTCCATCACACCATCTCAGTATGATGGATTGATTGATCAATTGATTTATATTAAATGAGTTAGACTTAGATGTACACTAAGATTTAGGCTTAGACTGTGGCAGCACCTGGTCAAACTTATCTGGGCTCCCAAACTAATTAGGCTTGGGTCTGGCTGATACTTGGATTAGAGACCACCAGGGAATGTCAAATGGTAGGCTGGACTGGGAAGTAGATAAAATTGTCATTAACAAGTATAGTTAACTATCCGAAAAACAACCTAGTCACAGTTGAGCCAAAGGTACTTTTTCCAAAAGGCAAGTGGACTTTCTTGGGTTTTTTTTTCCTTTGAAAATCTTTTGCTTCTCGTTATTGGATGAGAGGTGATTTTTAATGAAAAAAACCCAAGGAAGTCCAGTTACTTTTTGGAAAAAGTACCTTTGGCTCAACTGTGACCTGGATAATGAAGAATCCCCATAGACACCCAGAGTTGCTTGACAGTGAAGTGGGCAGTATATAAATTTAATACATAAATCCTAATAAAGGGCAATGGCAAAGCACTTCTGTACTACTGCCTGGAATACAACATTTCTAGGAAGTCACCAGAAATTAAAACTGACTTAGATAAACTTCATATTATTTTAAATTAAGAATAAATAGATCATGTTCTCCTAGGTCTTGTTTTCTGCCAAAGGAATATAACTTTGTAAAGGCTACTCCTGTTCCTCCTAAATACCGTATTGCCTTATTTTTTTATTGACAATGTGTTGGTCTATACTATATTTTCTGTATGTTTCTCTGGGAAAGCATCTGGTTATCTTGATCTCTGCCTTCAGCATGCCAGTCTCTGATTCAGGCTTCACCCACCCACATTAACCTGCTACCATGCATCATCATTGCTGCCTGGGGGGACCACCTAGTGGGCTGAGAAGCAGCATGCACACCATTGCTCTGCAGTGTCCAAATTACAATCCACCATCCATCAGCCAGAGTCTGTGCATCTGCCATGTGGCTGGTGCAAAAGAAATGCTGTAAACACGGTAACTGGAGATACTGGTACTTACATTCCGAAAGCAAATAATTACAGATTAACAGAGTTGGAAGGGACCTTGTAGATCATCTCGTCCAACCCCTCGCCCAAGCAAGAGACCCTACACCATCTCTGACAAATGGCAGTCCAGTCTCTTCTTGAAAGCCTCCAGTGATGAAGCACAACTTCCAAAGGCAAGCTGTTCCATTGGTTGATTGTTCTCCTGGTCAGAAAATTTCTCCTTATTTCTAGGTTGAATCTCTCCTTGATCAGCTTCCATCCATTAATCCTTGCCTGGCCTTCAGGTGCCTTGGAAAATAGCTTGACCCCCTCCTCTCTGTGGCAGCCCCTCAAAAATTGGAATACTGTTATCATGTCTCCCCTGGTCCTTCTCTTCACTAGACTAGCCATGCCCAGTTCCTGTAACCGTTCTTCATATGTTTTAGTTTCCAGTCCCCTAATCATCCTGGTTGCTCTTAGCATTTTGTATTTTGGAACTATTTACTGGATTGTGGAACCAGAGCCTCTGATCTCTGTTAGCTAAAGTCCTTGGTTTAAACATCTAGGCCTTTCCTAGTTCCTCCACCTTCCTCATCACCTACCATCCATTTCCATGCAAGTGATGGTCCCTCCTCACATGAAAATGAGCCTGTCTTGTCCACCTCAATTTACATGTGAGCATTGTTTGTCACAGATGACATGGTGAACCACAGAAGTCAATAAGGTTGCAGCTCCTCCTTTCCTCCCACGCTGCATGAGAAAGATTCACTTGGGAGATTTACACATCCACACACATATTGGAGCCAAACAGCACTGCAAAGAAGCTTTGGTGTGGCTGTATTCACACAGCTCACTTAACTAGGACAATAATGACCTTGTTAATCCTAAACTTGATTATATTTCTACTTGGGGTGCTTGCAAAAGCAGCCAGTTTCATTTGCTTATGGTTCAACACATTGTGGAGATCCAGGCAATAGATCAATTTGATAATTGAATATGGATGTTGTTTTAACACAATCTATGAGTACACATGTTTGTTCCTCTTGAATGCTTCATGTCTGAAGGGGTAACATCAGATCATTGTTTCTCAACCTTGGCATCTTGAAAACGACGCTATGGAGCATTGCACACCAAAACAACTAGACACAAGAACAGTTTTTTCCCGAATGCCGTCACTCTGCTAAACAAATAATTCCCTCAAACTGTCAAACTATTCACTAAGGCTTCATTACTATTACTATTAGTATTCTCACCGTTCCTATCACCTATCTCCTTCCACTTATGACGGCATGACTGTAAATTTGTTGCTTGTATCCTTACAATTTATATTGATATTGATTGTTTCTGGATTACTTATTTGTACCCTATGACTATCATTAAGTGTTGTACCTTATGATTCTTGATGAATGTATCTTGTCTTTTTATTACACTGAGAGCATATGCACCGAAGACAAATTCCTTGTGTGTCCAATCACACTTGGCCAATAAAGAATTCTATCTTCTATATATCTGAAGATGAATGAACTTCAATTCCCAGAATTCTCCAGCTATAACACTGCATTAGATGTTCCAAAATCAGAAAGTTGTGGTTGAACTCTTTTTTCAAATTCTCCTCTAAGTAACAGATTATTCATCTCTTACTACATCTTTTAGCCTCTGCATCTTTTCTGTCTTTGTCCCCTTCATGATAGCCAATGAGATGGAGCTAAGGCAGGGAAATATGAATAAAGATGATATCAGAACAATATGGAACAAAGTGGCTTAGATCCTGTGGAGGTGGAGAACATGACATGAGGCTGTAATTTGGATTGGCACTCCCTAGCCCAGTGTTACTCAATCTTGGCAACTTTAAAATATGTGGTCTTCAACTCCCAGAATTCCACAGCCAGTATATCTTAAAGTTGCCAAGATTGAGAAACAGTGTCCAGGCCTTTGGAAATGTTGGGTCTTGTTTCAAAGTACTGTGCATGGGTCTGTGAAAATTAGAATCTCTTAATATTGTTTGGGTTGGGATGGTTGCTTCATGAGCAAAGCCACTTTCTCAGTGCAGGTTAGAATAGATCCTTGAGTTTAGGACAAGGAAAGGGAGATTCTACAGCAGTATTTCTCAGCCTTGGCAACTTTAAGACATGTGGACTTCAATTCCCAGAATTCCCCAGTCAGAATGGCTAGCTGTGAGCTAGCTGAAAGCCAACATGACTAGTTGGGAATTCTGAGATTTGAAGTCCGCATGTCCTAAAGTTAGCAAGGTTGAGAAACACTGTTCAAAACCAGAGGAGACCTTTGCCTCGTATTATCTGCTTCTATTTTAACCTGTTTGTTTTGATGAGCCACCTTCAGTCTTAGTTAGAAGACTGTGTGTGTGTGTGTGTGTGTGTTGGTTTTCTTCATTTATGTGCAAGTATTGTATGTTTTGATTTCTTATCATACAGCAGGCTATATTTTTAAATGCCTTGGGATAGAAGATCGATAATAGTGCTTTCATCCTTTCATCCCACTCAAGTGAAGTTCAAAAACAGCAGTAATTTAAGCCAACAGTTGCAAAGTGTGTAAGAGCACCGGTGGCTGAGAAGAATCCATTTATGACAGGAGACTAGAGATCTCTCTGCTGATAGATCCAATTTTCTGCTTGACATTTGCTTCTCTTTAAAAAAAAAAAAGAAAGAAAGAAAGAAAAAATGCATGTTTCTTTCCAAGCAGCAAAGAAATAGGACATTGGTCAGCAATTCACAGGACAGTCGTTAACGTATCAAACCTTTCCAAAAAGAAGAGGAGGAGGAAGAGGAGGAGGCACATCTTCAAAATGATTTGCTCACTTGAAAGTGGAAGTGCAATATATCTTAACCATAATGACTGGTTAACCTATGTGATCACTCCCTGCTGTATAGGTACAGCTAATTAGAGATGAGCCACATCTTATGGGTCTTATCTTTACAATGGACTTTCACTAGATAAACATCAGATAGAAGAAAGGTGTACACCTTATAGCTTCAGAGTCACGTGCATCCTGCCCCAACAGAGCCTTGAATGCATACCTTAGATGTTTTTCAAAAGTTGACATGAAATAGCAATTTTTAATGGGATGAGGAAGATTTTTTTTTTTTTTTTTACTATCTAGGGAGGGATGATACAGCCACCAGGAGGCTGGGAGTCCTAGAGTTGCCTCAGGCACAAAGCCATCTGGGTAGCTGTGTTCTTTCTCTCTCAACTCTAGGAAGACAGTAATGGCAAGCCACAACTGAAAAACATTGCTGAGAAAACTGCAAGGACTTCTCAAGGAACTTGTGTCAGGACTCAAGACTGACTTGAAGGCACAAAATAAAACAAAAACACTGAAATTAAATTTTGGTTTGAAAGGAGTCTGACCAGTGGTAGTATTCAAATTTTTTTACTACTGGTACTGTGGTCACGGCTTGGTGGGCATGGTGTGGCTTGGTGGGCATGGCTTGGTTGGCGTGGCAGGGGAAGGATACTGTAAAATCCCCATTTCCACCCCATTCCAGGGGAAAGATACTGTAAAATCCCCATTCCCTCCACACCCCACTAACCTGCTTTCCAGCTCGGTTCTCCTGTGCAGGGCAACAAAAGAACGCCCAGCCGATCAGCTGGGACTCGGGAGGCAGCGAATAGATGGGGGCAGGACCAACCAGAGGTAGTATTTACTGGTTCTCCGAACTATTCAAAATTTCTGCTACTGGTTCTCCAGAACCTGTCAGAACTGGCTGAATGCCACTTCTGGTTCTGACTCTGTAGCTTCTTTCCTTGCTCAATCATTTACAGATCTCTGTTTGGAACAGATTATGAAGTTCCGAAATAAAGGATGAATTCAAAAAGTACTGATCTGTGTATGCTGCAACTCCAAGTCCCCACTCTATTTGGTATCCTCTACAAATAGGGCAACTGATCTCATTGTATGTCCTAGAAAAAACACCGGTGTGGAAACACTGTCTGGACATCTAGTTTGGTTTCTGGACATCTAGTCTAGACAATACCTGTAGCATAAATCTCAGGGTGCTATATGTAAAAGAAAACAGAGACATCTAAGTTACTATAGTCTTTTTTTGGGGGGGGAATCTCAAAATAATCACACAGACTAATTTAAAACACAACTGCTTAACTTTGTATGGCTATTCATCAGAGCCTGTTTGTTAAAAGATTATAATTCTTTGTCAGTTGGGTTTTACAAGATCCATAAGGAGGTATATATTTTATGCACTCAGTTACTCCAACCTGATGCTCGTAAATTTATTCCAACTACCTTGTCATTCTCATAAATGCCATGCATATTGGCACTTGCCTATTGTCTTCCACGTAGCTGGAGCCTATAGATCTTGGCACCAGATGTTGCTTAATGAGCAATTGCTTCACAAATCTCTGATCAGCAGCCAATTGCTAAAATCCTGACGGATAAGCCAGGCACACACAGCTTTTAGAAGAACTGGTGTTCCAAGAAGTCTATTTACACATGAGTTGACCTAGATATTGGGACACTTTCATCTAGGCCCTAATTGGTACATTGCAAAGTCTAAGTACATTGTGGTAAACTCAGATTTGTAAACTCAGAAATGGCATAGATTTGTCTATGTCTGTTGTGGGCATAAATATATGTAGTTGGACATTTTTCTGCTGCAATCCAGAATTATAAAGCGAGAGTTCTTACATTAAGCTTTTCTTCTCTCTTACTGGTTCTCCTCCTGGTAAGGTACTATTTCAGGCTGCGGGAGGGTGCATTCTCTTTGGCTCTCATTTAATTCAGAGGGGCAATTGGTTTTGAGCAATAAAACATTGATTTTGTATGAAAAATCAATGTAGGAAAGGTTTTCTTTAGAAATATATCAACAAAAGGTAAATATAAAATTTCCCTCAGCTCCTAGTTCCCTAAGGGACATACCCATATAGTTTTTATGGCAGAAGTATAGAAAGTTATTGCAGTGATTTCCTTCTAGAATGTTTTTTGACTTTCCAGACCATTCTACAAGTCTCTTTCAAGTCCCCATCAAAATATTCACCAGATCAAGTCTGCTTAGTTTCTGAGCCAGGCAAAACCAGCCAGATATCAAATATGCTGAGATACTTCATCAAAGCTCCATGCTTATTTCTGCAATGATAGTTTGCCATTTCTTCTTTTCTTCATGTACTGATTGTATCCTTTCTTTCCCCATTTATCAAATGCCCCTGTCTTCTTATCCCTGTCTCCAAGTTCTTTTATTTTTTTTTCTCTTATAAAGAAATATCTCTTATAAAAAATATCCATTTAACTCTTTCTCACATCCCTCAAAAGCAACAACAAACATTTCAACACACCTATTATGAATGTATCATAACGCCAACTTTGTTGTGAAAAGTTACAGTCATGTGTTGACCACTAATCCACTTACATCTTTCAGCACAATCCAAAATTCTGGATAACAGCAAAATATTCACACACTTGGCTGACTGAGGTTTTCTGCCAAACAAACATGACCTCCCACCAATATAAAAAGGTTGCTAGCTCTAGATTATGCACTGATTCATACCTATACATCCTCAGTATACTATACCTGTGCAAAACTGACTGCCTCAGATTATAACCTTAATTTTCCCTTTATGCGAACATGACACAAACCACTCCAATTCATAGTTAGCCATTATGGCATGCTTTCAGTGACCCATCTTAAGTATTTGTGTAAAAATTATTTGGGAATATATATAATACTCTGAATGATTCTTTCATTCTCTCTTAACCAAGAATAAGGTCTCATCCATGAAATTTCTACACTGATCCATTTTTCTCCATTCATTCTGTACATTATATTGCCATTCCAATTAGAACATAACCACACATATCGTGGCAGTTCTCAGGAAATCTGTGGGATTATTCATCGAACCATGTGAAAGAAAATGTATTCCTCATAAAGAACTTGGCGTGATGTGTGAACACTGAACAGTGCTTCTGCTGCAATCTGCAGGCTTTCCAATTATCAATTCTTACACCACTTTTATACCTACATGTGATTCTTCAAGCTATTTCATAGAAATGGTTCTATTCAATTCAAATATCCAGAGCTTTAACATGATGCCATTTTTTCCAGTTCACTGTCCCTTCAAGGAAATTTTCACAAAATATTTTTGGGGAAAAAAATCTGAGAACATGATCCGTTTAGCATAGAACCCAGATTGACATGGAACCCAAATTTTTCCTTCGGTGTAAATTTTTTTTAAAGCTGATTGGCCATGTTGAAGTGGATTTCAGCATGAGGATCAGCACAAGGTTTTGATTAGATTGTTTTCGTTGGTAGTCTAAGAACGATGAATTATGAACCATCTCTTTCTAGGCTTCTATTAGATTACCCATGGGTTTTTTTTTTTTTAAAAAAAAAGAATGTATTTCATCAAATGGAGAGAGAGAGAGAGAGAAAGAGAGAGATTCAAAACTGAAAACAATGTGTAGGCTAATTTATGTTTCTTCCTTTCTGTCCTTTGTATTCAGATTACCTTAGTAAATCTTGATAAACCCTATTAAAAAGAATTATGGGAGGGAGAAGGGAAATATTTGCCCGTTTTGAGGACTGGCATTACTTCATTTTACATATGACTAGTTGTAATTCTTATCACCAGGTAAACATGGCAGCAGACCAGACCAGATCTTCTAGTCTCAACCACCAGAGTTGCCAGGTAGCACACAAGTCTTCTTCCCTGTTAATAGCTCTGAAACTATGAAAGGACATGTCACTACAAACTTTCACAGCTCTCTTCCTCCCGCTTGCTGGAGCATGAAGACGCTCTTGGCACGTCAGAAACTTGGTTAAGACCTTCCCTCACAAAAATCAGCAGAAATCAGGACACTCCGCATAAGGGAAAATAGTGGAGGGAACACAAAGCAATTTGAGCTGTTTTTGGTTTGTCAAGTGGGCAGTCTGTTCTCCCTTTACATTGCAGAAAAGGAAGCTCTTATTGAGTTCTAACAATAGAATCATCATTTGTTAGGAACAGGGCAATATACAAGCTTCTCATGGGCCCTATATATATAATCTATATACAAATTCAAGGTAAACCGCTCCAAACTCGATTGCAGAAAATATGACTTCAGCAACAGAGTGGTCAACGCCTGGAATGCTCTACCCGACTCTGTTGTTACATCCCCAAACCCCCAAAAGTTTAACCTTAAACTGTCTACCGTGGACCTCACCCCATTTCTAAGAGGTCCGTAAAGGGGGCATGCATAAGCGCACCAGTGTGCCTACCGTCACTATCCTACTATCCCATTTATTTGTATTCATTTCCTTCATTCATGTCTATGTTCATATTCATATCTGCTATCTTATACATGTTTGACACTCTAATAAATAAATAAATATAAATAAATAAATAATCTCATGAGGTTCCTCAAATATCTGAAGAAGACTTACAATTGTTAAGAGAAAGAGGAAGTCTACCATAGACTTTAATCTTCACCGAAATTGAATACTTCCAAAAACATATATTTAAAAATGAGATGTGTAAATATCTATAAAAGATGGTAAATTTGCTGACAATTGCCCTATCTAGTATGTGCCTCACTGCAGCTTATTCAATGAAGAACATTCTAGGCTGGTGTAGCTCCACCATCTGCCCTAACAGGAAGAAGTTAAAAAAAAAAAACCCTTCCTGTCCTTGAGAATTTTTTTGTGATAACAGAGTCTATCTGCATTCTGGGTTGTCTTCTGGTCTTGTTTTTTCAGCCTAATTTCTTATTTCTTATTCTTGTTTGCCCCCAATACTGATTGATTTTTGGTGTTGACTGCTGCTTGCAGTGTCTTAACTCACTCCAAATCACTGACCATTGATCAAGCCTGACAAATTGGAACTTTGAGGTGTAGAGGCCAAAGGGGTGCAATGAAATTGAATGAATGAATGGATAGATAGATAGATAGATAGATAGATAGATAGATAGATAGATAGATAAATGTGTTCACTGTATTGGACTGTGTTCACACTCTTAGAAATCTGACACTGTAAATGTCAATGTCTAAAAATCTGTGAATTAAACTCCTTTGAGATCTCATGAGCTATAGGAATAAGATGCTTGGTCTGAGAATGAGGTTGTATTCCCTTGACAAACTCATATATGACTATGATTTATTTAACCCAGTTTTCCAGTTTCACATAAGACACTAATCTATAAACAAAGTGCATGGGCGGGATTGACTTAAATCGCAAGGCTAAAATGCGCTTAGCTAGTTTGTGGTTTGGTGTGTTGTGTGAACCAAAGTCTGAATGTTAAATCTTGCCCAAGAATCCAAACACAAGCCAAAGGAGGGCAAGAGACTCAGAACACCAGAGTACTTCATTTAAAATAGTGTTTCTCAACCTTGGCAAGTTTAAAACCCATGGACTTCAATTCCCAGAATTGGCTGGGGGATTCTGGGAGTTGAAGTCCACGTGTCTTAAAGTTGCCAAGGTTGAGAAACACTGATTTAAAGTATTCTCAGTTTGCAGCTCCAGCAGAAACCCATCTCACTGAAGGCAAGCCTGTGGAACTCCCTCCCCCCCCCAACCCCCAAATGATGTGCCTAAAATCCTGCCTACAAGAGGGAGCCACAAAATGCAAACTCTCTGCTTTGAGCAGTTCTCTTTCTCGTGCAGAATCACCCCTCCCCACCTCTCTCACCTCACATTCCCAGCATACAAATTGCATGAGCCAATTACTCATTTCCCACCCACAAACTGTCACACACGTATACATACTAACTCCTTGAGAGAAAACACACCCAACCATTCGAAAGGCACACCTAGATCCTTTCCCGGCTTTCTCCCTTTCCCTATTAGTTAGCTAGCCTCCCCATTCTCTTCCTGCCCCAGTATTGGTTTCCCAGCTACCTCCACCCCATGTGTCAGTTCATTTCAAATAGAATAACAGAGTTGGAAGGGACCTTGGAGGTCTTTTAGTCCAACCCCCTGCTTAGGCAGGAAACCCTACACCACTTCAGAAAAAAAAAATTTAAAGGTCAAACTCCTTAATGAATAGTGTTTGTTGAAGCAATTTTTTAAATTGTTTTCTAAGATATCTCATCCCTAAATTATAATGTATGACCATGTCCCCTGTCCTGTTAGCTTGATGTTCATGCAGATCAATGCCTTCATAGGTCAACTGAGAAGTGATGTACCGTAGAACCAAAGGGAACTCACATTAAGTATGTAGCTGCTACTTATTTTTTTAATACTAGTTCTTATTACAGAATAAGAGCCCCGGTGGTGCAGCGGACTAAGTACTGTTAAGTGCTAGCACTTAGCTGCCAGCTGCCTGCAATTAGTGTGAGTTCAAATCTCACCAGGCTCAAGGTTGACTCAGCTTTCCATCCTTTCAAGGTAGGTAAATTGAGGACCCGGATTGTGGGGGCAATAAACAGCTTTGTATAGAAGAACACCGCTTGGGGGGGCCGAAAGCCCTAATAAGCAGGTAAATACATAAAAGTATGCAGGCTATTGCTATAATGCATTGTAAGCCACCCTGAGTCTACAGAGAAGGGCGGCATATAAATTGGACAAATAAATAAATAAATAAATAAATAAATAAATAAATAAATAAATAAATAAATGAATGAATGAATGAATGAATGAATGAATAAATAAATAAATAATCCATCTATGGGTTGGGTATTTTCCTAACCAATTCTTTTTTTTCTTAAATCTTGGCAGCATCCTAAATCTTGAACAATTATCTCTCTGCCAAGCAATCTCCTATATTTGGCTACTCGTGGTCTCACCAGTCACTAAAACATTACACTGGATTTTGTATTCCAGTTTGCATCACTGTATAATTAAAGCATAAATACTACAATATTTCTCCAATTCCTTTTGTGGCTCTGAGTGTGTGCCTTTGAGTCAATGCTGACTCTGGGCACCTCCTTTTAGCAGTAAAAATATTGATGGCTTACATGGATTTTAAATATTTTAAAAATCATGAGGTTTGTGGGAAAAGTTGTATAATTTTATACCTGCACTTCAGAAAAACCAGCTTTATCTAGTGGCAGCAGAGCAGAGCAGAGCAGAGCAGAACATTATCCTACAGCCATGCTCAACCCTATTCCCCCTCAGTTATCCTATGGCTATGCTCAACCCTACAACTTGACCAAGCAGTTACAGTGGAATCAGTTCTTTCCACCTTTTTTATTTAGGACACAATGGCACTTCCAGAACCCTGATTGAGATCCTTGGAGGTGACGGGAGAATGAGGTTTCCAAGTTCTGAAGCTCTGCAGTGTGTAAGCAATTCATCGCCCCTCAAAACATCCATACTGATTACCTGCCACCCTTCATTTCTCTTAAACCTCTGAAGAAAAGATATCACGTTGTTGGTGGCCAAGCATTTCTGTGTCAATCATCATCATCATCCACAAGAATCACAATTAATGATCAAGACAAAGAGAAGGTACCTGTGACCATGACCTTATGTATGCCTACTCTAAATATATCACTAGATATATCACTGGAAGAATGATGTGGCATTCATCTCTGAGTGTGGGAAAAGGTGGGATCACAATCACAATAGTAGGAACTAAATGGTGCAAACAGATTCATTGGACTCGATATTACTCCAAGAACAGCACTTGGTATTACCCTTTCCATGCATCCAATATCTAGAGGTGCGTTGTGGTCACACAGAACTAACCAGGTCAATTTAAGGATGCTATGTTTTGTTGGTTTACATATCAATTGGTAATTCTTTTGTGCCTTAGCTTGTTGTCTAAATAGCTTAGCTTGTTGTCTAAATACAAACTGTTTTGGTTAGTTTATGGTATAACATATGGTACAGACCCAGAATCTAGGTTTATTTAATAACCAGGTTAAACATGTTATGTGACCACACTCATTCAGTAACATTAATTGTACTGAAACTTCCAGATGGATGATATGAATTGTGGTGTATTTTTTATATAGGTAGGACACCACTGTACACAGACATCACGAAGGACTATATCAAACCACTCTCTTCCCCTGCTTGTGTTATAGCATGCATGGGCTTTTATATACAGTATCTGTCTCACCAAACAAGCACACTCAATCTTTTTCTAATTACTTTAATTATTAAAACATAGTCTACAAGCAGGTACATTTTCATTCACATGGATACATTGTACCTACCAAAAAGGAAGAAAGAGTCCTCCACTCCTCTGCTCGCAATAGAATACCTTATGCCACCAGACATGAAATTTTAGGTTTAGAAAACTTGGAACTATGCCACCTTCGGTCTGACCTAAGCGTAGTACATAAAATCATCTGCTACAATATCCTACCTGTCAATGACTACTTCAGCTTCAACTACAATACACAAGCAAATAATAGATACAAACTCAAGGTAAACTGCTCCAAACTTGATTGCAGGAAATATGACTTCAGCAACAGAGTGGTCAATGCCTGGAATGCACTACCTGACTCTGTGGTTTCTTCCCCAAACCCCCAAAACTTTAACCCTGAACAGTCTACTGTCAACCTCACCCCATTCCTGAGAGGTCTTTAAGCATGCATAAGTGCACCAGCGTGAATAAGCGCACCAGTGTGCCTACTGTCCCCCATTTATTCGTATCAATTTCATATCAGATTATGTATTCATAATCATGTTTATACTTTTATCTGTTATCTTATATATGTTTGACAAATAAATAAAATAAAACACCCTTCTTCACTGTTGCCTATGCTCAGTCATTGCACCAAAGATGCAGAATTTTGCAACATACATCTAGAAACATACATCTCCCATTTTGGATTGAGATGAGGTCCTGAAGAATTGAGGGGGGGGAAATGCATTCTAAGTGAAAGGTACTGTTTTTTATGTCAGGGTGAAAGGGGAACTAAGCAAAATAGCTTTTTCTGTCAGCTAATTAATACAACTTCAACAGGGTAAGCTTGGACACGTTCCTGGGTTCCTGTGATGCTCCTTCTGATTTCTTTCAGCCAAATTGTTTCATCATGCTGCAAAGAAACGTTTTTTTTCCCATTGCAGTATTGCAACGTTAATTTATCTTCCTGACATGTACATAAATTTGGCTCATAAAACTTCTGCGGACACAGAACTTATTGGCAGCCTGGTATAAGAAGAGGTGGGGGGGGAGGAGGAAAGTTGTAAATCTTGTTTCGAGACCTGCGATAATTATTAGTGTCTTTGGGAGTCATGTGAATGATCAAACGGCCCCCTGTTACTAATGAACTGCTGTTGCAATCAGATAGTAAACCTGTGGTATTTATAGAAAACAAACAAGTCTCCCGTGCTTGTTTTGAAGACGCAGAAGTCTTGGGCCGGCCTTAATAACAGCTTGATTTCCTCACTCCCCCTCACCAAATCCTGACTCTGATTGGGTTACCGTGCAGTGTTCTTGGTCAGGGAGCCAATCAGAAAACAGCCTATGAATAAAAAAAAGGCAGTGTGAGACTAGTCAGTCAGATTTAGGGATGAGGCAGTTTTCTATGCATGGATTTCTTAATGCTGAGGAGCATGGTTAGCCATCCCCCAACCTGGTGTAGGATTTCCAGTACTCTTCAAAAGGTTGCTGCTGAACTGTGAATTTTAGTGGAACAGAATGCAAAAATGATCAGATACGTGGGGGAAAGGAATGTCTTTCTCAGTGTATTTAATTTAATGGGGGAGGGAAGCAACTTTGAGACAACTATGACCTGGATCAGTGGTCACCAACTGGTGGTCTGTGGACCCCTGGTGGTCCATGAGAAAATTTTGATGGTCCACAGAGAAATTATTTGCATTTTTGTATATTGCACTAAATCAGGGGTCCTCAAACTACGGCCCCTGGCCAGATACATGCAATGAATGCTTGTGTTACTGCAGAGAGGCTCCCCCTTCAGGGTCTTTTTGTGCAGGTTGGAGGGGAGCAGAAATTCTGACTTGAGGTCTGTTTCAGCCTCCTGGTGTGAAGGCTTTGGGCGAAGGCTGGGGGGATGTGCCGATAGTGGTGAAGAGATGGAGGGCTTTGTTCCAGTGAGACTGTATCATGGCCTGGAACTGTCTGACCATCTCAGCCCGCTGTGCCAGTACCTGGCCTTGCACTCCTGCAGGTCTTCCCTCTGCTTGGAAAACCTATGCTTGTAGTCCTCAATGAGGTGCTTCTGCTGAGCCTCCTTCTCAGCCAGAACTGAGCAGCTGTTTTACCAACTTGCTCATGGTGGCTGCTTAGCTCCAACAACTGCTTCCTGTTGGGGCCTTAATGAGACCAGGCGGGCAGGTAAGAAGTGGCTGGGAGGGGAGGGGCGAGTAGAGGCCGGTGAGGTGCCCTTTGATGTGAGTGACATCAAGTTGGTCACGCCCACCCAGTCACATGACCACCTAGCCACGCCCACCCAGCAGGTCATTAGGCAGATCATATTAGTGGTCCATGGGGTTTAAAATTATGAATTTAGTGGTCCCTGAGGTCTGAACGGTTGGTGACCCCTGACCTGGATGACTGAGAATCTCCACAGACATCAATTAAATCAAGTATTGATTTCATCCTCTCCCCATTTATTTTGTTATAATACAACTTCTCAGAGGACATGGTGAGTCTGCCCTCCTCCCAAAGGTTGTGCACCATCCTTTTAGAGAATTTAGAAAATTCTCAATCTTGACACCTAAAAGATAAGTACACTTCAACTCCTAGACTTATCCAGCCAGGATAGCTGACAATAGCTCACAAATCCACATTTACACCAGTAGTGGGATTCACTACCAGTTCGCTATTGGTAGCGTGCGAGCATACTCACTCACTTTGCGAGCGCGCAAAGCATTTTTTCTGAAGTCTGGGTGGGTGGGCAGAGCCTCCTGCCATTGCCACTACCGGTTCGCCTGAACCAGGGCGAACCAGGAGCAACCCACCACTGATTTACACTCAGAGAAGAACTAACAAGGATCAAAGACAGAACAAGGAAGAAAGCACCAATGAAATATACAAGACCAATTACAACAACTATAACCAGTGATATGTTAGACAAACAGGATGACAGTTAAAACCAGAATTCATGAACACCAGCTGGCAATTAAATGGCATGACCAGAAGTCCCGGATCTCCATCCACATCAACAATGAACAACACCAGTTAGACTGGGACAAAGTCAAAGTCATTGGCCATGCCAAAACTCATCATACATTGAAATCTGGCACTCTACAAATGGATCCATCAACAAACACATTGACTTAGAACCAGTGTACACACCTATAAGGAAATGGACCATTCGAACAACCAATCAACAATGGAACCGCCCATCCCTCTCACCAATTGAATTTTACACCTTGCAAACAACCAGTCACATGACCAACTGATTTCAACACCATACAGGACCTATATAAACAGAGAAGAAACTGAACAAGACACTTCACCCAAAACCCCTCTGAAGATGTTACCTAGCTTGGTAATGAAACATCCAGGAGCCAAGCAGCAAGCTCTGAGAACAAACCACTGCCAAAATAGCTGACAAGGTTGAGAAACATTCTTTTAGACCCTAAACAAGCAAGGAGGTAGATCTTTCATTAGAAATACCTTTCAGTGCAAGGATATCTAAATTTTCAAGATCCACAAAACTCTTCCTTGGGTGGTGCCCTTGAAACATGAAAGGAAAAATAAATTAATTGCTCTGTATCCTGAAGTCAGGGAAGTTTCTCTACCAATTCAGGGTTTGTTTTTTCTTCTTCTTAAAATAAAATAGTTGACCACCTAGCAGTAATTGTGAATATTTGTAGGATCCAGAGTTTGAGTCAGCCTTTCCTAGGCTGGGTTCAAACTTTCTAAGCATTCACATAGCCCAGATCAATTAACGACCTAACAATTGTATGCACCAGATGCGAATCTTGTTGGTGCTAATCCTGATTAGGATTTTTGTTTTTTAACAAATTCCGCCTACCCAACCCATTTTAGTTAGTTGTTTGAATGTACCAAACACAAACAAGGGGTGTGCTGTGTGAATGAAGTGGTTTGAGATACTAGAAATATCTCTTGGTTTGCTCTGGTTTATACAAGGGCATAATAAATATTAGCAAATCCAGCTACTTGCATCCATGGGCCAACTCAGACATGTCACTTAACAGTTCTGTGAACGTCATTCAAACACTCACAGTAAAAAGCAGACACAAAGGTCAGTGGCACTATGGCATGCAGTAAAGTAGTGTAGTGATTAACCTTTCCTTCTCTTTCTGTAATTCCTGCCAAAAATAATCCTGCCAAACTTCTGGTAGTCTGCAGAGTGTCTTTCATTGTGGAAAGACTGAAGCCCACATCCCAAGGGAGGATCCTGGTTTGCTCCAGAGCCTCCTTGCCCTTCTACTTGTTGTTCGCTGAAACCTTGGTCAACTGGAGACTCCTGTTGTTGCCACTTTGCTGCTATCTTATTATTTCTTCCTAGCAAAGGCATCTTTCATAGAGAGTCTTCAAAGCAAAGGGTTGTGGTGAGGAGGTCAGAGGGGGAAAAGTGGACCTGATGCCCACTTCACAGCCTTATTGGGGAGATCCTCAGAATTAAACACTGAGTTAAATTATAAGAGTCTATGATTGTAAGGGGTGTTTTGAGCCATTCCCCGAAGAGTCCTTAAAATGAGCTCCTTCGGAGAGAAGCTGCTTTCGAGAATGAGGTACCCACTCTAATGTCTCAATTTGTCAAGGACCAGGGGAGACATGATAGCAGTGTTTCAATACTTGAGGGGCTGCCACAGAGAGGAGGGGGTCAAGCTGTTTTCCAAAGCACCTGAAGGCCAGACAAGGAATAATGGATGGAAACTGACCAAGGAGAGATTCAACCTAGAAATGAGGAGGAACTTTCTGACAGTGAGAACAATCAATGGAACAGCTTGCCTTCAGAAGTTGTGGGAGCTTCATCACTTGAGACTTTCAAGAAAAGATTGGACTGCCATTTGTCAGAAATGGTATAGGGTCTCCTTCTTGAGCGGGAGGTTGGACTAGATGACCTATAAGGTCCCTTCCAACTCTGTTAATCTGTTAAATTTGGCAACTGGTCCAAAGTCACTTACAGCCATGTCTATCTATCACTGAAGCCATAGTGTATAACACCCATTTTCATTGCCATTATCTTGATTACAGATTAACAGAGTTGGAAGGGACCTTATAGGTCATCTAGTCTAAACCCACCCCCCACCCCACCCCCACTCATGATTGGATATACTGAGATATAGTATAATGAAAAGCAGGAAAATATCTCCTGATAAGTGCGCATTGTGGGACCATCCTGCTTGAGGCAGGAAACTTTGAGAAAAGCTGCATAGCCAGGTCTTCCCTCATCACCCATGTCAGTCTGCTCAGAAAATTAACTTTGTCTCATAGGCCACGTGAGTAGCAGGGAAAAAATGGCACTTGCCTTGTCCTGGGACATTGTCCTTGAACAGTCTTGCAATTTGGATCCAAGGATATCAGTATAATAAATAGACAGCATCTAGAACAATATTTCCCAAAATCAGCCATTTCCAAGTATGTGAACTTCCACTTCCAGAATTCCACAGCCAGAATGACCACTGATGAGAATTCTGGAAGAAGCCCATCCATCTGGAAACGGCCACGGTTGGGAAACACACATCTAAAAGGTGTGTCCACTCAGGAAAGGCCTTTACATGTTTTTCCCAAGAGAATTTCAAACCCTGGAGAGTCACAGCTTTTTTAACAGGCTTACCAGGTGGTGGGATTCACTGTGTAGCTTTTTCCCATACCTGTCAGCTCTTAGGTATCCTACTTTTAAATGTGGATTTAGTGTTCTTCTGAAAGAATGCTAAATCTATATTTAAACATACCACCCCCGCTCCTCCCAGCAACTGATGGATGATAGGGCCGTGGTCAGAGACAGGGGCCTTTCCTCTCCTGCATCTCTTCACCTGCCCACTATCAGCTATTAGTCAGGATGAATTCTTTTAAAAAGCTAAACTGGCAAGTGCAGGAAACAAGCCCTGTTTGAAAGAATTAGATTTACTCATTACCCATGGGGATCAAAGGGAGCAAACTGATGATCAAAGGAAAGCAGAAGGCTGTGGCTGCTGGAACATGTTTGAGCTATGGTGAGATGCAAGTTAGGAAACTCTCCAATATAGAAACTTGTACCTTGAGTTCTCAAAGAAGCAGGAGCATTACATCAATGACAGCAGAACACTTCCATGTTATGGAATAAATTGCAAAGTTGTATAAACAGGTGAATTTAGAAACATATGGGGTTTGCATTCAACCGAAGTAGTACTATTTTGGCTGCATCTCAAGTGTTGCCAGCCAGGAAAAGGTGACAACTTTGTGTACAATCACAATCAATCAGAATAGAGCTGGAAGGGACCTTGGAGTCTTCTAGCCCTACCCCTTGCTCAAGCAGGAGACCCTATATAATTTCAGACAAGTGGCTGTCCAGCCTCTTCTTAAAAGCCTCCAGAATTGAAGCACCCACAACTTCTGGAGGCAAGTTGCTCCACTGATTAATTGTTCTGTCAGGAAGTTTCTCCTGAGTTCTAACGTTGCTTCTCTCCTTGATTAGTTTCCACCCTTTGTTTCTTGTCTTGCATTCTGATGCTTTGGAAAATAAGGAAGACAATTACTATTATGATCTTATATTCATTAAACATGAAACTCAGTCAACTGAACATTTAAAAATGTGTCACAAATACGATTGACTGGTGCTAATGGTTGATACGGGTTGCTGCCAGCATCCTAGGTATCAACTAAGTATCTTCTTAAAATGTATGTTGTTCCCAGTAGCACAGTTTTTCGCAGTTCCGCAGGTGTTATTGCAGGAAGCTGCAATTTCTTGATGTGTTTTGTAAAATTCTTGGACATGGTACCAAGTGCCCCGATGACAATGGGTATCACTGTCACATGTTTCATCCATAGCTGTGTAGTTTCGATGACCAGGTCACGATATTTCATGATTTTTTTTCCAGTTCTTTTTCATCAGCCACCCTGAGTCTTCGGAGAGGGGCGGCATATAAATTGAATTAATTAAATTAATTAAATTAAATCATCATCATTAGTATTAGTATTAATATTAGTATTAGTATTATTAGTATTGATTTCACTGTTGTTTTAGTTTGTTCTTGTATCTATACCAAAAGCAAGATTGATCAGACTGGGATGATTTAAACATGACATAAAGTAATGAAGAAGCCATTGTTTCTTTCTAGTTTGCATTGGTCATACTGCACTTAAAATATTCCATCCAGTTTTGGGTTTTGAATTAGGAAGCACATAAACAACATGCAGGGTGTTTCAGAGGAGACAGTAGTCAAGATGATAAAGAGGTGGGAGGGAAAAAAAATCTGAGAAATGGTAGGAGACATTAGGTATCTTTAGGCTGGAGAAGAAAATGCTGATAGTTGTCTTCAGGTATGTGAAGGAGGGCAGACCAGTGGTTGGTTGGCCCCAGTTCAGACTGGTTCACAAGAACCGGTAGTAAAACCGGCAGGTGGCTCTGCCCACTGACCCTGACATCACCATGCATGCAGCCCCATTGTGAACCGGTAGTATAGGTAAATACAACCTACCCTTGGGGCAAACATGCAGAAGATGAGGAAGAACTGAACAGTTGTTCCAAAGACAGGACAAGGAACAATGATCTTACACTACTAGGAAGTACGTAGATTTCAATTGGATATGTGAAACCAGTAAGAGTAGAATGAACTGTCTCAAGTAGTGGTGGTCCCTGCTTTACTCAAGGAGTTTACTCAGCTTCCCTTTCAACTCTTCCCTTTTATTATTTTAACTTGAATTTCAACCTGTCATCATGTGAACCCACCCATCCATTGCAATTATCCACTAAGGGGATATTGTGGATATAGGGGGTCGTGACACCCCCTGAATGTCTCCCCCATAGAAGAACATGTCCTCATGATGTCATGTTGGATGATCAGAGAAAGAATCCTCTGTATTTACTCAAGGACGTAAATAGAGGTTTCCATCCAAGAGGTATTCTAGACTCTATTTCTATGGGGAAACTCTATGTATACATGTCTGTAGATTTTAGTTGCAGTCGACATCACATTTGAATTATTGATTTTTTGGATTTGTACAATATACTGACCCATTCATTAATCAAATCAGTCTGAGTTCATAAAATATATGAAGCAACAAAACCAAGTTTAATGATAAACAATGTACTTTCATTCTCAAGAAATAGTGATGGCCTCTGTTCATCCTGAGGCAACCCAAGCATAGAGATCAGCCCCAAGAGTGCAAATAGCAAATGGCCTCTACTCTTGTATGGACTTGAATTAGGTGGAAGGACTTCTATTGTTTGTTTCCATTTAGGTGCTACCCAATACATAACCTACTCTAAGCAGCTCACAACAACAAAAGCAGTGGGGGGTTTCAAATTTTTTTACTACCGGTTCTGTGGGTGTGGCTTGGTAGGTGTAGCATGGCATGGCTTGGTGGGCGTGACAGGGGAAGGATACTGTAAAATCTCCATTCCCTCCCCAATCCAGGGGAAGGATACTGCAAAATCTCCATTCCCTCCCCAATCCAGGGGAAGGATACTGCAAAATCCCCATTTCCTCCCAATCAGCTGGGACTTGGGAGGCAGAGAATAGATGTGGGCGGGGCCAGTCAGAATTTTTACTACTGGTTCTCTAGAATTGGTCAGAACCTGCTGAAACCCACCTTTGAACAAAAGCTTAATAATAAATAACAAACAAGATGGGATCCAGTCAGTCAGTGAAGAAAACATAAAAAAGTATATTTCTATCTAGTCGTCAGTCTGCATGGAGACTAACTTGACTGCTGACATATTTAAATCCCCAGTATCTTCTGGAAAGGGTGGGGGTGTTGGAAAAGCATGAAAGATCCACTCAAATATACTTCATCTCCATCATTCCAGATAAAGGCAAAACATCGATTTTGAAACTCAGTGGCTTACCACTGCATAATCAGGCCTGTTGGTGCTCCTTGAAAAGAAACTGGACTTGTTGGAACAACCATTTTGCCTGTTTTAACACACCCCATCCTCCCAATGCCACTGCTTTAGACTTTAATTACAAAGCAGTATTTTAATAAGGTAAAGGTTCCCCTCGCACATATATGCTAGTCGTTCCCGACTCTAGGGGGCAGTGCTCATTTCCGTTTCAAAGCCGAAGAGCCAGCGCTGTCCCCAGACGTCTCCATGGTCATGTGGCCAGCATGACTAAACGCCAAAGGCGCACGGAACGCTGTTACCTTCCCACCAAAGGTGATCCCTATTTTTCTATTTGCATTTTTTACATACTTTTGAACTGCTAGGTTGGCAGAAGCTGGGACAAGTAACGGGAGCTCACCCCATTATGCGGCACTAGGGATTTGAACCGCTGAACTGCCTTTCGATCGACAAACTCAGCGTCTTAGCCATTGAGCCATTTTAATATAATTTTAATAATTAAAATTTTAAAAATTGAGTATTTTAATAGGGCAGCCCAAATAACCATTAGGTGGACAATCAGCAGTATAACACACACACTCTTTCAAATTCCACCGGTAAACCTGTTTTATATATTTTAAAAAATTGTTTACAGTATGTGTTTATAGCATGGCCAATATTACTTTGTTGCAGAAAGTTTCTTTTGCAAGACTATTTGATCTCATGGATACAGAGAGATCAAAACACTTATGGACATCATTCTCACTTCTTTTTTCCCGAAATAATTTTGTATCTTTGCCCGTTTGTGTCTTTTTTCCAGGCTACCTTATCCCCTTCATTTTTGTCATTTAAATCAGAAAGATAAATCTGCTGGAAGGAAGGACTGGAGGCTTATACGTTAGGCAAGCTCATTTGCCTCCCAATTTCAAATCATTTTAGTTTCTTCTGAAACGTGCCATCAAAATGAGGGCACTGCTCAAATGTTCTGTTCTAGGTATCAACATACCTCAGCCCAACTTTGATGCTCCAGAATAGACTAAAAGAAAAGAAAAAGGGCTGGTCTCGTTTACATTTGCCTTGGAAAAGGTATGGGAGCAGGAAGCCAAAAGGGAGCGGGAAATCCTGCTCATGTCAAGTGGTTTGGCTTGGTTCTCCACCCACAAGGTTCTCACAAGAGAGAATCTGTATTTTGAGGCCAAACCCTCTACCATCTACATAGTAGAGCTTGCCCAACCCAGATCAAAAGAGAGGATCATTAGGTAGCTGGAATTTTTCAAAGTAGAACCTGCAATTGGCCATTGTTGATCCAAGTTTTCCAGGAACACCGTGCCATGAAATTCAGGAACTAGATTCCTGGCTCAGATCTGTGGCAGCTAGAGTTTCCCACTGCCACCCCTCTTTTCATTGGTGCATCATTCATTATACTGATGTCTGCATTCACTGATAATTTATCAAACCTTGATTCGATGACTTCTATTATCACCATTCTATGTCAAGTTGATATTACTAAAGAAAAGGTGTACAGGGATTGAGCTTGCTTCTGTGAATTGGTAAGCCAACATTCCAGTCCAATATTATACCTGTAGATCAGGGGTGAAATGCTCCCGGTTCGGACCGGATCGCCCGATCCGATAGTGATGACAGCAGGTGGTTTGGAGAACCAGTAGCAAAAATCCCTGCCCACCCCCCCATGCCCAGCTGAGCCACGCAATCATCAGAGGCTTTTTTTAAAAAACTTTTAAAAAGCATTTTTTCTTCAGCCGAAAAAATGCTTTTAAAAGTAAAAAAAAAGCCTCTGATGATCGCGCGGCTCAGCTGGGATCATCAGAGCCTTTGAAAAGCATTTTTTTTTACAATCTCTTCAGCCAAAGAGGTTTTAAAAGTAAAAAAAAAAAAAAGTTGGTCAGCCCACCCAGTCAAATTACACCCCCCCCCACCAAGCCACGCCCACAGAACCGGTAGTAACAAATTTTACATTTTACCACTGCTGTAGATCACTACCATTTAGAACAGGGGTGTCAAACTCACGTCGTCACGGTGACATCACGTGACGTATCGGGACTTTTTTCTCCTTCACTAAACCGGGTGTGGCCGGGGCCAGCACATAACGCATTCAACCCGCGGGCTGGGAGTTTGACAGCCCTGATCTAGAACAACATTTTTTCTCTATCCTATCCTGGATCCATGGTATTTTTTTCAGAACCTGAATAAAACCCTTTAATTTGCCAAATATTAAGCTGCCGAGCTGCCCCCAGAGATTCGTCGGATTTCCGACTTCCATATCTTTCGCCGTGCCCTTAAAACACTATTATTCCATCAAGCAGGGCTGGCCTAAATATTTTTAATGTGTTATTGTATTTTAGATGATTGGCCAAAACTATTTAATAATTTTAAATTGTTTTTAACTTTTATATTGTGGGTTTTATCTTGGCTGTACACCGCCCTGAGTCCCCTGGGAGGAAGGGCGGTATAAAAATTTAATAAAACTGAAACTAAAACTGAAACTGAAATATGTACTTCTAAATGTAGCTTAACTGCATTATTGTTACCATTAACCCTGGATATGACTTCTATTACTTTCATTCTCATCACCTCGGTACAATGGGTTCATTCAATTCAGTTCCCAACACACTAGTAAATATTATCGAGTAAATCTGCAGCTATAATCATAGTTACTCCATTGTGAGCCTACATAGGCCTGCAAATATAGGTTGTTGTCTTAAATCATGCTTACCCAGAAATTATTTTTAAGTACCTCATTGGCTATGTTCATTGTTTAACCTAGTTTACTAAATAAACCAAAGTTGCTAGGTTTACACTACGTGCTAAGCAGAAACCATAGCTTACAAACAATTTGTTGAACCACAAAGAAACTAATTACCTGTTAATAAGTTATATGAAGTTATATCTGCTGAAACCAGTAGTACTGATTTTTCAGTGTATAGACATAAGACCAAAATGCCAACTGGTGTTTTGTTTTTAATTCCCAACCTCAACAAAAATAAAACCAAATTATGTAACCTTCCATATGAAGCTGCACACACATTCCTTTCAACTGAGATCATTTCAGTGGCTTGCACGTTACTTCAGTTCCCTGCAGGAACAACTGGATCTTGGTTTTCCCATGCTTTTTACCTTTACCACACAATTGGCGGATAAGCTCAGCCATCCTTCTCTGCATGTTGCCGACACAGGAACAATCTTAACCACATTTTTCCCTTCAGGTGGACTGATGAACTCATTCTTCATTTTGGAAGTACACAAATTGCCTTTCCAAAGGTGGAGGCAACCTTGCCAGAGGACACACTGGAGATCCAGCCATGTTCACATCATTTCCATGTGCATTTGATGTGCAACGTGAGTGCCAATTTGCCAGAGGCCCATGAAAGGAGGGGGTGGTACTAACGTTTTTAATGTGCTCTCTCCTGGAGGTCTTTCTTCTCTAAAGTCAAGCTAATCATATCTGAGCTACACCTTAAGAAATTCTAATCTTCGCTTGTAAATAAACCCTGCTGATCCCTTTGTGTGCTATTGAATATTTGGCCAACTTTAGCATATATTCTATCTGGCTTTATTTATCTGAGAGCAATTTTTTTAAAAAAACTGGGCGGGCTGAGAAGATAAGCAGTTCGGTTCTGAAGCATAGGATGTCTTCTTCCCAGGCTTCCTGCTCTTACTTCCTTTCGTGGATTAGCTCTGGATTCTTCTAAAGCCCTAACGTTTGGCCTTTTTCCAGTGGGTGACAGATTTACTCAAAAACCAAGTTCTCACATTGTGCTGGCCAAAATGTAGTTTGTCTGGTTTTGCATGAGGGTGTTGCTATTTTAGTTTGATGCTGTGGTTTATGAATCAGAATGTTGTGAAATGCAGGTTGTAGCTTATTTAATAAACCAAGTTTAAACCAACAATGGCTTAAACCATGTTATTATTCTATGTTAAGATTTTTTCATTTTCTCTTTGTATATAATCATTAGGTGGGAAATGAAGGCCCCAAAAGAAAAACCCCAATAAGATGATAAACATTGTTATGGAAGATTTTGCCACCAGGAAACTGACTACCTTCATTCATTCATGCATTCATTCATTCATTCATTCATTCATTCATTCAATTTGTATAACTACCCAATTCAACCAAGTGACTCTGGGTTTTAATTTTTTATAGTTTTAGAATTGTCGCCAAGTGACAATTTAAAACAATAAGCCATGATGATTAATCAACTAAAAGTAAAGTCAAGTAACAGGGCCCTTAACACATTACGTTCCAAGCCCCAGTTACATAATCAGGTTTTTAAAACTTTGTGAAAACCTAACAGGGTTGGGCCAGTCTAATCTCCGAGGGGAGAATATTCCATAAGGTAGGGGGCTGCAGCAGACAAAGCCCATTTTCTAGTTCCTGCCAGTCAACAATCTTTGGCTGATGGGATCTGCAGCATATCCATTCTGCTGGATTAGATTGGACAGCTAGAAACTCTTGGAAAGACCGTCCTTCAGGTAGCCCACCCCCAAGCTATGCAGGGTTTTAAATGTAACAACCATCACCTTGAATTGCACCCAGAAATACACTGGCAGCCAATGCACCTCATGGAGTAGTGATGTTACATGTGCCATGTAGCTGGCACCATTTATTACCCATGCAGCTGAATTTTGCACCAGTTGAAATTTCTGAATGCTCTTCAAGGGCAGCCCCATGCAGAGCACATTACTGTAATCTAAGCAAGTGGTTACATGGGCATGGGTGATGGTGAGCAGGAGTTCCCGTTCCAGTAGTAGGCACAACTGGCACACTACATGCCAGAGAGCGTGCAAAGGATTTCTTATTTATTTGACTCAATTTTAACACACTTTCTATGGCCTACAAATAAATAAATCCCATTCAGTACTTTCAAGAAGGAGGTATGATGCAACAGGATCCAAACAAAGATAGCTAATTTATAGCTGCTGATTTCAAGATATCCACCATACACCAGATTAGAGTATTGTGGCACTTCTAGCTAAAGTTATTATACAGTGATCTTGCATAGTGATTGTCAAATGGAACACAGCTGATGAAATGGTTTGAAAGTAGCGCACATCCAGAGGAAAGAAAGGGTTGCTTCTCCCAGGTTGTCCAATTGCATGGTTGCTCTCCTAGGAGAATGGATTTTTGTTGTTCAGTAAGTCATGTCTGACTTTTCCCAACCCCATGGACCAGAGCATGCCAGGCTCCCATCTTCCATTGTCTCCCAGAGTTTGCCCAAATTCATGTTCATGGTGTTGATGACACTATCTAACCATCTCATGCTCTTCCGTCCCCAGGAGAATGGATAGTGGTGATAATTCACCATATCACAGCCCAGGTGACTAGACCAGCATGTAGTTTACTGGAAACCCCAGGAACTACCCATGAAAGCTGACTCCTACTTTTCACTTGAAGACACAAGCTTGCGATTTGCAATATGTGTCGATCGTGACACGACACTGTGCAAGACTCAGCATGCCTTTTTGAAAATGCAAATCCAACCTTTCCTCAAGACATTAATGATAAACTGGAACCCTCCCCCCTCCCCAACTCGTGTTTAGAGATTTTAGAGCAAGATCATCCACTGAGCTGAATGGGTATTTATTTACTGTGTTTATAACTTGCTCCAGTCAACCACAATTTGGGGCAGTGAAAATACAACCCAGGGAAACCATATGCCAAAGTCCATACAAATGAAATATATGAGGCAACAGGTGGACACCTGCTGGAATAACATGGATTTAATTTGCTTTCTAAATTCAAGAGGAAGGGGCTATCTTCACATATGGGAAGTAGTGACCTATTGCCGTGGTCTGTCATGGGGAGTCACCCAGAGTTGGCTGAAAGAGGAGCAGCTATATAAATGTTTCAAATAAAATAACAGGTATTCCTCGATTTGCAACCACAATGGAGCCCAAAATTTTTGTTGCTCAACGAGACATTTCTTAAGTGGATTTTGCCCCATTTTACGACCTTTCTTGCCACAATTGTTAAGTGAATCACTGCATTTGTTAAGTTAGTGACCTGGTTGTTGTGTGAATCTGGCTTCTCCATTGACTTTGCTTGTCAGGTCACAAAAGGGGATCACATGACTCCAGGACACTGCAACCGTCATAAATACGAGTCAGTTGCCAAGCGTCTGAATTTTGATCAAGTGGCCATGGAGATGTTGCAATGGTTGTTAAGTGTGAAAAATGCTCATAACTCATTTATTTCAGTGCCATTGTAACTTTGGACTGTCACTAAATGAACTGTTGTAACTCGACGGCTACCTATGAATAAATGTGGCCTGCACTTACGGACCTGAACAGGCCCCTCTCTAGTTGTTCAAACTAATCAGGGAGGTTCCATCTTGGATAGGTGTTGCCTGATATGATCCCACCACAGCATCATGAAGTCTTTGAAAATGAAGGCCAGTGAGGTTATCGGCCTGGTTCTCCCAAATCCTGGAATTTCTACATCACATCCGAACAATATTATGGGATCATATATGTACAAGCACACATGTTGTACAGGCAATTGAGTATGCAGCCTAAAATGTTACTTTGTGCAATAAATCAGAGTTTTTTTTAAAAAAAAATACCTCTATTAATTTGATGCATATTTTGGTAATCATGAGCATGCTTTAAACAAAAAAAATAGTGCATGGTAAACTTTACAAGATTACACAAACCACATTGCACTTCTAATCCTCTTTTTGTCATTGTTATTTTGGAGAGTTTTTTAAAATGCTAAAATGATAACACTCAGAAGTAACCTAAAACTGTCACTGCTACCATATAAAAACTCAAGCGTTAAACAGTGAAATAAAATAGTGCTTTATTTAAGCAGACTTAAACAATAACTTTTGGTTTATTTCAGTCTATTAAACATATGCCCAATCCCATATTCTCAAAGTATAAAGCCATTCGGCCAATTGATTTCCAAATGTTTAAGGACTGCCTAATTTTAAGAACTGTGCTTGCTTCTTCTTTTCCCTCCATTTTTAATTCCTGCGTCTTGTTTTTTGGATTATTGACCAAAGAACAATAACTTGCTTCAGATTAGCTGACTGAAGCTGAAATTCAAACTTATATTTTGAATATTCTGAAATTCAGACTAATATTTTCTGGATTTTATTCGGGAGGCAGAAGATCAGACAGCCACATTTATTTTATTCATTTGAATAAAAGGCTTTTTTTTTTCCTCAAGTTAAAAATGGTAGTGCACAGTGGGGACATCTCTGATGTTGCTGAAAATTAAATCATGGAAGCAGACATGTTCTGCCTAAACTGCTACTGTGTAGAAGGCATTTTCTTGTTGGATAAATATGGTAAGCTATACTGTTCCATAATGCAAAAGTAGGCATAAACATAACAAATAAATTAACTGCCTTATTAATTGCTTGCACATTCTGTCTTGAGACTACTCCCACAGTGCTTCTAATAATTTGCTAGTTAAGCGCTTCTAAAAACATATTCGTAAATTTTTCCACAGTTGATTCCCGTGTACAATCGCAGAGTACAAAAAAAGGAAAGGATCTTGTAGAACTTACAGGTTAAAAGACTAGCAGATTCATTGTAGCTTCACATATTGGTATTCTACAATGATGGATCACTAGCTCATAACTATTTGGAGGCTCTTTACAAAAGAAAATGAGATCTAACGAAATGATGAAAGGAAGCAAGAAAACATCCTAAACAAATTAAGTAAGTTTAGTTATTTTTTTAGGAAGCAACTACTCTGTTGCTGCAACTGAAGAATCAAACTTGGGGAAACTGAATGCCTTTTGCAATTCAGAATATTCTACTCAAATTACAAATCTACAAAATTCAATGAACAGTACTTCATACGGAATAGGACACCTGTACTTTAGCAATGCTCACAGAGTTTCAGTAAGTGGGAGATAATCACAAAAGACTACAGAATAATTATGTGGCATGCTTTGGAATCAATTATTTGTATCACTCTTGTCTAAAACACTGAAATAAGCAAGTTTTTTTTAAGAACAGTAAAAAAAGAATATAGAACAGGAAGCTCTTTTGAGATTGTGCCCCTTTTTATTTTAATGAAATCAGATTGCAACCAAAGTCCACAATCATGAAAGTTACTTTAGGTATGGCCAAAGATTTTTGTATAGCTAACAAATATCTGCTTTCACCCCTATGGAGATCCTCCATATGATATTGTGAACAATTTTTGCTATGCAGCAGAACAGTTGCTATTCAAGAAATACTGGTCTTAAAACCCTGCTGGGCAGAATGAACTAGTCAGCCTATTCTTGGTTTGTGGCTGTGTTCTGTTTCTAGGAAATCAATATCTGAAGACAAAGATGAAAATGAAAAGTTTCAAAACAGAGGAAAATTTTTTGCAACTAACAGAAACCAAAGCGCTTGATGCAAAGTTATTTAAGGTTTAAAAAATTATGCATTCAGAGTGTATTTTACATGCACAACATAGGCTTTGGATTTTTTTCAAGTATCAGACTGAGCCTGAGATCCTACTTATTGGAGTTAGTTCTGTTGAACTGTATTTTGTTGTCACAAAACCAACCCTGTGTCTTCATTCTGTTGTCTAGTAAGTTTCAATGAGACTTAATGAATCCCAATTACTTCTCAGAATCAAAGTCTAAAGAGAAACAGCAACTGAACTGAATAAAAGTACTCCAGCTCAGGTTCAATGGAAAATATTTCATGGTACTTTGAAAGGGGATTAATTAGTCTAGAGAAATGTATTTTCCTGTTTTTTGCAGCAACCTGGTCTCAACCTACATGATGAGTGGAGAAATCCCCGCACATATTTATATACTCCTTAGAAAATGTCACATCGATCAGCAAAAGAAATATAAACTATCTTACCTAGGCCTATCCAAGATTCCTGGAAAAAAGGCTATGGAGGTTGCAGAGATTGATTTTGGGAGGGTCCTTAAAACCGTAGTAAGTAAAAGCTGAACTCCATTCCTCCATAAGGCCATTACCTGTTGCTAATTAAAACATAGTAATATCAGGAAGAAATGTATTCAAAGGTGCTCCTTGTTCTTTTTTACAGGAAGGCTATTGGGCTTAAAAAGAATGGTTAAAAGATTTCTGTCCACTCTACTTGAGTTTGCAAATCTTTTTTCTTCCCTTAGTCCGGCACGATTCTTCAGAGACTGCTTGAACAAGTCCCTGCAGTTTTCTTGACAAGGTTTTCGGAAGAAGTTTGCCATTGCCTCCTTTCTAGGGTTAAGAGAAAGGGACTGGCCCAAGGTCACCCAACTGATTTTGTGCCCAAGCGACACTAGAATTCAGTCTCCCCGTTTCTATTCTGATGTTTTAACTACTTGCTCTCCCAAGAAAAGTCTAGAAGTACTTATAAAAACTTAGTATGTGAGAAAATGCTGAGTAAGTTCAACTTCTTTATCTAGGCCTCCAAGATACACATACACATACAATGAATTCCAGGCTCTGTTAACATTTTACAAGTGACATAAATGCAATATGTAAACTACAGATGGCCAGGAATGTCCAGATTCCAGCGAAACCCTTCAAGCTATCATCAGGAGCACATTCACAACTGCCTTCACCATAAGTTCACTAGCCTCCATTCACACATGCAATCTCCTCAACACTAACTACAGTAGAACCCATGAACCATTAGCAATAAAAGAATAATGGGAAAGGGAGCAGCAGTAGTACAGGTGTGTTAAGGCAACATTGAAAATCTGGAAAGAGCCAAAGGCTGAAGTTAATTGCTTTTGCTTTGTAGCTGCAATTAACACAATTTGCATCTGATTTAATACAGCAAACAGCAAATGCTAGGCTGGAAGACATGGATCATATTTGTGCTACAACATCTTTGTGAGATAGTTTATCCTAAAGGGAAGGGCATTACTCCAGTTTTTCAGGACTTTTAATAAGCAAATTACGTGAACCCCTAGAAGCATAACATCTGTTCTTTAAAAGCTGAAAGATCTGAGAATAAAGCAGAATGAATTTATTCAAACAAAATAACGGTGAGTCTTAATCCGATCCCACATTCTACCTGCTTTCTGAAATTCCTATGCTATGGACTTTTTAGAAAAACTTAGAAGCTACAAAAGTTTCTTCCATTTTTTTTTTTTTTTTTGCATGTAGATTTATTATAAAGAAAAACTCGCATTAGATGAAACGTATTTGTATGCTTTCTAAAATTATAATTACCTAAATATTCCCCCATTTTTAGTAAGCTGCACAGATGAAATGTATTCTCTCTCCATCAGGCACAATAGATAAATGACAGGTTGAAGGCACATTATCTTTTGCATCACAAACTTATACTGCTTTCCAATCTAACCCCGATTTGTAGTGACACTCAGATCCATAAACAAGTTAATAATTAGAGAAACAGAGCAGTTAAGAGCGGTTTTTGCTCCAATTCTTTTCTAACCATCTCATTTGATTTTATTAAAACACCCTCAAAACCAAAGGCTTGGGAAGAAATCTCCCTTTCTTTACACTGATGGGATAACTCCTACTTATATTACTGACTCCAGATTTCCCCCCTCCCAAGTCCTGCAAAGGAAAAGCAGGTACAATATTAGGGATGTGTCAGCACCTTACAAATAACAAACTCATTTTCCATCCTAGCAATAAAGTTTTATTAAAATTGTTCATTAATGCTTCATATGTAGCAAGAATGCATAGATCCCAAAATATACATACGTCTTTTTTTTCCTTATAGAAATAGATCATTCTTTATAATAAAAAAAAAAACCAGTAGGAACATCTTTAACAGATTACTCAATCCATGACTGACAGTTACATGAGGTTGCATCATGTATAAGCTGGTGTTCCCAGCCATGTTTAAAAGATTGCATCATTCTGAACTCTTCTTCTCTCCTTTACGTTATATATATTTGTTTAATTTAAATAACACTAAGCACTCAAACTCCCCACCCCCCAAAAAAAAACCCCTTTGCAAAGAACAATCATATTGGATATTAAATGGCTTCTTATCTTGAGTTTGGTATCGGCTTTTTTTTTTCTTAGAAAAAAATAATGAAGTTGAAAAACTATGGATTCCTCCATGAAATCGCGCAGAGATCCATAGAAACCAGCCATAGAACTCCCTCCGCCAGCCGAAGGAGTCGTACTGCAAGAAGCATAGGGCGGAAGGGTTCTCCCATCATCAGAGCGCGAATTAAAGGCCAAAAATATAATTTATATTATTTATATATATATATATATATATATTTATGCAAAACCCTTTCGGGACTTTCTCTTTCCACCCCTCCCCTCCGACCCGTGCTAGTCCTGAAAAGACGGGCAGATGCACCCACCAGATTCACACCCCCCTTTCACACACACAACACACGCGCACACCCCGCTTCGTTCCTTCCCGGAAGCCTCCCCCGACCCTCCGCCTTCCCAAACCACAGCAGTTGTTTCCAGCGGCGTCCAGCTGTTCGGTGGGGGGGGTCAACGGGGAGGGGGGGAGGCTAGCAATGTCCGGAGGAGGCCAAAAGCGGCTCGGGCAGTTGTTTGAACAAGTTCCTGAGGGTGCTGAGTTCCCGGGACAGCTGCTCGACTTTCTTTTGGAGCCGCTCGTTCTCGGCCGTCAGTTCCAACACTTTGTGCTGCGTCTCCAGGTTGCGCATCTTGGCTTTGTCGCGGCTCTTGCGCACGGCGATGTTGTTCCTCTCGCGGCGGATCTTGTACTCCTCGCTGTGTTTGTCCACCGACTTCTTGGACTTGTTCTTGCCGCTGCCGCCGCCGCCGCCGCCGCCGCCTCCGGGGCCTGCCGGGTAAACGCCGCCGCCACTTCCTCCTCCGACCGAGGCGGATTTCGAGGAATCGGATGGGTTCGGGGTGCCGGGCGGGCTGGAAGACGAAGAGGTGGAGAGGTTCCCACTACTCCCGCTCGGCACGGACTGGTAGCCCAAATAGGAGCGGACGGTGCTGCCGTAAGGCGAGGACATTCCCCCCAGGCCGGGCCCTGCTCCTCCACCGCCGCCGCCTTCTTCCTTGCGGGCCCCTTTGCAAGAATCCAAGTGCTCGAAGACCGGCTCCACTTTGGTCTCTACCATCTGCGGCGGGAAACAACCCAGCAGCGGCCCGGCTTTATGGTTCTGTCCGACGCCCGGGTGGTGGCTGTGTCTGCTTAGGCTGATGTAAGCGTAGTCGGGGTGTTTCTTCCCGCCGCCTTTATAGTCCTGCTCGGAGAAGAGATCGGAGAGGAAATCTTGGCCGCTGCTCCCGCCGCCGCCGCCGCCGCTGCTGCAAACAGGCTCAAAGTTGCCCCCTGCTGCCGTGGAAGGAGGCGGCGGATGCTGCTGCTGCTGTGGCGGCGGCTGCTGTTGCTGCGATGCTAAAGGGTCCAGGTAAGGGCTGAAGTCGATGGCTCTCTCGTGATCCCCCACGGTGAGCTCGGTCATGGAGCGGGCCCCCGCCGCCCGAGGGTGCAGCTTGTTCAGAGCAGCCAGACAGTCCGCCTCGTAATAGAAATTGGCCACTTCCATGGATTTAAAGGCCGCGGGCTGAAGGGGGTGGCATGCCTGATCCCAGGCTACCAGGCGTTGCATGAAAGCAAAAGGAAGGGAGCGGGGGGGGCGAAGGGGAACCTCGGCCACCGGAGACCCCCCTCCAATGCCTCCAGAGCGAGAGGGCGGGGAACGTTTGCAAGCGCCGACCGAGGAGACCGCCGGCAAGTCCTCTTGCCTGCCTGCCTGCCTGCCTTCCTGGCTCCTGGAACTGCCGTCCGAAATGGGGGGAAGAGCCCCCTTCTTCCCCCCCCACAAAAAAAAATTAAAAATAAAATTAAAAATCGCGAATGGTTGCTTAGACGCTGCCGGTCGAGCGCTCTTGCCGCGGCTGGTTCCTCCGGACCATTTGGCGATAGGTGTCGAGTCTTCTCCTCCTTCAAGTCTCTTGACTTGGGAAAGTTCCTTTGCGCTCAGTTATTTATAGGGGCGGAGCAGCGCAAGCAGAGAGAGAGAGAGAGAGAGAGAAAGAAAGAGGTCACTCGCCGCCCGCCTGCCTGGCTGCCTGCTTGCTGCTTGTGCGCTCCGGCGCTGGGAGAGGGCTCGCTTGCTGCTCCAACCTCAAAGTAAGCGGAGCGTCTGTGCCTCCCGGAGCCTTGGCCATTCATAACAAGGCGACACCACGGCGCGATTCGAGGAGGAGGAGGAGGAGGAGGAGGAGGTGGGAGCAGGGCTGGTTGGCCCGGGCTTGCCACGAGGGGAGGGGCGTCTTTGCAGCCGGGGCAAAGTTGGGCGTGCGTGTGATCTTTCTCCTTAGCCCCAGCTGGGTTTTCCCAAATCCAGAATGGGTGATCCGGGCTCGGACGGAAGATTCTCTCCGCCTTCCACATTCCCAAGTTTCTTTGGCACCTCTGGTTTGGGAAGAGAAAGATTTGGTGAATGGGCTTATTTGCGCTCCTTTGAAGAAGACGGGCGCCCCTTCACCTCGTTGGGTGTCCCAAGCGCACCCAACGAGGCTTGGATTAGAATAGGATTGCCCTAGTCTAAAATAACCTTTACAGCGCAAGGAAGTCCCGTGGAGCGCAGCAAACCGCGCTCAGGCTCCGGGTCACAAAAGTAGATCTCTTGGCGATCGTTTCTGGGTGGAGAGAAGTTTTCAACGAGAGTGAGTGTGCCAGGCTGAAAAGAGGGTGGACAGATACCCCACTCCAAGCAGCTGAAACCCAAGATCTGATGTTTGCGTGACATGGTTGTCCATGATTAACATCGGGCATGACATAACCCAATGTTCTTGACACCTTGAACCATAAATTATGTGGGCAGGGGTTTTGCACAACAGCTTAGGCTAACATTTCGCTGGGTGGTTTTAGGATACAGGGGCTGTCGTCGTGTGAATATATAGCTTTTTTGACTAATTACGGTTATGCCTTTGATAACCAGCAGATTTCAAAACAAGCCAGCATAAAATTATGCCGGTTAGTGCAGAAATGAGATAAGAAATAAATTTTGTGTCAAACGTGGATGTAGCAAATGGGGAAGAAGAGCCACTGCAAAAAAGAAAGAAAAAGAAAAATGGAATAAAGAGAGAGGAAGGAAGGATTTTTCTGGGGCTTCAGATTAACTAGTTTTGCCCTCTAGAACCCTGAATTAATATGCTCCCCATCCAATCACCTCCCACTCCTGGGCACTTCGTTTAGCCTTCTGCTATGGAAAAGAGGCAGGATTGAGTAAAGACGCCTATAGATGTTGTTAGAATTTATCAGTGTGTCGCTTCTTCAGCAAAAGGCATCAGGAATACTGGGACTTCCATTTCTTCTTGGGACCCAGAGATCAGGAGATGACACGGAACCCAGAACCCTTTCAAAAGGAGATTCTCCCATGGAAAGCAGGACAGTATTTGATTGTCCTTGGAAGGATTTGCATGATAGCCCCTTTCCAGGCTAGCAATTGTTATTAAAAAGCAGAAAGTTTCATGAACTACAGTTCACTTCGGCAGATGCACAGCTGCTGTGTATGAAGTTCCCTGACGTGTGTGTGTGTGTGTGTGTGTGTGTGCCTTTTGCTAACATTTTGTAGTTTGAAAAGAAACTTGAGTTACCCTAGCCTTGACTAACACAGCTCTCCTCCTGCAGGGATTCCCATAGGAAATCCAAAGTGCCCCACAGAGATAAAGCAGAATGGAGAGTTTTCTCTCTTCCTCGTGAGCGACTGGTCTTCTCTCCAAGATCGCCCCATCCTTCCCCCGCATGTATCTTTTGCAGCTGTAAGTGTCGTCATTTGGTTTGGCATGAAAACCGTGTGCTTTCAATGGCGTCCTTGGAGTGGCCCTGACATTCCTTGGCAAGTTTGAGCTCTCATTGTCTTCTGAAGGACCACAGCAAGCTTAGACGTCATGAACTTTGAGGCTCTGTTTAGGTAAAAGATGCCCACCTCGGAAGCCAAATGTATGGTTCCCCTCACCGAGTCCCCGTATTTACCTGCATACAGTCATGACTCATTCCCAGAATAAAGGACAAAAAACGAAGCAATCGAAGCCAAACGTATAATTAAAGAAAGCAGGAGTGGCTTTTGCCTTAGCAAGGACAATCCAGCACTGGGGAGCAAATGGTATTGCATCTCAAGAATAATATGAAGCAATCCTGTGGTGTGAGAACACCAACGTTAAGCCAGAGGAACAGGTATTGCATTATGCGATTCAGCAGTCAACTCTTGATGAAGGCCCAAACCTCAAGAGATTTTAAAAAGAGGAAGGATGAAAAAATTGGGTATATAGCCATGCATTCCTTTTGCTCTCTTTTCAAATTGATCTTATTGGTTGGAATACTTTTTTAACCAAAGGAATTGAGGCTTTACTTAAAAAGCATGAAATGATCTTAAATTCTTGTGTCTCGTTCTCCTGGTTATATAGGTTAAAAACAAAATAAAAGCATTAGATAATTGTATTTTTAAAAGGTGAGGAATGGGTATATAGCAGTGGTGGGTTTCTACCGGTTCATCACAGACGCATGCGTAGAAGCGCCCCATCCGCGCACTCACAGTTCCGAACTGGTAGCGAAGGCAAGTGGAACCCACTACTGGTATATAGTGATCCAAATCAGGCTTCAATTTTGATATGTTTTGATCTTTGTAGAATTTAGTATTATTCATTCTCACTTCGTAGCAGCATTAATTCTATTGATTAACAAAATTATATTATTTCTCCACAATCATGCAGAAAGGGCCAGTTTGGCCTAATAGTTAAGGCACCAGGCTAGAAAGCAGGAGACTGTGAGTTCAAGTCCCGCTTTAGCCATGAAAGCCACTGGGTGACCTCTGGTTGGTCACATTCTCTCAGTCCAATCCACCTCCGCAGGGTTATTGTGTGGGGAAAGTAGAAGGAGGAAGGTGTGTTGTGTATGTTCACTACCTTATTTGCAAAAAATATATAATAAAGGCAGTCTATAAATAAATACAAGAGCTGCAGAGACCTCAAGAGCAGCAGTTCTGGTGATTTGTGTGTTTGTGTGTGTAGGTACAGATATTTCTTTTACAGGGAATGAGTGAAATTGACGAGGCTTTCTCCAAATATTTTAATGGAGAGCCATGCTGAAGTTGATGACTTTTTTCCAGCCTTCCAGTTTCACCAGAAAAAGGAAACTGAACAAAATTACCATTGGGCAGATGCTTGGTATGATGCAAAAAGCAGAGAAGCGGAGGAAAAAAAAGAAAACCACATTGTGTCTGTTACTCTAGTGGTTAATGCAGCCTTCCTTATCAAAGTGACCTCCAAATGTAAGACTACAACTCCCAACATTCCTAGATAATATGATCAATGACGCCATTGGCTAAGCATTCCAGGATTTGTTGCCCTCCCCCCCACCCCCCGCCATACTCAGAGCTTGAAGAATGGTGGGATAAAAGATGAAACAAGCTATTTTGAATAAATGCAATCCTATTAAACATTTCAAGAGGAACACATTTCTTCACAAAGGCCATTCAACACTTGAACATGAGAAAAAATGTAATTATTAGCTTTCCTTTTCTTGTACATATATACAGCTGTAGGTTAAAAGTTGTTTTAAATCAGTGTTGCTCAATTTTAGCAACGTCGACATGCGTGGACTTCAACTCCCAGAATTCCCCAGCCAGCTTAATTTGTCTGGTGAATTCTGGAAGCTGAAATCTACATATCTTGAAACTGCCAAGATTGAGAAACAGTGTTCTAGATGGTAAAATTGTGAAACTATATTAAAGAGCAGGATTTCCATTATTCTTGCTACATACCTACTATCTCCCTTTATTTCCTCCCTAAAAGCTCCTCCTTCCATCATTAAACTATTGGAGTTTCAAGCAGGCAGATTTTATTCAAACCTCAGATCTTTTGCTGGAGAAATTCAGGCTTAAATTCTCTGAATTCAATGAAAAAAAATCTGTTTCACACCTCAGGAGCTAGTGGGCCATGTTCCCCAGCACCTCTCCAGGAGAACCAGACCAAACTCTTGTTTTTCTGTAGATGCTGATGATTTTATCTTCGGGTTAAAAGGCCTTATTCCCATGGTATTTCCTTTCTCACGAAGTACAGATGAGTAGAGTCACAGAAACTGGAGTCTCCCACTCAGATGGAAACCCAGCTACCAATAAAATTCCCCTTGGAGTGAAATGTAGTTTTCTTATGTTATAATGACTCTTTATGACTGCATGCACTTCTTCCTTTTAGCTGGTGCAAAGAGCTGCCCTCCCAAACGTTGGCTTTGGAGATTGGGTAACGAGCAGACTTTTTCCGGTCCTCTTGGAGTGCCAACTAATTTTCATCAGGGGCATCTAGTTTCAGACTTCCCCTTTCTTCCAGCTTCCCTAATCTTCTGCTTTGCCTGGCACCCCCTCTGCCTTCGTTCTTTCTCTGGACTATTTGTTAAGATCCCTTATGGATCTTTATGGATCCATAAGGATCCATAAATTTATGGATAGCAACAGCAGGAAGTGTTGGCTGGTGTAGCCATCAAAGTTTGAATCCCACTCGATCCAAACTTGGGAGGAGGGAGGTAATGATACCACCCAACCGTTGCTTGCGTTTCCAATTCTTTTCTGCCTCCTCTTGCAGTCCAGGCAACTCAAATACTTGGTTGAGTTGACTTGAGTACTTGAACATCATCGGCATTGACAAAATCACCGTCAGTCAATTGCAAAAGGCAGCTTTACCTGGAACTGCTTACATCCTGCTACAACACCATCAAACAACATCTGCCAATTCCAGGTTCTTGTGGAAGGATTCAGTGGATGGATAAAAAAGCCAAATCAGTCTAAACCTTTGCTAACTCTGCATTGATCCATAATAATTTATTACATTTATATGCTGTCCAACTCTCGGCTCCTATGACTCAGAAAAGAATGTTTTTCTCTTTGTAGCATGTGGTGTAAATGAACCTCTATGAAGTAACTGAACTAGCATGGGGCTATCATACCATATCTCCTTGAAGCCCTAAGAGGGCAGCACAGAGTCTTTCAAGAAATGGAGGCCCTTTTTTTTTTTGGTATCTCTTTGCTGCCATCTAGTGGTTGTGTGGACGTTCTTTTTGCCTATATAAAATTACATTGCAAAAGATGTTTTGAAATGTCATTAAATCATTCATACAGCCTGCCAAGCCATAGTTTGCAACAATGATTTATTGAATAAGCTTCCCTAGGTCACATTAGTAGGCTAACTCATAAACTGTAGCTTGCAAATCAGAATTACCGGGTTGCCCAAGTGAGATGGAGCTTGCACCCACTGGCCTTGAACAAATCATTATCTTATAGAGTCGCCCTGGGGGTGGGGGGGAATTGGAGAAACAAATTTTATGAACCCTACTGCGAGGTTTAAGGAGTAAGGATAAATAGCTTCAAATCACATTATGGTTTACCATATAGTATGAATCCTGGATATATCTGACAGTACAGTCCTATCTTTTAATGGGTCATTATACTTCTCAAGCCCAAGGATTTCTGCCAATATACAATACCCAGGGACTGGGAAGTGTGCATTGGACGTACCCAGCAGTGGAAGTCTTCTAAAACAAAGCCTGTTACATTAGCCCAGAATTTCTCAACCTTGCCAACTTCAAGAAGTGTGGACATGCTGGCTGGGGAATTCTGGGAATTGAAGTCCACACATCTTAAAAGTTTATGCGATTGAGAAAAACTGCGGCAGTCACTTATTATTATTTTTTAAATGTTATCTAATTCTGGGTTTTATTTAATTGACCAAACTAAGTAATAATTTTAATTAGCAATTTTATGATGTTTGTGTGTCTATATTTTTCTTGACTGTACACCGCCTTGAGTCCTATGGGAGAAAGGCGGTATAGAAATATAATAAATAAATAAATAAATTATTGCACTCAGATGCTTAAAAAGGTAAAGGTAAAAGTTCCCCTTGCACATATGGAATGAACCGCCCTGTGGAATGAACTGCCCCTGGAAATGCGTAAGATCTCCAACCTCCATGTATTTCGCTGTGCCCTCAAGACCCTGCTGTTCCGCCAGGCTGGGCTATCAATGTAATAATTTTAAATTGGGTGTTTTAAATTTTTGGGGTTTTAAATCTGAGCCGAAATTATTTAATAATTTTAATTATTTTTAATTGATGTCTGTCTTTGTGCTTTTAATAGGCTGTACACTGCCCTGAGTCCTTCGGAAGAAGGGTGATATAGAAATAAAATAATAATAATAATAATAATAATAATAATAATAATAATAATAATAATGATTATTATTATTATTACATATGTGCTAGTCATTCCCGACTCTAGGGGGCAGTGCTCATCTCCATTCCAAAGCCAAAGAGCCAGCACTGTCCAAAGACGTCTCCATGGTTATGTGGTTATATGACTAAACACCAAAGGCACGGAACGCTGTTACCTTCCCACCAAAGGTGCTCCCTATTTTTCTACTTGCATTTTTTATGTGCTTTCGAGCTGCTAGGTTGGCAGAAGCTGGAACAAGTAACGGGAGCGCACCCCATTACATGGCACTAGGGATTCGAACTGCTGAACTGCCAACCTTTTGATTGACAAGCTCAGCATCTTAGCCACTGAGCCACCACATCCTCTCGGATGCTTCTGGAAGGCCATATTTTTCAGCCAAGTTTTTAACACTTAGGGCTCTGATTTGCTGGGTCCATGCAGCCAGCTAAATTCAGGTGAACTGAGCCTGGCTGTCGTGCTCATACAAATGCTGTATGCAAACAAACCATTTTATGGCTCAGAGGAGGAGCACAAAATTTGTCTTGGTTCAAGGCTATACTCCAAAAATGGAACAAGCAGGAAGAAATAAGTAAAATGGGTATCTTAAGCAGCTGCATCTCCTTAAGCTTCTCCGATATTAAAAAAAATGAAATTATTGGCCTTTCAATAATGGCTCCCAGCTATACTTTTGTAACCTGGATGAAGGCAGTTTAGCACCTGCGTCCTTGGGAGAGGCCAAAAAAAGAATGGCAGGTGAGTGGGGAGATGACCAGATGCACACGGCTATATCATCAGGCTATATCATTGTGACTTGCGTCGTTGTGTCAGATGTTGCACCAAAAAAAGCGACAATAGCGTTTGAATGATAATATCATTCTGTGCATTGTCATTGTGGCATCCTTGTGGTTTGTGATCCTCAAAATTTAAAGCACTACAACTTAGTTAACCCTCTTTTAGCCTAGTCTGGCTTGCTATGCAAACTAAGCAATTTAGTCTTTTGGTGTCAACAGAAATCTGTTTTCCACAGAGAGTCCTAGAATGACAACCATTAGTTTAGTAACTGGTTGAAATTACAACGGCCCTGAAAAAATTGATTTATGACTGGTCTTCACACTTAGACCATCCTAGCATCCCCATGGTCACATGATTAAAATTTAGGTGTATTCCTGATGGTTGCAGAGTCCCAGGATCATATGATCACCATTTGCAATCTTCCCAGCCAGCTTCCAACAAGCAAAGTCAAGCAATGTGGAATGCTGAATTCACTTAACAATGATGTGATTCACTTAACATCTGCAGTGTTTCAATTAGCAACCGTGGCAAAAAAGAGTTGTAAAATTGGGCGCCAGTGACTTAACATCTATCTTGCTTAGCGATGGAAATTCTGGGCGCAATGGTGGTCATAAAAGTTGAGAACTACCTGTACCTCTGTTTGATCTAACTCAACAATTCTGCAGTCGTCCAAGCAGCTTTTTCATCCCTCTCTGGAATTTCCAGGATCTAAAGTCAAGATCTCTTCCGCTTAAAAAGGTTTAACCTTTGAAGATCCTTCCAGGTTAGAACCCTGGCATTGTCCCACAGTTCAGCATTCTCTATGCTCTCTTGCTGGTATCTTCGTTGAGTAACTAAACCAATGTTTCGTCCATTTCTACTCCAAATTAACAGAGTTTGAAGGGACCTAATCCAACTCCTCGCTCGGGCAGGAAACCCTACACCAGTAATGGCCACCAAGTGCTGAAAGCGTGTGCGCCATAATGCAATCTGTATGTGACTCCCCCCGTGGGCCATGCCCCCTATGTATGAACGTGTGACACCCTGTGTGCGCCCCACACATGAGCGTGCACCCCCATGTGTGCCTTCCCCCGTGCATGTTCGCATGACCCCCACGTGCACCCCGCCCCCCACACATGCACAGCAGAGACCCGAAAACCAGCTGACCAGCAGGAGGCGCACACACATGCGGAGTTGGGCTGTGGTGACGGCTCGCGTGCCTGCTTTGCGTGCCACCTGTGGCATGCGTGCCACAGGTTCGCCATCACGGCCCTACACCATTCCAAACAAGTGGCTGTCCGGTCTCTTCTCAGAAACCTCCAGTGTTGGAGCATCCACAACTTCTGGAGGAAAGTCGTTCCACCGGTTAATTGTTCTAACTGTTTGGAAATTTCTCCTTAGTTCTAGGTTGCTTCTCTCCTTGATTGCAGGATATCTGCTTTAGAATTTGAGTGCTTCACCTTGATGCTGCTCAGTGGAGGACACCTGTCTGCCTGCAAACAAGTCCCTTGAACGCTACACTCCCAATTCCTTGGTTTGCCTCCTTCCCTACTGCAGATAAGCAGCCAAGAGGTCCACAGGGCCTCAGGGCCCTCCCACTCAGCTTCAGGATATTTCAGCAAATGGTGGCTGTTCCTCATTTCCACCTTCCCAAACAACAGTGGGGTGAGGGGAACTTGGTGCTGCAGGCAGCCTTTATTTGCACAATTGCATTGCTCGGAAGAGATGGCATTATGCAGTTTTGTTCGCGTGTCAGGAGAATTATTGCAGGCCCTTCAAGGCTGCTTCCAAGGAGAAAGGAAGAATTTGATGGTGGAGCAGTTAGCAGTGAGGAAATGGCCAAAACTACAGCCCGGTATGATCTTTATCCCTGAGACTTGCAGAAATAACATGCCTTCCACCGGTCAGGTGGGAAAAGGTCCATCAAAGATGTTTGACACTCGCTGAAGGAATTATAAAAATTAAGGTTATAAAAATTCATCAGCAGGCAAATTTAATATAGCAGCCCAAATCTAGAAATGCAATGTCTATTTAGTGTTCCTGGTGCTTGGGTTAAATTATTATTTCAACAATGTATAAATAAATAAGTAAGTAAGTAAGTAAGTAAGTAAGTAAGTAAGTAAGCAAGCAAGCAAGCAAGCAAGCAAGCAAGCAAGCAATGCAGTGGACGCCTGTGACAAATGTCCACTCATTGCAAATTCATGGAATGTTTGCTTTGCTCCCTAATGTTGTGCAACATCCCTTCTTTTTTCTTTAAATCAATAACAACAAGATCAGCATTAGGCCCATGTGAGTCATCAGGACTCTTTCTGATCCCTGATTTGCAAATGATGGCCCTTTTATAAAATGCAGATACGTCCGCTCATAAATTTGATTTAACAAGTAGCCTCGTTTGGAATGAAGAAGAAGAATCCACAGCATATGGGAGAGCACAGCCCGTAGTAACTGACTACTAGCACCAGGTTGGCCAAAAGAGATGCAATAGGACCATTAAAAAGAAAACCGACACTTAATTTGTTTGCTCTCTGTCTAGAATCTACTTCAGGGCATCATTCAAAGCAGGTTCTAATTGAGGAAAGTTTAGACCACCGTTAATCAGTTAGTCCTTAAGGAACCAGGAGATTCAACACAAGCATTGTTGTAATTGTTCAATTTCACACAAAGGAAAAGGGTTTGAAATCTAAAACCTTGAACCACGGATGAAAGTTCCAAGGAAAAAAAGTACCCTGTTTGTTTGGGATGCATCGCTAAATCTTACCCTCTTCCTTTTGCAAATCGCTTCCAAGCTATTTATACGAGATGATGGTGCTACCGTGAACCAAGAGATTTGGATTCAGATTTACAGATTAACAGAGCTGGAAGGGACCTTATAGGTCATCTAGCCCAACCCCCCCCCGCTCAAGCAGGAGACCCTACACAATTTCTGACAAATGGCAGTCCAGTCTCTTCTTGAAAGTCTCAAGTGATGAAGCTCCCACAACTTCCGAAGGCAACTTCTGTTCCATTGGTTGATTGTTCTCTCTGTCAGTTCAAAATTCAAATCGTTTGCTGTGGTTTGGAAGGGTGGGAGATGCTTGTGCCTCCCCTGACATGGTGGAAACCCAGCCCACAGAGTTCACAGTGTCATATCGAGCACATCTGAAGGCTACCAGATTGGGAGGGCCTGTTCTATGGTGATGAGCTTCGTGCTGAACTCTGAAAAGGAATGGGCCAAGGTGTATACCGGGGTGAAATGTAAAATTTGTTACTACCGGTTCTGTGGGCGTGGCTTGGTGGTGGTGGTGTTAATGTGACTGGGTGGGCGTGGCCAACTTTTTTTTTTTTTTTTTTTTTTTTTTTTTTTACTTTTCAAAGCATTTTCTACTACAACCTCTTCGGCTGAAGAGGTTGCAAAAAAACTGCTTTGAAAAGCCTCTGCCGATCAGGCAACTCAGCTGGGATCATCAGAGGCTTTTCAAAGCATTTTTTTTACCACTACTTTGGCCAAAGTGGTTGCAGAAAAAAATGCTTTGAAAAGCCTTTGACGATCCCAGCTGAGATGCGTGATCATCATAGGCTTTTTTTTTTAACTTTTAAAAGCATTTTTTCGGAAGAGGTTGTAGAAAAAATGCTTTTAAAAGTTTTTTTAAAAAGCCTCTGATGATCGTGCGGCTCAGCTGGGCATGGGGGTGGGGGCACAGAGATTTTTGCTACCGGTTCTCCGAACCACCCGCTGCCATCAGTACCGGATCGGGTGATCCGGTCCGAACCGGGAGCATACGGCTTAGAAAAAGTAAACAGGCATAGGTTTTTGAAGAGGGGACCTATCTCTCACTTCTCCTGGCTCAAGGGATGCTGACTTGGGTGATGTGATACTGTCCTTTAAACTTATCCTCTCCAATGTTCACCTCTGACCAGGCACTCCCAACCTTTGCGACACACATACACGTGGGATTGCACAATTTCAACCTTATCTGGCCAACAATGCTCTTTGCCCTGCAGAGCTCACCAAGAGACGTCACCTGGCGGGTGATAGGCTGCTCCTGTCTGTTGCCTCTGGGACAGAATGACCAGAATGCCTTCCTCAACTTGTTAAAAAAAATTTTTCCAGGGCTGCAGGCGGGTCAAAGGAGCAGCTGAATGCAGAACTTTGGGGAGGAAATGATAGGAAGAACCAGCTTGTTCCACCACCCCTTTTCTGCGTAAGCAGGATGGAATTTTTGAGCAGTTCTGGGACATGTTGCTTCGGTTTTGAGCATTGAATTCATGGTATGCATATTTATAAAACAATAAACCTGTTACACACCTATGTCTTGGTATAATCTGTTGCATGCACATGCACTCCCTAAGGACTTATTCCCCCAAATAACTTCAGTTACTGTGGCTTTATTTTATCATGACAGGTAGTCCTCAACTAATGGCCATTTGCTTAATGACTGTTCAAAATTAGAGCGCTGCTGAAAAAGGATCACACTTATGATCCTTGTAGCTTCCATGTGGTCAGGTAATCAAAATTTGGGCACTTGGCAACTGGCATGTACTTATGATGGCTGCAGTGTCCTGGGATCCTGGGATCCCTATTTCCAAATTTCCCAGGGATGTCCAACAAGCAAAGTCAATGAGGAAAGCCAGATTCACTTCAATGACCACATGATTTGCTTAAGAAGAGAACCGGTTGCAGAAATTTTGAGTAGTTCGGAGAACTGGTAGTAAAAATTCTGACTGGCCCTGCCCCCATCGATTCTCTGCCTCCCAGGTCCCAGCTGATTGGGAGGAAATGGGGATTTTGCAGTATCCTTCCCCTGGATTGGGGAGGGAATGGAGATTTTACAGTATCCTTCCCCTGCCACACCAACCAAGCCATGCCCACCAAGCCACACCCACAGAACCGGTAATAAAAAATTTTGAAACCCACCACTGGATATATGGTAGGGATGCCAAACAGTTGAACAATACTCTAAAATTGGTCTAGCATAAGTTTTATAAGCTCTAATTAGCAATACAATGTTTCCAGACAAAAAGCTTCGCAAAATTAAGTTTACAACTCTTAATGCATTTTTAGCAACGCTGTTACAGTGAACTTTGGAGCATAAATCGTCAGAGATAATAAGGACACCTAGGTCCTTAACAAAGTGAGGGTCATCTGCTAGATCAAGGCCACCTATAGCTTATACTTGACGTTCTGATTACGTTTACCAATATGTAAGACAAAGCATTTATTAATCGAAATTTGAAGTTGCCAAATAGATGACCATTCAGACCAGTGGTGGGTTTCAAATTTTTTTACTACCGGTTCTGTGGGCGTAGCTTGGTGGGCGTGGCTTAGTGGGCGTGGCAGAGGAAGGATACTGTAAAATCTCCATTCCCACCCCAATCCAGGGGAAGGATACTGCAAAATCCCCATTTCCTCCCAATCAGCTGGGATTTGGGAGGCAGAGAATAGACGGGGACGGGGCCAGTCAGAATTTTCATTACCGGTTCTCCGAACTATTCAAAATTTCCACTACCGGTTCTCCAGAACTGGTCAGAACCTGCTGAAACCCACCTCTGATTCAGACACATAGTCGAGATCTCTTTGCAAAGCAACAGACGCATCTGTAGAACTGAATAATTTTACATCATCGGCAAAAAGAAGGCCATTGCTTTTAAGTTGATCACATAAATCGTTGATATAGAGCCAAAAAAGTGCAGGACTTAAAATGCTGCCTTGCGGAACACCACTGTTAACTGATGCAGGATTAGACAGCGAGTTCCCTATTTTGACTTTCTGCAGTCTATTAGACAGGAAAGCAGCAATCCACTTGTGCAAAGATCCAGAAATGCCGTAAGAGTTTAATTTCAACAGCAGTTTATCATGTACTGCTGTATCAAAAGCCTTACAAAAATCTATGTAAATTGCATCAACAGCTTTACCTTGATCAAGACACGTAGTCCAGAAGTTTTTACAGTACAAAAGTTGTAAATTACAGGACGAGTTTTTCCTAAAGCCAAACTGTTTGTCGGATAGCAAATTATTTGTCTCTTAAGTGGTGAAGGATGGATAATCGATTCCATAACTTTGCATGTAACACAACACAAAGAAATTGGTCTATAATTTCCCACCGAACTGGAGTCACCCTTTTTAAAAATTGGTATAACTATAGCTGATGACCATAGATCAGGCAAGGAACTAGTTCAAAAAGATACTTCAAAAATTGTACACAAAGGTTCAGTTAAAACGGTAGCAAGCTTTCTCAGGAAAAAAGCACATAGTCCATCTGGTCCTATGGATAGCCATGGCTTTAGATCACATAATGCTAATTCAACATTATCTACTGTAAATTTAATATTCAGCAATTTGATACTTCAGCTTCTTGGATGAGAAGCGAAATGTCCTCAAAGAAAAACAAGGAAGTCCAGTTGCCCAAAAAAGCACCTTTGGGACAATCATGACCTGGATGAGTGAGAATCTCCATAGACAACTGACGTCTACTTTACAGCACCTCTAAAGGTCTTCTGGGAATGGTCAGACTGAGTTTCCCATTACATTCCGAGTTGGATTCACACATGCCCTGTATCTATATAACAGTGATGGCTAACCTTTTTGCCATCACATGCCAGGAGAGGGAGTGGGGGTCATGCGCATGCGTGCCCACACCCATAATTCTATGCACCCTGCACTCACGCATGCGCCCCCCGCTCCCTCCGCTCCTGGCATGCGATGGCACAGTAGGCCCATTTTTTGCTCTCCCCAACCTCCAGAGCCTTTCTAGGAGTCTGGGGCGGGCGAAAATGGCCTTCCCCATCCCTTCAGAGACCGTCCGGAGGCCAGAAACGGCCCACTTGCCAACTTCCGGTGGGACCGGAAGACCCATTTTTTGCTGTCCCCAACCTCCAGAGCCTTTCTAGGAGTCTGGGGAGGGTTAGCAAACAGGCTGTTTCTGCCCTCCAGAGGACCTCCAGGGGGTAGGGAAGGCCGTTTTCGCCCTTTCCAGACTCCTAGGAAGACTCTGGAGCCTGGAGAGAGAGAAAAATGAGAAAAGGCCCGAAAATTAGCTGGCCAGCATACGGATGCACGCCGGAGCTGAGCTTGCGTGCCCATCAATATGGCTACACGTGCCACCTGTGGCATGTGTGCCATAGGTTCGCCATCACAGCTATTTAACATGTTTAACCAGGCTAGTGAGGTATTAGAGGTTGCACGTACATAACATGTTAAGCTATGGATTTGTTTGCCAGGGGAGTGGGTTATGGCTTAGCTACATCTGTGAATCTAAGCCATCTGAAGGTTTATGGTTCAATATGTTGTGCCGCCCCAGTAAATGGGTTAGATTAGGAATCAGGTTCAGCATGTTATGTGAGGACATTCATTGAAATCATCGTGATGCGTTAATGACAAATTAAACTACCACTGATTTCAGTCACTGTTCTTTAAACCCAACCCAAATGACTGGCTGGGCTGACAGATTAATCTTAAACCCAGCTTAATTAAACATTATTGGCATGTGTACAGATGGCTGATCTCCAAACAAACCACATTATGGCCTAATGCGATGGCCTGGTTCACATGACACGCAGCTAGAATCTCGCCTTCAGTGAACCACACATGATCCAATTCCATTTCAGCCTAGCCTAGCATAATGTGCAAACTTTGCCATAGTGTTATTGATGTTTACCCACATTAGGTGCATTCTCATGTACTCTTCGGTGAATTGATTGATTACACAGACATGAGCCCCATTAGGAATTCATTTCTGTCATTCACAGAAAATAGATACCGGATTGAAAGTGTTCCCATCTAAGGCAGGGGTAGGCAATTATGACCCCTTTATGTCCAATTGACTTCAACTCCCAGAATTCTTGAGCCAGCATGGCTGGCTCAGGAATTCTGGGAGTTGAAGTCCACAGGTCATAAAGGAGCCATAATTGCCCATCCTGATCTAAGGGGAACATTCATCTCTGTAGAATTGTCTTTATGGCCCATTATTGTCACTCTATAGTCGGCACTTCACTGGTTGGGAATTCATGGAGCTGTAGTCCCAAGGTCTCCCAAAAGTGCCAGATGGCTACAACACCCAACAGAGATTTGTTTGAACCAACAATGCACAATTTCACCGTTGTTGATAAGGTAGAATATTGCACGAGACCCTTAGTAATCAGTCCATGTCCAAAAGCAACATTTCCCATCCATCCCCATTTCACTTTAATCCTCCCCCATTTAACAATTGTAGTGCTGGTAGAGCAATTTCAGAACATGAGGTTTTTTTGCATTAATAGTTTACAGTATTGGTACACAAAGGCTGTCTGGTTTGATTTGAGGTTCAGTTCTTGGGAAAAAGTCCAATTCACTCTCAGTGAGTCAGGATCTAATCTAGCCCAACACATTGCCCAGATGTGAAGCGAGATTCACAAAACAAAAACTTAACTCTGTTGAGTCCAGCTTGAGAAAAAGAATGACATATATGGAACATCCTCCCACAGAGTGTAAGATTTCAGTAAGGAAGCTGTGGAAATAACAGAATAACAGAGTTGGAGGTTTTCTTGTCCAACCCGCTGCTCTAACAGGAGACCTATGCCATGTTTTAAGTATTTAAAGATGAAGGGGCCTGGTGGCACAGCTGGCTAATAGCCTGTTATTAACATTCAGCTGCCTGCAATTACTGCAAGTTCGAATCTCCCCAGGCTCAAGTTTGATTCAGCCTTCCATCCTTTCTAAGGTAGGTAAATTGAGGACCCAGTTTGTGGGGGCAATAAGCTGACTTTGTATAAATATACAAAAGTATGAAGGCTATTGCTTAATGCATTGTAAGCCGCCCTGAGTCTCCAGAGAAGGGCAGCATATAAATCAAATTAAAAAAAAAAAAATTAACATATTCCAAACAAAAACAAAATAACACTTGCTAATTAATCATGCCCCTACCAATAAATGCTTTATTTTAATTTTAGCTTTCTGTTTATTTTGCATGCAGAAATATACGTCCTTCTATGTTTTGTATATCAACAGCAAATAAAAACGAAAATCTTTCAATATCTACTTAGGGAATACTTTCTATTTAGTTCAGTAGCGCTTAGTCTAGCAAACTGCATTGCAATCAAAGATTTTACAATACCTCCACTAAGTCTTAACTGGTTATTTTTTGAAAGTAAAGTAGCCCAAACTTCCAGGTTCAGAACAAATCAGAGACTGGTTCTGATGAAGATTTCCCAATTTACAGGTGCTATCAAAACTCTTCAAATTTCCCAATTTATTAAATATAAGAATGGAATTTCAGAGAGCAGCAGTGTATATCATCCCAGAGTTTGAAAATAATTTAAAATTCAGTTTAACTAAAGATAACGTTATAGAAACCACTGTGATTTTTTTCTAACACTGAAATCTGTTTATGACTATTTAAAAGTAACTGTATAACTGTATCTCACTCGATATGCTTTTCCTCCTTCGGTTCATGTACCGTTGCGATTTACTTAATTCAATCTCCGCTTCCTACTCTTTGGCTGTCAATGATTCAGACCAGCCAAGATGGCTGATTTTTTCCCCTCCGAAATTAAGAGGTTTCTCCTGGACCTTCGAGGTGATTGCCTTTCCCCCCAAGGTCCTCGAAGAATCCTCTTTTTTCTATTGATCTCTCCGGGATCAATAGCGCCAAAAAGGCTTCCTGGTTGGGAATATTTGGAATTTCAAGAACGGAGCTCCGTTCTCTAGTTCCAAACCCGTTGACATCACCACCGGAAAAATAAAAGTAAATATCTGATGGGGTTTGCGTAATGCACTAAACCACAGTCTCTTATCCTTAGTTTTTGAAAGAAACTACAATTACCTGGATTTTACACCATTCACACACCATTCTATCAACCACCTTCTATCTCTGCATGTTGTTAAGTTAACAAGGGTAACTTGTTAACTCAAGTTACCCTTGAGTTCAGTGTGATTTTCCCCAGATTTACATATGATGATGATAATTTCCTTGCATTTTCCTGCAAGGGCAAGGTCTATTTTTTTCATATCAACCAAGAATTTATTTATTGATTGCATCAAGAATTGACTGACCACCTTGTCGCCCAAATCTGATATCATGGGCTGAGAGAGAGCAACTTGCCCAAAGTCACCCAGCTTGTTTTCATGCCTAAAACAGAATTAGAACTCAAAGTCTCCCAGTTTCTAGCCTGGGGCCTTAACTGCTAGACCAAACTAGTACACGAGCAAAGTGTGTAATATGTGTGAACATGGGTTCAACTGATGGTTTTAAGTAGGTTTTTACAACTAACAGCTCCTTTCATCTACAAAAGAACTGCTTTGGAGACACTAGTGAAAAATGGGGCATAAATCTGAATTCATCCCATTTAAGTGCATCCCAAGAAAAAAATTGATTGAACAGAATCAGATACACATCTTGATGTCTTCTAGAAAATTTGGATTATAACTCCTACAATTGCTTGTCTTTGGTCATGCTGCTAGAAGCCATGGGACTTGGAAGTCCAAAATGTTTGGCAGATATCACTTGTAAAGTCACAACTTGATGCCATTGAGTTCTACATGTTGGGATTTGCATTTTAACTATAGACACATTTATTTTAACAATATCCCCTATGTACAAAGCCCTTATTATATATTATATATTATGTATTTCTCTCTGGCTAGAGAGAAATACACATAAAACCTACGAAAAAGAAAGAAAAACAAATATTGTACCTTTACAGGGAGGATACATGAGATGAGGGTGTGGCTAACTGATGAGGCCTCATAAGGCCGAAATAGATCTATCTTAGTCTCCCAATGGGCAGCAAAGGGTCTGCTGGCTGCCAGAAGGAAAAAAAAAAGGCCAGAAACTAGTGAATTGTGATTTCACTGAACTAGGGCTACATAATATCTTGGTTTACGTAGGTGGAACCTGGCTAGAGAGAAATACACATAAAACCTACAAAAAAGAAAGAAATATATATATATGTATGTATGTATGTATGTATGTATGTATGTATGTATGTATAGTTAATATTTCAGGTTTCTTCCCGTGTAATTCTGTATGTATATGTATATACATACATATACATACATTGTGTATGTATATGTATATGTATATGTATATGTATATGTATGTATGTATATGTATGTATGTATGTATGTATGTATGTATATATATATATATATATATATATATATATATATATATATATATATATATATATATAACACTGTATTATTTCGTTCCATTGTTTTAACTGGGATGTAGTTATGACTGATTTTGTGGGCTTATTCTCTTAGTATAAATCAACCTTTTATATTCTGGTACATTCCAGTGGTTTGAACTTCAACTCCCATGGTCCCTAGCCAGCAGAGCTAGAGGACATCAAGAGAGGGAAAGCTAAGTAAATATTTACTGGAATATCAACATATGACCACAGAATAATTGACATAAACACCAAGTGGAAAGCAAGTCAGTATCCAGGCAGGGATACTTCTCCCAGGAGGATGACCACTAGAATAATTGTAGAATAGAAATGTCAGGAAGTCACAGTTATCTTTAGCAGTTTTCTCAGTTCTCTTAGTTTCAGCCAATCGTGACTGCACAATTGAACAGAAGAAAAAAAAACCAGTGTCCATCCTCCTGCATCTGAAGACTTAACACTATTTGGGTGGTGGGTCAGTCAATGACTTTTCAACATATTCCCCAAATGATCGCCTGTCAAGAGTCATTTTGCCTTCTCCAGATTGTAGCTAGGCGATTTAAGAATTTGATTTATCCTTGGAGAGGATTGTGAGCATTTGCTGTCCTCTGGTGGAGAAATAAAGAATAGAAAATCTTATAGTTGAATATTATTTTTATTTATGGCTCTTCTTAAATAGCAGCACTAAAATGCTGTTATCTAGTAAGGAGCTGGCTTTAAAGTATGCTGGCAATAAAAAATATTTACTACATTTCCAACCCTGGCAACAAAGCATAAGAAGCGGAAGGCAATGGGGGAAAGCCACTTACGTAATAATTATTCTGGGGATCAAAGCTGTTCTCTTCCTTCCTATGGTCAGTAATCCAAGCTGGATGCTGGGCACCCAGATTGTAATCATGTGACCAGAAAGGTGGAGGGACTGTGATGACCAGAACATCAAGGCTGTAAGTACCACTCATTTAGCCTGGTTGTAAATTTGAATGATTGCTGAACAAGTGGTCGTTAACTGAGGACCAGCTGTAGTATTTGCACTCTACCACCCTCTTGTGGTCAGTAGGTCATCAGTTGCTACTGCAGAGTCAGTGCTACTAAATTTGGATCTCCAAAGAGCAACCCCTAGCTTATAGCTAACTAAATACAAAGGCTTCCATGGTGGCCATGGTGTGCCTAAGTATTAATAGCTTTGGTCAAATTTTCACATGTTCAAAAGTTTGGCAGGGTTCTGAGGATGCAGTGTAACCCAGCATCACCCAACTAAGGCTTTTTTTTTAATTTTCAAAAAACTTTTATTAAAATGTAAAATATGAAAATACTAATGCAAATATATCTGTAACAAAAATACATCCATGATAGTTGTACAATTCAACGTCGTTCCAACAGTACACAAATCTTAACTCTATTCATATATTCTCAGATATTCCTTCCTGATCAAATATATGTAAACACAATTTATGTCTTATTTTGATCTATATATTTCTATTTTTATTTTGTATCCATTGATACCAGTTTTCCCAGGTTGAGTAATATTCCGAGTCTTCCTTGTTATTTAATTCTATAGTAAGTTTATCCATTTCTGCACACTTAAAAATTTTCCGGATTATTACACAATCTGTCAGTGTAGAGGACACTTTCCAGGCTTGTCTGAGTACAATTCTTGCTGCTGTAATAATATGAATGATCAAATGTTTAATCTTTTTAGGATATTTTTCCTTAATGATCTCCAGAAGAAACAGTTCAGGCTTCAATTCTATTTGGCAATGTGTAATTTCATTTAACCATTTTTGTATTTTAATCCAGTATTTTTTTGATTTCTGGACAAAGCTACCATACATGAAAAAAAGTACCTTATGCTTTTTTTATATTTCCAGCAGTTAGGGTTTAGATTGGAGTACATTTTTGCATGTCTTATTGGGGCTAAATGCCACCAATAGAACATTTTATACTGATTTTCTTTATATGTGGCGGATTTTGTTAATGTATAATTTTTCTTCCAAATTTTTTCCCAATCTTCTAACTCAATATTATGTCCCACATTTTTTGCCCAAGCTATCACTGGCCCCTTTACGATTTCTTCTTCCAACTAAGACTTCTATCAGGTGTGAGCTACATTTTAGAATAGATTTCTCCAGAACTTCCATTGCATTGGATTTTCATGTGGTCCCAAGCCTCTTCCCAAGAGCTGGGTCTAAAAGGATGGTTCCATCATTATCAAGCTCCCCATAGTCTACTAAACAGATTCCCTGGGAACTATAAGGAGGGGACAATGGTTCTCTTGGCTCAGACTCTCATCTCCATGTGGATTCCAACCATTACATATTGTCATAGTCAAGCTTTGAAGGTCAAAAAAAGTCACCCAAGTTATATAGGCCAGCATTGCATTAGTGTTATCCAACTCTTGTTGAAAAAACAAATATGTTGCCAGATAAGCTCTGGAAAATGCAGATCATTGGCAATAACCCTGTCTACATTCACTGTAGAAAAGGCTGTGTTTACACAACATAATGAAGCAGCTATATATCTAGAATCTGCATCTACCTAATTTGAAAGCTTAGTTAGAGTATGATCTTGCCCATCGGATTACTTATGGTTCAGTATATCTTGCAAGACCAGAAAATGTTTAAATTCAATAGCCAGATGATACATATTGCAAGAATATGATCTGAGTGAAGACAGGATGACTGCTCTGAAAAAACTAAGGGAAACTAATTTTATTAGATGGATGGATGGATGGATGGATGGACGGACATTTGGCACAAATAAATACATTTTGCTGAACTTTATGCTCCCTTGCAATAACAAAATGTACGAAAGTGAGGATCTTGTTAGCAAATTCAAATAAAAATGAAAGCCTATCTCAAAACAGCTGTGTCATGATGAAATATTATTCTTCCGTATGATTCCACCCAAGATGAGGAATTCCATTTCATCAATTTGTTGGCCTTCATCAGATAATAATGAAGGCCCCTCCGTGGATGTCCCCTTGTTCTGGAGGAGAAGTTTGTGATGAGGTTTTTAATGAGGTTGAGAGCTAAAGCTGGCGTAGTGTATTCTACCAGAAGAGTGACTCAGACTCATGCCACACAGGTCTTAGCAGAAGAGCCAAGTTAAGTGTATCAACCCATTTAGTATAGTTAGAAAACAAATATACTGGATCAGTGGTGAAATGTAAAATTTGTTGCTACTGGTTCTGTGGGCGTGGCTTGGTGGGGGGGATAATGTGACTGAATGGGCGTAGCCAACATTTTTTTTTTTTACTTTTAAAACCATTTTTTCTATAACCTCTTCAGCCGAAGAAGTTGTTAAAAAATGCTTTTAAAAGCCTCTGACGATCCCAGCTGAGTTGCCTGATCATCAGAGGCTTTTTTTTCTTTTAAAACCATTTTTTCTACAACCTCTTCGGCCGAAGAAGTTGTTAAAAATGCTTTTAAAAGCCTCTGACGATCCCAGCTGAGCCGCACGATCATCAGAGGCTTTTTTTTTACTTTTAAAAGTATTTTTTCTGGCCAAAGAGGTTGTAGAAAAAATGCTTTTAAAAATAATTTAAAAAGCCTTTGATGATCGCGTGGCTCAGTTGGGCTGGGGGGGGGCAGGGATTTTTGCCACCGGTTCTCTGAACCACCCGCCGCTCTCACTACCAGATCGGGTGATCCGGTCCGAACCGGGAGCATTTCACCCCTGTACTGGATCATTCGTCTCCCGGGTCAACACAGACTGTGTCAAATATTAGAGCCATGGTAACACAGTTGTTAGAATGCAGTACTTCAGGCTGCTTCTGCTGATGCTGGCTGCCTGCAATTTGGCAGTTCAAATCTTACCAACTCAAGGTTGACTTAGCCTTCCATCCTTCCGAGGTGGATAAAATGAGGATCCAGATTGTTGGGGACAATAGCTGTCTCTGTAAACCTCTTACAGAGGGCTGTAAAGCACTATGAAGCGGTATATAAGTCTAATTACTACTGCTATTGCTAGAGTCATGGGTGAAATCCACTTACCTTTGCTACCAGTTTGCAAAAGTGAGCGCACATGCCTCCTCCACAAATACGCAGAGCCTTCTGCGCATGTGCAGAGGGTCAAAAACAGGACGTGATGACATCCGGGCAGGTGGGTGGAGCCTCCCACCGCCAGCACTACCAGTTTGCCTGAGCCAGATAGAACCAGCTGAATTTCACCACTCTAACGAGTTCCTGGTCATCTATTGACATCAGGATTCAGGAGCTATGGTTAACTAACCAGGGCTTAGCCCTGGAAGGACAATAAGTACAAGAAAGACAAAAATTTATAATGTGTTTGAATATTGCATCATTATGGACTCCTATTATAAATCAGAACCCACACCATGGTGATACTTAAAATGAATGCTTGAACTATGGAAAATAATTTATCCAGATTCAAATATTATTCAACAACAATTAAAGTCCCAAAAGTGCTTTTTTTAAGAGGCAACTGGATTTTCTGGTTTTTCTTTGAAGACGTTTCGCTTCTCATCCAAGAAGCTTCTTCAGCTCTTGAATGAGAAGCTTAACGTCTTCAAAGAAAAACCAGAAGGTTCAGTTGCCTCTTGAAAAAAGCACCTTTAGGACAACCACAACCTGGATGGCTGAGAATCTCCATAGACATTTAGCAGATCAAAGGAAATTCATTATCAGAAATAAAATATTCAGGGATGAAGAGTCGGAAGAGATGCAGAAGAATTGTGGAAATGGAACACCCGATAACAAGAATGGCCATGATGGTTCCAGTGGTTATTTGCACATTGAGTGCCTTAGCACTCAATGGTTAGTATTTACAAAATATGTAAATTCACAAAATATTTGTCAATTAACAGAAATTGGAGACCGCTTCAGTTCATCAGAGGCTGTTCTTAGAAGGAGATGGAGAGAAATTTATACTCATCAATCTCTGGTGCCATTTCCCATGCTTTTTTTTTTTTTTTTTTTTTTTTTTGATTGAAGAAACGTCTACTCTTACATACCAGTAGCAAAGAGGAGAGAGATGAGAAACAGCCTGAATTTGTCTTTCCTAACCCCAGCTAACTCACCCACCACTACCAAGAGCCTTGGTAGTACAGTGGTCTAAAGCACCCTGTTATTAAGACCAGCTGCCTGCAATTACTGCAGGTTCGAATCTCGCCAGGCTCAAGGTTGCCTCAGCCTTCCATCCTTTCTAAGGTAGGTAAATTGAGGACCCAGTTTGTGGGGGCAATAAGCTGACTTTGTATAAATATACAAAAGGATGAAGGCTATTGCTTAGCGCATTGTAAGCCGCCCTGAGTCTCCAGAGAAGGGCAGTATATAAATCAAATTAAAATAAAAAAAAAAAATCCTCCCTGCCTGGAGCTTTCCACCAACGGAGAGAATGATGTGCCTTCCCCAACCTTGTGCTCTCCAAGTGAATTAGGAATAGAGTACACATTGGTCAGAATTTTTAGGCGTTAATCCCAACATGTCTATGCAGTGCTAGGATGTAGCTGCCATATACCATCCCCTGCTATGATGTAGCTTAGTCACTAGATGGCAGCCAACTGTTACACTGAGACTGAGACCTGCTGCTTTTGTTTGTTAAAAAAATGCAATGACAGAGAGGACACCGGGCTAACTTGCTTCTTTGAGCTCTTCACCCTATTCCACCAGTGGTGGGTTTCAGATTATGTTACTACCATTCACCGTGTGCATGCACGCTCAATTCGTGCTCGTGCGCACCCCGTTCACGCACGTGCCTGCCTTCCATGCATGCACCCGGCCTTCCACATATGTGCTTTGCTCACATACAGATCTTTCGTGCATGCGCCCGGCATCATAGGCAGTGGTGAAATCCAATTTATTACCGGTTCTGTGGGCGTGGCTTGGTGGGCGTGGCTTGGTGGGCATGGCAAGGGAAGGATCCTGCAAAATCTTCATTCCCTCCCCACTCCTGGGGGAAGGATATTGCAAAATCTCCATTCCCACCCCACTCTGGGGTCAGGCAGAAGTGGCATTTGCCGGTTCTCCAAACTACTCAAAATTTCCGCTACCAGTTCTCTAGAACCTGTCAGAACCTGCTGGATTTCACCCCTCTAAATAGGATGGCATAGAGCCAGGGCGGGGGGGGAGGGGGACAATTTTCGCTACCGGTTTGGGCAAACTGATCCGAACCGGCTGAATCCCACCCCTTTCCAATTAATTCATTTCCCTTTTAGTCCTCACTTCCTGATATGCTTAATTATTTATTTTGAATGCATTAGATTTAGAGGTCGCCTTCTTTTTAATACTGTGGAATTTTGCTCTGAGCGATGAAGTTGCTTGGATGAGCAATGAAAGAAAGTTTGGTCCAGTTGCTATGATTCAACCTTTAGACACTCTGGAAGGGCAACATAGCAAATCCGCAGCTGAAATCTTTTGCTTTTCTCTCAACTCAGCAGGGGAGACCATCCTCACTTCATACTCATGGATTGCAACCTGGGGCAGATAACCGCACCATGTATGGTCAGCAGACCTGGTTTGTTATCTGTGGGTGACAGATTGTGTCCCCAAGAGGTTGGCATGTGGCAAAATTCCATCGGACTGTGAATTATGGGTACCATTGTAGGAAGTTAGCACCCACCCCTTTCCTAGAGGAATGAAATATTTTGGGAAATATTAAAAAGACAGAATATTATGTTTCCCTGGGTGAGAATGGAGAAGCATGTTTTAAAGACAAAGCAGCTCCCATCTTCCTGCTCCCACCCTTTGTCAATGGGCCAGAGGCAGAATCTCAATCTTTGTCAATGGACCATCATCTGCAACACAATAGGATCCATCTAGAAGCAGAAACTCACCGCATGGCACCTGGGAAGATTACATCAGCCAGCAAGGCTAGCTAAAACCCCCCACCCCCTGGGAGTCTGACAACCAATCAGGATACTCTTTCGGGGCCTCAGGAAGTTCAAAGACAGAGAGGGCATAAAAACCTGGGGACTCGCTGTGTCTCGCCCTTTTTCTGTTCAGGAACTCAAGCCATGTGAACCTGTCCACCATTAAACCATCTTTCCAAGCAGTCTCCATGTTTCCAGTGTCTTTTTCCCCACTTGGAGCTGAACCCAGAAGGATATTTCTTCCTACCCCATGGTACCAATATACTTCAAAAGTAGGTGGGGAAGATTGGTCTGTAGGCCTCTGACTGGCCATCGTTGGGCAAAGTTGGCACAAACTGTTCTTCCTTTGCAGACATTCCAGCCATTAGGGATAAACTTGGTTAGAGCTTGTCAGTGAGACACTCCCTGCTTAACAAATATTTATTTATAGGCACATGAGTGTTCCTTGCCCACTTGCTCACTCTTACACACACACACAAACTTTCAATATTCAGGCTGGCCATGCTTTTAAGCGGGCCAAAATATTCCTGGCTTTCTTTTTGAAGTTGTAAAATGTCACCCCCAAAGTATTTATAGATATAATTCCAGCTCCAAGGACTTGGAGGATTTTCAGTAACTGACGTAAGAAATGGTGTGGCTCGTTGCAAAAGAACCTTCTAACTGTTGTCTTTCTTAAATTGTATTGCTCTTTTTAGTGATGTACTTATAGTATATCTATATAGTATATATACTATATAAGCTACTGATCCAGTTCTACAGAGGAATTATTGAGTCTGTCATCTGCACCTCTATAACTGTCTGGTTTGGTTCTGCAACCCAACAAGATAGACACAGACTTCAGAGGATAATTAGAACTTCAGAAAAAACAATTGCTACCAACCTGCCTTCCATTGAGGACCTGTATACTGCACCAGTCAAAAAGAGGGCTGTGAAAATATTTACAGACCCCTCGCATCCTGGACATAAACTGATTCAACTCCTACCCTCAAAATGACGCTATAGAACACTGCACACCAGAACAACTAGACACAAGAACAGTTTTTCCCCAAACACCATCACTCTGCTAAACAAATAATTCCCTCAACACTGTCAAACTATTCATTAAGTCTGCATTACTATTAATCTTCTCATCGTTCCCATCACCCATCTCTTTCCACTTATGATTGTATGTCTGTAACTTCGTTGCTGTATCCTTACGATTTATATTGTTTCCTAGTATGGTTCGATTGCTTATTTGTACCCTATGACTATCATTAAGTGTTGTATCTTATGATTCTTGACGAACGTATCTTTTCTTTTATGTACACTGAGAGCATATGCACCAAAGACAAATTCCTTGTGTGTCCAATCACACTTGGCCAATAAAAAAATCCATTCTATTCTATTCTATAAGCATTCTTCTGTTAAACTGATCTTTTTAATTCATCCCTGCATTCCCTTAGTAATGTTGTTGTTATGTTAAGAAGAGCTTGGATGAGAAGCTCTTTAAAGAAAAACCAGAATGTCCAGTTGCCTCTTGAAAAAAAAAAAACCTTTGGGATGTATGGCAGTGTTATTTTTTTCACATCTTGTATTGGTTGTATTGCAGTGAGTTGAGTAGTCAGACATGTTCAGATAAGATTGCATGGGTATCAATTTTGTTGAAAGATTGATAGCCCATTTGCTTTTGCTGTGTTCTGGGTTTTTGCAATGCATTTGTGCCAGTGGTGGGTTTCAATTTTTTTTTTACTACCGGTTCTGTGGGTGTGGCTTGGTGGGCGTAGCATGGCTTGGTGGGCATGGGTTGATGGGAGTGGCAGGGGAAGGTTACTGCAACATCCCCATTTTCTCCCAATCAGCTGGGACATGGGAGGCAGAGAATAGATGGGGGCGGGGCCAGCCAGAATTTTTACTACCGGTTCTGTGAACTACTCAAAATTTCCGCTATTGGTTCTCCAGAACTGGTCAGAACCTGCTGAAACCCACCTCTGATTTGTGCCCATCTGTATACTACTCTTACACAAGGGTAGAGGGTAGAATTACAATTAATGTACCCTTTAACAGCCAGAAGGTGGCAGTACTTGACTAGCCCTGCCTGTATGCTGAAGTTGAACAGGGTTGGGACTAGTTAGTAATGGAATGGGAGTGTCAAGCTCTTTAAGGTAAGCAAAGGTACAAAAAATGAATCACTTGGATTTCTGAAAAGATCTTTATTGCTCCTAGGTAAAACACAGAATCTTGAACGCCTGCTGAAGCAATCCTTAATAGATCAACTTACACCTATCATAATTAGAGCCATGGTAGTGCAGTGGTTAGAATGCAGTATTGCAGGCTAATTCTGCCGACTGTCAGCAGTTCAATTCTCACTGGCTCAAAGTTGATTCAGCCTTCCGTCATTCAGAGCAGAGGTCAGTAAAATGAGGACCCACATTGTTGGGGGCAATATGCTGACTGTGTAAACCGCTTAGAGAGGTCTGTAAAGCACTGTGAAGCAATATAAGGTAGGCCTCGACTTACAAAAGTTCAGTTAGTGACAGTTCAAAGTTACAACGGCATTGAAAAAAGTGATTGATGACCCTTTTTTAGAGCTATGACCTTTGCAGCATCCCCATGATCATGTACCATATTTTTCGGACTATAAGACGCACCTAAATTTACAGGAGGAAAACAAGAAAAAAATGGTTTTTGGCTTCCGCACATCAGTTTTTTCGCCCTCCCAGGCCCCCAGAAGCACTCTGCAGTGCTCCTCATGGCCCGTTTTCACCAAAAGTGCACCATTTTTGCCAAAAACATGCCTATTTAGGCCTATAGAGTGCTTCTGGGGGTTGGGGAGGGCAAAAACGTGACGCGCAAAGGCAGTGGTGGGTTTCAAATTTTATTACTACCAGTTCTGTGGGTGTGGCTTGGTGGGTGTGGCTTGGCTTGGTGGGCGTGGCTTGGTGGGCGTGACAGGGGAAGGATGCTGTAAAATCTCCATTCCCTCCCCTATCTAGGGGAAGGTTACTGCAAAGTCCCCATTTCCTCATGATCATCTGGGACTCAGGAGGCAGAGAATAGATGGGGGCGGGGCCAGTCAGAATTTTTACTACCGGTTCTCCGAACTACTCAAAATGTCCGCAACCGGTTCTCCAGAACTGGTCAGAACCTGCTGAAATCCACCCCTGAGCGAAGGGCTTGGGAGGCCAAAAATGGGCCTGTTTTTGGTGAAAACGGGCTGTGAGAAGCACTGCAGAGTGATTCTGGGGGCTTGGGAGGGTTCAGGAGGCCAAAAATGCCTGTATTCAGTCTATGGAAAGAATGCAGTAATGGTGGTATGAGAAACAGACTCGCCAGTCAGAAATTTGACAGAGTCATGAAGTGAAGCAGCAAACAGTGTATTATAAAATAAGTTCTTACAAGAGCAGGGGGCCAGCTAATGTGGGCACACCCAGGAATAGATTTCACCTACTTTTTATTCCCTCAACCCAAAGCACAAATCCCTCCCCTGCAGCCCCTTTTGACAAAGACTACAGAGTCACAATCTTCTCGGAATGCCTCTTCCCCTCTCCATGAACTTCCTCATGTTTTATCTGTCACCTCACCTTTTGCCCAGTTCCCTTTTTTTTCCTAGACTACCTTTTCTCATTTTAAAATTGATTTCTTAACCTATATTTCTTGTTTCCTTAGAATCTTTGCAGTGTAGGAAGTTAGCACCCACCCCTTTCCTAGAAGAATGAAATATTTTAGGAAATATAAAAAAGGCAGAATATTATGTTTCTCTGGATGAGAAATGGAGAAGCATGTTTTAAAGACGAAGCAGTTCCCACCTTCTTGCCCCACCCCCTTTGTCAATGGGCCAGAGGCAGAAACTCAATTCCCTCCCATCTTTGTCAATTGACCATCATCTGCAACACAATAGGACCCATCTAGCAACAGAAACTAACACAATAGGACCCATTTAGCAACAGAAACTCACCACATGGCACCTGGGAAGATTACATCAGCCAGCAAGGCTAGCTAAGACCCCCACCCCCTGGGAGTCTGACAACCAATCAGGATACTCTTTCTGGGCCCCAGGAAGTTCAAAGCCAGAGAGGGCATAAAACCCGAGGACTCACTGTATCTCAGCCCTTTTCTGTTCAGGAACTCAAACCATGTGAACCTGTCCACCATTAAACCATCTTTCCAAGCAGTTTCCATGTTTCCAGTGTCTTTTTCCCCACTTGGAGCTGAACCCAGAAGGATATTTCTTCTAACAGCAGCATAAGCATAATAAATTGAATCAAGCAGTTAATTTCTCTACTGTATTACTAGACTGTGTGGTTAAAACTGTTAACTAACCTGCCTATCTAAGCTGACTCGCTTATCGATGCAGCAGGAACCTGCAAAGGTTGAACTGGGAAGCCTGAATGAAAAATTAAAAACAATCACAAACCACTTCCATATTCTGACCATGAGCTCATTCAGAAGGAAGCCTGACTTGAAGGAGACTTATTGGTTAAAATGTTGTCAGGGCAACTGCCTTGGTGGCGCAGCGGACTAAAGTGCTATTAAGTAGCGCTTAGCTGCCAGCTGCCTGCAATTACGGCAAGTTCAAATCTCACCAGGCTCAAGGTTGACTCAGCCTTCCATCCTTTCGAGGTAGGTAAAATGAGGACCCAGATTGTGGGGGCAATAAGCTGACTTTGTATAAAAAAGAACACCGCTTGGGGTGGGGGGCAAAAGCCCTACTAAGCAGGTATATACAAAAGTATGAAGGCTATTGCTTAACACATTGTAAGCCGCCCTGAGTCTCCAGAGAAGGGCGGCATGTAAATCGAACCAATAAATAAATAAATAAATTTATCAATGTTTCCTTTCTGACTTGTGAGGTTTACCTTGAATTGAAATTAATTGGCCTGTGTCAGCCTCTCAAGCAACACAAGAAGCTCTACTTGAATTAACCTCATTTGCTGAGGTTTTCTTCGGTGGGAAAATATAGACCTACGCCTGGAAACTTTTCTATGCAGGGTCTGCTCTACAACTATGGCTCTTCCAGTGGTGAAATCCAAATTTTTACTACCGGTTCTGTGGGCGTGACTTGGTGGGAGTGGTGTGGCTTGGTGGGAGTGGCAGGGCAGGGATATTGCAAAATCTCCATTCCCTCCCCACTCCTGGGTGGGAGGATATTGCAAAATCTCCATTCCCACCCCACTCTGGGGCCAGCCAGAGGTGGTATTTGCCGGTTCTCTGAACTACTCAAAATTTCCGCTACCGGTTCTCCAGAACCTGTCAGAACCTGCTGGATTTCACCCCTGGACTCTTCTCAATTACATCCCATCCATGGCCTTGCTCCATGTTGTGTGCATATTTATTTACTACCTTTCCATAGCTGCCCACCTCAGCCAAATAACTCTGGGTGGCTTACGCTTCAAAAACTATAAACTAGTTAAAACAATTAAAAATAATAAAAACTTCAAAAAATTAAAACATACAGCAGCCAAGATACTTAACCAACTAGGAGTAAAGCCAAGAAACAGAGCTCTTAGCACAAGCCCAGACCTGCAAGCAAGCTTTTAAAGCAAGTTTTTAAAGGAAAAAGTTTTTTTTTCCCCAAGAGAGAGAATATTCCACAAAGTAGGAGCTACAACAAAGAAGGCCTTTTAGTTCCCACCAATTGCTGATGGGTCTGGCAACATGCCCAATCTCCTGGATCTCTAGAAAGAGTAAAGAGCACAGAGAAGAGCAACAGAGATGATTAGGGGACTGGAGCAGGGATGAAATGCAGAGCCTCCCGCTGGTTTTACTACCGGTTCTTGCGAACCGGTCCGAACCGGGGGCAACCCACCACTTATATAAAGAATGCTTGCGGGAATTGGGTTATGTCTTGAAAAGAAGGACTAGGGGAGACATGATAGCAGTGTTCCAATATCTCATGGGTTGCCACAAAGAAGAGGATGTCAAACTATTCGCCAAAGCACCTCAAAGTAGGATAAGAAGCAATGAATGGAAACTAATCAAGGAGTGAAGCCACCTAGAATTAAGGAGAAATTTCCTGATAGTTAGAACAATTAATCAGTGGAATGAATTGCCTTCAGAAGTTGTGAATGCTCCAACACTGGACATTTTTAAGATGTTGGATAACCATTTGTCTGACATGGCATAGAGTTTCCTGCCTGAGCAGGGGGTTGGACTAGATGACCTCCAAGGTTCTTTTCAAGTCTAGTATTCTGTTATTCTGGATCGAATTGGATGGGTAGAGACTCTTGGAAAAAGACAGTTCCTCAGGTACACAAAAAGGGTCATAGAGGTTCTTGGAGGGGGGGGAATGCAAAAATATCAAGGCAGCCATCTCTTTTAAGGATCTGAAGGCCAGAAGAGCTGTGGTGGAGGAGTTACTGCAAATGTGGAAATGAACAGCCCCAAAGCCAGTGGTGGTATTCAGCCGGTTTGGACCGGTTCGGGCAAACTGGTAGTGGAGATGGTGGGTGCCCACTCACCCGGGCGCTATGACTTCCAATTTAGCCAGGTTTTCGAGGCCTGGTGCATGTGCAGAAGGCGCACGCCAGTAGTGGGTTGACCCCAGTTCAGACTGGTTCGCAAGAACTGGTAGTAAAACTGGCATGAGGCTCCACCCACCACCCCGGATGTCATCATAGGCGATCTGTGCACGCGCAAAAGCTTCTGCATATGTGCAGAAGCTCGGTGTCCCATTGCGAACCAATAGTAAAGGTAAGTAGAACCCACCTCAGGGCCCGCGTGAGCACAGCACGTGCGCGGAAGGGCAGGTGCATGTGCAGAAGGTGCACGCGCAGCTAACCGGTGGTAAAAATATGTGAAACCCACCTCTGCCCAAAGCCCTATAGAGCAACAGCATTTAAAAAAAACACACACAGAGACAGAGGTGTTACTGCAATTTCAAATACCCTTCAGCTGGGTCAAAAAAGGCTCAGGAGTGGAACATTGGGACCAAAGTGATTCAGATATGCTTCTGAAGATCCCCATGTGTTTGTGCAATATCCTGAGCCTTCTTCAGTTCTAGCAGGAGATCTGACGTTTTTCAGGAAAAAAAAAAAACCCAAGAAAGTCCAGTTGCCTTTTGGAAAAAGCACCTTTGGGATAACCATGACCTGGATAATTGGGACTCTCCATAGACATCTTGAGCCTTTATTCATTTGAGCCATGATTTGATCAATTAAAGGGGATGTGGTGGCGCAATGGCTAAGATGTTGAGCTTGTCGATCAAAAAGGTCGGCAATTTGGCAGTTCGAATCCCTAGTGCAGTGTAACGGAGTGAGCTCCCATTACTTGTGCCAGCTTCTCCCAATCTAGCAGTTCAAAAGCATGTAAAAAATGCAAGTAGAAAAATAGGGACCATCTTTGGTGGGAAGGTAACAGCGTTCCATGCGCCTTTGGCGTTTAAGTCATGCCGGTCACATGACCACGGAGACGTCTTCAGACAGCGCTGGCTCTTCGGCTTTGAAACGGAGATGAGCACCGTCCCCTAGAGTCGGGAACGACTAGCACATATGTGCGAGGGGAACCTTTACCTTTACCTTGATGAATTAATACAATTGTCTGAGTCCGTACAGCATCCTAGAGTAACCGCCTTGACTTTGTATTATATAATTAGCCACAAAATAGCCAGGTGCATGATAGTTTGGCTTTCTAAGTAAAAGCAACCTATTTCAAAATGTGTCCTATTAGATTGCAGTTCAAAATGGTATTACCTCAGCTAATATGGTTTTAAACAATAATTATGGTTTTGTATTATGTACAAGTCGGTCCCTATGGTATGTTTACTGAACCCTAGTTAGAAGACTGTGCCTTCACATATTAGATAAACATAATCCTCCACAAAGCAAGGTAGACAATGCCCCAGACAATAATTTATTTAGAAACCATCCTGAATTAGGTTGGGCTTATCCAGCTGGGTGACTTTGGCCCAGTCACTGTCCCTCAGCCCAATTCACCTCACAAGTTTCTTGTTGTGGGGAAAATAGGAGGAAGAAAGAGCATTAAGTATATTCACCATCTTATGTTATTTATAAAAATAATAGAGGTAGGAATAAAAAAAAAAAGGTCTTTAAAAAAATAATCTTGCAGCTGCTTTGTCTGTCAAAAGATTTGTTTTTGCTCTCCATTCCATACAGCAGGGACCAGTCGTACCAAAAACGGTGGCGTGATTTTACAAGCCAAAATCTTCAAGTTCATGACCACGTGATTCTCTTCTTCTGAAAGAAAGCCCACAGTGATAAAAAAAAATGTGTCTGAATGAGCCTTTTGTTGTGTCTATTTGAGCTGCCTGCTTCAATGAATTCTACAGGGAAGGGACAGATTTTTCTCCCTTTAGTGCCTGTTGATTCTTCCATTAAGTCATCAGAATCACAACATTGTTTTAAATGATGCATCATCAAGTCAACTCTAGCAACCACATAGATAGGGGTTTTTTTTCCCCATGAAGACTGGCAAGGCAACCTATTAAATATACGTATTTGGAAAAGTGCTGATGTTTTTGAATTTTGTTCAAAACAAAATTGGAGAGCTAGGGAATGGGAATTTGCATTGTGCAGATTACAGGCAGTATTCAATATTTCACCATTCATTTAATGATCGTTCAAAGTTACAATGGTGCTTAAAAAAAGTTACTTTTGACCAGTCCTCACATTTATGACCATTGCAATGTCCCTGTGATCATATGATAAAAATTAGGGCACTTAGCAACTGGCATGTATTTATGACAGTTGTAGGATCTTGGGGGGTGGAGGGTGTTACGTGATCACTATTTCCAACCTTCCCAGAGACTTTCATCAAACAAGGTTAATGGGGGAAGCCAGATTCACTTAAGGACTGAATGATTTGCTTAACGAATGCAGCAAAAAAACCCTTGTACAGTCAGACCTGACTCATTTAACAACGTTTAATGATAGACACTCCAGTCCCAATGAGCCGTGGTGGCGCAATGGTTAGAATTACAGGCTAATTCATTGCTCACTGCCAGCAGTTCGATTCTGACCGGTTCAAGGTTGACTCAACCTTGCATCCTTCCGACGTTGGTAAAATGAGGACTCCCATTGTTGGGGGCAATATGCTGACTCTGTAAACTGCTTAGAGAGGGCTGTAAAGCACTATGAAGTAGTATATAAGTCTAGATGCTATTGCTATAATTCTAAGACTACTTGTATGGGCTGCAGAAACAATTACTATGAAATACATGGAGGCTGCAAAGCCTGTCTCACCTGATTGGTTAGGGTACTAGGCAACTCCTCTCCATCATTTTCAAAATGAATTTCTACTTCTCTGTGGATAAAAGCACTTCTTGGTTATAGAATACATCACTTTCACCCACAGGCATCTTAAGCAGAAGAGCTTTGATAGCCAAGGCTCCTTGTGGCTAGCAGAATGAGAAATGAATCATTTAGAAAGTGTCTCAATGACTTCACAAGCATTAGGGCAAGGCAATAGAAGTAGGAGATACTTAATATACTTCAAATGTTCTCCAGATATTCAAGTATTAGCAAGAGGTTTTCACTCTGCCTTTAGAGCTCAGTGAACTCTGATTTCAATGTTGGCATGCAACAGCATATTCTTGATAAAATTAAAAAATGACACCAATCATGAATGGGCAGCCATATGAATTCATTAAACAATCAAACAAATTGTTCTACTTGGCCTTAGTTTCCATATTCTGTGTTTCCAAATATACTGAAAATAATTGTTATTCAATTTTTGTATTAAATTAAATTTATATTCCATTTTACCTGCAGAAGCTCAAGATAGTGTATGAAACATGCCTCTCGTTGTTGTTTTTCTTTAACAGTGAGAGAGTTTGGATTGAGAACAATCGGCTTAAATATGTGCAATTATTTTCTGTGGACTCAACCCTGGACTTCCTTACGTTATAGTTCCATTCATTAGACATGCATTCAGCACATGGGTTCCTCCAGTTTGTGGAGGGAAGACTGCCATGTATGAAATATTTCCAAGATGCCAGGCAAAATGTTAGCATTAACTCTGTAGTTGTATCAGTGGTGGGTTGCCTCCGGTTCGCACTGGTTCTATAGAACCGGTAGTAAAACCGGCAGGAGGTTCCGCCCACTGACCCTGATGTCATCAGAACACTTCTGCGCATGCGCAGAAGCTTCTGCGCGAGCGAAGCAAGTGTGCGCGCATGGCCCCGTTGCAAACCGGTAGTAAAGGTAAGTAGAACTCACCCCTGAGCTGTATGCAATGTCCTTAGAAGTAAATTCACTTGATTTGTGAATACAGAAACCAAGTATCAGAGTATATGAGATAACATCAAATTCTAACACTTTAGGGGTAAAGCGGGACACGAGTATAATAGTTTATTTAAGCCTTGTCTGCTAAGACACCAGCAAATTTGGCAGGAAGGCATGGCCACCTACATAGGAAGTTCCCCGTTAATAGAGACTAGCAATTTGTGTATGCTGTTTCAACCACAGTGGATGTCAGAAGAGAAACAGAGCAACCAGGAGCACACAAAACCTCAATTGTAACAAAAAGCTCTTTATATGCTCCAGATCAGTGGTGGGTTCCTCCCGGTTCCGCTGAACTGGTAACAGTAACAATATGACATTACCGAACCAGTTCTGCCCCCCCGCCCCCCAGTGTTATTCTTACCTTTTATTTGGCCCCACCCCCAATCTATTGCTGCCGCCTGAGTCCCAGCTGATTGGCTAGAAGGAATAAATCTGTTTAAATTCTTGCTGCGGGGCTTCAAAGGGCCGCCCTACAGCTGATCAGTGTTAAAAGGCAGTGTGGTGGTAGACCGGTGCCTGCAAAAATAAATGGGTAGACCAGTGGCTCCAAAAACAAATGGGTAGACCGATGCCTCCAAAAACAAATGAGTAAACCGGTGCCTTCAGCAACAAATGAGTAGACCAATGGAGCCCTGCAAGCAGTTAAAAGCCTGGTAGACCAGTACTTCTGCTAAATCCTAAAGAATTGTCACATGACCATCAAGCCACACCCACAAAATAAGCCACGCCCACAGAACCGGTAGTAAAAAAATTTTAGAACCCACCCCTGCTCCAGATGCATGATTGAAAACATAATTCTCTCCCTGATTTGAGAGGAACTAAATCAAGATGCCTTCATTTAAATATGCAAGCAACAGAAACTCTAGATCAGGATTGGGGAACCATGGCCACTTTATGGCTTGTGGACTTTAACTCCCAGAATTCCTGAGCAGCTGGCTCAGAAATTCTGGGAATTGAAGTCCACAAGTCATAAAAGGGCCATCGTTCCCCACCCCTGCTTTAGATAAAAGCATTTATTCTACCTCCCAAACTACTGAGCTGCCACTCTCCCCAAGCAATTGTTACAGAAACCTGCTGTTCTTAACTGTCCTCATCATTAGATTGAAACATCACGTAAGTATCATTTCTGATTTTGTACTGGTAAAGTGAGTAGTTCAAATGCAACCAAAAAAACCAAGAAACCTTCTGTTCAAGCCTCAGGCCAAATTACTGAGAATTTTGTTTAAACCCACCCTGGGGAAACCAATATCACCACTTCCTTGATATTCTTCTATGGCCTCTAGTGTTACTTGAGTCTACTGAGAAGTTGACTACAGGATCTAATAAATTTCAGAGCGTCATTGTGCAAATTTGCAATTCTCAGAGTTCGCCTGGCAGTTTGCCTTTTTTTTCTTCATGATTTCCTTCTACACATTCGGCAGCTGAATTCTTATTTCTAAAACTGACTTCCTTCTTTTAAAGCTGTGTGTGCACACAAATGCTTGGTCATGATTAGCCATGGTTTACTTAGCTCTACTTCCTGCTCTGTTCTCTTTCTCACTGCCCCACTGCTCCACTGCATGGAAGGCAGTGGGGGAATATCACAGGTAGTTGTCAACCTGCAACTATTTGTTTAGCAACCAGTTTAAGTTACAACACTGGAACACTTTACTTATAACTGATCCTCCCACTTACAATCATTTGCAGCAGAGGTGAATTCTACTTACCTTCCCTACCGGTTCGGAAGTGCACACGCTGCGTGTGCATCATGTGCAATTTTGGATCCTCTGCGCATGCGCAAAGCCTTCTGAGCATGCACAGAGGGTCAAAAGCAGGTTACTTCCTGGTTAAAACCAGGAAGTAATGATGTCCGGGCAGGTGGGCGGAGCCACGTGCTGCCGCCGCTACTGGTCCTCCGAACTACCCACCACCGCTGCTACCGGTTTCCCCGAACCAGTGTGAACTGGTAGCATTTCACCCCTGATTTGCAGCATTCCAACAGTCACAAGATCAAAATTTAGGCACTTGGCAACTGGCATGTATTAACATTGGTTGCAGCATCCTGGGGTCATGTGATCACCATTTGCAATCTTCCCAGCTGGCTTCATTTAATGATCACATGAGGCATCTAACAGCAATTCATTTAACAACCTTGGCAAAAAAGATCATAAAATCTGGCGTGACTCACTTAGCAGCTGCCTTGCTTAGTATTGGAAATGTGGGTCCCAACTGTGGTTTATTACCTGTAAAGCATAATGAACAGAATAGCTTGCTCATAATAATCCATTTTCCCCTCGCTAAGAGTTAAATATCACTTCTGCTAACTTTTTCAGACCAGTTTTCATAATTCTCCCAAGTCCTCATTAAGCCAGTCATGTAAGAAGGAGAGAGGATGAGAGTGGGCGATGTGCATAAGATTAAAAAGAGTGAGGAGGCTTGCTTTTTTTATGCAATAGAGGCAAGTGATAAAAAGAGGCAAACAAAGTATTGTTACAACTCTCTGCGTGACATGTAGATCATTAAATAAAAGTCAGAAATTGTGTACGATCAGAAATCTTTTCTAACAAGCTTCATTAAAACCCATAGATATATCCTCCTATTTTTACCACCATAGACTAATAGAACTACGTCATTGTTTAATAATATGCATCAACCAAATAACCCACACCTAAATTATACTAAACATGCCGTCAGGTACAGCTTAATTAGGGCTACCATATCTGGGCTGCAAAACTCACAACGCTCAGAAGATCGTAAGGATATTGCCATGACTGAATGAGAAGATATTGGAAAGGATAAATTTATTAGCCGTGGTAACTCAATCAGTCTTTTTTCAGGTCACTGCCCTCTGATTGTGTTGGACTTCATTTCCTCTTACGGGTAGTCCTCATTTAACAACCTTCAGCAACTCTTCAAAGTTCTGACAGTGCAGGATGAAATTTATGATCCATCCTCATAGTTGTGACTGTCATAGCATCCCACAGTCACATGATCACAATTCAAGAACTTGGCAACTTGCATGTAATCCCAACCAAGTGTCCCCCAGTCATTTGAAACCTTAGTTGCCTTTTGACAAACCAAGTGAATGGGGAAGCCAGTAGGAAATTGCAAGAGGTGATCATATGACACTATGCTTAACAGTGTAGGACTCATTTAACAACAGAAACTGGAACTGCCACAAGTGATATTGTAAGTCAATGCAGTCATGTGACATCATGCTTTATGACAGTATCGCTTAATGTTGGAGTTGTCTGTCTCAATTACCCTAGTTAACCAAGAACTACCTGTATTTCCCAGCTGGGGATTAATGAAATACCGTGCCTCTTGAAATCAATAGATAGAAAAAGCAGCACTATCCAGAATTACTAATAATATGGAAAAAATTGTGTTTTTGTGTTATTTGCCGCAGTTGTTTGAGAATGAAGATTTAGTGCTTTTTGTCAAAAATCTGGCTGCCGAATGAAGTGTTTGGCCAAAGAAAATGGATTAAACATAGGCTATATTTATTTATGTACTAATGTGTTCCAATACAATTTAGAAGCTACCTCACTCTGCGCAACTTTTGGCAGCTTATATTTTAAAAGCAGGAACAATCTGAAAAATGAAAAGATCTTCCTTGCAATTGTGGTCAGACTGGTTTTACGCTGTGCACATTTGGTTTTGGCTTAGTGCCTGAATTTGACCACTGGGACTACATATAAATCATTGTTTATACAGGTAAATCTTCAATTTACAACAGTTCACTTAGTAAATGTTTGAAGTTACAACGGCACTGAAAAAAAGTGACTTAGGATCATTTTTCACACCACCGATGCAGCATCCCCATTGTCATGTGATCATGATTCAGATGCTTGGCAACTGACTCATATTTATGATCATTGCAGTGTGCCTTGATCACATGATAACCTTTTGCAAACATCTTGAGCCCAATTGAGCCCAAAATTTCTGTTGCTAAGTGTGACATTCGTTAACTGAGTTTTGCGCCATTTTACGACCTTTCTTGCCACAGTTAAGTGAATCCCAGATGTTGTTAAATTACACGGTTGTAAAGTGAATCTGGCTTCCCCATTGACTTTGCTAGTTGGAAGCTCACAAAAGGTGATCACATGACCCCAAGACACTGCAAAGAACATAAACATGAGTCAGTTGCAAAGCATCTCAATGTTGATCATGTGGCCATGGGAATGCTGCAACAGTCGTAAGTGTGAAAAATGGTCATAAGCCACTTTTTTCAGTGTTGTAACTACAGTCACTGAAAAAATTGTCTTGACTACCTTTGGGTTGGGTGGCTATAGAAATTGAATCTATTAAAATCCAGAAATAATTACTGTTTTTTGCTTCCCAGTCTAATTTCAAAAGCATCTGGTTGATCATGGCTGATTTCAGTTAAGATTAGAACTGGACTGGAGGCCACCAGGAAATCCCAGCACTTCCTTACCACTGTCAAAAAGATTATCTCAATGTATCCCGAGGGGATCACCAGAGATCACCACCAGCTCAATCCAGGCTACTTTTAGCCATCTTCTCTGAAGTCAAATGTGGCCCCTAATCATCACAAGGCAGTCCCCTCTGCCGTAAGCTGATGAACCTTTTGTGTTCAGAGTTCAAATCCCACCTAAATTGTAAAGCTCACTAGTCAAGCGGAGACTCATTGCACCCTGAGGGTTATAAGGATGGAATTAATTTGGGGCAAATTACTGGAACAACCTTGACCTCAAAAAGGGAAAGGAGGAAAGTTCGAATAGGGCTTCCATTTTTATAGACACCCACCGATGCGTAATTATTGTATTTTACTCAATACAATACTCATTTTTTTCGTTTTATTATTTTACAGTTACCGTGCTGGATTTTACTGCCGCCGTGAGTTTGCGTTTAAGATCGGCGGCCACAGACATCTATTGAATAGAGAGGTAAAAAATAAACTTCATTTGTCCCCAGGGAAGGCGAACACACCTCAGAAGTAACGATTGCAGGGTTGTTTTTTCCCCCCTACACTTCCGTGTAAAACGAAATGGAAGGCACGGCTACCCGGGCAACGCCTTCAGATTTTTCCATCCCGGCTTTGCCACGGCCTCGCCCTGAAGCCCGGCAGACGCGCAGGGTGTGACGGGCTCGCCGCCGAACACGAGCCGCCTACACGGAGCCCCACGGCCGGGCCCGGGTCCTACTTCGCGGAAATACCGGGGAGGAGCAACCCCCCCCCCGCCGCTTGTACCCTCGCCAGCCAGGTGGGCGGAGTCGATGGGCTCCGGTTCGGCAGTTCGCCTCCATAAGGCCGGGACGCTATTGGCTGAGGCGAACGCGCGCGGATTGGCCGGCTCCTTGCCGAAGGGGCGTGGCTCTTCCTGACGCCTCGTTCGGCCGGGCGGAGGGGCGGCGAGGGGTGAGTGCCGGCTGGCTGGCCGCGGGGCGGGTTGCGTCGCGATGTTGCTCTCGCCGCCGCCGCCGCCGCCCTCGCCCTGCGGGCGGGCGGCAGGCGGCTCCCCTGGCCTTGGGGTGCGAGCGGCTGGGCCGGAGGTCCAGGAGGAGGCTGCTCCCCGAGAGCCGCCCGACGAAGAAGGGGAGCGAGGCCGCGCCGGAACTATGCCCGAGTGCGCCCCGCTCCGGACGGCTGGAGCCGGCTCCGAACCGGCCAGGGCGTCGTCCGAGGCGGAGGCCGCTGCGTCAACTGCCCAGGAAGAAGAAGAAGAAGAAGCAATAGCAGCCGCCGCCGCCGCCGAAGGCTCCTGTCCCCGGTGGGGAGCCCAGCACGCGGGAGCCCGGGAACTGGCTGAACTGTATTCCCCCGGTAAGGAGGGATGCGGGATTTCGGGGGAGGGGACGGGGGAGGCTTTTAAAGGGTCTCTCGGCAGTCCCGGCGGGCCCTGGATTGTGATGCCGGATTGTAACGAAAGTGGCCCACTTCGTCCATCTCGCTTATCCTTTTCTGCTTCTCCCGGGATTATTGCGCACTTGAGCGGCTCCTTGAAGCACGTTGCCCCGGGCAGGTCGTCGGAAGGAGCCTTCTCTAGGGTGATCCGTCTGAACCTGCAAGTTGGGGTTTAGGTTTTAAAGCGGTGGGACGGGCTTCCCATGCTTTTTTTAAAAAGTGGCGCTTGAGTAAGCGGATGGCGGATGTGTTAGGATCCCCTTCCACATTTCCGGATCAGATTTAGTAAATCTGAAGAGTAGGATCTTTTTGATTCGGTTAACGCTGCCTTTTAGCTGCAAGCTGTCTATCGCCCTGGGTCAAGCACTGAATCCAGTCTTTAAAAGAGACGGAAGAGGGTATGGGACATAAAATAAGATCTGGGCCTCATCTACAGTTGGTGTCTTCTTGTTTTAACCCTTTGTTCAGATATTTGGTTTAAGGATGTACAGATAGTATTTTTTTCTTTTTTTGTAGTCAGTAATGGGTGTGCACCTGAGATTGTCTTTATAAAGGAAACTCATGTAAAAATACTTAGTTGCCTTCAGCTTCCTATTTAGAGGTATGCTTAATGCACCCTGGGTTACCAGTTATGAATGTACTAAGTGAAACATTAAGTAGGGTTGGGCCCTGTTACTACCTGGAATGGAAATTGTGGGAAATTTCAAGGGATTAGTCAAAACCGTACCACAAGATTAAAGTGGAAGTCCGCCTTCATGCTGTTGTCAAGAAAACTTCATGATTTGACTAGGAGTCAAAAACTCTTTAATGAAGTTTTCACTGTAAGACCTAAAGCAGTATAATCAGTAGTGTAGATGCTCACATTGGCAAAATGACTTTTCTAGCAAAATGGCCATGCTAATTCATGCATCCATCTTGCTAATGGAAAAGCAAACACTACTTTATGATATCCTCTTATGATTGTCTTAGTTTGTCGTCAGTTGGGGTTTATTTGGAAATCATGGCCTAGTGCAAATCAGGACATGCTATATGTTATGAGATAGTTGTCATGGAAGACCCTCTGTTTTTGTTTGTAGATTCGCTGAAGGTTTGTCCAAAATCTAGGGCGTTATAGTTTGTAGAGCAGGGGTGTCAAAGTCACATCATCATGTTGTCATGTGACGTATCGTGACTTTCTCCTTCCCTAAACTGGGGGTGGGTGTGGCCAGCGCATGACGCATCCTGTCCATAGGCCGCGAATTTGACACTCCTGTTGTAGAGTATTGGCTTTATTTCAAACAGCTTTTGTTGGTTACAGCAAGTTGCAAATTGTATTCAAATTTTATGCCATTTATATTCAAATGATATGTATTTATATTCAAATGTTATGCAGTTTTTATTCAATTTTAGCCTTTGTATAGTACATTATGCCTTTCAAGGTTAATTGAGTAACTCAATCATTTCTCTTTTGGTGAGCAGTTGAGGCATCAGGCTAGAAACCAGGAGACTGTGAGTTCTAGCTCCACTTTAGGCACAAAGCCAGTGGGGTGACCTTGGTTAATCTTGTTCAAACCTAGAAAGGAAACAATGGCAAACTGCTTCCGAAAAACCATGCCAAGCAACTTACAGGGACTTGTCTAGGCAGTCTCCAAGAAACAGACATGATGGGGGGAAATCTCTTAAGTAAATAAAATATATTTTTCTTCTTTCTCCTCTCCCAAAAAACTTTTCCTTAATGATTGTGGCAGAAATTGATAATATAATCTGTGCTATATACTGTGGGATTTTATTTCTTACTATTTTGACTCCTGATGACTAACGTGGACAGATAGATAAAATTTTGAAAGTGATTTGCTGGTGTCTTCTTTCTAAGGTTGAGAGAAAATAACTCAAAATCATTGAATTATTTTTAAGATACCCTCTTGTTTTAAATCAGTATCTTTAACCATTAGGCCAACTGGCTCTTTTATATAATTCTTCTGGGTTATATAAAGTACATCTATACATACTTGGTATCGGTTTAGCATGAGAGACAGGAGCACATGGGTTGTCTTCCTTCTGAAAAATTACTGGTTTAAAATTCTCTTTGTCAGCACAACAATCTTAATCATTTCCTTGTTGAAACAAAACGGCAGTGGAAGTTCTGGATGAGGGAATGAAATAAAAAATAGATTGGGGATGTGCTCAAACAGAGCTTAAAATTAAAGAAAGGCCTTTTGGCTGTATGTGTTTGGGATATATATTTAAGTTGAACTGCTCCTCACTGGGTACAGACTAAAATAGTATTTTTAGTTCAGCTTTCTTTTGTCAGTTTGGCCTTCTCATCTTGTTAAATCCTTGATTTTAAGTATTATGAATATGACATCCGGGTTGCCTTTTTTAAAGACTGCAAAGCAATAGAATCTGAACATTTTTATAAATTCCTAAAGTGGTGCTTATAAAATTTATGAATAAATGAATAAAATGTTTTATTTATCTAAACATTCACAACTCTACTCTCTTAAGGAAAAGTGGACTATATTTGCAATTTGAGAAATAATCTGACCACAATCATTGAGCCTGACTGGATGCTTTTTCTCATAAACCTGAGTGTTGATTCTAATGGAAAATTCTTACCAGTTTCAGAGCCAGTTTAAATGTGCAGCTGTAATTAGGTTCTAGTGATGCTTCAGACATGAAAGCCAACTGGATGACTTCATGACAGTCAATTTTTCTCAGCCTTGCCCACCTCACAGAGTTGATGTGAAGAAACTAGGAGGTAGTTGTGTATACGCCACCTTGCGTTAACAAAAAATGATAAAAATCTAATGAATGATCGTTAATTGGAGTGAGTGTCCTCCAGATGTTTTGAATTACAGTCCTCAATAGGGCCAGTCTATATGAAGTAATAGTTGAAATTGAGATACAGAAAATCTAGATCATCCAATTCCACAGCAACTCTTAATGTGCTGTGGCACACAATATTAAAACAAAGTAACAACAATAAAGGAAAAAAATAGTAAACACTCAGAAAAAATCAAACCAACATCTCAATCATACATCATTCCCCCAAGGAGCCATCCATCCAATCTAAGTCAGTGTCTGGGATAAATGCCAGGTTTTAAGGACCTATTTGAAGAAGGCTAAAGTAGAAGCAGGGTAAATCTCTGGGGTGACGTTGTCCAGAGTTGTCCTTGATTCAGATTATATAACTGGATCAGAAAAATTAACCTTTTCGGGAGCTATCAATAAGTGGCATAATATATAGTGGGCTAGTAGTAGCTAATAATAATAATAAACATACATGCTCAAAATCCTGCTTAGATCCATTCAAAGGTTTCTTCCTTTTATCTTTTCAAGGGCTTGAATAAACATTTTAAGATAATGAAGGTTTGGCAGGCATGTAATATAGAAATCTGGAAAACTTAAGAGATAGCCATTTCTGTTCTGTACCGGGTTTAAAAATAGAAAGCCGAAAACAAAGATCAGATTGGTGGATGAGATTGAAATGAAGCAAGGATTATGAATCTTGTACTACAAGTACTGTAATAGTAGATTATAAAATGTGGCCCTTAGAACTTAAGTCTTTTCATTTGACACTTGACCTGACACCTAATACTGTAAAAATGTTGGCTGTCTCCTTCATTCAAGATATAGCATGTGTTTCCTTTTGTAGCTACAGTTTCATAGTGTACATGTGTGTGTGTGTGTGTGATTTTTGAGTCACTTTTCTCTCTGCTTTGAAAGGTAACACTCCAGTCACCCTAGGTACCAATGAATGAGGCTTATACATGCAAAGTATCAGCTGAACTGCTTGATTTAATCTGGTTTATCCATTGTTTGTCTTACCTGGTAAACGTTCAGTGTCTAAGAAGCAATATTTCAATTTTGAACTTAATTTCAGTATATAAGATAATTTTACCTGTTTGCAGTTTATTCAATTCGGAAACACCATAGAAGCTGTTCGATGTATTGGCCACGTGGCTAGACATAAAATATTGCAGAGCTGCCCAGTCATAAAGTATGCTTTGGAATAAACATGTTTAGAGCAGAATCACATACTTAACTCTTGACATAGCCATTCATGTCAGTTTGACATTCTTAAAAAGTTTAAAATTCAATTCCATAATCCAGCATTGTCCCAGTAGTTTAAGGTTATAGGAGTGATAGTCTTAACAGATACAGAAAGTGCTAGGTTGAGAAGCTACAGTGGGTGTGTCTGGTATTTTTGATTGCTCCACCAACAGCTCTGCTTAAAAAGATAACATATTTTACAGTTGAGGATTCACTAAACTGCTTTGTCAAAAATATCCACTGGAACATTTTTGTTTTTTATACAAAGAGTTTTTGTTCTCTTAACTTAAAGCTTCACATAACAATGATCACGTGTCAAATCTCCTCTTATTACTGCTTGGCCTCTTGCAAATCCAAAGACAGATGTGTGAAGGAATCATTGGCAGTGGGACATTTTGGGAGGTTTGAAATAAATATATTTCATTTTAGCAGCTCTAAATTACCATTAGCTTCATTGACAATTCTCAGGTTCTAACATTACAGTGTGAAAGAGAAATATTGTAATTAACAGAATAAACTATTTGTAGTTCAGTGTTCTACTGTGGAGTCCTTGGTGCTCTCTGTCCTTGGTTTTTTTCTTGCAAATGTTTCATTACACAACTAGGTAACATCTTCAGTGCTAGAAGGGAGTTGGGTTTGCTCTCTGTTTATATACAGTGGCTTGTTGTATCAGGGTTGGTGGGAGTGTTGTTTTCTTCTTAGTAGTTCCTTGATTAAACTATTTACTGTTTGATTGTTTGTGGTGGTAGTTCCTTCACTGGGATATTGTTTACTGCTTGATTGTTGATCTGGTATTAGTAGTCCCTGTTTGGGTGTTGATTGCTGATGGGGAGCTGTTCTGATCCGTTTTGTTTTCTTTTTAGCTTTTTGATTATCATGAAGAAAGCAGCACTCCCACCAATTAGGTAATGAAATGTCTGCAAGGAAACAACCAAACTCGGCACCAGGAATTCCAAAGAGGAAATATTGACTTACTTTCCCCATACCATATATCAGTGATGGCTAACCTTTTTGCCATCGCATGCCAGGAGAGGGAGGGGCGGGGGAGGGGCGGGCGCGCGTGCCCTCGCCGATAATTCTATGCGCCCTGCACTGCATGCGCAACCCCCCCCCTGCTCCTGGCACGCGATGGCCCGTTTTTCTTTCTTACCTGGTTCCAGATCCTCTCTATTTATCTGGGAAGGGCGAAAACAGTCTTTCCCACTCCCTCGGAGGCCCTCCAAAGGCCTGAAACGGCCCATTTCCCAACTCCCGGTGGGACAGGAAGTGATGTTTTTTGCTGTCCCCAGCCCCTCTAGGAGTCTCTGGAGGCTGGGGACAGCAAAAAACATCACTTCCTGTCCCACCGGGAGTTGGGAAATGGGCCGTTTCAGGCCTTTGGAGGGCCTCCGAGGGAGTGGGAAAGGCTGTTTTTGCCCTCTGCAGATGCATAGAGAGGATCTGGAGCCAGGTAAGAAAGAAAAACGGGCCCTCCTCACCCACCCCCAGCCCCTCCGGAGGCAGGAAACAGCCTGTTTCCCTACTTCTGGTGGGCCCAGAAGGCCCGAAAATCAGCTGGCCGGTGCATGCATGCGTGCCAGAGCTCAGCTGGCATGCCCACTGATATGGCTATGCGTGCCACCTGTGGCACATGTGCCATAGGTTCGCCATCACGGCTATATATCATTCTGTATGCCTTTGTCATGTCCTACTTTATTAGTATTTTTTTAATATCTGAATCCAAAATGTAATCTTTCCACATACAAAACTTTGTTCTAGAATCTAGATCATTATTCTCCAGTGGGCTGGGAAATTCTGGAAATTGTAGACCTCATATCTTAATATTATTAAGTTTGAGAAACACTGTTTCTAGCCTCTTGATCAATATAACTGCTGCCTTCTGTGCTGTTTCTTATTCTTAACAGGATCCCTTTAGAAAATCCATATAACTTCCAAAGTATGTTCTCAGCCCAGCCTACCTCACAGGGCTCTTATTGTGGGTAAAATACAAGGAAGAGTACTATATTAGATATATTTCTGCTTTGAGTTATTTATGGGTATATAAAAATAATAAAACTAGGATATTAAATAAATAAATAATAAATAGCACTCACTAACTAGATTCAGACGAAACAAAAAGGCACAGTTTGATGAGCCATATTCACAACAGCTGGTGTATAAAAAGTGTGCTAAGTCATAAGCAATGGGTTGCGTACACCAGTGGCTGCGTTTTCACAATTTGCTAACAAAAAATCAAATCATGTTACTAGCTATGAAGTATGTTAATCTAGGCACTTTCCAGTTAACTTCATTCTTCCCTCATTCTTATATATAAACAATTCTGAAACTTTGGTTTCACTTTAAGATGTAAATGATTTAATTGATTCTGGTTTAGGATTTTATATGACTGTTCATTGTGCATTTTAAATCATGATTTATGACTTAGTATGTTATACAAGCCCTGTTGATTTATTCAGTAAATTATAGTTTAATCAATGCTTGCTTAATATGTACCAAACTAGTGTTTGACTTGAAATGGCAGGGTTACTTTCACAAGGAGATTGAGCAGTTTCCTTTGGGAGGTAAAATGTAAGGGCCCTGATGTTTTGAACATCTTAATTGTTCCTTGTGGACTTTAACATTTAAAGTCTTCTGTTTAGGGTGTGATTGCTTCTCTGCAGAATTTTTTTTTTTTTTAAATTTGATTTATATGCCGCCCTTCTCCGGAGACTCAGGGCGGCTTACAATGCGCTAAGCAATAGCCTTCATTCTTTTTGTATATTTATACAAAGTCAGCTTATTGCCCCCACAATCTGGGTCCTCATTTCACCTACCTTTGAAAGGATGGAAGGCTGAGTCAACCTTGAGCCTTGGCGAGATTCGAACCTGCAGTAATTGCAGGCATCTGGTCTTAATAACCAGCTTAATAACAGGGTGCCTTAGACCACTGTACGACCAAGGCTCTTTGATGTCATGAATACTGAATTAGAATAATAATAATAATAATAATAATAATAATAATAATAATAATAATAATTTCACATATACTTTAAAAAAACATATTGTCAGGCCAATAATCTATGCTTTGTCCTACATATGAGAGCTATGTGGGTTCCAAAACCTGCTTCCACAAAATCACTATTTTTGAATTTCCTTTTTCCATTTGAGACAACATAGTCAACATACTGCAGGATGTAGGCAGAAGAACTATGTGTACCTCTCCCTGGGATAAGGCTAGCATTTATGCTTGCTGGAGGAGTTGTCTTTTTATGGTTTCCCTGCCACTATGCAAGGAAAATTCAGAATTATGGGAGTGCTTGATAAAATATTTTGATCACACAGAAGCCAAACTGAATTCCTCCATTTCATTAACCCAACTTTTAAAAATGGGTATTTTTCAACTATTCAAGTAAAACATAATGTGCCAAGTATAATATTTCAAAAATGGATGCAATAAAATATTCATATAAATCCAAATTGGGCTTTTTCAGAAATAAAATACTAAAAGGGCAAATTTTATCTGCCATCTACAACTCTTAATGGCAGATACCTTACATGAAAAAGTGCCTGCCAGCTCCTTCTGCCAAAAATTAGGGCGAAGTCTCGCTCATCCCTTTTTAAGCAGCAAGAGGTGTACAGGTAATCCTTGATGTAGAACTGGTCATTTAGCAACCAGGAGACCTTATGACAGATTCCCCCCAAGCTACATATCATCCAGTTTCAAAGTTGCAGTCACTGCAATACTGCGTAGGATAGGCCCCCTGCCTATCCCATCTCCCCTACCTGCCCTCTTCACCGGCTCTCCACAGGCCTTGGGCCTGCTCCCCTCCCCCCCCACTGGGTCCCACACCTCCCAGCCCCTCTCACCTATCACATACTTATCTTTGGAAGAGCTCTGCAGCTCACAAGCAAGGAGGGCATGTAGCCATCGAGGAGATAAAGGTGAATAAGCAAAGTGATTGTGGTCTTGCCTCCCTTAGCAATCCTCATGGTTTATATGAGGACTACCTGTTATCTGTTCCTGCAAAACTTTCATATTAAGTGTTGGTTAATATGTCACTGTTTTAATACGAGCAGAGCAAAAAGCACCATGCTTTAAATTATCTTTTTTTTTAAAACAGGGAAAAGGCTACAGGAATGGATTAGTGTCATCTTATGTTTCTCCTTGATGTCTTTCAACTTCTACAGACTTCTCTTTTGCCTGAGACTGGAGCATGCCTTCTCAATTATTGTTGGTATATGTAAGTATGGATTAGTTTTTATGCAGGTTGGAGAGTAATTTCTATGCTTATCTCTATGTGATTCTTTTATCAATTTATATTCTGAATTGTGCTTGTATTTATGATGTTTCATTTCTCTTGATATAAGCAGCAGGGTAAAAATGAATAAAAACGTAATCAAAAGTGTCCTAATTAGAAAAGGCATGATAGTTAAAAACATAAAGTAAAAGCCATATGATCCAGGACATTGGATTTTGCCCCCAGAGTATTTCTAATAGAAATGACACATTAAAGCTATGTGTGTTGTCCTACATAAAGAAATGAAAAATAGAAGATGAAGATTTGTTCATCTAATATACAGTATTTATTCCATACCCTTCAATTATATCTTCAGAGTAATTTATTAAACTTTTAAAAATATCTTACAATCACTGTCAACCGCTCATAAATGTATGCATGTAAGTTGAGACCTCAAGTCTATTTGTTACTCAAAGTGGATTGTTTTTTTCCTTTTGAATGGAATGAAGGGGGCCTTGGCCTTTCTCTTTAGCCTGAAACTAAGGTGAAGACAAATGGGTTGTTCCATCGACCTAGGCAAGGAGATCTAGATTTGCTCCAACTAAGATCTTTGTACTACAGAAGCAACACAATTCTTATCAAAAAACAAAGATAATGCAGTTTGCTTTAAAATTGACGGGAAGCTTCTTCCAAGTTATAATTTGCCAAAGTCAAGAGTAGTTTTGAGAAGGATATGCAAGTTTAAGAAAGTCTAGTCTTCTATGATCTGATTTTTATTTACAGATAACTTTAATATATATAAATAATTAAAGTTAAAGTTGAATAAGTTGAACAAGGAAATATGAAAAAAACTTGCTTTATTTTAAAATATAAAACTTCTGTATCTGAACGCTTTACAGACCTTGTTTATCATTACCTTATTTCTGTTCTATCTGATCAAACTATTGATTATGATGTTGTCATCCAAGATGGAACATTTACTTTCAGAGAAATGTCACACCAGCTCAGGTCAATGGCAAATCATTTGCTTATATACATACAGTCCATCTCAAATCAAGTCACCTCGGAGCAGCACTTGGTATCTGGTCTTGTCTGGCTTAAAGTGGTTCTTTAGATTATCTGATTCTCTGTCTACCTCAAACATAAACAATAAAAAGAGTATTTTTGTTGAGATGAGTTTTGGAACTCACATGTTAAAGGACTTATAAATTACTTAATTGCTCAGAAGTCCAAATGATTGCTAAATTAAACATGCATAGTTTTAAAAATGTGAATACCTGCTTGTATAGTGTGGGAAGCAGGAAAGAGAAATTACCGTTTTAAATATATACTGACATTTTTCTTATAGGAAAAAAAAACAGAAAAAGACCAAATTTAAGAAATGTACAGATTATATCTGAGCTTCTTTTCAACAGATAATTACATTCTTATTGTTCCTTTTCCCTTTGTAGGTATTTTCCAACGCTTTTTGCCTCTTTATTTAATCAATTAATTAATTTTTTTCTTCTTCTTTCAGCAAAAAGTCCATATAACCTTTTGCCACTTTTTCAAAAAAAAAGTTTGTATTATTTGTTCTCTGAACAAACAGATCAGTTTTCTATTTTTGCAGATTTTAACATTTTCATAATTCATTCCTGCACTATGGGAATTTCATTATTTTTCCATTGTTGTACATAAAATAATCTTAGTGCAGATATGATATACAGTATTAATTTACCACAAATCTTTTCATATTCATTATCCATAAGTCTCAGTAAGAAGAATTCTAGTTTTAGAGCAATTTTAATCCTTAAAATCCTTTGTATCATTATGTGAATTTATACCCAGAATTTCTTAGCTTTTTCACGATTCCATCATGCATGATACAATATCACCCTCATGCTTTTCATGTTTCTAACATTGGTTTGAAATACCTTTATACGTTTTTGATAATTTTCTTGGTATCATTTACCAATGATATGTTATTTTATAGAAATTTTCTCTTAAATTTTCTCTTAAATTATGACACACTTTAAATTTAATAGCCATTACCCACATTCTGCCTCAAGTATGCATCTCTATTTTATTTCCAAATTTAGCAGCCGTTTTTGTCATGCTATCTTTAAAACCTGTTTTTTTTTTTTTTCAAAACTTACCAAGGTTTATACATTTTGCTATTACCTACTGGTATTTATCATTGGTACATAATTCCAATTCCAATTCCATTTTATATTTTTCAATTCTAATTGTTTTTTTATTCATATTGAACCTTTCCTTAAACTACATATGAAAACCACTTACAATTATATGCTTCTGCAGTCAATTGTTTTCTTGACTTCATTTTAATTTCTCGTTAAACCCATGTCATTCTAAACCTCAAGTTATTCTATCATTCTATTATTTCTCAAACAGAACCCATTGCTTCATCCAAATCAAACAACAGGCTTGAAAAGGGCAATTTAAGATTAGGCTGTCCTAACCCTTCTCTTTCTTTTGCATCCTGGGAGTTTTAGATTTATCAAACAACGTTATTTGCAAAATTTCCCAATTTAATAAATCTTTCTTAATTTCATTCTACAAGTGTTCTGAAATAACATAAAGGTTATATTAGATATGGACACATATTTTATTTTTTCCTCAGTTTGAAAATCAGGCTTTTGCATCAGTTCATTTTGATCTTCCATTCTCATACTTTTGCTAATGTTTTAGTTTTCTCTTTATTTCTTGGGAGAGAGAGAGAGATCTCACAAACAGGACAAACAGGACAAATAATGGACAATGGAGAATTGATTAAACCTTATGAAGTATAAAAAGGAACAAGACAAGATTTCCCACTTTTACATTGTTGTTCATTTTGACTTTGGAAGTTCTTACTAGAAATGTAAGATGAGATAAAAAATTTATTGGGTAAAAGTGAAAAAAGAGATCATAACTTTAGAGCATTTGTAGAGGGTTTGGTTTTAGTAGTTGAAAATCCCTTGGAGGGAATAGATTTATTAATGGAAAAAGTGAAAGAATTTGTTAGCTAGAATTAGCCAGATTTAAAATTAAGAAAGAGAAATTATCCTCATCTACCATAGTTGTAATAAAATGGCAAAAATTAACAAAGAGGTCACCACTTGCATTTCAAAGTTTATATTGAAATGAAACTGTAGTAAAAATGCACCTGCCTGCTGAGCATGTGCTCTTGAGATAGGCTGTTCCTCATCTCGTTCGCTTAATTTCTCACTCCTGGGGACTCAATAAACTATTCACTTTATTAATAACTTAATACAGGCTCATTCAGCCAGACTATTAAACTGTGCTGAAACTCAGTGTAGTACAGGTAGTCCTAGACTCAAAACAGTTCATTTAGTGAATGTTTGAAGTTACAACAGCACTGAAAAAAGTGACTTACGACCATTTTTCGCACTTATGACTGTTGCAGAATCCCCATGGTCACATGATCAGAATTCAGACACTCGTCAATTGACTCATACTTATGACGGTTGCAACGTCCCATGGTCATGTAACCTTCTGACAAGGAAAGTCAGTGGGGCAACCAGATTCACTTAACAACCATATTACTAACTTAACAACCGCAGTGATTCACTAAACAACTGTGGCAAAAAAAGGTTGCAAAATGGGGCAAAATTCATTTAACAAATGTCTCATTTAGCAACATACATTTTGGTCTCAATTGTGGATTACCTGTATGTCAGACCTGCCCCAGTCGGCCCCCTCAGGAAAGCAAAACCCTTGAATCCATTGAGTTGAATGAAAATAACTTTTACTGAGAGAAATTGGATGAAGTCAGGCGGAATCTGAAGTTCCCATGCAAAGCACAAAGTACCATATTTTTCAGAATATAAGACGCACCTTTCCCCCCCCAAAAGAGGGTGAAAATTTGGGTGCATCTTGTACACCAAATGTAGCCCGGTCCACCCGCTGGGCCCCACACTTTTGGAGGCTGCAAACGCAGCCTCTCAAACAGAGCCTCTCAAGCAGAATTTCTTTTTCTTATTTTCCTCTATAAAGTGCGTCTTATACTCTGGAGCATCTTATACTCCGAAAAATATGGTAATTCTTTCGGTTTCCCAATCCCAGCCCCTCTGACCTGATGAAAAGCAGCTGGGAACGAAGAATATAACTTCCAGGTATTTCCTTTTAATTGTCCCTGTTCATTCTGTTCCTAGAAGCTAAGATTATCTATGTACTTAAACACCTGATGCGGTAGTAGACATTGTAATGGCAGAATTATATTTTCCTTGTACAAGTATTAATAAATTGTAAATGCTTCAGAGGAACCATAGTTTAAGGAAGAGATCAATTGATAGGTTTGTGTGTTCCAGTTCTTATATTAAAATGTTATATCTACATTCATTTTCAATACTTCATTGATTTTGAGAAAATATATAATTAAAGTCTTCATGCACTCAGTTACAAAGTCTTCAACTCAAGTGGGGCATATATTTTAGCTGTTGTACTGAATCTGTGCCTAGGACAAGTAAGAGCCATGGAATCAATTTTTATAAATTCATAAATTGCCAGACAATTTTCTAGCAACACTTAAAGGCAATAGGATGAAATCTTTCATGCTTATAAAATGTTACAAATTCCTGCTGTCTCGGCGCAGTGAGGTTAACTGTGGACTATTGATTTCTAATGTAAAGTATCCAACAGCGCAATATCTGTTCAGGTTTTTTTGTTCCAATGTTATCGTTTTTCATAGCTTTGTTGCCTCTCTATAGCAGTTCTCTCCAACCTGGTCACTTCCAGAAGGTTGAGAAATCATTCTCCATAATTCCCAAACAGTACTGTGTTAAGCATAGTTTTTCCAGCTTTTCCAATTGATTTTAAGAATTCTTGTCCCAATATGTTTGGAGCGCACCAGATTGGGAAAGTTTTAAATAAACTGTATATAACGATAACATCAGCATAGCCTCCAGATGGTGTTGATGACCTATAACCTTGATGGCGAACCTATGGCATGCATGCCACAGGTGGCACGCCGAGCCATGTTGCCTGGCACGCCAGCTCAGTTGCGGCTGATTTTCGGGCCTTCTGGGCCACCAGAAGCTGGCTGTTTCCTGCCTCCGGAGGCCCTGGGGGTGGGGTGGGGAAGGCCCGTTTTTCTTTCTTACCTGGCTCCAGATCCTCTCTATGCATCTGGAGAGGGCGAAAACAGCCTTCCCCACCCCCTTGGAGGCCCTCCGGAGGCCCGAAACGGCCCATTTCCCAACTTCCAGTTGAACAGGAAGTGACTTTTTTGCTGTATCCAGTCTAGGAGTCTCTGGAGGCTGGGGACAGCAAAAAAGTAACTTCCTGTCCAACTGGAAGTTGGGAAATGGGCCGTTTCGGGTTTCCGGAGGGCCTCCGACAGGATGGGAAATGCTGTTCTCGCCCTCCCCAGATGCATAGAGAGGATCTGGAGCCAGGTGAGAAAGAAAAACGGGCCATCACGTGCCAGGAGTGGGGGGCGGAGGGGGATCATGCACACATGCGTGGGACGGGGCATATAGAATTATGGGTGTGGGCATGCATGTGCGCAAACCTCCCCCGCCCCCCCTTCCTCACACGCGATGGCAAAAAGGTTAGCCATCACTGACCTATAATGTTGGCTTATTACCTAGGGTTGAAATCCAAAATATCTTATGGGTCTAAGTCCACCTCCCCCTTTTGCTTATAATATTCCTCAAGGCTTTCTTTTCTGTTCTGCAGCTTAAATCAAGCTATCTTGAAACTATATTTTGGACTGATGTTCTATGAAAACTTTAAAAGTTTGAGAGTTTGTGTGAAGAGTGAAATTTTCCTTTGTGGAACTCATTCAGAGAGCTGAGGAAAGGCTGAACATCTGCTTTATATTGTACTTGTGTAATTCCGAGGCAGCATAGGTGAGTTTTGATCTTAACACATTTGGAGGTGACCAGGTTGGGATACGAGCATGCAGTATACTAGTTTTTGATATGAATCCTAGAATGTTAATTTCAGGAGGCTTTAGAATTTTTATGGAATATTCCCATAATGCAAACCTGGGAAATTCAAGCAATGTTTCCTTATTTTTGTGCACAACAATAAATGTATTACCATGGTCGGTGGCTATGTATGAATATTTTGACCCCAAAAAAATCCGTCTTTTTAAAAAGTATATTGCGTTAACAGAAAAGGCAATGCGAATCCTGTGCTGATCTTCATGGGAATATTTGGTTCTTTTTCTATATAACTTTTACTAAGAAAAAATCTAAACAAGAAAATAAAAACATAAATACATAGTAAGGAAGAAGAAAGAAAATGAAAGAAATCAAAGAAAAAGCAAAAAAAGTGCAAGAAAAGAAAAAAGTTGAAGAAAAATAGAAAAGAAGATATAAAAGAAGTGGTTTCAAGTACAAATATATTTTCACCTCTTTCTAAAAGTTACATATCACTTTTCTTTCTGTAATCTATCCTGTTCATCAAAACCTTAAAACACAAATTCATCATCAGTAACACAGTCGTATCTCAGATTCTGATTTATTTTGCCCCATACAGTAAACGTTTGGGGAATAGTTGGTTCCAAATAGGGCTTGTGACTCCCATTCAGGGCTCATCTTGGCATGTTTCTTGGCCGCGTCTCTGTTTCTTTTTGATTCATGCAAGAACAGTGGACGGCTAGGAAACGCAAATCCTTGGAGAGGGAAAGCATCCGTGGGAGAAACTGCTTCCCATTCATATTCTTTTTTGAGCATAAACGAGAGTCTGTCAGGATTTTTGGCAGAGAACTTGCACTGTAGAAGAACGATGGAGGTAAGGGTGAAAGCCGGTGATAACTGTTCTTCTAGAAATCTTGCTAGATTGGATTTTCCATTGTAAAAAGATGTAGGGTTGGTACAGGTAGTCCTTACTTACAACAGTTTGTTTAGTGACCAAAGGCGGCGATCGCTACCGGATCACCGAACGACAGGGGAAAATCGCTACCGGATCAAGCAATCCGATCCAATCCGGGAGCATTTCACTCGTTACAAACTTTATCAACTGCAGCGATTCACTTAACAACTGAGGCAAGAGAGGTCGTAAAATGGGGCAAAATTCACTGAACAAACGTCTCCCTTAACAAAATAAAGTTTGAGCTCAATTGTGGTCATACATTGAGGACTTGGTCAAATTTCAAGCATTACCTTTTGAGAACAGTGCAGATGCTTTAGTATCCAGATGCTTTCTGATGTGCCATGCCAGATCAGCACTCAAAGAACTCCATTTCTTTCTGTTCCTCCACAGCAAAGGTGAAACATTTGTGACATCTTCAGGATTTAGCATGTGATGCTCTGTAGTTAGCTTGCCTAGAGACCCATGATGTTGCAACATGTTCAGGCAAGCGAGACTAAAAGCAGAGGCTTAATCTGGAAGAGGATTTAGAAAGCAGGAGGTGCCTTGTTTAGAACAAGGTGTGTTCCTGTAACTTTGTCCCCTGCTAAGCTTTTATGACTGTGGTGACCTCATTCCTGACTTAGCTACTGCCTGATAACATAGCTGATACCATTTCCAGTTCTGTAAGATAAACATGTCACCTGTCTCTTCCCAGTTTTGGGTGCAACCTTTCCCAACCAAGTGCTGCCGAAATAAATTGGACTATAACTCCAGCAATCCCCAACTTTATTTTCCTATCTCCCTTCAAAGATTGATGGTAGCTTTGGGATATTTCTGGAATGTTTTTCTAATTTAGCACTTAAACATTTCCACCAGGGTTAGCAGGCAACATGAATCTAGAGCAGGGGTGAAATCCAGTAGGTTCTAACAGGTTCTGGAGAACCGGTAGCGGAAATTTTGAATAGTTCGGAGAACCGGCAAATACCATCTCTGGCTGGCCCCAGAGTGGGAATGGAGATTTTACAATATTCTTCCCCCAGGAGGAGAGAGAATGGAGATTTTGCAGTATCCTTCCCCTGGAGTGGAGTGGGAATGGAGATTTTGCAATATCCTTCCTTGCCCACCAAGCCACTCCCACAGAACTGGTAGGAAAAAATTTTGGATTTCACCTCTGATCTAGAGCCCTATACGTCAGGTGTAGTTCCCAGAAGAGAGCATGACTCCGTCCTAACCAAATTGTGTCATAATTGCCTCATATCATCATGGGTTCTGTTGACTCTTGTTTGTTTGTTTGCTAACATCTGATTGCAGGATTTCATAATTACCTGAACTGCTCTGCAGAAAACTTATTAGAGTGGATTGCGAGATTTTGTAATCTCTTTCCATTTTTACATCACTAACTACATGCAAGGCACCAACAAATAGTGACACATGAAACCATAAATCAAAACCTGACAAAAGAAGTATTTGGCATTACAATCCCCGGGGGGGTGGGGGGAATCTGCTCTGATAAAATCATATTTGCAGCCAATATCATGTGACTTCTTTTTCAAGCATATTTAACTCTTTCCCGTGGACTCCAATCCTGATTCTGGAACCCATGTTTAGACTTCATGTTTTACTTTTACTCAGTGCACTCAAAACAATTCTGTGCTTTGTCCTTCAGAAACATTTTAGAGTGAGAAAAAAATATTCGGACATCTTACTTGTCTGATATAATTCTGCAAGGAAATTATTTTGTATAGATTTGTATTTGTGCATCCCCTTGTTTTGATGGGGATCAGAGGACCTGCAAAAGTTTGGTTCACAAGTTCTGCTTTAGATGCAGTGGTCCCCTTAAATGGGAGGGGGGACTTTATAAGAAAACAGTCCAATTTGTGTTATTCATTTCTGCAGATAGCTAAAGTAAATGCTGCACATAGCTATAAGTAACCTCTTGTCTCCTTGCCTCTTTCCCTGATCTGAAGTTTTGCTAATAATCATCTTTCCTATGTCCCAGTTAAGTAGCCTAAATGGAAGAGAATTTTTTGTTCAAAAGCTATGTTTGGATTTTTTCATATCTGAAAATGATAAAAAAATAATCTAGAGCCTTCATAACTGCTGTATTAGGACCAAACTAAATGGACGTTTAATTATGCGAAAGCAGGAAATTATATTTTCTCCGAGTAGCAAAATTTGAAAATCCACCCATTGCCAAATCCACCCCAAGGAATTTTCCAGTAACAACAGCTTCCTTCTTGGAATGAGTTGTGCTGTTAGGAAGAGTAAGTTTCATAATGACTAGAAGTCAAGTGGTGTCCAACCATGGCAACTTTATGACTTGTGGATTTCAACTCCCAGAATTCCCAGCCAGCATGGGCAGTTTAAGCTTCCATGTCTTAAAGTTGCCAAAGTTGGACACCCCTGGACTAGAGCACTTTATTTTATTTTAAAAGTAACGTGTTTGCTGACCAATCTCTGGTCCTATTTAGTTTTTAGATTTTTAATAACAAAATAATTCTACAATATGAAGATGGCTGATGCTATTTATGGCTTTTGAAGCAAGCTTGTTATGGCTGCGTAATGATCACCTGTAATTTGGACTTCCAGACATTCACACACACCAACAGACATACACACACACACAAAGAAATGATAAAGGGCAGCCTAGTATCTTACAGAAGCTGAAACAATTCCTTTCCACATTGCTTTATTTTAATTTTTTCTGCTAGGGCTGTTTAATAAATCCTATTTTGAGTCAAGCAATCTGTTTAAACCTCTAGACTATTCTGGTTGCTATTCTCTGATCAAAATCTGACTAATTGTCCTTATAAGCGAAGAGTTACATTACTATTATAGAGTACTTGGGCTAGATCACAGAGTGAATCAGCTGCTTGGGGAAATCACATGAGCTCCAGCCCTCTGGTCATAGGGACTGCTATGGTCGCTGGGGAATTCTGGAAATTAAAGTCCACTCATCGTCAGGTTGCCAAGATGGTGAAACACTGCTGCACAGTTGAAAATGAACACAGTGCTGCTTTGTTCTTGAAGATGTTTGCAAGCTTTCATTGGGAAGAGGTTCTGTATAATGTATATATACATTATACTAAGGGCAGGACAAGTGCTTTTAAAAGTTTTTAAGATAAACTTTGAGAGAAACCCAGCAATTGTTAATCATTTTGTTTGATAATGGGTGGCCAGATTCAATTAAAATCACATTTAGATAGAAGATAGATAGAATTCTTTATCGGCCAAGTGTGACTGGACACATAAGGAATTTGTCTTTGGTGCAAAAGCTCTCAGTACCTCCCAATAGCTCAGTAATTTATTTCCTGCACAGTAAGCTTTCTCAACAAACCATGTGTTTTAGTCATACCTAAATTATTTAGTCATTGATTTAATGAGTCTTTTTTTATTGTTGCATTGTTTGCCAAAAATCTGTCACTCCTAGCAAGATCAAACCAGTTATTTATCATTGCCTGTGAAGGAAGTATGAACCAATTCAAAATACATCCTAGATTAGAACCTGAATTGGTAGAAATAAGAAAAATATCCCAGAAAAAAACAATGGGAGATTGCTTCAATGTTGTTGCCACAGAAATGACAAGGTGTCTATGAAGTCACCAAGATCCCAGCTCAGAAGAGACTTTAATATATAGTGTACTGTAAGGACTATGAAAAATAAGCATGTAAGTGTGTTGCATTTTGGAAATGCTTATTAGGAGTGACTATGAAGTTGGGAAATAACATCTTCCAAAAGCTTAGTTGTGCATTTACAAAATAGGCTGCAGTATTTTAATTGACTACCTTTGGACTTTGAAAAGGCACATGGTTTGTAGTGATCAAAATTAAGTTGTTCTTTGATTCTAGTTTGATTGTTGGGGACCTTATAGACATGTGGTTTTTCTTGACAATATAGAAGGGCCTTGGCATTGTCATCTTCTAGGACAGGGGTGTCAAACTCACGTCGTCGTCATGTGACTTATCGTGACTTTCCCCCCCTTTGCTAAACTTGGCATGGGCGTGGCCAGCGTGTGATGCATCTGGCCCGCGGGCTGCGAGTTTGACACCCATGGTCTAGGATATTGTTCTAGCTTTTCAGTCTAGTCCGTTATCCTGGTAATCCTTGGTGATCTCCCCTACAACTACTGATTAGACCCACCCTTAAGCCTATGCGGTACAGTTGTCCAGGTGCTGCTAGCTGTTTGAATGGCTTATTGTGAAGCTATTTTGGAAAAACATCACAATTAATGACTGTTACACATCTGTCAATACAGTACCTGTCTTCTATTGATATTCTTTCAAAATCACCATCTTTGTATTGTTCCAAATGTCTAATAATTCACCTTTCTTTCTCTCTATCCCTCCCTCCCTTTGTCTCTTAAAGTTGCAGGAGTCATTACTGCTGACTTCGTATCCGGTTTAGTGCACTGGGGAGCAGATACTTGGGGATCGGTAGATCTGCCAATAGTTGGAAAGGTCTGACTTTTTTTTTCTTGTGTGTGTGTGTGTGTGTGTGTGTGGGTATGTGTGTTGAACTTACTAGTTGAGCTTATTAGTTCAATGAAAATTCTCTACTGGAGTTCACATACTGTGCTAAATCATAATGTGCCTTAGACTAGATAAATCGTGCTAGACTATAATTGACATAAACTGCAGCTTGTGACATAGCATGTTGTAGTGAAACTAGATAATTGCATCTTATTGAGTTAACCTAGTGGTGAAATCCAAATTTTTTTACTACCAGTTCTGTGGGCATGGCTTGATAGGCGTGGTGTGGCTTGGTGGGTGTGGCAGGGGAAGGTTATTGCAAAATCCCCATTCCCTCCCCACTCTTGGGGGAAGGATATTGCAAAATCTCCTTTCCCACCCCACTCTGGGGCCAGCCAGAGGTGGTATTTGCCGGTTCTCCAACTGCTCAAAAGTTCTGCTACCGGTTTTCCAGAGTCTGTCAGAACCTACTGGATTTCACCCCTGAGTTAACCAAAGTTAAGCAAACCATGGTCTTGGAGATTACCATATTTTTTGGAGTATAAGACGCATCTACCTTTTTTGCTGAGGAAAAGAAGAAAAAGAAATCTCCCTCTGCCTGTGAGCAATTTTGCCTCGTTACAGCAAATAGCCTGCTTTACTTTCATTTTCATTTTCAGCATAGCTTGATTAGCAGAAGGGAAAAAAAATCTGCTTCAGCAATTTACTACCTCTTTGCAGCAAGCAGCAGAGTCCTGAGTAAAACAGATGACAGCAAATCAGCTGAGTCGGGAGGCCGATCCAATCAACTTGTGCTAATTAGGCTGTGCTGAAGCTGAAAGGAGCTGTTTTTTCTTGCTATTTGCTTGCAAGGAGATAACTGCTGCAAGGCAGAGGCCAAAGGGTGGGGGCCAGTGGGTGGGCGGGGCTACATTTGGTGTATAAGACGTACCTAAATTTTCACCCCCTTTTTGGGGGGGGAAGTGCATTTTATACTCCGAAAAATACGGTAATGATGATTTATAACTAATCTCTTATTCAAATGTCATAGCAAACCTATAACTCAAGGATGGAAATGCAAGCACAAAGAGAAGGAAAGCAAGTGTACATTCACTAACGCTTCATTAATGTTTCTTTGTGATATGTGAACCAATCCATCATCGATTAAACAGGTTGCTTTTATGATATTTTAAAGCTAAGACAAACCTGAATTGTCACTTTTTGGCTGTTTCCACATAATAGTCAGCCCTGGTTACCATAGCTAGTTTAGTAAATAAGTAACAGTTGAATCAACATAACAAAACAACATTGCTTGTCTTTGCATAACATGCTAATTCACAAACTAACAAACCATATTTCAAGTCGGGACTTGAAGACTTGGCTTTTCAAACAAATAGGCTGAGACTGATTCCGGGCTTTATTATTTACTACTAATTAATTATTTGGATTAAATTATGATTTTATTGTACTTGTTTCTTAACTTGTGTTCGCCGCCCTGAGTCCTTCGGGAGAATGGCAGCATATAAATACATGTAATAAATAAATAAATAAATATTTTGCCTCACCGATTTTTGTGAACTTAAACTATGCTAGTTTATATTGCAGCGTCTTATTTAAGTGTTGTTTATTTAAGTGTTTAGCTTGTCCACAGTTTATGACTTAAGAATAATAGCAGATTTCATTTTGTGTGTATTTCCCAGTCTGCTGACTCGTTTATGATATTGCAGATTTTAATCTTAATTACGGCTAATGCCAGTGCCTTATTTTTCAGATCATTTCCCCCCTCCCCACCTCTTATTCCAATTTTAATAAACTTGGTTTACTATATTAAAGCCCACATACATACGGTATTGAATTAAATATTCTAGATGGACAAATAAGAAAAACCAAAGAGCTGCCTGTAGGATATGCTTTATGGCTAGCTTTTAATATTCCATTTATTTGCTTGCATGGTACTCTCACTGAGGAGGTAAAAAGATTACAGACTTGGGCTAATAATGTAGTACTTGCAATAATATAGTTAATATATAATCATTTTACTCACTCCAGTGCTGCTTTTAATTTCCTATGTTGCTTTAGATAACTGTTTAATATATGCTGGCTTGTCCATGGTCAAAATCCTGATAGGATGGGATGGTGGTTCTTCTCTAATCCACAAATCTAGCTGGGGTCAAGTTGGCAGTTCTGCTGTCCCATTGGGGTCACATACAAAGAGTGAGGGCTTTAATTATCCCTCTCATTCCCCTGCAAATACCAACCCAAATTATTTATCTAGGTATGTGCATGAGTAGATCAGTAAAATCTGTAGGTGCTAAGACTTAATCTGAGCTAAAAATTAAAGTTTCATCTTTCTGCTTTTTACTACTTTCAGGCATTTATTAGGCCTTTCAGAGAACATCACATTGATCCAACAGCAATTACCAGGCATGACTTCATAGAAACCAATGGCGATAACTGCATGTTGACAGTAGTTCCGCTGGCAAACATGGCCTACAAATTAGCTTCTTTATCACCAGGTAAGTGGGAGCCTGACAGATCCACGAGGAAACTAGACATAGCCTTCTAAAGAATAGTAAACAGGCCTTTGAAGACAATAGAGTTAATTCTATGCACATTTCCGAAAAAAGGTATTGTGGCCCATCAGCGGCCTGTGCAGCTAGTAGCTGATTCCGACAGCGAGGAGGCTGGTGTGGTGCTGCGCCAGCAGCCTGTGCAGCTGGCACTCGAGTCAGACAATGAGGAGGCTGGAGAAGATGTGGTGCCAGAGGCAGGGATTCAGCCAGGGCCTTCAGAACCTCCAGAAGCTCCCATAAGTGAAGAGGAAGAAGAGGAGGAGCCTCTTCTCGATGCACGGGCGCACAGAGCTGCCAAAAGGCAGGAGTGGCTCCTCAGGAGGAGGTCTCCTCAAGAGTAAGGATTGGGGCTAATTGGCCACTCCCTTAGCCTATTTAAGGAAGGACGACAACTGAGGCAATTTGCAGGGAACAACTTCGTTCACTCTCCTTCGCGTCTTGATCTTAGATCTCTGCAAATTGCTTCTGGTCTTTCTGCCAACCATAGTAAGATTACGATTATTTATTTTTTGGATTCTTGTAGGCTGTTAATAAAGTTAATTAATTTTCGTTTGAAAAAGACTGATTTAATTTGGTAAACTAAGAATTGTACAGACCTCATGTGTGCTGCGTTCTTTGCGGTCCGTACCTGGGGCAGAATAAAAGGTTAATGAAGTTTTTCACCTTGTATATGGAGTAAATAAAAGTGTAAGGGCAAACAACAAATAGAGTAGACAGTTCTGTATGTCTGTCGTGCAAATCGGAGTACAGTGCATGAACTTATTAAGCAGCTGTATTGTAACACACGGTTTAGCTGTTGTTCAGTGAGAGTACAATAAATTCTATATTCTCTTTATTTTTAGAAGTGTTACACCAATCATGTCCTTGGGAGTGCTATGTCTTTGCCCTGTCTGTATTTGCAACCTTGACCAACCAGATTCACAAGTGGTCTCATACCTACTTTGGTCTTCCTCGCTGGGTAATTTTTCTTCAGGACTGGCACGTTATCCTGCCACGGAAACACCACCGGATCCACCATGTGTCTCCACATGAGACATATTTCTGTATTACTACAGGTAAAATGAAGTGAAACTCATTATAACATTTTTGTCTAGTTAAACAGCCTTTTTAAGACACACAGAACTGGTGGATCTGTGTAAGGTTCTGAGAAAAAAAAAAAAAACGGCTGAGTATTCTGGTTGTTGCTTACTTAGTGTTTTCCTGTTCTGTTTCATGTCCTCTGGACTCTGGCTACACAGAGATGAAAGACAGGAGAAAATAAATAATGGAAAATAAGAATTGACTAAAAAGAAGGCTATACCTATTAAATTGAACTGCAATTTTCAGATTGGTTCACATTCATTGTAAGTCATGGTTTATTAAATGTGTCAGTCTGGTATGCACAGTCTGCTAAGCTATGAATCATAGCTTATGGATGGTTTTTCACATGTTAACCCAAAACAAAACTTAGCATGGCTTGATGTGTTTGACTGAACTCATTCAGAGTCTGAGTTTAACAGATCTTAGATAAACCATGTGTGAAGTTTATCATTAAAAGGCTGCCATTCTAAATGACTTTATAGAATGCTCTTGGATGAGTTTCAGTAGTCAGAGGAATAAGTTCAAAACAATTCCACTTAATGTGAATAAAACTGAAAATTGCATCTTTCTTCTGTTAAATTGACATCTTTATTTCTTACATTCATTTTATGCAATAGTATCTTAAAACAATTCAGTTACCAAAAATTGCTGCTTGCCAATTTACACTCACATATTGCTCTTCTTCTATAATCTTTCTAGGCTGGCTGAACTACCCACTGGAAAAAATCAGATTTTGGAAATTCCTGGAGAATATCATTGAAGGACTAACAGGAGAAAAACCCAGAGCAGATGACATGAAATGGGCCCAGAAAATAAAATAACCTTTGCCAGGCTTCTGCTGTTGTGAAAACCTGTTGCCAATTTTTTTTTAAAGAAAAAAAAAAGCCATCAGCCAAATTAAAAGACTTGCAGAAAGATAATGGACTAAAGCACAAAGCTTTTTTTAAAAGTGCTAACAGACTACAGTTAAAAGACTCACTCCTCAAAACAATACTTGAAAATGCAAATGGATTATTCACGTTTGTTACTGAGCACCTTCTGTTAGCCACATTTGCTGATAATTGAACACTGTCATCCTTGACACTCCAAAGCCATTAGTTGGAGAAGGCAGTGTACCTTCCTAGTAACATTTGTCATTGGCACGGTAATGTGTTGTATCAACATGAATTCCCACTCTGAAAATGATTTAAGGCCATATGGAATGGCAAAGATAGCAAGCCAGCTCCCGGGTTTTTAAAGAACAAATTCAGAATTGCTATATGAGAATCGGAGGGAAAGGTATTGTCATCACTTCAATGCACTTAGTGTTTGGTGCATCCTTCCAGTTGCTTCATCTTGCTATCATATCAAGACATTGTCCATGTGGCGTGCAATAGAATATTTGGGAGTCTCATCCTAGTTCATTAGGGTTACTTAAAGCTGACTGTCTCCTAAAATAAGTGTTCCATTCCTTGATATTTGAGCAGGCCATTGCTGTATCAGCCTACAGCTAACTTGGTAGCAGTTTGGGATGGAAGTGAAGGCGGACAGAGTTTGTGTTCTGCACAAATGTCAGACTTAAATTACTTCCATTGGATCATGTAGCGTTCAGTGATTGATTTTATTCAGTATGATTCCTCTTCCAAAATGTTTAAAATAGCTATAGAAAATTGGTCATTGTCAAATTTGAATGTTAGAAGGAATAAGTTAATGGTGTGTGTGATTAAGGTGCTTGCTCATTTCATGTAAATATCATAAAGCCTTAACTACTACTTTGCTGTAACATGGAATAATAATTTTAATGTGGTCTGAATGTATATAATTTATAACAAAGCAGTTCAATTATACTAATTGCATTTGTTAAGTCTTGTGGCCATTTTTGAGGGGAAGGGTAAAATTGCATCTCCAGGGGTTTTTTAAACAGCATATGCAAGCAAAATGAGTGGGTTTTCTGTTTTGTATACAAGAGTGTCCTACAAAAAACACTTTTTATTTTTGCGATAGACTTCTGTGCCTTTCTAGGGAGATTAGATGGCTAATCTATGTCCGAAATGCAACTTTCTGTATTTTTTTAATTTAAGAAAAAGCTTGCACATTCTCCCTCTTCCTTGTATGTTTGAGATTTTTCTATTTAAGAACAAATTCTTAACTTCATACCATGACTCTGATATGTCTTATCTTCGTAGCATTTTGCCTTTGGCATTCTAAAATCTCAACAGAGAACACTAATGTTAAAAAATGGAAACTAAGAGATATAATTAAAAAATAGCTGAAGGCAAACAAGAGTTACATGTACCATTTCTAAAGAACAATCCATAGAAAAGGCAAGTATCACAGAGTATCTCAGCTTTTACTGTGATAGCAGGTTTCTGATTAAGGTTTTAAACCTTGGGCAAGTTTAGTGTGTTTCTTATGTGGGACAGTCCATTTTTGTTTTGGGGGATATTTTTTCCTTCTGGTCAGTGTTGATTCCTTTTGACTGCCTGGAGTAGTGCTTGCAGTTTTCTTGGAAAGGATTTTTGGAAGTGGTTTTCCCTTGCCTCCTTCTTAGGGTTAAGAGAGAAAGTGATTGGCTTAAGGTCATCCAGCTGGCTTTGTGTTTTAAGGTGAGACTAGAATTCAGTCTCCCAGTTTCTAGCCTGATGCCATAACAACAACCATCATCAATGAAGCATTTGAGTTTCTACTGTTCTGCTGAAATACAGCTTTTAAACTGGGGCTTTGAATTATCTCTCTCATACTGTGTGTGCCCGTGTGTGCACACGCAAGCTGGCAGGGGAGGAATTGAAGTCCATACATCTTAAAAGTGGAGGGGAAAGTTGTGGTAGGGTGTAATAGAATTTGAAAAACCTGTCCAAATTCCCTTCTGCTGTCCCTTACTACCATCCAAATCACAGCATGGTAATTTTGAGCCTTTTCTTTCTGCTTTCTCCTTTCCCATATCTCAGATGTCATTTTCTGTCTTATTAGCTAACAGCAATTCATGCCTGCAAACTCTGGAATAGTAGCCTTTTGCTACTATTTTGTTCCATGGCCCAGAAATTCAGAGCAGTATAAATGAGTGTCCGATTACAGGGAAGAATAAGAAATTGGGTACATAGTAGACATTCTCCCTTAGCTGGAAGGCAAATTCCCGGAAGCCTATCTGGATCAGGCCCAGTGAGATCCCAAGTTTTTCTGCACTGAGCCTTTTTCCCTCCAATGTTAGACGATGACTTCTCCAACCAGTATTTAAAAATATTTCTGGTTGTACTGAAATGTTTTATATTAGCTACCTGACAACTGAAAGAAACCTTAAAAGTCACCTCTTCTGTGGCAAAATTTTGCTCCACAACAGCACAAGGAACACCGCTCTGGTGTGAGAAGATCCCCATGACCATCTGCAGCGTCAAGTTTGCTTACGTGGGAAAAGCACTGAATGCTTTATTAAGTATCAGATTTTATTTTGGTGCATTACAGTAAGTAATAAAAGTTTTGAACTGAATAGCTGACACAAAAAGTCACATTAGTTATTCTAGCTGATAAGCCACTTGGACCAAAGGCACTGAAGGCAGCCAGTCAACTACGTTGCTCTGGAAGTGCTGACTATACAAGGAAAGAAGCACTAAAGCCCAATGCCCTTCTCGTGACTCTTACCATACTGTGATTTATATCAATGCTTGCACAAATCATTGACTTTACAGAGGGCTCATTTTGAGTGCAAGATTAAGGAAAAGTCTACAACTGCCCACTCCTTGCTTGGACATACACTCCTCCAGCCCGAAGGAAAGTCTCATCATTTATTTCCCCCACCTTTTTTTCCCCCAAATCTACACTTTCTTATGTTATACTAAGGGAAGCAAATAGTTCCCTTAATTACCAAATAAATTTCATACTAGCCAGGACTCTGAACTGACATATCTCCAGATCTAGTTGAACAAAACCAATAAATCATTCACACTTTTTAATTGATAACATTTTTTTTTAATTTTTCTATTCTGACTCTCTTAATTATGTTCCTAAGTTTTACCTGCCACAATAAATGTATTAAAATGTTTGAAAGGTCTGGTGGATGTTTTATGTTTCATTTGTTTGTTTTAGAAATTATTACTTTGCTTAAATAATTTGTTAAACTAATTCTGCTGAAGATTTATCTACGAAATCGTCCCAAAGGTGCTTTTCAAAAGGCAACTGGACTTCATTTTTTGCCTTCCTTGAAAACATTTCACTTCTTATCCAAGAAGCTTCCTCAGTTCAGCTTTTAGGATGAGAAGTAAACGGTTTTAAGGGGAAAAAAACAAAGTCCAGTTGCCTCTTGAAAAAAGGCACCATGACCTGGATGATTGAGAATCTCCACAGACATTTTTCTACAAAACTTAGATGTTTTCTGTTCATGCTTGGACATCAGCTTCAAGTTTATGGTGGGTTTTTTTTTCCTATGATGCTGCTTATATTCCAAAGAATATAATATTTCAAATTCAGAATCACTAGTATACAATTTTGCCAAAATATTGGGGAATGAGAAACCAAGAATTGTAAGTCGGACTGTAATGAAATCCCTTTTCTAGCTTGGTAGCCATATTGAGCCAGGAATGAAAAACAAATCTTAAGGAATACCATATTGGTGAATGAACAGACTAATACAGTTCTCCCTGTCTTCACTGAAAGTCTCCAATAGATTGTATTATGTAGTATTAAAGTTTGCTGCATAGTCAGTGAGATATTCAGGCTAGATTTGGCAGTTTTGTTCACCTATTGAGTCCACCTATTAAGGACCTGGGATAGGCAAATAGGCAGATGCTTGATGATCTTAAAAGGTATAGTTGCAGGATGTAAGCTGTTCTGAGCAAAGCTGCCTTTTCGCAATTGACGGATAGTAATTTTGACAGTGTTGATGGTGTTTAAGTGGTGCTCCAGTTGTTTTGGGATTGCACCCAAGGCACCTATTACTTATTAAAATTTGAAAGTTGGTGTAGAAAAAAAATATTCCTTTAAATTGTACTGCCTTTTGCATCAGTTTTTAAGATGGACATTATGTGGATCTGTAGCAGCATCCCCAGAACAATTTTTAAAATTGTGTGGTTTGGTGACCACAACGACACAATTGAAATCCAACCCTTTTGTATGTGAGAGGCTGGAATGGCTGTGTTGTGCTTAGCCATAATGCAATTTATCTAATAGCAATAACACTTATTTATATATCGCTTCATAGTGCTTTTACAGCCCTAAGCGGTTTATAGAGTCAGCATCTCTCCATTGTGTCAGGGAAGATCATCCAGGAATGGGTAATACTCTGCTTCACTGCTTGGAGACAGAGTTAATCTTTCTTGGCCACAACAATCTGGGTCCTCATTTTACTGACCTCGGGAGGAGGGAAGGCTGAGTCAACCTTGAGCCGGTCTAATGTTAGGGTGTTATGCAAATTAGCAATTTGTCTATCATGGGTTGTAGTTTTGCATGATGTATGCATTCTGTCATGAAGGCTCCCTTAACCATGGTTTAAAAATATTTGGATTAAATTATGATTTTATTGTACTTGTTTCTTAACTTGCGTTCACCGTCCTGAGTCCTTTGGGAGAATGGCGGCATATAAATACATTTAATAAATAAATAAATACATTTAATAAAATAAACCATGGCTTAATGTGAGGGGTAAATCTAGCAATATTTCTTCAGAGCCTATTTAGTCAACTGCTCTCAGTACTTTGTTTTTTACTACTAGCTACCTCATAATATGCAGAAACTTACCTTCTTTTGTCTTGATATGGAAAAATAATGCTACAAAAGGCATAGAATTTCAAATTAAGAGCTAATCAAATATAAAATTGCCTACATAATTATGAAAACGTGAAATCTGATAAACAGGGATTGTATTTGCAAATTGTGGCTTATCCTATCAAATTTGCTACATGTTTGTTTTTACCTTCCAATTTCTAAAGGATCAGTGACTTTTCAGAAAGCATTATTTTCATATGTAATTGTTTTTGCTTTTATTAATTTAACCTCAATAAAAAAAAACTAAAAAGGGAATTCTGCACTTTTAAATTCACCTTTTCAGTTTCTCAACTTTGCCACAGCATCATTTTAGGTGGTTGAAGACATCTGCTGGTGAAAGATAGATATTGCAACCATAAAAACATTAAAAAGCATGAGGTTATAAAGATATTCTTTTAAAGGGCTTGAATATGATGCTATTTGCTATTTGTTCCTGATAATACTGCATAATAAGTAACTCTTAGAAAGTTTCCTTAATTTTAAAAGAAATTGTCCTATCAATCAACTATTGAAGAAATACAGTCCCTGCAGTAGTAACTCAAAAAAATAGAAATTAAATTCATAAGTATATAATTATGAATATCTGATTCTGTATAAATAAAACTGCAGGTGATCACAAGCTGAACTCAAATCAGATCATGATGCAGCCAGGCAAAAAAGGCAAATGAAGCATCCACGAGGAAGACAAAACAGTTAAGATGGCGACTGGGATCACATGATTGAAACCCCACCACTTACATGTATTGCTGGGCATATCATGTACAAAAAAAGGTTGCTGTTCAATCACACAGGTGTAGCTTACCATTTTAACTTTTTTCATACATATACACATATCCTTGAAGGCAAACGTAATTTTAGAATGCACCCACAAGAGTAAACTTTACAAAGCACAGAAAGGAACAGTTCCTCTATACTTCGTATTGGTTACCTCACTTTGAGTACTGTATGCATTCTGGGCACCTAACTCTAAGGAGTAAGAGCAGTTGAAGTAGTTTAAAAGAAGGACAAGAGAATGAAACTAAATCTAGTGAAGAAGCATTGAAGGAGCTGGATATACTTTGTCTTGGGAAAAAATGAGAGTGGGAATCTGATAGTATTCTTCAAATATCTGAAATGAAGTCACACAGAAGAATGGGAAGATCTATTTTCTATCATTCCTGAATTTATCTGTTTACTAAAGAAATTTATATGCTTGTCCAGTTCATACACATTGACTCCAGGCAGCTTACAATGTTAAAAATTCAAGTTATAAAACTTCTAATATCCTCAACCTCTCATTGCAGCCACTTGATCAGCTCCATATAAATCTGGGCTCTCCAGATCTGCTGAGGTTTTCAAGGTTTTCTGGAAAAATATCAAGATGGGAACCAATCTTATTTCTTCTAGATCAGTGAGTCTCAACCTTCCTAATGCCGTGACCCTTTAATACAGTTCCTCATGTTGTGACCCTCAACCATAAAATTATTCCATTGACCATTGGAAATATGTGTTTTCCGATGGTCTTAGGCGACCCCTATGAAAGGGTTGTTCGACCCCAAAAGGGGTCGCGATCCACAGGTTGAGAACCACTGTTCTAGATCTAGAAAGCAGTACAAAAGGGATTTAGATTTTGGTAAGGCAGATTCCAGCTAAATGTACGTTAAAAACTTCCTTAACAGGAAGAGCAGCTAGCAATGGAATCAATCATTTATAGAAGTGGAATTGGTCTCTTCTTCATTAGATGTGGGGAAGCAGATGCCAATCAATAATCTGTCAGGGACAGTGATGGGATTCAGCCAGTTCGCACCACTTCGGGAGAACCGGTTGTTAACTTTCTGAGCAATTTGACAAACTGGTTGTTGGAAGAAATCATTAGGGCAGAGAACCGGTTGTTAAATTACTTGAATCCCACCACTGGTCAGGGATATTTTAATTAGAATTCCTGAGAAAAACAGGAGGTCAAAATTCTAGCTCTCCCACTGAGGTTATAACACAAGTGTAATTATAGCACCTGAACTGTTTTAGTATGTACGAGTTATTCCATGTCAGTAATTTTTTGACATTCAGAATTAATTCTCCCTGGAGGGTTTCAGTAAGGATGGTGGGCACATTCCTTTCCAGTGATATTACGGAAGAGCCAAATAGCCCAAAGATAGAGAAGTATGATCAGAAATCTTTCAACCTCCCTCCCAGTTTTACACTGAGACCATAGCACAGGGCTGTCAAACTTGCAGCCCGCAGGCCAGATGGTCACATGCTGGCCATCCCCACACCCAGTTTAGCGAAGGGGGAAAAAGTCCCGATATATCACATGACGCCACCGTGCTGACGTTTCACACCTCTGCCACAGCAGGACTTCAACAAACACCCTTTGGAGTTCCATTATTTCTACTAGAATATACAACCCCAGTCTAATTTGTATTAATGGGCGGGAACTGCATTCCCTGGGAAAGTGGCCAGTTTCCATAGGAATCTAGCAGCATCTTTTCTTTGTGTACACCATTTTTTTTCAACCATGGAATCTTGCAGATGTGTGGATTTCAACTGAACTCCGGATATCTTCAAGCTGCCAAGGCTGAGAAACACAGGTATATGCCATTAGCAGTTTTTATTGAGGTGGTCTTGGAGCTCTCTTCCCTTGGCTATTTTGGACCAATGTTGTAAAACACATATTTCCAGAGCCTTTTAAGATTCTGAGTAGTGCCATGTTTATTTGAACTCCCCTGCTCCGTTCTTCTGATCTAAAAAGACTCTTCAGTTGAGGTCAACTCCTGGTAAATAACATGGACACAGCCATGTACTTTTGGTAGCAACAGCATGAAAGCAGTTTGCTGTCCTTCAGGATGTTTTTCTAACCTAGTCTAAAACTTATCCATGTAGATTTTCTAGCTAACTAGTTTTCAAACTAGAGTTCTGATTTATTTAGGGCTTTACCCCACCCCCCCAATTTGGAGATTAGCCAAAATCAGTTAGACAAAGCATCCCTCAGAGAACCTTCCCATCTACAACATAGCAATTTTGAGAAAGGGTAGGGCTTCATTTAAGTCAATGCACCCATCATGGAAGCATGTGGAGAAACCTGAAATAACTTCTGAACTTGTTTTAGTGGGTCAGTTTTACTGAATACAGAAAACTATTAATTTTAAACCAGGTGATTAGGTTTTGAATGGAGAGTTGGAACAGTGTTTAATCAAGACATCCAGCCAGAAACCCGGAGATGATGAGTTCTAATCCTATCTTAGGCCCAAAGCTGGCTGAATGGCCTTGGGCCAGTCGTGCTCTCTCAGCCCTAGGAGGAAAAAGAAGGCAAAGGCAAATCACTTTAAAAAGTTTGAAGAAAACTGAAGATTTGTCCATGTAGTCACCAGCAGTCAAGGCTGACTCAAAGGCACAAAATTATTTCGAAGGAATGAGTCCCACTGCCTTCTCTCTGCAATGCAACTAGTTATATCCATCCAAGCCAAGCCCACATGTTGCTTAGATCTAGAATCAAAAGGTTTAAATCTGTATAGGTAGTCCTCAACTTACAATTGAACGCAAAATTTATGTTGCTAAGTGAGAAATTTGTTAAATGAGTTTTGGACCATTTTATGACTTGTCTTGCCACATTTGTTAAGTGGGTCACTGCAGTCGTTAAATTAATTACATGGCTGTTGAGTGAATCTGGTTTCTCCATTGACTTTGCTTATCCAGTTCCCCTGGCCTGGCAATACAGAAGCAAACACACTGGAATCAAGAATCAGGATTTATTCAGGCCTGAGGCCTGGCATAAAATGAGTATGGAATAGTGGCAGTTCGGTGTGAAGTCAGCGCTGGGAGGCGATAGGAAGGCTACACCCCTCCGGCCCACCCACACAACCACCATCCGGTGTCACCACCCACACAACACACCATCCCCCCTCCCCCTCCCCCCCAGGTATGGCGAACCGGATGGGGTTTGACAGTCAAAAGGTTCCAAATGTGATCACATGACCTGGGACCATGCAACTGTCATAAATATGAGTCGGTGGCCAAGCATCTGAATTTTGATTACGTGACCATGGGATGTTGCAATGGTCATAAGTGTGAAAAATGGTCATGAATCACTTTTTTCAGTGCCATTGTAACTTTGAATGGTCATTAAACAAACTCTTGTAAATCAAGGATTATCGGTATTTCTCAATCTCAGAGCCTTTAAGATGTGTAAACTTCAACTCCCAGAGTTCCTCAGAAGGCATCCCTGGCTGGAGAATTCTGAGAGCTGAAATCCAACATCTTAAAAGATTGGGGAACACTGATCTTTTGTAACATACAGGTAGTCCTCGACTTATGACCACAATGGAGCCCCAAATTTTTTTTGTTAAGTGAGACTTTTTTTAAAATGCCCCATTTTGCAATCTTTCTTGCTTTAGTTAAGTGAATCCCCGCAGTTGATAAGTTAGCAACCTGGTTGTTAAGTGAATCTGGCTTCCCCACTGAGTTTCCTTGTCAGAAAGTTGCAAAAGGGGATCACATGATCTTGGGACACAACAATGGTCATAAATATGAAGCAGTCGCCAAGCATCTAAATTTTGATCACATGATCATGGGGATGTTACAAAAGTTGTAACTGAAAAAAAGTCACGCCTTTTTTCAGTGCTGTCGTAATTTTGAACGGTCACTAAACGAACTGTTGTAAATCGAGGACTACCTATACTTACTAGATTTCTTAAATCTGGGAAGTTTGAAGCCATTGTTCCACTTGAAATCCAAACTTAATGTCCTTCGAATGCAATGGACCCCCTTCCTTATCATCCAGTCAAACTAAGACCACATTTATTTATTTTTTATTTATTTTCGTCAAGCATGTATTAGATAATAGATATAAGCAGTGGTGGGATTCAAGTAATTTAACAACCAGTTCTCTGCCCTAATGATTTCTTCCAACAGCCGTTTGCCAAACTGCTCAGAAAGTTAATAACCGGTTTTCCCGAAGTGGTGCGAACTGGCTGAATCCCACCACTGGATATAAGTATAAACATGATTATGAATACATTAAATGGATATGAATAAATGGGGACATTAGGACAGGGACAGTAGGCACGCTGGTGCGCTTATGCACGCCCCTTACAGACCTCTTAGGAATGGGGTGAGGTCAACAGTAGACAGTCTAAGGTTAAAATTTTGGGGGTTTGGGGATGAAACCACAGTCAGGTAGTGCATTCCAGGCATTGACCACTCTGTTGCTGAAGTCATACTTTTTGCAATCAAGTTTGGAATGCTTTACCATAAATTTGTATCTATTGTATGCACATGTATTGTTGTGGTTGAAGCTGAAGTAGTCATTGACTGGTAGGACATTGTAGCAGATAATTTTATGTACTATGCTTAGGTCGGACCGAAGGCGGCAAAGTTCTAAATTGTCATAGCCCAAAATTTCAAGCCTGGTGGCATAAGGTATTCTGTTGCGAGCAGAGGAGTGGAGGACTCTTCTCATGAAATATCTCTGGACTTGCTCAATTGCATTAATGTCTGATATGCAGTGCGGGTTCCAGACAGATGAGCTGTATTCAAGAATTGGTCTAGCAAAAGTTTTGTATCCTCTGGTTAGCCGTACAATATTACCAGAGAAGAAGCTACACAAGATTAGATTAGCAACTCTTAAGAGCCTTTTTGGCAATATTGTTATAGTGAGCTCTAGCACTTAGATCATTTGAGATGAGTATTCCTAAATCCTTGACAGAGTGAGGGTCGTCACTCTAGGAGGTCCTATCCGCCCAGCTTGAATTTTGTGTTGTTGGGGGAAACTAACGCATTCTACAGAAGGAAATGCGTTTTCTTTGTGTGTGTGTGCAGACAAATCCAGTGTAAAAGCAGCGTTGAGGAGATGGGCTAATTTCTGTGCAATAATAGGACAGACAATTCGCATGAAACCAGCTATTATGCAAACCAGTTGGAAATTAGGCTTTCAGGAAGGAAACTCTTAAATCGGTATTAGGTCGCTTCCTGATTTGTTCTGTCAGCGCGGGCTCTACATCTCCGTTAATCTCCATTCAAGCTACAGATTTACCCCGGCAGCAGTCTTTTCCACCAATCTTTTTTCTTCCAAAAAAGAAAAACCCCTCAAAAAATAAACAAAAAAAACAACAACCACCTTCTACGGCTGCTCCCAAATTTTAACCCCCTCACAACGCCTCATTAGAGATTGAAACTTGCCCTCCCGGATGTGCTCGTTTCCCAAACGGTATATCTGCACCAGAAAAACAAACGGCGACCCAGAAGTGGGGAGAGAGCGAGAGAGAGAGAGCCTTTGGTCTGGGTGGCTTGCGGCGGTCGCCTTCCCCCCTCACCCCCCCGCCCCGGTCTTGCGCCCGCCCGCTCTCCGGCTGCCGCAGCCACTTGCCTTAGCCGCAGCAGCAATTCACTTCCCGCGTTGAAGTGACGTGGGCGGTTGGGGAGGGCGGGCTTGGAGCGACAGCGGCGCAAGATGGCGGCCACCACGGGCTCGGGTGAGCGGGGACCGGTAGCCCAGGCCAGTTTGGGCCGTGAGAGGAAGGCGCTCCTCGGCGGGGAGGAGGAAGGGGGTTGGCGACTCTGGCGGGGGGTCGCTTCTCCTGGGAGGGGGGCTCAGAAGGCGTCCCCGCGGGCTCCCAACCAGTCGGGCTCGCCGGCTGGGTGTGTCTGGGGCCCGAGGGTCATGCTACCGTATATGGGCTAGAACCCATCTAGGCGACCGGCAGGGTTCTGGCAAGGAGAGACGTGAAAGGCTTCAGTCTTTATCGCCATCTAGTGGCCGGCCGTGTTTTGACAGCCCAGGCGTGGGAGTCGGAGCGAGGGGCGGTGGCCTGGGGAGTTGGTATCCCGCAGGAACTGGCGAAGGGGCGACTTGGTCGAGGCTGAGGCTGGGGGAGAGGGGCAGTGGGGAGCCTATGTAGGGCGTGGGGAGAGGATGGAAAGGAAGAGGTTCTGGTGGTGGAGAGAGTCTAAGGCAGAGGTCTTCAAACTTGGCAGCTTTAAGACTTGTGGACTTCAACTCCCAAAATTCCTGAGCCAGCCATGTTAGCTCAGGAATTCTGGGAATTGAAGTCCACAAGTCATAAAAGGGTCATAGTTGCCCACCCCTGGTCTAAGGAAATCTTCTTCTAAGAGACTGACCGCTTCCTTTAGTTGTACAGCTGGTGGGTTTCAGCTCCCATCATCCCCTGCTGTACGGGTGATGGGAGTTGGAGCTGTCCCGTTTGGATTGCACCAGAAATCAGAAAAAAAGCAGATGATTGGGATGCAGGAGGAGATGTATGTAAACTCTGGCTGCTTTTTGGCATTTCCATGTTCAGAAGCAGTGAATCTTGAAGGGTGGAGAGTAAGTGCCAGAGGGCACTTTGCCTTTTCTGTGCCTTTTGATCATTGAATCCTGAATTGCATTATATTCTCCACTGCCACTGTTTGAATGGTTTTTGGCATTTCAAGTCCTAATTGAATGTAAGAACCTCGGTTTAGGTAGATTTTTTTTAGTAAGGTCCTTGTAGGGTCCACTAATAGGAAGTTACTTTTTATCTTGAGGCTAATACATTCTGTCTGTCGTTCCCAGCATTATAGAGTCTCAGTTACCCTGAGGTAAGATGGGCAGTCAATTAATTTTATGAATAAATAAATCCTGAACTATGTCAAAGATGATTGGGGGGCTGGAGGCTAAAACATGAAGAATGGTTGCAGGAATTGGGTAAAAAGTGAAAAGAACTAGGGGTGACATAATAGCAGTGATCCAGTATTTGAGGGGCTGCCATAAAGAAGAGCGGGGTCAACCAATTTTCCAAAGCATCAGAAGAACCAACGGTTGAAAAATGAATAAAGGAAAAAGCAACCTAGAACTAAGGAGAAATATCCTGACAGTAAGAACAATCAACTAGTGGAACAGCTTGCCTTCAGAATTTTTGAACGCTGGAGGCTTTTAAGAAGGGACTGGACAACCATTTGTCTAAAATGATATAGGGTCTCCTGCTTAAGCAGGGGGTTGGATTAGAAGACCTCCAAGGTCCCTTTCAAGTCTCTTATTCTGTGTTCTGCAAAAGTGATAATTCTAAAACAATATTTTAGACATGAATTATAAATGTTTGTTATTTGTTTGATAGATCTTTGGTATTTGAAGATATGTTTGCTGAGAGAACCTTGTAGCTGGATAGGATTTCATCCAGGGTGGATTTGATTTAAATCAACTCGATTTAAATCATAATTTTTAAAGAGCAACTGTCATCTCTGTCCCGCAGCGGCTCCTCCTCGGACCCGCTGTTGACTCACCAACAGTCCCATTCACTTTAATGGGGTGGCTGGTAATGCGGCAGTGACACAACAAGGTGAGGGACATGGCAGGCAGCAGGTGAGTGGATGCCCGCTAACAGGCACTGCCATGATGGATCTGACATGCCAGGTACCCTAATATTATATTTATAAGCTGCTTAGAAGGTTTCACTTTAATTTTTACTGCTTGCCCTTCCTCCTCACACTTAGAGCCTAGTGGTACAGATGCATTTCTCTTCAAACAATCATACAGTTTGTGGTGATTTAGATTTGCAAAACAATGGGATAAAAGAATATTCCTGAACTTTATTTTATGATTTATCTCATGGTTACTGTGAAATTGTGTGAATGCATCAATGCAGTGCATGTTATCTGAGCTTGCAGAGCTTGGATTCGTTGATTGAGTTTACCAAAAATGTAAATATTGCAATTATACAGCCTCATGCTACATAACTAAGCTCCATTTCATGCTGAATAAACTAAATTATTAATATATCTTAAATAGAAAACTATATTTAGATAGATTTTTACTCCAAAAGCATTTTATTAAAATAAATTAGATAAAAAATTTAAAAAATCTGGTTTAAATTTTTTAAAAATCTGATTTTTTACATTTATTTTTTTTTAAAAGCATTGATTTTTACCAACCCTGATTTTATCCTTGGTTATCTGGGTTCAAGCCAATTTTTTAAATACTACTAGTGGTTTCAGTTGGTTTTAAGACGACACTGCAGTCTTTGCTGCCTTGTTGTAAGCAACAGAGATTTTGAGGACAATCTGGAGGTGTTTCCATACAAGATTTCTATTCTACAACTGCTTATTACCATTCACTGAATTTGATGAGTATTCACATAACCCTTACATTCCAGTTATAACTTGTGACTTCCCCACAGCTTTTCCTGTCCCTGTTTATTATAGAGAAAATGTAGAGAAAAAGAAGAAGTAGCTACCTGATATTTTTTGCCTATAACCACATAATGGGGCGGTTCCTAGCTTAATTAAGAAAGGGTTGTCTCTGGGGAAAGTAATTGCTCAGGTGGGTAGATACTGCTGGTAACAAATTTGTGTAGAAAATTTTTCCAATTGATTCAAAATTTTCCAGGAAGCCTACGTCTTTGTCTACAGTACAAAGTAGTAAACGTTATTGCCAGAAGTTGTAGTGATGGCTTAAAAGGATATTAGACAAATAAATGGAGGAAATTGTCCAGTATGTCTGGAGAATCAGACTTGGACAGCACTGATATAGATTACATGATATTATAATTCAATAATTCTTGATAGGGTCTCAATGAGTTAATAATGGGTTCAGAAAGGGCTGATGCCAAATAAAATGTTGAAAAACCTGTTCTACATAATACTTCATATAAGAGTGAGTAACAAAAATGTTTTTTGGCAAATTAAAAGCTTCCATCCCTAAAATGGAATTTTCTTGTGTTCCGTTGAAAAAGTGATCAAAAAGGCTTGGGTGTTCTGACAGGTTCTGGAGAACCGGTAGCGGGAATTTTGAGCAGAACCGGCAAATACCACCTCTGGCTGGCCCCAGAGTGAGGTTGGAATGAATATTTTGCAATATTCTTCTCCCAGGAGTGGGGAGGGAATGGGGATTTTGCAATATCCTTCCCCTGGAGTGGGGTGGGAATGGAGTTTTTGCAGTATCCCTCCCCTGCCACGCCCACCAAGCCACACTCACCAATCACATCACGCCCACCAAGCCACACCCACAGAACTGGTAGTAAAAAATTTTGGATTTCAGAACTGATAGGCAGTCCTATGAATGTTGGCTCATAAATCCTATTTATTGAGAATTATTTTTCTGAAAGTTCACAAGGACTCCAGCCTAATAAGGACATCCTTTATTCCTCCATATTACTATAGATAACTGACTTCTATGAGATTAGACTACTGTACTTGTCCATTTAGGTTAAAACTAGGAACAGTATTTAGTTGATTGTTCCTAGAGTCTAAAACATTTATTTACTATCTGATCCAGCTGGAATCCTCTCTTATACAAGAAATGTGGCAAATCACCAAGCTTTAGTTTATCCAGTAGCTTGCCCGTGCTGGGGCAGAACAGGAAGGAAGCATCTTTTAGGGTAGGAATCTGATGTACTGTATCTTTAGAGGAAGAAGCTATTTCGTGGTCCTTAGTTTGGAGGAAATGCTTGGTCATAGACTGGAACACATTACATAAATTGGAAGAGAAAGAATTTCTGTTTAGGTCACATTTGTTAATACGGTAATATTCATGTACCTAGTAGAACAAGTAACAAATCTTTCACTTGAGCTCATAAGAAATTATTCTCTTTGTCACATTTTAGTTTCCAGTTTGAAATTTATATAAAAGAAATTAAGTGTAACTGGCGATTATTTTGGTTTATAAAACTCTTCTTTATAGTCTATTTATTGACAATTTTAAATAAAAATCAAAAGATAAGTACATTGCATTTAATGCTGATTTAACCACTTTGTTGTCTTGGGCCATTTAGAATTGCTTTTCCCCTTGACATGAAGGAAATCAAGAATTGTCGCATCCTGTATTTTGATAGTGACAATGGGGTGATGCCTGACATCTTTATTATTTGATTGTATTTATAGTGGACCTGTTGAACAATACAGCAAAGACCGATCTGGATATCAGTGAACATTCCTGCTTCCAACTATTGGTTTACTTTGTCCCCAACAACCCAGCCAGAAAATAGCTGTCCATGGTTTGGTTTAAATGTAATATGTCTGATTGAAGCTGACCTACTGATTTGATATAGCTGTCTTTGCATTGCTCCTATCTGATAAACCATGCTTAGGATGTATGTTATCCAAATGCATGAAGTTTATAATTCATTTCAAAATCATTTTGTTATACTATTGAATGTATTCCTGAACACAACCAAAATGACTGTCCTTTGGTTTTTACAATAAAGTACTATTCTTCAGAGTTCACAAGAATAGCATGCCCAAATCCTTCTTTGGCTTGTGCCCTGCTCTGAAGTTGTATTTGCACACTGTTTTGATAATCCAAAACCCCTCTGACAAAGGAAGTAGCAGACCATCCTAAACCTGTATGAACTTGTCTGAATGCTAAGATTAGCTTTGGAAGCCCTCTATCATGTGCCTGCCAATTAGATCTGTCAGATGAGTAAGGACAAAAGACAGGATCTGCCTTCCCCTATTACTATTTCTTAATTGGGTTCTTAATCTTTGAAGGTTTTATTCCACTGTTTCTCTGTTATATTTTAATGGACTTAATTTTTATTTTTATTTGTATCACATTTTTAATTTGTTGTATTCTATACTTTTATTTTGTAAACTGCTTTGAGGATATTTTTCAAAAAGGTATAAAATATACCTAATTATAATAATTATAGTAATTATAATAAAGTTATATGATCAGATAAATATTTATTACATTTGCATCTTCTTTTCATGGATTTAATTTTTTCTCTCCTTATAATTCTTGTAAGGTAAGAGGAGATATTGTTAATGGCCAAAGATATGCTGTTTCTTTAATTCAGATCCGGTATTTTAACCACTGTATCACACTGTTTCTTAGGTATCCCTATCTGAGCAAATAATTCTGTTCAACAAAAATACATAGCAGCAATAGCAACCATTTTTGCATGAGGAAATGAAAACTCTTAAGTTAACTCATAATACTACAGTTGTTAGTGTCAGCATTCATTTTAGTAGTTTGGAAGTAGTTTCATTGTTCTGGTCAAATGTCCTGTTTGGAGGTTGTATTTTGGAAATGTCTTCTACAGATCTACTGATTCAGCAGCTACATTTGAATCACTGAGATCTTTATTTTCGACCTTTGTATCAGCATATTGGACTTTGTTCTTGATACAATAACTTTGCAGTACTGGCCTAAAACGATTAAGATGTGGCAGTGCATTATAGCAGTGGTTTATACACTAACTTGGATATTGATTTGTGATGCAGAAAGAGTTAAGTTTGGCCTGTTCATAAAATATTCATAAAAGTTACAACCATTCATTTAGCGACTGTTTCGAAGTTAGAGTGGCATTGAAAAAAGTGACTTACAGCAGATCAGTGTTTTTCAACCTAAACAGTTTTCAGATGTGCAGACTTCAATTCCTAAAATTCCCCAAGCAGCATGGCTGGCTGGGGAATTCTGGGAGTTAAAGTCCGCACATCTGAAAGTTGCAAAGGTTGAGAAACATTGCAATAGATCCTTTTACTTAGGACTATTGCAGCATTCCCCCTGTGTGACATGATCAGCGTTCAGGCACTTGGCAACCAGCATGCATTTGTGACAGTTGCAGCTTCCCAGGGTCATGTGATCTCCCATTTGCCACCTTCCTGGCCAGCTTCGACAAACCAAGTCAATGGTGGAAGCTGGATTCAGTCAACAACTATGTTGCTTTACTTAACTGCCATGATTCACTTAACAACCATGGCAAAAAGGTTGTAAAATCAGGCATGATTAACTTAACAGCCTTGCTTAGCAACAGGAATTCTGGTCCTAATTGTAGTCATAAGTTGAGGACTATCTATATATATTTCCAATTCTACTTCCCTTAATACATATTCAGCGTATAGCTGGAATAAATAAGAGGAGAACACATGGCCTTGTCCCACTCTTGTGCCATCCCAGAGCTAATCTGTTTTGTCATGCTCTGTCTATACTATAGATTCCTGACCTGCATATAGGTTTTGCATGAGAACAGGGAAATATTCTGAATTCCCAATTTTTCTAAAAGACATTCCACAGTTTGATATCATCAACACAATGCAAAGCCTTTCTATAATCAATCATTTACTTGACTTATTTTTTGTATTCTTGGCTTTTTCAATTATCCAGGGTGTATCAGCAATAATGCTTCATGTTCCGTGGTCTTTTCTAAAATCAGATTAAATGCCTGGCTTCACTTTTTCCATGTGGGGCTCTAATGTGTGTTGGATGTTCCTAAGCATTATTTTGCCAGCATGTGAAATTAAGGATATTTTATGATTGTTTGCACATTCTATTAAAAGTCTCCTTTTTTGTGGTACTGGAGTGTAACTTGACCTGTTCCAATTGGCTGGCCAATGTATTGTTCTACATTTTTGCTCATATAACTTGGTTAGGACCTTTATTGACTCTTCTTCTATTGCTTGCTACATTTCTGTGGGTATTCCATCAGTTCCTGTAGCCTTCTAACTTGCTAATAATCAGAGTGCTGATCTAATTTTATCTTCTAGTATTAGAATTTCTTGTAAGTAGGGAATATGTTTTAAGGTATTTTGGAAGTTGACATCTTTACAGTATTTCAGTACATTCTATCCATCTTTGATCTTTCTTTGAGTTAGATACTCTGTCCATTGGTGTCCATACCAATTCAAAGATGGAATCTCCTGAATTCAGAGCTCTTTCAGAAGATTTCCTTTGTTTTTCCATGTCTGTTTCCATTTTCAGTGTCTTAATAGATTTTGTTGCAATAATGTACTTGAGTCTTATATTTTGTCACAGCTTTCTGAAACTTTGTTCAGTTCCTTTTTGAGATTTTTGTCTTTCTTGTCTTTTCTTCTCTTGGCAATTTCCATACTTTACTCTGATACCCAGTTTAATTTCTTCTGCTTCTGGATTTTGGACACTTTTATTTCCATATTAATCTTTAACAACTTCTTTAAGTTCATTCCACTGTTCCTGTGATTCTCTACTAATGACATTCAAGACTTCAAAGTGCTTCCTGATGTTCTTTTTGAAAATGGTAAGTATATGTTCAAGATCACGTTGTGGAAACTGGTTAGCTTTCTTCTTTAACTTAACTGGAACTACCATATGACAAGGTAATGATCTGTTCCACAGTCAGTACCTAGCTAATGTCTTTGATGCTATAAATGAGCTCCTTTAGTAATAATAGTTTTTAAGAAGAGACTGGCCAACCATTTGTCTGAAATGGTTTCCTGCCTGAGCAGGGGGTTGGACTAGAAGACCTCCAAGGTCCCTTCCAACTGTTGTTCTGTTCTACTCTACTCTACTCTACTCTACCCTACCCTACCCTACCCTACTGTTTGATTTCTGTGTACTCCATCTGGTGATGTCCATGCATAAATACATCATTTTGGTTGTTGACGATCGTGTTAGCTATGAGAAAAATAACCGGAGTTATGAAATTGAGAAGTCATTCTGCTTCATTTCAGGTTGCTAAGCCAATTCAGTACATCTATAATTATTTCAGCTGCTGATTTGCAGTTTCAAGTTGACTGGAACAATAAGGTAAATTATTAATACACGTAGCCCTTGTTTAGTCACAACTGGGACCAGCAACTTGGTTGTAAAGGAACAGAGCAGTCACTAGGTGAAACTGTGACTGTGTTTATGATCTTATTTCAGCTTCACTTTAGTGACTTGTGAAGGCCGAGAAGGCCAGGCTTGGTCACAAGGTTACTTTTTCATCCCCTTTGTAACCTCAATTGCTATCCAAAACAAGGATAGCTGCTAAACAAGGATTATCTCCCATTCCATTTAAGAATTGCTTTAAGAGCCTGTGTTGAGAGGAGCTATAGACACCAACATTTTTCAAAGAAACATCTATCTTGCCATGTCAACCACTGTACATTATAATGGCATGGGTAGGGAGTTGTAGAGCACATCTGCCTGCTAGTTTCTCTGGTTATATTAGAAACATAGAAAACTGATTGCAGGAAAAAAATACATAATGGTCCATCAAGCCTTTTAAAATTTCTTTTTAATTTATTATTTTCATTTTTTTTAAATTTTATTTTATTTAATCTAATTTTTATACCGCCCTTCTCCCGAAGGACTCAGGGCGGTGCACAGTCCCAAAATAAAACAAACACATATATAAAATTTAACAGCAATTAAAAACATATTAAATAATTTGGCCCCGGCATCATTAAAAATAAAAACAACCCATCAAAATTAACATTTAGGCCAGCCCAGCTTGTTGGAACAATAACGTCTTGAGGGCACGGCGAAAGGTGTGTAGGTCAGGGATCATCCGTATCTCCGGGGGCAATTCATTCCAGAGAGCGGATGCCCCAACAGAGAAGGCTCTCCCCATGGGGGTTGCCAGTCGACATTGTTTGACCGATGGCATCCTGAGGAGTCCCTCTCTGTAGGAGCGTACTGGCCGGTGGGAGGCTATCAGTAGCAGAAGGCGATCTCATAAGTATTTTTTTTAAAAAAATTGTCGGATGATATTGTTTACGCACATTTTTTTTCCTTACAATGTTTTTGTGATGGTAAAAATAGGGATCCATTCTTTTTTTTCCCCATAAATGAATAATTTCTACAATGATGTGGATACTTACTTATTCTACTCTCAGTTAGAAAATAAATAATAAGGAGCAGGCTTATAGATTTAGAATTAATTGCCACAAGTTAATTGTGGGTTTCTGACGATCACTCAGACTAAGATGCGGGTGCTCTATTATCCATTGTCATAATTTCATTTTGTTTTGCTTTCCCTCCTTTCTGGGTTATACAAAGATCAGGACAGGTGTAATGTAAAGTCCCCTTTTGTTTCTTTTGCTGTCTCTGTTGGAACAGCAAATGTCAATCATTGTAGCAGCAATAGATCTATGGTCAAATCACTGACATTTTTCAGCTGGTTTGTTTACTCTGCTTGAAACCACATAGTAAAGTATTGCTGATGTAGGGTTAGTAAAGAACAGAATTTAGAATCATTTCATATAGTGGGCTGGAGAACTCTACTAGAGTGCTGCTTTCTTATGCAGATAACTGTGGATTTTATGCTAATTTTAGATGAGACATGCACTACAGATCAAACCATTTCATAACAGTGAGAAAACAACTATGCATATCTACCATTAAGATTAAAAAGAGTTTGCAAAGCAGGAGTGAAATCCAGCAGGTTCTGACAGGTTCTGGAGAACCGGTAGCGGAAATTTTGAGTAGTTTGGAGAACCAGTGAATACCACCTCTAGCTGGTCCCAGAGTGGGGTGAAAATGGAGATTTTGCAGTATCCTTCCCCTGCCACGCCCACCAAGCCACACCCACAGAATCAGTAGTAAAAAAATTTGAAATTTCACCACTGTTGCAAAGGTATCCAAAGTAATGGACTCCTCTGTTTACTCCTGGCTGAGTAAACCCAACAGAAGTGAGTGGTAGTTACTTCTGAGTTGATATGCACCAGTTTGTGCTGGAAATGTATTCTAAATCCTGTAATGATAATTCAGCTTCATATATTTTCAAGTCTCTGTTCTCTATTTAGATTTAAATTGTGGTAGAGTTATGAAAAATACCCAAGTCTTCCTAAAAATAGGTAAGATAATTGATTTATGGAACAAAAAAATATATTGATTGATCACTGCTGTCAACAGGAGGGAATGTACATTATAAATTATTCTGTAATATTGTGGAAGGTAGGAGGAGAGAAAAACATATTCTGTCCACTGAATTACATTCAGGATTAAATTTAATAGAAGATATAATTATAACATTAAGTATGCTTGATGATTTGGTTCAGTCCATACTTGGAAATGTGTACCTGATGTGTATCTTCTAAATTAATTATACAAATTAGAATCCTTCCAGTTCTCCAGTTCTTTGAATCTGGCAATGGCAATTAGAAGTCAAAAAATGAACATCTGATGATAAAATAGACAGGAAATGTTTTGTCATAAGTTTGTAAAATTGTATTATATGAAAATATTACAAATGTTATATAGATTTTTTTTTTAAATGTAGATTATGGAAGTAGATTAAGTGTTTTTCTGAATCGGCAGATATTAAATCAGTAGGTGCCAAAAATATTCTAGTAAATTTTTCATTTAAATTACGTGTTTATTATATATAATATTTGTAATATTTGTCTATTAGTTTCAAGAGCCCATGCATTGATTACATAAAACTGCTTAGTGTTTATCAAGTTGATTTGTTCAGAATGTCTTTGGCTAGGAAATTATAGTGCACGATCAGTAAGGCTGAATATTGTTTGGGTTGCAAAGACAAAAAAAATGCTTCAGACCACACTGGGATGCTCTTTTTGCACCTGTCCACAACTACTTAAAGCAGCCATGCTTTTTCCAGGGACCACCATAGCTCTCTCCACAGCTGCTGCATGATTGCAGGGGGAGAAAACCACGTATTGTATAGGGCAGGAGTCTCCAACCTTGGCAACTTTCAGACTTGTGAACTTCAATTCCCAGAGTTCCTCAGCCAGCAAAGTTGGAGACCCCTGGTATAGGGAACTTCATGCCCTTGGCACATTCCGAAAGACTTTTTTGCCTTTGTATCTGAAGTGCTACATAGCCCTATGAATCAGCATTTTACTGCAGTATGCTCTTAATGGGTTGTATTAGTAGCATCATCAACTTCACTACTTGATATGATCCTTTAGAAAGTGGAAGTAAACCAGTGGTGGGTTTCTACTGGTTCGCGTGAATTGGTAGTGGTGGCTGCGGGAGGCTCCACCCACCCACCTGGATGTCATCACGGATGCTCTGTGCATGCGCAGAAGCGCCGTATGCGAGCAAAGCGAGCGTGCACACGCACATGCAAACAAGGAAGTTAAGCTAAATGATAAGCATCTTCAGGCATCCTAGCCTCCATTTGTATACTTTCTAAAGAAAAAAACTGGACAGTAAGAGTGGCCAAAATTGTAGATCTCGAATCACCTGTTTGTAGCTTTGAAAGGCTTGGAATCATTGCTTTGTTTTAAAAGCTTTGCTCTGTTTGTCTGAGAAATAATGGAGGAAAATTAAGAACCACAGGGAGCGTTTGGTGCCCACCAGATTTTATTCTGCTCTAATTCAGTGCTTTAAAAGAAAGCCTAACTTGATTTAAACTGAATGAGAAATTTGCCTCTTCAACTTGGAAACCAAGGCATAAATATGATTTGTGTTGACTAGCATTGGAAAACGCCTTATACACAGATAATAGGTGAAGAACTACTATAAAACTGAAAATGTTTATTTAGATCAGCAAACCTTGCAAAGAAATACCCAAAGGATTGAATTTTATTGCCAACTTAACATTTATATTGGTTAGTAGAGCAGAATAATGTTTTAGTCCAACTTTGGACAGTGAGCAATTAAATATTAAATGCTTAACTGTTTTGTAGGCTTTTTATGTTGTACCTAGGCCTATAACTCAAACAGCCATGACACTACCAAAATGTAAATTTTCACCTTTTTGTTGAAATAACAATCTTGCCAAGTTATACTCTGTTCCTATTAAACTGTTCCAGTAAAGCATTAATATACACATAATATCTTCTGCAAGTCAACTTCAAGATCCGTTCAGCCCTTGGGCAGTATAATAGCTCTTTTTAATGTTGAGGCAGGCCATTTTCTCTGGTTATTTTCAAGGATATGTCTTCTGACTTAATTTGGGCTTTGTCACTTTTCATGTGTAGTCATGTTTTTAGCAGACATGACTTTCTGTTGCTTTTAAAGGATAAGAGTTGGCTTTTGTTCCAGGTCCCACAAAGAAGAGATCTCCCAAATTTTGTATCAAGCCTTCCTAGAACTTATCCCTAATATTCATATCACTATAAAGCTGGGAAAAGAATAAAGGCATGCAGAAATACTTTGTATTGAACCATTTTAAATCTGAAATTTTGCAGAACCCTTTTCAAGGGTTCAAGGGTTTAAAGGGTTTTAAAACTACTGTTTTTGTGTATGAAATTAACTGTTTCAAGCATTTGGAAGTGATCCACATTCAAGACAGCAGTTTTGCACTCAAAATGAGGTGTTTTCTGATATTTTGTGCCAGAAATCCTTCAAAATGAGATGTTTTGCACTCACCTAGAACCAAGACCTTATCTCTGTAATTAGGATAGAATCAGTGGTGGGTTGCTGCCGGTTCGGGCAAACCAGTACTTCTAACCAGGGCTGGCCCCGCCCATCGGTCCTGGTACTATCACGTCCTATATAATTGCCGGTTTTTCGATGCCATGTGCACGCGCTCCCATTTTCGGTTCGGCCAAACCAGTTGTTACAAGGGTAGCAGCCACCGCTGGATAGGACTTTAAGGTACTTGAGAAACAATTTATCATTACATTGTGTGAAAGGTTCCTCTCCCCCCACCCCCCACACCACACTCTTCTGGGGCCAGGCCTATTAGCAGTAAGGACATAAAAAGAGCATTGCTGGATGAGATTCCTAATGTATCTAATCCTGATCTATGTTTTTATAGTGGTGAATCAAGTGCACAAGGAAGCCTTCTGGTCTCCCTGCAGATGGCCTTCAAGGCATCACACTGGTGGTGGGTTCCTCCTGATTCCGCCGAGCCGGTAGCGGTGACAATATGATGTCACCGAACCGGTTCTGGCCCCCCGCCCCCTCCCCCGTGTTATTCTTACCTTTTATTTGGCCCCACCCCCAATCTATTGCTGCCTCCTGAGTCCCAGCTGACAGGTTATAAAGAAAAAAACTGTTTAAATTCTTGCCGTGGGGCTTCAAAGAGCTGCCCTACAGCTGATCAGTGTTAAAAGGCAGTGTGGTGGTAGACCAGTGCCTCCAAAAACAAATGGATAGACTGGTGCCTGCAAAAATAAATGGGTAGACCAGTGCCTTCAAAAACAAATGAGTAGACTGGTACAGTTCTGCAAGCAGTTAAAAGCCTGGTAGACCAGTACCTCTGCTAAATCCTAAACAGTCACATGACCATCAAGCCACACCCACAAAATAAGCCACGCCCACAGAACCAATAGTAAAAAAATTTAGAACTCACCCCTGCATCACACTTATTGTCAAAGCTAAAAGTGATCTTTATCACTTTTAGAAATGACTCTTAACTAGCTGCATCTATGAATTCAGTCATTAGATAAGATGTAGGAAATGTGTTTGTCAAGAACTGTCATTCAAATATACTTAATTACAGTCAGTGAAATACAAATTTAAAAAATATATAAAAGCAATGACCAAATACAGGTAGTCCTTGACTTAAAACAGTTTGTTTAGTGACCATTTAAAGTTACAACGGCACTGAAAAAAATGACTTATGACCATTTTTCACACTTATGACCATTGTAGCATCCCTATGGTCATGTGATTTATATTCGTATGCCAACAACTGGTTCATATTTATGACGATTGCAGCGTCCCCAGGTCATGTTGCTACCTTCTGATGAACAAAGTCAATGGGGAACCCAGACTCACTTAACAACCATGTTACTTATTTAACAACTGCAGTGATTCACTTAACAAATGTGGCAATAAGTCGTAAAATGGGATAAAACTCACTTAACAAATTTCTCACTTAGCAACATAAATTTTGGACTCAATTGTGATCGTAAGTTGCGGACCAGCTGTACCAGAAAGCAGTGTGTAACACTTATATAAAATCTAAAAAATTACCTGGAGAAAGGGAAAAAATTAAACAAGTTACAATAAAATGTTCTTATTATAATACATATTTAATAGCAATAACACGGATTAATTAAAAGAGGCAGTTTGGTGTGCTGGTTAAGGTGCTGGCCTAGAAACTGTGGGCCTAGGTGACTGTGAGTTCTAGTCCTGCCTTAGGCATGAAAGTTGGCTGGGTTACTTTGGGCCAGTCACTCACTCCCAGGCCATGACATCAGGCTTGGGTTTATAAGCCGCTCGATCAATTTCTGTCACAACCAATGGATCAGTACTGGGTTGATCTGAAAAAAAGCACAGCCTGCACTTACCGGAAAAGGCTAGGAAGAAAAAAAAACTATTAATTAACATAAATAGAAATAAAAAAGAATAAAATGAAAACAAAAAAGAAAGATCATAATGTCATAACTTCCAAGATTAGGACATTTTAGGCTTTATGGAAATCACTGCAGATAGATACTTAGCATGCTACTTAGACTATAGGCTTCTGATCTGCTTTCCCACAGACCTCCCCTCTCCCTCAAACAGATTCAGTTTTTGTTAGCAGGAGATAAAGATATGCCTGCATGTAAATTAACTTAGAAAGCAGCAGAAAAATACATGTAATAAAGTCTCAGGTTCATTCAGACCACAAGGACACCATCTCTCAGTAGATTGGGTTCTACTACTTCCCATCTAGTTCTTCTGAAGGAAAGCCACTGAACAAACAAAGTTGCATATGTATACATTTGTGGGTGTAAAAGTTTTCCAGATTGGAATCCACTAGTGAAAGTTGGCTATTTCTTTGATTTTTACCCTGCCTTTATTACTTTATAAGTAACTCAAAGCAGTGAACATACTTAATACTCCTTCATCCTCCTATTTTCCCCACACCAACAATCCTATATAGTAGGTGAGGCCAAGAGAGAATGACTGGTCCAAGGTCACCCAGGCGGCTTTTATGGCTGATGCAGGACTAGAAGTCACAATCTCCTGGTTTCTAGACCAGCGCCTTAACGGCTACACCAAACCCAAATCCATTGGATTCAACAGATTGTGGCTTTAGCGTTGTCTAAACCTAGGGGCAGGAGACAGGTCCATTTGACACAGGTCAGATGAGATTTTTCTTCTCCACTTTGATGAGAGACCATCAAGGAGAGTTAACAGAACCAGTGAGCTATTGGAAAACAGGAATAAATTAGCCTGGCTGACAAATGTGTTGCCTCCGTTGGAATCATATCACTTTCCATGCAGTGTAAAACATTTGAACACACCTCGGGATCGGGAAGAGCACGTGCAAAAAAATAAATTGAACAGTGTCTTAAGGCAGGGGTGTCAAACTCAATTTCTTTGAAGGCCGCATCAGGGCTGTGGTTGACCTTGGGGGCCAGGCGGGTGTTGGCCAACTGGGTGGGTGTTGCCAGCTTGACACCACTTACTGGGCATGGCTGACTGGGTGGGTGTGGCCAACTTGACTCCACTCCCCAAACTGCTGGCACGTTTCCCTTTTACACTGGGTAGACTGGGCCAAAGCCATGCTGGCCCGATGTTTCCTCTTCGCATTGGGTAGACGGGCCGAAGCAACGTGGGCCGGCCCCTTACATTTTTCAGGACCACCCCACAGGCCGGATCTGACCACATCATGGGCCGGATGCGGCCCGCGGGCCTTGTGTTTGACACCTTTGGTCTAAGGGTTTCAGATTATCATAGGTGCATATTGTGTATCATACAGCATTTGGAATACAGTTTTAGCTTTAAATAGCTTGATGGCAGCAAATGCACATCTGCCCTCTTTGGAATCAAAAAAGAATGGCCTTGGCAATGTTGTTAACTATGGAGGATGCTTGCACTGTTGTTAACTCTGGCTGGCAGAAATGGTTCTAATTTGTTCGCCCCAAGCTCCAGAGCTTGAAAAATTACGCCAAGGTATTTAAAAGCTGCAATTATTCAAGAGAGAGTGTTCCTGGGAATAAGTTATGGAGCTATAATTTAGCAAGTAAGTTTTCTCACTCACTCTGTTATCCCTCCATTATTCTTTTTCATCTTTCTCTTGTGTCTAGTGAACTATTTAAGTGAATTCAGGTAAATTCTGAAGTAGTCACTTGCAGAGAGATTTTGAAAGGGCTGCTTGTATCTACATTAAGGACCATATATTCATACCAGATAAACTAAAATAAAATTAGAGGGGCTATACAGCTCAGTAGTACATTTTGTATGCAAAAGGCTGGTCTTCCTATGGCAATTCAGATAGGCAAAGAGTAGAATCTCCATTGAGAGGGATTTCCACCCAGATGAAACAATAGTATAAAATATCTTCCTGTTGCTAAATCAATGCCAGTTTAATATATTTGGGCTTCCTGGATATCTTTATTGTGAAGATCTTGAGTTCTGGGTAATAATAAACCATCCAGTTGTTGTTAGCAGAGAAACCAATAGGTGTACACTTGTCAGTCTTTTTTTTTATTATTATTATTTATTTATTTATTTATTTAATTTGATTTATATGCCGCCCTTCTCCGTAGACTCAGGGCGGCTTACAATGTGCTCAGCAATAGCCTTCATCCTTTTTGTATATTTATACAAAGTCAGCTTATTGCCCCCACAACTGGGTCCTCAATTTACCTACTTTAGAAAGGATGGAAGGCTGAATCAACCTTGAGCCTGGCGAGATTCCAACCTGCAGTAATTGCAGGCAGCTGGTCTTAATAACCAGCTTAATAACAGGGTCTTCAAGTCTTCAAGAATATATTGTAGCAATTTGTGTTGCTTATTAAACTTTTAAGTTCCAATTCGAGGAACTGGCATTAGTCATGTGTATTTTTTCCCCCTATATTAATATAATTCACAGTGTTGTGGTGGTGGTAGAAAATAGGAGGAAGGTGTGTTGGATATGCTCACCACCTTGAGTTATTTCAATAGCAGTGTATCCAAGTATCTTCTGAAAATATTCAGAAGACATAAAAAAGACCCTCAAAATAGCTGTGACAAGTCTCTGAAAAGTCATGGCGCCTCAATAGTTTTGTCACTTCATAAGTACCCCCACTCCCCAATGTTTCACCCTGCTCCAGTAGTTTGCCACATCTGGACAGCCATAAGTTCTACATCCTCACTTTAGACATTACTGATCTCCTATTTTTTTATGCTTGCGTATTGCTCAGGAACCATTCACTAATGAGTAATGCTCATGCAGGGGTGGCTTAAAGTCAATACAATCATAAAATTATATCCTTTTTTAAAAGCAGCAAAATTTAATGCTATGTGCATTAAAATAACAAATAGAAGTTACCAGAAGAAGCCACTTAACTGAGGACAAGAATGACAGTTAAATGGAATCTGAGGCCTGCTTAGAAGAGCCTACATTTTAGCCCAAAATAAGATCTCAGCATCTTTGAGAGATATTAGGACAATTCAAAATGTTTTCGTGTGTGTGTGTGTGTGTTAATTAAAATGTATTTTGAAGATGGCTTCAAGGTAAATATCTATTTTAGTCAGTTTTAATGCAGTAATTGTCAATTTTAATGCAAGATTTTACTTTAAAGTGTAATTTCTTCTGGATTTAAGTGCAGAGAAATGAAACTTGCTGGAGTGGAAGGTGGAAGAGTTAGAAAGAGCGGTAATTGAATAGAATCAAAGGTGGGAGGGAAGCTTTATAAATGAAGAGAATGTGAAATTGGAGAGGTGGTTGATTGTGTGAAGTTTTCCACAGATGATGCTGGTATTGGCTTTGACTACCCTGCCAGAAAATTACTGAAAAAGAACAATACCCTTTGACAGCAATGTATGCGCTGGTGGAGGGTGAGCTAAGCAGATGGGGTCAACATCATGGATAGTCACTAGAGCAGTGGTTCTCAACCTTCCTAATGCCGCGACCCTTTAATACAGTTCCTCATGTTGTGGTGACCCCCAACCAGGGGTGAGTTCTAAATTTTTTTTACTACCGGTTCTGTGGGCGTGGCTTATTTTGTGAGCGTGGCTTGGAGGTCATATGACTGGATGGGCGTGGCTAGCTGGTCATGTGACCAGATGGCCATGGCTATGTGTATAGGGACTACTCAGAGGGCTGAAAAAAGTCATTTCTGACAGGTCCTCGCACTTTTGACTGGTCCTCACACTTATGACCATCCTCACATTTATGCCTGTGCAGCATTCTTAACAACCATGTCACTCATTTCACAACTGCTTCTCTTCAACATGGTATAAGATAGGGCAAAAAACGTAAAATGTGAGGACAGTCGTAAATTCGAGGACTGGTCAAAAATGCGAGGACCAGTCAAAAATAACTTTTTCAGCCCTCTGAGTAGTCCCTGTGCACAAAAGGACTACCCAGAGGGCTGAAAAAAGTGATTTCTGACAGGTCCTCGCACTTTTGACCGGTCTTCGCAGTTATGACTGGTCATCATTTATGCCCATTGTACCATTCTTAACAACTGTGTCATTCATTTCACAACTGCTTCTCTTCACCATGGTGACAAGATAGGGCAAAAACAAAAATTGTGAGGACAGTCGTAAGTTCAAGGACTGGTCAAAAGTGCGAGGACCAGTCAAAAATAACTTTTTCAGCCCTCTGAGTAGTCCATATGCATAAAAGGATACAGCAATAGAGAGGGATGAAGGAAGGGAAGGGAAATTAGAGGAGGAGTGAAGGTAAGAGAGGGAGGAAGAGAGGAGGAGAAGGAGAAAGAAAGAGGAAGTAGGGAGAAGAAGAAGAGGGGGGAAAGAGAAAGTAAGAAAAGACAGAGGTGGTAGGTTTGAGGAGAAAGATTGCTGTACAATAAAAAAGATGAAAGGGAAGAAAGCCAACCCCAAACAAATATTAAGATATTAAGATAAAGAATGAATTGTTAAACTTTAAAGAATAAAAGAGAACAAATAGGAATAAATAGCAATAATTAGAAACACACATACAAACATACAACGTATTTTCTTTGAACAGAATATTTGGCTGGTTCACAAATTTAAACAGTTGTAGGAGGTTAGCACCCACCCCTTTCCTAGAAGAATGAAATATTTTGGGAAATATTAAAAAGGCAGAATATTATATTTCCCTGGATGATAAATGGAGAAGCATATTTTACAGACAAAGCAGCTCCCACCTTCCTGCCTCCCACTCTTTGTTAATGGGCCAGAGGCAGAAAGTCAATCCTTTGTCAAAGGACATTTGCAACACAATAGCAACAGAAACTAACACAATGGGTCCCATCAAGCCATGTGATCCTGTCCACCATTAAACCACCTTTCCAAGCAGTCTCCATGTTTCCAGTGTCTTTTTCCCCACTTGGAGCAGAACCCAGAAGGATATTTCTTCCAACACAGTATTTAGTCATTTCAATTAAATTTACAATTTCCATATTTCCTTTTTACCATATTTATTCCTCAACTATTTTTTAAAAAAACCAATATTACCCTTCATCCTCATCTCTAATCTTAATCAAATTCAATTTTTCCCTTCTATTCTATATTATACCCCTTCCCATTGTCATCTATTTTTATATCCATCCTCACATTGGTTAATTATGTAATACAGTTGTTTAATACAAATTCAACATTTTAATATAAATCAATTAGTTATATAACTATCTTTTTTGTGTGTTAATCAATATGAACATGAATATTCCAATTATTTCCATGCAATCCAATTTCTTACAAATCAATTAATTATATTTACCAATACTAATAAACCAAATAATTTCCCCCATATATTCCTCCAAACCACAACCATTTCTGCTTTCAACATAATATCCAATTAATAGTATCTCAATTATTACAATTCCCTAAATAGAGCTTTTTTTCTTTTGTGTTTTAAAATCTTGCCCTAAAATCTTGCCCTAAATTTCCCATTGTTTGCAGTTTTGCACCTACCTTTTTTGGTGAGGAAAAAGAAAAAGAAATCTCTCTGCCTCATTTTGTCACGTTAGTTTCAATTTCCCTTCTCAGCATAGCTAGGGGGAAAAAAATTTGCTCCAGGAATTTACCTCTTTGCAGCTAGCTCTTTGAAGCCCCGCGGCAAGAATTTAAAGTTTTTTTTCCCTCAAGCCACCAGCTGGGACTCCAGAGACAGCAATAGATTGGGAGTGGGCGGGGTAAGCGAATGGCGACCGGGCGATCCAACAGAGGCAGAGGGTGAGGGTGAGTGAAGGCGTGGGGGGAGGGGGGGAGAGAGGGCTTTGGCGACCCCTGTGAAATGGCCGTTCGACCCGCAAAGGGGTCGCGACCCCCAGGTTGAGAACCGCTGCACTAGAGGAAACAAAGAAGCATCTTAGCCACTACTGATACCAGTTTTGCAATATGGAAAGCAGCAGCTGAGCCAGAATTCTGGATTATAGGAGATTTGTTTCTGGCTCTTTGGCAATTGCCACAGTAAGTGAGAAAAACAACAGCAGAGTCAGAGTTAAAAGCTATGTGAATAGCTCCCAAGCAACTAGTGCTAAGGCTTTCTAGTCAAATTCAAATTGCTAGTCATTACCTTTAAAAACCTAAACCACAAAGCCTTGGAATATGTCAAGCTGTGCCTTGCCAGGATTGAATCTGCACTTCCGTCTTCAAAAGAGGGCATGTTGAAAGTCCCCGTCCCACCCTTCATGAGGTTCATGGGTATGAGCTACCCAGCAGAACTTCTTTCAGACAATTTTGGCTTCTTGCAACTTCCTGCTCCTGGAGATATGTGCAGACTCTGCCTTGCTAAGTATTCCATCAGTAGTCCCAAAGGTGCTTTTTCAAGAGGCAACTGGACTTTCTGGTTTTTCTTTGAAGACCTTTTGCTTCTCATCCAAGAAGCTTCTTCAGCTCTATTCGATCAGTACATCAAGTCTGCATTGTTTCAGCAAACCTTTGGTCCCTAATGGTCTTAACTGCAGGTATTTCTGTACATAAAATGAATGGGATGAAGCATTGCATTTAAATAGATTGGGACTTCTCAGTATAGTAGATGTGAAATACTAGCTGCGGTTCCCAAAGACTCTCTCCAGTTTAAACTCATTGATCTTAGGTTACAGTTGTTGATGCTGATGTTACCAAGGAACAAAATAATGTTTATTAAGTTCTTGTTTTTCTAGAAAGGGGAGCAGATGGTACTTCAGGTGTAATTGGAAACAAACTGTGTTTAGCAATAGTATATCGACTTTATGGTTGACAAATGCTTAATTTTGTTTATGCCTGTGAATGAATGAGTTAGAGAGAAAAAATAGTCAAATACATTTAAAGCTCCCAATCTATCTACGGTATATATATTTTTTTCCTTCAGCCAAGATCAACTCCTGGGGATCCTATGGCCATATCCATGTACTTTTCTTAGCAATAATATAGAATGGTTATTACTTGTTCTGTTTTAACTGAAGGAAGAGTCCAGCAGGCTTATTGGGGGGGAATTCTCTCTTTTGGGATTTTCTTTTTCCTGTTCCATTAGACTTATGAAATAAGCAGCTTAAAGGCTTATTAGATATGCATTCCAACATAATGTTGATGATAACTTTTAAGGATCATTCATATCCAATATGTCATATCCATAACAGCATTTCCCATTTGGTGCTTTTAAAATATCTTGCCACAATTTCCCAATTCTAGCCAGTACAGCCCATATTATGCCACACATCTGGTAAATACATTGTGGAAGTTGGTGAAGTGTTGTTCCATTCTGTGCAGCAGTGTATAGTAATGAGCAAAATAGCAGAGTAATCTATTGAAAGAAGCTGGGTTTTTTTTTTTTTTTGGTCATTTGCTATATGTGTGTGTGTGTGTATAATGACAATCATACTATATTTTTCTGTGTTTATTTACAGCTTTAACGCAAGAGATACTTGTTCTATTTTATAACATCTTGGAATGACATAATAGTTTCTCCACCGCATTTGCCACGTAAAATGAGTTGTAGATGAAATCACTATTCCAATTGTTCTTTAATTCTTTTCTAAGGTCTTATAACTTCTATGTTATCAAACTAATTATAAACATAATTGCTGCTAATTATTTATTAATATGTGCTTTGGTGCTTAAACTAATAGCTTCTTTTAGCTGCAGCCTTATTTTCTAACTACTCATATACACAGAAGCAAGTCCTTTGGATATAGTGGGATTTAATTTGTATTCAGAGTTATATTGTTAATTATTAACTAGGAGTGACATGGACTAGCAGTGTTCCAATATCTAAGAGGCTGCCACAAAGAAGAGGGAGTCAATCTATTCTCCCAAGCACCTGAATGCAGGACAAGAAGCAATGGATGGAAACTGATTAAGGAGAGAAACAACCTAGAACTAAGGAGAAATGTCCTAACAGTGAAAACAATTAATCAGTAGAACAACATGCCTCCAGAAGTTGTGAATGCTCCAACACTGGAAGTTTTTAAGAGATTGGACAACCATTTGTCTGAAATGTATAGGGTTTCCTGTTTGAGCATAGGGTTGGACGAGAAGACTTTCAAGTTCTCTTCCAACTCTGTTATTCTGTTTAAATGTTTAGCACACTAATCAGACACGTCAGTCCATACTCAATATTATTTTTCCAACAGCCATTCTAATCTCAAAAGTCCAATATGATTTATTTCCAGGAGTAAAAGTTCCTCGTAATTTTCGACTGTTGGAAGAGCTAGAAGAAGGCCAGAAAGGAGTAGGAGATGGAACAGTTAGCTGGGGTCTTGAAGATGATGAAGATATGACACTTACAAGATGGACAGGCATGATTATTGGGCCCCCAAGGGTAAGCATCAGTTTAAAGATATAAAACTATTGCTTTGTTTTTAAAAAATCTGATTTCTAGTATTGTAATAGGATACATTATTTTTTGTGATTGATTTTGTAATATATAGTAGCAGTTCATTGTATGAGAGGGTTATATAATGGTAAATCCCATGCTTAACTTCTTTTCTTTGCCTTTTTAAATGATATGGAGATTCCATTTCAGTTTCTGTGTTTTTAAAGTATAGCATTAAATTAATTGTTGTTCAACTGATTATTTGACTAACTGGGTAATTTAATCACAATTTCTTTTTTGCACATAATGAATCAAAAATTACTAAGGCAAAACTCAGTGGGGAAAAGTTCAGCTTTACAATAATAGATGAGAGAGTAGGATATGGACATACTTTTGAATGCCATATGCTCTGCATAAATTGTGGATGTCTTTCATAAATGGAACTTTGAAGCAAATTTACTTTAAATGGATCTATTCATCTTGTTTTGAGGACCCAACTCTGAACAAAACTGCTTTAAAGAATTCATGTAGGATTTCTCAGTCTCTTCAGATGAAAGATGAAAAGCTGCAAAAATAAAAGTAATGAACAGGCCGAAAGAAAGTTAGATAGTAAATCATATGCCATGTTACTTTGAAATCTGAAGAAGTAAAGAAGTAAAGATAGTACAATTCCTCATAATTAAAATTGACAACTTTAAACTGTGAATTTTTATATTTGCTTATAGCACCCCCATCTGACCATGAAGGAATATAGAGCATGATACCTAACAGATATAAATAATGTCAGGAATAATTTTCATTAATGTTGCTTAAATATGCTTACCTATAAAATAACTACATTATAACAAAGCATTATGCTGTATAGAAGCAAGTTTTGTGATTAAATTATAGAAAAGCTGTTCAGTTTAGCTTTAGTTTCTTAAGGTGATTTTTATATCGAAAACGTAGATGTGAGGAAATCTGATTGGTGGCCGCCCAATTGATCACCAGGTTTGATCTGGCTCACTAGGGGTGTATCCGCTTCCTCTCTCAGTGTTCCATGTGTCTCTCTCCTAAAACTGCTTCTCCATGAAAGAGAATTACTATCCCAGATAAAAGTATACTATCCCTAAATCAGGGCATACAATATACAATGTGCTACCCTGCTTGAACTTCCAAACAAGCTCAAGGGCCATTTGTAGAATGTCAAGAGCAGGACATTTGGATGGATAGATTTATGTCTTGATTTATTGTTTGGAGCATCAGGATATCAGAAATTTAATTAGGAAGCATAGACTCCAAGACATTCCCTTTTTGATTTAACAACCATTAAAATAACATTAGTTTGAATTGGGAAGCCCCAGGAAGTAAAACCACCCAATGAACATCCAAGGAAGTAGCAACCAAATGAAATTCTAGGATAACATCACAAATAGAGCAGCCAATCAGAAAATGAGAATATGTCATTTCTCTTCAGAAGTTTGCTTAACTTTTCTAATTTTTCTCTAAAGCTGAAAACCATGTTAAGTATTTTAAATTTTCCTCAGGAATGCACGGACATGTCATAAAAACACTATGAATTGAACTCATCTTGAAACAAAGTTTATAATATGAAATGGTAGATATAAGTATTTCTCTATATGTTGAATTATTTATTTAGATGCTTAAGTATGCTTATCCCAGGACATTTTGAAAGTTAACACATTTCCACCTGATCTAGATTAATATGCTTTTTTGCTGCTGATTATGACTTACGATAAGTTTTTTTTAAATTGTTTAGACACTTATATTGATTTTTATTGATTTTTATTAATTATTTCATGAACTTGATTCTTACATTATAAAATACATGAATCATTTGACTTTTCCAATAAATTTTAAATGGAGCTTCTTTTGTGGTGCAGTCTTAATTTATTAGTCACTATCAGGTCCCAGATCAGCATGGCATAAAGAGGATAAAAGAATCCAGCTGTCAATCACAGCCAATTGATTTAAATGTGTTTAATCTGGAAACAATGCCACATTTTAAAAATATCATCATGTATATCTATTATGGGTATACTTAATTTTTTCTGTGTTTGGAACTAGTGCTCATCTTTATGTGGTTACTAGTTTTGAGAGGTATCTATTATTTTTTATCAAAATAAGTTGCAATTCAAATTGTATCCTAATTACTGTCATGCTGGACTTGTAATATATCCATTTATAAGCCAGAATGTTCTTTGGAGAAAAAATAAGAGCATATTAATAACAAATGGAATTTGCAAGTCAATAATTTATACTGAGGATCTTAGAATGCATCTGATGGAAGATATTTTGTACATATTTTGCCTTTTGTAGTTCTTGGAGAAGCCTAGTATAAACATAGTTATTTAATGACCGGGGTATATACGAGACCGCCTTCTGCCAGCAACAGCCTCCCACCGGCCAATACGCTCCCAAAGAGAGGGGCTCCTCAGGGTGCCGTCGGCCAAACAATGCCGACTGGCGACACCCAGGGGGAGAGCCTTCTCTGTGGGGGCACGAGCCCTCTGCAATGAGCTGCCCCTTGAGATTCATCTCATCCCCGACCTGTGCACCTTTCACCTTGAAGACCCTTTTGTTTCAACAAGCCGGTCTGGCATAATACGAATTTTAGAATGGGTGTATGTCTGTTTTAATCTATGGGCCAAATTTTTATATATTCGATTTTAAATTGTTTTAAATTTTGTAAATTTATATGTGTTTTAATATGGCTGTACACCGCCCTGAGTCCTCCAGGAGAAGGGCGGTATAGAAATCTAATAAACGTAAATATAACATAAACATAAACATAATTGGAATATGGCCCCAATACCCCAAGGTAAGCAGAAAACATACAGTTTTCCATCAAAACTGTAATCCTCCAAAATTAGATATTGAATAACAGAAAGAACTTCTTACACAGTGGTTTTTAGTTCAGAGGAAAAGACTACAGGCCATGCAAGTAACCAAGGATGAATACAAATGAAATTTCTTCTGCTTGCAAAATAGAATATTTACATCCAAGCAGTGATTTAGTAAAGTGCCAAATTGTAGGTTCTCTCCCTCTAGTAGCAGGTACATCCTGTTAATTTAAAAAGACAACCACTTGTTGAGAAACACATGGAATTGCGCATGTCAGATAAATAATTAGTTAAAAAAGAAAAAAGAATTAGACAATACATCTTTGTATTTTTTAAATGTACTTGTCCATCTGTAGTTATCATTTTTTTTTACTGTATTATGAAATGTGCATGCAAATTATGTTCATTTGGAGGGTGGGGGAAAAGAAAGAAAATAGCTAATTTGAAACTGATCTTATATGCGATGGTCCTTCAGTTATGGATTACTTGACAGAAATATTTCTTTTTTCCCCCACAGACTATTTATGAAAACAGAATATATAGCCTTAAAATAGAATGTGGCCCTAAATATCCTGAAGCACCTCCATTTGTAAGATTTGTAACGAAAATTAATATGAATGGAGTAAATAGTTCTAATGGAGTGGTAAGTTTTTCACTATTTCTATCCTAACAGTAATATCCTGTCAGCTTCTCAAGCGGAATAGGAAAGCAGCACATTTCTGTAAACATGCAGCTAGTTATTTATTATTCTGTTTTGCAATTTTTCTGTCGTAAACATTTGAGAAACTACATATTTTACAAATTTATTGATGAAGGCATTATAGTTTTTTAATTGATTCAATATTTTAAGTCTTGAGATCAGTTTTTAAAAACATAACAATACAACAGTATATCAAATATAAAACAATAAAAGAACTTGTACTGGAAAGCCTGAGATAATTGATAATGAATGAGAACCTGTTCATTTCTATGAGCCATGGCGGTTAGAAATTTGGCAACCTAACAATTGGTGGTGTAAGATTGCCCTTCATTTAGTTAGTATCAGCACACTAACATTACATGAGCTATAGGCTTGTATTACTGCATTATAGGATACAAATATGGTTTTCATAGAAAATGCTGGTGAATCTGCCCATTATCTGAGAACAGACCAAAACATTATGATTGTTGAGCTATAAGGCAAATAGGAAATGCTAGGTCTAGGTCCCAAATCCTCCGCTTGAGATTAGCTATGGCTTTGTCAAGTCTGAGCCAGAAAGGAAAAACCACGGTATGCCAAAACAAGTTTAACTAATTTTATATAGTAGGTCATTTTCAATAGGTATGCCTCTTGGGGTACTGAAAGAAGTGAGTATCTTTAAGCTACTGAGAAAAAGGAAAATTTAATACTTTTTCTCACTTCCTTCTGACAGTAAATTGCAGTATAAAACGATCATTTCAAAACATTTATTTATTAAGATGTTTGTTTGTTCATAGTTATTACATGCATAACCAGTGCTGTCCACAGATTCTTGGTGGTAAATAATGGCCATATAGCATGGCAAGCAGTAATACAATAAAAATACAATAAAGCATCTACCTATGCATTTTAAAATTATAAACTAAAATAACAATAACAACAGCAATAATAAACCAAGGGATGTTTTATTCTCTATAGACTCCCTAAAATCATTCGTATAAAAGCTTACAGAGAGACAATAATATGGGATAGAGTTCAATCAGGTACTTAAGAGGGCAGTGGCTGATCAGCATTGTGTATTCTAGAGCAGGGGTATCAAACTTAGATCTCGCCTGCGGGGGCTCCCTGGAAACAGCGAAGGATCGGCTCACAGTACCTCTGCCAGTAAAAACGGAGCTCGGGAGGACTACACACAGACATCCCAGGCTCAGTTTTTGGCTGTGACGACCTCTTGCAGCCCTCTCCCAGCAAAAACGAAGCTTGGGAGTTGCCTGAGCTTCATTTTCGCTGGCAGAGGGCTGCAGGAGGCTGTTGCGGCCGAAAATGGCACCCATGAGCCTATTTTTGCTGGTCGAGCACTCGGGCTACCACAGGCTTCCCCGACATGAGTGATGTCATGCTGGCCACGCCAACTCCAGCCCCCTGAGGTCAAATACAACCCTGATGCAGCCCTCAATGAAGTCGAGTTTGACACACCTGTTCTAGAGGATCTGGATCTGGATTGTCTAGCCCTATTCCAGTCTAGTTCCATTCCAGAGATGGCTTGATAGTTCTGACAGATGACCTTCTCCAGAGAAAAGGCAGGAGGAGGCAATTAAACATGGAATCCTTCTGAGTTGACCATCTGGATCAGAAATTGGAGGTCCTGTTTTTTTGGGAGGATCCTCTCCTATCTCTGTAGTTGGCTCCCTATAGTGGTTTTAGGAAGCTTTCTGACCCTTGTGGCAGTTAAGGATCTGGCAGGGGCCTATACTCTCTATCCTATTGAACATCTATTTGAAGCCTTAGAGATCATCAAGGAGTATAAAGTTTTCAGAATACTGCATTGTTTGTCTAACTATAATTTTTTAATATAGGTTATGTGTAAGTAATGAAAAATTGCTTAACGCATTGTAAGCCGCCCTGAGTCTCCGGAGAAGGGCGGCATATAAATCAAATTAATATATATATATATATATATATATATATATATATATATATATATATTTCCATACACAAAGCTAAGTAATGGGCAATGGGATTGAGAATGTTAAAACAAAGACATTATTTTACGATATATAATTACTTTGACCACAACTCTTATTAACCAGTGATAATAAAACCTATCCCATGGCTTAAATTTGTTTCAATCTTGTGCAGAAGAGGTCATATTTATTAAATATTGAGTTATTTTTTAATTTTTTAATCCTTTATAATAATTACTCCTCTATTTAGCTGCCTAAGAAAAATAAGCATATCATTTGCAAACATATTAATTACGTAATGCTCTGTTTCTATATTAAACTCTTGACAGTTTTTAATTCTTCCTATATTCTGAGTTAAAATCTGTAATAAATCCAACAAAACAGGTAAAGGTAGATTATCCTTGTATCATTCCCTTATTTTGATGAAAATATACCATGTTTTCCCAAAAATAAGACCCTGTTTTATAAATTTTTTTTTGAACCTTGAAATAAACACTTGGCCTTATTGCCATGCACTTAAAAGCTTGATTGGGCTTATTATCAGGGGATGTCTTATTTTGGGGAAAACAGGGTAGGTAACTAAAATGCCTGTGCGAATTATTGCTAAATGCTGCTGGTTACTGCTATTGCTCAAATTCTATTTCCAGTAATAATTTTAATAGAAATTTACTTTTTATTTATACTGTTACAATGTACATGTTTTCAACTGATTTTTAAAAAAGATTCTTATCTTTATTTTGTTGATCTTATACATTACCAGAAGTTGTGAATATATCAATTCAAGAAATAATGAAATCATAGAAAGAAAGACTTTTCATTTATATTCTAGGTATTAAAGGGAATATGAGTTTCAGACCATAACTAATAAAAACTATTGGTAGAAGAAAAAGGCATCTTTGATTTTTTTTGCCTCCTACTTTCATACAACTCTGCTGTCCAAAACCAACAGACTGTGTGCAGAGTAAACAAATAAGCCTTAAAAGCCCATTTTCTACAAATTTGAATTGGCCTCTGTTGATTGATTCAATAACTGTCTACTGCTTTTAAAGATTGTATTAAACATTGTAGCCAATGTATGAAATCCAAAGAACTGGTATCAGCTTCCTTAATACTTGAATATTCATGACACAGTCATTCATATTACAGGTAGTCCTCGACATATGACCACAGTTGAGCCCAACATTTCTGCCGCTAAGACAATTGTTAAGGGAATTGTGCCCCATTTTTATGACCTTTCTTGCCACAGTTGTTATGTGAATCACTGAAGTTAGTAACATGGTTGTAAAGTGAATCTGGCTTCCGCCATTGATTTTGCTTGTCAGAAAGTCACAAAAGGTAAATCACATGACCCCAGGATCCTGCAACCATATGAGTTAGTTGACAAATGTGTGACACTTGATCATGTAACCCATGTCTGTCAAATTGGCGGCCCTTAGGCCAGATACAGCCTGCGCAGGCCACGCCCACCCCGGCTCCGCAAAGGCAAGAAACATTGCGATATACTGCCTGCGATGCGAGCGGGTTTGATACCCCTGATAGGGATGCTGCAACGGCCATAAGTGTAAAAAAAAAAAAAACTCATAAGTAACTTTTTTCAGTGCCATTGTAACTTCAAATGGTCACTAAAAGAACAGTTTTAAGTCAAGGGCTACCTGTATTTAAGAACTGTTTCATTTTTACAGTGTGATACATCAACTAGATTGGGGGTATCTAGTTGTATTCAAGTAATACAAGTCAGGGCCCTTTTGCGTTTGTGAAATTTTGTAGCTCTTTAATCCTAGGCCTGACTGTTTCAGTTGTTGAAATAAGGGACATGAAGCTATTTGAGACCTAAGTTTGTTCATTGTTTTCCGCCAGGTTGATCCAAGAGCCATATCAGTCCTAGCAAAATGGCAGAATTCTTATAGTATCAAAGTTGTTCTGCAAGAGCTCCGGCGTCTAATGATGTCTAAAGAAAATATGAAACTTCCTCAACCACCTGAAGGACAATGTTACAGTAATTAATGAAAAACAAAAAGAAAAATCATGCCCCATCATTCAATTTAAGCTCTCTTCATTTTTCACAGTAGTAAATTTTCTAGATGCATCTTGTAGATCTCCAAGTACTGGAAAGGAAGTTCCCATTGCAAAGGAAAGTTTATCTTGAGATACTGTAAATGATACTAATTTTTTTTTTCCATTTGAAAATAAGTTGTGCTATAACAAATAATGCTGTCCTGTGTAACCACTGTCCACATAGTTGAACTTCTGGTATCAAGAAAAGTCTATTTAAATTTATTACTGTCAAAGACCAGTGTGTCACATTGAACTCGACTGTGAAAAAGCATAAAAAGCATACATCACACAATCACATTGCTGTGTGTTTGGCCTGGGTTTATATCTTTTCTCTCGTCTCTCTCTCTCTCTCTCTCTCTCTCACACACACACACACACACACACACACACACTCTTTCTCCCTCTCTCTTTTTTTCCCTCTCCCACTCCCTCTCTCTCTCTCCCTTTCTTTTTGTGTGTTTGCAATAGAGTTGATGCTCAGGGCTATTTATTAGAGTAGACATGGAGAGCACAATCCGCAGATCGTGATCTTGCCCAAGCCCTTTTGAAAAGAGCAGAGTCTGAGCCAGAATATCCTTGATTCTTGCGCAGTTCTCTTTTGATCCAACGGGGCTTGCCCAAGACAATGTTCCCAAAAGATTGTGCCATAAGGTTTCAATTACCAGCTGTGTCTGGGTTGTATGGACTACTAATGGGATGTTTTTGGTATCTTCGGTCATCCCTCCCTTTGTGCAAGCTCTAGTAAAACGCTGAATGTCTCTAGGGTTGGTTTTTATTTTTCTGCTTTTAATGAATGCTTACACAGCCATTTGGGGCAGGTTCTTCTTTCTCCCAAAACCTTTGCTAAGGCATAGATTGTATATCTGTCTCACCCTTCCCCCCCCCCGCCCCTCCCCCCCCCCCCCCCCCCGGAATGAGGGCCTTAGGATGACAGATCTGGGGGATCTTTTCAGACTTTCCTCTCTGTCTTTCCTGTCATGGTTGGGGTGCTGCTTTCTTTTTGCCCTTTCCATGACGCTTTACATTTGGCCAAAAGAGGTAAGTGGCTGGCAAACTGCCTGATTTTATTGTTATTATTGTTATTATTATTATTGTTATTATTATTATTATTGCTTCATGCTTGTCAATTTTGGGGTGGGGCATGGGTAGGGTCTATAAATTAATCTTCACCAGCTGAGAAAACAAGAATGTCTGGTTTTGCTCACAAACAGCCTTCCCTTCCTATCCTGTGGCAGCTTCCATACCAGAAAGCTAGCCATGGCTGACATATTAGACAGGGTTTTGATACAATGAAAGAGCAGTAATTTACCAGGAGCGTCTTAAGTCTGTTAAGAATGGCTAAATATTCCGGAAAGATCTCTACACGGATGTTTGAAACAAACACTCCAGCTTTCTGAGCTGAAGGTCACTACCTCTGCTTGAATGCCATGTTAACTGTTCATCGGCATGCGTAACTTTGAGGCTCCATAGCAGCCTGCCGGCATAAAGACAAATCCACTTTGTGAAGAGGAGATTGTGTTCTGCAGAAAGGGAGATGCTTTTCTTTCCTAAAGAATCAGATGGCGCTGCCATGCATGGTGGGTGAGGCTTCTTGGCAAATCACTTCTTTTTCAGACTCCTTGTTTTGGACCACTGACTGCTGAAACGTGGATGCAAAGCTTAAATGCAAACAATCCAATGTATCCTCTTAACGAAACTTAAAAACGCAGTGTTCATGTAAAAACAAAAAGCAAAAGTCAACGTTTAAAAGCAGAAGTATCAAGTCAATGAATAATTGATGTTTCCATTAACTCTTTTAAGGAGCATATTAGTTGTAAGGATTTAACATCCTCTGTAATTAAAAAAAAATTAACAGTATTCCATGAGCAGCCTTTTTATTGTATCAGACCATTGCCTGATTTTAATATAATAAAAAGTGTGCATTAATATTACTGGGCTGGAATTGTATTTATGTTTAGAGTGGAGATCTTCTCAGAGTTGGGGCAGAGGGGAAGACACACAGTGTGACTGCCCCATTGAAATGATTACCCTGATCTTTAGAGGACACCAACAATGCTTAGGCAACTATCGTGGATATTACTGGAACTCGCCTGATTCATTTTGATTTATTGTTGCTGCTATTAAATGTAATATTGCTATAGCGTTCAGAAAATATTTTGATACTGTGATCTGTTATTTAGGTGTAATTTGGGATTGTTCTGTAAAATTGTTGGAATTAGGATTATCATAGACAAATGTGAAGTGGCTGCAGTTTGATTTGACATGGGGATTGTACAACTACAAATGTAAAGTTATCTCAGGAGACTTTATAACGGGTCCCCAACCCCCAGGCTGCGGCCCTCTACCGAGCCTTGAGCTGTTCAGAACCAGGCAACAGAAGTGATGGGCGCATGGACGCATCCCCACTTGTGGAAGCAACAAGCAAGCATGTATGTGCGTGCGTGCTCCATTTGCATGAGCAGCGGATATGGGAGCCCACTGCTTGTGCAGAACTATACTCTTCCCCCCCCCTCCCCCAAGCCAGAAAGATTGGGGAACAACATTCATTTGGGCACAATTACATTCAGTAATTGGATGAAGCTTCTGTACAAAATATTTCAGAATCCTCTCTCTGCTGCTGGTTCTGTGAGAATAGGTTCCAAAGTGATGTCTAGCACTTTACAGAAGAGATGAGCAAAGGGGGTCACCTGAAATATTGAAGCAGTCCTTAAAAATCTTTACATGGCTCTAACACAATTCTGTATGGTACATTTTCCAGTTCATCACAAGTGTGATAAAAAACGTTCCAAGAAAGTTGTAATCACATGGTTGAATCAAATCAAAACAACTTCACTCCAGTACAGGTAGTCCTCCACTTGCAACAGTTCATTTAGTGAAAGTTACTACGGCACTGAAAAAAGTGACTTATGACCATTTTTCACACAACCTTTGCAGCATCCCCATGGTCACGTGATTCAGAGGTGGGTTTCAGCAGGTTCTGACCAGTTCTGGAGAACCAGTAGCGGAAATTTTGAGTAGTTCAGAGAACCTGTAGTAAAAATTCTGACTGGCCCCGCCCCCATCTATTCTCTGCCTCCGGAATCCCAGCTGATCGGGAGGAAATGGGGAATTTGCAGTAACTTCCCTTGGATTGGGAAGGGAATGGAGATTCACTTAACAACTTTATTATTAATTTAACATTTGCAATTATTCACTTCACAAATGTGGCAAGAAAAGACGTAAAACGGGGCAAAACTCACTTAAAAAAATTTCTCACTTGGCAACATAAATTCTGGCCTTGATTGTGGTCGTAAGTCGAGGATTACCTGAAATTAAATCTGCCAGTGATTAATGTCATGTATACCTTCCTATAGGTATTTTATTCCAAATATGAATAATATTTGGAATATTATTATAATATAATAATATTGGCCTCTGCCAATAAATCCATGTAGGGATTTATTTAGTTGTCATGTACTTGTCACTTGTCTGCAGAATACTATCACCGTCATAATTGCAAGCTGGTTGTAAAGCATCCAAATTGTGACCATGGGGATGCTACAACAGCTGGAACTACAAGAATGGTAAGCCCTCTTGTTCAGCACTGTCATAACCTCAAACATAACCTCACTTGCTGAACAAATGGTCACTGAATGAGGATTACCTGTATCAGTTGTGCTGCTATCTTGACTTCCCCTCTTGGGAAGTCTTGTCCCTCCTTGGATACAAGAGATGAACAAAAATGTGTCCTGTATGTTTTCAAACATCTTTGCTTGTTCACAGAACTTTTTTTTTAAAAAAAACTAACTAACCCATAACCCAACTAACATAAAACTAACCTCTTCCCAAATGGAGATTATGCAAATTCCTTTGATATGCCTACCAACCCAACCCAAATATGTTATTGTATTGGCAGCGGTATAATAGCCTTAGTAATGTACTGGATGAGCTTAAATGGACTCTAGAAGATGGTCGAGGACAGGAAGGCCCGGAGGAACATTGTCCATTGGGTCGCGATGGGTCGGACACGACTTCGCAACTAACAACAACAATGTACTGGAATATGCCAAAAATATTTTTATCATTGGCATGCAACAAGAAATTTGATTGCAGTTATTTCCCATTTATTGTAGCAGTTACAACTAGGAAATACATTGTTTGACAAAGGTTCCTGATCTTGGTTTCAACTACAGTGGTAGCATTTCATAGTGCAAGACTAAAGACTGGATGTCTATGGAGATTATCAATCATCCAGTCACTGTTGTCCCAAAAGTGATTTTTTTTCCCCAAAAGGCAAATGGACTTTGGTGGTTGTTTTTTCTTTGAAAACATTCATTTCTCATCCTATAAACTTCTTCAGTTCTATGAATTTGGGGGGAATGGAAAGATTGGGTGAAACGACTAAAGAAACCTGCAATTTCTGTAACATACCAGTAGGGGGTGCTAGCAAACTTTCCAACAAAAAACAAAAACCACCAGCTGTTGCTGTACATTGTCATTTTTCTCTGTTGTAATAAGCAATTCAGCAAATTCAGTGGGACTTTTAAGCAGAAGGATTTGAATCCCCACCCAACAATTTTCTTTCAACTTCTGGTATTGTTTTTCCCACTCCTTCCAGATGACCTGCAAGGCCTTTATCTTACGCAAAGAATTGCTGCTTTGGGCAATGCTAGTCAAAATAGCCACAGTTGCGCTTACTAGTCCTGTACAAAGCACTTTGGATTCACCTTGACAAAGAGCTTTGCACCGCAATCGTCTTTTTTTAAGCCCTACAATTTGCCTCAACCAGCACTTTATGTTGCTTTGCTTGGCTCCATCAGTGTTGGCAAAGTTGGTAGGGCAGTAAAGATTTTTCTGACTCCCTGATTTGAAATCCTCTCTCAGCTCTTGCAAGTGCTGGTCAAGGCAGATGAAATGAAGCAAGAAAGCAGCCCTGGTTGCCTTTTACAAGTAAGAGACTTGTGTTGTTGTGCTTTGGGAGCATGCTTGACTCTAGTTTTCACTTTCTTAGCTGTATAACCTTCTTGTCCCCATCACTGCCTAGTCATGGTTAGTTTTTGCCTGAAATGATTCAACTGGGGTTTGGATATCTTTTTTTATCCACCTTCTTGAAATGGAAAACCTCTAGAAATGTTGGAGTGCAACTCCTATTGTCTCCAGCTAATATTTTTTGACTTCAAAATGTTTGGAAATTAAAATTCAGAACTAAAAATCAAGGACAAGATGTTTTTGGAGATCACCTTTTTTTTATAGCTGATCTATATAAAGTCTGATCATCTTGCAGAGCAGCCCTTTCCCAGCAATGCCCATTCATGCATTCCTGATCCAAAGAAAGAATTGAATCTTGATAGAAGTTGTGGTGCTTTTTCATAACAATGTTTCTTTGGTATTCATGGTTACCATGATGATTACTTTGGGATTTTCTGAATACTACTGACAATTTCTTTATTCTGGTGGATGCACTAATGCAGGGATCTCCAACCCCCTATCCGTGGACTGGCACTGGGCCATGGCATGCCAGAAACGGGGCCATGCAAACAAACGAAGCCCCATCTACAGGATACAGGCAGCACATGAAACCACGCCTCCTCTGATCCATGGAAACCTTTCTCTACAGAATCGGTCCCTGGTGTCCTAAAAGTTGGGGGCCATTGCACTAATGTACAAATACAAAAAATATCACAACAAATTTGGCCACACACAACATTGAGTCCAATTGACGGCCTATGATAAATGATGAAAAGAACATATTCCTGCCACTTCAGTCAGCAAAGGACTTGATCAAGACACAAGAACACTTTTACAAACCAGTTGTAAACTGAAGGAGAAAAAAGTTGCTGACATGTTTGTAAAATGAAATTGCGATTATCTGCTAGAGATCTCTGGGCCTAGAATTTCCTCTGGAAATACTAAAGTAGATACATCTGTCTCTGACACTGAATAATGTGCCATGGTGTCTGCACTGAATTCTCAGAGAGATCCGGTGTTGGCACATCTCCAGCAGTGAATTTCTCACCTTCTAAAGACTATCTCTGGAAAAGCAAGCTCCTAAACCCAGCAACATTTCTGAGCAGGAGGTATTACCTCTGCGAAGAAGAAAAAGCAGATCTCCTCCAGCTCCTTTGAAAATTTGTGAATTCAGCAATCTTGGTCAACGATGCTGCCTTAAGTAATGCATCTGAACGCTGTACATTACATCATTGCTTTTATTTCTTATTTTTCTTTAATCTACATAATCTCTGAATTGGAAAGTTGGCACAGTTATGCCATTCATTCATGCCAAGACGTGAAGCTATGGGAGGTGAGGGTACTGATGAGGTTGGAGATTTTACACTTGAATCTAACTCAACAGATTTCTACGTGTGTATGCAATTTTTTCCCGCCCTGAGCTTACATGTTTTGTTCTTTAAAATATAGACACAACATTTTTTTTTAAAAAAAGTCCTTGTACGCTGCTTTTTCCAACAAAACACAAAGCCTTCCTTCGGCTGTAAAATTTGAATCTGAGTTTCAAACCAGCAATATCCGGTGAATTGATTTCAGTGGTTATGATAAGAATAGAGAAGGTGAGCACCACTCACCATCCTGTCACACTTAGAACTCCTAACAGAAATGCAGGAATTGTAACTCATTTATAAACTATACTCCTCTACAAAACTTGAAGATTTCATCTTGTGGTTGAATTGTCACAAAAACATAAAGTACACTTGATTTTGAATAGTACACATTATTTTATTCAGTTGATAAGAAAAAGATTCTTAGCCAATTGGTCTTATGCATTAAAACGGATTATAACAATAATTGTAATCTACTTATAATAGTTGTGAGACAATAATGTATTATTAAAGATACTGGTCATAAGACAACTAGTATTACTAACTTGGGACTGGGAGGGGGAATGTTTTCCAGTAAATGCTACATTCTCAATTTGGTGTCTTGATTATATCAAGTTAGAACAAAAATATCTGCTACCGGGGGCAAAACTAACATGATACGTGCAGTATGAACTGGATCCCCAAGAGGTGCTACTCCCAAATTAAAAATAAATTATTGACATTTCATGAGACTTTGTGGAAAATAAATCTCTTACAAGAGTTTGTCTTAGTATTTTGAAATGTGATCCTTCCAAAATCTTGCTTGAGGTTTCAGCAGACATATCAATAGTCAATATAGTTTTGGCCATCTATTATTTTATAGTGAGTTGTTGTCCATGTAGATGCCATGTTGCTAACTCCAAAGTTAGCAATATGGCAGAGAATGGAGAGATTCAGAACATGTTGTAGGATTGCTCAGTAGGCTGAGCACAAGGTTGGGTTCACATTAACATGATAGGCTAAAACATGGTGAACTAATTTGTGGTGCAGTGTGTTTACTTACCTTGTGGTGTAGGTAGCCACTTACCTGCCTACTGGCAGCGAGACGGTTGGTATATAAATTTAATAATAAATAAAATAGTGGCCTACTTGCCACCTGAGAACTGCTTAACAACTAATGATCCACCCTTAACAATAGCAATGGGGAGTGCTGGGTTTGCCTTCACCAAGCAATTATGTATTCATGTGGGATTGTGTTTTACAATTATGTTACTTAGCAAAGGAAATTCTGGTTCCAATTACTGTCATTAACCCCAGACTCTCTGTGGATAGTTTTTTCAGGATTCTATATATCGGGTGGCCAACCTTGGCAACTTTAAGATGGACTTCAACTCCCAGAATTGAATGGAAGAATTCAATGCTGGCTGGGGAATTCTGGGAGTTGAAGTCCACCAGCCTTAAAATTGCCAAGATTGGATACCCCTGATATATATGATTCTTCCTCTTATCCTTTATAGCTTCACCACAATTCTGTGATGTAAATAAGATTGAAAGATGGTAATTAAAGCACGGTAATCTTTGAAATCCAATGGATTTCAAAGCTGAGGGGAAACTGCTGACTCCTGTTCCTTTATTCTTTCTACATCATGTGTAACGTATGTGTGTGTGTGTGTCTGTGTATGTGTGTGTGCGTGTGTATTCCATCCTTACTCCAAAGCAGCAAATGAAACACTTGACAACTGCAATTGGTGTTTCCTAACAGAGATTTCTCTCCTTATTCCCCTCAAATTTAAAAAAAAAAAATCCCCTCATATTTTTACTCCCTCTCCAGAAATCTCCAATCCTGGACTACCAGATTAGATGTTGTCTAGGGTTAATGACCAGATGTTTTTCAGCTGCTGGATAGATTTCCAGCTGAGACCGAAATGAGTGGCTATCCAGCGAGCAAGTATTAATATAAACATTGTAGAGGCCTAGCCTTAAGCGAGCCATTAAAAACTTCCCACGATACTGTGTGGGGATGCCGGCTCCCTTAGAGACCCATCCAGAATTCTACTGCCCCAGAATATCTTGTGTGGTTCAAGCTGGAGCTGCCACCTGCTAATGTAATGCCGGGGCCAAGCCTCCCCCTTGGTTTAGTGGCGCCAGAGCCGTGTGGTCGCTGGAATTTGATTATTTGTGTTAGCAGATAATTCAGGCCAGAAGGCTTAGAGCACTCTCCTTGTTCACTGGATGCCATCAGGCTTCCCAGCAAAGCAGAGTCACAGAATCGTCGTCTCCTTCCCTACAAACCCCTCATGAGAAATACCACAAAATGCACTTATAGGAGGGAGAGAGAAAGGAAGTCCTCATGTATGTGCCAAAGCTAATTTTATGTACGCTCAAATTGTGATACAGGTAGTCCTTAACTTACAAGAGTTCATTTAGTGACTGTTTGAAGTCACAACAGCACTGGGAAAAGTGACTTATGCCCGTTTTTTACACTTATGACCAGGGGTGAAATTTACTTACCTTCGCTACCGGTTCGCAAATGTGAGCGTGTGCTCCACCTCTGTGCATGCGCAGAGCCTCTGTGCATGCGCAGGGTCAAAACAGGACGTCATGATGTCGGGGTGGATGGGCGGAGCCTCCCACCGCCGGCGCTAACAGTTCGCCCGAGCCGGATAGAACCAGCTGAAATTCATCACTGCTTATGACCCTTGCAGTATCCCCATGGTCACATGACCAAAATTCAGACGCTTGGCAACTGGCTCATATTTATGATGGCTGCAGTGTCCTGGGGTCACATGACTACTTTTGGCGACCTTCTGACAAGCAAAGTCAATGGGGAAGCCAGATTTGTTTAACAACCGTGTTACTATCTTTAACAACCACAGTGTTTCACTTAACAACCAGGGCAAGGACAATCGTAAAATGAGGCAACATTCACTTAACAACTGTCTCACTTCTCAACAGAAATTTTGGACTCAATTGTGGTTATAAGTTGAAACTACCTATACACAGTGAGGCTTCTCTGGGGATCCCCATCTTTTCTTTGACTCTAAATATGGACTTCCACAAAAGAGATTCTTTTCTGAGGAGAAAATCAAGGAGACCTGACAGACGCTGTGTGTGAAAATGTATACAGGTAGTCCTTGGCTTACAACCATTTGTTTAATGGCCATTCAAAGTTACAAAGACACTGAAAAAAAGTGACTTATGGCCATTTTCCACACATAAGACCGTTGCAGCAGCCCCATGGTCACATGTTGAAAATTCAGACGCTTGACAACTGGCATGTATTTATGACGGTTGTTGTGTCCCAGGATCATGAGATCCCCTTCTGACAAGCAAAGTCAATGGGAATCCAGATTCACTGAACAACTGTTGCTAACTTATCCACTGCAGTGATTCACTTAAGAACTGCAGCAAGAAAGTTCGTAAAATGGGACAAAATTCTAACTTGCTTAGCTGTGGAAATTTTGGGCTCCATTGTAGTTGTAAGACAAGGACTACCTTAATTTTTCACTTAAGATAAAGTGACTAATAAGGAAATAGGAAGTGCTACTATCTCCTCTGAAAAAGAACAGGAAAAAGGGTGTGGGGCGCCATGTTAACTCCGTGTCCTTCAGTGTAAAGTTTTATCGGGGTGGGATACACAACTACATGCATGCACTTGTGTCATTCTGACTGGGGAATTTTGGGAGTTGAAGTCCAAACATTGTAAACTTGCTGAGGTTGAGAAACACTGCTATATTTATTGCTAAATCTGCTATCTTTAGACTTGGGTGCTAGCTTCATTCTTTGCCAGGTGGATTGCAAAGAGCAATGAAAGCAATGTGCCACAAACAGAACAGTAGCAAGATGCCACATGACGTATACAGTATGAGTGTGTCTTTCGCTTCTTTTAAACCAGTGTTTTTTCAAACTTAACAACTTTTAAGATGTGTGGACTTCATTTCCCAGAATTCCTCTGCCAGGAGAGTTAAAGTCCACACATCTTAAAAGTTGTCAATTTTGCAAAACAGTGATTTAAACATTTTGATGCAAGTGCATGAAAAGATAATGTTGATTATATGAAATCGGCCTTTCTCAGATAGCTCTTCAGTTTGCTGTTAACTGGACTCCATTTTTATTATACCTGTTTCAGGCCTAAGTTAGTGTCTTACATGTTGCTATGGGATTTTTAAAACGCTTGTTTACAAAGTCTGTGCTTGATCTACAGATTGAATCCATCAGCTTGATAGCCTTGTGACATTTTTACATGGGTGAACATTTCCTGTTAAAATGTAAATACTGGTGGGGCGGGCAAGGAGCTTTAAGACAAAATAATTCTTCAGGTCCATTTTCAACAGCTCACTCTGATAATTTAAAAAACTGCATTGGAACAAATGTCCTCTGTTTATATGCTGACAACAGGGGTGAGGTGGGGAAGGAAGCACCACTATTTGGAAAAAAAAAAACCATGTCCTTTAGTGATATTTCTGAAATGAAGTAAATAATATAGAATTCCTTCCTGTCTGTTGTGGGATTATGAAATGGAGCCATACTTTATGAATTGGAAGGCTAGCAAATGAAGGCTTTACTTAAATCTTTTGTATACAGAACAGAGAGCATTTGCACACTAAGCTTTCATTAACTCATTTTGCTTTCTGCGTGTTCCTTATTTGCCCTTACAAATATTTTCTTTCTCTCTTTTTCTTTTTTTTAGAAAAAGGGCCATGTTGTCATTCTGTTCCTAAATCTGCAGGGGTCAAAAACGGATATCTCTGTGAACAAACTTCTTCCAGGAGGCCAAGGGGGAAAATTAATAATCAATTTGTTATTGTACAGGACTTGTGATCTCATGACCTCTTTTTTCGCTGATAGGGTTTATCTGTATAGTGAATAATGCCATAGAAGAAAAGCAGCAAATGCATTTCTAGGCTTGCACTGATCAAACTGGATTTAGACTATTGTCCCTAATGCTGGGCACCTCATTTTAAGAAAGCCACTGACAAACGAGCATGTCAAGAGGAAAGAAACCTAGATAATAGAAGGTCTGAAGAATGATTGGATGATTGCAACAATTGAGTGGGTTTGGCCTGGGAAAAGAAGACTGCAGAGAGGATAACTGAGTTGGAAGGGACCTTGGAGGTCTTCTAGTCCAACCCCCTGCTCAAGCAGGAGACCATATGCCATTTCAGACAAATGGTGGTCCAGTCTTTTCTTAAAAGCCTCCATACAAAAAGCTGCCTCACACTACTGGCTCACTTTTAAATGATTGTCCACTAGGACTGCAAGATCCCTCTCACAGTTACCGCTATTGAGCCAGGTTTCACCTAATGTGTATCTGTATATTTGATTTTTCTTGCTTAAGTGTAGGACTTTACTTTTCTCTACATCAAATTTCGTTTTGTTAGATAGGGACCAGCGTTCAAGTCTTTCGAGATCCATCTGGATCTTGAGCAGGAATGGGACAATTTTCCACATCCAACTCACCGTGGCCAACTTGCCGCAGCCAAGTCACCACGGCCAATTCGCCGTGGGACAACTCAGCATGGGACAATTTAACAATTCTATTTTATTATTTAAAATAAATAAAAAGTTATTTTAATTTTTGCCATTCACATTTTGTTCTGTCCCTCCTTTTGCATCGTTTTTTAAATGATACTATTCCATTATTTCTTTGATATTAATGTAACTCTTGTTCCACATTGAGCTGGCCATGGTGAGTTGGCCCTGATGGATTGGCCATGGTGAATTATCATAGACCCATCTTCAGCCTATCTTCTAAACCCATTAAACAATTAAAACTCAGACCACACGTTTTCTGAATAGTTTTTATCCCAGAGTTATAATTGCACTCAACAATGAACTAAAGGGCCATCATCAGTGAGCTGTTGGACAGCATTACTTGGTCTGTTGTGTGGATGTTTGGGTGGTTTAGGGGTGAGGAATTGTGGTGAGTGGGAGTGTGTTTGGGGATTGTTATGTGTGTTGGACCTGGTCTTTGTGTGTTAAGTGAATTTCATTGTATGGGTATACTGTGTATACATGTACAATGACAATAAATAAAGTTATTATTATTATTATAAAGTATTCTGGGAAAAGAAGACTGCAGAGGGACTTGATAGCTGTCTTCAACTTTCTAAAAATGGGGTAATACCAGTGGTGGGATTCAGCCAGTTTGCACCACTTCGGGAGAACCGGTTGTTAACTTTCTGAGCAGTTTGGGAAACTGGTTGTTGAAAGAAATCATTAGGGCAGAGAACCGGTTGTTAAATTACTTGAATCCCACCACTGGGTAATACTGTTGAGAAGACAAAAGAAGAAGCAATATTTTTACATTTTAAATAGATTTTTGTTGGACATCAAAAAATGTCTACCCATAACAAAGGAACAGACTGCCTCGGAAAATGTGGACTCACTATTGTTTACAGAGAGGCTGAATTACCACTTTCTGGGATTCTTCACTAGTGGATTGCTGATGGTTTCTAAGATGTGTACAATATAAAATATTCTCAGATAATCATCTCTAGCTTGATGATCTCCAATCATGTTGTACTGTGTCTCCCATCCCACTAACCTGATTGTTCCAAAGCTACATGAGAAAGATTCCTTTGAATGAATGAATGAGTGACTGAGTGAGTGAATGGATAAATGAATGAATGAATGAATGAATGAATGGTTAAATGCTCTCACTGTATTCAGAATGCCATTTAAAGAAAACATGGAGCTGAGATTCTTGCCACCATAGCTTAAGTCTCTTTGGAGTGAAAGAATACATTGGGGGCACAAGGGAGAAAAGGAGATGAATAGAATTATTAAGAATTATTGTAATAACATTGGATCATTCAACTATAGGTCTGAAATTGATCTGAGTTAGTGTCCCCGCTCTAGAGTAGCTTATTTCAAGATCTGGTGGTGAAAAAGAACAAGAAAAAATGTCTGTCTTCTTTTTCAGAGAAAACCCTTTTTTTTCCATACAGAAAAGACTTCCAGCCATTTCATACCAGGATCAGCACGTATCTAGCTACAAGAGCTAAGATTCAGTTCCTGTAGTTCCTAGGGTTAATAAATGCACTAATTGATGGCAGTTATACAAAGGAATGTTTAAGCTTCATTCTTTTATATTACCCCGCAAGCATTTCTGTATGATTTCACATTTCCCTTATGTTGATTAAACCGCCCTGCACATCATGAAATTGCTCTCCTGCAAAGATGGGAAAACAAACAAACATGAAAGCTTACTTGGAAAGCTATTCTTGATGTGTTGCTTGAAATTCCACTGAATCTTCATAACATAAAAAAACTGGCTGTATCTGCTGTCCCATTTGGAAAAGCATTAGGGAATATTTTGTGAGCAGGACATTTAGTACCAGGGTACTATAATGGTTCAGGTGTTGTTACAGGTAGTCCTCGACTTACAACAGTTCGTTCAGTGACAGTTCGAAGTTACAACGGCACTTTAAAAAATGACTTATGACCAGTGGTGAAATCTAAAATTTGTTACTACCAGTTCTGTGGGCGTGGCTTGGTGGTGGTGGTAGGGTTAATGTGACTAGGTGGGCGTGGCCATTTTTTTTTAAACTTTTAAAATCATTTTTTCTATAACCTCTTCAGTGAAGAGGTTGTAAAAAAATGCTTTCAAAAGGCTCTGACGATCCCAGCTGAGCCGCGTGATCATCAGAGGCTTTTTTTTTTACTTTTAAAAGCATTTTTTCGGCCGAAGAGGTTGTAGTAAAAAAAAAAGCCTCTGATGATTGTGTGACTCAGCTGGGCATGGTATTTGGGGGGGGGGGGGGGGCAGGGATTTTTGCTTAAACCCTTTCACCCCTGCTTATGACCCTTTTTCACACTTGTGACCATCACAGCATCCCCCTGCTCATGTGATTTATATTCAGATGTTTGACAGAGTTGGAAGGGACCTTGGATGTCTTCTAATCCAACCACCTGCTTAGGCAGGAAACTGACTCACATTTATGACGGGTGCAGTGTTGTGGGGTCTCATGATCCCCTTTTGCAAACTTCTGACCAGCAAAGTCAATGGGAAACCAGATTCACTTAATAACCATGTTACTAATTTAAGAACTGCAGTGATTCACTTAACAAATGTGACGAGACAAGTCATAAAGTGGGGCAAAACTCAATTAACAAATTTCTCACTTAGCAATATAAATTTTAGACTCAATTGTCATCATCAGTGGAGAACTACAAGCCAGGAAATCAAGATTCAAGACTACTCCCAATTATGGAAACCCACTGAGTTTGGATCATTCACTCTGTCGTACCCCATCCTTCCTAACAGGGCGGTGTTGTTGGGATGAAATGAAGAAAATTCTCTATGTAAGCCACCTTGACATTGATGGAATGGTGGGGTTAGCAATCTAATAAAATAAATACTTGGTTCATTAGCACTGAAAACATATTCTCTGGATGCCCTAATACAATCATAGAAACATCTCATTAATTCCATTAAGCGGTTGAAACATCAGAAGTTGAGACTTAAACTCTTGAAAAACTGAACTTTTTAAAAAATCTTAAATTGTTTCATCAGCTTCTTCTTCATCCTGGTGCTCTCTATACATTTTGGATTTCAACATCCATAACCGTCATTGATCATGGAGGCTAGGAATTAGGAAACTGAAATACAACCCATCTGGAGGCCATCAGGTTAAGGAAATCTGGTTTTTATTTTCTGAATATATTGGGACAATTGTAGAGAATGATGAAATTAACACAGACTTAATCCTGGCAATCGTTGCTGGTGTTTTGCAGACAAGACTTATTCTGAATGTAGAAATCCTGCTGAACTATTACTATTACCAATAAAGGCTTAGCCCATCAAATCTGGAGGGTTAATTGGTGAATTTTTAATTATAGAAGCAAGCTGCCTGTATGTTGTTGCAAATGGCTGCTATGAACATTGCACAAATGTCACAAAATAGCTGCCACAGATTTCCAAGGAAGGGAACAAAAAAGGCAAGATGGTGGCTGAAACTATATAGTTGAAGGTAGACATCAAATAAAACACACACAGACAGACAGATAGACATACCTTTCGGATAAGTCCATTCTGAAATCAGTGCAGGTAATCCTCGACTTGCAATCCATTCATTTAGTGACCGTTTGAATTTACAATGACACTGAAAAAAGTGATTTATGACAATCCTCACACTTAGGACTGTCACAGTATTCTCATGGTTGTGTGATTAGCAATGGAAATTCTGGTCCCAATTATGGTTAAGTCAAGGACTACCTGTATACCCCTCCTATTCATTTCCTTATGCAGTCACTTTTAAGTGTTCCACTTAGTCAAGCCAATAATATTTTGTTCTCAATCTACCAACCTGCTTCTTATTTAGACTTCCCTTGGATCCAGGGCTGGAAGACAAAAAAGTTGATAGCGCACAAAGGGGATTTTTGTCTTGAGAAGTTGGCAGTAGGCCAAATCTATGAACTGCTGTTTATCTTGCATGTTTTCACAGTGATAATACCCAAATCATATTTGTTTCTGGAGCAAGAGCTAGTCCTTCATCAGGTTTCCCTGGCATTAGAAGGATTTGCTGTTTTATTATTAAAAAGGGGGAGGGGGAATTGAAATTGTTTCATTGCATCTCAGGTTGTCCCAAAGGCAGTGGTGGGATTCAGCCAGTTCGCACCTATTCAGGAGAACCAGTTGTTAAACTTCTAAGCAGTTCTAAGGAGCTGGTTAAGCTGATTATTAAGACCAGCTGCCTGCAATTACTGCAAGTTCAAAACTCACCAGGCTCAAGGTTGACTCAGCCTTCCATCCTTTCTAAGGTAGGTGAAATGAGGACTCAGTTTGTGGGGGCAATAAGCTGACTTTGTATAAATATACAAAAGTATGAAGGCTATTGCTTAACGCATTGTAAGCCGCTCTGAGTCTCCAGAGAAGGGCAGCATATAAATCAAATAAAAAAAAATGTGGTAAGAAAAGTTATAAATGGGGCAAGAGTCATTTAACAAGTTTTTCACTTAACAACATAAATTTTGGGCTGAATGGTGGTTGTACATTGAGGACTATCTGTAGCTGGAGAAGACTAGGTATCCCACCATCACCACATACCATTATTTTTGTAGAAAAATAATGAGATAATGGTCGTCAGCATCCCAATATAGCTAGTCCTCGATTTACAAAAGTTCGTTTAGTGACGTTTAGTTAATGGCACTGAAAAAAGCAACATATAACCATTTTTCACAGTTACAACCTTTCCAGCATCCCCATGATCATGTGATCAAAATTCAGATGTTTGGCAACTGATTCATATTTATGATGGTTGCAGTGTCCCAAGATCATGTGATCCCCTTTTGTGACCTGGTAAGCAAAGTTAATGGGGAAGCCAGATTCACTTAACAACCGGGTTACTAATTTACCAGTTGCAGTGATTCACTTAACAACTGAGGCAAGGAAAGTCGTAAAATGGGGCAAAATTCACTTAACAAATGTCTTACTTAGCAGAATATTTGGGCTCAACTGTGGTTGTAAGTCGAGGACTACCTGCAAATATGTTTTGAAGGATGCCTGGAAGAAGGTATTCCCGAGCATTGGTAGAGTAGCAACCTCCGTGATTGTTGTTATTGTTACTTCCCCAATCCTGTAGATCAGTATTTCTCAACCCTGGCAACTTGAAGATGTGTGGACTTCAACTCCCAGAATTCTCCAGCCAGCTTTGCTTAAAACCGAGCTTGATTGAATGCAAAGCTTTACTGGCTGGAGAATTCTGGAAGTTGAGATCCACACATCTTTAAGCTGCTAAGGGTTGAGAAACACGGCTGTAGTTCAATGTTTCTCAACCTTGGCAATTTTAAGATACCATATTTTTCGGAGTATAAGACGCACTTTTTTCCCCCCAAAAAGAGGGTGAAAATCTGGGTGTGTCTTATACTTCGAATGTAGCCCTGTCCAGCTTCTCAAACGGAGGTTTCAGAGGCTGAAAAAAGCATCAGAAAAGAAGCTTCAGAAAAGAAGCCCCCAAACGGAGCTTCATAGGCTTTTTTTCTGAAGCTCTGTTTCGGAGGCTTTCAGAGGGAGAAAAAAAAAGGTTTGTTTTGAAACAGAGTTTCAGAAGTTTCAGAGGCAGAAAAAAAAGCAAAAAAGAAAAAAGCAAGGCACAGAACTCACAACCAAGGAACCTGTTGCTAAAATTCACCTCTGGGAACAGCTGATTGGGGGTATTCCGGGAGGCCGATCCACCTGCCAATCAGTTTTTTTCTTATTTTCCTCCCCAAAAACTAAGGTGTGTCTTATACTCCGAAAAATACGGTATGCAGATTTCAATTCCCAGAATTCCTCAGCTCCGGAAATCTGTGTCGTACTCTGACTTTGCATGCAAATATATGTGTATATTGAGATTTCTGAATAGTATTTTAGGACAACATTCAGTTGGAGGTGGGAACTGCACGTACTTATTGAATGTATGGTTATATTCACTAAGACCACCACCGAATACAAGAGTGGTAGTAAGGGGAAAAAAGTGCTTCTATAAAGTATGCATATCATTGCTGATCTGATTGAGGAACATCTGACAATTCTTGAATATGTGTCATGGAATATAAAAGCAAAATTAAAATGTCCTTTCCCCATTATAATGTCATTCTGGCATCACCCAACTATCAAGTTTATCCATGTTACTATGTATACTGTAGTAATAGTTGGATGACAGGGGTGTCAAACTAGTGATCCACAGACCGTATGTGTCACGCACAGGCCACGCCAACTCCATCTCTGCAAAGGCAAAGAAGGTCATGATTTGTCACATGACATCAAGATGACGTGGCGAATTTGACACCCCTGCTCTAGATTTCTTCGTGGAAATGACCTAGGAGTCTTTACCTGTATTTAGCGTATTGCTTCTAATTCTCTTGCCTTTTATGTTTTCTCTCTTCTAGCTGTAGCCAAATATACATTATTATATTACCATTTCAGGTAGTCTTCACTTACTGATGCTAAATGGGACTGGGGAATTCCATCAGTAAGGTATGCAATCATATGGTACAACACAGTGGTGAAATCCAATTGTTTTTACTACCGGTTCTGTGGGCGTGGCTTGGTGGGCATGGTGTTGCTTGGTGGGTGTGACAGGTGAAGGATACTGCAAAATCTCCATTCCCACCCCACTCCAGGGGAAGGATACTGCAAAATCTCCATTCTCACCCCACTCCAGGGGAAGGATACTGCAAAATCTCCATTCCCTCCCCACTCCTGGGGGAAGGATATTGCAAAATCTCCATTCCCACCCCACTCTGGGGCCAGCCAGAGGTGGTATTTGCCGGTTCGCCAAACTACTCAAAATTTCCGCTACCGGTTCTCCGAACTGCTCAAAATTTCCACTACCGGTTCTCCAGAGCCTGTCAGAACCTGCTGGATTTCACCCCTGGTACAACATCATGTGACATGTGGACTTCTGGCAGTTCCAGTTGCCATTGTTAGGTGAACCCTATGTGGTCATAGCATGCTGTGGTCACTTGATCACCATTTGCAACAGCCTGCCAGCTTCCCTGTTGCCTTTGCTCCAGCGGTCTCCAAATTTGGCAATTTATGGACTTTAACTCCCAGAATTCACCAACCAGCATGGGTGGCTGAGGATTCTGGGAGTTGAAGTTCACAAATCTTAAAGTTGCCAAGTTTGGAGAATACTGCTTTGCTCCATTACTACCATTAACATTACTTTGTCTATTCTTGTTTTAGCTGTTTTCACAAGTTTTTTAATATCTGTAATGACAATAATTTTAGCTATTATTACCATTACTATTAACATTTTTGTCCATTATACTTTTTTTACCTGTTTTTGAAAGGTTTTTAATATTTGTAATGATGGATATTTTAGTTTTGCTGTATGCTGCTCAGAATCACTTGCTCGTGGTTTGGGAGGCTATATAAATTGGATAAATAAATAAAACGAATAAAAACTAAGTCCAACAGAGTCACATGATATTTCACTTAACCACTATGTCACTTAACGATGGAGTTATTGGTCCCAGTTGTGATTGTTAAGTGACTAATAGCTGTAGTAACATGACATCAAATGCAAGATGACATAATTATATCTCTGATTTCTGATTTCCAAGGAATCAATTACATCTGCAAAGTCCTCCAAAAGTCTAACTTCATTGTGAAGCTAAAATCCCCAGCTGTCTTTGGACAAAACACCAGGACTTTATTTAGCCAATACAGAACCTATGTTTTACTTTGTTCCTGGGAACTGCATGCGAGTGGACATTCTTCTATCGAAATGGTCATGATCCAAAAATGAAGTCCTTCACACACAATGCATGGCTTTGCTTCCAGAATTAGTTTTTGATCATAACAGTTCCCTCCACTAATTCCCAGTTGGTTGCTTCAGCAATCAATTTCAGTAGAAATCCAGAAATTCTGGCTGCTTAGATTAGTTCATTTTTCCTCAGAAGTCCAGCTGAAGGCAAAGATTTTTCCAAATAATAAAGAGGAGCTTTCCCTGACCTCTTTCCAGAGGTTTCATATTGCGATTCCCATTATCTCTAGTCAGTGAGGTTAATGAACAGGCTGGTTGGGCATAATGGGAGATGTAGTCCAAAACAAGAGGACACCGGGACAAAGAGAGCTACTTTAGAGGATGTTAGAGGAAGATCAGCCCAGGTTAATTCCAGAATCTGAATACTATTCAAAAGAGAACATTGGATAATATACTTCCGATTTCTCAGGTGTACATTGTACAAATGTCAGGCCTGTAAGGCTTCTTTTTCGTTGGATCTTCAGGCCTGTCACATTTACTACCGTGGGAAACTGGGAGGGGGGAATTGTGTGGAGCAAGGGTGATATATCTAGTCATAATAACATTCCTTTCTCAGAGAGTCAAGGACATCTTGTCCTGCAACTGGAAGGCTGGAACTGGGAGGCATCTCCAGTTGGGACGGTGCCCTGATTGGACCATGTGATAGACATGTGGGTGCAGGGGAAGAATCTTGGACTTTCCTTTGGGTGGAGAAAACCTGGAAACTTTCAGATTCAGGTTTTCCCAGATGTGCCAATGTGACATCTCTAATAAAATGGAACTTTGAGGAACATCAAGCCTTTGAGTGTTATTTCGTTGTGGGTGTTACTTGGAAACCTGGCACAAAAAAATGTTAAAATAATATTTCTTTACTGTTACAAGTCACTTCCAGCATAGTGTTGGGGGACAATTTAGTTGTTGAGAGATATAGGAGATATGTATCTTTCTTACATTGACTTTTGCAGTTTGCCTTCTAGAGAAGCTGGCATTTAGACATTACCTTTAAGTCCAGTTTGAGGGATATGGAACGGGGTGGAAGAAGGAGATGCCATGAGTATGGAAGGTAATGCATCTTCAGCCAAACTGATCTCTGGTCCTCTGAATCTACCAGCATGAACAGATTGCTTCCGTGCTGTGAGACGACTTTTATTTTTGGCAAACTACTTTTAAACAATGTGATAAGTCTGGTCAGCAGGAGCCAAGCCCTGGACTGCCTACTGTGCCAGCATAAGGGTCACAGACCTTCCAGGAAATTAAAGGACAACATGCCTTTTATTCAGATCCCACGATTAGCTGTAGTTCTTTTGAAAAAGAGGAGGTGGTTGATGAAAATAATGTTCAGTTCCTTTGTGAGGGCTGTTCAGATATCAAAGGAAATGCTCAGTTCGATCTTGTGAATGTCATGCAGCTTGTGGGCCTCTTTAAAAGGATCATTGTCCCGTTTTAGCAGCTCCATAGATATCCCCAAGCCACAATGGCTTCCCACAACTTCTCCGATGCAGCATAAACCATCAATTGTGCACTTTTCATGAGTTGGAGTCCTCTCCTGCAGCAGCAGAGCCGACAAAGAGCCCATTTTCCCCTTTTTCCTTTTGTGGCACCTTCGAATCCTAGCAATGCATTGTGGCCTGAAAACTCGCATTAATTGTCTGTATTAACTGCACAGGTGGTGAAGTTCTGCAAAGCCAGAATCATACTTTTTCCTTGAAGCATAAGGGTTTGTTATCCTTAGTGTTCGTGGACTGTTTTATGACAAAAGCAAAACGAAAACAAAGAAGAAAGAACCCAAGCCAGGGGTGAAATCCAGCAGGTTCTGACAGGCTCTGGAGAACCGGTAGCAGAAATTTTCAGTAGTTTGGAGAACCGGCAAATACCACCTCTGGCTGGCCCCAGAGTGGGGTGGGAATGGGGATTTTGCAGTATCCTTCCCCTGGAGTGGAGTGGGAATGGGGATTTTGCAGTATCCTTCTCCTGGAGTGGGGAGGGAGTGGAAATTTTGCAGTATCCTTCCCCTGCCACACCTCCAAGCCACGCCCACCAAGCCACACCGTGCCCACCAAGCCACGCCCATGTAATAAAAAAAATTGGATTTCACCACTGATCCAAGCTCTGGGTTTCTGCCCCAAGAGGTTTAAAATTAGAGCAACCAGAGGTGAGATAAAAAGAAAGTTAAAAAAAAGAGAGAGAGAGAGATGGATTACACAAGATGAATATGTGCAAACCGAAAAGCAAGGATAAGGGACAGTCATCATTCCCTCCTGTGGCAAACTTAATTGCATTCTGTTTAAATTATAACAATGCTTTCTCAATGTCCTTCTGGTGCATGGACATTTTGTGCAAGTTACCATTCTTTTAATTGGTGACACATTTCCTTAGTCAGAGGCCACTTTAAGGTTCTGTCCCGCATTCACCTTTTTTTCCTCCAGACATATGGACTAGAAACCTATATACTAGAGGGCAGAACAAGAAACAATGCAGGACAAGAAACAATGGATGGAAACTAATCAAGGAGAGAAGCAACCTGGAATTAAGGAGAAACTTCCTAACAGTGAGGACAATTAACCAGTGGAACAGCTTGCCTTCAAAAATTGTGGGTGCTCCATCACTGGAGGCTTTTAAGAAGAGAATGGACAGTCACTTGTCTGAAATGGTATCGGATCTCCTGCTTGAGCAGGGGGCTGGACTAGAAGACCTCTCTATTCTGATTGATTGAATTTAACAATGGTATGAGAGGCCAACCTAGCAGTTCGAAAGCATGTAAAAAATGCAAGTAGGCCTTTGGCATTTAGTCATGCTGGCCACATGACCACGGAGACATCTTTGGACAGCGCTGGCTCTTCGGCTTTGAAACGGAGATGACCACCGCCCCCTAGAGTCGGGAACGACTAGCACATATGTGCGAGGGGAACCTTTACCTTTACTTTATGAGAGGCTCTCAGAATGCCAGGATGAATATTGGCTGCTTTGTCTTGGGCAGCCTGTTTCTCTTCTCATCAGTTAAGGCTGCTCAAGCCAAAATCCACCGTACGAAAGGCAGAAAACTGACTAAATAGACGCCACTCTTCAAACTGTTTGAAATGTAGACACTCTCAAGTGAGCTTTTGCAGCAAGCACTTAATCGCTGTCTTGTCTGTCAGCAGAGCTAGAGAGTTAACTGAGAGTTAACAGGCTAATGTGAGGAATGAGAGATGGGGGGCGGCCCTGAGATGGAATGACAGTCTGAGGTCACTGTGCCAGCAACCAAGTCCCTGTGTGACCCTCGGGGAGATAAGTGTGTTTGGTGAGGGTGCATCGCTGCATCCTTCTAGTGATTACGTTCCTGTTGCACAAGCACACACAACGCACACACACACCCTTCCTTTCTGGCCAGGTTTTAACTCTGCGTAGGAAAAAGAAAACTCTTTTGTCACCTATTTGCTGAAAAAAATGGGGAAAAGCTTTAAGTCAAACTATCTGAAAGAGTCACCATCAACCCTTTGGTTGCCCAGAGTTAGAGCAGCAACTGGTGTAGGTCATATGCAACACAGACTTGCCAGCCTAGTCAAGGCACAGCACATCTAAGACATCTGGATGTTTTGCACAATTCTGTAATACATGCATACCAGTGGTGAAATCTAAAATTTGTTACTACCGGTTCTGTGGGTGTGGCTTGGTGAGGGGAGGGGTAATATGACTGGGTGGGTGTGGCCATTTTTTTTTTTACTTTTAAAACCATTTTTTCTACAACCTCTTCAGCTACAATCCCAGCTGTGTCGCCTGATCGTCAGAGGCTTTTTTTCTTTTAAATGCCTCTGACGATCAGGCAACTCAGCTTGGATCGTCAAAGGCATTTAAAAGAAAAAAAGCCTCTGATGATCACGCAGCTTAGCTGGGCATGGTGGGGGGGCAGGGATTTTTGCTACCGGTTCTCCGAACCACCCGCCTCCATCACTACCGGATCAGGTGATCCGGTCTGAACCGAGAGCATTTCACCACTGATCCATACCCATAGATAGAGCATCGTTGAGGATGCCTTACAAGTTTATCCTTAGGGCACAACACAGGTAGTCCTCGACTTACAACACTTCATTTAGTGACCGTTCGAAGCTTACAACGGCATCAAAAAAGTAATTTATGGCTGTTTTCACACTTACAACCATTGCAGTGTCCCTATGGTCATGTGATCAAAATTCAGACGCTTGGCAACTGACTCATATTTATGATAGTCCTGGGGTCATGTGATCCCCTTTTGCGACCTTCTGACAAGCAAACTCAACAAGGAAGCCAAATTCACCTAACAACCGTGTTACTAAGGTAACAACTGCAGTGTGTTCTGACCTAGGCTTCCTGAGAAAGTAAAAAGCACACAATTAGTCCCAAAAACCCTCTTTTTATTTCAACGGCTGTGAATTCTGCTCATTCACAGCCCGTAATGAGTCACAAATAGTTTATAAAGAGTCTGACAGAAGTCTGCCACAGTCCTTCGGGAGAAGGCTGATAAGCACCCACCTTTATCTCCCTTGACATGCTGCCAAAGACCTAATTGGCAATTAGCTTTGCAAGACCACATGGAGCACAGAGTCAAAACGGAGCTTCAGAATTTAAACCAACCAGCATGAACAAAGTTGCTTCCTGCAAAGGCTCACATGCCTTTGCTCCTCCTTTGTGTCTTATGGGAGGGGCCAATCATCTCCAAGCCCTACTCCCAAGTTGTCCCTTTTCTCTTAACTGTTCTTGCCTTCTGGCAGTTCTGCACACGCACACACTGGGAACTGGCTCCCCCTGTTCCTCTGCCTCGCTGATGTCTGACTCTGGAGGCTCCGGAATCCGCATATAACTCCCAGATGGCCCTGGCCTCCTCTCTGCTTCTGACACAGAGCTCTCATTCACGCCTTCCCCAGACTCCAGGACTGCCCCATGTTCCTCCCCAACCTCCTCACTGTCCGACTCTGCTGCCAGCTCCATAGGCCGCCGGCGGATCACAATACTGTGATTCACTTAACAAATGTGGCAAGAAAGGTCGTAAAATGGGGCAAAATTCATTTAAAAACTGTCTTGCTTAGGAATAGGAATGTTGGACTCAATTGTGGTCATAAATCAAACACTACCTGTATTACCTGCACCCTAAGAAAGGATAAAGTTTTCCACTAACATAGTACATGCAAGTACCCAACTGTTGTATTTGCCCAGCCTTCAAATCAAGAATCTGAAATCAGGCTCCGTTCTACAAACAGCTGACGCAGGGCCCAGGAGCTGGTTGGTACCAAATGAAGGAAGCTGCTCTATGTTTATTAACACAGGGGGAAAAGTGCACACATCAGCATATTAGTCAGCAGAACTGAGATTGAATGGAATGTACATATTGCAAATAGAAGAAGATTTTTTTGGTTACCGCATTGACCAATGTCTGGACCTGTCTGAAGGTTCAACAGTTCAATCATATTCTGGGGGAATTCCAGACTCGGTAAAAAAGGAGTCATGTCCTTTTTTTTTAAGGGATTGCATTGTGATCCCAGACCTGGAAAACCGCCACTGAATTATCGAGCTGAATTTATGCTCTGCAAGGATGACATTTCAGTCATGATTTCACTAGAAAGAAATCCTCCCAAAGAAGCAGTAGGTTGCAGGAAATATAAACATATCCATGTTCTTTACCAAAGGTTCCAACTATGGTGTCCTTTCAGTTCCCACAGCTTCATGATGCTGCTCAACTTGCAGATTTGATGATGATGAATCAACTCAAAAGCCTTGTCACTTTCCCGCCTCCAAACTCACTTACACTGGATTCTCACAAAGCGGTGAGCTAATGCGGTTTGGCTGTGTTTTCGAAAATAGTGTAAATAAAGCCATTGTGGATTGTAAATCATAGTTTAACGTCCTGCGGAATATGTGAATCTATCATCTTTTGACCACATTCTTGATTGATTTAAAAACAAACACCTGTCCTCAGTGGTGGGATTCAAGTAATTTAACAACCGGTTCTCTGTAAAAAAAATGCTTTTAAAAGTTAAAAAAAAAAAGCCTCTGATGAGGTGGGGTAAGCGAGTGGCAACCGGGCTGGGGACCAGTTCGGGGGCATGGCCAGCCAATATTATTACCGGTTCTCGAACTACTACAAATTTTTACTACCGGTTCTTGCGAACCGGTGCGAACCGGGAGCAACCCACCACTGCATGTGACCATGAAGATGCTGCAATGGTTGTAAGTGTGAAAAACGGTTATAAGTTACTTATTTCAGTGCCGTTGTAACTTCAAATTGTCACTGAATGAACTGTTGTAAATCAAGGACTACCTGTACTGGGTTTGAACACACGTTTGTTTGTTTTTAAAATGGGTCAATGTTGAGTGCAGGTATTTGTCTCCTCAGGCACCTTCCTCCTGTTTAGACAAAACAGGCGTCTGTGTGGGCCTCAGTTTTGCCTTTTGCTTTTTAGTAACACCTTGAAAGAAGATGTATCTCCAGAGAGACGGGCCAGGATAGAATATAACCTAACTTTGATTTAATTTAAATTCAGTCTTATTAAATACAGTTAATAAATTACTCCACAGTTTTTTTCTTTGTCTCGTTAAAAATATGATTTGACAGCAAGGTTGGAATAATCTTTGAAGCAGTGGTGAAATCCAAAGTTTTTTACTACTGGTTCTGTGGGCGTGGTTTGGTGGGCATGGTATGGCTTGGTGGGTGTGGCTTGATGGGCGTGGCAGGGGAAGGATACTGCAAAATCCCCATTCCCTCCCCACTCCTGGGAGTTGAAGTCCACAGGTTGTAAAAGGGCCACATTTGCCCACCCCTGTCCTATTGTGTTGCAAATGATGGTCCATTGACAAAGGTGGGTGGGGGGATTGGGTTTCTGCCTCTGACCCATTGACAAGGTGGGGAAGAGGCAGGAAGCTGCTTTGTCTTTAAAACATGTTTCTCCATTCCTCATCCAGGGAAACATAATATTCTGCCCTTTCAATATTTCCTAAAATATTTCCACAGTACATCAATGGATACCTTATGCATATTATGCTGTATATGCTGAATTTATTTTCTCTATCTGTCTTGTACTGATCATAAGAATTTCCATCACTCAGGATTTAGGTTTGTGTGATCTCATCAGACTGCAGATTATAGAACGGTTGAAATTCAAAATATAGGGTCTCCTTTCTTCATATCAATGCTTCAAGCTGACATGTTTTAAAATCCAGCTATGCAAATTTCAAATTTTTAAACATTACAGATAGTCCTTAACTTACCATCAATCATTTGCTTAGTGTCTGTTGAAACTTACGATAGCACTGAAAAAAGTGCCTTAGAACTAGTTCTTGCACTTACAACCGTTGCAGCATCCTTATGGTCATGTGATCAAAATACAGGAACTTTTTTTTTTTTTAATTTGATTTATATGCCGTCCTTTTCCGGAGACTCAGGGCGGCTTACAATGCGTTAAGCAATAGCCTTCATACTTTTTGTATATTTATACAAAGTCAGCTTATTGCCTCCACAAACTGGGTCCTCAATTTACCTACCTTAGAAAAGATGGAAGGCTGAGTCAACCTTGAACCTGGTGAGATTCAAACTTACAGTAATTGCAGACAGCTGGTGTTAATCACAATGCTTTCAGTCTGTTGAGCCACCAGGCCCACTTGGCAACTGTATTTATGTTGGTTTTGATCAGGGGTGAAATGCTCCCGGTTCGGACTAGATTGCCCGATCCGGTAGCAATGGAGGCAGGTGGTTCAGAGAACCGGTAGCAAAAATCCCTGCCCCGCCCCCCCATGCCCAGCTAAGCCGTACAATCATCAAAGGCTTTTTTTTTACATTTAAAAGCATTTTTTCTACAACCTCTTCGGCCTAAAAAATGCTTTTAAAAGTTAAAAAAAAAGCCTCTGATGATTGTGCGGCTCATCTGGGATCGTCAAAGGCTTTTAGAAGAAAAAACCCTTTTTTTCTTTTAAATGCCTCTGATGATCAGGCAACTCATCTTGGATTGTCAGAGGCATTTAAAAGAAAAAAAAGCCTCTGCCGATCAGGCAACTCAGCTGGGATCGTCAGAGCCTTTTGAAAGCATTTTTTACAACCTCTTTGCCAAAGAGGTTGTAGAAAAAATGGTTTTAAAAGTAAAAAAAAAAAAAAATTGGCCACACCCACCCAGTCACATTATCCCACCACCACCAAGCCACGCCCACAGAACTGGCAGTAATGAATTTTAGATTTCACCATTGGTTGTGATGTCACGGGGTAACATGATCACCATTTCCAACCTTCTCAGCCATATTTTCTGGCAAGCAAAGTCACTGGGGAAACAGGATTTTGATCCCAATTGTGGTTGTAAATTGAGGACTGCCTATACTATAATCTGCAGGGATTGGCAGATGATTGCATTTATACTTGGGAAAAACATCAAGCAATTTCTACAAAGCTAAAGGCAGAGCAACACACCAGGCGAGCTAGAGCTACTGGCAATCTGATTCTGAAGAGGAAAGTTAAACCACTTCTTTTAAAGTTATTTTTAAAAAAGTAAAAACAGGGGAGAAAAATACAGGCCTTTAATTCCTTTTCCCAAGCTTATCAGTTTTATCAGTTCTCTTACTGAGTTGGTTTCCTCCCTGATTCAAAGTGAGATGCAGATTTTATTTTGACTGTGAAAACTGAGAAAAAGTAACCCTTCCCTCTCCCACAGGACGGAATTTAGAGGGATAGCAAGGATTTGTTTTCTTCCAGCTGCTGAGGTTTCCCTCTGAGGCCACTAGAAAGATCGTCGTGTATCCTTCACATCAACTTCAATAGCTGGTCCTTCCTTCCACCAAACATATTTCAGTTCCCTTTATGAGGAAGACAAGAAGATGCTCCAGCTGAAAAGAAAAATAATAATGAATTCTTCCTGTATCGAATTGTTGGAAGAAATGTCCATCTGGGTTCCATTCCAAGTGGAGAGAAAGACACTGGAAACATGGTGGCTGATTGGAAAGATGGTTTTTAATGGTGGACAGAATCACATGGTTTTGAGGTCCTGGGCAAAAAGGGAAAGACATGTTTAGAGTCCTTGGGTTTTATTTATACCCTCTCGGCTTTGAACTTCCTGGGGCACAGGAAGAATATCCTGATTGGTTGCTCTCAGAGGTCATAGCTAGCTTTTTAGGTTGCCTATGTGTTAAATTGGTTGAATCTTGCTTGGTGATGATGTAATGAAAGGGCGTTGGACAATTCCTACTATGGTTCTGCCTGAAGGAGGTAGATTTTTGCTATGTTGAATAGACTGGCCCAGGCCTTAATGGCTCATTGACAAAAGTGGGAGGGGGATGAGTTTCTGCCTCCCTTTTAGGGAAATGTTCTGCCCTTTTAATATTTCTTAAAATATCGCATTTTCCTAGGAGAGGGATGGGTGCTAACTTCCTACAGAACAAAAGAAAATTATCATGAATCCCAGGGAATCCCAGATAAATTAATACCTCAGAAGAAATTGAATTTCTGGATGTACTAGACAAGATTTACTAGTAGGTGGAAAATAATAAATAATATTTATAATATTAGAAAAACAATAAATATTATTTTCATTTTAAATATTTCATAAATATTATTCACATTTCTTGATACATTTTCCCAAAAGGCAGATGATGCTCAGCAGTGCTTCAAAAATGAACAACGGTAATACATTCTGTATTTGCAGAAGTTGGAAGAGATAGATGAAAAACTACATGTTTGGGGTAATCAATAGCCCCTTGCAACTCTGCTTGCTACTATTTTTGATATATTTTAATCCAAATGTGTTGCCAGCAAGTTAGTACATATTCAAGACATCATCCCTGCATGTCTGCACTTTGAAAAATTTCTTCCTGCCTTCCTCCCTCCCTCCCTCCAGGGATGTTTTCTACATACTCTAGTCCATTTCTCTAATTTTAGCAGAAAACCTGAGCTAGCCAGATTTCGTAACCCTACAGTACATTTCGCAACACCGATTGGAAAATCTGGACTTGATTTTCCCTGCTTTATATAAATTGTGTGCTCCTCCGTTTTAGCAGTGTTCCATAGATAGCATGTATGATACCACTGCTCCAGGGGTGAAATCCAGCAGGTTCTGACAGGTTCTGGAGAACTGGTAGCAGAAATTTTGAGCAGTTCGGAGAACGGGCAAATACCACGTCTAGCTGGCCCCAGAGTGGGGTGGGAATAGAGTTTTTGCAATATCCTTCCCCCAGGAGTGGGGAGGGAATAGGGATTTTGCAGTATCCTTCCCCTGCCACACCCACAGAACTAGTAATAAAAAATAATTTCAGAGCATTGCACCATTGCAATGCTCTGAAATGCATTACACTAAATAGTACACAAAACCTGCCACTCTGATTAAGCTTGACATGTACATTTGCAAAGATTGAATGATTCAATACAATTAAAATATGGCTTAATCATAACTTCTAGATTGTTTAAAGTACTATAACTCAATTTACGAACACAATTGAGCCCAAAATTTCTGTTGCTAAGTGAGACATTTGTTAAGTGAGTTTTGCCCCCTTTTATGACCTTTCTTGTAACATTTGTTAAGTGAAGCATGGCAATTGTTAAGTTAGTAACCCAGTTGTTAAGTGAATCTGGCTTTCCCATTGACTTTGCTTTACAACGGTTGCAGTGATCCGGGGGTTATGTGATCCTCTTTTACAACCTTCTGACTTTGCTTGTCAGAAGGTTGTAAAAAAAGATCACATAACCCCAGGTCCCTGAAACCGTCGTAAATATGAACCAGCTATCAAGCATCTGAATGTAGATTATTTGACCTTGGGGATGCTGCAGTGGTCTTAAGTGTGAAAAAACAATCGTAAGTCACTTTTTTGAGGGCCATTGTAACTTTGAACGGTTGTAAATCAAGGACTATCTGTATTTCTGTAATCCCTGAACGTTGCCTCTGATGACTGGTCTGATGTAGGAATCCAAGCCAATTTCTCACACTGTAGAGGAATTTAGCTCTGGCCTTGTGGAAGAGATGGCTGAGGTGAAATGGTTGCTCAGCCCTGGGGAAATAGAAAATGTGAGAAAAAAACTCAGATCAGGCCTTGGCTTAATCTTTAGTTAATTTTAGCCTGACTAGGTGGCTCAGTGGCTAAGACACTGAGCTTGTTGATCAGAAAAGTTGGCAGTTCGAATCCCTAGTACAGGTCTCCTGCCTGAGCAGGGGGTTGGACTCCAAGGTCCCTTCCAACTCTTTTACTGTTACTGTTTTTCTTTAAAAAGAGGCAATGTCGCATTCCTGGTATCCCAGTGATGTCTATCTCTTGATCTGGCCTTCCTCAAAACACAATAAAGCTTTCAAAAAGTAACAATGGTTACCTTATTTCAATATGCCTGGAATTACTTGGACAAATTGTCCCTTTATCAATGTTAGTCTCCATTTCAAGAGAAAATCTAAAGATTCACCTGCTCGTCTGCTGTTTACCCAGCGCTCCAAAGCTTTAGTTCTGCATCTTCTTAATTTATTTTGGGAAATTCCATGGAGCCTCCCACCTTTTCTTAACACTTCTTCCATCTGGAAAAGATTCCTTCAAATTACAGCTTTGAATGATCAAACACATGGTTTCAGCATTACCAGAGCAGGAGTGTCAAACGTGCAGCATCACGTTGTCGTCACATGACGTATCGTGACCTTTTTCCCCCTTCCCTAAACCCGAGGTAGGCATGGCCAGTGCGTGATACATCCAGGCCGTGAGTTTGACACTCCTGATTTACAGCCTCCATTACATATTCTGGAACTCTTATCAGAGGAGCTAAAACACATCCTGGGAAATCTCATTAATCCAGCAATGGGTAAACTTCCAGCTTTCAGGATCTTTGCCTTTTCGTAGCACCCCAAGATTCATTAACCAAAACCAAGGTGAGACTAGATGCAAACTGATGGCTTGGAGGTGGAACCAAATCCCTATTGCACAGCTGAGTCATAACAGTGTGGTGATCTCCATAGGACTTATTCAAGATGAAATATCTTAAGATGGTTGGAACCATCTTCTTCCACTATAGATAAATTCTCGTTTGAGTTGAACTTGACGTCTAATAACATCACATACACATCCATGACGTTTTCTTGGTAACAATGCAAATGTGGGGTGCCATTGCCTTTTCCAATCGTGGATTGCCATTTCCTTTTCTGGAATGTCTTGCTTAGTTTTCTTAACCTCAGCAACTTTAAGATGTGTGGACTTTAACTTGACAAATTTTGCAGGCAGCATAGTTGGCGGGAGAATTCTGGGAAATGAAGTCCATACATCTCAAACTTGCTGAGGTAGAGAAACTTTGGTGCAGCTTATTCTTCTGGGATTGCCTAATGGCTTCATAAGCAGGTGATATACAGATCCAATTCTGTTTAGATCAACAAGATTGACCAAATAATACTTTCTAGTTGGGCAATTGTCTTTGCACTGCTTAAGAGGCATTTGAGACATTTGCTGATATTATTACAACTGGCTCAGATATCTATGATAGATACTAGCCTACTGTCAGTCAGTTCTGCTCTGTCCTTAATTTGGCTAAATTGTCTGGTCAGGATTATATTCATGATATCTCAAGTCAATTTACCATCTTATCAGACTCAAAGCACTTCTCCACTGCTCCCAGCTTTCAAAAGCAGTCTGAAGCCAACCAGCTGCTGGCCTTCAAAATCCTGAGAGCATCGTGACCCACGCTGATCAACTGGAGCACAAAAGAAAAGCATTTGACCCATCTCCTCATTCACATTTTTATTCTATGATGTGTGTACTTTAACCGCAAAATCCATCTCAAGCAAAGATTTGGATGACTGTTTTTATCTCTTTGGGCAAAGTAAAAGTATACTTTTCAGCTGATAGATGGCTAAGACTTCCATGGAGGGTGGTGTGGTGGTGAGAAACCTTTTTTTTAAAAAAAATAATAATTGAAAGTAATAGAAACCATTTGTTTAAATAATGTCTTCCTCATGCCCAGAAGAACAATAAAAGTTAGATTAATTGGTAGCTTTTATACCTCCTACTGAAAATTAAATAAGACTTTTTTTGCACTAATAATTTAGGAACCATACAAAATCCTTAGGCATCTAGCTACTATCTAAATAGCAGTAGAAAGGCACCTCTATATGACACACTTCCCCTCCCCATGACTTGAATATGAGAATTGTTTACTTAAACTGTGAAGTGAACTAGCTAGTGTGAGATAGGATTCGCCCCCCACCCCCATTTCCTTTGACTCTCCTGTTTCAACCTTAACCTCCACCCTCCCCTCATTGTGATTAAAGTTACGGAAGCCTTATACTCAATCCTGAGTTAAAGATTCCTGAATCCATTCTCACCATTGTGAAATAACACTTGAAGTGAGCCTTGAATATCACATCATAAACATACAAGTCAAATGCAGTTGCTGTGCAGAGCTAATGCAGGTGAGTGTCACCAATCGACCAGCAAATAATTTGATGTGTGCCTCTCTATCTTTTGCATGGACAAAATGCATTATGTTTTTCTTGATATTGAAAAAGCTTTATCCATGCTAGGCTGCTCAGTATATACTCATTTAATACAGTTACTCACCAATCAAGCTGTGGCAACCATAGGAGCTGGAAAATCTAGGAGCATTCAAATGCAGTCTTTCTCTTGAAAAATAAATCTGGAATCCAAGGCAAGATTTTTTTTAAAAAAAAAAAGTTCGTGCAGTATGTGTGTGCCAAAGCAGCATAAAATGAAATACTATAAAATATTTTACATCTTAATAAGCAAAAGGACATGAACATAAAATCAAATTTGAGAGCTTCAGAGAGTGCAAAGTTATTAGAAATGTAATAATTGTAATACAGTGCAAATTGTAGAAATGGTGGTGGACTTTAGGAGAAACCCTCCCATACTACCACCTTGTACAATACTAGACAACACATTATCAACAGTAGAGACCTTCAAATTTCTAGGTTCTACCATATCTCAGACCTAAAATGGACACCCAACATCAAAAACGTCATCAAAAAAGCATAACAAAGAATATTCTTTCTGTGCCAACTTAGAAACCTCAAACTGCCCAAGGAGCTGCTGATCCAGTTCTACAGAGGAATTATTGAGTCTGTCATCTGCCCCTCTATAACTGTCTGGTTTGGTTCTGCAACCCAACAAGACAGACACCGACTTCAGAGGATAATTAGAACTGCAGAAAAAACAGTTACTACCAATCTGCCTTCCATTGAGGACCTGTATACTGCACGAGTCAAAAAGAGGGCTGTAAAAATATTTACAGACCCCTCGCATCCTGGACATAAACTGTTTCAATTCCTACCCTCAAAACGACGCTATAGAGCACTGCACACCAGAACAACTAGACACAGGGACAGTTTTTTCCTGAACATTATCACTCTGCTAAACAAATAATTTCCTCAACACTGTCATACTATTTACTAAGTCTGCATTACTATTAATCTTCTCATCGTTCCTATCACCCATCTCCTCCCACTTATGACTGTATGACTGTTGCTGGTATCCTTAAGACTTATATTGACTGTTTCCCTAAGACTATAATTAAGTGTTGTTCCTTATGATTCTTGACAAATGTATCTTTTCACCAAGAGCATATGCACCAAGACAAATTCTTTGTGTGTCCAATCACACTTGGCCAATAAAGAATTCTATCTATCTATCTATCTATCTATCTATCTATCTATCTATCTATCCATCCATCTATCTATCTATCTATCCATCCATCCATCCATTCATCTATCTATTAAAAGCTGAATGAAACAGCACATATTCATTGTATTATACAACATTCTTCAAAAGTGTCTGAAGAGAGCTAACAGCTTGAAATAGCTATATTAGTCTCCCTTTATTTCTTTGTCGGTAAATTTAAATATAACACAAAATAGTTTGTTGCAGAAGTGAGTGCCTGTGAAGGCTCCTGGATTGGGGCTGAAAGGCGAAAGCAAAAGCAGTATCCTCCATCCCATATTTGGGGAGACCAGGTTGCCTCGATAGACCGGTCTCACCAGAAAAACATCAAAAGTCATTTCAGCATGGAATAAAACCTTCAAGATCCATCATCAGCACATTCATTCATTCATTCATTCATTCATTCATTCATTCATTCATTTGGTACTGAGTGCATTAATTAAATATTAACATATTACAGATAGTCCTGTGATTACCTTTTGAGATCTTCCCAGCAGGCTTCCAACAAACAAAGTCAATGGATTGCTTAATGATTGAGTGCTTTGCTTAACAATTACCATGATTTGTTTAAAACCCTATTTAAAAAAAAGATTTGTATAATCAGCTTCTATTTCTTGGATGAGAAGCGAAATGTCTTCCAAGAAAAAAACTAGAAAGTCCAGTTGCCTCTTGAGAAAAAAAGCAGCTTTGGGACAACCATGACTGGATGATTGAGAATCTCCATAGATGATTATCTGTAATGTGGCTGAATGTGCAAAAATGACTTTGGTCCTCACTGCCTCCTAGTAGTATTTGCCCATGTGATACGTGCAAGCTATGAGAACATACTACAGGTTCCTAACCTTAGAAACCAGCTTTCATAATCACAGCCTGCTCACTCCAGAACAGCTGGCTTCCTAAGGTCAGAACGGCTCCTTCTCTGCTATCATATAGGAAAACTGGGAAGATCATGCTTTTCTGCAAGATCTTTGGAAAGAACAGTGTGTAAGGCTAACAATATCTTTTGGGGACTGGCCAACATGAAGTTATTTAACTATTTTATTATTGGGGTTTTACAACATATGATGTATTGATCCTAATTTGCCTAGAGTCTACAGGGAAGGTAAGATAAAATATTGTATGTTAAATAAACCTGGATTTTCTTTTATTTTCTTTTTTTAATTGGCCAGTGATTTACTTGCCTATTTCTTTTACAGGTAGTCCTCGACTTACAACAGTTTGTTTAGCAGCCGTTTGAGGTTACAACAGCACTGAAAAAAGTAAGTTATGACTAGTCCTTGTACTTATGACTGTGGCAGCATCCTGACAGTCACATGATCAAAGTCAATGGGGAAAGCGAGATTCACTTAACGACCTCATGAGTCATTAACAACTGCCGTGATTTGCTTAATATAGAATTGCTGTAGCAATGAGATGGGTGGCATGGAGAAAGAAAGAAAGAAAGAAAGAAAGAAAGAAAGAAAGATACAATGGCAAAGAAGGTCATAAAATTAGGTGTGACTCACTTAACAACAATCTTCCTTAGCAATGGAAATTCTGGTCATAATTCTGGTGGTAAATCAAGGACTACCTGTAGTTATTTTAGAGAGCAGACATGGCATTTAACAGCTAAGAAAGGGATGGAAATCAGAGGGATTGCTGAATTAATCAAACTATTCTCCAAAGCACCTGAGGGCAGGACAAGAAATAATGGATGGAAACTAATCAAGGAGAGAAACAACCTAAAACTAAGGAGAAATTTCCTAACAGTGAAAACAATTAATCAGCAGAATGACTTGCCTCCAGAAGTTGTGGGTACTCAATCCCTGGAGGCTTTCAAAACAGACTGGATAACCATTTATCTGAAATGATATAAAGTCTCTTGCTTGTGCAGGGGATTGAATTAGAATATCTCTACTCCGAGGTCCCTCCCAACTCTACTATTCTATGTTCTAATTGTCTGCACTCAGTTTTAGGCTTGATACAAAAGGACAGCAGCAAATTTACAGCAGACACCTTATGAATTAAGTGATGGGGCTTCTTTTAAAGTATCTGCCCAGCAACCCAGCAACAACTAGGAACAGCCCAGCTCTTGTGGATTAGGAGATTACTGCTGATGTTTAATTATCTCGTGTTCAAAAGAGCCCCTTTCTAACTTCTGCAGCTGGAACATGATGTTTGGAGCCATTCCTGTGGCCGCATACACAGGAAACGCTACATGCCAATGGTTTTAGCCATGTGATCATCCTTGGGGGCGGTGGATGAATTCTGGGAGTTGCTGTCCCTGCACTCATGTGAGCAGACCATATGGATGAGTCACTCCCGCAAATGCTTTTGATGTGGAAGCAGCCACAAGAATTAGTCCAAAGAAATCGGTCCTTGGTTGCAAATTGCTGTGTTGAAGCAGGCTCCAAGGGTGCACCAGATGACAGCTCTGTGGGCTCAAAGCTGGGAAAAGAAATGAATAAACAAGAACATGGGGAAATGCCCAGGAAGAATCTGCTCTCTCCCAGCCCTCCCCAGCCATCCTGAACTAGGATGCAGTAATTCTGCAGCCAGCACAGGAAAACAGTTGCATGGACAGGCGTGTTTTCCCAGTACAGGAAGCCCATGCCTTGCAGATCCAGTGTGTCTGGAGACAGACCCTCAAACTGATGTTGAAAGTCTTACCTTGTATCTGCTACAGTAGTGGCTAAAATTGTGGAAACCTTTTGGGAAAAATGTATTTTTGAGGTTTGATGGCTAATAACACCACTTTTTGGGGGGAATTTCAAGATAATCACGTTCCACTGCTGGAATGGCCTGGGAATAGCGCAGACCTTAACCCAGGGATGGGTTCTACTTACCTTTACTACTGATTCGTATCGCACCTGCGCAGAACCTTCTGAACATACGCAGATCACCTCTGATGACATCTGGGTCAGTGGGCGGAGCCTCCCACTGGTTTTACTACCGGTTCTTGCGAACCAGTCCAAACTGAGGGCAACCCACCATTGCCTTAATCCAATTGAAAATCTATGGAGCCGACTAAAGAAACTTGTTAGTCAGAAGCAACCCAGCAATAAAACCCAGTTAATAGAAGCAGTCCTTCAATCTTGGTTTCACATTATAACAGCTGCAGAACTAAAAGACTTGGTTCACTCCATGGGAAGACATTGTAAGGCCGTAATTCATGCTAACGGTTACCCAACTAAGTATTAACTGACATGGTGATAATTTTTGTATATCGTGTTTTTTCTATGTGTTTCACTTTTCTTCTGTAGGAAGTTAGCACCCACCCCTTTCCTGGAAGAGTAAAATATTTTGGGAAATATTAAAAAGGCATTATATTTCCCTGGATGAGAAATGGAGAAGCATATTTTACACAAAACAGCTCCCACCTTCCTGCCCCCACACCCTTTGTTAATGGACCAGAGGCAGAAACCCAATCCTTTGTCAAAGGACATTTGCAACACAATAGCAACAGAAACTAACACAATGGGCCCCATCTAGCAACCGAAACTCACCACATGTGACCTGGGAAGCATGTGACCTGGGAAGCACATGTGACCATCAGACAGCAAGGCTAGCTAAGACCCCCACCCCCTGGGAGTCTGACAACCAATCAGGATACTCTTTTGGGGCCCCAAGAAATGCATAGCCAGAGAGAGCATAAAAAAACCCCAGGTGTTTACTTCCAATTCCTGGGGAAAAAAACATGCCATAGAGAACAAAGGGTTTGCTTAATAACCAGGTCAGTCACTTTAGAACTGCTGCATTTGCTTTACAACTGATGCAAAAAACAGTGATAAACTTGAGTCCGGTCACGTGATGACTCATTTTACCATCATGACATTATCATATTTGTCAGGATCAATTACAGTCATACATTGAGGACTTCCTGGTGGACAACATAATGCAGATAGGAGTCATCCGAATCTCTCTCTCTCTCTCTCTCTCTCTCTCTCTCTCTCTCTCTCTCTCTCTCTCTCTCTCTCTCTCAATATCTCTCAATATCTCTCTCTCAATCTCTATCTCTTAATCTCTCTCTCAATCTCTCTCTCTCTCAATCTCTCTGGCTCTCTCTCAATCTCTCTCAATCTCTCTCTCTCTTGCTCTCTCTCAATCTCTCTCAATCTCTCTCTCTCTCAATCTCTCTGGCTCTCTCTCAATCTCTCTCAATCTCTCTCTCTCTCTTGCTCTCTCTCAATCTCTCTCAATCTCTCTCTCTCTCAATCTCTCTGGCTCTCTCTCAATCTCTCTCAATCTCTCTCTCTCTTGCTCTCTCTCAATCTCTCTCAATCTCTCTCTCTCTCAATCTCTCTGGCTCTCTCTCAATCTCTCACTCTCTCTTTCTCTCCCTGAGTATGTGTGTATAATAACTAATATAAAGTAAGAAACAGAAATCAAGGAGAAACATAAGATGCAAGAAAAGGGAATAAACTAAGAGAAAAGAAAGAAGGAAGAATCAGAGAAGTAGCTTCCATTCTTTTTTGCAGCAGTTATAACTACAATTATAGATTTACCTCTTTATGGTTATAGCATAACTCTCTTTTTTCTATAATCTATCCTGTCTAATAATTAAAATGATAAATCACCGGTTCATTTTTTTCCTGTTTCATGCAAAAGGTTTATGAGGGATTTCCAGTCGGCAATAAATGTAAATATGTTTTCTTTCCATTGATCAAAGAAGTCAATTTAGCCATCTCAGCAAATTCTAGCATTTTCACCAACCTTTCTTTCATTTGGCATGTACTGCTGAGTCTTTCCATCTTAGTGCATACAATAATCATGTTGTCATTGCAATATACAAAAAGTAAGTTCCATGACTTTTACAATTGTTTATCCAACAATCCCAAAAGAAAAGCCTCTGGTTTCAACTGTATATTAATTTTTAAATTTTTAAAAATCTATTGAATCCAAAATTTTCTAACTTTTGTACATGTCTACCAAACATGTTAAGTATGTTTCATCTCGTTCATATGTTCAACATACATTTGAAGTGCCTGTATACATTCTAGATAATTTCTATGGTGACCTATAGTAAGAATGAGACATTATTGCTGATGACTGCTGGGTAGCAATAGCAATAGCATTTAGACTTACCCTGTTTTCCCGAAAATAAGACATCCCCTGATAATAAGCCTAATCGGATTTTTGAGAGCATAGCAATAAGGCCAAAATATAAGACAGGGTTTTATTTTCGGGAAAACATGGTATATACCGCTTCACAGTGCTTTACAGCCCTCTCTAAGCTGTTTGTAAAGAGTCAGCATATTGCCCCCCAACAATCTGGGTCCTCATTTTACTGACCTCAGAAAGATGGAAGGCTGAGTCAACCTTGAGCCTGATGAGATTTGAACTGCCAAATTGCAGGCAGCCGGCAGTCAGCAGAAGTAGCCTGTGGTACTGAATAATTGAAAAAGTCAAATACCAAAAAGATATTCATATATGCTTCATCAATTATAGAAAAACCTTTGATTGTGTCAATCACGTCAAGTTGTGGAATGTGGGCAGAAAAATAAGAGTCCCAGAACATCTAATTGTCCTCACAAGAAACTTATATATAAGTCAGGAAGCCCCAATTTGGACAGAAGATAATGAAACAGAGTGGCTCTGCTCCAGGCTGGTAAAGAAGCGTAATAAGACTGTATCCTCTCTCCTTATTTGTACAACCTATATGCTGAATATATACTGTATTAAGGAAAGCTGGATTGGGTAGGCGTGGTCTGCAGGGAAAAAACATCAAAACATCTGCACTATGCTGATGTCACTGTTTTGATGGCAGAAAATGCAAAGGATCTACAAGCTCTATCCCTAAAAGTCAAAAAGCCCTATGGGGAGAAATGAAACTAAAATTCAATTATCAAGAAAACCAAACTAATGACAACAGGTAGAACAGCCAACCTTAGAAGTGGCAATGAAGATATTGAAATATAAGGTAGTTTCTGCCTTTTACGATTAATGATCAATAGTAAAGGAACAAGCAGTCAAGAAATATGGAGAAGACCAGCACTTGGTGGAGCAGCAATGAAAGTCCTGGGAAAAGACATTCAAAAGCCATGATACATTTATACCAGGGGTGTCAAACTCGATTTCATTGAGGGCCGCATCAGAGTTGTGTTTGATCTTGGGGGGATCGGGGGGCGTGGCCAGGATGGGGGTGGCCAGCTCTACATCACTCGTGTTGGGGGCATCTGTGGTGGCCCGAGTGCTCTGCCAGCGAAAACTGGCGCCCAAACTCCGTTTTCGGCTGCTAGGGCCTCCTGCAACCCTCTGCCAGTAAAAACAGAACTCTGTTTTCATTGGCAGTGGGTTGCAGAAGGCCCTGGCAGCCGAAAACGGAGTTTGGGCGCCAGTTTTTGCTGGCAGAAGCACCAGGGGCCGGTCCTTCACTGTTTCTAGGGTGGCCCCATAGGCCAGATCTAAGTACCCCGTGGGCCTTGAGTTTGACACCCCTGTTCTATACCTACGAAGATGAGAATCATGCAAGTCATAGTATTCCCTGTGATCTTGTACGGAAGCAAAAGTTGGACTTTAAAAAAGCAAGATAGGAAGAGACTATTGATGTTTCTGAACTTTGCTGTTGGAGAAGATTCCTGAGAATGACAGCCACGTAAACAGATCGATAGATCATTGAACACATCAACCCGGTGTTCTCACTCCAGGCGGAAATGTCCAAGATGAAATTTTCTTACTTCAGACACATGAACAGCGAAAACCCAGCTCTCTGGGAAAGGCTCAAATGCTTAAAAAGGTACAAAGAAAGAAAGAGAAGAGGATGATCAGCAGCAAGGTAGGTAGTGTCAGTTCAAGTGCACCAATGAGTGCATCATTGGGAAACATGGAAGAACAGGTTAGGGATTGAGAAAATCTATCTCTAGGATTGGTAGGAGTCAAAAATGACTTGATGGTACATAATCAATCGATAAATCAATCAATCAATCAATCAATAAAAAGTGTGTTAAAGAAACTATTTTATCTAAAACCTCAATTCCCATAGGAATTCCATAGAATGTAAACTCTTAGACAATGAGTGTAGGGTATTTTTCCCTCTTGCTTGCAGTCCAAAAATGGCCTTTCCTGGCATTCTACATTCTGGTGGTTCCATCAGGCCAATAATCTCAACCCAGGTTCTTCCAGTTGATTTAGAATAGAGCTGTGATGGTGAACTTATGGCACATGTGCCAGAGTTGGCATGCAGGGCCCTCTCTGATGGCATACAAGCCATAGCGCCAGGTCAGCTTCACTGCGCATGTGTGTGTGCCTCTCACTGGCCAGCTGGTCTTCGCTGCCCCCACACATGCGTCCCGCCCCCATGCATGGGTGCATGCCCCCTGCACGCGCTGGGATGGGCACGTGCGGGGTGTGTGCACCAATGCATGTGCATTTGCACACGTGCGCACACACACACACACACAACACACACACACGCTTTGGGCACTTGGTTCGGAAGAGGTTAGCCATCACTGGAATAGAGCTTCCAGGCAGCTTGATTCTTGGCCCATTGAGTTTCCAGACTTTTGGAAGGCTGGGAAAAATTGCTTTATGATATCAAAGGCTGTGACAGGCCTATTTTCCATGAATGAATTTATTTATTAAATAATACATTGGATGGTGCCCCAATCAAAAATGTCTCTCGGCAGATTAAAAAAATACAATGTCAAACTAACAATAGCACTTAGATTTATATACCATTTTATTTTATTATTATTTATTTTACTATTCATTTTTATGCCGCCCACTCTCTGAGGACTCTGGGCATCTTACACCAAAGACAGTATACTAAATAGCATATTCTGCCCCCAACAATCTGGGTCCTCATTTTACCCACCTCGGAAGGATGGAAGGCTGAGTCAACCTTGAGCCGGTGAGATTTGATCCGCTGATCTGCTGAACTAGCAGTCAGCTGAAGTAGCTGCAGTACTGCACTCTAACCACTGCGCCACCTCAGCTCATAATAAATTTCAGTTTGCACATTTCATAGTGCTTTACAGCCCTCTCTATGCAGTTTACAGAGTCAGCATATTGCACCCAATAATCTGGGTCCTCATTTTACCGATCTCAAAAGGATGAAAGTCAACCTTGAACCGGTGAGAATCAAACTCCAGGCTGTGGGCAAAATTTGCCTGCAGAAGTGCATTCTAACCACTGCACCACTCCTGCCATAAGCAGATAGGCTGTGTTTTAGAAATAAGCCAACCATCAAAAACAATTCTAATAATTCTGTTAACACACACACCTCACCTAGGAAGTTCTCTCAGTGACAAATTAAAAAAAAAAACTTTTACAAAATAGCATCTTTCTTGACCTTCTCAGGTCTATTCTTATGCTCAAATATCCTTTTTTTTTTTAAAGCTGCAAACAAAATAACGTGCAAAGTTTACAAGTCACGAGTACAAAACAATCCCCATAGAATGCAAACCCAACCAGACTACAAAGGGATAAATAAATAGATGGTGGAGCAATCACTCAAATCAGTGGTCAGCGTTCTGAGAAATTTCAGTCAGCAAACGATCAATCTCCCATTCCACTTCTCAGGCATTGTCAGTACCCATCCCAAGACTCAGTGGTTTGGGGAAGCCTCCCCAAATTCATTGATACATTTCGAAGACGGGAGTAAGTAAAGGGCACGTTTTGGCCAGGCAAAAGAACTGGCTCCTCTCCCATGGCATATGTTTCAAGTGTGCAGAGGAGGTGGTCTTTTTTAGAATATAAAAGCCCTGAAATCCAGGGAGGACTTGTGTTCTCTCTCTCTCTCTCTCTCTCTCTCTCTCTCTCTCTCTCTCTCTCTCTCTCTCTCTCTCTCTCTCTCTCTCTCTCTGTGTCTGTGTGTGTGTGTGTGTGTGTGTGTGTGTCATTCTCTCTCCAATGTTTTTCCCCTTCCCAAACCCTCCTGGCAAATCCTTCACATGAGTTTTTGATAAAGCAGCTCTGTCAAACAAGGACTGAATAAATCACGATGTGTTACCAAGAAACATTACAGCTTTTAAAACAACCACCATGGCATTCTACCCCACAGACCGATGAGCCAGGGGATGCCAGATCCCTGACGCTCCACAGCCATGCTGGAGCCAGCACACATCTGGAGTGCAGTAAACGTACCCAGAAGCAAGAAAGCAGCTCTGTCAGGGTCAGGAGTACAGAGAGCGGCTGCTGACACCAGGCGCCACCCCAAAACCCACATGCATTTCCTTATGTAAACACATGTGGGCCAAGAGGCATCCGCAGTCACCTTTCTCCCAGGCAAAGCCCCATAAAACCGCCAGCGAAGTAGAGGAACAATGTCACTATTATTGTTTTAGTGAAATTCCTCCAAAAGTAAGAAAGCAAAGCTGGATTGCCTGGATATGCTGTCTGAAGGAAAAGGAAGGGAAGGGAAGGGAAGGGAAGAGAAGGGAAGGGAAGGGAAGGGAAGGGAAGGGAAGGGAAGGGAAGGGAAGGGAAGGGAAAAGAAAGGAAGGGAAGGGAAGGGAAGGAGAAAGGGAAGGGCGATGGGAAAGGGAAAGGGGAGGGGAAGGGAGGGGAAGAGAGGAGAGGAGAGGAGAGGAAGGGGAGGGAAGGGGAGGGAAAAAAAAGGAAGGGAAGGGGGAAAGGAAAGGGGAGGGGAGGGGAAGAGAGGAGAGGAGAGAAAAGGGAAGGGGAGGGAAGGGGAGGAGAGGGGAGGGAAGGGATGGAAAGGGAAGGGAAGCAGAGGGGAGGGGAAGGAAAGGAAAGGGGAGGGGAGGGGAGAGGGGAGGGGAGGGAAGCAGAGGAGAAGGGAAGGAAAGGAGAGGGGAGGGGAGGAGAGGGGGAGGGGTGGGGAGGGGAGAGGAGAGGAGGGAAGGGAAGGAAAAGAAAGGAAAGGAGATGAGAGGAGAGGGGAGGGGAGGGGAAGAGAGGAGAGGGGAGGGGGAGGGGTGGGGATGGGATAGGAGGGGAGAGAGGAAGGGAAGGGAAGCAGACGGGAAGGAAAGGAAAGGAAAGGAAAGGAAAGGAAAGGAAAGGAAAGGAAAGGAAAGGAAAGGAAAGGAAAGGAAAGGAAAGAAGGAATTCTAAATCTTAGTCTATATTGCCATAAGTCCTGAGCACATTTCTTCTGTCCTCTTTGACCTATTTCAGAACATGAATAATGAAAATATATTTTAAAAAATTGCCTTTCCCTTCTTGCATAACCCCTACCCCGAACCCCTCATAGGAGTTGGTTGAGAGTTTTCTGGTTTCTTTTTAGGTCTCCCATCTTATAAACATGAGTTTAAATTTTTTTGGTATTTCTACACTGGTGATGGAGAGCTGAAATTACAAAATCCACTATGCTTGAGATCTGGTCAAGCTTCTGCTAAGAGCACCCTGCCTTTCCTCTGCTTTTTGGGAGAAAGAAGAAACAGGGCTCCAAAGAAGACCAAATTGTTTTTTGTTTTTTTTAAATTGTCTCAATCCACTCTTGGCTGTGGTCATATTTATTACTTGTTACATTCACCACCCATCCCAGATTAGAATAATAAAATCCTAGACTCGGAAGGACCACTGAGGTCACCAGGTTCAATCCCTTGCTAAGTGCAGGAATCTAAATGAACTCATCCTGTTAGCTGGCAATCTGTATTGTCCAGCTGGGAATGAAGGCCTTTAACCACAAAGGTGAGCCAACTCTGGCATAGGCCCTGGAATTCCTGAATTTTGTGTACTATATGTTGTTTTGCAGCTCTCAACTTTGTCAGTAATGGGTAGTTCTGAAGCAGCCTTTTCACATCGAGTATGCGCCAATGAAAAAGGCCAAGTGCTCCTTTAAAAATGGCATTTTGTAGCTATGTCATATTTCTTTCCTTTATTGATGATTTCTGAGAAGAAGGCTGAAGGGATGGAGAATAGGACCTATGCAAGATCTTATTTCTTCTGTAGGAAGTGAAGGTTCAAAGCAGTGATAGTTTTCAAAAGCAAAATTACTCCTTAGAGGCAGTGGTGAAATTCAATTTTTTTACTACTAGTTCGGTGGGCATGGCTTGGTGGGCATGATGTGGCTTGGTGGGCATGGCAGGGGAAGGATACTGCAAAATCCCCATTCCCTCCCTACTCCTGAGGGAAGGATATTGCAAAATCTCCATTCCCACCCCACTCTGGGGCCAGCCAGAAGTGATATTTGCCGGTTCTCCAAACTACTCAAAATTTCCGCTACCGGTTCTCCAGAACCTGTCACAACCTACTGGATTTCATCCCTGCTTAGAGGGCAAATGACAAAGTGTACAGTGCAGCATCTTTCTTTTTAACACATGAACACAAGGCACACTTTATGTCTTTTAGATAATCATGTTTCTTTTTACATAACCAATATCACTGCCACTGCAAAATCTAGTCGCTTTTTAAAATTTTTAGTAATATTTCATGGGCAAAGATGCACAAATTTAATCTCTCTCTCTCTCTCCGTCCCTCCCCTCCTTCTCTCTGTCTCAAAATAATTCAACCAATCCTGTTAACACCCACTGAGGAAGCACTTTTAGTGACTACTTTTAAAAAGCTTGAGAAAAATAGCATCTTTCTATACCTTCTCAGCTCTATTCTTATACACAAACCTATTTTTTTTTAAAAGCTGCAAACAAAACAACGTGCAAAATTTTACAAAACACAACTACAAGCAACAGAACTTGAAAATAAGCCACAAGGAAATAAAAGGCCACTTCTGCAATTCAGACTGGAACTATATAAGCAAATAACAATATTTTGGTACCATGTAGGAAGAGTTAATGCATATTACCCAAAGCCTCACACTAAATACGTCTTTCTCTGTGGTGTGGTTGTACAAGTGTGTGCACGCTTAATCATTAGGAGGAGGAATGAATGACAAGAGAGAAGAGAGAAGAAGGGAAGAGATGTGATGGTCTCTTCTATGCTTCAGATCAGGGGTCTCCAACCTTGGCAACTTTAAGCCTGGTGGACTTCAACTCCCAGAATTCCCCAGCCAGTAAAGCAAAGCTGGCTGGGGAATTCTGGGAATTGAAGTCCTCCAGGCTTAAAGTTGTCAAGGTTGGAGACCCCTGCTTCAGATGATTCTCTTTTCTCCAGGAATATTCATCCTGGGAGTTGTTGTTTTTTTTTAAAAAATCCAAATGGTGGACATGACCACAGGGCTTTGACAGTGTGGTTGCAACTGCCATAGTGACTTTTTTCCTTCCCTCCTATGGAAGCTTTGTCTTTGTATGGTTCCAAAGCAAGGCCATTTTACAAGGAACAAATGGTCTAGACCCCCCCCCTCTAACTTGCTCCTTCCTTTGTTTGTTCAAGTATTTATGCCCCCTTCAACAAAGGATTCGAAACCATTGATGATCAATATAACTACAAAACAAAATCACATCTAGTATGACCAACTCAGACAGCTCTTAAACCACCAGTATCCATACTCCCTGAAGAACAATCATGTTTTTTAAAGTATTTGTAAAGGCTGGGAAATTGGGGAAGCCATCCATATTATGGTTTTGTTTTTCAAATGACCAGAAAGACAAATTCTTTTCATTCAAAGCTTTAAAATGATTCATTTAAAACACAATCCCATGAATTAGGACAGAATGTTGAGCCTCCCCACATCTCCAACAAAGCTGTCTTGAGCAACCAGGCCACTGGCTTCAATTAACACAAAACAATACTGTATAGAGAAAAAAAGTGAGATTGGAGATTGGATGCCATGAGAAGACAGCGTGTGAATATATATATATTCATGCATATGCCTATGGGGGAAGGTAAGAGATGTACAAATAAATTTTCTTTCTCTGAACCTCTGATGGTCTTCAAATACATTTTTACTTTCACAAACACACCTTGACAGACTGAAGGAATAGCAGATTAAGAGTTAAAATCCTTCACATCCCCTCTTTCATTTTAAAACCCCTACACTCCTTCTTTCTTTCTTTCTTTCTTTCTTTCTTTCTTTCTCTATCTACCTACCTTTCTTTCCATCTATCTATTCATCCATCCATCTATCTCTTTCTCTTTCTTTTTTCCTTTCTTTCTTTCTTTTCTTTCTTTCTTGCTCTTTCTTTTTTCTTTCTTTCTTTCCTTCTTTTTCTTTCTTTTCTTTCTCTTTCTTTCTTTCTTTCTTTCTTTCTTTCTTTCTTTCTTTCTTTCTTTCTTTCTTTCTTTCTTTCTTTCTTCAACTGAGACTCTGGCACATATAGTCTCGAAATGGGTAGGGCTACCACAAAGGAAGAAAAGAAAACAGAAAGCCCTACCCTAATTGTTCCACAAAATCAATGACGATGTCTGATGCCTGGGTGTCCTGGCATCTCGAAAGTGGGGTGGCATGGCAGGGGAGAGGTTCATCAGGATCAAAACAATCTCACAAATTTCTCAGAAGTTTGGTGTTGCAACTTAAGATGTTTTGTATACCACACCTTGAACACAAGTAAAGTTTAGGTTAAAGAGCTTAGTTGGCCATATTTGGAGGAATGATTCACAGCTTCATTATCTGCTCAGAGTTGACATAGATGAAAAGACTTCAGAAAAAGTTGAACCAGTTGTGTGATTGTTTCCGAAACTTCAAAACAGAAAAGGTGTGTATCCATTCTCTTTCGTATGGTGCTCAGTCACAAAGGACTAGCTCAGAGATGGGGAACAATGGCCCCTTTATGACTTGTGGATTTCAACTCTCAGAATTCCTGAGCCAACATGGCTGGCTCAGGAATTCTGGGAATTGAAGTCCACAAGTCATAGAAGGGTCATTGTTGTCCACCCCTGGGCTAGTTTGTAATCCCAGTAGGTTAGGGCTTCTTCTAGGATGGTGAACTTGATAATCTATGGCAGGGCTCTCCAACCTTGGCGACTTTAAGGCTTGTGGACTTCAACTCTCAGAATTCTGGGAGTTGAAGTCTATAAGCCTTAAAGTTGCCAAGGTTGGAGATCTCTGATCTATGGATAGAGCAATAAGTTAGTCCCAGTCTCAATTCATGTTGAGCTAAGCATGGGTTGTTCTAGAAGTAAAAATGTAAAGTGTCCTTTGACTGAGACTCAACCTTTAGAGACTTCATATTCTTGGCAAACTCCAAGAAATTATTTGTCACTGCCTTCTTTTGTGATTTTTTTGAAAAACCTATTGTCTAGCCTACAGCCCTGGAATTTCTTCTTGGTCTCTCTCATCTCAAGGTCAGCCAGAAGTTAAAGCAGTCTGAGAATTGGTTTAGATGCTCTTCTACTTTGAAGGTATTTATTGTTTTACTGCAGCCTAAGTAGCTTCATGCAGACAAGGTGGGGCACATTGGTGCAAGTGGAGGAGTCTTCTTGCCTTGACATGTTCTGCATCGGTGGATCTTATGGGCTCTTCCACAGTGGTCCTGGATGCCCCTTTACTATCCTGATCATTCTTCTCACTGTCATTTTTGTTTTGCCTATGTGGGAAACTGGACCATATATTTTTTAAAAAAATCTTGGATGAGCAGTTGATAAGTAGACCAAATAACCCAAAGGGTTATTTCTTGCCTTTTCAAGAGGCAACTGGACTTTCTAGTTTTTCTTTGAAGATGTTTTGCTTCTCATCCAAGAAGCTTCTTCAGCTCTTCAAAGAAAAACCAGAAAGTCCAGTTGTCCAGTTGAAAAAACACCTTTGGGACAACCATGACCTAGATAACTGAGAATCTCCAAATAACCCTATTGATCATACTATGGTGAGCCACAGTGGCGCAGTGGTTAGAGCAGTAATGGTGAACCTTTCGGCACCAAGCACTGGAACACCAGAAAACTGAAGACCAGATGGCCGGTGCATGCATGTACACCCCCCAGCTGGTCTTTGGATTTCCAGCACTCAGTGTGCGCAAAGTCCAGCTGGCTGATGTGCATGCACGCCGGAAACCAGAATAGCAGCTGGTGATGGCATGCATGCCCACAGAGAGGGCTCTGCTTGCCACCTCTGGCACGTATACCATAGGTTCGCCATCATGGAGTTAGAGTGCAGTACTGCAGGCTATTTCTGCTGACTGCCTGCTGCCTGCAGTTTGGCAGTTCAAATCTCACCAGGTTCAAAGTTGACTCAGCCTTCCATTCTTCCGAGGTGGATAAAACGAGGACTCAAATTGTTGGAGGCAATACTCTGACTCTGTAAACCGCTTAGAGAGGACTGTAAAAGCACTGTAAAGTGGTATATAAGACTGAAGCACTATTGTTATTGCTACTGATAGTAAGGCCAGAAGAGATTATACATTAAAAAAATAAAATAGCACAGATTACTTTAAAAAAAAAAAAAGCAATTGGCAATAATCAGCACATCAATTGGCAGTAGCCTTGTGTGAAGAGGGTGATGTCATCTGGGATTCAGAAATCAACACCAGTTGCATCTTTTTAAAAGATCCATGCTAGAGGAATATGGTCAGCAGTACAAAGTACACTTGCTGTGAATGTTTAGCATAAGATGCACTGTAGAGATGCTCACATCTAGAACTGGTTGGTTTCCTGTGTGTTTCAGCATGGGATGACAGCAGGAACATCTGGACATGTAGACTCATTCCTACTCAGGCAAACTTAGCAAAACCATCTCTTGTAGAAATACTGCATTGAAGCACATTGAGGGAGGAATTTGACCCAGGGGAAGAAGTTTAAATCTTAATCATTCATGAAGCCCATAATGTGGCCAACTCACTTGTATAGCCATAATGACAGACAACTTAAAGGTGAGGCTTGGCTATTCCCCAAACAGTTATCACTCTAAGTCTCTTGGATCAGGAGGACTGCAAGGACTGTAGCTATAATACTTATGGGTGTCATATATTCATATTGGTGTGAAAAACTGAAGGAGATGGGTTATTTGTGGTATCACCTCTCCTTGAGGGTTACAATATTGAGGAGCTCCTACAAAGACGAGGCGGTGTGTGTGTGTGTGACAAACTATTTTCCAAAGCACCAAAAGGCAAGACAAGAAACAAATGTTTGAAACTAAGGAGAGAAGCAACCTAGAATTAAGGAGAAATTTCCTAACAGTGAGAGCAATCAACCAATGAAATAGCTTACCTTCAGAAGTTGTGGATGCTCCATCACTGGAGGCTTTCAAAAAGAGACTGGACAACCATGTCTCTGAAATGGTATCTGGTCTCCTGAGCAAGCAGGAGGTTGGACTAAAAGACCTTGGAGGACTCTTCCAACTCTATTATTCTATGTTCTATGTTTGTCCCGCCAGTTCAAATAGAATGGGTGCATTGCAGGTCACTTCAGTTAAAGACTGCCATCCTGTAGGACCTCAAAAATGAGTTTTTTCTGTGGCGGTCTTAATCCTTTGAAACAGTATACCCCCCCCCATTTTTGGGGGGAAGATCTCCACCCTATTAGCCTTCCAGAGTGACTGTGAAAACTTGGCTATTCACCCAGACAGTGGGCTAGGATGGAAGTGAGCCCAGCAAAAGTAAATGTGGAGTTGGCGAGATGTTGTGGCACTGCGGTGGAATATGTGATAGTCTTGTGGGGTTTTGTAGGTTATATTTATTCTGATTTTTTCTTTTGAAATGCTGTAAACTGCCTAGGATTATTACATGTAAGATAGCTGGCCATATAAATTTTCTAAATAAATAAATGACAATTGCGAGCAATCAAGCTGAAACCTCTGTATTACACCGAAGCAAGTGTCAGCAGAATGTGAAATCTATTGGCAGTTCCTTCAATAACATCCACTTCCAAACTCTGAATGCAATCTAAGCTGAATGGTGTATAAAGGCATTTCTTAAACTTATTTAGATATTTATGCAGCATCCAATCACATACACATCTGGATATTTCACACTTTAAGCAGAAACGTACATATCCTCAATTCAGGGATTTTATTGAAAAAAGAGATCTTAATATTAAACTCTCCTCAATTATCAAATCAGAACAAAACACAGAACAGAATTCAGAATGTCCAAGTACTAGAATCTATCTATCTTCAACAGGGAAATATTTTCTTAGTTAGGATCTGCTCTTGAAAAGATGCTATTCTCTGCTAATGCAGACAGTGGGAAGGAATAATTTGAGTACTGTATTTCTCTCTTGTGATCAGATTTGCATGAGGAAACAGAGGGGTGCAAGATAGTCAATTAAGACATAGAGATCCCAAGTCATTAAGGGCTTTACACACAGGTAATAAAACTCTGAATTGTATACTGATGAAGCCATCAGCTTGAAGCTCCAGAAACATGGGGGTAACACAATAACAGAGTTGGAAGGGACCTTGGAAGTCTTCTAGTCCAACCGCCTGCTCAAGCAGGAAACCCTATACCATTTCAGACAAATGGTTGTCCAAACTCTTCTTAAAAATCTCCAGTGTTGGAGCCCCCACAACTTCTGGAGACAAGTCTTTCCACTGATGAATTGTTTTAACTGTCAGGAAAGTTCTCCTCAGTTCTAGGGTTGGCTTTTTTCTTGATTAGTTTCCCTCCACTGTTTCTTATTGTGAGAGAAAATTCCCTCACAGTTGCTGTGCCTATTAATGGCCTTTGGCTTAGACAATTAAATGAGCCAATCAGAAAGCAGCTCCTGGCTTTGAATCTCCCGGGCTTTTCTATGCCCTCTCCTACCTGCCACTGTGACAGTATAAAAGGAGATGCTTGCCAGCAGAATTTCTCTTCGGGATCAGAGGCAGAGCTGAAGTCATTAAAGCCTCTTCCTTCTGAGGAAGAAAAACCCAAACTCCAATCGCATAGAGCGATTGCACCAGAGAGCTGACAAGACACTTAAGAAAGAGAATGACATCTAATATTCTTTTTGAATAGACCTTGTTTTATTTTATGTAAATAAAAACAGTTTAGTGTCAACTGCTCGTGAGGTTCATTTGTTCTAGTAGATTGTAAAAGAGATAAGGTTACGGTCCATTGAGGCCCCCTCCATCACACTTATCCTGCCTTCAGGTGCCTTGGAGAATAGGTTAACTGCCTCTTCCCTCCCTCCCTCCCTCCCTCCCTGACAAACCATGCTTTTGGCTTCTGCATGGCCTGAAGATGTTGGATATGTTTCAAGGGAAAATCCATATAAAGCAATATATAGTAGTTCAGCCTGGAGATTGTTGTGGTCTGAGCGGCCTGCAGAGCTGGCAGCAGAGACGGACAGTGAGGAGACTGGGGAGGAACATGGGCCAGTCCTAGAGTCTGGGGAAGGCTTGGATGAGGGCTCTGCATCAGAGGCAGAGATGGGGCCAGGGCCATCTGGCAGTTAGGTGCGGACTCTGGAGCCTCCAGAGTCGGACATCAATGAGGCAGAGGAAGAGGGGGAGCCTGTTCCCAGTCCGCGCATGTGCAGAGCTGCCAGAAGACAAGAACAGTTAAAACAAAAGGGACGACTTGGGAGTAAGGCTTGGAGATGATTGGCCCCTCCCATAAAACATAAAGGAGGAGCAAAGGCATGTGAGCCCTTTGCAGGAAGCAACTGTTGTTCGTGCTGGTTTCAAGACTGCAGCTCTGTGTTGACTCTGTTTCCGTGTGGCTTTGCAAAGTTAATTGCCAATTTGGTCTTGGCAGCATGTCAAGGGAGATAAAGGTGGGTGTTTATCATCATTATCCCGAAGAACTGTGGCAGATTTCTGTTGGACTCTTTACAATTATTTGGGATTTCTCTGTGAATGAACAGGTTGGGAATGAACAGGCTCTGAATGAGCAGAATTCACAGCCGTGGAAATAAAAAGAGGGTTTGGGGGACTCATTCTGTGCTTTTATTGTATCAGAACAGAGATATCCAAATCATGTACTATCATAGCATGGTGATGTCTAAAAGAACAGGGCAGACCTGATGAAGTTGCTGCATTGACAGAAGCAGCTCCGGATCAGACCATTTACCTGAGATGACATGGAGGGAGATTGGTTTGAGCATTGGACATCTGAATTACTACCACTGTTCAGAGTTGAGTAAGAGAGTTTTTCTCAAGCAATTGTAGAACTAACAGAGTAGCATTGGTTGTATGTAGAAATAGACCAATGAGGCATGATTTTACTTTCCAAATCATGATGCAGCCCATGAGATAGGAGAGCAAAGAAGAATAGCAAAGCACTAGTGCACTAAGGTGCATTTACTACAGCAAGAACCCTTGCACAGTTTGGGTTTAGGACCAAAAGATAACTAAAGCAATAACATTAAATTTAAATATGAAATAATAAAATTGCATTTGTAGTTTTCATTGTTGACTAGGGGTGGACTATTGGACTCTGCTGTAGCCCCAATTAACTCTCACTTTGATATGAACTTAGCATAACTGATAAACAGTAACAAAATCCCTTTAATTCATTTGTCTCTCCCTCTCCTTTCCTCTCCTTCTTGGAAAAATAGGATGTTTCCCCTCCTATCTTGGTGGGACCCAGGTTCTTTGACAGAGTGATTGGTAAGATTTAAGATACAGAAGACTGAAAACCACAAGATTAGGGTGACCTTGTTTCATGACAGAAATGTTTCTCAGATGAGAGGATGTAAAGCTATATTTTGCAGGCAAGCCAATCTGATGGTTAAACGTATTTTTAAAAGTGTCTTGGTACACAAGACTTTAGCAAAACTTCCCAAGTGGTTTGAAGGGTTTCAAAGCTCTTTCTTCTGCATCATTTTATCTTATCTGGTATGGAATAAAGCAGCTGGATAGGAAATTCTCCTGTCCTGTTAAGCATATTACAAAACTCAAGGGACTATTAAAAGTCCTTGCAGTCATGAAGTTGGGAGGGATGAAAAGTTTCTCATAAATTGGTCAGATCCCACAACTTTACGACGAGAGTGAACTGCTGCATATGCTGTTTGGCAAAGCTGTTTCATTTCTTCTTAATGCTTATTTAGTAGTCATGAATATTTCAGACCCATCAGTGCTCACACACCTTCCAAATTCAGGTGCACACCCATTGCCCTAAACAGAGTTTCTAAGCCTTTGTGGTAATCTGCATAGATTTCTATGGAGTATGTTTACCTGAAAATGTCCAAAATGCTGGGCAAATTCAGTGCCAAAGAGATTTTAGTTGGCATGTGGAACAAAATGATCAAACAAAGCCCAATTGTATAAAGTAGCTGAATGTGCATTATCTTTTTTGAATGCAACCTCTGAGGCTTTGTAGAATTTAGGATATTTTTGGCTTGGGAAAGAGAGGGGAGAAAAGGGGAAGGTTTAGCATATATGTGTTTTGTGTGCAGTGCTGTTTAATGAACTTCTAATCAATGAAACCCCTTTTTCCAAATTAAAACTACTGGCCACATTTGAAAAGATTGATTCTAGCTTCTAAAAGAAGAGGAAATTTAAAGATGTCGCAATGGTTGAATTCCCCGGACAACAGCAACAGCAGCCATGACCATTTATTTTGCCAAAACGAATTGTAAATGCCAGGAAGAAAGTTGTTAGCTGATTCTCCCTGTCACAGTAGTATACCAAGACAGATCTCTTATTGCATATACAACCATCCAATCATTGGAGCTCCACTTATCTACAATCTGAAGTGGTAGAGTCTAGGCTGAGGTTAACCACTTCATTCAGCACTGTGCCTAGATTCCTACATTTCATCACTCCTTCCAACCATGAATACAAGTGATGATGTTAATAGCTACCTCATGTCATGTGGGAACGAAATTAGAAACTTGGGAACAAGGCTGGAATGGAGCCTCCTGATCAGGGTCACTCCATGCTGGCTGCAGCAGTGGCTGACCTAAATTGCGCTAAATCAAAATCAGACCAATCACATATTGCTTGGCTGTTGTGTTCACTGCTTTCTCACCATACTAAGAATTCTGAAACACTCTGAGATATCACTGAAGCCAGGGGCTGTATAAAGTATTATTTTTTGTTATTGTTGCAAACATCCACAGATGTTGTCTCTGGAGATTCTCAGTCATCCAGGTCATGGTTCTCTCAAAGGTGCTTTTTTTTCCCTTGTTTTTTCTTGTGTTGGAGTGTTTTATTTTCTTTGAGGAAGAAAAAGAAAACATTTTGCTTCTCATCCAAGAAGCTTCAGAGGTTCTGATGGCTGGGAGATGGAAGGATAGGTACCAATTGCACCCTAATTCAGGTGACCCTGAGGACACAGATAAACCATCAAGTGGCCTCAACAGCTCTCAGAGAGTGCTAACAACCAGAAGATTGCAAAGAAATACAATCCTTTCACCATCACCCACCATCTTATCAGAATCTATCCTTCCATCTCCCCACCATCCAGTCTCAACTGTCAATACCTATCCTTCCATCCACCCTGCCATCAGAACTGATGAAACTTATTGGATGAGAAGCAAAAAGTTTTCTTCCTCCTCAAGAAAAAAAATTTGGTTGCCATTTGAGGAAAGAAAAGGACCTTTGATCCATGAATGTTCTTTTTTTTTATGAAGGAAATTTAATTTTTCACCCTGAAAGAAACAATACAGCTTGCCTTTGTATATTCTTCAAACTTTCCTGGGACTCAATCAACATTCCTCTTCAAACAAACAAACAAACAAACAAACAAACAAACCAGTTCTCCTTTGGAACCTTCTTAAAATCAGACATCCTTCTGCAGGCATCTGCAAGCATTTCTGTATAGGAATGTGGTTGCGTATTGTCCTTATAAATAAGCATTTAAAAGAATTCCTTCGGATCAATGGAATGGGAAGAATCTAATCTCTAAGAAAGCTCCCTGCAATATAGCTTTTGCATGCAACTCTTGCTTGCTCAATATTACTTTCCCCTCTCTGTTCTTAGTTCATGGTCAACTCACATTGTGAAATTATTCCCCAGAGCTTTGGTTTTCTTCCTTCCTTTCTTTCTTTCTTTCTTTCTTTCTTTCTTTCTTTCTTTCTTTCTTTCTTTCTTTCTTTCTTTCTTTCTAAAGGACCTTCAGATGATCTTTTATGCTCCATTAAAAATCTGGATCATAAAAGAACAGGAGACCAAATAGCATCTGGCTTACTCAATGCATTTCATAGGAATCTGTTGATATTTTTAATATATGATTTGCCTTGCAGTCACTTGTTTGTAAAACCCTAGCCAGGAAAGTCATAGGTAACAGTCTTATTTCCAGCCACCTATCCTGCAGTCAAAGCTTTACTACTCCTAATTAGGGAGGCTATACCTCTTTAAGAACAAGATCCTGAACCAGTGGTGAAATCCAATTTTTTTTTACTACCGGTTCTGTGGGCGTGGCTTGGTGGGCGTGGTGTGGCTTGGTGGGTGTGGCAGGGAAAGTGTACTGCAAAATCTCCATTCCCATCTCACTCCAGGGGAAGGAAACTGCAAAATCTCCATTTCCTCCCCACTCCTGGGGGAAGGATATTGCAAAATCTCCATTTCCACCCCATTTTGGGGCCAACTAGAGGTGGTATTTGTCAGTTCTCCCAACTACTCAAAATTTCCGCTATTGGTTCTCCAGCACGTGTCAGAACCTGATGGATTTCACCCTTGCCCTGGACATACTGACACAGTCAGAAATGTCTGACACTAAAGTTCAACCCTGTATCAATTAAAATAGTAAACCCAACTTACTGTGACTTATTGAGTGAATCATGGTTTAATACAACGCATGAACCCAGCCACTGACAAACTGCATTTAGAAAAGGAAAGAAACAATTAGGACATACATCCAATGAACAATGGACTTCCAGTGCTTTCCAAGCTTTTAAGAAGTCTGGAAAGTGCTTTAACTTGTCGTTTCCCTCTGTGCATCACTAAGAATCTCTTCCGATTATAAAAGAAATGTGTGTGTGGTGGGGGGGAGTGTCTTGGGGGGAAAACAAACCCTTTGGCATGAGAAAGTGGAAAGAGACTGCAGTTTCCTTTTTGGATGAATTCCTTCTCACTAGCAGGTTCGCCAAAAATGAGCGTGGGAGCCAGAGAGATAGCTGCAAGGAAAGAAGGCAAAGCAAGGCAAGAGGAAAGGAGGAAAGAGAAAGGAGGGAAGGGAAGGGAAGGGAGGGGAGGGGAGGGGAGAGGAGAGGAGAGGAGAGGAGAGAGAGAAGGGGAGGGGAGGGGAGGGGAGGGGAGGGGAAGGGAAGGGAAGAGAAGAGAAGAGAAGAGAAGAGAAGAGAAGAGAAGAGAAGAGAAGAGAAGAGAAGAGAAGAGAAGAGAAGAGAAGAGAAGAGAAAGAGGGAAGGGAAGGTATTCATTCTGAATTTCTAATATCTGGTACGGTGACCCATTCTGGGCTGAATCACACCAGAACTGTGAAAGAAGCAGGAGAATATTCCTAGAGACATTTCCTCTGTTATTCCCTAAGCTTGTAATGTTCAAGCTGTGCTCTTGGGAACCTTTGATTCTTTTGGGGAACTGAGGAGCTGTAGAAAATATTCCAGGTGTTATTGGGGGGCCGGGGAGAGAGAAAGATTTTTTTTTTTTGCTTGCCATTAACAGCATCTCTTTTGTGGCAATATTTGGGAAACCAAGTTATCAGAAAGAAAGAATAGATGTGAAGTTAGAAAAGTGTTTTGTCTACTCCAAATCCTAAGGACCATCGGTCATAACAACTGCAGAATTATAGCTACGAAGACTAGAGAAATTAGAAAAAGGTTGCTGCCAAATTAACACGTATTTTTAGTTGGCTCCATAGTTTCAAACCATGGCTTATTGAGTAAGACACAATGTCTAAATTCAATAGCTCATTAAAGTATAAGTAAACAGACCACAAAAAAGTTTGTTTCCAGCTTTGCCAATGGGCCTGGGGACACCAGAGTGGGATGGAGCCCATCAAATGACTCATTTGATTGTTGTTACTGGGAGGGGTTGGGCATTATTTCTTTTTTTATTATTTTATTTTTTTATATAATAGGTTTTATCCTTGTAAGTTCAAAGTCACTCAAGGTCACTGAGACTGAGTTGGGTGTCTGTATAAATTTTCTTAAATAAGCAAACAAGCAAATAAAATATGTACCTCTAAATGATACAAATTTGATATTCAGATGTGTCCTGAGTTTTTCTCGAATATAATTTTTAAATAGAAGGATTCAAGAAATGTAAACTTAAGAAAATCTTCCTCTAATTGAGCTTTACCTCATTCATGGAAAATATTTGCTATTGCCTTTTGGGGACATCTTTTTAACCTTCCAATGAAGCACAACAAGAGTTTCTTCAAGAAAGCGGCATGAGGATTAAGAGTGCAAGTAGACTTCCCCATCTACTTCCTTTGAAGAACGATGTTACACTAAATTTGATGGATATGCATAAAACAATATTGTGAAATACACCATGGTTAAATGAAAACATACCAAGTACACGATCTCTCATTCTGGGAGAAACTGTGAAAATTACTCTCAATATTTTTCATGCTGCTCACCTTATTCTTTACTTCCAGCTTTATCATGTGGCATGTATTCAACCGCTACCATTTCTTCAAAAATGGGATGATTGACATTTGTTCTGGAGTCTTATCCCAAAGAGTGGCTCAATGATTAAGACACTGGGCTTGTCAGCTGGAAAATTGGCAGCCCAGGTTTGAGACTCAAGCACCACGATGGGATGAGTTCCTGTCCTCACTTCAGCTCTTGCCAACCTAGCAGTTCAAAAGCATGCAAATGCCAGTAGATAAATAGGTACCACTTTGGTGGGAAGGTAATAGTGTTCCATGATGTCATGCTGGCCACATGACTACAGAAATGTCTTCAAACAGTGCTGGCTCAACAGCCTAGAAATAGGGACGAGTATCGCCCCTTATAGTCAGCAATGACTAGCGGAGTAAAATCTGCAGGGACTTTTGGAACATCATAAACAACCTCTCCCTGCTCCCCAAGATGAGATCTGCACCCGCTTTCCTGACCTTCCATAAGGGCCTGAAGACCTGGCTTTAGGGCCCTAATAAGGGTGCAACACTCTGGATATGAGTCGCAGTCGCGCAGTGGTTAGAGTGCAGTACCGCAGGCTACTTCTGCTGATTACCGGCTGCCAGCAGTTTGGCAGATCGAATCTCACCAGACTCAAGGTTGACTCAGCCTGCCATCCTTCTGAGGTGGGTAAAATGAGGACCCATATTGTTGGGGGCAATTTGCTGACTCTGTAAACAGCTTAGAGAAGACTGTAAAGCACTGTGAAGCGGTATATAAGTCTAAGTGCTATTGCTATATGGCTAACATATCTGATTAAGAGAAGACACCCCATGTACATTACGCTCCCTTTCTCCCACCTTTCAGTTGTAAATTGTCATTATTGTTACTTATTGTTTTATCATTTTCCTTTTTTACCTCATCCCCAAAGCTCCCATTAATGTGGATAATATCCGCAGCCCCCTGCGGTGTGTTGAGTTTGGAGATATTACAACGCTCAAACTGTATTTGTGCATGTTCTCCAGCAAAACATGCACATCCTAAGATAAATAACTCAGTTTAAATGAAGTCATATTTATCAAGCATGCATTAAAATGTGATGTAGGGCTATTGCATTCAAATCGCAACAGCTTTATTTTAAATTCAATCTTCATCATATAGAAACATATTTACGGAAAGGTTGATGAAAAAAGGAGGCAAAATTTATAGTCATGCCCACATATATGGTATAATAATAATAACTTTATTGTTATTGTACGTGTATACACAATATACCCATACAACGAAATTCACTTAACAGCCAAAGACCAGGTCCAACACACATAACAATCCCCAAACACACTCCCACCCACCACAATTCCCTACCCCTAAACCACCCAAACATCCGCACAACAGACCAAGTAATGCTGTCCAACAGCTCACTGATGGTGGCCCTTTAGTTCATTGTTGAGTACAATTATAGCTCTGGGATAAAAATGGGTCTATACTTTGTTAAAATGTTGTCCCCTTATTTAATCAAATTTTAAAAATTTGATTTAAAAAATATTTAAAATCTTTTAAAAATTTAAAAGATTTTTTAAAAAACATTTGACTTATTTAAAATAGTTAAGGCTTAAATAATATTCGCAGACAATTCATCAGTAACAGAATTGCAATGAAGTGTGTAAACTGTCCGCATTGCAAACATTTAGAAGGAACATAAACTTTGTTGGTGGTCTTTCAGCAAGAGTGAGCTGTCCTTCATCTGCAATGTATCACTTGGAACTGTAATAATTGAACGTTGAACATGGATGTGGGGAACTTCACACCTAAAAATGAAAGTTTAACATCCACAATTTATTCTGAAAAAAACATCAGGACATTATATATTTCTTCACTACAGCTACGTCTTCCCTATATTTCCCGACGCCTGTTCTTGTCAGAGAATGTGTTAGCCTGCACTGTTGAAATTCTCTGCATCCATCAAGAGTTTGAAGAAGGTTGTTGTATACATATCTCTGCTATGCTCCTGCCCATTGGAACATCATAAACAGCCCCTCCACTCAGAGGTGAGTTCCGCACCCATTTTCCTGACCTTCCATAAGGGCCTGAAGATCTGGCTCTGCCAGTTGGCCTAGGGCCCTAATCGGGGGGGGGGGGGGGGGGATAACACTCTGGATATGGCTATCTTATCTGATTACTGCAAGTTCAAATCTCACCAGGCTCAAGGTTGACTCAGCCTTCCATCCTTTTGAGGTAGGTAAAATGAGGACCCGGATTGTGGGGGCAATAAGCTGACTTTGTATAAAAAAGAACACCGCTTGGGGGGGGACCGAAAGCCCTACTAAGCAGGTATATACAAAAGTATGAAGGCTATTGCTTAACGCATTGTAAGCTGCCCTGAGTCTCCGGAGAAGGGCAGCATATAAATCAAACCAATAAACAAATAAACAAATAAATAAATAAATAAATAAATAAGATTCTCCCTGTGTGCTTCATGTTCCCTTTCCCCCACCTTTCAGTTGTAAATTGTCATTATTGTTATTTATTGTTTTATCATTTTGATGTTTACAGGTTTTTTAATGTTTGTAAATTGCCCAGAATCACCTCTAGACGAGATGGGCAGCTCACAAATCTAATAAATATATAAACAAACAAACAGACAAACAAACAAACATGTGCTTGCTATGCTTATGTTTGTTTCGCCTTGCCTGCAGCTTTCAGCTTCAAGATTCTTGAATAGCTTGCTTAACATATGTCCTACAGTAACAAATTTCTATAAAGACTTCGGACAAATGTCACTTGGGTTGGCTTTGATCTGGCATGCCAGCTCTTGTAATCTCCTTTTTAAAGATCTATCCTATCATCCAGAAGAGAGGAGAGGGGGAAGAGGGAGGGGAAAGGAAAGGAAAGGAAAGGAAAGGAAAGGAAAGGAAAGGAAAGGAAAGGAAAGGAAAGGAAAGGAAAGGAAAGGAAAGGAAAGGAAATAGGGAAAACCCTATCTTAATATTCACAGTTGATTGCCCTGATGAGAAAAGATTGGTACTCTGGTGAGTGGAATTTCATTCTGACACTGTTGATTAGCTTGGCTGGAAGAGAGACAGCTCATTCTCTTTGAAACACAAATGGAAATGTCAGCAAACGTACAATTACTTTTCTGAGAGCATTTCATAAACGAACTGAACTAATTAGCATTGGGCTCTGCAAATATATGATTTGCATGTACGCGTGCAGCCAAGGTTATCAAACCAGCCAATTCAATAGGCAGTTAGTTTCCCAATATTACTTAGAGTTTACACGCAGAAAGGATAAATCCAGTTTATCTTGTCCACCCTGGCACTTGCACACGTCTGGATGGAAGAGCAAGCCAGGACATGCTTCCTTCGTGCAAATCACTGGCTAAAATAGTCTGTCTGTTGGGACTAGCTAGCAAATTTTTCCAAACTATACACGGAGACACCTCCCCACCCCCCCAGCACTATTATCTGAGACTCTTGCCTGCAAGGAGCTTTCATAGATTACAGGAGGAAGCCTCTTTTCAAATGGAACTTAAAAACCCAACTGCAACACTGGGGACATTTTCTGCAAATTACGTAGGAATGTCAGATACATTTTCTCTTGACTTGCATAATTAGAAATACTTGGAGAAGGGGGTGGGAAGGGCAGAGAGAAAGGGGTAAAACACTGCATTCAACCAAAGGCACGTTTAGACAAATATATTCCATAAAGTTACTGTCCAGTCCTAATTTTGCCTTAAAGGGCATCTACAAAGTTTGCATACTTCCAAAAGACAATTATGCCATGAGTAAATTTCTGTTAGCTTAGTAATGCCACCTACAGTAGTGGCCAAAATTGTGGAAACCTTTTGAGAAAAGTGTATTTTTGAGGTTTGGTGGCTAATAACACCATTTTTGGGGGGGGAGTTTCAAGATAATCATATTCCACTGCTGGAATGGCCTGGGAATAGCCCAGACCAGGGGTCAGCAACCTGAGGCTCTAGAGCCACATGTGGCTCTTTTACCCCTCTACTGTGGCTCCCTGTCACTCAACACATCACACCCACCAATGTGTGACACCCGCCGGCATGCGATTTATTGAGGTTTTCAACTCCTGGGTAGGCCAACCATGGATAAATCCAAGAAAAGAAAAGTTTCAGAAGAAAACATAACGTTTAATTCAAGTACATATACTAGTTTTGTGGCCGCTCAAGAAATAGTCAGGCATGGGAAGGATTTTGTGGCTCCCGGTGTTTTCTTTTCTGTGGGAAACAGGTCCAAATGGTTCTTTGGGTGTTTAAGATTGCTGACCCCTGGCCCAGACCTTAACCCAATTGAAAATCTATGGAGCCGACTAAAGAAACTTGTTAGTCAGAAGCGACCCAGCAATAAAACCCAGTTAATAGAAGCAGTCCTTCAATCTTGGTTTCACATTATAACAGCTGCAGAACTAAAAGACTTGGTTCACTGCATGAGAAGACACTGTAAGGCCGTAATTCATTCTAAAGGTTACCCAACTAAGTATTAACTAACATGGTGATAATTCTCATTTTTTCTATGGTGATAATTTTTGCATATCTCGTTTTTTCTACGTGTTTCACTTTTCTTCTTTATACTGTAACTGCTATTCTAATAGCAAATCCTTCATCAAAGTTATTGTATTACATTCTTGATTAAATTATCTTTCCATTGATATACAATTTTATGGTACTACTCCAAAAAAAAAGTGGTGTTATCAGCTAGTTTTAGAAAATACACTTTTCCCAAAAGGTTTCCACAATTTTGGCCACTACTGTACGTAATTCAAAGTGGCAATATTTTCCACTTTGCTGACCTATTGATTCATGTATCTAAAGGACTTCTCGGTCTTTCTACTTTTTTTTTTTTTAACCTGACAACTCTAGGCTGGCTAAGAACATCTTAGGTATCTTTTCCTTGAATGCCTTGGTTACAAATCAGCCATTTGTGCTGCTTTGTTAGATTGCTTTCCATCCAAATGGAATACATTGGAGCAGTGGTGAAATTCAAATTTTTTTACTACCGATTCTGTGGGTGTGGCTTGGTGGGCGTGGCAGAGGAAGGATACTACAAAATTTCCATTCCCTCCCCACTCCTGGGGAAAGAATATTGCAAAATCTCCATTCCCACCTCACTCTGGGGCCAGCCAGAGGTGGGATTTGCCGGTTCTCCAAATTACTCAAACTTTCCGCTACTGGTTCTCCGAACTACTCAAAATTTCCACTACTGGTTCTCCAGAATCTCTCAGAACCTGCTGGATTTCACCGCTGCATTGGAGTCCTCTGCTCTAAGAAAAAATAAGCACAACTAGAGTTTTCTGATGGGCTTGTTCTGGTCTGAGTCTGAACGCATCACTTTTGGGCTACATGGCAGCCTAAGACCAAATCATGGACAGATGGTTTGCAGTCGTGGCACTTGAGGGTGGGGAAAGGAGGAATCTTTGACTGTGTTTGTAGCAAAACCATAATTGGCTGCAGCCCTGTTGTCCTAGTTTAATTGTCCTAGGTTCTCACCCTCATAAAACTAGGATTTAATTGTAACCTGCTTGTTGACAGAATCAAGTTTTGGGCTGCCCTTTCAGAAGTTTCCAGGGTTAGGGTTAAGGTTTAATAATAATTTTAAAAAAATGGTTGCAGCAATTAAAAATAAGCATGAAACAAAATTCAGTGTGCCTATAGATGGGTCCCTCCATCAGTTTCTTTTGCACATCTTCTGCACGTTTTCTTCTTCTGCTTCCCATTTGTTCTGCTGTATCACCTGTTTACCAAATATTATTTTTTTTAAATGTTAGACTAGAATCATATATAGCCTGCTGTGATAGTTTGGTTTTATTAAAAGAAAAATCCTATTGACAGCAGTGCAGGATGTACAGTGAATATTTTTGTTTGAGCAAAAGACGGTTTTTTAAAGGAGGAGACAAGGGTTAAATTACCCATCTGCATGCTGGATGGCCTTAATTTGGATTTAAAAACTGCTATTAATTTAATGGAACATGTAATTTGCCCTAAGTCTGAAATCAAAAACATGCTTCCTAGACTGCAGCCCCCAAAGTATGGTAATACTTTATAACTTTAAAGTATTAAATACTTTATAAAACATACTGTATATATAAATCTGTGTAGCAATGTTTATCATCTTTGGCAACTTGAAGACGTGTGGACTTCAACTCCCAGAATTCCTTTGCCAGGCTTGCCAGGCTGAATTGTGGGAGTTGAAGTCCACACATCTTCATTTTGGCAAAGATGAGAAACAATGTTGTACAGGATTGTGCTTCACACTTCATTGAAATCGGCAGCATTTCAAGGGAAATCCCACTCTTCAGCCCTTTTGTTTCCAATATACCATTGTGCTGATATTTATCCAAAATGTAACAATGGCTGTTTCATAAGAGCAAGTTAATGAATTCAGTGTATTTTGTAATATATCCATGATGGAGTCTTAATTCCGCCTAGCGATGTTTGGCGTTCTAATTACAAAAGATAGTCAGCGATTTTATTATTTGCATTTGAGCCAGGGTGGCGCAGTGGTTAGAGTGCAGTACTACAGTCTACTTCTGCTGCCTGCCAGCTGCCTGCAATTTGGCAGTTCGAATCCCACCAGACTCAAGGTTGACTCAGCCTTCCATCCTTCCGAGGTGGGTAAAATGAGGACCCGGATTATTGGGGGCAACATGCTGACTCTGTAAACTACTTAGAGAGGGCTGTAAAGGATTGTAAAACGGTATATAAGTCTAAGTGCTACTGCTATTGCCATTTTGTAGCATCAGGACAGCTAGAAATGCAGGATACATGGTTTGAGGGTGTTTCTTTATATACAAATCATAACTGCTTTTGGAGTGGGGGGGAGTTTGTTCTCCACTACCATCTATGAAGTTCATAATTCCACTTGCTTCTGCATTTGTTTCGTTGTATCTGCTTCAAAAAATATTTTAAGGACCTACTTGCACAGTTCGACAGCTGCATAGAATGCAGATTTAAAAACAAAAAGGGATTACAGGTAGTTCTCAATTTACAACCGTTCATTTAGTGACCATTCAAAGTTACAACAGCATTGAAAAAAGTGATTTATGACTGTTTGTCATGCTTACCACTGTTGCAGCCTCCAGTGGTCGCGTGATCAAAATTCAGATGCTTGGCAACTGGCATGTATTTATGACAGTTGCAGTGTCCCAGGGTCATGTGATTCACTTAACAATTGTAGTGATTAACTTAACAATTGTGGCAAAAAAAAAAAAAGGTTGGCCGCAAATCAATTAACCGCTGTCTTGATTAGCAGTGGAAATTTTGAGCTCAGTTGTGGTCCTAAGTCGAGGACTACCTGTACATACAGAAGTGCAGTTGTGTAAATGTACAATTAAAATAACAACAATTCCTGTCTTCATCCCCAAACTGGAGGCAAAGTAGGAGGGATTTTTTTTTTTTTGCAAAACAGATTTCTACAGCTTTAAAATCACTCCCACCTGGCTACATAGTTATGTCTACATGGAAGTCGTGGAACTCGGTAGCATAGAAAAACGATAATAATTGGAGAAGCCATAATAAAAGAATTTAAACAACACAGAGTAGAGAAAGACCTTGCACCAGGAGAATAGAATAGGGAGTGTGCCATGTATCACCTAGATAGAGCAGACCTCACTTTGTTAAAATAAAATAGAAGATGGGCAAATTGTACAACTGTTTTTTTTTAATCGAATTGTGCCTTTTATCAATAGGTTGCACTTGATTGCTAAGTGCAAATGTGTCTAAATATGATTACTGTCACACAGTCTTTAAAACAGAGTCCGCGATAATTTTATAACTTTGTCTTCTTTCCTGGTTTTATATCTGCTGATTGTTTGTGTTCCATCAAGTCATTGTTGACTCTTAGTGACTGCATAGATAGTTTATATCCATGACCATCTCTCCCTAACCTAATCTTTAAGTTCCTCCAAAGGTGCCACCATTTCAACTCATTGCTAGCAGTCATTCTTTTTTTCTTTTCTTTTCTTTTTTCTCTTTTCTTATAGTTTCTTTTCTTTTACCTTTCCCCATAGTAGACCCTTCATATAATGTGTCTCAAGTAGAATAACAGAGTTGGAAAGAACCTTGGAGGTCTTCTAGTCCAACCCCCTGCTTAGGCAGGAAACCCTACATCACTTCAGACAAATGGTTATCCAACATCTTCTTAAACACTTCCAGTGTTGGAGCATTCACAACTTCTGGAGGCAAGTTGTTCCACTGATTAATTGTTCTAACTGTCAGGAAATTTCTCCTTAGTTCTAGGTTGCTTCTCTCCTTGATTAATTTCCACCCTTGCTTCTTGTCCTGCCCTCTGGTGCTTTGGAGAATAGCTTGACTCCCTCTTCTTTGTGGCAACCCCTGAGTTATTGGAAGACTGCTGTCATGTCTCCCCTAGTCCTTCTTTTCATCAAACTAGACATACCCAGTTCCTGCAACCGTTCTTCATATGTTTTAGCCTCCAGTCCCCTAATCATCTTCATTGCTCTTTTCTGCACTCTTTCTAGAGTCTGCAAGTATAATTATTTAACCTGGTCATTTGTACCTCAAGTGAAAACACTGGGCTGGTTTAGTCAATGATTCATTTGTTTGTTTTCCTGGTTGTCCAGGCCCAAGGAGTTTTCTCAAAAATTTGACAGAACTTCAAAAGCATATCAATACACTTTCTATCCCGTTTTGTTCAGTGTTCAAGGAAGGGAGGAAGTTATGTTACATTATAAAAAAAATCCAAGTTATTTACTGCTGAATATGTTTTTATAGGGAAGAATATATATATATTTATTTTCTTCATTATACAGCATAGATGATATGCAGAAGATGCCTCGGCAGGCATTCTGCACCTTGGACAGTCAGTTCCAATCAATGTGGTCGGTTTGAGTTGCTTGGTATAATTATCTTTTACTGATTAAGAGTTTGATAGTTGTTGCTTTGCTGTTCCTTTTTATTATGTCTTGCACAGGATAATTTATCAAACCGGGGCTAGAGATCTGTAATGCTCTAAATGTTTTGTACTGAGAAACCAACCCCATTGAATCCAGTAAGGCTTAATTGAAGATCTGCAGGACTGCAGGAACTGATTACAGCTTAGTTCCTGTAACTGTCCATAAAAATGATAATTCTGAAGGTTTCAAAGGAAAAGCCAGCCACCTGCTCCTTGTTTCAGGGAATCTTAGTCAGCATTAAAACTTAGGACCAATAAATAAGGAACCGTTTCTGGAAAATAAAGATTCTGTAACGAAGTGTTGCACAACCTCAGCAACTTTAAAATGTGCGGCCTTCGACTCTCAGAGTTCTCCAGCCAGCCTGGAGGATACCCATGTGACTTTAAATTGACATCACCTTTCATTCCCTCTGCAATCTTAAGGCAGTTTACATGGGAGAGAGGTTCCTCTCATGTTATCTTCACAACAAAAAAACGTCCGATGAAGCTTGGGCTGAAAGCAAGTGATTGGTGTAACGTCACCCAGTGAATTCTATGATCCAATGGGAATCTACTTTGGTTTCAGTCCAATACCTTAACCACTATTTGCGGGACATATTTGGGATTGCCTTTATCTGATAATTTTTGTATTGTCCTGTACAATTAGGCAGGAAACTTGTCATCTGGAAAGCCAGCAGCCTAGGTTTGAGACCTGAGTGCCACACGATGAGCTGAACTCCCGTCCTCGCCCCAGCTCCTGCCAACCTAGCGGTTCAAAAGCATGCATATACAAGTAGATAGATAGGTACCACTTCAGTGGGAAGGTAACAGTGCTCTGTGATGTCATGCTGCCATGACATGTCATGGAACTGTCTTCAGGCAGTGCTGGCTCAATGGTCTTGAAACAGGGATGATAACCTTCCCTATAGGCCGCAATGACTAGTGGAGGAAAATCCGCAGGGACTCCTTTACAATTAGGCGGTGTGTGTTTATTCAGGGTCCTTTGAATTAAACAATGTCACCAATAGGACCTAGGAGGCAAGTCTTTTCTGTCACAGCAGCTGCCCTCTGGATCAGCACCTCTTGAAATAGTCATGGGTTCTGCCAATCTGAGAATATATGAAATAATAATCAGGAATTTGTGACAATGAACCTGGGAGCTTTCATACATATTGAAAACAATAGTGTCAACTGGATAAGTGTTGATAGATGGCACTGCAGAACCCAGGAATTTACTCCTTCAGCCCTCGTCTTTCATGCACTTTATTTTTTTAAAGTATGAATTTTAAATCTATTAATTATGTGTGTATTCCAGAGATGAAATCCAGCAGGCTCTGACAGGTTCTGGAGAACTGGTAGCAGAAATTTTAAGTAGTTCGGAGAACCGGTAGCGGAAATTTTGGGTAGTTCGGAGAATCAGCAAATACCACCTCTGGCTGGCCTTAGAGTGAGGTGGGATTGGAGATTTTGCAGTATCCTTCCCCTGGAGTGGGGTGGGAATGGAGATTTTGCAGTATCCTTCCCCATGCCCACCAAACCATGCCCACCAAGCCACCCCACAGAACCGGTAGTAAAAAAAAATTGGATTTCACCACTGATGTATTCCAATGTATTGTTTAGGTGTGCTTCATCTTTCTTAAAGCCACACCATTCATTGAATCATAACTGAATGTAGCTGTGTTTTTGAAAAATCAATAGCAGCTCTCTAGTAGAGACTGTGGTGTTTGGGGAGAGGGGCTTCCCCCCCAGCCGTGCCCCAATGAAAAGAAAGATTCATAACTTCCTTTGATACTTTTGGCATTGTTAAGGGTGAGTGGCTCCATTTCCAGAGAAGAAGGCTTGAAATACTAAAGCAGTTTCTCTCAGTTTGACATCTCCAGATGGGATGGGACAACCAAACCCAGAATGCTCAGCTTACAAGGAATTCTGGGAGTGTACTCTATACCTATCTGCAGGGTGTCCAATTGGAGAAAGCTGTATTAAAAGCGGGTGATAACAAGCTCGATTCCCCTACCATTAGCTTAGTAAAATCACTGCCTTGAGTTGCAGAGCTGCTTTTCACATTCCCTGGATTTGCCTGTATCTGTAATTGCTTTCTTTTTGTTAAAATATATATATATATATATTTGGGGGAATGGATGGAAAACGGAGATAGCGTCAGGCTGCCGTGGCCTGTTCTCCACCTGTTGTTATTTTGGTCTGGCCCAATCAACCTGCTAGCCAGGCTGGAGCCAGTAACCATCTGGAAAAACTGCACTGTTTATAAAACTGACATGGAGCGGTACCCCTGGGCCCTGACCTCCCACACGAATCTGGAAATGATTAAAATGGCCCTGGCTGTCTTCGCTGCCGAGAGCTTCATGCTGAGAGCAGCCCACCGTGGGCATTTGGAGATCTCATTAGTAAAAAGCTGGAAATGTAACCAGTTCACTCTCTGGTGTGCCTTCCTGCCACCCTGCCCGCCGTGGCCTCTCCTCCCGAGTCCCAAGACAGGATGCCAGCTTCAAACAAAGTGCTACACAAGAAGACAAATCCGAGTCGAAAGCTCCTCAGTGGGGAATCAAACCAAGCCATTCTATGAAAGTGACTTGTTGATTCTGTGGTGGCAGCGGCAGGGAGATGAATAAACAAAACAAGACAAAAAGTATGGGGACATAGGTACTGTCTTCAAGTTAAATAAAATTGCTGCCGGTTCTAAAATACTCTTTTAAGAAGTCAGTTCTGCATAGTGGAAGAGAGATGTGGAAGCCTATGTGCCCACATACATGGGACAGGTCATGTAGAGTGTTGGATTGCTCTCAGAGGAACTGAGCCCACTCTGAGGAGAAGACGAAGGTCACTTAAATGGCTCTCCTCCTTCATCATATACCCAACATCAACACAGATTAGGTGGAGCACAATGAGCCCCAAACCTCCTGCTCATCTTTACGGTTATTTAAATCCAGGGACTGGATTCACACCAGTGGTGGGTTGCCCCCGGTTCGCACCGGTTCTATAGAACCGGTAGTAAAACTGGCGGGAGGTTCCGCCCACCAACCCTGATGTCATTAGAACGCTTCTGCGCATGCACAGGAGAGCGTGCGCATGGCCCCGTTGCGAACCGGTAGTAAAGGTAAGTAGACCCCACCTCTGATTCACACATAATAGTTTCTTTTTAATTATAGTTTGCTGAATTAATCACTGTTGCCTGGGTTCCAGAGCATGCTAAGCCATCCACCATGGTTGCAGACTACAAGAACTGGGTTCTTATATAAGATTCAACTAAATCACATTTTGGCTTAGCACAATATGGGAACCAAACAGCAGCCTCTTTCCTTGATCTCTAATGATGAGAATTTGAGGGGCATTGATACTGCTGTTTGAATGACTTTCATTCTTTTCTTTTTTTTTTAACCTCATGTCCCAAATCCTCCAGGTCCTGGATGATCTCACTAAAAGCTCTTGCTTCCCCTGAAGCACTCTGTCCATTCACAAATGCAAGCCATATTGGATTGCCCTGACCCTCGGCCAATTCAGGGTGAACATTTGACCATTTGGCCAATTTCCAAGTCTGTTTAGCCTTCCAGGCAGCATTTTAATTAAGGAGGTGTAGCTAATGAATTATCCGTGACTGGAAGCTGCCTGAGGAAATCATGAAATCAACCTGCTTCGAGTTTACAAATTGTTGGAGGAAAGATCTGCCAGAAAGGGGATCCTGAGGGTTTAATAGAGGTTACCATGTAAGGACAATGGTTGCATGTGCTTTTATAGGGGTTGAATGTTTAAGCTGATGATGAGATCAGGCAAAGACATTTTTCTGCCCATGGTGGACAATATGACATATTGTTCTGCCCCAGCTACAGACCCCAAAGAACGCAGCACACACAAAGTCTGTGCAAACCTTAGTTTACTAAATTAAATCAGTCTTTTTCAAACAAAGGCTGTTAATTAACTTTCTTAACAGCCTACAAGAATCCAAAGAATAAATAATCGTAATCTTACCATGATTGGCAGAAAGCCCAGAAGCAATTTGCAGGAACTGATAAAAGAACTAAGATTAAGACGCGAAGGAGAGTGAACAAAGTTGTTCCCTGCAAATTGCCTCAGTCGTTGTCCTTCCTTAAATAGGCTAAGGGAGTGGCCAATTAGCCCCAAGCCTTTCTCTCGAGGAGACCTCCTCCTGAGGAGCCACTCCTACCTTTTGGCAGCTCTGTGCGCCCGTGCATCGAGAAGAGGCTCCTCTTCTTCCTCTTCACCCATGGAAGCTTCTGGAGGTTCTGAAGGCCCTGGCTGAATCCCCGCCTCTGGCACCACATTTTCTCCAGCCTCCTCACTGTCCGACTCGAGTGCCAACTGCACAGGCTGCTGGCGCAGCACCACACCAGCCTCCTCACTGTCGGAATCAGCTACTAGCTGCACAGGCTGCTGATGGGCCACAACACTTTCTGCCTCACTGACCTCCAAGGTCCCTTCCATGTGCTGTGCTATGCTGTGCTGTGCACATTGTTCTGTTCTGTTTTATTCACTGGGACAGGACTGGCAGCTTAATGTTCAATCTTACTTCAGTGCAATTGCTGTGGAACAGTGTCTTCCTCTCATCCCAGCCTTTGCTCACCCCAGAACAAATAGACTACAGTCCTCAACTTACAAACATTGGTTTAGCAATTGTTCAAAGTTACACTGACACTGAAAAAAGTGTCTTATAACCAGTTCTCATGACTATTGCAGCATCCCCATGGTCACATGATCAACATTTGGGGCGTGTATTTATGATGGTTGCAGTTTCCTGGTGTCATGTGATCACCATTTTCGACCTTCCCATACAATGTCTGTCAAGCAAAGTCAAAGGAGGAAGCTGGATTCACTTAACAACCATGTGATTCACTTACCAACTGCAGTGATTTGCAGTTCACTGGGAAAAGTTGTAAAAGTGGGGTTGACTCACAATAACCACCTTACTTAGCAGTGGAAAGTCTGGTCCAGGGGTGAAATGTAAAATGTGTTACTGCCGGTTCTGTGGGCGTGGCTTGGTGGGTGGGTGGGTAATGTGACTGGGTGGGCGTGGCCAACTTTTTTTTTTTTTAACTTTTCAAAGCATTTTTTCTAATGCTTTGAAAAGCCTCTGGTGATCAGGCAACTCAGCTGGTATCGTCAGAGGGCGTTTTAAAAAATGCTTTGAAAAGCCCCTCTGCCAATTAGGCAACTCAGCTGGAATCATCAGAGACTTTTCAAAGCATTTTTTTAACACCTCTTCAGCCAAGAGGTTGCAGAAAAAAATGCTTTGAAAAGCTTATGAGGATCCCAGCTGAGCTGCGCAATCATCAGAGGCTTTTTTTTTTACTTTTAAAAGCATTTTTTCGTTGGAAGAGGTTGTAGAAAAAATTGCTTTTAAAAGTAAAAAAAAAAAGCCTCTGATGATCACAACTCAGCTGAGCATGGTGGTGGGGGGTGCAGGGATTTTTGCTACGGGTTCTCCGAACCACCTGCTGCCATCGCTACCGGATTGGGCGATCCGGTCCGAACCGGGAACATTTTACCTCTGGTCTGGTCCCAATTACGGTCAAAAGTCAAGGACTATCTGTATTTTAATTAAATCAGTAAGTATGAGCTCTAATTCTACTTGCAGCAAAATATGTTAAAAGAAGCGAGATAGCACTTCATGGTGCAGATAGCTGAATTATGACTTTAATGCATGATTGTTATAAATTCCTTGTGTGCAAAATGACAACCAATATAGGTTAGCCAGAGGACCAGAATACAATCATAATCTGAATTTGTTAGTATTGCTGTGGTTGCTGTCATTTGTTCATGGGCAAGATTAAGATGTGGTAGCTTTTAGTTACAGGTTGAGTGGTACAGTCCTTTCACTTATTAGTTCAGCTGCCATATATAAATCCAATGTTTGTTTGGAAGAGGAAAGAAAACAGCCATGCCTTAACTCACTAAGCAAGGGATTACAACCCAGGGATCTAGGAAAGAATTGGCAGAAATGGATGGAGATGCTTGGATCCGATCACTACAATTCCCTCTTGCAGACATCTGTTTACCATTGCACAAGAAAGGCACTACCCTTAATTCAGAATTGGCAGATTTTATGCCTCTGAGGGAGCTGCCAAGTGATTTCCAGACTGTCTTTTGGCTGAGATTCCTTTGTTTCAACAGACTTGCACCCCACAAGGATTATGCAGCTGAAGTACCTGCATAGTATGTTAAGTCCCATAGAATGACAGGATGAACCTTAGAAGTCAAAAGAGAAACACTGAGCCTCGCTACAAAGCTGAGATTGTACTTTCTTTAAAAAAGAAAAAGAGTAAGCATAATACAATGATACTACAATAATTAAAAGCACAACATACCAGGAAGAAAAACAAAAACAAATCAATGGCTGTTTGAGCTTGCTGATGCCTGCACTAAGGGGGAAAAAACTTTATAGTAGAAATTAGAAAAACTGAATGTTTGATTCTTCAATTTTCATTGTTACAGGTAGATTCAATTGACACTGGTTTCATCATGAAATTCTCTTCGTTTTCTGTTTGACTCTCCTTGATTTCAAGGGGAGATCTATCGGCTCTTCTTTTGCCTAAAGGTGGGTTCTACGTACCTTTACTACCCGTTCGCAATGGGGTTGTGCTTGCACGCTTGCACGCTTGTGCACTTGCGTGCTTGCGCGCAGAAACTTCCTGATGACATCGAGGTTAATGAGCGGAGCATCCCACCGGTTTTACTACCAGTTCTATAGAACTGATCTGAACCAGGGGCAATTCACCACTGGCCTGAAGCAGTGGTGGGATTCAGCCAGTTCGCACCACTTCGGGAGAACCGGTTGTTAACATTCTGAGCAGTTTGGCACATTGGTTATTGGAAGAAATCATTAGGGCAGAAAACCGGTTGTTAAATTACCTTAATCCCACCACTGGCCTGAAGCATTTATGTCCTCCGTCCAATTGCCCAAATGTTTTCAGGTAATCTTCCTACCTGCCCAAGGGATCAGGCTTAATGAAAGTCAAACAAAGAAAGAAGAGAAATGTTTTGAAAGTGATTATATAAAGGCACATTGGAGAAAAAAAAATCTATCATACTTCCAATGGAAGTCCTACCTGTGTTTTTTTTTTTTTCCTTCACCAAAGTCTTAATCCAACTGATGTCAAATTAGACAGCTTTCCTGGAACCGTCTAATTGTGCAGATATGCTAAGACTGAATCAAAGTTCTTCCTTAGTAAGCTTTTAAAACAAATATGGTAAATGATCACCTTCTAAATTAATTTAATATGTAGCAAAGATTCTAGACACTCCCCCCTTTTAAACACAGATAGTGTAACCCATTTGAATCTGGATTGTGAAAACGAGGTTTAGAATAGAATAACAGAGTTGGAAGGGAGCTTGGAGGTCTTCTATCCAACCCCCTGCTTAGGAAGGAAACCCTACACCACTTCGGACAAATGGTTATCCAACATCTTCTTAAAAACTTCCAGTGTTAGAGCCCCCACAACTTCTGGAGACAAGTCGTTCCACTGATTAATTGTCCTAACTGTCAGGAATTTCTCCTTAGTTCTAAATTGCTTCTCTCCTTGATTAGTTTCCACCCATTGCTTCTTGTTCTACCCTCAGGTGCTTTGGAAAATAGCTTGACTCCCTCTTCTTTGTGGCTTGAGGGAAAACTTTAATTTATCCACCCTAAAAAGTGGATACAAAGAAGGAGGGGGGATAATAGGAATCTACTAAAAGATTGCAAAAGAATTTCTCATTCCCATTTGCTAAATTGCAAGAACAGGGAGGAAAAAAATTCCCTATCTTGCCAAAATGAGAAATGTTTGGGAGATAACCAGAGGTTGTGCTTCTAAACAAATTCTTGGGCTCTGATCTGAAGTTGTAGTCATGCCTTTTGTACCTGATTCTGTCCATCTTGAGTTCTGATTTAAAAACAATATGATAAATACATCCCAGAGGGCTGAAACTATCTTAGCTAGGGTTTTTCCTTTTTTTTTTCCCACAAGAAACCGGAGATGGAGGTCAAGCTTAAACCTAACTAAGAATTGAAATGAACTTGGTGCTTATAGTTTTGTGGGCAGAGAAGAGAAATCAACCTTATTTCAGCCCTATTTATTTTTACCCCAGCATCTGCTGCCAGAAGATGCTCAGTGCCTCCCCCAGGAAGAGGAAGAAAGCCTTACTAAACTCAGAAAAAGCATTCCGGTTTCCAATCAGAGCTCTGGTTTGGTGTCACATTTTGTGCCCGCCCCCCTCAGACTCCCTCTGAAGCCACCAGCTGGCAGCAGAGATTCAGCCGCCTGCTTAATTGGGCCCTTTGGTCTAACCAGAAGCATCTGAGATTCTTCTTTCTTAATTAAAGATTGCATAAGCCTTACAGAAGGCTATGAATCAGATTTTGTTCCCTATCTAATTTGACACTGCTTTTCTAAGGAAAAAAAAAGGCCATCGTCTATCATTCTGACTCTGTCGAGTGGTGCAAATACTTAATTTTTAGTTTTTTTAAAATCCCGCCTTAATTGTTGTTTTAAATAAATAACTCAGAGCAGCAAACATATTCTTAATGCTCCTTCCGCTTCCTATTTTCCCCCACAACAACAAGCCTGTCAGGTGAGTTGAGTTAAGAGAGAGCCCAAAGTCACCCACCCAGCGGGCTTTCATAGGTAAGACAGGACTAGAATTCAAGATCCCTTATTTCTAGTCCAGTACCTTCACAGCTAAATCAGCGTTTCTCAATCTTAGCAATTTTAAACTATGTAGATTTCAACTCCCAGAATTCCCAACATTGCACTAGACTAGGGGCCTCCAACCTTAGCAACTTTAAGACTTGTGGACTTCAATTTCCAGAATTCCTCAGCCAGCTTTGCCACAAGACTTGCCACAAGTCTTAAAGTTGCCAAGGTTGGAGACCCCTGCACTAGGCCAAACTGAATTCATTGTAACCCAGCCTAGAGCCAGTAAAACGTTTAGCTAAACTTGTCCCAGATGCAGATGGTCACTCTTGCAGAGTTTATGAACTGGAGCATAAGAAACTGCTTTAGAATTTTAGACCCCCTGGCTCAAAGATTGTCTATCCTAACTAGCATTGTCCTTCTGGAAGTTTTAGAAGTTTTTCTGCACCCAGTCTAATAGCCAAACAATGGGCCTGAGAGATTTTGTATGGAAGATAGACCTTCTGACACCGTGCCCTTTTCTGAAAAGGAACATGGCCTGTAAAGCTTTGTACTGGTAAGGCAGGTGCCTGTTTCTCCAGCCTCTTCTGCAGTTTATGGGAGACCCAAGTCTATCACAAAACGGCTCTATCTGCAACCCTTTGTTGGCCTTAGTTGCCAAGAACTCATCTATCAGACAACTTGTTAGGCAGCTGTCCGTGCTGCATCCTGAAGTGAAACATAAGGAATACTTTGGTTCCTTATGTCCAAATCTAAACGAAAGAGGAATTTTAAAGCTCTCTTTTTAAAGATTTCTCTGCTCTTCAGGCTGAGCCGGATTGTGTCTCTCCACTTTCAGATTTCTACATGCTACGGAGTTGCGTGACAATTTTAATACCCTCCTTGAGGCCCTTGTGCAGTAAGGCAATCCAGATTCCCCAGGCCTGTTTGGAGTGACCTGCCCTTCTGCATGCATTTCTTTATCCTTGGCCAGCTGAGTGATAACTAGGTAAACACATGACTCAACCAACCACAAGCAGGCTTAATCCCCGAAAGAAATCTGGCCTTGGGCTGGAGCACCACCCTCTTCAAGAGCCTTTATCTTTCTGAACTGCCTGTTGCTGCCTTAAGCTCTATTGATCGCTTCAATGCCCATCATCCTATTGGCCACTGTCTGGAGGTGATGGGATTTGTAATTCAAAGATCTCAGATAACATGAAGTTAGGAAAGGGAATGGCTTCCTTTGTGCTTTCAGCGACTTTGCTGAGCAGTGGAAAGAATGATTGACAGGTAGGCTAGTGGCATTGATCAGTTCTGGTGACAGAGAATTCACATCTTTACCTGTAACACTCAACTAGCTTTCCCCAGCATAACAGCCCTCCAAATGGGCTAAAATTCCAGCTCTCAACCTTTATGGTCAATGTCACAAAGTTGGCAAAGGCCAGGAAAAGGCATTTCAGCACCCCCACCCACAATATAGTAGACCAGGGGTATCAAACTTGTGGCCTGCGGGCTGGATGCATCACGCACTGGCTACAGCAACCCCCATTTTAGGAAGGGGAAAAGGTTGTGATACGTCACATGATGAAAACGTGACAACATGAGTTTGACACCCCTGCAATAGACAGTTTGAGGTGAACATGCCTTCAGTTGAGTTACTTAAGCCAAAAATTGAATGGCCATTGTCAACAACCCTGTTGTTGCATATTGCAGAGGAGTTAGACTAAATTTACCTTCAACCGGATGCCTTGCTTATTGGTCAAATTAGAGATCCTATCATCTCTGGCTAACATGCCAATTTTCTTGATGGAATGGATTATAGTATTGGCAACTGGAATGGCTAGATTAAAGGATTTCCATGTTACTTTTCAATCTTAGCATAAGCCATAATGTAGTTGATCTGATTTTTGTATACTGTATTATTATATAATCATTGTGGTTTATTTAACTAATCATTATTTTATTTATGCTTTATTGAACCACAGACCATGGCTTATGACCAAATATGAATTGAGCCTATATTTCAAATCTAGGAAAAAAGAATCTTTATTTTCCTGCTTTAGTCTTTAAGTAGAAAATTTCCTTCCCTTCCCTTCCCTTCCCTTCCCTTCCCTTCCCTTCCCTTCCCTTCCTTTCCCTTCGATACCCTACCCTACCCTTCTCCTTCTCTACACTGCTGAAGGCAACTGCATATAAGGTTTAACACAGACTTTTAACATGTGGAAATTGGATATGAATAAGCTCTCCTTCCTGTGAAAAATGGAAATTATTTATAGAATCAGCTTTTCTAAGGGGAACTGAAAAAATGAATAAGCAGCAGAATTCAGTCAGTAAATTGTCTTTTTAATAAAAATTTTAAAAATTTTTCCCATCTTTCCAGTGGCACCAGCAGGTGGCAAGAATATTATAAAAACTGTCAGGATTATATACACTCAGATGGGAGGGAGACAGAGAATGAAAAGGATTGCCACCTAAAGGAATTCACAAAAGTTATCTGAGTACAACGACTATCAGGTTATTTGAGTGTAGGAGACAAGAAATAATTATTATACTGGGTTGCAGAACATGATATGAATACTAGATGGCAGCAAGGATTAAATGGATGTTAGCTCTTTGTTGACATCTACTGGATGCCTTGAACTGTGTAGCCCCATTCTGGTAGCCTTAGTCAAGTTGTGTGGACTTAGAGTTGCAAAGTTTGAGAAACACCGCATTAGACTATCTTCCCCAGACTTGGCAAATTGTTGGCTTCTGTAACCCTCTCTATCTAGTTCTGTTGCTAGTATAAAAGAACATAAATGAACATTTCTGGACATCTCACCAAATCAACACAAAAAAACACAACACCACAAAATTCTTCCTGATACCCCTTTGTCTGCTTTTTGAAGCATCTCTCTTAATTAGAAGTCCTATATAGCTTAAAAGTGGGCATCCTATTTTGCCACATTCTGGATTTCAGTTTCAAAGAAGACAATAATTTTCATGGTACAACTTATCCTTTTTACATGCCTTAACGCATAATTAACAAGTTTTGATCCTATCCTAAATGTCCTGCATTTATTCCCCAGCCATCTTACTTCCATGCGCACAGAAACACTGAACATTGTTCTGAGTCATGGGTGAATTAACCATGATTTGATGAATAAACTACAAATTGTCTGAACCAGACAATTAATTGGAAAATCCACCAAAACAGGGAGGAGAAACCAGCTGTCACCTTGTCAGAGAAATTCCACAGCAGTTTATTGAGCATTGAGCAGGAGGTTAGACTAGATGACCTTTGTGGTCAGTTCTCTCTTATGTAATTCTAAATTAATCCTCCAAAGGAACCTACTCCTCCTTAACAGAACAAACCCATTGCCATGATGTGGGTTTCTAAGTTTCTAAGTTCTTTAAGTTCTCTGTTTCAGATCTCTTTCTCAATTTCTAGGCCTCCACAGAGTCTTGCTGCTTTCATCAAAATAACCTTGGAAATGTCACTTTGGGAGGTCCAGCCTTTTGGTACATCTATGCTGCATCACAACACTTGTACAAAAGGGGTGTGGCTTGTGTCTTGATGATCGAATATCTCTTGTCCTCATTCTGCTCCCCTTTGAAGATGCCATGGATCTAACGCTCTCAGACATTCTATGGATCAGCACTCTTGCCCAATACTGAATAAAAATATTCTCGGACTTTTGGTGTATAGGTAGTCCTTGACTTACAACTGTTCGTTTAGTGACCGTTCAAAGTTACAACGGCAGTGAAAAAAGTGATCAGTGGTGAAATCCAAATTTTTTTACTACCGGTTCTGTAGGCATGGCTTGGTGGGCGTGGCTTGGTGGGCATGGCAGTGGAAGGATACTGCAAAATCTCCATTCCCACCCCACTCCAGGGGAAGGATATTGCAAAATCTCCATTCCCATCCCACTCTGGGACCAGCCAGAGGTGGTATTTGCTGGTTGTCCAAACTGCTCAAAATGTCCGCTACCGGTTCTCCAGAACCTGTCAGAACCTGCTGGATTTCACCCCTGCTTATGTCCATTTTTCACACATCCATTGCAAAGTTCCTGTGATCACATGATCAAAATTCAGACGCCTGTTAATGGACTCATATTTAGGACGGTTGCAATGTCCCAGGGTCATGTGATCAGCTTTTGTTATCTTCTGACAAGCAATGGAGAAGTCAGATTCACTTCGCAACCATGTGACTAACTTAACAACTGTAGTGATTCACTTAACAACAGAGGTGGTATTCAGCCCATTCAGCCCGGTTCGGGTGAACCGGTAGTTGCGACCTGCAGGTGGGCCTGGTGCGCCTACCTGCCCGGGGGCAATCCTGTCCTATATCGCTGTGTTTTTGACGCCGCACGCATTCGCGGACAGCGCACCCGTGAGTGAAGCGAGTGTGCTCGTGTGCACATTCACATTTCCAGTGCTGGGGGAACCTGTTGCTACAGTATGTGAATCCCACCCCTGCTTAACAACTGGTACAAGAAAGGTCATAAAATGGGCAAAACTCACTTAACAAATATCTCCTTTAGCAATAGAAATTTTGAGCTCAATTGTGGTCGTAAGTCGAGGACTACCGGTATCTTCATCATCAGACTGGTTTGTCTGTGGAGCTTCTCAGTTATCCAAATCATGGTTATCTCAAAGGTGCTCTTTTTTTTTTTCTTCAGAAAAAAAAACCTGAAGAAACTTCTCAGATGAGAAGCAAAACGTCTTCAAGGAAAAACAAAGAAAGTCCAGTTGCCTCTTGGAAAAAAAGCACCTTTGGGACATCAGATTGGTTCCCCCCGCTCCTCTCCCCCACTAAAACGTGCATCTCTCTTTTCCTTTGGAATAGCAGATTTGGTTTTCCTGGCAACATAGCCTGTTGTAGTCTCTTGGTGCTGATCCCATCAGATTTAGCAAATAGCCTGCTTTGCCCACAATGCTTCCTTCAAAGAGACACTTTGGTATCGGGCATGTCTAATGTGGCAGCTTTACTGTGGTTTGCAGCAAAGAACACCAACTCCAAAACCTGACGCACAGAGAGCTTGAAGGACGGGATAGTGAGACTCCTGTTTATTCCGATTGGTGTCCTCACAGGGCATCTTAAACTGGGTAGAAAGAAAGGAGTGATACTTGATAGTGTTGGATAGAGACAGTCTGTTCTGGGTTTTTTTCCCCCCTTTCCAATCAGTTCTTATTTGGGTTGATGAAAGAGTGTTTGCTTTAGATATCCTTTCAAAGCAGAAGAGACTTTTGGAAACATGGAGATATTGTGGCATTCTTGCAATTCACTGTTCCGTTACTTTTTGATCGTTTGCCATCTCCCTGGAAGAGAGATTGTAGAATTTTTTTCCACCACTGAGCTTTTTCAGTAATGGTAGTAATATCACCACCAAGACAGCATGCCCGGCCCTATTGGAAAATTGTTGTTTCCTTTAGAGAAATCCAGACAAATCCATCCTTTGTCTGTAATTGTGATATTGTGAAAATGGGCTTGGAGTGGACCCAGTTTTAATTTTTTTTAATTTAATGCCCCACCAAAGGCATTAAATGATCTTAATTATGTTCTGGGACAGGAAACTCTATACCTTTAAACGTGACCTGTCAGGTGTCTTGATTAGGAAATGGATCCGAAATGTTTTATAATATAAGAAATGAAAATGAAATTGGCTTCCTATAAAAAGCTTTGAGTGATATGAGAATATATTAATCATAGGGCATATTAGGTTGGTTAGTCACCTGTAAAGATAAAAGTAAAGGTTCCCCTTGCACATATGTGCTAACCGTTCCCGACTCTAGAGGGCAATGCTCATCTCCGTTTCAAAGCTGAAAAGCCAGCACTGTCCGAAGACGTCTCTGTGGTCATGTGGCTGGCATGACTAAATGCCAAAGGCGCAAGGAACGCTGTTACTTTCCCACCAAAGATGGTCCCTATTTTTCTACTTGCATTTTTTTTCATGCTTTCGAACTGCTAGGTTGGCAGAAGCTGGGACAAGTAACGGGAGCTCACCCCGTTACGCGGCACTAGGGATTTGAACCGCTGAACTGCCAACCTTTCGATCAACAAGCTCAGCGTCTTAGCCACTGAGCCTGTAGTTTACAGTTTATATAGATAGTCCTTGACTTATGACCATAAACAAGCCAGGAATTATGGTTGTAAGTCACTGCAGTTGTCAGATGACCAGAACTTTCCAGTGCTTTTGACCCTTAAGCAAATACTGAAGTCATTAAGTGAATGCAGCGATCATTAAACAAACACCATTAAGCCATTAAGCAAATACATTCATTTGAAATGAACAAAAAACATCATGAGTTGTGGTCACATGACTGCAGAAGCTACAATGGGTTGTAAAACTGACGCATCAACATGAGGTCATTTGACCATGGGGAGGCAGCACAACCCTTGATGGTGGCCAGAGATGCTTTATGGGCCTCTCTGTGGCCATTGTTAATTTGAACAGTCATAAAATGACTAGTTGTCATGCAAGATCTATCTGTATTTGGTTTTTCATTGTCTGTTTTTTATATTCTTTTGAACTGGTATTTGTATTACCCTTTTCCTTTATTCTTTTAAAATATATAATCCTCATTATACATATAAAAGTATATACACCCATGATGGCAAACCTATGGCACGCGTGCCACAGGTGGCACATGGAGCCATATCTGTGGGCACACGAGTTTTGCCTTAGTTCAGCTCCAGTGTATATACATGCACCGACCAACTGATTTTCGGCCTTCCAGGCCCATTGGAAGCCAGGAAACAGGCTGTTTCCGGTCTCCGGAGGGCCTCCGGGGTGGTGGGGAGGTCATTTTCACCCTCCCCAGGCTCCTAGAAAGCCTCTGGAACCTGGGAAGGGTGAAAAACAGGCCTACCGGGCCTACAGGACCAAAAGCGTGGGTCGCGTGGGGGGGGGGTTGCGTGCGCATGCACGGGGCACAATGAATTATGGGTATGGGCACATGCGCGCACGAACCCCCCCACCCCACTTTTGGCACACAACGGCAAAAATCACTGATATACACGTAGATATGTTGTGTTTTCAAATCAAAACAAAGCACATGAGAATGAAAGTGATGCACCCTTGGACATGTGCAGGACACATTTTAGAATATTTCTGAATGATTCATATGTTTGCCACATACAACTATGAAGCTCTAGATCATTTTCTTCAATGAATAATGAAAAGTATGTTTTTGATCCATTCGTTTAACTGGGTTCTCTTATCCAGTTTTAGGAACAATGTGGAGACAAGGTCTTGTTTAAGGGCATATTTATACAAAAATATTGAAAATTCGGAAGGATTCACAATCTTTTATGCAACTATATTTAGGATACTTATGTTCTGGTCTTGCATGTGACTCTTATTCATTGTAGCAGCAGATACAAAGGATGGATCCCATTACAGATCAAATGCTACAAGATGTGACAAGTTCAGATGAAGAACATACAAAGAACAGTTACAGGAATTAGGTATGTCTAGTCCAATGAAAAGAATGACAAGGGGAGACAAGGGGATAGCAGTGTTCCAATATTTGAGAGGCTCTTACAAAGGGGAGGGGGGGTGTCAAACTATTTTCCAAAGCACCAAAAAGCAAGACAAGAATCAATGGATGGAAACTAACTAAGGAGAGAAGCAATGTGCAAAATGCGGAATGCGAATGTGCAGAATGCGACTGCGCGGGTTGTGATGGGAGCATCCCAACACTCCCATGTTACACCCCTCCTGCGCGACTTGCATTGGTTACCGGTTGCCCTTCGGGTGAGGTTCAAGGTGCTGCTTATTACCTACAAAGCCCTCCATGGCCTAGGCCCAGGATATTTGTCGGACTCCCTGTAGCCCGCGACAATTCCCAATCGCCCAGTGCGTTCCCACAGACAGGGCCTCCTCAGGGTGCTGTCAGCCAGACAGTGTCGGCTGGCGACCACCAGGGGGAGAGCTTTCTCTGTGGACACACCCACCCTCTGGAACCATCTTCCTTTGGAGCGCCGAATGGCCCCTGACCTTCGCTTGTTCCGCCACGATTTGAAGACCTGGTTGTTCCACAGCCTGGACTGATGGGGGGGGGGGTTCTTAATGAATTTTAAATTGTTTTAAATTGGAATTTTAAGTTTATATTGTCTTTTAATGAGGAACTGTGCATCTTTACCGTTGTGAGCCACCCTGAGTCCTTGGAGATAGAGCGGCATATGTTAAGGATATTGTTGTTGTGTTACCAACCAGCAGAGTATAGAGCACAGAGAAACGTTGCTGAGAGCAAGGAATAAGAGATGTGCAAACTGGTTTATCAAAAATTTACTTTATAGTGAAAAAACAATCTCATAGTCTTTAAATAAATCCAAGTCTTTGCCAGTTAAATCAGTCCAGTGATACAAGGACTCTTCTTACCACACAAACAGTAGTTGGTTAGAATAACAAACTCACTCTGGTTCACAAACCACGATGGTAGCAGATCCATCCAACTGATGATAGCACAATGGTTGCAACTCCACACACAATGGTAGCTTATCATCAACTGAAATACTTTACAGTAGCTTTCTTAAATACGTTCACAACTAATTACAGCATGACTCAGCATTACAATGAATCAGCAGGAAAACTTTAAAGTCACACAATACATATTCCTATTAAAGTCACAGAACACATATATTACCTGGACAACTTGTTAGGCTCAAACCATATCCTAACAGCATATAAATTGCATTATCAATTAATTAATTAATTAATTAAAAAAAAAAAAAACCTGGAACTAAGGAGAAATTTCCTAACAGTGAGACCAATCTACCAATGGAATAGCTTGCCTTCAGAAGTTGTGGGTTCCCCATCACTAGAGGTTTTCAAAAAGAGACTGGACAGCCATTTGTCTGAAATGGTATCTGGTCTCCTGCTCAAGCATGGGGTTGGACTAGAAGCCTCCAAGGTCCCTTCCAACTCTTATTATTCTATGCACTATGTTCTATGACTCAAACTCAGAGAAACAGAGAAAAGAAGATAAGGAGACAGGGACTGGAGAAACTTGGTAGTACCACCTTGTAACTTTAGCAAGGCAAGTGTTGTCTATCACTTTCAGAAGTGCGAGACTAAGAATGTTACCCAACTTTTAAGTCTTTCATACCAATCTATTTTTTAAAAAAATTAAATATGCTTTCCTATGATCCTCTGGTGTGTGAAGGTGGTCAAAAAAAAAGAGGGGGGGGGAGATACCATATTTTTCGGCGTATAAGACGCAGCTTGGTTTTAGGGGAGGAAAATAGGGGAGGGGGGAATCTGCTTACCAGGTATTCATCTGGCTAGCGTCCTTAGTCTGGTCAGCTTCAACACATTAGTTGGCTGGTTTTTTAATCCCCTGCTTGGGGATAAAAAAAACAGCTTCTAAGGCACAGCTGAGAGGAAGCAGCAATGAGAAAAGCAGGCAAAGCAGGGCGGTGGGGAGATTGCTTCACTCAGCAAGCACCTAGTTAGGGCTGAAAAAAAGCTTCGAAAAAGCTACATTCAGAGTATAAGACGCACCCAAACTTTCAGCCTCTTTTTTTTGGGGGGGGGAAGGTGCGTCTTATACTCTGAAAAATACAGTAATTAAATGAAATACTAGGGTTCCTAACATAATGCCTAGAAGTGGTTAGTGTAGTCCAGGCCTCCTCTTTGCTGTTTGTTAGGATACTCCAGGCCTCCCATTACTTTTTACATTGTTGTAATTTTAAAAAACCTAGAAACCAGGACTGTTGCAAAGCAAAGTGCCAGCCACCGACATCATCTGAGCCAGTAAGATTTCTTAAACAATAAAACTTGATTTTTTGCAGTCCTCTGCTTTCATTAAAGATATACCAACTTCTCCAAAAGAAGACCAAATAAGCAGGAATAATGTTATGTGGCTGGGGAAGGGATGATGAGGGCGGACAGGAAGCATCCAATAAATCAGTGCTTCATAAAGATCTAGGCATGTCAACCATGCCAGCTGTTTTGCCTGTTTGATGCCACATTTGTGGGAGCGTTCATCACCAATTTTCAAAATCGCAAATCAGCTTGTCAGCATGATAAGCTTGGAGACTTCTGGTTTAATGAGCACAACATTGCTTTAAAATGTTCTTTATGTTTCATGTATCAGCCCTGTTTAATAGATTTTGGTAGACTCGTAGAACAGAGTAGATGGAACTAAAGTGCTCTAACACTCCAAACAAGCTTGTTAATTTGTAGGTCTCTCGGGAAGTGATCCATGGCGGGTCATGGATAATGCTGGGTTTCAAATTACCTTAGAGTCTGAGTTCTTTTGCTTTATCACACTGCACTATTCTGTTGACCTTTCTTATATTTTATGGTCCAAGGAAGAAATTTGTGTTTTTTCCCCTCCCTAGTCAGATGGTTGATTCTCAAGAGCGGAAAGGTTCAGTAAATGAAAAGCAGCAGAGGAACCAGAGAAACCTTCCCTTATGAAAATTGGTAGGCCAGATAGAGAAATCTTGCAAGTCACATCTAGATGATAAAAATGGGCTTTCCCTCCATTCTCTAAAGCTGGGATACATAACTTTGTTTAGACTGAATAACCTTGATTTGATTTAGTTTAATGGAAATTCAATTTAAATAAAATTAAATTAATGGCATACAATAAGTATGATCACGCCCACCGCATTTTATGGTTTCTTCTTCCTGCACTTTCATAGGAAACCAGGAAGAATTTAAGAGCATCTGCAGCTCTGGTCTCTTGACTGGGTGGGAGTTGTTTGGGAAAATCGCATGGGCATAGTGCATCAGAGTTTAACCAGAGTTAGCCTGCTGTTCTCCAAAGAAAAATGAAATCCCATTTCCTGCCATGTGTTAGTCCCCTTCATCCACGGTGCCTTTCCTTAAAATAATTGTTCCAGACAAGTCTTTGCACACTCCTGCAGAGAAGTGGTAAGAACTGTGTTAGTAATTTAAAATAACTTGTTTTCTGTTATGTCCTTATAAGGACATCCGCCCGGATTGGCTGCCAGCCACCCGGGCGGGAAAGTTTGAATCCCTGTCAGGGGGCGGTGCGTCTGCTGGAGCGAATATAAGGAGAGCTCCGGCAGCACACGGCCAGTCTTGCTACTGTTTCTTGGACTCAATAAAAGTTACTAATGTAACGAGCTGGTCACGTCTTCCTTTCCTGCGCCGATCTAACACTGGCGACGAAGGACTGAGAGAAGAACGAACCTCGCGGCACCAAGCCAACAAGACAAGACTCCGGCACCGGGAACTACAGTAGGCATTTCCAAAGGCATGGCATCCGCTGAAGTCACTTTGCCAGCTCTTGCTCCTTTCCGCCCAGGGAAGGACAAGTGGAAATCCTACGTAGTGAAATTCCGGCAATACCTGAGAGGCAACAACATCAGGGATGCCGATGATGACCGGAAGAAGGGCATCTTCCTGGCCAACTGCGGCTCCGAGGTCCTCGACATGGCAATCGATCTCGTAGCACCACGAGACATCGAAGAAGTGCCATGGACAGACCTGCTGCAAATCCTGGAGGACCACTATGCCCCAACAGGAACACCGGTGGCGAACCGTTTCACCTTCCATCAACGGGACCAGAAGGAAGGTGAGACGATCAAAGAATTCGTGGCCGCCCTACGCCAGATCGCAGCCAGCTGTGAGTTCGACCACGTGGACAATGCCATCGCTGACCGCGTGGTCTTCGGCATGAGGGACAGAGGCCTGCAAAAGAAATTCCTGAGCAGGAAGAAGCTCGTGCTCAAGGATGTGGTGGAGGAAGCCACCGCATCTGAAATCTCGGAGAAAGCAGCTGCCGCAGTAAGCAGAGCTAAGGGAATCCACAAGATTCGCTCCACAGAGCAATCATCAACAGAGGATTCCACGGCTGGATCCGAGTCGGAGGGAGAGTCCACCGTCCACAAGGTATCCAGACCCCCAAGGCGGGAAACCGCCCAACGGAACTACAAAGGGGAGCGCTGCGCCAGCTGCAGAGGGGACCATGCCAGAGCAACCTGCAAGTGGAGAGATGCGACCTGCCGACGCTGCAACAGAAGGGGTCACATCGCCGAAGCTTGCAGAGCTGAGGAACCAGCCCCAGAGCCCTCCAGCCACCGTCCCCGCGAGAATCGGAAGGATTACCAGAGGTCATCCAAACGGTCCTCTGGCCCTTCCAGACGCAGAGACGACGAATTTCCCCGGAGCGGAGCGGTCCACCAGACGACCATCGCTCACACGACATCAGACAGTGCCACCAAGTTCCATGTGACCATCCACGTGGAAGGAGCACCCTGCAAAATGGAGGTAGACTCCGGCTCGGTCTACTCCATCATGGACTGGCAGCAGTTGAAGCGCCTGCAACCCAGCATCACCAAGCGAGAGCTGAAGCCACTACACTCCAAGCTCGTCGACTTCGGGGGAAACCCCATCGGAGTGCTAGGAAGAGCCAACATCCGGGTCACCTACAAGCAGTTCGAAGGCAAGCTCGCCATCACCGTCGTAAGGGACAGCCGACCGAACCTGCTAGGAGTGGAGTGGTTCAAGGCGCTGGGGCTCTCAATCGAAGGCATCAACCAAATTGGCAGGAACGAACTCGACTACCTCATCGAAGAGTTCAAGGAAGTCTTCGATGGTAAGCTGGGGAAATTTGTGGGGAGGCCAATCTCCTTCAGTCTGGACAAGGGAATCACCCCAATTAGGCTCAAGCCCCGCCGAGTTCCGTTTGCCCTGCGGCCCAAAGTAGATGAGCAGCTGGATAAACTGATCGCCCAGGGCGTCCTGGAACCGATCGATCATGCTTCATGGGAGACCCCCATTGTGACCCCACTGAAGCATGATGGGTCTGTGCGCATCTGCGCCGACTACCGTTGTACCATCAACAAGGCGTTGGCACAGAGCGCATACCCAGTCCCAGTGGTGCAACACCTGCTGCATTCCCTGGGATCGGGATCAATTTTTGCGAAACTGGACCTGGCCCAGGCTTACCAGCAACTGCCAGTGGACGAAAAAATGGCGGAGGCTCAAACAATTGTCATGCACAGGGGGGCATTCAAATGCAACCGGCTCCAATTTGGAGTCAGCGCTGCCCCCGGCATCTTCCAATCCATGATGGAACGCCTCCTCCAAGGCGTTCCAGGGGTGGTGCCTTACTTCGACGATGTGCTCGTCTCCGGTGACTCAAGAGCTCAACTCCTTGAAAGGCTCAGGCTTGTCCTGCAGCGATTCAAGGCCAAGGGCTTGAGGGTCAGGCGGGACAAGTGCATCATAGGAGTACAGGAAGTCGAGTTCCTGGGCTACCTCATTGATAGCACAGGCATCCACCCCACCAAATCAAAGGTGGAAGCAATCCATGAAGCTCCAAGCCCAAAAAACAAAACGGAGCTTCAGGCATTCCTTGGGTTGCTCAACTTTTATGCAATCTTTCTAAAACAGAAAGCCACAGTTGCTGAGCCACTTCACCGCCTGCTGGGGAAATCGGCATCCTGGAAGTGGGGCCAGGAAGAGGAAGCGGCATTCCGAGCCATAAAGGGACTATTGACGTCCAAAAGCGTCCTCATCCAATACAGCGAGACGCTCCCCATCAAGCTGACCTGCGACGCGTCGCCATACGGGGTGGGGGCAGTCCTCAGCCACGAGCTGCCCAACGGCACGGAAGCCCCCATCGCCTACTTCTCAAAAACCATGTCCGGCGCAGAGCGGAACTACAGTCAGCTGGACAAAGAAGCCCTGGCCATCGTGGCAGGAGTGAAGCGCTTCCATGAATATCTCTATGGAAGACGCTTCACCATAGTCACCGATCACAAGCCACTCCTGGGACTCCTCGCAGGCGACCAACCCACCTCGACCTTCATGTCCCCGCGGATGACGAGATGGGCCATCTTCCTGGCCGGCTACTCCTATAGGCTTGTGCACCAGCCAGGCGCAGCCATAGGAAACGCCGACGCACTCAGCAGATGCCCATCGAAGAACCCGGTGGAAGACCCAGCCCCCACGCTCCATCTATTCCACATAGATGACGACGCCAGCTGTCCAGTCTCCTCCGCAGATGTGGCCGCGCACACCCAGAGAGACCCCACCCTCCGCCAAGTAAGGTCCTGGATCCTCAGGGGGTGGCCAGCGAAACAGACGGAAGAGAGGTTCAGCCCGTTCACCAGGAAACAGACGGAGCTGTCCACCATAAAGGGCTGCCTACTATGGGGAGACAGGGTGCTGATCCCAAGCACTCTGCAACGGCGGACGCTAGAGACACTGCACAACAGGCACCAAGGCATCGTCCGCATGAAGGCCCTGGCACGGAGTTACGTCTGGTGGCCCTCACTGGACAGAGACATTGAACAATGGGTCTCCAGATGTGACCCGTGCCAAGAAGTCCGCCCAGCACCGCCACAATCTGAAGTCATGAACTGGGAGACCCCCAGCAACCCATGGTCGAGGGTCCACATCGACTTCGCGGGCCCAATGCAAGGGCGGCACCTCCTCATCGTGGTAGATGCCTTCTCCAAGTGGCTCGAGGTGGTACCCATGGCATCTACCACAACAGAAGCGACGATCCGAGCCCTGTGCCGCCTGTTTGCCACACACGGACTACCGGACGTGCTGGTCTCGGACAACGGCCCCCAGCTCACATCCCTGGCCATGGAGGCCTTCCTGGCAGGACTGGGCATCCGCCATGCCCTCTCCGCTCCGTACAGGCCGCTGGAAACGGACAAGCGGAACGGATGGTCCGGCTCACAAAAGAAGCCCTCACCAAGATGGGCCCGGGAGACTGGCAAGAACGCATCGACAACTTCCTCCTCACCCAGCACATCATGCCGCATGCCACCACCCACAAGAGCCCGGCCGAACTCCTGATGGGCAGAAGGTTGAGGTCACCCTTGGACCGGCTGCACCCCCAATACAGCCCGGAAGTGACCGCAACCGCCAGCCGCCCGCTTCGCGCCTTCAGCAAAGGAAATTCAGTTTTCGCGCTGAATTTCAACGGCTCTCCTAAGTGGCTGAAGGGGAAGATTGCCAGCGCAAGCGGCCCCAAATCCTACACCGTCGAGTTGGAAGATGGACAGGTCGTGAGACGTCACATCGACCAACTCCGGAAAAGGTGGGGGGGAGCACACGAAAACCAGCCTGACGAGGTAGGCCTACAACACCCAGACGAGGTAGGCCTGCAACACCCCGGCGAGGTAGGCCTACAACACCCAGACGAGGTAGGCCTACCACACCCCGGCGAGGCAGAGCAACGCCATCCCGACGAGGTCGGCCCAGCACACTACCAGGCACTGTCACGTCGGCAGTGCAGCAAGGTAGACCGGGGCCAACCGCACGGGGGATGGCAACACCAACCCGACCAGGTGGGCACCCGGCACAGCAGGCCCAGGGACCCCCGACCCAGCCCGCAGGTAGACCGGGACCTGCCCAGAAGGGGAGCACCGCACCCCACCAGTGAAGGAAACCCACGGCAGCCCTACCAGGGAGACCTCAACGCAAGGCGAGTAGACCGGGGACCGTCGCAGATGGGCACACCACAGCACATGGGCGAGGGTGGCACACGACTCCCCGGTGAGGGGGACCCCCGCCCAACGCAAGAAACAACCCGGCAACAACAACCCAACCCAGACGACCCCAACCACCAACAGGCGGTAGACCAGGGACTAGGGGGAAGGGAAAGCCGACAACAACCCGGCCAGGGAGGCCTGCGCCACCCCGGCAGGGGAGACCTCCACCAGCCCGAGGAGGAAGCCCCACAACGACACCCCGACCAGGTCGACCACCACCAACCCGACGGGGAAGGCCAGCGCCAGCCCGGCAGAGGAGACCTGCGCCACCCCTGCAAGGTCGGACACCGCTACCCAAGCCAACACCACCCACAGCGAGCAGACCGGACCCAAGGGCACCGGCCCGAACCACCCTCCGGACCACAGCGAACCGGGCCGCAGCAGAACCACAGCCACCGGGAGACCAAGGAAGAGCAATGTCAGCCGCCCGAGACTCAGACGCCCTTCCCGGGTCGAGACCGAACAGCACCGCCGAGGCGAAAGATCCACAGGCCAGGAGGAAGACCACCAGAACCAGCCATCCAAGGTCTGCGGTCCGGCCGGAGGCGCTGAGGGTGACCCCGCACACTCGCCAGCCGAACCGAGCCCGGTTCCGGGGAAGGAGCCAGGAGCCACAGGAACCCCGTCCGTCCAGGGCGGGGACGCGGAAGAAATGAGACTGCGCAGGTCAAGTAGGGTGCCTAGGCGTCCTACGTACCTGCGGGACTACGTCACGCTTATTGACGAACTCTGAACGTTTTTTTTGGACTAGGGGGGAGGAGTGTTATGTCCTTATAAGGATATCCGCCCGGATTGGCTGCCAGCCACCCGGGCGGGAAAGTTTGAATCCCTGTCAGGGGGCGGTGCGTCTGCCAGAGCGAATATAAGGAGAGCTCCGGCAGCGCACGGCCAGTCTTGCTACTGTTTCTTGGACTCAATAAAAGTTACTAATGTAACGAGTTGGTCACGTCTTCCTTTTCTGCGCCGATCTAACATTTTCCATTTTAGATTTGATGGACAAAGCACTTGAAAGAAGATTTGGGACTTTGTTATTACATATATTTTGACAGATAAGAGAACCTTACACGCACAAAGATGGAAAGGCACACTAATTCCCACAAAGAAAGAGTGGCTGGCAAGGGTGATGGAATTAGTAGAGATGGTGAGAGTGTTTGTTTTAATTAAATTTAATTTAATCTAGTTTTGCTTCTACTTTTGGACTTTTGCTCAATACTGGAAAAAAAATGAAACACTGACTTTAGATTTTGAGGATTAGAATGAGTTTGGCATTGTAGAAATGGCGTGAAATATTGTGAAATGTCAAGCATTGTAATTTTTTTGTATTTTACTGTACTGAAAAGAAGTCAGAAGTCACCACTTTCTCTCTCCTCCTCTGTACTTTTTTCCCCCTCTTAGTTTACTTTTGTTTTGTTTTTTCCTGTATTTTTATTTTATAATGAAACTTCATTTTAAAAGTAATTTTAAAAAGCAATTTAGAGTAACTCTGAGCCCTTCCATACATAAGGGAAATCGGATCATTCTTCACCTGCCTTTCTGTGGTCATCTTGGATAGCCTGATCTATGAACTCTGCAAATTCACAAGTTTGGCTCCTTGTTCTGCTCCAGAGGAAAAGCTACTTTGATAGCTTCACAGGACTTCCTGTTGTGATGGATAGCATGCTTTTCACTGGTGTCTTATCTCACCTCCGGGATTTTTCGCCCTTCCTTGGCTTGGCTTAAACCCAGTGGTTGGGACAGGGCTTTTCTGCTTTGGATTTATGTGCATGGGATTTATGTTCAAACACCACAAGGGACAACGGATTCCTTCTGTTTACCATGAGCATCCATGGGTCACTGTTTTTATCTGTGGCTGCCTTTAAATTGAGTCCTAGGTAAAAAAAAACAAAAATAACCAAACACTACCACTGCATAACTGACCTCTGCCATATGGCTATTGTAGGAAATTAAAACCTATTCCTCTCCTAGAAAAATGAAATATTTTAGTAAATATTAAAAGGGCAGAATATTTCCCCTAAAAGGGAGGCAGAAACTCAGCCCCCCTCCCTTTGTTAATGGGCCATTAAGGCCTGGGCTAGTCTATTCTACATAACAAAGATCTACCTCCTTCAGGCAGAGCCATTTAATTGCCCTTCATTGCATCACCCAGCAAGATTCAACCAAATTTAACACACAGACAACCTAAAAAGCTAGCTATGACCTTTGACAGCAACCAATCAGGATACTCTTCCTGTGCCCCAGGAAGTTCAAAGCCAAAGAGGGTATAAAACCCAGGGACTCTCAGCATCTCTTCCCTTTTTTTCATCCAAGATTTTTCACTTCCATGAATCCAGTGTCTTTTTCCCCACTTGAAACTGAATCCAGAAGGAAATTTCTTCCAACACTATAAATATATATATTTGTATTTATTCTTCAGAATACCTGCTAAGATAAAGGAGGTAGATGGGCAGTTATCTTGTGTAGGACATGAATTTCCAAGGGCACAGATCCAATTGCAAATGGTATGTCTCAGCCTTAGCAACTTTTATGATGGGTGGATTTCAATTTTCCATGCCCGCTGGGGAATTCTGGGAATTGAAGTCCACACATCTTAATGTTGCTGAGGTTGAGCAACACTGATCTAGTGTAAAAGTCACTGTTCTCTGCTTATCATGGACCGGTGCCTGTTTCCGCTAACCTCGACCAATCTTTGTTGCTTATACAAATGAATTGCTTTCAGAACTTCTTTTGAGGTCTATTACACAGATATTTCCAAAGGCGCTTCCCATTGCAGAGCTGCAGAAAAGAGCTGCTTAAAACTGCTCTGAGTTCCCAAAATGGGAATTGGCATTCAGCACTGTTTGTCCAACAGCCCCAGAAGTGGCTGCTATGTCTGCAAAACAAGAAGACCAAAAAAAAAAAAAAAAAAAAAAAAAAAAAAAAAAAAATCTGCTGAATCAAGAAATCATTTTCCCCAGGAAAAAAACAAAAAAACAAAAAACTCCTTGACAGTAATTTCTTGCTCATTATGATGGGTCTTAGCAAATTACAAGAACAGGGTTTTGGTATAGAGTTGTAGTCACACGAACTGAAGAGGGGTGGAAACACACGTAGGCAAAGGATTTTGTGCAGGGCAGACAGAATTTTTCATCTCCTAGACCCGTGATGGTGAACCTATGGCACGTGTGCCACAGATGGCAAATGGAGCCATATCTGTGGGCATGCGAGCGTTGCCCTAGCTCAGCTCCAGCACGCATTCGTGTGCCAGCCAACTGATTTTCGGGCCTTCCGGGTCCACCAGAAGTTTGGAAACGGGCTGTTTCCGGCCTCCGGAGGGCCTCTGGGGGCGGTGGGGAAGGCTGTTTTTGCCCTCCCCAGGCTCCTAGAAAGCCTCTGGAGCCTGGGGAGGGCAAAAAAACAGGCCTACTGGGCCCACCATACTATCGCATGCCAAAAGTGGAGGGGGAGGTGTCACACATGCATGCTGGGGGGGGGGGTGGAGAGGGCAAGGCAGATTGAATTATGGGTGTGGGGACGCACGAGCATGACTCCCCTGCTCTCTCCCTGCTTTTGGCATGCAACGGCAAAAAAAGTTAGCCATCACTGTCCTAGACTTTTATGCCAATAATTATTATTTATATTGTGGATTATTAGATGAATGATGTTCTTCTCTGTGGCTGTTGGTTAACAACAATACATCTGGCCAGTAGCTAAAAGCAGGGGCATCCATGGCAGGGGACGTCAAGAAACAAAAGACTAGAATTCATTAACTTCTAGTTTCTAGCCTCATGCTTTAATCACGTGTAGAAATTTAGCACCCACCTCTGTCCTAGAAGAATGAAATATTTTAGGAAATATTAAAAAGGCAGAATATTATGTTTCCCTGAATGAAAAAAGGAGAAACATGTTTTAAAGACAAAGCAGCTCCCTGCCACCCCCCCCCCCCCCACCTTCAGCTCCAGGGTGATGGGATTAAGACATGGCCCTCAGGACATGATAGGATTAGCCCTCGACCCATCTAGCAACAGAACTCACCACATGGCATCTGGGGAGATTGCATCACTCGGCAAGATTCAACCAAGCATGGGAGTCTGACAACCAATCAGAATACATTTCTTACACAGGAACAGGAAGCTCCAAGGCGGGGCCCAAGAGAGGGTATAAATCTCAATCTCTCTCCCTCTCCCTCTCCCTCTCTCTCTCTCTCTCTCTCTCTCTCTCTCATATGCTCTTTTTTTTCTCCCAGGACCTCAAACCATGTGGTCCTGTCCACCATTAAACCATCTTTCCAATCAGTCTCCATGTTTCCAGTGTGTTTCTTCCCACTTGGAACTGAACCCAGACGGACATTTCTTCCAACACATGACACCAAAGTTGCTCTCTCTAAGGAGCTAGCCATTCCTAAACCTTATATCTGCTTTAACAAAGCACAATTGCTCTCTTCCGCCCATATACTATATCCAAACAAATAAACCTTATTGTGGCTTAAGGTGATGGTTGTTTCATACGACAAGCTCAGAGCTAGATTCCCACAACAGACTGAACTATGGGCTATTCAGATCTTTTGAGCTTTTTCTACAGCATTTTGTGAAGCCTGCAGTCCACAAAGATTTCCATCTTTCACTTTGTACTTTTGTGCTAATCGTTCCTGACTCTAGGGGGCGGTGCTCATCTCCGTTTCAAAACTGAAGAGCCTGCACTGTCTGAAGATGTCTCTGTGGTCATGTGGCCAGCATGACTAAACGCCAAAGGCTCATGGAACGCTGTTACCTTCCCACCAAAGGCGGTCCCTATTTTTCTACTTGCATTTTTTAATGTGCTTTCGAACTGCTAGGTTGGTGGAAGCTGGAACAAGTAACGGGAGCTCACCCCATTACATGGCACTAGGGATTCGAACCGCTGAACTGCCGACCTTTTGATCGACAAACTCAGCATCTTAGCCACTGAGCCACCGCGTCCCTTGTACTTTTGTACATGCACTTAAATCATACATAGAACAGAATGCTCTGTCTAGCAGTAAAACAGATATGAACAGTTTTTGCAAAGGAACTTGTTGGCTCATTCATATCAAAGAAGAAAGACAGCTGAGTAAGAGGAAAGTAGTTCCATTTATATCAACATTTAACTTTATTTTACAAAGGAAGTTGAGAAGCTATTCACATCCTGGCCCACTCAGAGGCCCAGGCAATGCCCTTCTCACTTCATCCTCACCGTTAGTGCTTCCTGCATGAATTATCTCTGCTTTCCTGTTGGCAGGAACTGAATTCCAACTGGTACAAAGGCTTGGAACAGGATATAAACAGGAAACGTCATCCAGATGACGCCACGGGCCTCTCAGCTCTGGGTGAGCAGGTTCCTGTGCTTTGCTCCGGTGTGCAATGCTTATGAGTGTAGACCTGGAAGATGCTGAAATGTTAAGTCTGCAAGCAAAATATATTTTTTAAAAAAAGAAGAAGAAGGTAGCAGTATAATGTGGATGAAGGGAATTAATGAAATCATTTTCTCCAAAATTCTGTGAGATTCACATTTATCATTTGAACAAGTACAGATTATGGTTGTCTTGTTGTGTAGGATGGCAATGCATACTATACTGAACATACCTACCAGATCTTCCTATTTGAGTGGCACTAAGGAACCTTGTTTGAAAGTATAGTGTTCTTTGTCTATGCTCATTTTTTGGCATTCTGGGTTCTTTAACATTAATCACAGAAGCAATTTACTGTGCTTTCACTGCAGATGCTTGCAAGATAATAATAATAATAATAATAATAATAATAATAATAATAATAATAATAATAATAATAATAATAATAATAATTTTATTTCTATACCGCCCTTCTCCCGAAGGACTCAGGGCGGTGTACAGCCTATTTAAAGCACAAAGACAGACATCAATTTAAAAATAACTAAAATTATTAAATAATTTCGGCTCAGATTTAAAACCCCCAACATTTAAAACACCCAATTTAAAATTTACATTGATAGCCCAGCCTGGCAGATGCTTGCAAGCAAACACCTTACCAGACTGGAGTCTGACACCATACGTAATAACTGTGCCTTTTCTTTTTCTTTTTTCTTTCAAATGTAACTTAATAGAAATAAAGCAACAAAATTAGGTGCTAAGGCTGCAATTTAACACTCTTGAGAGAAAGCCAAATTGAACTCTTTGGCACTTATTTACCTGAATAAGCACAGCTCAGATTAGACTGTGTTTTTATAGGTGACAGTTTAAAGGTGGGCAACAATTATTTCTAAATCTACATTGTGCCATATCATTTTTCCCTACATTAGGGGAAAAAAACAACCCTAGCAGGTCACCATCTGAATATAACAGAACTGTCTTATTTTAAATTGTTTTTGTTAATTTTACCTTCTGCTCTGATTCCATATAGCAATAGCACTTAGACTTATATACCACTTTATAGTGCTTTTACAGCCCTCGCTAAGCTGTTTACAGAGTCAGCATATTTCCCCCAACAATCTGGTTCCTCATTTTACCCACCTTGGAAGGATGGAAGGCTGAATCAACCTTGAGCCTGGTGAGATTTGAACTGTCAATTTGCAGGCAGCCCGCAGTCAGCAGAAGTAGCCTGCAGTACTGCATTCTAACCACTGCGCCACTGTGGCTCAATATGAACATAGAATTCAGATAATCAGACTCTCGGCCAGATAGAGATTTTATGCAACGTAAACCTTGTAATTTTTATATTCTTCATATCTTGTTCCAAACCACCCAGCATTTTCCCCCGAAGACATTATTAGGAATGTTACTGCCATGCATCTGTTGTAGTTTTAATTCCTCATGATTTAATGTTTTTAAACTAGAGTGAAACTGCAACTCACCATTTCCCATTCCTTTTTTTTTTAATGTTGCTCATGTTAAAAGGGAAACTGTGTGATGAGTATGCCTGCTAAAAGTTTAATCTGAGAGTTTTCTTAATAAATTCAAACATCGTTAAAACTAAGAATAAAACTATGTAGCAAAATACCCTTCTCTTCTACAGATGGCCTCTAACCGATGTGAGGGAAAATTAACAAGAAACTATGAACATTTTATTGAGGTAACTGTAATAAAATAGTTGATTAAAACATTAGATTATTTCTAAGATTTTTTAAAAAGATTTCCTATCCTTCAAACCAACATCTAAGGATGATCAAGGTGATACCTCATAATATTGTGCATGTTACATCTCCTTTACACACACATTTTCTCTGCTAAAACCTGGATATATTACATATTTGTTAAAATAAAGTAAATAGCAATTGCCCAGAGTGACACAGTACTCATTGCTGGAACTGCAATCAGTCAGGAGATTAACATTTTCATCCCCTCCAGGGATGTTGATCAATATACGTTTTCCAAAGCCATTATTTGAATTAGGAGGAAATCATCTTTGTATTTCCATATGTACCTTAACGGTCAGGGATGCAGACATAAACTGTGGTATCCCAAAATTGCCACATTTCATTTATGAAATAGGAAAGGATGAAAGATTCCACAGAAGAGATTAGTCTCAGCATCTTAGTAACCTTTGGAAAGGTTCAAGTTTCTCAACATGAGGCCAGCTGTTTCCAGCTGAGAGAGCATATTTGCCCCAAGAGGAAGGATGAATGCTGAATCATGATTCACCGTGGTTTTTTGATTTTTTTTTTTAATTAGACTGCTTCAGTACTTCAGAGAAATGAGAAGCAAAAGCAAGAAACCACAGGCTGAGGGTAGGTCAAAAAGAACTCCTTCAACTTTGGGGAATATAAGACGCTTCCCTATGCAAATACAGCTATTTCATTGATCCCTCGGGTAGGAGGTTCTTAAGAATTCAGTCACAGGTTGTTGGTTTTTTTAGGCCTATCAAAAGATGCCAGGGATTAAACCTAGTGAGTATCCTTTCACTGAACTATGGATTTCTGAAGGATATGTATAGCTCCTCCTGATACCTCCTGCTGAAGAGAAGGACTAGGGGAGACATGATAGCAGTGTTCCAATATCTCAGGGGTTGCCACAAAGAAGGAGTCAAACTATTCTTCAAAGTACCTGAGGATAGAACAAGAAGCAATGGGTGGAAACTAATCAAGGAGAGAAGCAATTTAGAACTAAGGAAAAATTTCCTGACAGTTAGAACAATTAATAAGTGGAACAACTTGCCTGCAGTTGTTGTGAATGCCCCAACGCTGGAAATTTTTAAGAAGATTGTCTGAAGTGCTGTAGGGTTTCCTGCCTGGGCAGGGCGTTGGACTAGAAGACCTCCAAGGTCCCTTCCAACTCTTGTTACTCTATTCTATTCTATTCTATTCTATTCTATTCTATTCTATTCTATTCTATTCTATTCTATTCTATTCTATTCTATTCCTCATGTCTTCCAGTCTGGCATTTATCATTTCCTATGCATACCCTCTACTGTCAATCATGGCAGCATGTCTGTCAGATTGGTTTGAAAGTCAGAACTTGAAATACAGGTAATCCTCGACTTACAACAGTTTATTTAGTGACTGTTCAAGGTTACAACAGCACTGAAAAAAGTGACTAATGACTGTTTTTCACACTTACTTATGACCACTGCAGCATCCCCATGGTCATGTGATGAAAATTCAGATGCTTGGCAACGGCTCGTATTTATGACAGTTGCAATGTCCTGGGCTCTCGTTGATCCCTTTTTGCGTCCTTGTGACAAGCAAAGTAAATGGGGAAGTCAGATTCACTTAACAACTGTGTTACTAATTTACCAACTGCAGTGATTCACTTAACAACAACTTGGCATGGAAGGTCATAAAATGAGGCAAAATTCACTTAACAAATGTCTGGTTTAGCAACAAAAAAATTTGGGCTCATTTGTGGTCCTAAGCCCAGGACCACCTGTACCCCTTTCAAACAGGTGCCCTCCAGATCTGTTGGGGTACAAACTAAGGTAACTCAGCACAGCAGTAAGGATTTTGGAAATCTAAATCCAACAGAACTGAAGGATATCAGGTTTGGGAATAAATAATTTATCTTATTTAAGTGTAAGGAATAGATATGAACCTGTGGCTCTCTTGATGATAGTGAAGGAACTTAGGAATTTTGCTTTAGTAACCACACCTAGAGCAGTGATGGCTAACCTTTTTGCCGTCACATGCCAAAAGCGGGGAGACCACAGTGAAGTCGCCCATGTGTGTGCCCACACCCATAATTCAATGACCCCCGCCCCTGCGCATGTGCGGCCCCCTCCCGCTTTTAGCATGTGATGGCACAGTGGGCCCAGTAGGCCCGTTTTTCACCCTCCCCAGGCTCCAGAGGCTTTCTAGGAGCCTGGGGAGGGCAAAAACGGCCTTCCCCACACCCCAGAGGCCCTCCGGAGGCCGGAAACAGCCCATTTCCCAACTTCCGGAGGGACCGAAAGGCCCAAAAATCAGCTGGCTGGCGCACATATGCATGCTGGAGCTGAGCTACGGCAATGCTCGCATGCCCACTGATACAGCTCCGTATGCCATCTGTGGCACCCATGCCATAGGTTTGCCATCACGGACCTAGAGGTTGGTGAATTCTCCACTCATTCAATATGCTGATTTAAAACACTGTATTATCTTGCCTTTTTCCCCCAACAGGAAAGCAAGGAGCAACCAATGAGAAACAACCAACTCACCTCTGTTGCTGAATTGCATTTTGAAAAACTTGTTAATCCCTGCTTATATACATATATGCCTCCTAGCTTTCTCTCTTTGCTTTAAGGTATGCCTTTAATAAGCCAATTAAACTCATCTTTCTGATTTAAGTGCTTCAGGGGATGAAGGAAAAAATAATTCTCTCCAAGGCATTTGCAGAATGCAATTAATGATGTTGTAATTGACCTTAATGCATCACCCTTGAGAAGGCGGCACGAAAAACTCATACATCAAGAGAAGTTCGGTTTTATTTATTAACTGAAATGGCTATTCAGGGGTCTAAAAGCTTTAAATAAATCTGAAGGGTTCGTTAGGTAATTAGCAATGCTGTCCTAAAAATACAGACATTGATCGTTGAAATATATATTAATGTTAGTAGTACTCAGGGGTGCCTCCTGAACCATGGTGGGGGGGGGCATTTTTGCCCTCTCCAGGCTCTGGAGGCTTTCCTTGAGCCGCCAGGAGGGCAAAACAACCTCCCCAGGCCCTCTGGAGGCTGAGAATGGGCCTTCCCGAACTTCCGGTAGGCCCATTTTTTGCCCTCCCCAAGCCTCCGTGCGCATCCTGCACTTACCTGCATCCAAAACAGACCATGTGGGGACTCCTGGGAGGGGTGGGGTGGGCGGGGCCAGTCAGGAGTGGGATTTGGGGGTTCTCTGAACTGCACAGAATCTTAGCTAGAGGTTCTCTCAAACCTCTGAGAACCCCAAGCAGCCCACCTCTGGTAGTACTGTATAATCCACTACAGACCTCGTATTGTCTGTTTCAATGATTCAGATTCTATCCTTTGAGTTGCTTATGACTAGTTGTCTTTAGATTTTAAATTTTTTTATTTTTATGATAACACAATATGACTGACACAAAACACACACACACACACACACACACATATATATATATATATATATATATATATATATATATATATATATATATATATATATATATATATATATATATATGTAGGTCTTTGGTTATATATATATATATATATATATGCATATTCTTTCTAGCCAGGTTTTACCTACGTAAACTAGGTTGTTCTGCAGCTCTGGCTGTGTGAAATCTCATTCACAAGCTTCAGAGCTTTTTTTCTGTTGACAAACTGCAACTCTGCGTTGCTCTCTGGGAGACTCAGATAGCTATTTCTGCCTTATAAGGCTTCGTCGGTGAGCCACACCCACTTCTCAGATATTCCCCCTGTAAAGGTACAATGTGTCTTTTTCTTTTTCGTAGGCTTTTATGTGCATATTCTTTCTAGCCAGCTGCAGAACAACCTAGTTTATGTAGGTAAAACCTGGCTAGAAAGAATATGCACATAAAAGCCTACGAAAAAGAAAAAGACATATATCTATATATCTATCTATCTATATCTATCTATCTATCTATCTATCTATCTATCTATCTATCTATATATCTTTTTACAGCTATTTCGTGGTGGCCATCTTCTAATATTTACATTCTCCCCCGATTCCCTTTATACTATTCATTTTCTTCTTATCCCTTTCTCTTTTAATTACATTATACTTCTTAACAATCATATTGATTTTATACATTCTATACATTATCATATTTGTTCTTTCCATTTTCAACTTCACCCCTATTTTTATTATCCATTATTTCTAGTCTCTAGCCATTTATACCATTTGTTCCAGATTATATAATATTCCGTATCTTCTTTTTCTTTGATTTCTTTTGTTAATTTGTCCATCTCGGCACATTCTAGGGTTTTTTAAATCAATTCTTCTTCTGTTTTCCCTTTTCCAATTTTGTGCGTATGATATGCGTGCGGCTGTTACAATATGTAAAATCAAATATATTATTTCTTTGGTATATTTTTCGGTAAATATTCCTAATAAGAATGTCTCTGGTTTTCCATCAATAGGTTGCTCTGTTATTTTTTCTAACCATTTCTTAATCTTAGCCCAAAATTTTTTTACACCTGGACACGCCCAACAAAGATGATAATACGTTCCATAGCTCTTATTGCATTTCCAACATACTGGAAAATTATTCGGAAACATCTTTGCAAGTCTAGCCAGGGGAAGATGCCACCTATAGAACATCTTCAACTGGTTTTCCTTGTATGCCATGTGAACATAGTTAATTTTGTATTTATTTGCCACATTGTTTCCCATCTCTCCAATTATATTGTATGATTAAATTTTTTTGCCCATTTGATCATTGTACCTTTAACTACTTCCTCTTCCATTTTATGTCACAGTAAAAATTTGTATATCCTACTAATTAATTTCTTTTTTTTTTAATTTTTTTTTTTTAAATCTAGAAATTTGTGGGTGGGTAAGACTTAACCACTACTCCAAACAGACTCTCTATGGATAACTAGAGAGTGAAAAGGTTGGGGATGAGAAAATGCCATTAGAGAGCTGCTGTAGAAGCCCAGGCTTACTCACTGATGTTGAAAGAAACTAATTAGGAAGAATTGTCCATGGATTCCCTCATCTTAAATGGAAGGATAACTTTTTCAAGATGAGGGGTAGTAAAGAAGATAACTTTAGGTAGGTAGAATTTATTTATTTATTTATTTATTTATTGGTTCGATTTATATGCCGCCCTTCTCTGGAAACTCAGGGTGGCTTACAATGCGTTAAGCAATAGCCTTCATATTTTTGTATATACCTGCTTAGTAGGGCTTTCGCCCCCCCCCCCAAAGCGGTGTTCTTTTTTATACAAAGTCAGCTTATTGCCCCCACAAACCAGGTCCTCATTTTACCTACCTCGAAAGGATGGAAGGCTGAGTCAACCTTGAGCCTGGTGAGATTTGAACTTGCAGTAATTGCAGGAAGCTGGTGCTACTTAACAGCACTTTAGTCTGCTGTGCCACCAAGGCTCCTTGGTGAATGAGACTTTATTCCCAATATTAAGGAATGGATTCAAGATATGGGTCTGTTACCTATTTTTGAAAAGTCTTTACTATGTCTTTTTATACTTTTTTATTTCTTTTTTAATCACTATAATTCAGGGGTGAAATTCAGCAGGCTCTGATAGATTCTGGAGAATTGGTAGCGGAAATTCTGAGTAGTTCAGAGAACCGGCAAATACTACCTCTGGCTGGCCTCTGGAATGGGGTGGGAATGGAGATTTTGCAGTATCCTTCCCCTGACACACCCACCAAGTCACACCATGCTTACCAAACCATGCCCACAGAACCGGTAGTAAAAAAAATTGAATTCCCCCACTGCTATAATTTATATTGATGTTTTATTAGATAACCATTACTAGAGAGGGAGTGCAATTGCTTATATTTTCACAATTTAAATAAAACATAAAATTTAAGCTACAGTGAAGGCACCAGGCTAGAAACTTGGAGACTGTGAGTTCTAGTCCTGCCTTAGGCATAAAGCCAGGTGGCTGACCTTGGGCCAGTCCCTCTCTCTCAGCCTAGGAAGGAGGCAATGGCAAAACACTTCTGAAACCATGCCAAGAAAACTGCAAGGACTTGTCCAGGCATTCACCAGGAGTAAAAACTGACTTGAAGGCAACCCCCCCCCCCCCCAAAAAAAACAATAAAGCACCAACTCACAATTAAGCAATCACGTTTAGCAGGTGGTGGGAGCCTTGCCCAAGCACTGTGTATTGAAGTGAAAGTGAACACTTCATCCTATCCCATTTTTAAAAATCTCTTGAGTTCTGTCACACTCATTCATTCCCAGTTCCTTCCCTATTAAATATGTGATGTAGGCATAAAAGTAGATAAAAACCTTTGATCTATTACAACAAGCAAAATTTTTGACCTCCAATATAATCTTTATAATTCATATTTAATAATTAGTATAACAGAGTTGGAAGGGATCTTGGAGGACATCTAGTCCAACCTCCTGCTCGAGCAGGAGAGTGTATACCAGTGGTGGGTTGCCCCCGGTTCGCAAGAACCGGTAGTAAAACCAGCAGGATGCTCTACCCACCGCCCCGGATGTCGTCATAGGCGATCTGTGGATGCGCAAAAGCGCGATCCCGTTGCAAACCGGTAGTAAAGGTAAGTAGAACCCACTCCTGGTCTATACTATTTCAGACAAACAGTTATCCAGGCTCTTCTTGAAAGCCTCCAATGATGGGGCACCCACAACTTTTGAAGGAAAGCTGTTCCACTAGTTACTTGTCCTCACAGTCAGAAAATTTCTCCTTAGTTTTAGGTTGCTTGTCTCCTTGTTTAGTTTCTATCCATTGTTTCTTGTCTTGCTTAGGAACATAATTTATTTTCCAATAATAATTTGAAAAAATATTACAATTTGATATAACAATTTGAAAAATTCCTGTGATTTGGGCTCAGGGGGAAAGGCAGGATGAGATAAGTGTGCTTGAAACTGCACAACACATCTGCTATCAAGCATCAATAATTTTACAGATGATTTATTATTAATACATGCATTTAAGTTTTAAATGCATGATTTTTCTATTCAGCATTATATTTTGGGTCTGTTTTGAACTTCATTTAAACTTCTGCCAAATGAAGAAGTGGAAAATCAATTTGGTAATAAATGCATTGAATAATAGTTCCTATTATTCTGGTCATAGTCTTAAGTAGGTCATAGCCATTTTAAAATCTATTCACTTATTCCCAGTGTTTAATACGTATATTTTACTATTTTAATAAATGGCCCTTTCCCCCTTCATTTGACGAATAAAGTTAGGATACATCTCTTGGGCTTCTCTTGGCTTCCTCTCTTAACTCACTGGGACCTGAGGCTGCAGTTTATTCCAGGCAGGAAACAGATGGGATAAATAATGTTTTTAAGAGAAATTTCCCTTGAAGAAAAGGCTGTATGTTTCCTTCACACTTGTTATTAATGTCTTAGGTAATAGCTAAAACTCCAGCAGGTGCTTCAGAGAGGATATTTAATTTTCATCCTCAAGAGATTAACCTGTTTCTTTTCCTTCAAGATTGTCAAAAGAAATACAATAAGAAATTGTATTTCTTACAATTTCGCCCTGGGGGTGAAATGCTGTATATGTGCCTCAAGCATAACAAGCGTGGCTTGCAACAATAAGACACCGAGCTGATCTATATTTATTTCCAGGGATGCTTCCAGATGCCAAGAACAGCAATGAAAACAGACCCGTAAAATACCTTCATGTACCATTGGTAGCCTCTTTGGCCCAGGGATGGACACTGGGTGCAGTGGTGGGATGCAACCAGTTTAACAACTGGTTCGGTGAGTACGCCCTTGGCTTAACATGCTTGCGTGCAGTGTTCAAAATACAGCAATTTGAAGCTCAGCTGCTTACCCTCAGCTGCAACCCTGGTAAGTAGAACAGTGGAGGTGCGGAAATCTACTGCTGTAACGCTCTTTACATGGGGCTCCCCTTGAGGAGCACCCGGAGGCTCCAACTGGTGCAGAGTGCGGCCGTGTGGGTGGTTATGGGAGGTTATGGGAGCGATGTGGCGCTCCCATGTAACACCTCTCCTGCGCGAGCTGCACTGGCTCCCAGTGGTCTTCTGGGTGCGCTTCAAGGTTTTGGTTACCACCTTTAGAGCGCTCCATGGCTTAGGGCCTGGTTATTTACAGGACCGCCTGCTGCCGCAAACGGCCTCCCACCGGCTGGTACGCTCGCACAGAGAGGGACTTCTCCGGGTGCTATCGGCCAAACAATGTCAGCTGGTGGCCCCCAGGGGGAGAGCCTTCTCTGTGGGGGCACCTACTATCTGGAATGAACTCCCCCCGGAGATACGGAGGATCCCGGATCTACGCACCTTCCGCTGCGCTCTCAAGACCTTTTTATTTCACCAGGCTGGTCTGGCCTAACCTCTCCCATTCTCTTTTTAATGTAAATTTTAATGTAAATTTTAATTTGTTCTTAACCTGGGGTTTTAAATTTGTCTTGGGCTAAATTGATTTAATCTGATTTTACTTCTGCTCTTAAATTTTTGTATTCTATGTGTTTTATCTTGTGCCTGTTCACCGCCCTGAGTCCTTCGGGAGTAGGGCGGTATATAAATCAAATAAAATGAAAATGAAAAATGAAATGAAATCAGCTGTGCCGCGTGAATCAGCTGAGCCAGAAAGAAGGAAATAGAGGACAGGATACGACCGGGGGGGGGGGGGAAGGGCGCTACTGGTTCACCTGAACTGGTCCGAACCAGCTGAATACCACCTTTGACTGGGTAACTGCCCTGATTTGCCGAAAATGCTCTTTTCCTCCATTCAATCATCTTTTGCAATTTTGCATTCCAGATGTTTGTTAGATTTTCATCTTTCTTTCTTTTTTTGGGGGTGGTGGTGGTAGTATACAGGTAGTCCTCAACCTACAACCACAATTGAGCCCCAAATTTTTGTTGCTAAGTGAAACAAGTTTAAAGTGACCCATGTTATGACCTTCTGTGCCACAGTTAAGAGATTCCGCGCAGTTGTTAAGTTAGTAACCTGATTGTTAAATGAATCTGGTTTCCCCATTCACTGTGCTTGTAAGAAAGTTCCCAAAAGGTGATCACACATGACTGCAGAACACTGCAACTGTCATAAATAGGAGTCAGTTGCCAAGCAGCCGAATTTTGATCACGGGTCCATGGGGATACTGCAATGGCCGTAAGTGTGAAAAATGGTTTTAAGCCATTTTTTCAGTGCCTTTGTAACTTTTAACGGTCACTAAATGAACTGTTGTTAAGTCAAGGACTACCTATATCTAATAGCAATAGCACTTAGGCTTACTAGGTTGGCCAAAATTGTGGAAACTTTTTGGGGAAAGTGTATTTTCTAAAACTAGCTAATAACACCATTTTTTGGGGGGGAGTAGTACCATAAAATTATATATCAATGAAAAGATAATTTAATCAAGAATGTAATGCAATCACTTTTATGGAGGATTTGCTATTAGAATAGCAGTTCCAGTATAAAGAAGAAAAGTGAAACACGTAGAAAAAATGAGATATACAAAAATTATCACCATAGAAAAAACGAGATATACAAAAATTAGCAAAGCAAAGTCAACGGAGAAGCCAGATACACTGAACAACCGGATTACTAACTAAACAACTGCAGTGACAAGAAAAGTCATAAAATGAGGTAAACTTCACTTAACAAATATCTCGCCCAAATTTTGGGCTCAATTGCAGCTGTAAATTGAGGACTACTTGTTTCCCTGAAAATAAGACATCCCCTGATAATAAGCCCAATTGGGCCTTTGAGTGCATGTGCTATAATACCCCCCCCGAAAATAAGCCCTCCCCGAAAATATTTAAACGCATGCGCAGCCAGTCCCCGCCATTTCCTCTGGTTTCCTCCACGTACCCCAAAATAATAAGACCTCCCCGAAAATAAGTCTAAGCACTTATTTCGGGATTCAAAAAAATATAAGACAGGGTCTTATTTTCGGGGAAACATGGTACCTGTATTTCTTTCTTGCCTGACCTTAACACCAATGAGATTACTAGATATATTTATTTATCATTTGGTGGAATCCTGACCCATGAATCAGGGGAGCCAATAGCTCCATCTGTTGTACACACTCAATCATTGTGCTCCATTGCCCAGCATGTGTGAATTTATTAAATAAAACCATGGCAAAACCAACCATTGCTTACCACAGTGTGAGATTCAGTTCCATAGCAGCTCTTCCTTTCAAGAGAGGAAGGTCAGCTGAAAACAGCCAACGACTCATTTCCACTGTAGACTTTCATCACGAAGACACTAATTCCTACGTTCACTTTAAAATATTTTAAAAGTTGATGGTGGGGGAAGCCAATCCTTGTTTTTAAACTTGGTGAAAGAAGGACTTAAAAATATCAATGGCTGTATTTTGGATCCATGCCAGGAGGAATGAATGAGAGCTGAACGTTGCCCTCTGTGTCTTTTATTTTGCTGTATTGAAACGCACTTATGTGTGTGTGTGTGTGTGTGTGTGTGTGTGTGTGTGTGTGTAATGTATAATGTCTTGGGCAATTTACTGCAAGGACAGTATATGTACACATTTTGCTTGAGATGTGAATGGAGGGTCAGAAGTGCACATGAAAACAAGCATGCATTGTTAGCAGACAAATGTTTGTTTCTCTCCATTGACAAAACCCAACGTTGCTGCTGGCTGCATTCAACAGCATTACACAGCCTAATGTCCCTTCCTATAGGACAGGCCTGGTTAGCAGCACACTTTGTGTGAGGAAGCAGGTGCTGTGAATTCCGGACAGATGTTACCTATTTCCTGCCTCAGCACATTTCCATACGAATGTTAACACTGATACTTCTGTGTGTTCGTGGTAGGGGGGAAGCAGCTGCCTGGGACAGTGGGTGGTGGTACCGCTACCAAGATAATGTGGGGGGAAAACAGAACTGGAAAGTTCTAGGTCTCAAAAGAAAGCAGCTTGTGACAGTAGGGCTATTGGGATATAATTCATTTCCAAGTTGGTTGAAAGGGATCCTGGACGAAGTGATTTGGTCTGCCTTTCATGCAACCTCGCTGAATGTACCGATCCAACTAAAGTTGTCCTGCGTCTCCAGACTTTTTATAGGGTTCTCAGTTGGAAAAAGTAACCTGAAAGGCATGAAAAATAGCCTTGAATGTTCAGTTAAGAATACAAAATGTGGCATTTTAAGTGGGGTTTAATGGTTGAAGGCAGGGGTGGGTTCTATTTACCTTTATTACCGGTTCACAACGGGATCGCGCACATGCGCTCGCTTCGCTTGCTCGCTCACCTTGCTTCTGCGCATGCGCAGATCGCCGATGATGACATCCAGGTTGATGGGCGGGGCCTCCCACCGGTTTTATTACTGGTTCTTGCGAACTGGTCCGAACCGGGGGCAACCCACCACTGGTTGAACGGTGTTCAAAGAACTATGGGAATTTATTGCAGTTGGCAATAAATGGAAGATGCACATGAGGAATTGATTTGAATCTATAAAGTGCAACATTGAAACTAAGTCTCTTGACAACAATGAATTATGTTGGTGTTAAACTTCAGCACCTTAATGTTCCTCTGAGGGAATGCAGCACCCTTCAAAAACCTCTCCAGACATTAAGATCAGGGGCAGAAGTCCTCTTAAAGATGCTGTCACCATCCAAAACAGGGGTCCCCAACCTCCCAGGCCATGGCCTGCTACTGGGCCATGAGCTGTTTGGAACCAGGCCACAGAAGTAGGGGCGAACATGTGCACATACATCCCCACTTGCTTGAGTGAAGGTGTGTGCTCCATTTGTGCGAGTGGTGGGTGCATGTGCCTACCACTCACGAAAATGGAGCTGCACACACACACGCCAGCTACTCACGCAAAACCAACCCTTCTCCCCCCCATCCTCCCATCATTCCACAAAGCTGGAAAAGTTGGGGAACTCTGATCCAAAGTTTGTTTGTCAAAGCACAGAGCAGAGGACTTCCTCCTGGGCAGGAGTGGGCTTCAAAAATTTTAGCAAGGGGTTCTGTGCCTGGTTGCTGGGTGGGAATGGCCATGGTGGGCGTGGCCTAGTTGGCCTCCTGTACCACAGGGGGGGGCGTTTTTGCCCTCCCTGGGCCCTGGAAGCTTTCCTCAAACCTCTGGGAGGGCAAAAACAGCCTCCCCAGGCTCCAGAGGTCCTCTGGAGGCCAGAAATGGGCCAGTTTCCAACCTTCCTGAATTTCTGGTAGACCTGTTGCCCAGGGGTGGGTTCTAACCGGCTTTACTACCGGTTCTCTTTGTGGGCACGCTTCACGCGCGATCACCTCTTCGCTTTGCGCAAGCTGGGCAGATTCTCTTTGCGCAAGCACGTTGCTAATCTGCCCAGCTGAGGTGCGGCAATCCGTTCTACAGCACCTCTCAGTTGGGTGAAAAAAGAAGAAATATAAGGTCGGAATAACGTGGGGACAGGTGGGAGGGCCCAGCTCCCAAAGAAAGAGAACCGGTTTGGTGATATAATAGTGTCACCGCTACCGGCTCGGCTGAACCGGGCCAAACCGAGAGCAATCCACCACTGCTGTTCCCCCCACCACCACCAAGCCTCCGTGTGCGCCCTGCACTTACCTGCATCCAAACTGGGCTGCATGGGGACTCCTGGGAGGGGCGGGGCAGGGTGGGCAGGGCCAGCTAGGAGTAGGATTTGGGGTAAGGTGACCAGATTTTAACATTGGTAAAGAGGGACATTGTGGGCATGGCTTATTGTGTGGGCGTGGCTTGGAGGCCATGTGACTGGGTGGGCGTGGCTAGCTGGTCATGTGACCGGGTGGCCATGGCTGTGTGTATAGGGACTACTCAGAGGGCTGAAAAGTCATTTCTGACAGGTCCTCACACTTTTGACTGGTCCTCACACTTATGACCATCCTCACATTTATGCCCGTGCAGCATTCTTAACAACCATGTCACTCATTTCACAACCGCTTCTCTTCACCATGATGACAAGATAGGGCAAAAAACGTAAAATGTGAGGACAGTCGTAAGTTCGAGGACTGGTCAAAAGTGCGAGGACCAGTCAAAAATAACTTTTTCAGCCCTCTGAGTAGTCCATATGCACAAAAGGACTAACCAGAGGGCTGAAAAAAGTCATTTCTGACAGGTCCTCGCACTTTTGACTGGTCCTCACACTTATGACCATCCTCACATTTATGCCCGTGCAGCATTCTTAACAACCATGTCACTCATTTCACAACTGCTTCTCTTCACCATGATGACAAGATAGGGCAAAAATGTAAAATGTGAGGACAGTCGTAAGTTCGAGGACTGGTCAAAAGTGCGAGGACCAGTCAAAAATAACTTTTTCAGCCCTCTGAGTAGTCCATATGCACAAAAGGACTAACCAGAGGGCTGAAAAAAGTCATTTCTGACAGGTCCTCACACTTTTGACTGGTCCTCACACTTATGACCATCCTCACATTTATGCCCGTGCAGCATTCTTAACAACCATGTCACTCATTTCACAACTGCTTCTCTTCACCATGATGACAAGATAGGGCAAAAATGTAAAATGTGAGGACAGTCGTAAGTTCGAGAACTGGTCAAAAGTGCGAGGACCAGTCAAAAATAACTTTTTCAGCCCTCTGAGTAGTCCATATGCATAAAAGGATACAGTAATAGAGAGGGATGAAGGAAGGGAAGGGAAATTAGAGTAGGAGTGACGGTTAAGAGAGGGAGGAAGAGAGGAGGAGAAGGAGAAAGGAAGAGGAAGTAGGGAGGAGAAGAAGAGGGGGGGAAGAGAAAGTAAGAAGGAAAGAAAAGAGAGGTGGTAGGTTTGAGGAGAAAGATTGCTGTACAATAAAAAAGATGAAAGGGAAGAAAGCCAACCCCAAACAAATATAAAGATATTAAGATAAAGAATGAATTGTTAAACTTTAAAGAATAAAAGAGAACAAATATGAATAAATAGCAATAATTAGAAACACACATACATACAATGTATTTTCTTTGAACAGAATATTTGGCTGGTTCACAAATTTAAACAGTGTTTAGTCATTTCAATTAAATTTACAATTTCTATATTTCCTTTTTGCCATATTTATTCCTCATCTATTTTTTTAAAAAAACAATATTACCCTTCATCCTCATCTCTAATCTTAATCAAATTCAATTTTTCCCTTCTATTCTATTTTATACCCCTTCCCATTGTCATCTATTTTTATATCCATCCTCACATTGGTTAATTATGTAATTATGTAATACAGTTGTTTAATACAAATTCAACATTTTAATATAAATCAATTAGTTATATAACTATCTTTTTTGTATATTAATCAATATGAACATGAATATTCCAATTATTTCCATGCAATCCAATTTCTTACAAATCAATTAATTATACTTACCAATAATAATAAACCAAATAATTTCCCCCATATATTCCTCCAAACCACAACTTAACCATTTCTGCTTTCAACACAGTATACAATTAATAATATCTCAATTATTACAATTCCCTAGTTAAAAAGAGCTTTTTTTTCTTTTGTGTTTTAAAATCTTGAACTCTCCTCTTTTGCCCTAAATAATTTTCCATTGTTTGCACTTACCTTTTTTGGTGAGGAAAAGGAAAATAAATCTGCGGCCTAATTTTCCAACGTTGCAAGCAAACCGCAAAGCCAACAGCCTGTTTTACTTTCAGTTTCGTTTTGAGCTTGGTTTGCACAAAGAGGAAAAAAAAAACTGAGCAATTTAGCAAGAGCAGAGCCCTGCGCAAATCAGCTGAGAGGGGGAAGCCGAGCTAATTAACGTAGGGCGGCCCTTTGAAGCCCCGCGGCAAGAGTTTAAACAGATTTTTTCCCTCTAGCCATCAGCGGGGATTCAGGAAGCAGCCGGGAACCAGGAGGCAGAATGAAAAATCAGGACTTTTTTAAAACGCCGCGGGACGGGGGGTGGAAATTGCCATATATCAAAATAACTTATCTGGCTTTAGGTGTTGTACATCATGCATTGAGCTAGCAGAAGGGGTATTTGCTGTTTTGTTTGTGGTGATAAACCGTCCTAGGGTCAGCCTCATCTCTCAGATTACAGGATCCCGAGCTCTGCAGTATATTAAAACTGAGTTCCGGTACTAAGCCATGCCTTAATTACAGAGTATGGAATAAACCATAATTAGCTGGTTTATACTTCACATGGGATGTCAAAACCAAGTAAAACATAGGTCGGAGTAATGTGTGACCCCAATTCCTGTGGCTTGTGTAACAAGCCAGAGTTTATTGTTATTTGTGAATCCCACTATTAAGAAATAAATAAGACACTAAGTACACTCAGCAAACTTCAAATATGAAAGAGAAAGCTTGGAGGAGAAACTCTGTCCTTCACTTTCTGTTTTAGTTTCAGGAGAAGAAGAAGACGACGACGTTAGAACAGAGGTTTTCAAACTTGGCAGCTTTAAGACTTGTGAACTTCAACTCCCAGAATCAACTCCATAGCTGGCTGGAGAATTCTGGGAGTTGAAGTCCACAAGTCTTTTTTTTTTAAAAAAAAAATTAAAAATATAAACTTTATTAAAACACATACAAAAACATTTACACAACAAATAATGTATATGTAAGTTAAACTTTCGAAGCATTTGCTTCGTATTAGTTTTCCAATTAATACAGTTGTAGTTATTCCTCTTAATCTTACTCTAATAATTTTCTTTTCCATTCCCCCACCTCATTTTAATCCCCTAAGAATTCCCCCCTTGTTAATATATACAGTACATAATGAGAAGTCCACAAGTCTTAAAGCTGCCAAGTTTGAAGACCTCTGTGTTAGAACAATTCAAAATATAACCATCAGCAATCCCATGACAGCTGCACATGTCAGTGGCAAATGAGTGCATGGATTGGAGCCCAATTCTGGAGAACTGAAAACTGAAAATGTAACTCTCCAGGGTATTCCTTGGAATCTCAGCCACCGCCAAAAACAAGTACAAGGAATGTTGGCAGAAAAGGATCTTGGCAGATTTCAGTTCATTAACCAGGATTGGATAATACAGAAGGGTAACTTTTTTTGACTAATCATATAATTGTGCCAGTGGAGACACCTGGCCTGTCTGTCTCCCAGGCATTTAAGATGTATCTGCTGTTCAAAATTTAACCTCATGCTCTTTCTTATTGTTCTGGTCTCTGGGAAACCAACACCAAATTCTATGAAGTGGAAACCATGAGGTTCACAAGGTAACAAGCAAAAAGTTGGAATGGAGTTTAGGCAGTCCTCACTTAATGACCGGTTGCTTAGAGGCTATTCAAAATTACAACTGACCCCATAAACAGTACTTATGGCCAGTTTGAAAGTTCCAATCTCCTCCCTCCCTCCCTCCACCATCCTGCAGTCACACGATTGCATTTTGGGAGCTTGGCAGCTGATCTACATTAACAGCAACCTGTAATCAAATGGCCACAATTTATGACTATTTTTGCCAGAAAAAAGCATTTTCTAGCAAAAAAAAGCACCCAGCAAACAATGGATTCACTTAAGGACCACAGCAAAAAAAAAAAAAAAAAAAGATAAAATTGGATTGGCTATATGATGACTTGCTTAACAAATGACTGCAATTCCAGGCTCAATTGCAATCATAAATAAAGGACTCCCTGTAACATAAAATTCATTGGCAATCTTGTTATGTCACTGTTGGAGTCTCAAGAGCTGGGCAAATAGTTTTAAAAACAATTTTGCTGGCGTTTACTATGTAATATTTCTACATAAAGATCAATTGTGTAGTGTGGTCGCAGTGTCTGCAGGGTGGGATGAGGCACGTGATATCACACGTGTAATATGCATGTAGTGTCATCATGGCTCATAAGTCCCCATGAGCTTCATTAAATTGGTGATAACGCTATAGTCAACACTGCTGTCTTAAAATCATTTTGGGGTGAGGGAATAAACCATGATTGACACTGAGTCCTAAAGAACATTTTATTACCGTGTTTCCCCGAAAATAAGACCCTGTCTTATATTTTTTTGAACCCTGAAATAAGCGCTTGACTTTATTGCCATGCGCTCAAAAGCCTGATTGGGCTTATTATCAGGGGATGTCTTATTTTGGGGGAAACAGGGTAGATAAATTTATTTGGAACCTAAGGTGACCCACTTAATCCTCGTCCCCTCATTGTTACAGCCACAACCATCCTACAAGATTAAGTGTAAATTAAACACTGGCCCAAAGTATCTAGCAGACTTTATGTCTGAACGTAGATTTGAATCCAACTTTTATAAGAATATGAGTCTGGAAGAAGAGGGCATGGACAATAGCAGTTCACCATAGGTCTATTTCACCCTCTATTGATTGTTTCATTATGGGCCTTCAAGTTGGTGTTGACTCTTAGCAAACCACATAGATTTTCTCCATGACAAGCTGTTCCTAAGCTGGTCCTTCAGATCTTCCAACTGGGCATTCAATAGCATTGTAACTGAGTCCTTCCAGCTTGCTGCTGGTCATCTTCTGTTCTTCTCTCCTTTTCCCAGCTTTAGAGTCTTCTCCAGAGAGCTAGGTCTTTCATAATTCTATCTGAAGTAGGATAGTTTGAACCTAGTCATTTGTGACTCAATGAGAAATTGGGTTAATGTGTTTGGTGATCCATCTGTTTGTTTTCTTGGCTGACCTTGGTATTTTCAGGAGTCTTCTCCAACTTCAGAGTTCCGTAGCATTATCCTGCTTCTTCAAATCTAACTTTCACTTCCATTGAGCATCACGTGGATGGAATACATTGCTTGCAGAGTTATATTTGTGGGAAACACCCTTTATAGTTCTAATATTAACCACCTCAGAACATCTTAATTAATCTTCCTTAAATTATTTCAATCTGAAATAATTGATTTCAATTATTTGATTACTGAAATCAATTGATTATTGATTTCAATAATCAATTGAAATTCAAAAAGATGACTACCAGAATATCCTGGATTTAAAGATAAGCACTAACAAATTGCATTCACTGCAGTTAATAATGTATCTTTTCAATTCATCTGACTGTTCTAATTGTCCATTTTATAGGCATATTGTAATTATACTGAATTTTTCATAGACAAATGGCTGAATCCTACAATGTTCTCCATTGAAATATGCCTTGTGTTAGTCCTAAAGTGGAAAGAATCCTCCATTCCTTACTAATTTGGCAAACAAAATATATTATCTCTCTTCTCCCCTTCCTCAATTTTCTACCTTTGCTCCTCTCCTTCCCTCCTTTGACACTAAGCTTTGTGGAGGAAACAGACCTTTGAAAATAAACTCTTTCTCCTTTGATCTTTTTTACGAGTATGCACGGTTTATAGTTCCCTGTGTATGACTTGACACCTTCCCACCTGGGAACTGCTTCTTATCACAGGCACTTTGGACATTATTACCAACTTAGTGGGGAGAGCCTTCTGATCTTGCTGGACTGACTGACTGTCTGCTTCTGGCTATCTCAAGTTAGTGTAAAATTTTCCCAGGATCTCCCCAAACTAGGTTTCATGGGAAAGGGGAACTTGACAGCCGTAGTGACTATAACACCCATTCATTTCTTAGTCCCATGTAAGAATCCATGCCTGGTTTTCATTGTTTTATTCATCAGCTAAGAAAACATTTACCTACATTTAGTTCTTCTCTGTTGCGTTGTGTGTAGCCTGCTTTCAAAATGATGTGATGTAAACTGGATAAAAATTCAAGAAGAAAAATCCCAGAAAGCAAAACAAAATGAAACATTATCTTCCCTTAAAATCAAGAATGAAGAGGTTAGATAGAGCTTCCTTTGAGACCCAAAACATTGGGGAGGGGGAATCAAGTTTAAGTCCTTCCAAAGATATAGCCATAATATGATTTGGCTGTGTGTGTTTTAAGTGATGATTTAAGATTACTTGGGACAGCAGGCAATGCACTATCATCTAAAGGCAATTCTTCATGGAAAGAGCCTAAGCTGCCTCTTTCTTATGCTACTCCCAGCTCTTCCTGAAGCCACCTTTAACCATTCTGGTCTAGATGGCAGTAGTTTGGCTGATGCTCAGTCTTGTCTATGGCCACAGTTGCCTTGATTAGTCCTCACCTGCTGTTCCCCTTCCCATCTGTGCAAGGAAGTAAGCCTTGTTGTGGACCAGTCTACCTCATTTGTCCCCATTCTTCTCCTTTGCTTTCTCAGATGTTTGCACACATGGATGCCTTCACACCCCCTTCCCATATACTCTTTTTTCGCACTCATGCAAATGGTTCTTTTTCTCCCTTGTGGTACCTTTGTTGCTCTGATGCTCCAGTGATCAAAGCAAAGGGAACAGGTTGGTCCTTCCTTCCCATCTTCCCTTCTAGGCTCATAGAAACTTTGTAGGAAGGAAGAACAGATGGTCCAGCTTCATAGAAGCAGCAGCCATTGAAATTTCATAGCTTTATTCCAACATGCATATGTTGCAACTGAAAGAGTTAGGGGAAGAGAAGCTTAGCTAAGTTTTGCAGTTGAGAGCCAGTTTAGTAATGGTTAAGGAACCAGGCTAGAAACCAGGAGCCTTAGGCATGAAAACTGATTGGGTGGCTTTGGGCCAGTCACTCACTTTCAACCCAAAACATCAAGCTCTGGTGACAAGCTAGCCAATCAATTCCAGTTTCAGTCAAGGGATCAATATTTGATTGATCTGGGGGGGAAAAGAGACCCTGAACTTGTAGGAAAAATGCTAGGAAGGAAAAAAAAGAGAAAGCTTTGCAGTAATGGGGACAAAGGTGTGAAATCAAGGGGAACAGGCTTCACCCCATCTGGTTAGATACTGGAAGGGTGCCCACCTGGTGATATAATAGTTTGTGGAGCATTGAGTTTTTAGACAGGATGGGAAAACATAAGTTTGGGAAAGTTCATTGAGTTTAAAGAAAATCATAGGACCAACTGCTGGATTACAAAAAACCTTTGAGCCTTGATACTCCAGAATGAAATGGCTGTACAGGGCAATAGCCAGGAAGGAAAAAGTGGTATGGTACAGGTAGTCCTCAACTTATGACCACAATTGAGCCCAACATTTCTGTTGTTAAGTGAAACATTTGTTAAGTCATTTTGCCCCATTTTACAACCTTTCTTGCCACAGTTGTTAAGTAAACCACTGAAGTTGCTAAATTAGTAACACAGTCGTTAAACGAATCTGGTTTCCCCATTGAATTTGCACGTCTGAAGGTTGCAAACATGATCACATGACCTCAGGAGCTGTAACCAATCATAAATATGAGTCAATTGTCAAACTTCTATTTTTTTTATCACGTGACTGCGGGGAGGATAAAATGGTCATAAGTGAGAAAAACAGTCATAAATCACTTTTTTCCAATCCCATTGTAACTTCAAACAGTCACTAAATGAACTGTTGTAAGTCAAGGACTACCTGTAGATGCTGTAGCCAATTCCTACCTAAGCTAGGAAGATTTTGTCAGCAGCAGAAATATGTACTACCAACAGAGAGCAGCACAACTTAGAATGTTTCTATAGGTCTACCTCTTTACTGTCATCTAGGGATTGTCTGATTTTTTTGCAGCCCAGATTCTCCTTAATAAATCTGGAGTAAAATTACAAGGAATGGAAGTGGGAGTCATGTCAGAATTAAATTGAGAACTGTTACAGGAATGTCTGGGGAAAAAAAACTTAGCTCATCGAAACAAATGGGTTGGGAAATGAATGGTCTTCTAATGTGGGATGTACATCTGTGGTGTAATGGGACTGGGAACAGGTGGGGCTGAGGAAGTTTCTCACTATTTCGGCCCAGATCTCTTTTTTGTTGAATGCCTTTCCTGTTCTCCAGGGAAGACTGCAGGGTTTCTTTTGAAATAAGTTATTCAAATTCATTCCAGATTGATGAAAAACAATGCTTCTTCCTACTGAAAAGTTCAGAGAGTTCTGGGAACCCATATTCTACTCATATTTACATAAAAATTAAATCTCACTTCTAACCAAGAAGTAAATTATAAATTCAGTCAAGATTATATCAGAGGAACTATGGAAGCATATCATAAAAGACTTGATGGCAGCAGTTGTGAAACTGGATGTGAAATCTCACCGCCAGTATACCCCCACCCCCAAGCAAGGTATTTATCACCAATCGGTTAATGTCAGTGGTGGATTGTCCCCGGTTCGGACCGGTTCTATAGAACCAGTAGTAAAACTGGTGGGAGGCTCCGCCCACCGATCCCGACGTCATCAGGAAGCTTCTGTGCATGCGCAGAAGCACGCACACACGCCCAGCCCCATTGCAAACCGGTAGTAAAGGTAAGTAGAACCCATCCCTGGTTAATGTGTATGAACTGATAGAAATATGGGAATTGTTCCTGCCATTTAAATAATTATCTTACCCTTTAAACTGGAACTGCCCAGTGACTTGTAAGCTTGCTTTAGTCTGTGGCCTTCAAATCAGCTTCAAGAATCTAGGTCTCCCTTTCTATAGTTGATTTTGATTTCCGATCTGGACTGAAGGGCTCTTCTGATTGTCTAATGTAAAGGAAAACAGATGGATAGTCCAGAATAATTATCGCTGGGAATTATAATTCAGCAACATCTGGAGGGTGTTCCCCATCTCTGCTCTGCATCATGGATTTTGAACATCTTAAGAGACACTACAAAAATGCTACATCATTAGTCTTCTTTGAGAAACTTTTCCCCCTCTCGCTCTCTGCCCAAGTGAAGCCTTTCTAGACTTTGCAAACTCAGTCATAATTTATCCAACAGGTTCATTCATGCTTACAGTGGGACTTAGTCATAACTAAGTGGCTTCTTGTTTGTTGAGTTTCCAAATCAAGCCATTCTGTCTTTTAACGTCAGTCTCAAGACAAATGAAGTTTTCTATGGTCTGATGGAAAAATGTTCCTGCCTTATGTCTGTCTGAAACATTGCTGCCAAACATACAGGATCGTGGTCAGCAAAACAGCTGGTAACACTCATCACACATTTTCCTCCTGGTTGTCTATAAAAATGGGGGACAAAGGAGCATGTGCTGTGTTGGAGTGGACTCCAACCAGGGTGTCGTGCATGATGAATGCTTTATTGTGAGTCTCCTTTGGATAATCTGGTGTTGGCAGGTAGGTTTTTGTGTTGGAGCTCGGTAGATGGTGGAGGGGGATCCCATGTGGCTCTGAGCAAAAGCTCCCCTGTCAGCTGAAGTGAACTCCAGTTCCTTGTTCTGGAAGCCCTTTAATCATCTGCTCTTATCTGCTGACTTCAATGCAGGTTGCTGGCTGTTGTCACATTTTTGTCTGCATGCTTTTAGGGAAGGCGAGGGGAGATGTAACTCATTCCTGACATGAGGCAGCAGGCCTCTTGGATTTGCATGTAGTACAAGCAGGTGCAAGAGCTGGTGGAACAACTTTGCTGGGTGGAGGGGGGCATTCCCCCCTCCCGCCTTCCCTAAAGCAAAGTTGAGCAATTGGAAAAACCTGCCGGGGTCTTCCATAGAACACCTGCTATCAGCTTTGTCTTCAGTAAGTCAGACGTGGGAGTTGGTTTGCTATGCTTGTTTGCAGGCTGGGATACAAGTTGTAGTTCTATACAGGTCCACTAGGGAGTAACTCTCCCAAACCTGTTCATATTTACTTCTGAGTAAACATGCTTAGCCTAGCATTCCCAAGGCAGGTTTATTTTGCCTGGATTAACATTCTTATCCATTAAAAGAACCAGGATTAATTCAATGACTAAATTGGGAAAATTTGCACAACATCTGAACTGACTGCATGCTAAGGTTTGAAAAAATTCTAGGATAAAATGCAGAGGGTCAGTGTCTTGCAAAGAGCCCTTTTCTCAGCAAATCCTTAGCAAGCACACCATAACAAAGCAACTTAATATCCACTCTGTAACATAGATAAGTGCTTGTTTTGTCTAGTGTATATGTTTTACTCTGAAACAGACAAGTATGCTGCATATTAAGAACCTCAAGGAGGCATTTGTTTCTGTAATTAAACATATGTGAGAAAGGAGGAAACTGAACTTCAAGCCAAACCAAGTATCACTGCACCATTCCAGTTATGTTAGGGGACTGGAGACTAAAACATATGAAGAACGGTTACAGGAACTGGGCATGGCTAGTCTAGTGAAGAGAAGGACCAGGGGAGACATGATAGCAGTGTTCTAATATTTGAGGGGCTGCCACAGAGAGGAAGAGGTCAAGCTATTTTCCAAGGCACCCAAAGGCCAGACAAGGCATAATGGAAGGAAACTGATCAAGGAGAGATTCAACCTAGAAATAAAGATAAATTTTCTGACAGTGAGAACAATCAACCAATGGAACAGCTTGCCTTCGGAAGTTATGGGAGCTTCATCACTGGAGGCTTTCAAGAAGAGACTGGACTGTCATTTGTCAGAAATGGTGTAGGGTCTCCTGCTTGGGCGGGGGTTGGACTAGATGACCTACAAGATCCCTTCCAACTATGTTGATCTGAATGAGGTACTTAAGACCTCTGCTTTGTAAGTTTTGCCTACTGATCTAAACGACAATGTGGCTTGTTTGATCTTTGATTTCCTGACTTTTGTGTAAAACTTGCCATTGTCGTTTATAAGTCAAAGTCACAAGAGTTTGTGCAAGAAACTATGAACTATGATTTAAACACAATCGCTAGGTTTACCGAAGCTTACATCCAAACAAATCAACTTATTGCATCTACTGCTTTCCCAGCTTAGAGTTTTAACTTGTGAGGATAAGCTGAAATTATAAAACTAACAAATGTAGTATTTTACTCACAAGGTTTAACAAAGACATCCTGAAGAAGAGAGACAAAAACGGCCATAATTTAGCAAGAATAGTTACCAGGAAATATGGAATCATCCTAACACTGTATATATAGATAGTAAAATCAATGTATCACTTGGATTTTTGGTCATCTGCAGAGACTGAAGCAAGCACAACATTACTGCATGTTTCATTGTTCCTAAAGCCAAAATTCAGCAAAGAATTAGCAGCCTGGAAACATTCTTGACTGCAGTCTAAGTAGAGAAACTACACAGGGAGTAATCCCCTAGTTAGAGGGGGGAAAAAATCTGGGGATTTATGGGACGGGGAAAAAAAAGTTGGAAAACATCCTGCAGCGTGCCTGTCTCCCAAGCTGCTGTAAAGGAGCATCTCAGCCTTCAGCCAAAACCAATTAAGGGCAATTAAAGACAATGTTGCTTAAAAGCTCTGTTAGTGCAGCACCAGGCAAGCTGCAGGTGCAACCGTGGTTTACAGCTGCCGGCTAGCCCAGCCTAGTTTCAAAAAATCAGTTGAACACACACGCCAGGCATGTTGCCGGTTGTAAAAAGACTCAATGCAGGCGAGAGCATCGCCTCCGGGCACTGAATTCACATGACATTCTCTGGCTGCTTCTTCTGCCCTCAGCACTCCCTTCTATAAATGTGCCTTCAAGCTGGCAATTCCTGGCAGGCTGCAGGTCTCAGCCTGAGTAGGATACAAGTGTCATCCTGAATCTGCTCCCCAGGAATACTTTGCTGACTCTCTGACAGGCAGGTGAGCATTCCAACTATTCCTGCCTCCTCCTCAGTTTGAAGGCTGTGATTTTCAGTCAAAGGAATGCCTCACCAGAGGGCCTGGCTGTGGATTTCTTTTGTCTCGCCAATGCGTTTGCAGTCGCAGACATCTCCTGCTTCAGTACTGGGGGAAAAAATCAGTCCGATACAAATCACAAATTCTTCTGAAACCCAAATGCATGATGACAGAATCATATAATCCAGCATTGCTGGCTGGGGAATTCTGGGAGTTGAAGTCCATACGTCTTAAAGTGGTCAAGTTTGAAAGACGCTGTACAGGTAAATCCTTGACTTCCAACAGTTCATTTAGTCACCATTCAAAGTTACAAGGGCACTGAAAAAAGTGACTTATGACCAGGGGTGAAATCCAAAATTTTTCCCTACCAGTTCTGTGGGCATGACTTGGTGGGCGTGGCAGGGGAAGGATATTGCAAAATCTCCATTCCCACCCCACTCCAGGGGAAGGATACTGCAAAATCTCCATCCCCTCTCCTCCTGGGGGAAGAATACTGCAAAATCTCCATTCCCACACCACTCTGGGGCCAGACAGAAGTGGTATTTGCTGGTTCTCTGAACTACTCAAAATTTCCGCTCCCAGTTCTCCAGAACCTGTTAGAACCTGCTGGATTTCACCCCTGCTTATGACCGTTTTTCGCATGAGCGTTACAGCATCCCCATGGCCACGTGATCAAAATTTGGATGCTTGGCAACTGGTTCCTATTTATGACGGTTGCATTGTTCCAGGGGTTATGTGATCACCTCTTGCCATCTTCTGACAAGCAAAGTCAATGGAGAAGCCAGATTCACTTAACAATCATGTTACTAACTTAATAAATGCAATAATTCACTTAATAATTCACTGGCAAGAAAAGTTATAAAAGGAGACAAACTCACTTAGCAACATAAATTTTGGGCTCAATTGTCATAACACAAGGACTACCTGTACTAGCTGTAGTACACTGCAGATTGTTGTATGGTGCTCTCCATTTTAATATGAGACAAGGAAAGTGATTAGTGGATTCCACCCCCCCCCCCCCCAGCTTCATTTTTGTCATTAATATTGCCTACTTGGGGGCAAGGACAGATCACCAATCAGTCTCCCTAACATTTATTTATTTAAACTATATACTCGATCTCCTCTCTCATAGCAGTGTCTCTGGGCAGCCTGTATAAAGTTAAAACCAACAATTAGAACAATCCAAATAATAAATGTCTAGAGTCTCAAAAAGAAAATTCCAACTTGCAATTAAAGTGACAGTAGCCAGCAGAGTTTGCTTAACCTCCTGGCCCAAATGCCTGAGGGGACAGCCAAGTTTTCAGTGCCTTGGGCTAGAGTAGGATTGGACAAGTATTGGTGGGCAAAATGCCCCGTCCAAATAAAGACAGAAATAGGCCTCTCTGAAATCCCATGTTGACAGAAGCAGCAACATGGAGGATTCTGGCTCTCTTCCCTGGTTTAAATCAACCTTCTGTGCTGTACAGGAGAAAACACTAGTGCTGTTTTAAATAGAGGTCTAGCACTAAATCCATGTTTACAAGGAACCTGTGTAAGACTTGGCAATTGTTTCAGAAAGTGCCAGACATTAAACAAAAATCTTCTGGATATCTGGTCTCTTCTGCAGGCCAAGCCAAAATGCCCATGGAGACACGAAATCCTGGTGAAGGGACAGCAGCCACTGGGAAAATAAATTAATGAGCTTACTGTTTTACCTAAGTGATATAGTATGTACTTTATTTATTTGTATCCCATCTTTTTTATTTCTATATAAAGTGGTGAACATGCCTAATACTATTTACTTCTATTTTCCTCACAACAAAACCCTGTGAGGTGGATTGGGCTGAGAGAGATAACTGGTCCGAGGTCACCTAGCTCACGGGTCTCCAATCTTGGCAACTTTAAGCCTGGTGGACTTCAACTCCCAGGATTTGCTGGCTGGAGAATCCTGGGAGTTGAAGTCCTCCAGGATTAAAGTTGCCAAGGTTGGAGACCCCTGACCTAGCTGGTTGTCTTTCCTAAGGCAGGACTAGAACTCATGGTCTATTGGTTATGAGTATGATGCCTTAACCACTAGACAAACTGGCTCTATTCAAAACCAGAAACAGGGAAGACAGCTTTAAGTGGCCTCAGCTGAAGATGAGATGAAGGAGATATCGTAGAAGACATACCAGACTCTTGGTGGCACAGTACTGGAAGAAGGAAGACTTCCCTACTATTGAAGAATGGACACTTAAAGTAGTAAATTTAGCAGAGATGGCTAAAATTTCAGCGTATTTGAAGGACCATTCAAATGAAAGATATATATTGGAATGGAGAAGATGGATTGACTATATTCAAAACAAATATCGGACTAAAAAGTTTCAAATAGCTTATGAATGAAATCTATATTTCCTTTTTGAATATGTTTAGTTAGTTGAAAGGGGAGTTAAAGAGCAAGGGGGAGTTTGGAGACCACAGAAAGTTATCTTATTTTGGCTTATGTTTGTTATGCTATACCCTGTTTTTGCTCTGGGAAGTCCGGGGGGGGTGGGTGTCGGGGGGGAGGGGGGTTGGAGGAAGAGGGGGGATGGGGGGTGAGAGGAGGGGAAATTGTTGTAATGATTGTTAAAACTTTTTAAATAATAAAAAAAGACATTATTGTGATGTGTTTGACCCTGGTTAGAGTAAACCTCTGCCTTCATCTCTTGATGTGTTCCTGCTTGTTACTGTTCCTTCTCCAGCTCAACTTCTGAAAGTGGTCCAGAGCTCTGAAGTTCTTTCAGATGACTGCCCTTCCTTCTTCTTTTTTTTTACCTGCCCCCTGCTTAGAAAGACCCTTGTGGGGAAATCCCTCTCAAAATCCTCTGCCCTAACCCTATAACCCTCTGCCAGAAAGCTGCTAAATCCTCATATCCCCCCCCCATCCTTTTCATATTTTCATCCTTTTATTTACCACCTCAAATTAGGGTACTATTCCTATCAACATGGCCTATTATGGGAGAGACCAAAAAGCAATTTTAATGTCTGCCCAATTTTTGCCATCTAGATTTTGATGATCTACATAAAATCTGAGCCCCTTCAGCTGATTCAGGGGAAGGGGCTGCTTCCCCTCCCTCCAATGCCTTGGCCAGCAGTTTGGCTCCTGCATAGTAAGCTTTACCTTCTGACCTGAAGTTATAAACACAAGTACCTCTGTTTGTATCCTCAGTACTGTTCTGTTCTCACTCTCCTGTACTCCCGATGAACACACCTTTTCATAGGCTACACCAAGGATACATTTTAAAGAGAAGTTCAATAAAAGGAAAATGTGGGCTCTTATTTTTTTCCCCTCTTTTGCAAATAGCTTTCTGTTGTTTTGGAAGCATCATGCTTCTGCTGGGAAATTAGAATCTTTGTCCTGGAAAATGTCTCATACTGTTGCAGACATAATAGCAATAGCTTATATACTTATATACCACTTCACAGTCCTTTACAGCTCCTCTCTAACAGAGTTGGCATATTGCCCCCAATAACCTGGGTCCTCATTTTACTGACCTGGGAAGGATGGAAGGCTGAGTCAACCTTTAGGCATTGAGTATTGAACTCCTGGAGTGAGCAGTGAGTTAGCCTGCAGTACTGCATTCTAACCACTGAGCTACCATGTCTCTTATATAATACCTGCCCTGCTGTTTTCTACAGTAGCTCTCTAGAATCTTAAGTAGAAACTATTCCCAATGAACTGCTATGAATCCAGCGATGGCTAAAAGGACACCTATTTTCACAGAGAGTGCAATTTAGTGCAAAATAGATTGAATCTTTTTGGGAATTCACTTTCCATTTTATCTGGATTTATTTTATAGAATAAAATAGAATAACAAAGTTGGAAGGGACCTTGGAGGTCTTCTAATCCAGTCCCCTGCTTAGGCAGGAAACCCTACACCACTTCAGACAAATGGTTATCCAACATCTTCTAAAAAACTTCCAATGTTGGATCATTCACGACTTCTGGAGGCAAGTTGTTCCACTGATTAATTGTTCTAACTGTCAGGAAATTTCTCCTTAGTTCTAAGTTGCTTCTCTCCTTGATTAGTTTCCACCCATTGCTTCTTGTCCTGCCCTCAGGTGCTTTGGAGAATAGCTTTGCTCCCTCTTGTTTGTGGAAGCCCATGAGATATTGAAATACTGCTATTATGTCACCCTAGTCCTTCTTTTCATTAAACTAGACGTACCCAGTCCCTGCAACCGTTCTATGTTTTAGCCTCCAGTCCCCTAATCATCTTTGTTGCTCTTCTCTGAACTCTTTCTAGAGTCTCAACATCTTTTTATTTCATCTTGTTCTCTCTGATCCAGTCCATTATCAAACTTGGGCAACTTTCAAGGATAGTGACTGCATCATTCAAGGAACAGCAGAGCTGAATGTTATCAGCATGCACCATTTCAAAGCAGTATTTATTTAGCAAATGTATTCGCCACCCATCTCTTGCCTTTGCCTTGAGTAATTTCACCAAGATCTTGAACAGCATGATGACAAGAGGAAGCCCTGTGAGATGACCTAAATTTATCAACTAAGTGCTGAGTAGTAGCTGCCCGATGCCATATTCTGCATCAGAAGTGGACCTTCCTGAGATGATGTGATATTGTGGGAGGGAGGAAAACATCTTTTTGGTTCTGGGTAGTGTTATTTTTTTTTAACTGTGATCAAGACTAGCAGAGATTAATACACTTAATACATAATTCTAATTGATATTTTTTATTACTATCACCTCAAACTGTGCCAAACCAGTATAGCCAGTTTCTGGGAGTTCACACAAAAATGGACAGCTGGTCACATACTAGAGAGGAGGAAGGGCAGACTCATAAACACCTAGTTACCTAACTTTAGTATATGAAATCTATGCAAATCTTTGTTTTCTTTTGCCACTTAAAAGCAGCCACATGAGTTCCATTCTTTTATTGGAATAAGAACACTGAAAAATGGCTGTCCAATCTCTTCTTAAAAACCTCCAACATTGGAGCACCCATAATTTCTGGAGGAAAGTTGTTCCACTGATTAATTGTTATAACTGCCAGGAATTTTCTCCATATTTCTAGGTTGGTAATCTCTGTGAATAGTTTCCTTCCATTGCATCTTGTCCTGCTTTCAGATGCTTTGGAGAATAGGTTGACCCCCCCCCCCCCTTCCTTGTGGCAACCCCTTCATACCGAATTCCAATAAATACCAGTATTTATTTATTTTGGTTTTTTCATTAATTAACACTGCCTAGAAAATAGAAACAATAGAAAAATAGAAAAAGAAAAGGAACATAAAGAAGTCACTTCCGATCTTTTTTTACAGTAATTTCAAATTAATTTATAATCTCTCCCCCTCTTTAAAGTTATATCGTAATTCCCTTCTTCCCATATTCAAGCCTTTTTAATCAGCAAATTCTTTTCACTTTTACCCCATTTTCAGCAAAAAAAGTCAACAAAAGTTTTTCAGTCCTCAATAAAAGTACTTGTCTAAATAGTGGTGAAGGTGCTGGCCTAGAAATCGGAAGATTGTGAGTTCTATTCCTGCCTTAGGCCTGAAAGCCAGCCAGATGACTTACTTTCTCTCAGCCCAACCCTCACAGGATTGTTGTTGTGGGGAAAATAGGAAGAAAAAGGAATATTATATATGTTTGCTGCCTTGAGTTACTTGGAAAGTAATAAAGACTGATAAAAATCAAATAAGCAATGTTCTGCAGTCAGACTTTTGATAACTATAGTTCATGTAGGAATGAACCTGTTTTTTCCACATATTTCATTATGTTAACTAGGAACATAGGAGTTAACATAAATTCTTTTTGGTTTCTTATCCCCACCACCTTACAAATACAGTGAGAAAAATTAATGAATACACTTAATAATAAAGTAGCCCGCAATTCCATAGCTCTTTTGCAGTGCCAGAGCTTGTGGCTTATTTGTATGGTAGCAGTGGTGGGTTTCAATTTTTTTTACTACCGGTTCTGTGGGTGTGGCTTGGTGGGCATGGCATGGCTTGGTGGGTGTGGCTTGGTGGGCGTGGCAGGGGAAAGATACTGTAAAATCTCTATTCCCTCCCCACTCCAGGGGAAGGTTACTGCAAAATCCCCATTTCCTCCTGATCAGCTGGGACTTGGGAGGCAGAGAATAGATGGGGGCGGGGCCAGTCAGAATTTTTACTACCGGTTCTCCGAACTACTCAACATTTCCGCTACCGGTTCTTCAGAACTGGTCAGAACCTGCTGAAACCCACCTCTGTATGGTAGGTATATCTTGTTCATATTGTTTGAGCAACATTACTTATTTTCTTCTAACAAATTCTGGACAGTTGCTATCTCGGATGGAAACTAATTTGAGTGCTTTGAGAAAGATGAACTTTGGAGCTTGATGGAACTCTTCTATGGGAGAAATATTGACCTAATGTGTTACTATTGTATGGGCTAGTAAGGTGAGGTCTATATCTGAACACCTGTCGGTCATGAATTCCAGGAGACAGGAAGAGTGCAAGGGTTAGGATTGCCTAATCACAAGCTAGGTAGATGCAAGCAACATCTTGTATAAGCAGCTCTTGCGGACATATTTCAAGGCTTACTGATAACACAGTTGCTTTGTTAACGGCATGTTTGCTTTGCCAACCTACTCATTAGTTGCTAGGGTCTAAAATGAATTTAGACAAAGGTCTATCAATAACAGTTACCCAAATAAATAATAGGAGGAGTCCATGTGAATATGCAGTATACCTCTAGTTTCAATTGTTGGGAGAAGATTGCTTAAGAGGGTTCAATTGCCTTCACACTTTTATTTGTGAACTTCCTGGTGTTTATGGCTGGTTTCTTTAGAACACAAATGGATCTTTGGTCCAATCCAAAATAGCTTCTCTGAAGCTTGGTTGCAGAGCCAAACCAAGCCCTGATTTGGCTCTGCAACCAAACGAGACAGACACAGACTTCAACCAATAATTAGAACTGCAGAAAAAACAATTGCTACCAACCTGCCTTCCACTGAGGAACTATATACTGCACGAGTCAAAAAGAGGGCTATGAAAATATCTACAGACTCCTCACACCCTGGACATAAATTGTTTCAATTTCTACCCTCAAAATGACGCTATAGGGCACTGCACACCAGAACAATTAGACACAAGGACAGTTTTTTCCCGAATGCCATCACTCTGCTAAACAACTAATTCCCACAACACTGTCAAACTATTTACTACAACTGTATTATTTATTTATTTATTTATTTATTTATTGGTTCGATTTATATGCCGCCCTTCTCCGGAGACTCAGGGCAGCTTACAATGCGTTAAGCAATAGCCTTCATACTTTTGTATATACCTGCTTAGTAGGGCTTTTGAATTTGCAGTAATTGCAGGTAGCTGGCAGCTAAGTGCTAATTAACAGCACTTTAGTCTGCTGTGCCCCCAAGACTCTTATCACTATTACTATTATTCTTCTCATCCTTACTATTATCTATCTCCTCCCACTTATGTTGCTTGTATCTTTACGATTTATATTGTTTTATTAGTTTCCTAGTATGATTTGATTGCTTATTAGTAACCTATGACTATCTCTAAGTGTTGTATCTTATAATTCTTGATGAATGTATTTTTTTTCTTTTTATGTACACTGAGAGCATATGCACCAAAGACAAATTTCTTGTGTGTCCAATCACACTTGGCCAATAAAGAATTCTATTCTATTCTATTCTATTCTATTCTATTCTATTCTATTCTATTCTATTCTATTCTATTCTATTCTATTCTATTCTATTCTATTCTATTCTAATTCTACTCTACTCTACTCTACTCTACTCTACTCTACTCTACTCTACTCTACTCTACTCTACTCTACTCTACTCTACTCTGCAAGCTCTCTATGAGTTCTAATTTATTGATCTCAGCCACATTTGATTTTCAGGATTGCTGTCTGGTGCATTTTAGAGTCCCGAAGATCATGCACATTTCTGAGGCAGCTGTAAAGGAAATAGCTTCAATCCTTTGCATAGAGAGTAATTGTCTCCCCATGGGGACCCTGCACATTACTGCATTTAATAGGCTCATCTGCCCCAAATCTTTCCTTTCTGTAGCAAATGAACCCAGCTAACCAGCCTGAAACGGCCTCAAATGTGCAGGTGGACAAAGTCCAAGATACGACCGGATCATTTTGCATGCATAGAGGGAAACTACAGGCCAACAGTGAGAAGTAACAGGCTGAGCCCCTGTACCTAATGACTTCTTGACTTTTATGATAATGATCATGTGGCCACAGAGGGGTATTTAATAGAGTTAGGCAAATGGCTCCCTGACAACATGTACGGACATGATTTAATTTCTAGTGAAAATAAACTTCTCTCCTCCAGCCACCGTGAAGTAGACAGGCTTGCCTTTCTTGCAATATCTGAAGCTCGCTTTGTCATGATAAATTGAAAATGGATGCAGTGTGCTCAGAGGAATACATTCTTGCACATTGGAAAGGACTTTGTTTGGCAAGGAACCCATCTGGATTCAATGCCCGGAGAAGGGGCTTTTTGTTAAACCCACCTCAACACCGTTTCCTTGAAAGTTAAAAAGCATTTTCCATGGAAGAAAGAACAAGAACTTTCTTGCAATACACTGAAGTAACCCTCTGGAAATTTTCAGTTGGTCTGAAGAGGTAAGAACCAGAGTACAGGTACTCCTTGGCTTACAACAGTTCATTTAGTGACCGTTTGAAGTAACAATGGCATTGGAAAAAAAGTGACTTATGACCACTTTTCGCACTTAGGACTGTTGCAGCGTCCCCATGGTCACGTAATCCAAATTCAGATGCTTGGCAACTGACTCATATTTATGATGGGTTGCAATGTCCCGGGGTCATAGGATCACCTTTTACGACCTTCTGAAAAGCAAAGTCAATGGAGAAGCCAGATTCGCTTAACAACCGTGTTACTAACATAACAGCTGCAGTGATTCACTTAACAAATGTGGCAAGAAAGGTCATAGAATGGGGCAAAACTCACTTAACAAATGTCTTGCTTAGCAACAGAAAATTTAGGCTCCATTGAGGCCAATGGTGGGTTGCCCCCAGTTCACACCGGTTCTATAGAACCGGTAGTAAAACCAGTGGGAGGCTCCGCCCATCGACCCCAATATCATCAGAACGCTTCTGCACATGCGCGCGGCCCCGTTGTGAACCGGTAGTAAAGGTAAGTAGAACCCACCCCTAATTGAGGCCATAAACTGGGGACTACCTTTACAAGTTTTGAACTCAGAGGCTGAGTTTACACATTGTACTTAAATTGTTGGGTTAAGGATTAGAGTCTTGGGTGAGTTGCTCCCTGTTGGAATGGACAGGAACTCCAAAGGACCGGAGTAGACTGGGAAACTTTTTTATTTTATTTATTTTATTTTATTTTTGTATTTCATCAAGCATGTATTTGATAATGGATACAAGTATAAACATAATTATGAATACATGAAATGGATATGAATAAAAGGAACATTAGAGCAGAGACGGTAGGCACCCCGGTGCGTTTATGCACGCCCCTTACAGACCTCTTAGGAATGAGATGAGGTCAACAGTAGACAGTCTAAGTTTAAAGTTTTGGGGGTTTAGGGAAGAAACCACAGAGTCAGGTAGTGCATTCCAAGCATTGACCACTCTGTTACTGAAATTGTATTTTCTGCAGTCTAGTTTGGATTAGTTTACCAAGAGTTTGTATCTATTGTGTGCTCTTGTATTGTTTTGGTTGAAGCTGAAGTAGTCATTGACTGGTAGGACATTGTAGCAGATGATTTTATGTACTATGCTTAGGTCAGACCAAAGACGGCAAAATTCTAAGTTGTCTAAACCCAAAATTTTAAGCATAAGGTATTTTGTTGGGAGCAGAGGAGTGGAGGACTCTTCTTGTGAAATATCTCTGGACTCGTTTGATTGTATTAATGTCTGATATGCAGTGCGGGTTCCAGATAGATGAGCTGTATTCAAGAATTGGTCTGGGAAAAGTTTTGGATGCCCTAGTTTGCAGTTCAATATTACCAGAGAAGAAGCTATGTAAGATTAGGTTAACAACTCCTAACGCATTTTTAGTAAAGTTGTTACAGTGAGCTATGGCACTGAGATGAGTACTCCAAGGTCTTTGACAGAATGAGGATTGTCTGCTAGGTCGTATCCGCCCAGCTTGTATTTTGTGTTCTGATTTATTTATTTTTTTGCCAATGTGTAAGACAGAGCATTTGTTGGTTGAGATTTGGAGTTGCCAATTGTTTGACCATTCTGACACATAGTCAAGGTCTGCAAAACTGCAAAACATTTCAGAATAAAGCAATGATAAACCACTTTATGCTGTGTATCAAGAGGACTGCGTGGTTGGGTCCATATGGTTCTTCAAATCTATGTTTATGCAGTGGTTGAACTATGATGGAGAAGTTCAGGTTCCAACCCTCAACCATGGAGGTTGACTGAGAAAATTTAAGACAGTTACTCTTTCTCAGCCCATCTTAACAAGGTGGCTTTTGTGAGTATAAAGCTAGAGGAGAGACCGATGTGAAGAATGTCTTGAACTCTTGGATAAATAGTAGGGTTTAAATTTAGTCACTGAATGAATGCATGGTCTGCATGAAATCCATCACCTCAGGCTTTATTGCCAGCATATTTTCCACTCCTGACATTTAGAATGGCGGGCCAGCTTTTCATATTGTGAAAAAAACAAAAAAATAATAATGGAAAACAGCAACAACTTGTTCATTCGGCACATCACACTTGTTCCGATGCATCTAGGTCATCCAATTCCTCTGTGCCATTCATGGCAATCACCATTTTCCTGTCCTATTTGTCAGCTTCCCAGAACCCTTGGCAGGTCACTGCAGGAGACAGAGAGGGCTAGACTGCATAACACATTGGCTTGATCCAGCCATGAAATTATGTATCTTGGAAAGCAGCCTGATTTTGAAGCATTTCCTTTCAACATGGAAATAAGTATTTGATTTAGAGGTTGTAGATGTTTTACACAGTGAAAGTATGAGAAGAACACAGAATTTCTCTCTAAGCCATCAGCATCACTCCTTCCACTACTTCACTTATACAGTTGCAGTCAAGAATTGCAGCTTTTAAGGAAAAAAAACTGAAGAAAAGGGAGCCTTATACTCTTTCAGTCTACTCAGTTTAGAAAATCAAAATAAAGATAATGTCACTCAAATAAGGCATCTTGAGTATATTGGAGGAAAGTTGATATCTAAATAGGAAAACAAAGATAGAAAAAATGGTGAACTTTTAAAAGTGGTAATATAAGTTCCATATTTATGGTTTTTCTCTGCTGTATCGCTTTTTGTAACCCTCTATGAATGCCATTCCTGGCAAATAGATGGGAAAGAAATGGAGGTAGGGACAGATTTTATTTTCCTCGGCTCCAAGATAGCCGCAGATGGGGACTGCAGCCAAGAAATTAAAAGACGCTTGCTCCTGGGGAGGAAAGTTATGGCAAATCTAGACAGCATTCTAAAAAGCAGAGACATCACTCTGCCAACAAAAGTCCTTATAGTCAAGGCCATGGTTTTCCCAGTTGCAATGTATGGATGTGAAAGTTGGACCATAAGAAAGGCTGAGCACCAAAGAATTGAGGCCTTTGAACTATGGGACTGGAGAAGACTCCTGCGAGTCCATTGGACTGCAAGGCGATCAAACTGGTCAGTCCTAGAGGAGATCAACCTTGACTGCTCTTTAGAAGGCCAGATCCTGAAGATGAAACTGAAATACTTTGGCCACCTAATGAGAAGGAAGGACTCACTGGAGAAGAGCCTAATGCTGGGAAAGATTGAGGGCAAAAGAAGAAGAGGACGACAGAGAATGAGGTGGCTGGATGGAGTCACTGAAACAGTAGGTGTGAGCTTAAATTGACTCCAGAGGATGGTAGAGGACAGGAAGGCCTGGAGAAATGTTGTCCATGGGGTCGCGATGGGTCGGACACAACTTCTCAACTAACAACAAAATGAATGCCAAGCTACAGCAAACCTAGACAGCATATTAAAAAGAGATGTCACCTTTCCAACAAAGCTCTGTATAATTAAAACTATAGTTTTCCCAGTAATAATATATGGCTGTGAAAATTAGACCGTAAGGAAGACTGAGCACCAAAGAATTGATGCCTTTGACTTGTGGTGTTGGAAAATACCATTGAGAGTCTCTTGGACTGCAAGGAGATCAAATCCGTCAATTTTGAAGGAAATCAATCCTGACTGTCCTTTGGAAGGATGGATATTGAAGATGAAGCTCAAATACTTTGGCCACCAAATGAGAAAAGAGGACTCATTGGAGAAGATCCTGATGCTGGGAAAGACTGAAGGCAAAAGGAGGAGACGGCAGAGGATGAGATGGTTAGATAGTGTCATTGATGTAATGAACATGAATTTGGGGAAATTCTGAAAGACAGCGGAGGACAAGTGGCCTTGCGTGCTATGGTCCATGGGATGGCGGAGAGCTGGACATAACTTAGCAACTAAACAGCAACAACATGAATGCCAAGTCACAGCCTCTTTTCTTAAATTATTTCTTTGGCTATATGCTATTTATCTCTTTAATGAATTTACATCTCACTGTCTTCCCTCCTTGCCTCCTCCCGCTCCTATAGTGACCAGACTCAGGTCTGTTTATTTTCAGTAAAGTGTGTCCTTGCTTCATTCCATATCATTACTGCCGCTCTTGCTACTAACTCTACCACATACTCAGGGAATAGAATAGAATAGAATAGAATAGAATAGAATAGAATAGAATAGAATAGAATAGAATAGAATAGAATAGAATAGAATAGTTGGAAAGGACTTTGGACTTCTAGTCCAACATTACAGTCAATGCACTGTAAACTGAAGGTTCCCTATGCCATTCCTCTGGTAAACTTGAAGATTCGTTTTTCTCGCCATGTACCTGTATACATCTGAACTAGACTGTCTTGTTTCTCTGTGTCATATAATACATGTGGGTATATGCATAGTTATGTATGTATGTATGTATGTATGTATGTATGTATGTATGTATGTATGTATTCATTCATTCATTCATTCATTCATTATTTTGTCATGTTTATGTAATGCATATTGAAAGTGGTGACCCTCTGAGAGTTGTATGCAATGAAATTTCATTTTAATGTATGCCAATTAGTGTACATTCAAAATGACAATAAAGTTGTTCTAAGTCTAAGGCTTACCGATCACAATGGAAATTTACAGGAATATGACCTGCAGAACTAATATTTGGCCCTCCACAACTGCCCGGACAGATACTTATGGAAGAAATTAAAAACATGGTGGACAACAACAGGATGTATCATGGATGAAGAAGTGCCAGTGCATCTAAAGCAGCTTTGTTTGCCAGCTTCATCTATTTATTTATTTTTATTTATTTAGGGAATTTATATTACTACCTATTCGCACATGGTGACTCAAGGCGGCCTACAGAATATAAAACCCCATATAAAAATGAAACTAATGAAAGAAGAGTCATATAATAAATTAATATAATAAAATCACCACACCACCATCCCACGCCGGTGACAGCACCTCACACGAGCCATTTGCCTTTCCCAATAAGAAAGTGGTAAATATTTGAGTGTACATCGTATGATTGCTTTATTTTCACTACAGTACTCCTCTTTGTTTTCTTCCTAGCTTTTCCCCACAAATGCCGGGTCAATTTTTTTTAAATCAGTCAAGTATTAATCCATAAGTTGGGACAGGAATTGACCAAATGGCTTCTTGCCCAAGGCTGATGTCATTCAGAGAAGCCTGTCATTTGGGCAACTTGAAAGGTAGCAAGACCTTTATCCCAGTTGCTCATCACTGTTTGCCCAAACTCATCTCACCTCACTAAGAAAGAGCAATTGAAGGTGTTTTTTTCATCAGTGGATAGGAGGGGAAACAAAGCAGGGGTGGGTTCTACTTACCTTTACCAGCAGTTCGTAACGGGGCCACGCACACGCTCTTCTGTGCATGCGCAGAAGCGTTCTGATGATGTCAGGGTTGGTGGGCGGAGCTTCCCACTGGTTTTACTACCGGTTCTATAGAACTGGTGCGAACTGGGGGCAACCAACCACTGAAACAAAGACAGACAAGGAAATCTATCCAGGTTGTCCCAAAGTAAAATTCTAAGGGCAGGGTCTGTCTGTCTCTGTCTCTGTCTCTTTGTCTCTGTCTCTCTTTCTCTCTTTCTCTCTCTTTCTCTTGCTCTCTGTGTCTCTCTCTGTGTCTCTCTGTCTCTGTCTCTCTCTCTCATATCAATTTTTATGCCACCCCTACAAGATGACCCTGGGAAACTTACAAGTTTATAAAATAAGCGAGAAATAATTAACAGGTAATTCTCAATTTATGACCCAAATTGAGTCCAAATTTTCAATTGCTAAGCAAGACAGTTATTGAGTGAGTGTTGCCCCATTTTACAACCTTTCTTGCCACAGTTCTTAAGTGAATTACTGCAGTTCTTATGCTAGTAACATGGTTGTTAAAAGAATCTGGCTTCCCTAGAGACTTTGCTTGTCAGAAGGTGGCAAAAAAGTGATCACATGACCTTGGGACATAAATATGCACCAATTGACAAGCATCTGAATTTTGATCATGTGTCCATAGGAATGGTCGGAGGTGTGAAAAACGGTCATAAGTCACTCTTCAGTGACATTGTAACTTCAAATGGCCACTAAACAAATAGTTGTAAGTCGAGGAATGTGAAATATTAAAACAGTAAAAACTACACCGATTAAAATATTATTTAAAACTGTTCCAAAAAGGTTACTCCCAAGCAGAGGTGGGTTTTAGCAAGTTCTGACCAGTACTGGAGAACCGGTAGTGGAAATTTTGAGTAGTTCAAAGAAGCGGTAGTAAAAATTCTGACTGGCCCCGCCCCCATCTATTCTCTGCCTCCCAAGTCCCAGCTGATCGGGAGGAAATGGGGATTTTGCAGTATCCTTCCCCTGCCATGCCCACCAACTCACGCCCATCAAGCCATGCCATGCCCACTAAGCCACACCCACAGAATTGGTAGTAAAAAATTTTGAAACCCACCACTGCTCTCCAGCCTCATAACAGAGCCATTGGTGCGATGCAAATTATGCCAGTCTATTTTTTTTCCTGCCAACTGAAGAATTACAGCAATGCCTACTAAGGCAGCTGTGAGGAAAAACCCACAGATGGGATATTTTCAGACAGAGAAGCAAAATAGCTAATATGACTTACTTAATAAGACAATTTATCAGAATCATGCACCAGAATAATTAGAATTACAAGTTCCTTCTAGTTTTTTTGCTCTTCCTAATGCATTCTTGAATCATTCTTGAGAAGAGGGCCGATCAACCGCTTATGGAACACTTCAGTGACTCATTCTTTGCTTTTAGCAAAGCATTTGATGTAATCCTTTGATTAGAAATACATTAACCGCTACCAGTCTTTGATAACTTACTGAAATATATGAAGGATTATATTTAAGTTACTCAACAAAAAAACCAGCACTCATTCTCCAAGTGAAAAGCTTTTACGAACAATGTTATTTTGATAATACAGATAGTCCTCGACGTACGACCATAATTGAGCCCAAAATTTATAAGAAAGGCATCTGTTAAGTGAGTTTTGCCCCATTTTATGACCTTTCTTGCCACAGTTGTTAAGTGAATCATTGCAGCTGTTAACATGCTTCTTAAGTGAGCCTGGCTTCCCCATTGACTTTGCTTATCAGAAGGTCACAAAAAAGGATCACATGACCCCAGGACATTGCAACCGACATAAATGTGAGACAGTTCCTAATTGTCTGAATTTTGATCACATGACCACGGGGATGCTGCAAGTGTCACAAATGTGAGCAATGGCCATGAGTCACTTTTTTCAGTGATGTTGTCATTTTGAACGGTCATTAAATGAACTGTTGTAAGTCGAGGGCAATCTGTAGCACCAAATTAAAATAGCACCAATCAAAAATAATCATGTGGGCTCAGTGGTGGAATTCATTTTTTTTTTGCTACAGATTCTGTGGGTGTGGCTTGGTGGGTGTGGCAGGGGAAGGATACTGCAAAATCCCTATTCCCTCCCCACTCCAGGGGAAGGATATTGCAAAATCTCCATTCCCACCCCACTCTGGGGTCAGCCAGAGGTGGTATTTGCTGGTTCTCTGAACTACTCAAAATTTTCACTACTGGTTCTCCAGAACCTGTCAGAACCTGTTGAATAGCACCGCTGTGTGGGCTACCTCAGTCAATCAACTCCTCAATTTACTGATCAATGGTGGCATCCCAACAAATAACCTACCGTGAATTCATCTCCTCTGTGGCCTACCCAGCACCAAATGGCCATCAGCCTAGAAATGGAAGTCCTTGTTGATGTCTCTTGGGGTGTGAGAGTGCACAAAGGAAATGCCATCCATTTTACCTGCCCTGTCTGGGAATGTAGTTGGCGCATGGCAAGGTTCAGCATCATGGAGGGTGTTTTAAAATAGACAGGAGTGCTGACACCCAAGTTCTCCCCCTTTCCACATTTTGAGAAAAAGGACCATGACTTACAAAGGAAAAGAAGCTTGGACTCCAGTTATCAATCAGGGCAGGATCACTTTGAACCACTTCAAGGAGATGGAAAGAGATCTGCTCCTTTTTTCAACACTTACTTAATGCTCTTTGCCCTGCCTTTCTCTGGGCAGACATGAGCTCATGCTGATTTTTTGCAGTGACTTATATTAGTATGTTCCAATTCTCATAGTTAAGTTTATGTTTACATTTTTCATCAGCATGTGGCGGTGTGTATTTGAAAAGTTAACTTTTATTTAAATGTTACTTTTCCAGGAGGTGATCATCCAGCATCAGAACCATAAAATGCTATCCCAGTATGGATTGAGAAAAATGGTATCATAACAAAAAAGACCTATTGCACTACTACCCTGTTTTCCCCAAAATAAGACATTCCCTGATAATAAGCCCAATCGGGCTTTTGAGCGCATGGCAATAAGGCCAAGCGCTTATTTCAGGGTTCAAAAAAAATATAAGACAGGTAGGGAATCATGCAATCCTCAAACAGCTATTTCAACTTGAAAAGACTGGAAAAAGAAACACATTCAATAGATCACAGGTAGTCCTCAACTTATGACCATCACTGGAGCCGGAACATCTTTCACGAAGTAAGAGAGTTGTTAAGTGATTTTATGTCCAATGTTATGAACATTTTTGCCACAGTCATTAAATAAATCTCCACAATTGTCACAAGTGAATCATGTGGTCATTAAGCAAATCCAGCTTTCTCAGATTTTGCTTGTTGGAAATTGGCTACAAAGGTTCCAAAATGGCAGTCACATGATCCATGGCACTGCGACTGTCAATATATAAATATATGCCAGTTTCCAAGTGCTTGAATTTTGATCATGTGCCTATGGGGACTTTGTAATGGTCCTAAGTGCATGGTCATAAGTCCCTTTTTTCAGCATGGTCTTAACTTCAAATGGTCACTAAAGAACGGTCATAAATTGAAGACCTGGTATTGTCTTCAGGACAGTGGATAGCCTATCTGGTTATCTGCCTTCACTTTTAAGGAAATAGTCACTATGTTTCTTCTAAAATAGGGTCAGATCTACTCTTGAACAAAGTAAGATGATGGTATCAGGTGGCCAATGCAACATTGTGCTTTTTCTTGTCCCCCTGAGCTACCCAGGTATTCCTCGTGGGCTAACTTTAAATAAGGATGTTATCTCAGCTTGAACAAGGGGATATTTTCCCCATCAACTGTATTGTCTTTGAAACAACCATGACATAGATCAGGGTCAGCAACCTGCGGCTCTGGAGCCACATGTGGCTCTTTCACTCCTCTGCTGCGGCTCCCTGTCATTCAAAATATGCATCACAACTGCCAATGTGCGATACCTGCCAGCACACGATTTATTGAGCTTTTCAACCCCCGGTAGACCAACCATAGATAAATCCAAGAAAAGAAAAGTTTCAGAAGAAAACAGAACGTTTAATTCAACTTTTGTGGCCGCTCAAGAAATAGTCAGGCACAGGAAGGATTTTGTGGCTCCTTGTATTTTCTTTTCTGTGGGAAATGGGTTCAAATGGCTCTTTGAGTGTTTAAGATTGCAGACCCCTGACCTAGATAACTGAAATCTCTACAGACATCAACTGTATTCTATAACATTCAGCTCAATTGAATTATTTGAGATGGGTGGCATACAAATTTCATTAATTAATAAATTATGAACTTAGAAATGAACTTCCTATTCGTTTACTGCATATTGACTGGGAGGAGATGCAATTTCATCCTTTGCTTCTGGTTAGTAATCAAAGGTAACCTAAAGGAAATCTGAGACCTGTATTTAGCTATTCCAGCTTAAGTCTTCTAACAGCCTTCCTCTATACATTTATCTAGTCCTTTTGTCCTACAACCTTGGGAGATACAGTATGTTCAATTAGGAGATGGCAGCTTGTCCAGAATTGTCCCATCCAAATTCTTATTGCACAAGGAACAACTTACATGTATCTTTGTCCAAAAGAAATAAGTTATTGGCGCCAATATATATGATCCATACATAATTCATATATGACATGTGATAGGAATTCCCTTGTTCCAGATCAATTGATTGGTCCATCTCACAATTGTCTGCCTCATTGTTTGGCTGTAGAATTGTCCAATTGCACCTGGAATTTTCCCATCTCTACCTGAACATGCAAAAGACTGAATGTGATTCTTCCGTTTTGCAAAATAGGTTTCCTACCTGAGGTATTTTGTAAAGATTTCAATGAAAGCGTTGTTGACAATCAAGCCACAATAATTTCTCCTATTTTTAAGTGGGTCTTTCCCCATTTGCTTGTGCTTTAAACTTGTATATTAGCCAAACAGCTGCTTGCCAGTGGTTCAAAGCTACTGGTATATGTTAATAACCTGCAGAGTTTTGGTTTTTTTTTAACACTTGCAATGCAATTAAACAAAGAAGAAAAGGAGGGCTGTTACATTGATATCAGATTTAACTTACTGGCTAACAGTATTTGGAAAATGTGATATCTGCCTTAACTAAACAAAAGTACATACTGAGTTAATGAAGTTCCCTGTCTAGATTGACACGCAAAGCATTAAACCTTTGACAACAAGGACGCTTTTGTCAAATTTCAAAGGCTCGGCTCTTAACATCTGTTATCAGGCTCATGTCAGCTGATGAATTCCAGCATACTCACCAGAGAAGCTTGCTACATGTGGCACTGGTCCTCCACTGTTAGTTGTGTCTCTCTGTTCTTTTCCAAAAATTATCTCAGTTAGTTGGGCTTCTTCAGGACTCTTGGTGAGAAATATTCCATAGGCCTCCTGGTTCCACAGTCCCCCTTAACAAATCTATACTAGCCCTGAGGTTTGCATAGATTAATTCTCTCTCCTGAGCTGCTGAACATTATTAATGTTCAGCAGCAGCAAGTTAATAAAGTTTCTTCTTTATTCATGTTAGTCAACAGGGCAATGGATGAGGCAATTTATCCATCTTTGGATCTCCCAAGAATCTCCAGAGATATTTCACGAGAAGAGTCCTCTACTCCTCTGCTCACAACAGAATACCTTATGCCACCAGACTTGAAACTTCGGGCTTAGACAACTTAGAACTTCGCTGTCTTTGGTCCGACCTAAACGTAGTACATAAAATTATCTGCTACAACGTCCTACCTGTCAATGACTACTTCAGCTTCAACCAAAACAATATACAAGCACACAATAGATACAAACTTAAGGTAAACCGATCCAAACTTGATTGCAGAAAATACGACTTCAGTAACAGAGTTGTCAATGTCTAGAATGCACTATCTGACTCTGTGGTTTCTTCCCCAAACCCCCACAACTTTAACCTTAGACTGCCTACTGTTGACCTCACCCCATTCCTAAGAGGTCTGTAAGGGGCGTGCATAAGCGCACCAACATGCCTACCATCCCTGTCCTAATGTTCCCTTTTATTCGTATCCATTTCATGTATTCATAATCATGTTTATACTTATATCCGTTATCTAATACATGCTTGATGAAAATAAATAAAATTAAAATTAAAAAAATAAAATAACAAATAGGGCTTCTTTGTCTAATCGGTACACAAAGTAGACTAGCCTAGAAAACCAAAGCCCTGAATGCTAATAGTACGTTATTATAAGAGTGGGTTTTTTTGTGTGCCTTCAAGTCAATGTTGATTCCTGGAGACTGCTTGGACAATCCCTGCATTTTTCTTGGCAATATTGTTGGAAGTGGTTTGCCATTACCTTCCTCCTGGGTTGAGAATGAGGGACTGGCCCTCATTTTGCCTTTGTTTCTAAGATGGGACTAGAACTCACGGTCTCCTGATATCTTAAATCACTACATTAAACTGGCTCTCTTATTATAAGTGTAGAAAGTTAGCACCCACTCTCACCTAGAAGAATGAAATATTTTAGGAAATATTTAAAAAAAGCAAAATATTATATTTCCCTAGATGAGAAATTGAGAAACATGCTCTTGGAGACAGAAAGCAGCCCCCATCTTTCTTAACAGCCCTCAGCAGATTTCAGTACTTATTGAGCTTATTGAGATCTAGGTAACTCTATTCATAGGCAAAAATTCCCTGGAGCAAGGCCTGAACAAAAGTAGGATTAGCCCTCACCCATAATAGGAATTGCCCAACAAGCCCCCTCATTACTTAGCTCAGGATTTGTACATGGCACCTTGGGAGTCTGACAACAGCCAATAGAATACATGTTTTCCCACAGGATCAGGAAGTTCAAGTGCAAAGCCCAAGAGAAGGTATAAATACCCACCTCCCATTCTCAACTCCATGTGGTCAGCTGCCCAGAACCATCCATGTGCTTCTGCTTCATAAATAAATGGACTCTCTTTCCAATCAGCCTCCAGCCTCCATTTTGTCTCCAATGCCTTTCTCCTGGCTTGGAACTGAACTAGATGGATATTTCTTCCAACATAAGGTTACAGTAACAGGATCTTGCAAGTCTGAAAACTCTATCTTCATGAGAACTAGGTAGAGTTAAGTCTTAAATGCTTTGTCAAGCTACATTTCGGCCTTGGGTTCAAATTTTTTTTATCTGACCTTTGTCTTGTTGCAATTCTTCCTACTGTTCCTTGAGGTTATTACTGCTCTCCAATATACCAAGACCATTGTTCTCATCATTTAAATGACTAGCAATTTTCTATGTGAATATCTTGTCACCATCTGGCAAACCAAGGCTTCAAAATCCAGGCAAGGATTGAAACAGGGGTAAAATGCACTTACCTTCACTACCGGATCGCAAATGTGAGCACACACACCTCTTCTGTGCATGCGCAGAGCCTCCTGCACATGCTCAGAGGGTCAGTGCACGGGATGTGATGACCTCCGGGTGGGTGGGCGGAACCTCCCGCCACCGGCCCTACCGGATTGCACGAGCCGGATAGATCCGGCTGGATTTTACCACTGGATTGAAGCTCCATGCCAACTAACTAGCCCTGCTCAAAATGCCCTGCAGTAGTGCCATACTATATCAGATACCCCAAGGCACTGTGACAATTTATAATCATGGTTTCTGATTTTCCTCATAATGCTCCTCTGCTGTTTCGTCCAATTGTCAAAGAAAGCCCATTGGTTTAGAATGGACTCAACAGAGTGCATGGTGCCCAATCTCTAAGTAAAGCAACATTTTGAAGAGATAATTCTGATCTCCTTTCTATAATCTAGATTGCAGCTTGAAATCTTATAATTAGCAACAGTTAATCTTATTAAGACTCTCAACACTTCCCTGGATTATAAGGAATTTTTTTAAAAGTAATTTTTGCATATTCTGGAATATTTCTTTTCCCACTCATCTCCAGTCCAAGGATGGTTGGTGAACTTGGACCAGTCATTCACCTTCCATTTAGCTTGACAGGATGTCTGAGAATACCACCCTGAGTTCTTTGGAAGAAGTGGCATAAGACTATAATTTAATTTAATTCAGAATAAAGATGGAGGGAACCTTGGAGGTCTTCTAGTCCAACCCACTGCTCAAGCAGGAAACCCTAAGCCATTTCGGACAAGTGGCTGTCCAGTCTTGTCTTAAAAACCTCCAGTAATGCACTCACAACTTCTGAAGGCAAGTTGTTCCACTGGCTAATTGTTCTCACAATTATGAAGTTTCTCCAGGTTGTGATAAAGATGGTGAATATTTAAAATTTGTTTTCCATTTGTCAGGCTGGCCAAACCAGGCTGAGAATTACAGAAGTCACAAAAGTCTTAAGACATGAGAGTTTCTTTCCCTTCTGTTGTCTAGCTTTCAAAAGAGCTCTCTCTTCTAGTCATTTCTTTTCTCTCATTCTTCTGGCCTTCTGCTGTTCAATTTTAGAAGGCCTTGTAAGCCATTGATTTCCTTGGGCATTGACTAATTGGTCATTGCTCACAAAGTGCCTTTGAGAATTTAATGAATAAAACACCCACAGGATTTAACAAAGGAAAAGAAGAAAAATCAACTAAGCCATGTCTGGAAATATTCTTAATGACATTCACTCTATATGTGGTTCTCCACCCCCTCAATTTCATTCAAGAAACTATTTAGGCCAGTGGCCATCATAACATCCTGCGGCCACAAGTTCTTTAAGTTAATTATACTTGTGTGAAGTACTTCCTTTTCTTTATGGTCAACACACTGCCAATTGGTTTCATCAGTTGAACCTAGTCTCTAACGTTTTGTGGGAACAGGATCTAATTAACTTATTTCAAAAAAACCCTCTGAATTCTTCATTGTTTATCTCTATTGTATTCCCATACATTACTCTTGCAAAGTAGACATTAAAAGGAGATAGCAATCATTCAAACACTTCAATCCTTTGTTCTGCATTTTGATAATATAATTTTTATTCTGCTTTTTTTTTAGTTCCAATCGCTTTCTAAATAAATTTTCCTTCTTTAAAAACAATTGAATGGATTCCACCCAGTTAAACAAGCAAACACATAAAAACAATGAAAAAGTTAATTTCCAAAAATATTGATGATGAACTGTTTTAATACTAAATTGCTTTTTAATATAGGGGTTCTGCAAAGCAATTTTTAAAACATAATTGAAATTATATCAAAATAAGGCCATAGATTTTTCAATAAATCAACTGGTAGCAACATTAACATAGTATACAACATTAAGATTGCTACTGTATAGAGACTTAGTCCTGCCAGCGAATAAGGATGATTTCTGAAGAAATTGCATAGTGTTGTACTATAAAATTTTAATCTTATATTTAGTTATAAATATAAATGCAGCTGAACACTGTGGGACTTTAGTAAAAGGGAATTTTACTATCTGTAACAAATGCTACCTAGCTATATTAGCGGCCATATGAATAGTTTTTGTGACATTGAAAAGTGCATTTTCACTGCAATAGGTATGATTACCAAAAGAGCAAATGAGGAAACATAGACTTTTTATATCTAATAAAAAAGCTAAGAAAAATCTCCAGCTCAGAAGTATCAACCATTCTGAAACAATCCAGGATCACCAGCTGGTAGGAGAATCTACCATCAATCTATCAATCTCCTTAAAGCATGGGTGGGCAATTATGGCCCCTTTATAACATGTGAACTTCAACTCCCAGAATTCTTGAGCCACTATGACTGGCTCATGAATTCTGGGAGTTGAAGTTCACAGGTCCTAAAGGCACCATAGTGGCCACCCCCATCTCAACGTATAATGGGACAAGCTTGGTGAATGTGGAAAAGACACTTTGGCCACCTTTCCAATTACCTGAATGACAGGCCAACAATGTTACAAGTACTCTGTACCTGTATTCTGTTTCCTTGTGCGGCTCAGGAGGTTGATATAGATTTATTTGTTTCCCTTTCATTTGGGCTGGAAGAGGAAACTGGTAGAACTCCTTATCACTTTCATCCAGCTTCCAAATATCCTAAATGGTAAGCACTGCAAGGGAATGGACAGTGCTGGCAGCTGTCATTGGTTGCACTTGAAAATGTTCCATGCAGCATGCCAAATGCTATTAGAGCAGGCAAATTGGTACAACTTTCCTTCCAATGTAGTAAAAACATCGGAAAGCATGGTTGTATAAATCCACTTTTAATTACTAGAAGCCCTTCTCTCTCTCTCTCTCTCTCTCTCTCTCTCTCTCTCTCTCTCTCTCTCTCTCTCTCTCTCTCTCTCTTTCTCTCTCTCTCTCTCTCTCTCCCTCCCTCTCTCTCTCTCTCTCTCTCTCTCTCAAACTGGTCTACTGGCTTTTTGAAAACATGTTAATCATCAGTCTAGGGACCTTCTAGAAGAATAGTATACTAATGGATATAAGGAACCCACCTAATGTCTGAATAGTGCTTTGTGAAATATAACACAGTCTTACATAGGCAGATGCTTTCCTAGAAACAAGGTAACTAGTTTTGGTCACAGGGCAAGCAAAAATGGAATAGTACTCAGGGAATGGAGAAGGGGTATGCCGACTGCCTTTTCACTAATAGCAATAGCACTTAGACTAATAGACCGCTTTACAGTGCTTTACAGCGGTTTACAGAGTCAGCATATTGCCTGCAACAATCTGGGTCCTCATTTTACCTACTTCAATAGGATGGAAGGCTGAGTCAACCTTGAATAGAAGCTCATCATCCAGATCGTGAATGTTGCAGAGTGTTCATATACCAAGACTTGTTTTGGGAGAAGATGGAAAGCACTACTTTACACTGAAACAGCTAACTAGAAGTTTTGTCTGCTTTGCTAATGGTCTGGGAAAGAGGGAAAAAAGTGTTTTATGCCATATGCCATCTAATAATATTTAATTGGGCATTTTGGTGGACTAAACAAGAATGAATCCTCGCTGTGTACAAGAGACACCCAAAGAATGTCAATATCTAAGACATAAATTCTTACTGTGCCGTTTTATCACCAATTCGCTTATTGGTAGACTATTGGTGCACACAGTCACTATAGAAGTCTATGGGAAGGTTGCTTCTTCAACCTGCTGTTGCTTGGATTACAGCTCTCCTAATCCTTAGCCAGCACTGTCTTTATGCTGAGTGGCACCCAGGGGTGGGCTGCTGGGGGTTCGCAGGGGTTCAGGAGAACCTCTAGCTAAGATTCTGTGCAGTTTGGAGAACCCCTAAATCCCACTCCCAGAAGTCCCCACGCAGCCCGTTTTGGATGCAGGTAAGTGCAGGGTGCGCATAGAGGCTCGGGGAGGGTGAAAAACAGGCCTACTGGAAGTTCAGGAAGGCCAGAAACAGGCCTGTGTCCGTACTCCAGAGGGCCTCAGGAGCCTGGGGAGACAGTTTTCGCCTCCTGGAGGCTCGAGGAAAGTCTCTGGAGCCCCCGGAGGGCAAAAACGCCCCCCTCCCACCGTGGTGCAGGAGGCTGAATAGGCCACACCCACCATGGCCACGCCCACCCAGCAACTGGGCAGAGAACCCCTTGCTAAAATTTTTGAAGCCCACCCCTGGTGGTACCATAGATCAAAAAAAGTTCCATTTAATATGATATACTATTATTGCCATAGTGATAGTTGGCTGAGTAGTTTTGAACATAAGAACAGCAGTAATAATAATTGATGTTGAAATAGAGTTATTATACTCATTTTAATTTTAAAAACCTCCTGTCGATGAAATTCACATATAGCCTGGAGTTATGGATGGCAATTAATGATGTTCTATCTTTGACACATGCTTTTGATTCTGCCCATTATTTTGCAAAATAGGCCTGTGGCTCTAGTCATCCCCAAAATCCCCCTTTTTAGTTTTTAAATAAAAACAGCTGAACAGAAATGTTCTTCTTTTTTATTATTCCAGGGGAGAAGCCAAGCAAGCTACCTTACCTTTCTCTTATTTCTTTGTAGCTCTTTTAAAAAAAAAATAAGGAGAAAGAGGGAAAAAATGTACCCGTTATGGAATGGGAAGGAAAGGAAAGAATGGAGAGAAGAGAGGAAAAATACTGGAGGCAAAGACAAAAGCAGGAAGGGAATGTAAATAAATGGGAAGCTAGATCTCCCATGAAGAGTCCAGGAGAGCATGTGGTCCATGGTGCTTTCAACCCTAACTGCAGTGTCGCCAATTTGAACCCTCTCTCCATAAACCTTTTCAACTTCATCTGGTGCCTTCCTGGTTGCTTGTTGAGAGTTCAGCATTTGGCCAAACCTTGGGAGATGAAGGCGGGGGCAGAACGTGGACATTTGGTTTCATCAGATGTTTTGAAGCCAGATGAGGTCACTGCAAAAAGGTCACAGAGGATCTGACATAGGAGTGGGATCTGGATAGAAAAGAGGGGGATGTTTGTGGGAACAAGGAGCCATTGTATCCCATTCTTCCAAGCTGAGGCCCTAATCAGCTGTGAAAACTGGCAAAGTTCTCTTGTGTTAGTCTATGGACCGTGCAGAGTGGATTTTTTTTTTTTTTTGAAATAGAAGTAGTAATGCAAGAAACAACAGCAAAGGAGACTGTGGGGAGATGACCTAAGCCCAAGTAGGTCTGGGCTGCCTCCTGGTGCTGCACAGGATTAACTGATAGCAGGAAGCAGGAGTGAAGGGAAAAAGAGGAACTCTGGTAAAGGAACTAACTGATTCTTGTTCTAGATTTTGTGGTATATGAATTTACTTTGTTTGCAATACAAGAAGTATTTGTTTGCAAAACCTGTACAAGTAATTGCAGATTTCATGATAGAATCATAACGTGTGTGTGTATGTATGTATGTATGTATGTATGTATGTGTCAGGCCTGAAAGCCATCTTTTGCATTGGGCCTTCAGACCTGCCACATTTACTACTGTGGGAAATTGGGAGGGGAGATTGTATGGAGATGAGTGATATATAGTCATAATAACATTCCTTTCTCAGAGAGTCAAGGACATCTTGCCCTGCACCTGGAGGGCTAGCTAGAACTGGGAGGCATTTCCAGTTGGGACGATGCTTTGATTGGACCATGTGATGGACTTGTGGGTGTTGGGCAGGGACTTGAAGTTTCCTTTGGGTGGGGAAAACCTGGAAACTTTCAGATTTGGGTTTTCCCAGATGTGCCAATATGACAACTCTAATAAAATGTAGCTTTGAAGATTTTCAAACCTATAGAGTTTTCTTTTGTTGGGGGTGTTACTTTTAACTCTGACAGCATGTATGCATGCATCTCTCTCTCTCTCTCTCTCTCTCTCTCTCTGTGTGTGTGTGTGTGTGTGTGTGTGTAATCTTTCAGGCCAAAAAAATACAGAGGTTCCTTGAAACCCCCCCCCCCCGCCCCCCATATAAATGTCTTTTACCAATAATTGTTTTGGTTAACTTCACCAACAGTGAAACAAGAGGCTGAAATCATAGTATTATACTGAATCAAGAATAGAAAGTTCCAAATTGAATCCCTGGCAGTTATGGGGTGGGGGACAGGGAAGTTCCTGGTAACAACTAATAGGAGAATATCTTTGCCTTGAGATTTTGGTGCCATACTTGCTTTGTGGAAACATATGGTAAGTCCCCTTGGCTGTAATCCATCTTGGCCAACAATTAGACTGCCAGAATCTAATAAATCTGCAGAGATAAGAATTAATGAGCATGAATAGGTATATCAGCCTTAACCCATTGATCTGTCAAGATATCCACTTTGCTCCTTCATTTTTACAACAAGGACAACATTGAAAAAATGTTTCCTATGATCAGCTGAATGTGAATCTGCTCATAACAGTGTACTTTTTAATTATCCTTTCTACTTTCTCACATGTTCTGGGAATAATGACCTCAGTTACTGTTTTTGCATGACCTCCAAAGTTCAGTGAATTAGTCTAGGAAGGGGAGAATTATGGTTAACAAGCCCTCATACTTGGAGAGTAGTAGGGAAAGGCCTGTATAAGGACTTGGAGACTCCATCAGTAGTAATAGCTAGATGTGATGAAATTTTGTAAGGAGATGGAGTCCCAGGGAGGAGAGGGTGAATTTCAGAGGAGTAAGAGGAAACTCAATCAGATATTATGTATGAGAGAAAGGAGGTGAAGAGAGCCTCTCCCTAATAGTTCACAGAGTAGATTGTAGATGTCCAGAATGGAATAGGGTTTCCAGCTCAAGCAGGGGGTTGGATTAGGAGACCTTCAAGATCCTTTCCATCTCCACTCCTCTCCTCTCCTCTCCTCTCCCCTCCCCTTCCCTCCCATTCCATTCCATTCCTAGTAGTCTGGCAAAATTTTGTTATAAGTGTGGAAACAATAAAGAACTCGTCTTGGAGTAATTATCATGTGTCATTCTTGGCTTTGGATATGACAGTAATACTGCTAAGAAAGCAGTAATACTACTAAGAAACACTTTATCCAACATAATTAATAGGGCCTCAGGTTCCTACTCTAATTGTACCTGAATATAGTTTAGCGTGGCTCATTCAGGAAGAAAGGTGTATACAGAATAAAATAGGAGAAGTGTGGTTTCTATTCTGACTTTCAAATAAAGATAGCAAGGAAGTTCTGAATTGCAGATCTGCCCCCTCTTCTGAACAGACAGGATATTTTCAGGCAGCCATTTTAATTTTATGATTGTCCATCAATAATAGTATGGTGGGAAATGACATAACAGCTACTATAAGTCACAACTACCAGGAAAGACTATGGCAAGGATCCATCTGAAGGGGGTTTGCTTATGACCCAATAGGCTTTGAATCTTGCTTTATGGAAAGAGAGATATTCTGCTTTGGCCTAGAAGAACAAATAGCCAGAAGCTTTGAAGTAGCTGGGAATTTAGAGTACCATAACATGAGTGATGGCATTTACTTATTCAATTCCTATACTCTTTCTATCCAAACCCAGAAAGCAGCTTAATGGCAAAAAAAAAAAAAAAAGTAAAGAAAAACAGGATGTAGCAGGATGTGGTTCTAAATGTTTTTAGGCAAAGGACTTTCTCACACCCACACTTGAGTTTGATCCTTGTTTTTAAATTGGGAATGCTGGAGATTGTCAGTGAACCCAAGAGTTTGTAAATGTAAACCAAGACACAAAAGTACATATGTATCTCCTCACAAGATCATCCAAAGCTTGTCAGAACCAGACTTGCCTTTTAGAAATAGCCTAAGACATTTCTTGGCCTTGCATTGCCATTTCATCTTCAGTGTCCAGTGACAACATACCTCCAGAAACCTTCCTTAATGCCAACAAGACTGCCTGTCCCGTTTAACTTTTTTACTTTATTATATTTAACGCAAGGTAGTGAATCTATCTAGTACTCCTTCCTCCTATTTTCTCCACAATAACAATCTCATGAGGTGGTTGGCTAAGAGAGTGACCAGCTGGATTTTCCAGCTGGCTTTCATGCCCAAAGCAGGCCTAGAATTTATAGTCTCCTGATTTGTAGCCTGGTTCCTTAACCACTATACTAAACTGGCTTATATTTTGAAAACACTCTTTTAAAAATGAGTACCATATCATCTGTGCTGGACCAGAAACATTGTCTGTGATAATGCCCTATGTTCTCAGAAATCCAGAGATGTTAATTCCCAAAAGCCAAATTCAAGTTTTAAAACAGATTGTCCCAAGATAACTGTGCTGACAAAGCACATTCGTTATATTCATTCAGGAACAAAGGAGGGTGATAAACATAGTTTATATGCTATACGTTGTACGGTGCCTAAAAGATATACTGAAAATAATATATTTTCCCCTAATTGTTTATCTGCTATTTTCTTCAGAAATGAATTTGCCCAAAAATAAAATCCTAGCATCATAAGATGCTCATGTCCAGGGCTGGTCCAAGACATTCCTCTTGTATCTCCAGCTCAGGTCCATACCAGGGGTGGGTTCTACTTATCTTTACTACTGGTTTACAATGGAAGCGTGCATGCTTCTGTGCATGCACAGATCGTCCATTATGACGTCCGGGCGGGTGGGCGGAGCTTCCTGCCGCTTATACTACCAGTTCGCAAGAACCGGACAGAACTGGGAGCACCCCACCACTGGTCCATACAATGTGATGTGATCTCAGGTTAGTTAAGACAGAAGAACCCCAGTACAGCTCTCTACACTCCAGCAACCAAAGACAATAATAACCAATTAAATAGTAAGATGCCTTTTGTGATGTTTAAAATCAGCCCACTTGTTTTATATAGAGCTAGATACTTCCACAAGATGCTTTTTATGTACACCTCACTATGAAGGCACATTGTTTTTTTCTATATTATGTTTCTTTCCAATGATACCACACCCCTCTCCAAAGTCATATCTTTTAAAAGTCTATGTGGCAGGGGTGTCAAACACAAGGCTCATTGGCCCATGGGACCATCCTGGAAAATGTAAGGAGCTGGCCCGCATCGGCCACGCCCACCCAGTCAGCCACGCCCAGTGAGTGGTGTCAAGATGGCCACACCCACCCAGGTAATCACACCCACCCAGTCAGCCACGCATGCCCGGCCCTCTGAGGTCAACCACATCCCTTATGCAGCCCTCAATGAAATTGAGTTTGACACCCTTGCTATATGGGAATGAATATATGAGGAGAAAATAAATAAAATTTTAATTAAATTTAAGGATAAACAAAACTTATTTAATTTTGTTCTGGCCTGATCTGCTTCTGTCACAGTCTAGACAATATTTTGAAACATGGACTGCAGAATAGCAGCTAAGCCAAGTATGGCACTCAGCCTATCCTGAGGTAAAACCATGATAAATTAAGTCTCAGTATGATAGATTGCTAGAGTTTCAGTGTCAAACCCAGTATAACTCTGAAATACCGATTTCTGGAAGACAGAGGGTGGTGGTGGGGAGAAGCCATTTGTCTTTGACTTATTTAAGTTTCCCAGAAGAATCATGCTGATCATTTCTATAAACAGGAAGTTGGATTAGATAAAGCACTGGTCTGATCCAGCCAGGTTTTCTTTGCGTGTTCTTAGTTTCGCATCTCAGCTGCTGCTGGGGAAAAGGGAATGAATGTAGTTGAAAGAGACCCAAGGTTTACCTTCAAATTGCCTAGCTGCAAAATGGAAATGATGAATTAGAAAAAGCACACTTAGGAAATAGATAACTCTCCTAGATAGCCTTTATTTGTTACACTGAGCACAATGGTCAGGTAGTGCCATGCTCCATTATTCAACTTTTAAAAAGTCACTTCATGTATGTTTAAGAACAATGCAGAAATCACTTAGTTAGAAGGAGAAATGGTCCCTTAAACCTCAACTCATACCCTACCAGTGTTGTACCAGACTTCATGGTTTACATAACCAACATCATGGCTTGACTTAGAGTCCAATCAACAAAGAATAACAGAAACAGAAAAACAGAGTTGGAAGGGACCTTGGAGGTCTTCTAGTCCAACCTCCTGCTCAGTCAGGAGACACTATACCAGTGATGGCTAACCTTTTTGCCATTGCGTGCCAGAATCAGGGGGAGCAAGGGGGGGTTGCGCGTGAGCGTGCCCACACCCATAATTCAATGCCCCCACACACCCCGCGCATGCGCGTGTGGTCCCTCTGCATTCCCCCTGCTTTTGGCACACGAAGGCAAAAAGGCTACTGATGGACCTGGTAGGCCTGTTTTTCGCCCTCCCCAGGCTCCAGAGGCTTTCCCCACCCTCCCGGAGGCCTCTGGAGGCCAGAAACGGTCCGTTTCCTGACTTCCGGTGGGCTCAAAAGGCCAGAAAGTCAGTTGTGTGGTGCATGCGTGCATGCTGGAGCTGAGCTAGGGCAATGCTTGCGTTCCCACAGATATGGCTCTGCTTGCCAACTGTGACACGTATGCCATAGGTTCACCATCACGACCCTATTCCATTCCAGACAAATGGCTGTCCAGTCTCTTCTTAAAAGCCTCCAATGATGGAGCACCCACAACTTCTAAAGGCAAGCCATTCCACTGGTTAATTTTTCTCACTGTTAGGAAATTTCTCCTTAGTTCTAGGTTGCTTCTCTCCTTGATTAGTTTCCATCCATTGTTTCTTGTCTGGCCTTCTGTTGTGGAAAAGGAAGGGAGGACCCTTGGAGATTCAGCAACAAACCCCAAAGAATACGGGTGCAGCAAACAGAGAAGCAGATTCAGTACTGGAAAAGGTTAATCTGCTTTAGTGACGCCGTTCATTTTATCTTCTACAACTTCTGCTACAATCCACGGAGGACCTGTCCGATAAGATTTTCCCCTTTGCAAATGTTCCTTTCAAGGAACCTCATCCATTTAAACTCTTCTGTATTTCAAGATTCAAATGCAAAACAAAAAGGGGAGGAAGCTCTGATGCCTTTAAGAAAAAAACCTCTGGGTTGTGTGTCAGTGTTGTGGGGGGAGGAGGGTGTTAGGAAAACTAGAGATATAATAACTGTTATTTGATATTTCTACATTCTGTTTGTCTATCTGCACAGAGAAATGTTTTCCTTATGATCCTCATACAGCGTTTCTGCCTCACGTTATCATCATCACTGTTGTCGTCATTATCATTATTACTACATTTGTTATTCTGGCCTTCCTTGCCACATCTCTATCTGACATTCTTCCTCCCCCTCCTTTTCCCCAACTCACTCCTCTCTTTGCTGTGGAATTCCTCACTTGTCTGGTTGGTGGCACACCACACTTAGCCCAGAGCTGCATGCCAAATGTTGTAGGCCGGCAGACTTTCTGTCTGCAAAGGGACTTCCTGTCCCTCTTTGGGATTTACTTCAAGAAATCCAAGGCTGAGCTGTTTTCCCTACCACGCCTGCCTCCTGCCTCCTTGCTGACTGAGCTGCCTGGAGCCATAATATGCCAAGTGCTTGGAGGGACATAAATCGAGCTATCGGAGGGCTAGTCTGCTATGGAAGACTGAATAGAATGGAAAAATAAATGGGGCAATTTATTGAGAGAAGTGCTGAAAGATGATCTTGTGTCATAAGCTCCTCTTTAATACAGGGCTCCTGAGGTGTAAGATTGGTAACGGAGGAGAGAAAATACAAAGAAAAATTGGATATGTTTGTCCCACCCTAAAGAAGGAAATCTCTGCAAAGACTAGAAACTGCTGCTGCGAAATGGACGAGAACAGAACAGTTATCTTAGATTAGGCCAGTAGATTTTTCAGGCATCATTCTGTTTCTCTGGTGGCCAGCTGGAGGTCAGGATCATAACAACAGCTTCCTGCTCAAGATCTCCAGGAAATGGTATTCACAGGCATTCAGCCATTGTGAATTGTTACCTGTTAGTCCAATTTACCAAACCGGTCAGTCCTAGAGGAGATCAACCCTGACTGCTCTTTAGAAGGCCAGATCCTGAAAATGAAACTCAAATACTTTGGCCACCTAATGAGAAGGAAGGACTCACTGGAGCAGAGCCTAATGTTGGGAAAGTTTGAGAGCAAAAGAAGGGGTAGCTGGATGGAGTCACTGAAGCAGTAGGCGTGAGCTTAAATAGGCTCCAGAGGATGGTAGAGAACAGGAAGGCCTGGAAGAACATTGTCCATGGGGTTGCGATGGGTCGGACACGACTTTGCAACTAACAACAACAACAGGTCCAATTTACAGAGCCTCTACCTCCATTTGCCTACACTGACATTGTAGCTGCCCTATGGAACAACCTTCTACCTTAGAGAACCAGATAGACTTGACACTTTTGCAAGGGTGGCTTTGTATTTGCTTGTTTGTTTAACCTATATAGACCCCAGCTTACATAACTCTGGGTGGCTCACAGCAACATTTAAAAAAACCCAATAAAAATCAATACAATATCTAAAAAAAGAATGCTTCCTAAGCCAATACTTCTCAATACATAAAAACCACAACCACCGGGTTCCAGCCTCACCCAATCTCAATGTTGGGGGAAAAAATCATTTGTAGAAGTATTTCAGAACATCTTGGGGGCTGCTACTAAGCAGGCATAGATGGCAGCATTTAAGAGAAGATACCTGTAGTACATAAGCATATCTGGCCTGATTGAGTGAGTAGATATCTTCAAGAAGAAAGTTTCCACAGGTGACCTGGTCCCATGCTATACACAGCTTTTATGAATTGTAGCAAAACAACAACAGTCCAGCTTATATAACATTGGTGCAAAATAGACAAAGTGTGTGTTGCTGAATTCTGGACCAGGTGTAATTTCCAGATAGTCTGCAAGGGCATCCACATGTACAATGCATTGTAGAAATCCAGTTGGGAGATTGGCACAAGTGACCATGAGCGAGGTGTGTTGATCCAGGAATGGGTGCAATTGTCACATAAAATGGATCTCTATATAAAAAAAACCCTAGTCACAACTGCCACCTGTTCCTCAAAAACAGGAGGAGCCCCAAATTCTACACATTCCGTCTTGGGAAATGCTTTCCTGTTGGAGTCAAATATTGCGTCTCTGAATGTTCCCTCAGGAGTTTGAGCTGGAGGGTTCAATGAGCCTTGTTGGTGGATTCATTGGTTTTGGTCTACATACTGTAGTTTAAAAACAGAATGATTTTTAGACCCCAAGAGTCCGTTGTATTTTTATTTTTATTTTGGATTAGTACTTAAGGTATTTATTTCATGATATTATGTTGTTGGTTTAATCCTCTGTTTGCTGCCCAGAGTTGCTCTTGTGAGATGGGCAACTATACAAATAAATAGAAACTAAATAAATGCATAGTCAGCATCTTTTGTGTGCATTTAAATACAGAAGGTATTGGTCCTTTCAGTGACATAGAAGCAGATGGAGAAACAGCAGTTTTAGTATCCAAAATAAACAGATTCTGTACAATAAAATGAGAAAAATGTGATTCTTTAAATGAAGCAGTCCAAATGCAGAAAATATGCATTCTAACACTACTGTATATCATCAATCATACAGTAACATCAGATTGACTTTCTAATGTGACTAAACTGGTTGTTCTGGACTGAAGCTGTTATATACTACACAATAAAGAACAAATTTAGAAGAATATATAATTGTGTAAAAATGATTTATATAAGTGGTTTCTCTTTCTCTGTCTTTCTTTTTTTTGTATTACCCATAGCCAAGAGTCAAATAGATCTTCTACACTGTGTTAATCACACCAAAAAAGGAAGAGGACGCATGAAATTAAGGAAAACTACAAAAGCAAGAAAACAGAATATTTAGTCCAGGTTCTCATTTGCTGTCTAGGAACATAATGAAAGGAAAAATATATGCATTGAAACTGTCCATCTTCCAAATCGAAGGAGTGTGTTTATAAATCGTTACTATACAGGATGACCCAAAGTATACACATTCTAAAATTTCATCATGATGCTCGGTTTTCAAAATGCCATGGTTTATTTTCTGATCTTATTGTTTTCTTTTTTCAGTTCAAATTCGAATAGTAGTTGATTTAGTCTGAATGTGTATTACAATATTATTTCTACTTGTCTCTGCAGCACATGATTATACTTCTTATGCATCAGCTTTCCCCCAAAAGATTGCTTGCATAGGTATTGGACCACAACCTGTAGCATCGTCAATCATCAGGGACACCAGTGAAGGGGATGGGAGTGGATTCAAAGTGTCCCGAGAGTGCCAAGTAGGAGCAGATGACCTATTTTCCACATGCATTATAAATTAGTCCTTTCAATTTACTGCAGAGAGATCGATGAATCTCAGGAAGGAATTGTTATCTTAAACATTTGATTTTTCTGAGCAGCTAAACAATTGTTTGGGTGATCTTACATGAGACATTTACAGGCACAATGCATGAGATGTTGTTGTTCCTCATAAGGTGACCGCCCATTTATGACTTCTCAGCACAATGCACTGATTCAGGAACTTCACCAGAGTCATGAGTCACCCTGCAAATTTCCCACTCTGCCTTGAGGATAAGACAAGAGCTATAAAATGTACACTTTTGTGGGCTAATTCTCTTTGAGCACAGTGCCTTGAATGCTGGAATAAGCCTCATCTTTTCTGTTTACATTTATGTAGTAAGGCCTGGTCCTGGATGCTAGACAATTAGTGACACATCAGTCCAAAGTCTGTCTGCAGAGCCATCCATAGATTTTTCTATAATGATGTAAATGCACTTGTTATAGTGACCAAATAAATAAATCTAGCTTTGTGAAAATTGGAAGTCATGTGATGCTGAACCCAGCGCTTATCACTGACGTAAAATAGTAGACAAAGATCAGGGTGAATTTTTTAAAAAAGGGAAGAAATAGGGTTGCAGTTTGTGTAGGTCATTATGGCCCTCTTCAGAATGGCCAGCAAAAAGTTTTCATAAAAGCATTTTGAATTGAAGCTTGGATCTTTTTTACTTTGTTTTTCCAAATGCCAATCCATATCCAGCCACTAAGTCAGACTGGACCAACTCCACCTTCACTGGAATGGATCATTTATGAGAGTGCTAGACGGAGGTACCCGAAGCTAGAATTATTTATTCATATTTGTTATTCATTTTTTTTTTATTTCAGCCTGCTCCAAGCTTTCAGCACTTTCTTCTGGGAGTATTATTATAATCGGAGACATAAGTCATCTAGAACTTATAAAACGATTCACCTGATTTTTGCACTTGTCTATTTTTCCTCCAGAAAAAGATTCTCCCCTCCCCCCTTGTCTACCGGTGTCTCTTTTACTGGTCTCCATGGCTTCAGTTTGTTTTGTTTTTCTAAAAAGGCCTCCTTCCCAATACTTCCTGGGCAAGTCCAGTCCAGTTTACTCTGTAAGTAAACCTTTGAACTCTTGCAGTGGAACCAAACTTAAAACAGACAGGCTTACTCTACGAAGCTTCATTAGAAACTGGAGATGTTCAAGCAGATGCAAGATAGGCTTCTCTTGAGGATTCAGTTCAGGGTGGCCAATTTAGAGCCCCAGGCCTACAGGAGACCCCAACAGCCCTTTTATATGGTTGTCAGAGCTAATGGCTGAAAATCTGCATGTGTTTTGAATGCAAAAGTTCTCCATTTCAGTTCCTGACTTCTCCATATGAATAGAAATTCTCTTGTTTGAAACAATGGGAAGACAGTGTTGACAATACTATAACACTGAACTAATAGTGTGATCTGGAGGCAAAATGATGCTACGATGTATACAAGATTGGAAATATAGTCTACTGTATGTCTACAACAATTTAGAGCAACTTCATATTTTCACAGGAATTGTTTGTCTGATCTTCACTGCTGCAACACAATCCTAAGAAAAAGCTTGTCTGGTTTAAATAGTTGTAGACCGGTGCCTCATCCTGGAAAAAGATGCAGCTGCTTTAAGAAGTTAAATCAATATGCATACTGTATTTCCCCGAAAATAAGACCCTGTCTTATATTTTTTTGAGCCCTGAAATAAGCGCTTGATCTTATTTTCGGGGAGGTCTTATTATTTTGGGGCACGTGAAGCAAGATGGGACTCCTCTTGCTGTCTTACCTGATTTCCAGCTCTGTGTTTAAATATTTTCAGGGAGGGCTTATTTTCGGGGGAGGTTTATTTTAGCGCATGCGCTCAAAAGCCCAATTGGGCTTATTATCAGGGGATGTCTTATTTTGGGGAAAACAGGGTAGATTCCTATCTACATAGAATGTCTTAATTTTATTTTATCTTTCAATGTCATTTTCTTAAAAATGAAGTATAAAGATACCAACTAGATACATACCAGTTTACCTCTAGCATATCTTTTTTTTTTAATCTAGCAAGATTTATACCTGCTTAGCTTTAATTGCTGGAACTTCAATATTCCTTCCTTTCTTCCTTCCTTCCTTCCTTCCTTCCTTCCTTCCTTCCTTCCTTCCTTCCTTCCTGTGAATTGCCCCATAGGCAAAACTTAAGATGCCAAACAAAATGAAGCAGAATGCAGTTAAATAGAAAGAAAATTGAGCAGGCAAAATTCAAAACAACAGAGAGTAAAATATCAAAATTAATGCCAAAAAAATGCAAATAATATTTAAGCAAACTGCTGAAACAGCAGTAGAGTTACAATAGTGGATCTCTCAGGTAACAGCATGCTAAGATTGGATAAGAATCGGTACCAATATAAAAAGGTCTACTGAGAGTCAGTGGCAGGCCACCTTGGTAGCTGACTTATAGCTGCTGCTGCCTTTTGCTCTCAGAAAGTGTTGCTTGGAAGACACCCTTGGAGTTTCTTCTACAAATGGCTGACCAGGACAAGTTGGGCACAAAGTGGGAAGTGATAGGATTTTGTTGTATTAACATTACAATAATTATTAACATAATATTTGCACCTTTTTCTTGTTTTACAAGTCTTCAGGATTAAGTCTGCTTAGAAATTCAGATAGATAGCTAGATAGGCAGGCAGTAGTTTTGGGGCCCCTCTTATTTATAGATTTAAATACTGCCAGGAACTCCACAAGAATTACATGGGGTATTCCTTTATTTTATCTCCATAACAACAACTCCATAGGGTAGGTTGGACTGAGAGACAGTGACTGATCTGAAGTCACCCAGTGAATAGTTAGCTCCATCCATCCATCCATCCATCCATCCATCCATCCATCCATCCATGATGCCACCTGACTCCAACTGACTCTGGGTGGCTCACAACAATAAAAGTAGCAAAACAAAATAAAATAAAATACAAAGAATTAAACTGGAATAAAATAATTGCACAAACAAAAAAAAGTACAAAATGCAATCCAAAAACTAAAGTAAAATATCAAACATTGCAAACAGGAGCATCCCATTTAGGCTTGGGTTAAATAGCAAAGTTTATTTAAACAATTCTCCTGGAATATCATCAAGGTGGGGTCATAAAGATTTGGGGGTGGGGACTTCATTCCACATTTCTCTCGTATTAGAGAAAGTGCCTGTTCTTGTTTGAGGGTGCACTTGAGCTGTTTCCATGACTGAAGTTGGATTTCTTTCATTTTTCATTTCATTTTATTTGATTTATATACCACCCTACTCCCGAAGGACTCAGAGCAGTGAACAGGCACAAGATAAAACACTTTCAGACCCAAGCTTACTGATTCTTTATCCATTAGGCCATAGATATGATGGTGGGGATGGTGGGGTATCCCCCTCTTCCTCCTGATCTTCAAATCTTTTGATGAAATAAGCCTTTTACTTATTGCTAAGTGGCCCCAGGTAGGATTTACTCCTGAAAATATACGAGCTGAATAAAACCTAAGAGTACAAGTGTTTTCTGTCTCTCCCATATCCTGCTGAGTAACCTCAGCTTCACATCCATACATGGGGAAGAAGTGCAAGAGAAACGCAGTCCTCTCTCTGTCATACCTCTTCCTCACTTTGTAAATAACATTCTAGCTAAGGCTGGTATGTAGGAAAATCTCCCAGCTGATTAATCGTTGCTCACTCTTCTGTCAGCACATCCTGCAAACAGAGCCACGTTCAGTGTTTAAAGTCTACCCGGGTTGCATAACAAGTTACTATTTAGAGGGGAACCATATGGCAACTCAGCATTCCTGAACTGAATTTGGTTAGAATGAAGAAACAGGTGACCCCAATAGTGGGTTTTGTGTATTGTGCTTTGCCTCTTTGGTCCTTTGCTTCTGCATTATTTCAAGGGTGCCTTATGTTTGCTTCATTATGGCTGCTGTACATTGCAGAGCCCAATGAAGGCTGCATCCAATTTTGAAAAGAAACACTGATTCTGAGTGATGACAGCAGGAATGATTGACAGCAAGGAAGATTTCAACTCTCCGCCAAATAAAAGACCCACTTAAATAAAGGTTCCCTCTAAAAAGCTTATGGATAATTGGTGGGCCAACTCTCAGGATTGAGTGGGTGCCATAAAACAATTGCAAAATAATTGCTTTCCATGGGGAAGATCCTGAGTCTAGACTATGTTGTTGTTAGTCGCAAAGTCATGTCTGACCCATCATGACCCCATGGACAACATTCCTCCAGGCCTTCCTGTCCTCTACCTTCCCACGGAGTCCATTTAAGCTCACACAGACTGCTTCAGTAACTCCATCCAGCCACCTCATTCTCTGCCGTCTTCTTCTTCTTCTTTTGCCCTCAATCTTTCCCAACATTCGGCTCTTCTCCAGTGAGCCTTCCTAAGTGAGTCCTTCCTAGTCTAGACTTTAGCCTTCCTCTAAAAGGCCCTTGCTTGTTAGAAACCAGGAGGGAGGAACTTTGATGGTGGTACCTAGAAAATCAAAGGAGTGACAGAAGATTCATCCCTATGCTGATGAATAGAAGTTGAAATAATAAGAGTTCTTTCTTGGAAGGAAAGACTCATATACATAAGAATCTCCATTCTATCTCCATTCTAATATCCATAAGAAAAGTAAGACAGAGGAAGCTTTTGTAGCCAAGCCAGCATAGTCAGAAACAGTAACAGTTCTTAAGGATCAACTTATGTTTTGATGCTTTCAACTGGAAAAAAATAATCCACAAGTATTGAATATTGATTTAAATATTCAAATAAACATGTCATTAAATCATTCAGATTAAACTAAATCCTATCAATGTATTACCATTTAAATCTTTACCCAGAGTTATTGTGATTAAAACTTAGGCAAAGCAAGTTGAAACAAGGAGCACGGTGCCCAGAAAAGAGATGTCCTGTTGTAAAATTATGATTCTTAAATAATTTGTACCGTCTTTCTCATCTTCCATTCCTAGACCTACAAATGAAGGAGCAAAATGGAGTTGAGCAATCCGCCTCTTGTATTATTGTAGATTTAATTACATTGAATAGCAGCATTACACTATTCAATGTAATTAGGAAGACCTATTTCAATTTCCCTGGCTTGGCCCTTCTGAAAGGCTAGGGGCACTGTGGAAAATTTCAGTGGCATCTCTCTCCTTTGCTTCAAAGTGCCAACATGGAGTTTTGTTCTGTTTTGCTTTGAAATATGCTATGGCAGAGACCAACTTTTAATTAGCTTTAATTTCAAATAAAGCTTCCACCTTGCAGGTACCCTTTATTCAAGAAACAAAACAACAGCAGTCAGCAAAAGAAGGTTTTAGTAGAAAACACAAAAGCAGACAAAAAATATGTAAAACCCGGCTTGCAACAGTCTGGCTTGGCCTGGAGGAGGTGACTTTACTCACTGTTACTCACTTCCTGAATGACTCACAAATGAAACCGCTAGGCTATCTTTCCTAACAACTCTTGAGTTTAGAATTCATTCAGAAATTATCTCTCCCTTTGTAGCAAGGTAAATAATGGCTAAGAAAACACTTCTGAAAAATAAATAAATCCATCCACCTATTCCTAAATAAGGAATAAAAAAACAGGCATTTAACTCTGCATTCCTTTGCCAATTTCTGGACAGAGAAACCTGTGTGTGTGTGTGTGTGTGTGTGTGTGTAAGTAAAAAGGATTTCAGGATAGAATGTTATTAAGATGTAGTAGTGTTTCTCAACCTCAATAATTTTAAGAAATGTGGACTTCAACTATCAGAATTCCCTCATCAATGTGCTGGATGGAAAATTCTGGGAGTTGAAGTCCATATTTCTGAAAGTTACTGAAATTGAGAAACACTTATAGACAGCTTAATGACACTCATAGTGGGCTAAATTTCGTAAAGCAAAAATTCTGAAATAATTTTCTCTCCATGACCCTCATTTCCTGCCCATCTTTCCTGATCTTATGTTTGCCACAGCATTTTGTTTTGTTTTGTGGAGAACTCGATATTTACATGTGACTAAAGCCTTGTGAGGTCAACACTGGAATATTAAGTTCAGCATCTGCTATTTTTTCTTATTGGCAGAGGCTGGTCCATTGTGAAGTGCGTCATAGATCTGAAGTGATTTGTTTTTAATAGTGAAAATTTGGAGCTCGCTCATAAATCTCTAGAACTAGGGAACTGAACTAGGATTTGGCATGTAAATCTTTTCACACAGAAATTTATTCCAATTCTCTCTAAGCTTTCTTGGTTTCTGCAGTCTAATTGCCTTGTTGACCTCCTGGAAGTTATTGGAAAATCTCCAATGGAACCTGATCTACTTTCTGTGTGTTCCTAACATACATCTTCTATTTTACTGAAACAGAATTCTAGAGACAAGTTTTCATGATGCATGTAGAGCTTCTCTGTTGATACTTGAACATTTGGAACCTGATCCCTTTTCCAGGACAAGAGAATTCCTGTATCCTAGAAGGATGGGATTTTCTTCTTATGGCGAGGTGAAATGGGGTGGGTGGGAAAGGCAGACAGGTGATAAAATGTTGATTTCCCTTCCTTCCTTCCTTTCCCAAGGACAAATGGCAAGCTTTCATCTCCACTGTTGATCACTACTTTCTGCAAGTCTGGGGGCAACTGGCTGGTTTCCATATCATCACCTCCTGAAATTGCTACTTGACATATAAGAGTTACCACACGGAGTTAGGTCAAACCTGAGATAAACACGCTCAAAGCTCTTTTTCAAAGGCAAGGGATGAGATGGCATGTTAGTGCAGAGAGAAAAGGTGATAATTGATTCAGCACAGTTTGATACCTGATGGGATTCAGAAGAGATGCCTGCGATTTGCTTGCTTTATCTTGAAATTCAACAGGCCAAATCGTGTGTCTGGCACAGAAATAACTGGTACCTGAAAGGTACAAATTATTAGCTATTTGATCAGACCTATGGATCATATTTCTGAGAGAGGAGTAGAATGTAGGTACACAAATTTTTCTGGGGACAAGAGGGTGAGAAGAAAGAAAGGTGAGAGACAGAACTGATACAGAAATGGTCAGTTAGGTGTGACACAGACATTCTTTCATTGGATAGCTAATTAACATATGAAATACAAGGACAAATAGCTGGTTTTGAGCCAGTCTGTGACACATGGTGCTAAACCTGTCACCATCCTTTCAGATAATATTCTCCCCTCAGAAATGTGCCCCATATGTTTGGTCAAGAGGACTATCACCTTAGAACACTCATGCCAATATACAAATGGGTCCCTCCTTAAAGTATCATGTCTCTTTATTGTTTTATTGCAAAAGAATAACTCAACTAGCTGTCTCATAGTATGGAAGTAATATTCGTCTCTTCTGATAGGTCCCATGTGTTCTAGCAGCAATCTTACACACGAGGAGGTGAACTCTAGAGTTCATTTAACATTTTTGTTACATTTTATGTGGTTCTTATAAAACATATTGCCCATATAGCGGGGTTGGAATATTCCTTACTAACCTGCAAGGCTTTGGTTTTGGTTAGATCTTGAAGAATTCCAGGTTTAGCTTTCTGGAGAGAAAAAAAAAAACCAATTTGGAGGTAAATTATTTTTGATTTCCTAAAAAGATATTTGCATTCTGCAGGACAATGGACACCAAACCACTAGAAAATATTACACAGTTTGGCATCAATAGCCTTTTTCACTGGCAGAGCAATAAAATTCATCCGGAATATTACTAATATAACAACTCCACATTTCACTTTATATCTATCCTCTACAAAGCAGGAAACTGCATGTATTGCTTAAAGCTAGAGACAAGTTATAGTAAATATTAGATTTTATATGTTCAAACATGGAAGAGGCCCATTAGACCTCACTCACCTGAGACCTCACCAGTAGGCCTCACCTCTATCTTTGCTAAATGCAATTGGAAACTACTATATATCAAAGGAGAATATTTGTAGCTCAGGATTGAAGTGAGGTGTCCTTGGTGTTCTCGGAACTTTGTAATTTTTTTGCAGACATTTCATTACCCAAACTAGGTGTTTGGGACTGATGATGTTATCTAGGTGGGTAATGAAACATCTGCAAGAAAATAACTAAACTCAGACCCCTTCAGGGGGGAAATCCACAGGTTCTGACAGGTTCTGGAGAACTGGTCGCGGAAATTTTGAGCAGTTCAGAGAAACGGTAGCGGAAATTTTGAGTAGTTCGGAGAACCGGCAAATGCCACCTCTGGCTGGCTCCAGAGTGGAGTGGGAATCGAGATTTTGCAATATCCTTCCCTCAGGAGTGGGGTGAGAATGGAGATTTTGCAGTTTCCTTTCCCTGCCATGCCCACCAAGGCACGCCCACCAAGCCACACCACGCCACGCCCATCAACCCACACCTACAGAACCGGTAGAAAAAAAAATGGATTTCACCACTGGACCCCTTATATAAAAAACACTAGCGAAGCCATCATTTTCAATACCATTTCTGACAGTTACATACTGAAGTTTTGTTTTCAAAATAAACCAGCTTCCCGACTTGCTAATTTTTCTTAAAATCCAGATTGCAGCCTAATGAAGCACTTTGGAAACTGTGAAGTTTCTGCTTTTGGGCTGGTTTTTGGGCTGGTCTTAATTAAAGTAATATTCTGCAATGGGCTTTGAACTTCTACTTATTATAGACCTTTTCATTCAATACATGCTTAAAGTGAATTATAAATATATCTTTACAACAGTGCAGAAACTTTCAACGAGGGAATTAGTGTAACAAATTAAATAAGCCATCTAAGCACCAAAAAGAAAACAACAACAGCACAGCATCTCAAGCCAAAGCATTTTGAATTCATTTAAGTTAATTAATCCCATGTATAGAGCATGTTGCTGCTTGATGCAGATGTTGTACTTCTATGATGTACAACCTACAAAAGTTATTTGTTGAGATGGGTGGTTATAGGTATCAAATATATAAAGAAAAGAAAATCTATGCCTGTGACCAAGTTATCTCCATCCAGAAGATGTCACAGTAGGACTCTGGCCAAACAAATGAAAAGCATTTTGTGTGCCATTGATAGTACCATAACATCTAAAGAAGGGTTTGAATTTACTGTATTCTCTAGAAGTGTTTTCCCAGAGAAGGGAAAACTCTACAAGAATGCTAGACTCTAGTTCTCATCAGCCATAATAATTGACTGTACTGATGGAAAATGAAGTTCAAAAAGATCCCGAGGGCCATATGTTCTCCAGGAGACTAGTTTTAAGCAACAACATTGAAGAGATGGGGTAAGCAACCCTCAGGACATAAACAGGTGCCCCAAAATAGAATCACACAAAGGACATTTGGTGGCAGCTAACAGAATTCTGCAACTTGGGACATTTTGTCTTCGATGGGCTTACTATATGTGTTTATTGAAAAATGCCAAAATGTGGGAGCAGAATTCCTTGCACCACGTCTTCTTCTGATGTCAACATATTCCTGACAGCACCCCTACTTGTGGCTCCTGAAACCTTACAAATTTCATCCTCCTCCTGTTTTCCAGGAAATTAAGAGAGTTATAGTTTGCTGTTGCTGTTCCTACTACTGAACAAATGACCAGCAAATGCATTCCAACATAGAGATGGAGATGATAGAGAGATATAGGTAGAGAGATAATCTGTATATTTCAATCTGCTGGCACCCAGAAACCATGCTGATGAAAGAATTATGAAAGTTGAAGTTCCTAATGTTTGAAGGACATCAAGCATAGACCATTAGATTGGGGAAAATCTGTCATGAGTTAGGAGTGAGGATTCCATGCTGGAGGATTCAGATCATGCTTTTGTCTAATCTTGGTATATTCTTCTCTGTCTCATATCCTTTGAGATAGCAGTAAAGAAAACTTTTTCATGTTACTGAGGAGTTATGATTTTAAAGATGATTTTGGTTCTAGTTTCCTTAGTAAAAAAAATAGGTCTTGCCCTTAGTCTCAATTCAAATGACTCTTGACTTTTGTCACAGATTGGGTGGATTAAAAGATCTGAGATAAATTATAAAGGGATTGTTTTCATTATCCATGTCTTTTGTTTGTTGTAGACAATCCTCACGGTTGATAAAGCAGCAAGGTGTTCTGATTAAAAAGCAAATTGTGTACCTATTCAATATAGAAATTTCTATTTATAATAAGCTTAAATGTAAATATTTGTTTGCATTAATTCTAACTAAAACGCAATCAATTCACTTCTAAAAGTTACTGATCAGGGTCTTTATTAAGAATGAAGGATCATTATATTTCTTTAGTGACAGAAAAGCTACAATTATTTTTGAATCAGGGTCTAGCCCTCACAACTCTAATCTCCTTTGATCTCTGCCTTACGACCACTTCCTTCCTGACAATACTACACTATTCCTAAGAACATAAGAATATCAGACAAAAACCTATGAATTCCAGTAATGTTTTTTCCTAAAAGAAGCAAATTAGATGGCTGGGGGAAACACAATACTACTTTTCCCATTTGTTTTACCAGCAATTAGAATTCAAATTCTAATCCTGAAGGTAGCATCTGGTCTTGGAATAGTGACGTTTGGGGCATTTGTCTGTTTGAAAGCACATTGAAGGGTTCTATAGATCAAGCCCATCTTAAAGACCACCATCATCAATTGTTAACACATGAAATACAGATTTCTTCATTGCTGTTCCCCTTTGTCCAACCTGTTTGGACATATGTGACTCTGTAGAGTAAGGGTGTCATACTCAATTTCATTGAAGGCTGCATCAGGGTTGTGTTTGACCTCGGGGGGGGGGAGTGGGGAGTGGGCGTGGCCAGGGTGGGTGTAGCCAGCCCAATGTCTCGTGGTAGGACGCCTGTGGTGGCCCGAGTGCTCTGCCAGAGAAAATGGGTTCCCGAGCTCCATTTTTGGCTGCAACGGCCTCCTGCAACCCTCTACCAGCAAAAACGGAGCTTGGGAGGGCTGCCCACAGCCCTCCCGAGTTCTGTTTTCGCTGGCAAAGGCACAGTGATCCAGTCCTTCACTTCCAGGGTGGCCCTGCGGATCAGATCTAAGCATCGCGCAGACTGGATCCAGCCCCTGGGCCTTGAGTTTGACACCCCTGCTGTAAGAGAATCCAAGATGAAAAGAGGCTGTTGCTCCTACAACTTCATGTTCACATCCCTTACCCGGCCAAGGCAGATGAAACATGAATGGAAGGCCAGAGATTCTCAGAGTCTGATGGTGCTTAGTGGCAGTGGTTTCAGCAATGGTATTAATTAGCCTTACTTACATATACTTAAAAAAAGTCTCCATGTTAAAAGTGTAGAGTTGAGAACATAAAAAGAGTTCTATTGGATCAGACCAAAAACTCGTGTAGTCCAACATTCTATTCTATAGTAGCCAATAAGTTGCCTCTTGGATATTTATAGGATTGTATGCCTAAATAGTAAAGGATTAGATCTCTTAAGAATCAAAATGGTAGAGTAGATTATGTTGTGGCAATCCATAGCGAAAGTTAAATCCACTTTAGGAGCTCTTATTTTATGAAGTTTTCACAAGAAGTTGGGATACATCCTTGTTTATTTATTTAAATGTGTCAGCTTTGAAGAAACAAGAGTCCCTGAAGGCTAGTCTGAAACATGTGTGAGATGAAGCACTATTTTCCCATAAAATACTTGGAAATTCTTTCTTCTTCTATTCCTTTTTTTTTTCCTTGATTGATTCCAGTCTGTAGTCAACAATTGGCAATTATGGCGTCCTTAGTCATTCTTTTGCCTGCTTTTCCCTCCTCATCAGGTCTTTTGGCGGCTTTCTTTACTGTCCTCATCAACCTTGCATCAGACTTGATAAATCCTGAAGGCTGCATTTTATGGCCTTCTCAGAAGGCTAGACATTAAAAGGTGGGGGAAAGCCAGGGTTCACAGCTGGGATCTGCCCATGGTAGAACAGGTCTGTGTACACATTTCCAAATGGGAGATATATGCTTTGTGAACAGAGGCATCATTTTTGATCTGAGTATAACCCATGACTGTGGGTTAAACACAATGCAAGACAAGATTGCAGTGTTCAGTGACAGCATATCATCCAGGTTTGGTAGAAGTCTTTTCTTTTCTTTTTTTTCTTTTTTTTGAGGGGAGAGTGGGTTGGTTTTGCAAATCAAAGGGTGGATGTTTCAGTTGTTTGCTTTAACATTACCACCAGTTCTTTAGAGGCTGAGATAAGAGATACTCCCTATCTAATAAATAAAAGCAGAGCTGATGTTGGGTAAAGAGTCATAAAGCTACCAGATTACTTTGCACTGGCCTTAAATGAGGCTTTTAGGCAACAAAAGAATGGAGGAGGAGCAAGGTCAGATCTGGATTCTTGGAAGAGGGTTCCAGAAGTGATAGCAGCACTCAATGATACCTGTTGTAAAGGCCAGGTTGGGCTTGCAAAGTGTCACGGCAACTTGTTATCGCTGGGAAGTTCATTCTTGCTTAACATGCTGGCTCAAGAGTGACACTAAGTCCCCCCTGTGCAACTTCTGACTGACTCTAGGACTCTCCCATAGAACACAAATGTGTAACAGCCTCACTATTGTCCACCCTGATGCTTCATATATGGAGGTCTTCAACTCCCAGAATCTCTGGATAAAGGGCAGGTGGCCTTAGAGATTATTTGTTCTTTTCCTGCAACCGTATCATAATGAGCAGATATGTCTGGTATTCATTAATGCTGAGAACAACCACAGAATTTTATGATGGTCAGAGATCAGAAATCAGACCAAACAAATTTAACAAAGAAAAAGAAAATCATAAAATAATCCTTACCACTAGTCAGTCTGTCCTTATCCTAGTCTATTAATGCTGATGTGATGTATCTAACTGCTAAAAAAACCAATATTTGTAATTACCGGTAAATAAGTAATTTCAGACTTTCTGTCTGCTAAGACATATTTCATATAAAACTCATCTTTTTGGCTTGGGGTTTCTTAAAATAGAGGCTGGAATAACCTAGAATGTGAATTAAATAGAGGTAGTCTGTTTAGAAACTGCTTCAGACAGTGACCATATGGAGTTATGGCAGTGCTGAAAAAGTAAGTACCGGTAATCCTCACATGTATGACCTTTGCAACATGCCTCTCTCTCAGTCATGTGTTCACCAATTAGAGACAGTTAGAATGTGTTGTATTGTGTAAAATTTCACACTCGCTCGCAGTCCCATGATTTTTACTTAACAACTGCTTTGCTTAATGACCAAGTTGCTGGTCCCAATTGCAGTTGCTAAATGAGGACTACCTGTACAGTGTTGTTGTTGCTCTAAGGACCTTTTCCTCTGGGGTGATGGCATTTTCATATATTTGCTCTCTCCTAGATTGTTGAAGATACAGTAGGTATTGAAATGGGTTCCAGGGATGGCCCACTTAAGGTAAGTGAGAGTATAATTGTTTCGCTGATGAGAGTCTGCATTTCTCTGAGATGTCACACATTCCCATTGATTCGGGTTAGCTCACTCTGGAATAGCCTCAGTTCTCTTCTAATGACTGCTTGCTTAGCCTTTTCTTGCTTTAAAGGCAGTGATGGTATTCCAATTTTTTTTCTACTGTTTCTGTGGCTGTGGCTTTGTGGTTGTAGCATGGCCTGGTGGGCATGGCTTGGTGGGCATGGCAGGGGAAGGATACTGTAAAATCCAGGGGTGAAATCCAGCAGGTTCTGACATGTTCTGGAGAACCGGTAGCGGGAAATTTGAGCAGTTCAGAGAACTGGCAAATACCACCTCTGGCTGTGGGGTGGGAATGGAGATTTTGCAATATCCTTCCCCCAGGAGTGGGGAGAGAATGGGGATTTGGCAGTATCCTTCTCCTGCCATGCCCATCAAGCCACATCCACAGAACCGGTAGTAAAAAAATTTGGATTTCACCACTGATAAAATCTCCATTTTCACCCCAATCCAGGGTAAAGATATACTGCAAAATCTCCATTTCCACTCCACTCCACGGGAAGGATACTGTAAAATCCCCATTCCCTCCCCACCCCACTAACCTGCTTTCCAGCTCCGTTCTCCTGTGCAAGGCAACAAAAGAAGGTCCAGCTGATCAGCTGGGACTTGGGAGGCAGTGAATAGATGGGGGCGGGGCCAACCAGAGGTGGTGCTTACTGGTTCTCCGAACTACTCAAAATTTCCGCTACTGGTTCTCCAGAACTGGTCAGAACCTGCTGAATACCACCTCTGCTTAAGGGTAAGCTCGAAAGAAAAAGTAAATAGTAGGCTAGGACTGTGATTCTTGGCCTCTTTCTAACCTCGGAGCTATGTTATGGACCTGCCTGGGAGTCAAGAAAAGAGCCAGTCTGTACTTTTTTAGAGTTCAAAGTTAACACAGGGGCTCAATTGTACACCATGTCATAATTGTGCAACTGTTCTGTTATGAAGCATTTGAGGGCAGCTGTGATGAAAAATCCTCTGTCTCTGAAAGGAACTTAAGAAGATGATATAAGGAAGTCCATAAAGTCACATGAAACCAAATGCAGTTTGAAAGTGACCTCACCTTAAAATTGACTGGGGAGTAAACATATATGTAATCATTCTTCCCTTCTGTTTTACAGTATAGAAAATTAAAATTGGGTACCAATAAAGGAACGTGATGGCTCAGTGGATAAGATGCTGAGTTTGTCAATCGAAAGGTCAGCAGTTCAGCGGTTCGAATCCCTACGGGGTGAGCTCCTGTTACTTGTCCCAGCTTCTGCCAACCTAGCAGTTCGAAAGCATGTAAAAAATGCAAGTAGAAAAATAGGGACCACCTTTGGTGGGAAGGTAACAGTGTTCCGTGCGCCTTTGGCATTTAGTCATGCTAGCCACATGACCACGGAGACGTCTTTGGGCAGCGCTGGCTCTTCGGCTTTGAAACGGAGATGAGCACTGCCCCCTAGAGTCGGGAACGAGCTTTACCTTTACCTTAAAGGAGAATATTTGTAGCTCAGGGTTGAAATGAGGAGTAGGATGCTAGCAGTGACAATGTCACCTGGTTTGTGTAATGAAATGTCTACAAGAAAACAACCAAGCTCAGAGAGCACCAAGGACCCCTAAAATTTGGTAAAAACCTTTAGGATTCCTTAGGGTCTGCATGCCTCAAAATTATGCATCTCCCTGTTTACAGTCATTTGATATGAACAGAACATGAAAGCAATGGTGGTGCTTCCAAATGAACCTACTATTTTCCAAAGTGGAAATTTGCTATCTGTTGATTCCTTTCTTCTCTTTTCGTCTGTTCCTCTCTCTGGCTCTGCTTCTTCTGTTTCAGCATGTCATTTCTGCTGCTTCTTCATATCTCATTCCCATTTGCTTTTCCATGATTGGCCAAAACCAGCAACGGCATGAAAAGAGTTCTGAGAGACCTGGAAAATCCCATGATGTCGCAAGTCTGTTTAAAACTTCAGCTTTAGGGCAGATGACTTCAGAATTGCCCTCAGGCACGGCAAGGCTACTGATAGAGCGGCTAGTAAACTAGACGAGATAATTGGATTGACTGGATGATACAAGACCAGCTGAGGTTGCTTAATTTCCAAAGGGCGGGGGCAGCTATCTTTGAAACCTTCTTTAGTTGGGCATTCTATCAAACTCTGAGCAAGCCGTTTGCTTCTTCGTCTTACTTCCGTATCTTTGTTTGTTCACGCTTGGCAAAGCAAAGCATGCACACTTTCCTCTGTCAAACGTTGGGGGCCTTGGCAATTTTGGCTCGAGATCTGTAAACTGGAGAACCTGGGAGACATCACAGCAACTTGCAAAAATCCCATCTTGCAAAGCAGGATTACCATGTAGGTGATAATAAGGGCTTTTGCTGGCTCCCAAATGTTAGTCATGCCTTCTGCCTCCAAACTGCTGGAAGCTGATAGCAAGAGAAGGAGGACATTTCAGGAGTGTAAGCAGATTGTTGGCTTATTATAGGGGAAAGTATGTTTATTTCACATTGGTTTTTGCAAGATATTTGTTGCTTATATATTATATAAGCAACAAATTATATATGTATAATATATTATATATTCTAGAACCAACAAGCCCAACTAAATTTAAATTTTAACAGAGGAAAAATGTAGCCATGAATGATGAAATCCATAGCCAACGTCAGAATAAGTGAACAGTAAGATCTGTTAGTTAAAGCAATTAGATGAACAAGATTCAAAATAAAAACAGATCTGATCCTTAATCATAGTCAATAGATAAAAATTATCTAAAATATAGTTTCTTAAAAGCTGGAGATTAAAATGATTTCACCTAAAGGTTTTATAGCAAGTGTCAAGCAATGTCTACCAAAAGAATTTCATAAAGTACATCAAAATTCCCATCTACCCTTGTGATCTCCCTCTGGAATTTAGTTTGATATGTGTGCCCTTGGTTATTGATAAATTAGATTACAGCCTGTGTTTAAATGTAATAATTTCGCGTATTGTTGTTTAAGGTGCCACCAGTGGATGGCAGAAAAGTCAAGATAGCAGCCATGATCATGCTATCAAAATGTCACACATTTAAAAAAAAAGGTTGGAACTCTGATCACATGATCATAATTGTCAATGTGCCCAAATACTATAAAAGGGGCAACATAGGAAGGAGTTTCCTCAATACACGTTAAAATGCTTTTTTCCCAAGGAGGTTTCTGTCTGTCTGTGTGTCTGTCTATCCATCTATCCCAGCTTTATTTTTTACAGCTTGATACATGGATCCCAAATAATTCGATTCCTCTTTGCACATACATCGATGCAATAGCTGTCTGCTCCACAAGTGGAGAGACAGTCCTAATTGGGTTGTACTATATGCACATTTTAATACAGTAATTCTAATGCAAATGCAACATAATTATTTTATTCACAAAAATTAATCCGGTTATTGAGTTAACTCATCTTCTGGACTTCAGGGATGCCATGGAAGAAAAAAAAAAAGTAACACCCATTGAAAGTTAAAATACTCAGGCTTTGCAAATTGTTCAAATGCTGCTACTAGCACTTTAACTGACATTGTTAAGTATTGTGAAAACCACTGATGTACCTTTCACATGTACTGGGGTAGAACATGGTTCCATAACTGGGTATGGTTGAGGTTCCCAGGTACCATATGTTTAAACTAGATTTATTTATTTATTTATTTATTTATTTATTTATTTATTTATTTATTTATTTATTCATTCATTCATTCATTCATTCATTCATTCATTCATTCAATTTGTATGCCGCCCCTCTCCGAAGACTCAGGGCGGCTCACAATGCATTTAAAATCATTATAAAAAACATTTAAGAATTAAAAACATTAAAACTCATTCACGCCATTCATGCCGGATCTCGCCGGATCACAAGAGCGAGATCAATGGCCCCAGGCCTGCCGGAAAAGCCAGGTCTTCACTGCTTTTCGGAAGGCCAATAGGGTGGGGATGGTCTGGACCTCAGGAGCTAACTGGTTCCAGAGAGCTGGGGCAGCCACAGAGAAGGCCCTCCCCTGCGGGGCCGCCAGCCGGCATTGTTTAGCTGACGGGACCCAGAGGAGACCAACTCTGTGGGATCTTACTGGTCATTGGGAGTTATATGGCTTCATATATGGCTGTCCTTTGTAGACTGGAATACTTGTCTTCCTTTCACCAAAACTTAAGCCTATTCAATAAACTATAAAGTATAGAATACTGGAATTATCATGCTAAATCATTATGTGATTTGATTCTGGGTTTTATGGTGTGAACCCAGTTAACTGTGGTTTATTTAATGCACCATGGTTTAGCGTGATTTGGGAAACCAGTCACTGTGTATGAATGAGAGATGCAACAATGGGAACCAGATTTTTTTTCCTGATGTCATAGGAAAAACCCACTGCTCCCTCTTTTATTGAAAATCCCAGCCAAGAAGTGAGTACTAAATAGTCAGCAATCAGATTATGCTCCATCTGGATATTGAATCACCAAAGGAAATCTGTCTTTAAAATCTAAAGAATGAGAGGAGACATGGAAGCTTTTGTGTAAGAAAGGGAAAGTTGGAACAAAAATTAAGAAAATATTTTTAGATGTCTGCTTACTTCAGCTAGGCTATCAATGACAGACTGAATTTTTGGCCCAAGTTTAAAAGACACAAATTAGACATGGGGGAATTGATTTCTCTCCCTTAGCCCTTGTGAATGCTATCTTTTTAATATTCTCCTTTACTCACTGTTTTTTCTACCATAGTCGCCATTTTGAAATGAGCATTTGTTTACACACCTGTATATTACTTACACAGAATGGCTTCTGTGATTGTTCTAAAACAAAAAAAAGGGGGAAGCAGGCAGTATCATTGATTGAAGGGCAATATTAATGTCCAACAACGTTTTATGAATAGATTCAGTATTTTACTTCAAGATCTGACCTGCCCTTCTTCCAAACAGTTCATATGTGATCCTATGCAACAGGAAAATATCAATAGGAGTTGGGAATACTCTGCTTTTCCAAATGATGATGAGCTACAAGTTTCAGCAGCCAGAGCCAGAATAACCATAAGAGATGCTAGAAACAGTGGTTCAGAAATATTTGGAGGGACAAATATTCACCAGCTTGGTTTTAAAGATTTACTGACTCAAACAATCTTATATGTACTTATTTGTAAATTCCGTTGAATTCAATCAATCAATCAGAATAGAGTTGGAAGGGACCGTGGAGGTCTTCTAGCTCAAGCAGGAGACGCTATACCATTCCAGACAAGTGGCTGTCCAATCTCTTCTTAAAAACCTCTAGTGATGAAGCACCCACAACTTTTGAAGGTAAGACATTCCATTGTTTAATTGTTCTCATTGTTAGGAAGTTTCTCCTTAATTCCAGGTTGCTTCTCTCCTTGATTAGTTTCCATCCACTGTTTCTTGTCTTGCTTTCTGGTGCTTTGGAAAACAGGTTGACACCCCCCCCCCCTTCTTTGTGGCAGCCTCTCAGTCAAGTCAACTCAGTCAAGAAGCATCTGCAGGAAGATCAAACAAACCAAGCTGGTAGCCATGTTCCTGTGACTGAAACCCTACCTCTTTCCCCAAACTTTATTTATAAAAAAGCACATTCATTTCAACAAATTCATCCCACTGTTTTCTTTCCCATTTATTTACTTTAAAATTATTTTGTAATTATTCTCGTTTCACTTGAAGATTGCTAGCACTTTGATCAACTTCAGGAGTGAGATACACATCTGTTAATTTCACCATCGTGAGAGACACTATTTGTTAAGAAAATATGAAGCACTGACAGTTGAAACAAACATTGTTGCTGTGAGCGTCAGGGGGTGACTGCATTTCTCCAGGAGATTATGGGCTGAGTTGGGCCATGAAATTCTCTTTACACCAAAAGTCAGCAACAACCAAAAAAAAAAAAAAAAAAAAGGAACCTCCATAGCAACTGTGAAATTATTATGCTTTTAAAAAGGCCTCCTAGGAAAGTCCCTAAGACAAACTCACTGTCTTGTTTCAGTTTTTTGGAAGGCCAGCTAAATATGTTTAGCTCCAAGCCCATGAATCACAAAGAAGAAGCTTCTTTGCACGTTTCTCAGGGACCTCCAAAGCCAGTGGAATAGCTGCATCCTATTACAGTGAGTCAGAAAGCTGTCAAACAGTCAAATGCTGTTGTTCTTAAATCAGGCTCTCAAGGCCATGAGTTGCTGCTTCCACCCATTTGTTTATTCTGCCCCCTACCTTTGTTATTCCAGATGTTATGGATCTCTCAAGCTCAGATGCCAGAAGAGACTGACGGTGATAGATCAGCTGTCACCTTCATTTCCAGAGGAGACCAACATGCAGGCTTTCAGCTCCACAGCGAGCTTCAGCTATTCTGTCCAGTGCATGGAGAACAAATGAAGATGCACTGAAAACTATCCTTCATGCATCCTGTCAAATAGGATTATTACTGCAGAGTATTGTCCTCATTGGTGACACTCAGTTTCCAAGAGTTTCTCTTCCTTTACTGCAAGCCTTAAATGAGGAGGTCTGCCAGGAAACTGAATAGAACCTTGTTAGGATATCAGGAAAGAAAGCATTCGTACTTAAATGTAGGCATCTCCAGTGAAACTGATGAGAAAGCAACCAAAGGCTTCTGCTGCATTTATCAATATCTGAAGCTCACAAAATTAATTAATTTTGTTTAATTAATGGACATTACTTTTGTTTAATTAATGAAAAAAAATGCTTCCAGAATTCCTCGTGATGTTTTATTTTCATAGACTAACATAGTTCTCTCCTACGATGTTCTCAATTACCTGGTGGAGCTTGAATTTTGGAACAGCGTAAATCAAGATTTAATAGACAATACACTACAGTATATATTCCCTGCCTCTATTGCCTCTGTTTTATTTTCCCTCCAATAACTAACTGGGAAACAAACATCTGAGTAAGAACAAAACTTAAGTTACAGCATTGTAACTTAATCTTCTGAGGCTATAATCCTAAATATACTTACCATGAAATATACTCCAGTGAATACAATGGGATTTATAAGAATTAGCATGTATCAGATTATGCTGTGAAAATGTTCTGTTAGCTTTTTCCATTCTTTCATGAGTATCCAGCTGACGCCTTAATACATGACTTCAAGATGTCAAAATTGGAAACCAGAAGGGTTAAAATTGAGTACATGGATATTTAAATACAGCAAGCCAGAAAGACAAGTGCTGAAACAGAGCATTGATGTTACACTTTTATAACCATTTTATTCCTTTCAGCATAACAAGAGGACAAAAACAAGTTATTCATTACAATAAAACTGATTAATCTGAAACCGTCTCTCAAATTGCATGTATGTTTTTAGAAGCAAGTCATACCTGTGTTTTGCAGGTTTTACTCACACATACATGTTCATAGGATTACATTTTTAAAATTCTTTTAGCAGTATTTCAGCATGAACCACTTTGTCCAGTGTGAAAACCATCTTTTTTAAATTACTACAAGTAAGAACTTTGCACATTTCTCAAAACCTAACTATTTTATTTAAATTCAAAATCAATATGAGAGCTGGAAACATGAAATGAGATTATATACAGCACTCTGCGGCACACATTAGTAGGATAGCATCTACCAGTTCAAGAAAAAAAAGAGAAGGGAGGGAGGGAGGGAGGAAGGAAGGAAGGAAGGGAGGGAGGGAGGGAGGGAGAAACAATTGTCCTTAAGAAGGCAATCTAATTCACAAAGCCTGAGTAAGCCACTAGTTCAATGAATAGGAAAATGTAAATGTGAATAGACATTAACTAGCTTAAATATCTTCATCTGCTGGCAGCATGTAAAATCTCTAGCAAAAATGTTACATCTCTATTCAGGATCCTAGACAGTCAGCCAACCACATTATTTCTCATTGTGTTTCATTCTGTCCATTATTTTTCCTGCTTCTAAGTTTCAACCCTATATAGATTCAATATTATATTACACCTTTGTCCTCAACTGGTCTATTAAGATTCTTTACATTAATGCTTCTTTCCTCCTTAAGTTATATACATGTTCTCAGTTTCTTCTTTCTTTTTTGACGTATGGGGGAATGGGGTACTCGGACTCCCCTCTGGTGCTTGCTGCTATATTCCTATCCTTGTGTTTGTGTAGTTGCTGTACACAAACATAGATTATCACTTTATAATGTCACTTTGGAGACAATGGCTATTGTTCTTTGACTTGATATGAGAGCTTCTTGGGCAAAGTTTCCTCATCTCATGGACTGATTATTAACAGGTGACGTTTTATTAGATCTCCATATTTTCTGCAAGACTTGCATTTGTCATTGTAGCAACAATTAAGAATGCACATCAGATGTGATCAAAGCTTATTTTATGAGATGCAGCAAGATGATTCGGTATGGATTTTCTTTTTTGCAGGATGGAACAAACAGTTCTGAATGCACCCTTTTTGGGGTTTTCATATAGATCAGTTCCTAATTTCTTTCTCTGGGGCTCTGCTGACCATAAAATATAGCACAATAGCTGTTGTGCGAAAATTAAAACAATTTTCATAATGTATGTAAAGCAAAACAGAATGTAGCATAACTGAATGTAACATAACATAATGTACATAAAGCATGCAAAAATGTATGTAAAAATATTGTGGAAGGGAGGGAAGGGAAGGGATTTTGATACGGATTTTATATTGAAAAGTTTTAAATTACGGGCCAAATTTATGTAATTATTTTAAATCTATTTTTAATTGTAATGTTATGTATAAATGTTTTTATTTTGGCTGTTCACCGCCCTGAGTCCGAAAGGAGAAGGGCGGTATAGAAGTTTGATTAATAAATAAATAAATATATAATATATTTATATATTATATATTAATATATATTATATTATATATATTAATATATATTATATATTATATTTATATAAAGTACAGATAGTCCTTGACTTATAACCATTCATTTAGCGATTCTTTGAAGTTACAATAGCACTGAAAAAAGTTGCTTACAACCAGCCCTCGCACTTATGACTGTCACAACATCCCCATGGTCACATGATCAAAAATTGGGTGCTTGCCAACCGACATGTATTCATGGATGCTGCATCCCAGGATCATGTGATCATTAAATGCAACCTTCCCACCAGCGGTGAAATGCACTTACCTTCACTACCGGTTTGGGAGTATGAGCACATACGCCTCTTCTGTGCATGCGCAGAGAGTCAAAAATGGGACATAATGACATCCTGGCAGGTGGGCAGATCCTCCCACCACTGGCGCTACCAGTTCACATGAGCCGGATATATCTGGCCGGATTTCACCACTGCTTCCCACCCAGCTTCCAACGAGCACAGCCAATGGGGGAGTCAGATTCATTTAATGACCATGTGATTACTTAACATCTGCTATGATTCATTTAACAACCATGGCAACAAGTTTGTAAAATCATGCATGATTCACTTAACAACAGAACCTTTGGTCCCAGTTATGGTCATAAATCAAGGACTACCTGTACTGGTGACTAATGACCTACTCAAATGAGAACAGAGTCTGTGATCTGATTCTCTTAATCAAAATCTTGGGGGAAAAGTAGTTTGTGGGTTTCAAAAAGATCCTCAGTTTTACCATTTGTTCTACCTCAATGTTGATCAAGCTTACTGTTGCTCAAATGCTTAAATCAACTTGGCCTAATAACTGACTTATTGTTTGGAAAAGGCCTGTGCATTAATTCCTTACTCTTCTACTTCATCCCCTTACAATCAGCTTCCCAACTTTCAAGAAGACACATTATCATCCATTAAAATATCCCTTCATTTTGTCCTTTCAGTGTGCCTACCAGAAATTAGGCAATACAGAATATTATCACCACAAAGCGACAATTGCAACTTTTACAACTAAATATATTTTACAGGTCCATGATCTGAAATCTCTAGTTTTAATTACTATACCATTGTCACAGTTTATAATAGTGTAGCTTGCTGCAAATTTATTTATTTTATTTATTTCCAATTTATATACCGCCCTTCTCCCTGAGGACTCAGGGCGGTGTACAGCCAGAATTAAGAACATGAAATACAAATATTAAAAAACAATTAAAATATATATAAATTTGGCCCAAAAATTAAAAATCACAAACCAATTAAAACATTTAAAATTTTCTTCTTAAGCCAGCCCGGTTTGCTGGAAAAAGTGGGTTTTAAGGGTGCTGCGGAAGGCACTGAGGTCTTGGATTCTCCTTATCTCAGGGGGCAACTGATTCCAGAGGGAAGGTGCCCCCACAGAGAAGGCCCTCCCCCTGGGGGTCACCAGCCTACATTGTTTGGCTGATGGCACCCTGAGGAGGCCCTCTCTGTGGGAGCGCACAGGTCGATGGGAGGTCGTCTGTAGCAGCAGGCGGTCTTGAAGATATCTAGGCCCTATGCCATGGAGCGGTTTAAAGGTGATGACCAACACCTTGAAGCGTACCCGGAAGACCACCGGGAGCCAGTGCAGCTCGTGCAGGAGCGATGTTACATGGGAGCACCATGCTGCTCCCATCACTACCCGCGCTGCTGCATTCTGGACCAGTTGGAGCCTCCGGGTGCTCTTCAAGGGGAGCCCCATGTAGAGAGCGTTGCAGTAGTCAAGGCGAGAGGTGACGAGGGCGTGAGTGACTGTGCACAGGGAATCCCGATCAAGAAAGGGCCGCAACTGGCGAATCAGGCGAACCTGACAAAAGGTCCCCCTGGTTACAGCCGTCAGATGTTCCTCCAAGGACAGCTGCATATCCAGGTGGACTCCCAGATTGCGAGCCCTTTCTGTGGGGGCCAAAGACTCGCCCCCAATAATCAGTGATGGAGTCAACTGACTATATCGGGATGCCGGGAGCCACAGCCACTCAGTCTTGGAAAGGTTGAGCTTGAGCCTGTTCCTCCCCATCCAGATCCACACAGCCTCCAGGCACTGGGACATCACTTCAAGGGCATCGTTGGGGTGGCCTGGGGTGGAGATGTACAGCTGGGTGTCATCAGCATACTGGTGGTATCTCACCCCGAAGCCACGGATGATCTCGCCCAGCGGCTTCACATAAATGTTGAACAGAAGGGGCGAGAGGACTGATCCCTGTGGCACTCCACAGATGAGAGGCCTTGAGGTCGACCTCTGCCCCCCTGCCAACACAAACTGCGACCGGTCGGAGAGAAAGGAGGAGAACCACCGCAACACGGTGCCTCCCACCCCCAACTCTTCCAGCCAGTGCAGCATGATACCATGGTCGATGGTATCAAAAGCCGCTGAGAGATCTAACAGGACCAGAACAGAGGAGCAAGCCCTGTCCCGAGTCCTCCAGAGATCATCAACCAATGCGACCAATGCCGTTTCCGTGCTGTGCCCAGACATGAAACCCCACTCTATGTTTCCCTCATGGTAGATTCTTATTTTATTTATTTATTTATTTGTCAAGCATATATAAAATAACAGGTAAAAGTATAAACATAATTTGAATACATGAAAAGAGTAGGAGTAAAAAAAGAAAAAAGAAAAGAAAAGACCTCATTTTTTCCAAATTTGCTTCTATTTTTTTCTTCTGTTTCGTCCTTCAAATAAGTTTGGACTGTGGAGTTTTTAATACTTTGTGAGCTTGGTTCTTTGCTTGCAGCCCTTTCATTATCCAACTAACTACTGTGTTTCCCCGAAAATAAGACCCTGTCTTATATTTTTTTGAAACCTGAAATAAGCGCTTGGCCTTATTGCCATGCACTCAAAAGCCCGATTGGGCTTATTATCAGGGGATGTCTTATTTTGGGGGAAACAGGGTAATATTATCAGTACCTGAGTTGGATTGCTTTGATATCAATCCATACTGGTTTAGCCCTAATCGAATAATGTGGTCTCTGCAAACTCCTACAATAAAGATCTCTGTATTATGAAAGTTATAAAATACTAATCTAAGCAGTGGAATCTGAAAAGTCTTTCAATCAAAAGTTGCCATCAAACTTGCCATCAAAAGACTTAAAGCTTTGTTCAGTTTTATCAGAACATCTTCTGAGCCGCAGCATTTTCACAATAGCGATGGAATGAAATTTGGAATATAAATTCTCTGTTGGATAATATGCATGTTTACACAAGAGATAAACAGATACATATTTTCCCTGCATCTGTCCGTGCCAATTCAGCAGGTTTTTGGAATGCTAAACTGTAAACTACTTAGGAAAATCAGCTCCGTCTTCTCAGGGTGGAAGGCAAGTTTAATCCTTTTAGCTTCTCTGACATTGCAGGATTTGTACTTCTCTCTTCATTCTTTCTGGAAAAAGTAATGCCTTTTTTTAAAAAAACGCACTTGTAATAATATATTTTTTTTGAAAAATATAAAAGGTGAGACCACATGTGGACAACTGTGGTTCGTATTATTTAAAAAAAAGAAGGAAGAAGAAGAAACATCCAATCTTTGTGAATCATATGATTATAAATTACGTTGCAATTTATATATTTTAGCAAGATTCTAACATGCTTCTTGCATAATCGTTAGCCATGTTAAGTGCCATAAGAATGGTAAGGAAGGGCTGAATACCAATAGCAATAGGACTTAGACTTATATACGGCTTCACAGTACTTTACAGCCCTGTCTAAGCAGTTTATAGTCAGCATATTGCCCCCAACAACCTGAATCCTCATTTGGGTCCTCATGGGGTGATATCATAGCAGTATTCCCATATCTCAGGGGCTGCCACAAAGAAAAGGGAGTCAAGCTATTCTCCAAAGCTCCTGAGGGCAGGACAAGAAGCAATGGATGGAAACTAATTAAGGAGAGAAGCAACCTAGAACTAAGAAGAAATTTCCTGACAGTTAGAACAATTAATCAGTGGAAAAACTTGCCTCCAGAAGTTGTGAATGTCCAACACTGGAAGTTTTTAAGAAAAGATTAGACAACCATATGTCTGAAATGGTATAGGGTTTCCTGCCTTAGCAGGGGGTTGGACTAGAAGATCTCCAAGGTCCCTCCAACTCTGTTATTCTATTCTATTCTATTCTATTCTATTCTATTCTATTCTATTCTATTCTATTCCAACCTCGGAAAGATGGGGGTCAGGATTGAACTCCAGGCTATGGGCAGAGTTAGCCTGCAAGACTGCCTTCTAACCACTGAACTGTGATGGTACAGTGGTTAGAATGCAGTATTGTAATTGCATTTATATATAATTGAAATTATAAAAAACATAGGCATAGGCATAGTGCTGTTTAGGAGGGTCAGTCAGAATTTCTTGGGAGCTTTCCTATTTCCTAGCTTCTGTCTCCCTAGCAGCACCCTGATGTGACTAGGAAAACAAATTCAAATGCAGTGAACCTGCCATGTAAGTATCAGTAGTTCAGAAGAGTTAAAGATAGACATGGAGGAATAGGACATAATTTACTTAGACTTGAATAAGGATGCTAATCGTCCCCCAGGGGGGTTGGACTAGAAGACCTCCAAGATCCCTGCCAACCCTGTTATTTTATATTTTATGTTTTATTAGGATTTGCACTTCAACTTTGTTCCATGCCCAGAGTCTCTATGGTGAGAGAGACTGCCATATGAAAAAGAATAAATGCAGTGGTGAAATCCAATTTTTTTTACTACCGGTTCTGTGGGCGTGGCTTGGTGGGCATGGTGTGGCTTGGTGGGCATGGCAGAGGAAGGATCCTGCAAAATTCCCATTCCCTCCCCACTCCTGGGGGAAGGATATTGCAAAATCTCCATTCCCACCCCACTCGGGGGCCAGCCAGAGGTGGTATTTGCTGGTTCTCCAAACTACTCAAAATTTCCGCTACTGGTTTGCTGAACTGCTCAAAATTTCCACTACCGGTTCTCCAGAACCTGTCAGAACCTGCTGGATTGCACCCCTGCATAAATGAAACAAATAACCATATGCTTGTTTTGAAAGGAAGATGCCTGCATGATTTTAAAAATAATATACAAATTAAGAAATAAAGTTATTAGAATCTATTTTTTTTTGTCACTGCTGAGTTTTGATGAGGTGATCAACAGCTTGAACAACCTTGGAAAATATTCAACAGGATCCAAAAGAAAGAGCCGCCCACATTGTTGGCTTGTATTGTTAAATCTACAAACTCAAGTTGGAAAGAAACTACATGGTGATTTGACTATATAAAATGAATGTATGGGAACGTACCCTTTGCAATAAAAGCAATTGGAATTGGATAGTTTCATTAGCCTGATAGAAATAAAATGATAGACTCCCTGCTTAATCTGCTTACAGAAAGACTTGTGGTTTGCATTAATTCTTGGATATTCTGTGTCTGCCTGCCAGACATGCAACAGAGCATTGATTAGAAAAACGAGACTTTATTAGAAAGCAGGCCAAAAGTTAATATGTTTGCCAGAGTGTACTTTTCAGTCAGGAGTGTCCAATTGTAGCAAGAACCAGCTGTTGATCAAAAATGCACGCTTGAAAAATATTTTTTTGGATGGTCCGTTGTTGTAAGATATGTTACAACAAATATATTCTAATGTTTTTACAGCAAAGAGTTGACTTTAGTATCCTGTCTTTCTGTTGAAGAGGCTTTTTCCCATATTCTTTTGATGGTAGTGAAGTTCAGTTGCTTTGGGTTTAGTTATTAGTTATTAGGTGTACAAATATTTGGTTCAAAAATTTTGTTTGAAGACGAGTTGTTAAAAACGACATATCGGTTCAGTTTCTGAACTGAAATAATTCTAAATGAAACTGATTCTGAATTGAGTAGTTATTAAACAACATGCATTTTTCATCCTTTTCATTATACAATGGTACTGGACTGCTTCAAAACTCGTTGAATTTGGTACCAGTGGTGGGATTCAAATAATTTAATCAGGCTGTGCTGAAAATGAAAATGAAACAGGCTGTTTGCTGTTTGCTGCAAGGAGGCAAATTGCTGGGAGGCAGGGGCAGATTTTTTTTTTTTCTTGTTTTCTTCCCCAAAAATGGTAGATGCGTCTTATAGTCCGGAGCATCTTATACTCTGAAAAATACGGTAGGTGCCATCAGTTGGATTTGATTACTAATACTAAATAGAGAAAAACTCAAATATCTTGACTTGATTTTAGAAATAACTTACAGTTCTTCCAGGGAAGTTCCAATAATCTATTTGAACCTGCCTGCCAAAGCTCAGAGATGACACTACAAAGATCACTTTAGTTCAAACTTTTATTTGCTTCTATCTAATGGACAGAATCTTGCCAAACTGAAGTTATAACCTGCTAATTTACCACATATATCCTGAGGGATTCTAAGATGTGGCTATCCTGAAGCTCTTCTCCCTTCCACCTTGCATAGTCTCTTAATCCAGGCCTCTCTTTGGGAAAGCTCTGTGTTGGCAAAACTCTCTTCCACTGTTTCTACAGGTGTACATTCCATCACACTAGGATTGCAATACAATTTAGACCAAACCTCATTATCTTTCCTTAAGTTCTAATTTTAATTCCTTGTCTATTGCTAAACCTTCCAAATCTTATCTAAATACTACATAAATACTACCACTATGTGTGTGCACACACACACACAAAAAGCACTTTCTGGTGTCATACTTTCCACCAGAATGGATTCAACTCAGAAAAATCTCCTGCCCACAAATCTGTTGTAGCATCCTATAGCCTTTTAGATACGTCTTAAAAACGCTGTTGAGATGGAGCAGTCACGTTGGACTAAGCAGAACTAGGGACAATTGGATAAAAATCCTCTCAAAGCTCACCATCCACCATCTTTCAACTAAATTAACTTCAATAAGTTTTCTTAGCTAGGTGGTACAGTGGAGAATCTTACATATGGTCCTGTGATCCCAAGAGAAGGGGTGGAATAAAATATGTCATACATAAAGAAATAGTCTAGACAGCTATAACCCACTTCCTTCTGGGGATCTCATTAAAATCATCCAGGTTGCTGTGGTGCAAATGCATTGCAGGTTCTACATATTGTGCATATTATGTATTAGGATCTCCCCATCCATTCATGCCTCTGGGCATTTCATAGCCACTAGAATGAACCAGCCAAGAATGCTACAGTGATGAAACAGAGGTAGGTTTAATGTTGATAATCCAATAGATCCAATAGATTATAATGTTGATGAGGAACATTACACTTTGATGAGAAAAGAGATCTGCTTGCTTTTTTAAACTCATGCCTTGGAATAAACAGACACACTTTTTAAAACAAACACTTTAAGATGTTTGAACCGTCTGTATTATGCTGGATGTCTCTTCTCAAAATACAAATAATAGTTCTTATTTTAAATGAATAGTTTCATTTTGATGAAAATGGAACATTCTAGCAGTTCTAATGTAAATTTGAACAGCCATCAATTATTCTCATCAAAGAGGAAGAGAACTTGCTATAAGTCACAATACAGGTAGTCCTTGATTTACAATCATTCGTTTAGTGACTGTTTGAAATTACAGTGGCATTGAAAAAAGTGACTTATGACAGTTTTTCACACTTACGACCATTGCAGCATCTTCGTGGTCACGTGATCAAAAAATTTGGATGCTTGTCAACTGGTTCCTATTTATGATGGTTCCAGTGTCCCAGGGCTGTGTCATCGCTTTTTGCAACTTTCTGACAAACAAAGTCAATGGGGAAACCAGAATCACTTAACAATCGTGTTACTAATTTAACAATTGCATTGATTGACTCAGCAGCTGTGGCGAGAAAGGTCGTAACAATGGGGCAAAGCTCAGCTTAATAACTGTCTCACTTAACAACAGAAATGTTGGGCTAAGTTGTGGTCGTAGGTCGAAGACTGCCTGTATAGTGTTCCCTTGTCATTTCTTTGTTGAAAATCAGCCCTTGCGGACTTGCAACAGAATCATTGGCCTCATTGCACTGAAGCTTTCGTTCAATAAACCGTGCAAATCCAGGTTAGTGGGTGTAAACCAGGGGTGAAATGCTACCAGTTCGCTCAGGTTTGGGCAAACTGGTAGTGATAAAAACTACTGGTTTGGGTGAACTGGTAATTTAAAAAAGCTACTCGTTCCTCTGAACCAGTATTGCCGACGATCAGCTGTGCAACACAGTTTAACTTAAATCCTGCTTTCTAGCAAAGCTAAATCACACGGCACAGCTGATCCCTCGCTGTTCTACTTACCTTCCCAAGCCTTCTTTTGGCACATGGCGCTCATGCTTGGCCAGCAAACCGGTAGCAAACCAGTTCAGATTTCACCACTGGTGTAAACTCAGTTGCCGCATGAGTTTCCTTCATCTATAATTGATATCCTCAATCCTAACAAAGATCTATACCAGGGGTGTCAAACTCAAAGACCGGGACCGGCACTTAGAACTGGCCCCCAAGGCTGCCCTGGAAACAGTAAAGGATTGGCCTGTGGTGTCTCTGCCAGTGAAAATAGAGCTCGTGAAGGCCCCAGGCAGCCCTCTGGAGCTTCGTTTTCACTGGTAGAGGGTTGCAGGAGGCCGTCACAGCTGAAAACAGAGTTTAGGAGCCCATTTTTGCTGGCAGAGCACTTGAACCACCACAGGTGCCCCCGATATGAGTGACATCGAGCTGGCCATGCCTACCCTGGCCATGCCCATCCCGCCTGTTAGATCGGCGCAGGAAAGGAGGACGTGACCAGCTCGTTACATTAGTAACTTTTATTGAGTACAAGAAACAGTAGCAAGACTGCCCGTGCGCTGCCGGAGCTCTCCTTATATTCGCTCCGGCAGACGCACCGCCCCCTGACAGGGATTCAAACTTTCCCGCCTGGTGGCTGGCAGCCAATCCGGGCGGATGTCCTTATAAGGACATAACACTCCTCCCCCCTAGTCCAAAAAAAAAACGTTCAGAGTTCGTCAATCAACGTGACGTAGTCCCGCAGGTACGTAGGACGCCTAGGCACCCTACTTGACCTGCGCAGTCTCATTTCTTCCGCGTCCCCGCCCTGGACGGACGGGGTTCCTGTTGCTCCTGGCTCCCTCCCCGGAACCAGGCTCGGTTCGGCTGGCGAGTGTGCGGGGTCACCCTCAGCGCCTCCGGCCGGACCGCAGACCTTGAATGGCTGGTTCTGGTGGTCTTCCTCCTGGCCTGCGGATCTTTCGCCTCGGTGGTGCTGTTCGGTTCCGACCCGGGAAGAGCGTCTGAGTCTCGGTAGGACCCCAGCTGTCACTTGCTCTTCCTCAGTCTCCCGGTGGCTGCGGTTCTGCTGCGGCCCGGTTCGCTGTGGTCCGGAGGGTGGTTCGGGCCGGTGCCCTTGGGTCTGGTCTGCTCGCTGTGGGTGGTGTTGGCCCGGGTAGCGGTGTCCGACCTTGCAGGGGTGGCGCAGGTCTCCTCTGCCGGGCTGGCGTTGGCCTTCCCCGTCGGGTTGGTAGTGGTCGACCCGGTCGGGGTGTCGTTGAGGGGATTCCTCCTCGGGCTGGTGGAGGTCTCCCCTGCCGGGGTGGCGCAGGCCTCCCTGGCCGGGTTGTTGTCGGCTTCCCCTTCCCCCTAGTCCCTGGTCTACCGCCTGTTGGTGGTTGGGGTCGTCGGGGTTGGGTTGTTGTTGCCGGTTTGTTTCTTGCGTTGGGCGGGGGTCCCTCTCGCCGGGGAGTCGTGTGCCACCCTCGCCCATGTGCTGTGGTGTGCCCATCTGCGAAGGTCCCCGGTCTACTCGCCTTGCGTTGAGGTCTCCCTGGTAGGGCTGCCGTGGGTTGCCTTCACTGGTAGGGTGCGGTGCTTCCCTTCTGGGCAGGTCCCGGTCTACCTGCGGGCTGAGTCGGGGGTCCCTGGGCCTGCTGTGCCGGGTGCCCACCTGGTCGGGTTGGTGTTGCCATCCCCCGTGCGGTTGGCCCCGGTCTACCTCGCTGCACTGCCGACGTGACAGTGCCTGGTAGTGTGCTGGGCCGACCTCGTCGGGCTGGCGTTGCTCTGCCTCGCAGGGGTGTGGTAGGCCTACCTCGTCTGGGTGTTGTAGGCCTACCTCGCCGGGGTGTTGCAGGCCTGCCTCGTCGGGGTGTTGTAGGCCTACCTCGTCAGGCTGGTTTTCGTGTGCTCCCCCCCACCTTTTCCGGAGTTGGTCGATGTGACGTCTCACGACCTGTCCATCTTCCAACTTGACGGTGTAGGATTTGGGGCCGGTTGTGCTGGCAATCTTCCCCTTCAGCCACTTAGGAGAGCCATTGAAATTCAGCGCGAAAACTGAATTTCCTTTTCTGAAGGCGCGAAGCGGGCGGCTGGCGGTTGCGGTCACTTCCGGGCTGTATTGGGGGTGCAGCCGGTCCAAGGGTGACCTCAACCTTCTGCCCATCAGGAGTTCGGCCGGGCTCTTGTGGGTGGTGGCATGCGGCGTGATGTGCTGGGTGAGGAGGAAGTTGTCGATGCGTTCTTGCCAGTCCCCCGGGCCCATCTTGGTGAGGGCTTCTTTTGTGAGCCGGACCATCTGTTCCGCTTGTCCGTTTCCGGCCGGCCTGTACGGGGCGGAGAGGGCATGGCGGATGCCCAGTCCTGCCAGGAAGGACTCCATGGCCAGGGATATGAGCTGGGGGCCGTTGTCCGAGACCAACACGTCCGGTAGTCCGTGTGTGGCAAACAGGCGGCGCAGGGCTCGGATCGTCGCTTCTGTTGTGGTAGATGCCATGGGTACCACCTCGAGCCACTTGGAGAAGGCATCTACCACGATGAGGAGGTGCCGCCCTTGCATCGGGCCCGCGAAGTTGATGTGGACCCTCGACCATGGGTTGCTGGGGGTCTCCCAGTTCGTGACTTCGGATTGTGGCGGTGCTGGGCGGACTTCTTGGCACGGGTCACATCTGGAGACCCATTGTTCAATGTCTCTGTCCAGTGAGGGCCACCAGACGTAACTCCGTGCCAGGGCCTTCATGCGGACGATGCCTGGGTGCCCGTTGTGCAGTGTCTCAAGCGTCCGCCGTTGCAGAGTGCTTGGGATCAGCACCCTGTCTCCCCATAGCAGACAGCCCTTAATGGTGGACAGCTCCTTCTGTTTCCTGGTGAACGGGCTGAACCTCTCCTCTGTCTGTTCCGATGGCCACCCCCTGAGGATCCAGGACTTTACTTGGCGGAGGGTGGGGTCTTTCTGGGTGTGTGCGGCCACATCTGCGGAGGAGACTGGACAGCAGGCGTCATCATCTATGTGGAATAGATGGAGCGTGGGGGCTGGGTCTTCCACCGGTTTCTTCGATGGGCATCTACTGAGCGCGTCGGCGTTTCCTATGGCTGTGCCTGGCTGGTGCACGAGCCTATAGGAGTAGCCGGCCAGGAAGATGGCCCATCTCGTCATCCGCGGGGACATGAAGGTTGGGGTGGATTGGTCGCCTGCGAGTAGTCCCAGGAGTGGCTTGTGGTCGGTGACTATGGTGAAGCGCCTTCCGTACAGGTATTCGTGGAAGCGCTTCACTCCTGCCACGATGGCCAGGGCTTCTTTGTCCAGCTGACTGTAGTTCCGCTCTGCGCCGGACATGGTTTTCGAGAAGTAGGCGATGGGGGCTTCCGTGCCGTTGGGCAGCTCGTGGCTGAGGACTGCCCCCACCCCGTATGGCGACGCGTCGCAGGTCAGCTTGATGGGCAGCGTCTCGCTGTATTGGATGAGGATGCTTTTGGACGTCAGTAGTCCCTTGATGGCCCGGAACGCTGCTTCCTCTTCCTGGCCCCACTTCCAGGAAGCCGATTTCCCCAGCAGGCGGTGGAGTGGCTCAGCAACTGTGGCTTTCTGTTTTAAGAAAATGGCGTAGAAGTTGAGCAACCCAAGGAAAGCCTGAAGCTCCGTTTTGTTTTTTGGGCTTGGAGCTTCATGGATTGCTTCCACTTTTGATTTGGTGAGGTGGATGCCTGTGCTATCAATGAGGTAGCCCAGGAACTCGACTTCCTGTACTCCTATGATGCACTTGTCCCGCCTGACCCTCAAGCCCTTGGCCTTGAATCGCTGCAGGACAAGCCTGAGCCTTTCAAGGAGTTGAGCTCTTGAGTCACCGGAGACGAGCACATCGTCGAAGTAAGGCACCACCCCTGGAACACCTTGGAGGAGGCGTTCCATCATGGATTGGAAGATGCCGGGGGCAGCGCTGACTCCAAATTGGAGCCGGTTACATTTGAATGCCCCCCTGTGCGTGACAATTGTTTGAGCCTCCGCCGTTTTTTCGTCCACTGGCAGTTGCTGGTAAGCCTGGGCCAGGTCCAGTTTTGCAAAAATTGATCCAGATCCCAGGGAATGCAGCAGGTGTTGCACCACTGGGACTGGGTATGCGCTCTGTGCCAACGCCTTGTTGATGGTACAACGGTAGTCGGCGCAGATGCGCACAGACCCATCATGCTTCAGTGGGGTCACAATGGGGGTCTCCCATGAAGCATGATCGATCGGTTCCAGGACACCCTGGGCGATCAGCTTATCCAGCTGCTCATCTACTTTGGGCCACAGGGCAAACGGAACTCGGTGGGGCTTGAGCCTAATTGGGGTGATTCCCTTGTCCAGATTGAAGGAGACTGGCCTCCCCACAAATTTCCCCAGCTTACCATCGAAGACTTCCTTGAACTCTTCGATGAGGTAGTCGAGTTCGTCCCTGCCAATTTGGTTGATGCCCTCGATTGAGAGCCCCAGCGGCTTGAACCACTCCACTCCTAGCAGGTTCGGTCAGCTGTCCCTTACGACGGTGATGGGAAGCTTGCCTTCGAACTGCTTGTAGGTGACCCGGATGTTGGCTCTTCCTAGCACTCCGATGGGGTTTCCCCCGAAGTCGACGAGCTTGGAGTATAGTGGCTTCAGCTCTCGCTTGGTGATGCTGGGTTGCAGGCGCTTCAACTGCTGCCAGTCCATGATGGAGTAGACCAAGCCGGAGTCTACCTCCATTTTGCATGGTGCTCCTTCCACGTGGATGGTCACATGGAACTTGGTGGCACTGTCTGACGTCGTGTGCGCGATGGTCGTCTGGTGGACCACTCCGCTCCGGGGAAATTCGTCGTCTCTGCGTCTGGGAGGGCCAGAGGACCGTTTGGATGACCTCTGGTAATCCTTCCGATTCTCGCGGGGACGGTGGCTGGAGGGCTCTGGGGCTGGTTCCTCGGCTCTGCAAGCTTCGGCGATGTGACCCCTTCTGTTGCAGCGTCGGCAGGTCGCATCTCTCCACTTGCAGGTTGCTCTGGCATGGTCCCCTCTGCAGCTGGTGCAGCGCTCCCCTTTGTAGTTCCGTTGGGCGGTTTCCCGCCTTGGGGGTCTGGATACCTTGTGGACGGTGGACTCTCCCTCCGACTCGGATCCAGCCGTGGAATCCTCTGTTGATGATTGCTCTGTGGAGCGAATCTTGTGGATTCCCTTGGCTCTGCTTACTGCGGCAGCTGCTTTCTCCGAGATTTCGGATGCGGTGGCTTCCTCCACCACATCCTTGAGCACGAGCTTCTTCCTGCTCAGGAATTTCTTTTGCAGGCCTCTGTCCCTCATGCCGAAGACCACGCGGTCAGCGATGGCATTGTCCACGTGGTCGAACTCACAGCTGGCTGCGATCTGGCGTAGGGCGGCCACGAATTCCTTGATCGTTTCACCCTCCTTCTGGTCCCGTTGGTGGAAGGTGAAACAGTTCGCCACCGGTGTTCCTGTTGGGGCATAGTGGTCCTCCAGGATCTGCAGCAGGTCTGTCCATGGCACTTCTTCGATGTCTCGTGGTGCTACGAGATCGATTGCCATGTCGAGGACCTCGGAGCCGCAGTTGGCCAGGAAGATGCCCTTCTTCCGGTCATCATCGGCATCCCTGATGTTGTTGCCTCTCAGGTATTGCCGGAATTTCACTACGTAGGATTTCCACTTGTCCTTCCCTGGGCGGAAAGGAGCAAGGGCTGGCAAAGTGACTTCAGCGGATGCCATGCCTTGGAAATGCCTACTGTAGTTCCCGGTGCCGGAGTCTTGTCTTGTTGGCTTGGTGCCGCGAGGTTCGTTCTTCTCTCAGTCCTTCGTCGCCAGTGTTAGATCGGCGCAGGAAAGGAAGACATGACCAGCTCGTTACATTAGTAACTTTTATTGAGTACAAGAAACAGTAGCAAGACTGCCCGTGCGCTGCCGGAGCTCTCCTTATATTCGCTCCGGCAGACGCACCGCCCCCTGACAGGGATTCAAACTTTCCCACCCGGTGGCTGGCAGCCAATCCGGGCGGATGTCCTTATAAGGACATAACACTGCCCCCCCCCCCAAGATCAAACTCAACCCTGATGTGGCCCTCAATGAAATTGAGTTTGACACTCCTGATCTATACTAATGAAATTCTTAACAGGCTTCCATACAAGGCAATATTATACCATGCCATATTTCGGTGTAATGTTACTGTTTTCACACTTTGCAGGAAGCATAAGCCATGGCTTTCATGTCCAGCACTGGTCACTTTGTATTTTTTGAAACAGAAGATGGTTTAGGTGACTGAATTAAAAATCCAAAGTAAAGGGTAAAGAATGTGTCGTTACAAAAAGATTTTTCCTCTGAACATAACCCCAGAAGGGGGTCTGGAAGCTGAGAAGCCAGCTTCTTCAGCTATAACTATGATGCTGTGGAGGTCTGCCCCTCCATCCCTCAGCATGTTAATTACAAGCATTATAGGATTTTGCACACTTCCTGTGCACACTTCAAGGATCTCCATCTCTAAGAACGGAGGGAGGGAAGAAGAGAAATTTTGCAGGACTTCATGATAAAGGATGGAACATTCTGCAAGATTTGGGGCCTGTTCCATTAAACAATCCAGAGCTCATCTGCTTATGCTAATCAAACCACTAATAATCTTTGGAATCTCATAAATTCACTCTGGCATTTCCTCTCATAGTCCAGCCAAACACCCTTGAATCTTCTTTGGCGTTGTAGTTTTATGGTCCATCTGGATCAAGGAAGTTGAGGGAAGCATGAAAAATGATGGATTATCGAGGAAAGGCATGTTAACCGTAATTTACTAGGACCATGCCAGAGCGATCATTTAATCAGTCATAGGTTGCATTTGATCTGGATACTTCATGACCATTTTAAACAGAGGAATAGTGACTTGCTGAGATCTACAGCTAACCTATCATCCCAGCATGGCTGTTGACTTTTTGATACAGAATGACAGGAGTTTTCATCTTAGACCTACGTACAGGGGCCAAACTGAATGGATATCTGTTCCTTACCTTTTCTCCATACTCTAGTTCCGTGATGGCGAATCTATGGCACACGTGCCACAGATGGCACACAGATCCATATTGGTGGGCATGTGAGCGTTGTCCTAGCTCAGCTCCAGCACACATGCACGCACTGGACAGCTGGTTTTTGGACCTTCTGGGCCCAATGGAAGTGGGCAAATAGGCTGTTTCTGGCCTCCGGAGGGCTTCCGGGGAGGTGGGGAAGACTGTTTTTGCCCTCCCCAGACTCCTAGAAAGCCTCTGGAGCCTGGGGAGGGCAAAAAAACGGGCCTACTGGGCCCACCGTGCCGTCACATGCAAAAAGCGGGGAGAGCATGGCGGGTCGCGCACGCATGCATGGGGGGCAGGGTACATAGAATTATGGGTGTGGGCACGCACACACGTGACCATCCCGCGCTCCCCCAGCTTTTGGTACGTGATGGCAAAAAGGTTAGCCATCACTGCCCTAGTTCAACTAGGATTAATTTGGAAAATGCTTAATTTGATTTTGCTGCTCGCTCTCTCTCTCTCCCCCCTCTCTCTTTCTCTCTCTCTCACGCACGCACACACACACACACACACACAAAAGAGAAACACAAATGAAGGCAAATATAGGTGTCCCAGGATAGTGTTGCAAGACCCAATCTAGGCTGGTCTCCGGGACCAGAAGGTTAGTCTTTCGAGCTTTTGGACTCATGCTGAAGTGCATGAGGAAACAACACAATTGTTGTTGTTTGACAGTTCAAGGAAACAACAGCCAATTGCCAGCCATCAACACACCAATCAACCAATAGGAAAGTGCCACATAGATACAATGCATACAATAGCCCTAAGCACATATTCTGGTAGAGAGACATTCCCGAAGGATGGGCTCCATCACAAGTTTGAAAGCTCAGAAGAGCTGGGTTGGTCACTGTGGGACTATGATTTTGAGAATAGTTGTTGTGGATTGTTGTTGAACACTGGTGTGTTACCCAAAACATTGTGATATGTCAGCTTGGACACGGGAGGCTCTCTTCCACTGGCCATAAAGAGGAGGCAAAATTGATTTCCCACCATCGTCTGCCTCTTCTTTCCTTTCCTTTCCCTTCCCTTTCCTTTTCCTTTCTTTTCCTTTCCTTTCCTTCCCTTCCCCCTTCCCCCTTTCCCCTTCCTTTTTTTCATTAAAAGGTATATCTGTCCTACATGTTGGCTATCAACTGAGTTTTGCATAAGCACTGCTGTTTTCCATCAGCTGGGAGTTCAGATGAAAAAACTTGACATTTGCTTGTGCCAAGAATTGCAAGCCAAGGCCCTTGAAACAAACCATTTCTGCAGCTCCAAGAAACCTGAGAGTGTTCCCATCTTGGCCTGCTTTACACACACACACACACACACACACACACACACACACACACCCCAGTGTATTATCAGCCTGCCAGACAAGAAGGGGTGATATGATAAGACTGATACAGCTTTAACAGCTTTGAAAGAAGAAATGAAAGGTTCAATATTTCTGGATATTTTGCAGCTTTTCCAGTGACAGGAGAAAGACAGAAGGGTTACACACACACACACACACACACACACCATTCATCCTGTGTTGATATAGGACAAGGCTGAACTTCACAGCATGGCAGACTAATCTTCCGCTTTTCCTCCAAAGGCCAGCATTAGGCTCCATTTCAAAAATGCTCTTGAGAACACATTTTTGGCTGAAGCTGAGCCAGCAAATAAGATGGCTGAGGCCTGGCCTGGATCCTCACAGAAACCCTCGAGTGCCAATCAGATAATTTTAAAAAAGGATATTAAACCTTGTGGTTTCTCAGGAGTATTCCTAGCACACAGATAGTGAGGCAGAGGCAGTTGGGTATAATTCCTTGAGAGAGGAACCAGAGGCATCGGCTACAATAACAGTGACAAAACCTGCACTGCAGCAGTTCAAATCCTTGCCTTCCATATTTTCATTTTACCCCTGGATGCAAGTACATAAATCACAGGATTTCTATTGCAACATCAGAATGCATGTTTTTGTTGCTTGTCTCTTCAAGGACACCTATGAGTAGAACTCAGTGTAGTCCTCATTAAAGCGCCCTTTATTAGGAAGAGCCATGGTGGCACAGTGGTTAGAGTGCAGTACTGCAGGCTACTTCTGCTGGCTGCCGGCTGCCTGCAATTTGGCAGTTCGAATCCCACCAGGCTCAACCTTCCATCCTTCAGAGGTGGCTAAAATGAGGACCCAGATGCTTGGGAGCAGAGGTGGGTTTCAGCAGGTTCTGACCAGTTCTGGAGAACAGGTAGCGGAAATTTTGAGTAGTTCGGAGAAGCGGTAGTAAAACTTCTGACTGGCCCCGCCCCCATCTATTCTCTGCCTCCCAAGTCCCAGCCGATCAGGAGGAAATGGGGATTTTGCAGTAACCTTCCCCTGGAGTGGGGTGGGAATGGAGATTTTACAGTATCCTTCCCCTGCCATGCCCACCAAGCCACGCCACACCCACTAAGCCACATCCACAGAACCGGTAGTAAAACATTTTGAAACCCACCACTGGTTGGGAGCAATATGCTGATTCTATAAACTACTTAGGGAGTAGTTGTAAAAGCGATATATAAGTCTTAAGTGCTATTCCTATTCTCTCCACTTGGGGTCCAACACCAACATAACCATCACTAAGTCTGATAGCACCTTCAAGGCAACCCAACTTTATTAGTGCATCAGTTGATAGGAGCAACTATGAATTTGGTTAGGCCTAAAAAGGCTCCCAGACTTTGTGTCCACTATGTTACATAAACTACAGGTAGTCCTTGACTTACAACAGTTCATTTAATGATTGTTCAAAGTTACAATGGAACTGAATTATGTGATTTATGACCATTTTTCACAGTTACATCCTTTGTAACAATCCCCATGATCATGTGATTAAAATTCAGATGTTTGGCAATTGGTTCATATTTATGACACATTGTTGTGTCCCCGGGGTCATGTGGTCACCTTTTGCGACCTTCTCATAACCAAAGTAAAAAGTTGTGTTATAGATTCTGGATGAACATACTTAATCCCAAAATTTACATGAGACATTTTTTCCAGTGTAGAACAGAGTACTGGTGCATTTCTCTTCTTGTATTCTACTACTGTCCTTCCCACCAAGTTTGATTGCCGCTCCACTCTTTTCCTGCCTTTTGAATCGCAAAATAACAGAATTGGAAGGGACCTTGAAGGTTTTCTGGTCCAACCGTCTGCTCAGGCAGGGAGACCCTATCCCGACAAATGGCTGTCCAGTCTCTTCTTAAAAGCCTTCAGTGATGGAGCACCCACAACGTTTGAAGGCAAGCTTTTTCCACTGGTTAACTGTTCTCACTGTTACAAAATTCCTTCTTAGTTTTAGGTTGTTTCTCACCTTGTTGAGTTGCTATCCATTGTTTCTTGACTTGCCTTCAGATGCTTTGAAAAATAGGTTGACCCCCTCTTCTTTGTGGCAGCCCCTCAAATATTGGAACATTGCTATCATGTCACCCCTAGTCTTTCTTTTCACTAGACTAGACATACCCAATTCTGGCAATAGTTCTTCATTGCAGGAGCCTGAGTGGCATAGGAGGCTAATGCCTCCTACTAAGGCAGCATTTAACATCCAGCTGCCTGCAATTACTGTGAGTTCAATTCTCACCAGGCTTAAGGTCAACTCAGCCTTCCATCCTTTCTAAGGTGGGCAAAATGAGGACCCAGTTTGTGGGGGCAATAAGCTGACTTTGTATAAAATATACAAAAGTATGAAGGCTATTGCTTAACGCATTGTAAGCCGCCCTGAGTCTCCGGAGAAGGGCGACATATAAAAATAAATAATAAATAAATAAAAATAAAAATATGTTTTAATGTCCAGCCCCCTTTGTTGCTCTTTTCTGCACTTTCCAGAGTATCAATATCTTTTTTTATAATATGGTGACCAAAACTGTAACAGTAACTAAAACTAAAATTCTAAGTGTGGTCTTACTAAAGCCTTATAAAGCAGTACTAATGCTTCACGTGATCTTGATTCTATCCCTCTGTTAATGCAACCTAGGATTGCATTGGCTTTTTGGCTGCTGCCACACACTGCTGGGTCAAACTTAAGTGATTGTCCACCAGGACTCTAAGATCGCTCTCACAATTACTGCTATTGAGCCCCGTTTCACCTAATCTGTACCTGTGCATTGGATTTTTCATACCTAAGTATAAAACCTTTCTTTTCTCTACACCAAATTTTATTTTATGTGTCATTAGATAATCCATGACTGTTGGGTCATCATTTCAAAATGTTTTCCTTACCTAAACAGAGAAACAGAATGACCAAGGGCAAAAAAGCAGTGGGAGCTGGAGTGACTTCTGACTTCCTGCTGGCTTGACTAAAGCTGTCCATCCTTGATGGCCTTATAAATCTACCAGGTGTCCAGAAAGCTAAGATAGGAGCAGTCTACTGAACCTCTGGCCAGTGACCCAGCAGCATGACCACACTGAAGTGACCACAAATCTGCCAAATTTCAAACTTTCAAGTGTCATGGGTCCTGTATTTTCAATACATACTGTAAGTTAGTTCATTTGTGATACCTTGATTCAAAAATGGTTTCCCAATGATGCACAGTTTTGCCCAGTTAAAGGTAACAGACACAAGAGTTTTAGTAGAAGAATTAGACTGCAACTGTTAAGAAGTTAAATTCATAGGAATAAATTTTTGACCATAGATGATAGTGCCTACACAAGATCTTATTTCTTCTGTATTAACTGAAGGTTCAAAGTGGTTATAGTTTTCAAAAAGAAAATTACTCCTTAGAGGGCAAATGACAAAGAGTATAGTGCAGCATCTTTCTATTTAACAAATGAGCACAAGGCACACTTTATGTCTTTTAGATAATCGTGTTTCTTTTTATATAACCAATATTACCGCCATTGCAAAATCCAGGAGCTTTTTAAATTTTTTAGTAATTTTTCATGGGCAAAGATGCACAAATTTAATCTCCCTCTCTCTCTCTCTCTCTCTCTCTCTCTCTCTCTCTCTCTCTCTCTCTCTCTCTCTCTCTCTCTCTTTCACACACACACACATACAAACACACACACACTAATATCCTGTCCACCAGTTCTTTGGGTGCAGCAAAAATAAAGATTACCATATCTTCTCCTTATCCTCTTTGCATTTTGACTGTTCTGTAGTCAATTTGTCATTAGAGAACCTGATGAAATAGATTTTGCAACCCCTTAATCGGTTTCATAATTTCTACATAAAATTCTCTGGCTTTATTTCCTCTGCTTTTATAAGTAGCACATCCTCCCCCACTCCCCCCAAGTAGTGTTCCACGTAAATGCTATCCCCAGGGTAGTATAAAAATTCCTGCACTGGATAGGAGGTTAGACTAAAAAACCTTCAAGATACTTTCTTAACCTATGATTCTATGAAGCACTTCTGGATCTCTGGACCCACAAAATCAATCCTGCTGAAGAATTAAATTGATATATTTTAGGCTGTAAAGAAGTTGATTTGCTTGCTATTTGATAGCTTTGCAGTGGGGAAGTCTTTTCTTCTGAGATGTTTTACTGAAGTTCAAATCGAGCGTTCAGCCTGGCACATCTGGTGGTCTCCCATCCACGTTCTCCTGAGGTCTGACCCTGCTTAGCTTTCAAATTCAGACAAAGTCAGCCAAGTGCTGCCAATCTTTCCACAGGCCAGACCAAAGTTTTGTGAACTCTCTTATTTCTCTCGTTCTTTGATTATTTCCCTTTGCTCCCTGTTTTCAGAGAGAGAAGGTCAGCAGAAGGATCATCTTCAAAGTGATCCCGAGGATTTGGGAGTCCAAGCAGGAAGTAGTTTGGAAAAGATTTGACCTTTCTACTCCTTAGAAACCTAACATTTGCAGCAGGTCACAGAAATCAGGATTGCCCTGGTTGTCTCATAAAGCAGCCAGGAGAAATGAGGTAAACATTCATCTCCCCTTTTCCTGTGTGTTATCTACATCACTGTAGATAAATTAGATGGAGTAGATAAATTTAAGGATCTATGAAATAATCATGATCCAGCAACAACCTATGAATTACTTGAGATTTGCCCAAAGGCTAAACCCAATCTAATCAGCATGGGGGGGGGGGGTATGTACAAACAATTAAAAATCTGTTGTGCAAATAAAGAATTGCTATTTACCTTATGCATTCTCTGCTATGAGTACCATGTATCACATCCCTTGGTCATGTTTATCCTGGAAAGTAGTATATAAAACTTTAGAAGCCATAACTCAAACTATGCCCTATTCTTGGGAATACTGGAAGAATGAATAATAGGAGGTAGATTCGATGGATTTTTGAACCACAAACTTGACTGTTCATATCAGTGTGGTCTACACGTAGAAAGGTTGGAGCTTGAATATGAAATCCTATTATGTTTTTCGTGGACTGCGTGGACTATAAGACTTTCCAGACAATTTATGAAGCTTTATTGCAAAAAAGTTCACAACACAAAGGGAATATCATGTATCTTCAGAGAAGAAATTGGTGAAACTTTTACATAATTCTCTAGTACAAACTGTTTTACATTTGTCACTGGAAAAGAGCAGCTGCTTTCCTACTTTCATCTGATATTTTGATAATTAGTTCATTTATGTAATTGGTTTAGAACACATATAATTATATTCCCAACATGTTAGCATGCAGGTAGTCATCAATTTACAATAGTTCATTTAGTGACTATTTGAAGTTACAATGAAAAAAGTGATTTATGACTGTTTTTCACACTTATGACTATGGCAGCATCCCCATGGTCACATGATCAAAATTCAGATGCTTGGCAAATAACTCATATTTGTGACATTTGCAGTGTCCCGGGGTCATGTGATCACCTTTTGTGACCTTCTAACAAGCAAAGTCAACAGGGGAAGCCAGATTCACTTAACAACCGTGTTACTAATTTAACAATTGCGGTGATGCACTTAACAACTGTGGCGAGAAAGGTCATAAAATGGAGCAAAATTTTTTTTAACAATTGTCTCGCTTAGTAACAGAAATGTGGGGCTCAATTGTGGTTGTAAGTCAAGGACTACCTGTATACATAAGGATATGGAATATGTTTACATAAATGAGCTTTTATTGTGTTATCCAATGAGAAGACAATTGATTTTATTTTTAAAAAACATATTCCTCTTCCCCCCACCCCCCAAACTGTGAATTCATTGGTGGCTTCAGAGGTGGAATTCAGCCAGTTCAGACCAGTTTGGATAAACCAGTAGCTCCAACAATCAGCTGGCCCTGCCCATCCACCGACCCCTGCCCTTCCTGTCCTTTATTTCCTGCTTTCTAGCTCATCTCAATCAAACAGCTGATCCCTGCCCCTCACTGTTCTATTTATCATTGCTGACTTGGAAGGTAAGCAGCTAAGTTTCTAAATGCTCAATTTTCAGCATGAAGTACGCCCCCCAAACCACTTTTTTAAACCAACAGCATTCCACTACTGGGTAGCTTATTGAATTATCTATTTTCCAATAGATAAAACCAGGTAACTATCTCTCGTGAAACAATAGAGAAACTAATATTAATTTATCAGGCTACAGAGAAATAAAGAAATTTCTTGAGAAACAGCAATTAGACTAACCAAAATCAGCCAAATGGAGCCCAGCCAAACTTTATTAGCCTTTTTTTTAACCAACCACCTGGAACCATAATGTATTTTGTTATTTCTTGGTTTAATTTTTTGCATTAAAAATCTTTTAATTGGGGAATTTAATGGGTAAGGGGTTTTAAACTGGGGAAGCCAAAGATAAATTTAATTTCGTTTTATAGTATTTTAATGTTTGTATTGTGTGTTTAATTTTGGCTGTTCAGCGCCCCGAGTCCTTCGGGAGAGGGGGCGGTATAAAAATTTTAAAAACAAATAAATAAATAAATTATCCCTTACTTTAGATATCAGCTTCTTCTCTACATCACTCCCATCCTGTGACAAAAATATGTGTATATGTGTGTTTGTGTAGCTCCAAACAGAAGCTGAACATTTATTTAGGCCATTGCAACAAGGACAAAAGACTAGTCTAATATTTTGCCTGATATTTTTCATCTCAAAATTCCTCACCTCAAACTTTCCATCAATAGGATAAAAAAGAACACCTATTATTTTAGTTTGGAAAATTGATTTTCCCTTACTCCGTTATCTCATATTCTAAACTCTCACACTATATTGAGCCATAGGTAACCCAATATTCTGGCTTTGCATAATGGCTAAGACATATTAAACAAACTAAGGTTATAAACAAGGTTATTTTCTCCACAAGCCTGAAATGTGGGTTAATACAGTGGAGAGTTATTCATCCCCATAGATTTCCCAACGACTCTCAATTCGGTACGAGTAAATGAAGTAATGCATGTCCATTTTTCTACATGAATCAGTGTGAAGAAAATACAATTGGCAAAACTGTCACAGGGAAAGCTGCAACCAACTCCATCCCTATCATTCTAAACATTAGCTCTTTGGGTGTCTCAGGCCAATGGGCTTCCCATTTGGAAATTGAAATAAGAATAGGGGGAAACAAAAATCTTTGCCAACACTCTATACCAGTGTTTCTCAATCTTGGAAACCTTAAAATGTCTGGACTTCAACTTCCTAGAATTTTCTAGCCAGCAGGGTTGGCTGAGGAATTCTGGGAGTTGAGGTCTACATCTTAAGGTTGCCAAGGTTGAGAAATACTGATTTACACAATCTTTGAAGTCGAAATGCAGTTCTTCCTACACCCGCCAAAATGACATAGTGAAAGAAAATTGTTATTTATGCCATTGAATGAGATGTAACTCAGAAACCATTAACATTGATTTCAACAGGAACTGTTTTGACATTTGGAAGGACATTTGTAAAGTTTAGGGCCGTGATGGCGAATCTATCACACATGTGCTAGAGGTGGGCACGCAGAGCCCTCTCTGATGGCACATGAGTCGTCACCCCAGTTCAGCTCCGTTGCACATGCACGCACGCCTCCCGCCGGCCAGCTGATCTTCGGGTCCCTGCTGCACATGCACGGGGGGCAGGGCACATGTGGGGGGGGCGTTTTGGGGGTTTGGGTGCGCTTTGGGCACTTGATCCAGAAAAGGTTAGCCATCATTGGTTTAGGGCTTAAATTTTAAAAGGCCAGCCGCAGTATTACCTTTCCATGTAGGTAATAAACCTCTGAAACCAAAACCTTTCAGAGTTCAGAGTTCAGAGTTTCAGAGTTCAGGATTTGGTTTAGTTCACAATAAAAGGAATTGGACCTTCTCAGTGGTAACACCCAATTGTGGAACTCTATCTCATGGAAAATATAGCTGACGACCAAACATATGTTTCTCACCAAGGCATTTATAAATTAAACAACTACTCTAACACAATTCTACTTTTTTGATTGCCTTTCACTTTGACTGCTTCCATTTGTGTGGGTTTTCTTTACCACTGTTTTTTTATTTAAAATGATTCTATTGTACACCACTCCAAATTCCTCTGGGAAGAAGTGTGGTATAGAAATTAACTGGATAAAGGAAGAAATGGCTTAACATCCTCATCAGTGGGTGATAAAAGTCTTTAGTTGAATACCCACCCCCTTTTCCTCTGTATCACAAGCTCACATTCCTCTAGACTCTTAGGTTAGAGACCTTCACAATTCTCTCCCCCACCCCCAAAATGCTTGAAAGTAGAATTAGATCCCCCACTTTGGGTGCCGAAAACCAGCTCTGATTTAAGAGTGGGGTTAGGTGACGAGCAACGTAAGTGGGGAGGGGGGGAGAGAAAAGAAAATGAAATGGAAGGAAGCCAAAAATAATTTTCAGTTGAAAAGTTAAGATACAACGGACAAGGCACAGTGTGATGGCTGATGATGTGTGGAGCCGCTTCAAAAGAAGCCAATTTGAAATGGATCAAGCTGCAAGCCAGAAGTATAAACACTTGGAGGAAGTTTGGCTAAAGTTAAAACATGCTTTATTTTAAAAAGCTCTTTGCCTTTCTTTTCCCCACCCCCTCAACCCATCATAAAATGGAATGGCTCCATCTGAAAAGTGAAACTAAGATTGGAAACAGCCTATGGTCATTAAAAATATGCTTGCTTTCTCCCCATTCATCCTTCCCTCGCCTCCCACCCCCAGCTCTTTTCTTTGGCTTCTCAACGAAAATATCCACTGGCTCCACTGTCAGGGGCAGGAAACATTAGCAATAACTTCATAGATTTACATTTTCCCTTGGGAAATACAGGAATATCCGAGATCAAAAGTCGGGAAAAGGACTTGTTTTCATTCAGATGATTTGCAACTAGTCTTCCTTGTGGGGAGACAGTCAACTACAAATCCTTTCTTTCTGACCCTTTCAAGTTCTTTCTCTCTGGGCTGGTTGGATAAAGCTGGAAGGAAGAGGAATGCAACTGGCAAGATGAGGATTGCCTTTATGCTTAAGAGATTCCCCCTTTCAAAGGGATGTTTTGGAAACGTGGTGACATCTTTGATGAACAGCAGTGGATAGGCTGTTTGTTCATGAAGCGTGAGCTAGTAGAAGTTACCGAGGCACTATGGGAATTGTGGGCCAGTACAGCTAGTCCTCGACTTACAATTGAGCCCAAAATTTCCCTTGCAAAGTGAGACAGTTGTTAAGTGAATTTTGCCCCATTTTATTACCTTTCTTGCCCCAATTGTTAAATGAATCATTGAAGTTGTTTAAGTTAGTAGCACGGTTTTTAAGAGAGTCTGGCTTCCCCATTGACTTTGCTTGTCAGAAGGCCTCAATAGATGACCCCATGACCCCGGGACACTGCAGCTGTCAGAAATATGAGCCAGTTGGTCAAGTGTCTGAATTTTGATCCCGTGACCATGGGGACGCTGCAACAGCCATAGTGTGAAGTGTGAAAAACAGTAATAAGTCACATTTTTCAGTGTTGTCTTTGAACGGTCACTAAACAATCTGTTGTAAATTGAGGACTATCTGTAGTAGAATACAAAATAACAGAGATGGAAAGGGACTTTGGAGGTCTTCTAATCCAACCCCCTACTCAAGCAGAAGAACCTCTACCATTCTGGACAAGTGGCTGTCCAATCTCTTCTTAAAAACCTCCAGTGATGGAGCATCCACAACTTCCGAAGGCAAGCTATTCCATTGTCAATAAATTTTCCCTTAGTTCTAGGTTGGATCTCTCTTTGAGAAGCTTCCATCCATTACTTCTCATCCTGCCCTCAGGTGCTTTAAAAAATAAGTTGTCCCGCCTCTCCTCTGTGGCAACCCCTCGATAGTAAGTACTAAATTTTACTCAGTACTAAGATTGAGAAAGTTCTGTTCCATTTTCTAAAGATACTGATGTCTCATTCTAGAAATTCCTCCTGTTTAGAACAAAATGAACTTAACAAATAGCTGTTGCCACCACAACTAAAAGCTAATCAGTAATTTTGAGGTAAGAATGTGACTGTTGCACTGTGAAAGTAGTTAGTTGCATAATCCTACCTACATCTGCTCAGCAACAAATAACTTTATTTTTAATAGTATTTTATTCTGAAGAAGCCTATAGTGATTGAAAGGAAAGACTGGAAAAGAAAAACTACCTTTTTCTTGGATGGAAACCACTTTATGAGCACTTTGGTCAGCTGATGATAAAAATGGATAATGGCATATTAGGAAACTCCCAGCCAGGCAAGGTGGAGGGGTAAAGCAGGGAACCAGTCTTGAGTCCTTGCGCAGCACAAGAGGCATAACATGACATACATACCCTTTGCGTTCCACTGGACCGTATCTGTTTCTTCTCAAGGGAAAGCAAGCGGACTGGGGAGATTCTCATTATATAGGTAGAAAGCAATAAAATAGCTGATGTGAAGCTTTCAAGAGTGGATCTGGTTGCTTGTGCCTGACATAAGTTGCTCTTGAGCCACAGATACAGTGAAGGATCTGCCAGGAACAGATGCTGTGAAGCCATCCAAGGATGAGGAAAGAACAACTTGATTAAAGGTCCTATGCTAGGAAGCTGAGACTTACAATTGGTCACTAAATTCCTCTACTTTTAATAGAAATACATTCTCTTCTCACATTCTCTTCCTAATTGGGAATTTTTTAAAAAAGCAAATAGCAGCATTAGATATAATTATGGGCAACTTGGGACAAAAGAACATAAATTCTCTCTTCCTACCCACCCATCAATTTCTATATCCTACATATTTCAGGCACCCCTGGGTATACTGTGTTCATTAAAACATATTTAATTGGTGCTCTCACATCCTACCTAGGAACCGGAGAGATTAATAATTATGGGTTAAATCCTGAATTTGCATCTACAGCAGTCCGGTTAGTTGCAAAGCAGAGATTGGATTGGGGCAACAGGATTAGGAATCTATTTAGCTACAGTTATGTTATGATTCAATTGGAGTCCAGATTCCAATTTTTTTTTTTTTAAAAAAAAGCATTGTTTCCAGTCTTTCCTGAAACTTCTAGCTTCCAGTAAAGAGGACGCTCTCTTTAATTGGAAGAACAGGTAGGCAGATCAAATAAATGTGTGATCATTGAGAATTAACAGACCCTGGGGCAGTGATGAGTAACCTTTTCCAGACCGAGTGCCCAATGCGTGCATGCACATGTGCAAACCCCCAAAATGCAATGAGCGCACGCACCCCGCATGTGCCCCAAGCCCCCAGGCATGCACGCCCCCGCCCTGCATGCACCCCGGTGTATGTGTGTGCAACACCCTGCATGGGCCCAGCCCATGTGTGCGCGGCCCACGCATGTGCCCCATCCCCCACTCATGCATGGGTGCCCCCCTGCATGCACACGCAGCCCCCCATATGCCCCCTGCCCCCTGTGCATGCACGGCAGAGACCTCAAGACCAGCTGGCTGGCGGGAGGCACGCGCGCATGCGTGGCAGAGCTGAGCTGGGGCGACGGTTCGCATGCCCACAGAGAAGGCGCTGCATGCCACTTCTGGCACGCGGGCCAGAGGTTCGCCATCACAGCCTTAGGGAGAGAATGTTCCTGCTTTGAAATATTTGTGGCTTGAGAGTCATTTCAAGTAGGGTATCAAATAGCTTCAAAAATCCTAAAGGCCATTTCAGGAGCCATATATACAGGTAGTCCTCTAATTACAACCACAATTGAGCTCAACATTTATGTTGCCAAGTGAGAAATTTGCTAAGTAAATTTTGCCCCCTTTTACGACTTGCCACATTTGTTAAGTGAACCACTGCCATTGTTAAATTTAATAACACGGTTGTTAAGTGAATCTGTCTTTCCCATTGATTTTAGAAGCTTACAAATGAGGATCACATGACCCTGGGACCAGGGGTGAAATGTAAAATTTGTTACTACCAGTTCTGTGGGCATGGCTTGGTGGTGGTGGTGGGGAATTGTGACTGGGTGGGCGTGGCCAACTTTTTTGTAAAAAAAAAATTTAAAAGCATTTTTTCTAATGCTTTGAAAAGCCTCCCTAATGATCAGGCAACTCAGCTGGGATCGTCAGAGACTTTTCAAAGCATTTTTTTACCACCTCTTCAGCCAAGAGGTTGCAGAAAAAAAATGTTTTGAAAAGCCTCTGAGGATCCCAGCTGAGCCACGTGATCATCAGAGGCTTTTTTTTTTTACTTTTAAAAGCATTTTTTTCATTGGAAGAGGTTGTAAAAAAAATGCTTTTAAAAGTAAAAAAAAAAAGCCTCTGATGATCATGCAAATCAGCTGGGCATGGGGTGGGGGGTGCAGGGATTTTTGCTACCAGTTTTCCGAACCACCCGCCGCCATTGCTACTGGATTGGGCGATCCGGTTCGAACCAGGAGCATTTCACCCCTGCCTGGGACATTGCAACCATCATAAATATGTACCAGTTGTCAAGCATCCAACTGTAAATCACATGACCAAGGAGGATGCTGCAACGGTTGTAAGTGTGAAAAATGGTCATAAGTCATTTTTGGGAGTGCCATTGTAACTTCGAATGGTCACTAAACAAGTGACAAGTGTGTAAGTCTACTTGTACAGCTAGAGGGTCTTGTGATGAATCCCAGACAGCTCTAATTCCTGGAAAGGTTCGATCAAGCATTCATCTTGTGTCTGTATTTAAAATTTTTACTCACTCCAAGTTAATGAATAAAGAACGTAGATGCAATTGGAGAACAATAAGGTACTTAAGTAAGAGGACAATATTGCAATTGGTGGGCATTAAACAATCTCATTACCAGTGGCACTTTGTTTTAAACCTGATCAGAAGTGGTATTCAGCCAGATCAGACCAGTTTACCCGAACCGGTAGTGGAAATCACGGGTGGGCCCACCCGACACACCACCACCCACCACCACCCACCACCACCCACCACCACCCACCATCACCCACCAACCCCGGCTCCATGCCATTCTATTTAGGCACGTTTTTGAGGCCGGGCGCATGCGTGGACATGGCATGTGCAAGCGAACCAGTGCAAGCGAATACTACCCCTGAACCTGATGCTTGATCTCTATCTCTCTCTCTCTCTCTCTCTCTCTCTGTTTGGAATAGGCCTTAGTCAAGGGCCGTCCATCTAGCAGAGATGAGAAAAGCTGAAACACCCCCTTCCCGTTCTCTCTTTAAAATGCACTCTTATAAACTGTGCTTTCAGAATCCCCAAAGGTCTGTTAATGTTACAGAGGGAAAAAGAGAGGAGTTGGAAGGTCCTGAAATTCATGTCGGAAACACTCCAGAGAAAACTATAAATGTTTCTGAGATGAACCACAGACTCTGGAGGATCAGTCAAGCTGTGGAGACTATTTATTTTGCAGGCTATTTTAAACATTGGTCTGCTTCAGATAACAGTTGCTTGTGGTGGCAGACAGGAGCGTGGGACTGGTGGATGGGAACTCATGCCAGATCCATTTCTGGGGAGTATTTCCTCTCTACTTTGATAAATCTGACTTGTCTGCTCTACCAGGTTACTTCCTTTGGAGTTCTCCATTATAACTTATTAAAATTGCCTGCACGCAGCACCAAGGGGTCCATGGAACATCCTGTCCTGGCAATCCATCCTTCTTGTTATCTCTGAAACTGACAATTCCCACATGGGACAAAATGGGGGTGGACAGAAAAACATCTTGAGAAGAAACAGAAATGTCCAGCAGAAACTGCCAAAGTTCTGTAGCAGAACAGAACTGCTCCACATGGAAAATGTGGAGATGTGTGAAAAAATCATAATAATAATAACCTGGCAGCAGAACTAAGATTCATGAAAGATGAGTTCTTCCCTCCTCAGAAGGGTCTGACTTCACTTGCCATTTGTTCTTGGTCAATTCCATGGGCAAAGAAAAAGTGAACAATTCTCCAACTTGGTCTGAACTGTTCAAAATGTATGATCTGACAGGAAGCTGCTGCTAAGTTGCATTGTACCAACTGTGAAGGCTTTCAGGTTGACCCAAAAGGGAGAAATAATAATGAGGTGGTCATCTCCAGCTCCCGTTTCATGAATGTATCTACTGCTTGTTTCAGTTAATGGAAATCACAGAGTCTGTTCCTCTGGATGCCTTTTGGGTGCCAACCTAAGCACTGAAATGGTCAAATATGTAGATTAACATTTACAGAAAGTAGGGCTACCAGTTACTGTTTGAAGCTTCTTGAACAGGTTGCAATTTGATTGGACTCTATGTCTACGTCCAATCAAACACACAATTTCAACAAGCTACTCAGATCAACAAGCAAGTTTATGGAACCATAGAGTCCACCAACACCCAAAATAGGAAGCCCCTGAATTTATACATACAGGATATGAATCCTTTTAGTGGATCATTGAAGTACTTGGAGGTTTATCTATGTCCTCAGGGTCACATGAGTAGTACTCCTATTCTGATTAGATTAGGATGCAGATTACTAGCTGTCTGCAAGGAACATAAATCCTTCCATTCCTGTCAGAGCTGAAGAAGCTTCTTGGATGAGAGGTGCAACATCTTCAAAAGAAAAAACAAGAAAGTCCAGTTGCCACCTGAAAAAGCACCTTTGGGACAACTGGATGACTGAGAATCTCTACAGACTTTTAATGAAGAAACAAGTGAACAAAAAGAATAATCTGAGGATTTAAGTAAGACCAAACAGTTCAAGTGGGCAATGGAGGAGGAAAAGCAAAGAGCACAGCCTAGACTAGTGTTTCTCAACCTCAGCAACTTGAAGATATGTGGACTTGAACTCCTGGAATTCAGCATGAGCTGGCTGTCTTAACAAAATAACAGAATAACAGAGTTGGAAGAGACCTTGGAGATCTTCTAGTCCAACCTCCTGCACAAGCAGGAGACCCTATACCTTTCCTTACAAAGCTGTCTGGTCTGTTCTTAAAAGCCTCCAGTGATGAAGCACCCACAACTTCTAAAGGCAAGCTGTTCCACTGGTTGATTGTTCTCACTGTCAGGAAATTTCTCCTTAGTTCTAAGTGGCTTCTCTCCTTGATTAGTTTCCATCTATTGTTTCTTGTCTTGCCTTCGGGTGCTTTGGAAAATAGGTTGACAACCCCCCCCCTTTCTTTGTGATAGTGCCTCAAACATTGGAATACTGCTATCACGTCATTCCTAGTCCTTCTTTTCACTAGGCTCGTCAAACCCAATTCCTGCAACTGTTCTTCATATGTTTTACCTTCCAGCCTTCTAATCATCTTTGTCGCTCTTTTCTGCACACTTAAGTGTGATCTTGATGGGACACTCAGGGCAGACGGAAGAAAATGCATCTCACTGTAAACCTACTGCCCCAAGATGCAACAATCTTGGGTATTAGATAAATAACTTGAATATTAGATAAATTCATGAAGGATACAATTGTTCAGCACCTAGTCACAATGGCTACCTAACTTTCTAAACAGGTCAGTGAAAATCCTGTTTCAGTGAGAACCACTCACATGCTGATTGGGCACAAAATGCTTTTGATGAGGAAGAGAAAATCAATCAGATGAGGGGAAATAAAATGGATGAGGAAATTCTGGCTGATGGGAACCAGACCAGCCCCAAACTCCTTTTCATATGACCTCATCCTAGACTATCATGAATGGGTGAGAAATAAGATGCCCACTGACTAATAACAATTACAGGACAGGAGCCTTACCAAAAAAGAAGCTGTAGCTGTAATATATAAACAAATTTCCTCAAATTAGGCTGCAAAAGTTTCCCTCCAGCCTGAGTGAACTTGACCTGAAACCATCATTCCCAGTTGCATCACTTACTTCATTGCTGATTTCTTGACCCTCTCTTAAGCACATTCTTGAGGTTTAGACTGGCTCAGCTGTGACTCATGAAACCAGGCTGGCAATGTCTGAGAATCTTTCTGTTTGAAGGAAAGAATCTCTCACTGGAGGCTTGTTCTCTTTTTTTTTCTCCACAGTCCTTCTGAGAACTTACTCATCTTTCCCCTCATCAGTGCTTGGATGTTAATTCACAGGTATGTACCAAGTGAAACTTGCCTTATACCAGGTGCTTTTTTCAAGAGGCAACTGGACTTCCTGGTTTTTCTTTGAAGATGTTTAGCTTCTCGTCCAAGAAGCTTCTTCAGCTCTGACTGGATGGTCTTTGGGCCTCTGCTGTGCATGCGCGGGGAAGGGGTGTGTGCGGGGGCCCATGCATGGATGTGTGTGGGTGGGGCATGTGCGGGAGTCCCACACGCACATGCGCAGGGGAGGACGTGTGGGGAGGCCACATGTACATACGTGGGGACGGGGCGCATGTGTGGGCCAGCATGCACATGTGTGGGTGGCAGGGCATGTGTGGGAGGGCGCATGCATACACGGGGGCAGGGCACGTACGGGAGGGTGGGGGGTGGCGAGGGAGCGGGGGCAGCATGCGCATGCAAGGAGTGGTGGGGCAAGTGTGTGCATGTGTGGGGGCAGGGTACATGGGAGGGGCAAGTGTCCATTGCATTTGGGGGTTCAGGCGCACAAGCGCACATTCGCACACACACACGCTTTGGGCACTCAGTCCAGAAAAGGTTAGCCATCACTGCCATAAACCATGATTTGCATGCCACAATGGCTGGATTCACACAACCACTAAGCTAAAGAAGGAATATAGGATAATTCTCTTGTGTGCTTAAGGCACATCTCATTCTGACAATGTGACTAAACAAACTATGATCCTGTTGCCACACTCCTAGTCAAAATTCAGGCCACAGACTTATTTTAAGGCCTACAAAATACTGGGCTATCTTTTAATTCCTAGCAAGGAGAAAAACTGGATAATTCTCAAAACCCCACACCTGATGAGTGCTATGCATTTAACTTGAATATAGGACATTATTTCAACAACCCAGGGAATTAAAGCAATATCAATCTCATTACAGGTAGTCCTTGACTTACAACAGTTCATTTGGTGACCATTCAAAGTTACAACAGTAACTTATAGCAATAACAGTAACAGTAACTTGAAAAAAGTAACTTATGATAATTTTTCACACTTATGACCGTTGCAGCATCCCAATGGTCATATATTTGGATGCTTGACAACTGGCTCACAGTTATGACGGTTGCAGTGTCCCAGAGTCATGTGATCCCCTTTTGCAAACTTCTGACAAGCAAAGTCAATGGGGAAGCCAGATTCACTTAACAACCAGGTTACTAATTTAAAAACAGTAATGATTCGCTTAACAAATGTGGCGAGAAAAGTCGTAAAATTGTGCAAAACTCACTTAGCAAATTTTTCACTCAACAACATAAATTTAGGGCTCAATTGTGTTCATAAGATGAGGACTACCTGTATATAACAGTTCTCACTGACAAGGGTGCAGCTCAACTGCTTTGCAATCTTGGAGAGAAAAGGATAATTGCATGAAAAGTTTGCAAACATTTGTATCCTGGTATGCTCTGAAAAGTAATGGGATTCAATTTTGGTCACTACCGGTTTGTTCGTGGGCGCACATGCGCAAAGATGTCCGGGCAGGTGGGCGGAACCTCCCGCCGCTGCTACCGGTTCGCCCAATCCAATGCAAACCAATAGCAACCCACCACTGGTTCTGAAGTACCTTTTACAGCAGGGGTGTCAAACTTGCAGCCCAAGGGCCGGATGAGTCATGCACTGGCCACGCCCACCCCCATTTTAACAAAAGGGGGGAAGCCACGATATGTCACATGATGACAACGTGATGACGTGAGTTTGATGACCCTGTTTTACAGCATGTTACTCAAACCTGGCAACTTTAGGAAGTGTGGACTTCAGCTTCCAGAATTTTGATTGGGGAATTCTGGGAGTTGAAGTCCACACATCTTCAAGTTGCCAAGTTTGAGAAACACTGTTGCTTTAGAATCAAATCTGAACCCTGCCCACAATAATATAACTTTTAGAGCCTCCTGATAAAATGTTTGGAATTGTTGCTGCCTGATACTAGAGTTGTCAAGTCTTGAGTTTGAGGAAGGGGTTGATCACACACTTTATGAGCAGCCTGGGAGACAGGAAATAAGCTGATGAACAGGGTATTCAACTACTCCAACCACTTTGAATTCTACCTCCTTTCTTGGGGTGAAGGAGGTTGATGGGAATTGAAAGCCCAACAATCTCCAAGGCATCTTGTTGTGGAAGGCTGGTCCTCAACAGCCTCTAACATAGGGGTCTCAAACTCAAAGCCCACAGGCCGGATCCAGCCCATGGAGTGCTTAAACCTGGACTGCGGGGCCATCCTAGAAATAGCAAAGGACCAGCGCACTGTGCCTCTGCCAGCAAAAATGGAGCATTTCCTACAACCCTTTGCCAGTGTAAATGGAGCTTGCTCCATTTTCACTGGCAGAGCACTCTGGCCACCACAAACACCTCTGACATGAGTGATGTCGAGCTGGCTATGCTCACCCTGGCCACACACTCCCAGCCCCCCTAAGATCAAACACAACCCTGATATGGCCCTCTATGAAATTGAGTTTGACACCCCTGCTCTAACGTAATCTAACCACATGCAAAGGACATAAAGCGCTTTCTTAGCACAGTTGCAAGCTTCTCTGTGCATCTGCTGCTCTTTAGACAGCAAACTGTTTCTTTTGGAGAACTCAGGGAATTGCACTCTCCATTTGCTCAGCCTCCGAGCTCTTGCTCTAACTTACTCCCACGTTGCCTCCACATTTTATATTTATGAAGCAGTGATTTCCTTCTACAGAGAGGTAGCCAATATTATGAAAATGCAGCCTTTCATTTCAATAGAAAATGATTGTGGCTTTCTTTTGCCCTGCAAAAAAAAAAAAAAAAAATATGGAGAGAAGAGGAGAGAGGCAGGTCAGATCTGGACTGATTTGTTTTTCCCATTGGCTTTAAGTCAGCCATGATCCAGAATGATAAAATAAATAAATAAAGCTCAGAATTTCTTATAACATTACAGTCATCGAATAGCAATAGGATTTAGACTTATATATTGCTTTACAATGCTTTCCAGCCCTCTCTAAGCGGTTTTACAGAGTCAGCCTATTGCCCCCAATAATCTGGGTCCTCATTTTACCCACCTCGGAAGGATGGAAGGCTGAGTCAACCTTGAGCCTGGTGAGATTTGAACTGCCAAATTGCAGGCAGCCAGTAGTCAGCAGAAGTAGCCTGTAGTACTGCACTCTAACCACTGTGTCACCGAGGAGTCCAATCACTAGTGTGTTTTGTATTCGGATACTGGACCGTTGATGTAGCAAGATCTGGACTACTGGATACAGATCCAAAATAGCAATGGTGGCACATTGGTTAGAATGCAGTATTGCAGGGCTAACATTGCTCACATTGCCAGGAATTTGATTCCTTTGATCCTGACGAGCTCAAGGTTGATTCAGCCTTCCATCCTTCCTAGGTCAGTAAAATAAGGACCAGATTGTTGGGAGCAGTACTGTAACTCTGCAAACTGCCTAGAGAGGACTGTAAAGCACTGTGAAGCGGTGGTATATGAAGCTAAGTGCTAAGTGCTATTGCTAAAATCATGGGGGATGGGAGCACTCAATTCAGCACCATTCATATGTTTAAAAAAGTAAATTAGATATTGCCTAATCAGAGGAACAGAGAAAACTAAATTAGGGGCAGAAATGTCAGGATGAGGTTATCAAGAGGGAAATTTGGGGACAGGACATCCAGAAATCTGTAGGTCCAGCCCCAGAAGCTATCTTATCCAGAATCTCCTCTGCCCCAAGGACACACTGAATAACCTTCACCAATGAAGGCAGCTCCAAGTTACCATCAAAGTATATTGAAAACATATTCTTAAGCAACTTTAGATGAAGTGGAGAAACAGAAGCTACTTTCAGGGCATTAGAAATTGTAAAACAACTTTTAGCACATCATTAGGAATAACTGCTCCAAATCCCAAATTGTAGAAGCTATAGGCCAGGGGTGTCTAACCTTGGCAACTTTAAGATTTGTGGACTTCAACTTGCAGAACTCTTGGAATCAAAAGCCACAGTCTTAAAGTTGCCAAGGTTGGACACCCTTGCTACAGACTGCCAAATAAAGCAAGTTTGATCCATGGAGCTTTGTCCACCCAATGGTTCTGCTGCTCCAAGTTAACTGAAAATAATACTGTTCCAAAGTTCATCCTTCTTTCCTAAATATGTGTTTCCTCCTCTGAAGATTTCTGGGGTTTTTTTTCCCTACCATAGTCTTGGGATATTTGAGAAGGCGTAAATTCTTTTGAAGGGACGTGGTGGCTCAGTGACTAAGATGCTGAGTTTGTCGATCGAAAGGTCAGTAGTTCAGTGGTTCGAATCCCTAGTGCCACATAATGGGGTGAGCTCCCATTACTTGTCCCAGCTTCTGCCAACCTAGCAGTTCGAAAGCACATAAAAAATGCAAGTAGAAAAATAGGGACCACCTTAGGTGAGAAGGTAACAGTGTTCCAGCGCCTTTGGCGTTTAGTCATGCCAGCCACATGACCACGGAGACATCTTCAGACAGTGTTGGCTCTTTGGCTTTGAAACGGAGATGAGCACCACCTCCTAGAGTCAGGAATAACTAGCACATATGTGCAAGGGGAACCTTTACCTTTAAATTGTCAGGGTTCTAAGGAATAAAAATTCTTTTGAAGACATTTTTGAGCATATTGTATTGTTGCAAAATAGCAGAGGGCTGATGTAGGTCTCCAGAAATTGTGGGTGCTCCAACACTTGAAGTTTTTAAGAAGAGATTGGACAACCATTTGCCTGAAATGACATAGGATTTCCTGCCTGAGCAAGGGGTTGGACTACAAGACCTCCAAAGTCCCTTCCAACTCTGTTATTCTGTTATTCTGCTGCTCCCCATTACTGCTTTGAATTGTAACCTCCCTGATTACCCCATTTCTTGTACTGAAAATAACCACCCCCACCCCCGTGGAACTTGCTTTAGGGTTGAATGGGAGTGAGGGAAGTTGCAGACATTGGAAAGAAGATTGTACACCCACACATGTCCCTTGGCCTTCTTGCAACAAAGGTGAGGTTTTCAATGAAATCTTCTTCTGCTTTGGAAAAAGGGAGAAGGAATTTCTTTTGCCTCCAATTAAATGAGAAGGATCTTGTTTTACAAAGGAACTCTAATTAAAAGAAATGGAAGGGGGTATAAACACGCAATGAAAATCTGCCATGCTTTTTCATTCACGACAAGGACGTTTAAAATCAGGGATCCAATAGTACCGGCCAACAAGTTGTATTAAAAAGCTTATACTCTTTCATAAACTCCAGCTCACAAAAGCTTCTGTCATTTAATAAAATGGATTACTCAGAGAAGGTGCACCAGAGTATTTTTATTTCCACATGGAGACCGCTTCTGAACTTTGTGCTTTGTGGAAAAGAATGAAACTTTGAGTTTGGGTTTTACCAAGTAAATTGATAGATCTTTGTAGAAATGGCGTGTTCATACTATTATGAAAAAAAAAAAAAGTTGTGATTTGATGTTAATGCCTTATTTTACTGCAACAGAGAGAGCCAGAAGTCAATGCTTCTTTTCTTTTTCTTATCCTCCCTCACTTCTCTTCCCCCTCTTCCTCTCCACCGTTTTCCTATTTATTTCCACAGTTTGTATCTTACTTTATTTTATGACCCAATAAAAATGTTAAACCTGTAAAGAAGGTGTACCAGAATGCTATTTTTTTTTTCTATCAGCAAATAACCAGGCTCTCCTTCTACAATATGTTCAGGGAAGTTTGTTCAAAAAGAATATATATCCCCCAGGTCCGCAGCACAACAACTCCCCTCATCTTTAGTCAATGGATATGGGAATGACAGGAGTTGTATTCCCATGTATTCAACAACACTTCTTGAAGAAGGTAGTCTTCCCAATATTTGTTAATTAAAGGAAAGGCTTTTGAACATAGAATAAGAGAGTTGGAAGGGACTTGGAGGTCATCTCGTCCAACCCCCTGCTTGAGCAGAAGATCCTATATCATTTCAGACCAATGGATGTCCAGTCTCTTCTTGAAAGCCTCCAATGATGGGGCACCCATAACATCAACTAATCAAGCAGTGGAACAGCTTGCTGTCAGACGTTGTAGGTACTTTATTACTGGAGGTTTTTAAGAGATGGACAGTCACTTGTCTGATATGTCATAAGGTCTCCTGCTTGAGCAGGGGGTTGGACTAGAAGACCTCCAAGGTCCCTTCCAGCTCCATTTTGGATTGATTGATCTGAAGGCAAGCCATTCCACTGGTTAACTGTTCTCCCTGTTAGGAGATGTCTCCTTAGTTCTAGGTTGCTTCTGTCTTTGATTAGTTTCTATCTGTTGTTTCTTGTCTTGCCTTCTGATGCTTTGGATTTCCTACTTCGAAATAACTTCTTCTAACCTTACCCTAAATCATTTACATCTCTCCATTCGTGTTTGGCAAGATGCTTGGAAGTGACCCCTCCCCCCTTCTCACTGCAGACCCCCCTTTTTAATAAGTGGGCTGCAACTGTCTCCATAACTGAGGACTGTTGCCAAAAGGCTAATTAAGTAATGATATAACACAGGTACTTGAAGAAGGCCTTTGTAAAGGGGCCTTGTTCGGCTCCTATTCCACACCCCACTTCCCCAGACTGCCTTTTGCCCCTTTGTGCCTCTAGCACATTGTCAACAAGTGAGATGAACAGTTCAACACCAAGCTCTTTATGGAAGAAACAGACAAAGCGTCGCCGCTATAACTCTGCGTGGAAAATCCAGTGGTGAAGGGGAACCTATTTAAATTACCTCACGAGACGCCCATCTTCTCACATGTGAAACTTGAGCTGTTTCCGTGAGGAATGTAGAAACAGGCCTTCCATTGCTCTGGCTTGAGCTCTAGTAAAGCAGAAGGCAATCCATAAATATGTATGTTATGCTGGGCTTAAAATATATTCTGATGATTTTTTTTTAGCAGATCTCCAGCATATGTGGAAATACAGCACAATTATTGCCAAGCAATATCATCTCCAGCCAGGTGAAAAACTGGGCCTGTTACTGTTCCACTGTGTAGCAAGGAGGATAGGGCTTCACTATTAATCTTCTTGCAGAAGAATTAGCTGTGTGGTCTTGTTTTCAGTTAATTTCTGATAACTTTGCTCCGGCAAATGATTCTGCAGCAGATTGGTGCAAATTTAAGCCAGCAGGCCTTTGATTATTTAACTTGAAGCTTCTTCTTTGAACAGGGTGAGTCAAGGCAATGTTGCTCCCAAGAGGAAGCAAGTGTGTGGCTACACACTTGCTCACCCCCGACAATTTCCTCACTATTGAAGCTCTCTTCTTGATCACTTCATTCCATTGTGCTTGCTCCTACTATGTGATGCAAACTGAAACATCCTGTAGTAGCCTTCCCTAGTTTAGTGTCCACCAGATGTGTTGGTTTACAATTCATATTGCCTCATATTGGACAGGCATTCCTCTATAGGCATTATAGTCCCATTATTTCTGGAAGACGCCCAATTGGCAGGACTGAGTTAGAAATAGAAGATCTGGAAAGTTATTTATTTATGCTTCTTTTATTATTCTTTGTCACACCGATCCAAGCTTTTTGTATAATTTTATCGAAAAGTCTAAACACAAGATTAATGCAAACTAAAATAGAGTGAAAAATAAACAAGAAAAAAAACCCAAAGAACTACAGATGCAAAAAAGTTAAGATCCGAGCTTTTTTCATTTTTACTGTGTATAGCTAAAATGAGGGGTATCCATGGGAGGGTTGTTGTTGGTGAAAACATCACAATAGCAGCCACAACACTAAACTTGAAACCCTCATCCATTTTAATATACATTGAGTTGGGGTTTTTTTTAACTCCTCAAAAATGCCCCAAGCTAAAACCACATCTAGTTCTCACATACTAGAGAAAGGCATTGGCAATTCAAAAGAAACCCCAATGTTTGCAAATACTCAATCTTTATACAAAAAAATCCAAAGCCCCTCAGTTCTCAATAAACCCATTGTACCTATACTGAGTGTCTGGCTGAAAGTTGAAAAGAAAATGGATGGATGGATGGATGGATGGATGGATGGATGGGGAAAAGGAACCACGCTTCGATTTTTAAGGGTAGAAAGTGCTCTGCTATTGTTTGGTGGGGTCACTTTGAGATTCAGCCTACCTGAATCATCATATCTCACCTCTTGACATAATTCATCTTTTACATACGCATAATTTAGCTAGTCCTCAACTTACGACCTCCATTGAGCTCAAAATTTCTGTGGCTAAGCGAGACATTTGTTAAGTGAATTTTGCCCCATTTTACAACCTTCCTTGCCACAGTTGTTAATTGAATTACCGCAGTTGTTCAGTCAATAACCCGGTTGTTAAGTGAATCTGGCTTCCCCATTGACTTTGCTTGTCAGAAGGTTGCAAAAAGTCATCACATGACTGCAGTCGTCATAAATATGAATCAGTTGCCAAGCATTTGAATCTTGATGACATGAGCATGGGAATGGGGCAATGGTTGTAAATGTGAAAAAGGGTCATAAGTCACTTTTTTCAGTGCCTTTGTAACTTCAAAAGGTCACTAAATGAACTGTTGTAAGTCAAGAACTACCTGTATACTGAACCGGAAACTATCCAGCTGGACTGGATTTGCTAAGTTATTTAAATAAACAGCACCCCAGAGTAAGGTGACCAGATTTTAACATTGGTAAAGAGGGACATTGTGGGCGTGGCTTATTTTGTGGGCGTGGCTAGCTGGTCATGTGACTGGGTGGGCGTGGCTAGCTGGTCATGTGACTGGGTGGGTGTGGCTAGCTGGTCATGTGACCGGGTGGCCATGGCTATGCGTATAGGGTAAGGTGAACAGATTTTAACATTGGTAAGAAGGACACCATTGTGGGCGTGACTTATTGTGTGGGCGTGGCTTGGAGGCCATGTGACTGGGTGGGCGTGGCTAGCTGGTCATGTGACCGGGTGGCCATGGCTATGTGTATAGGGACTACTCAGAGGGCTGAAAAGTCATTTCTGACAGGTCCTCGCACTTTTGACTGGTCCTCACACTTATGACCATCCTCACATTTATGCCCGTGCAGCATTCTTAACAACCATGTCACTCATTTCACAACTGCTTCTCTTCACCATGATGACAAGATAGGGCAAAAATGTAAAATGTGAGGACAGTCATAAGTTTGAGGACTGGTCAAAAGTGTGAGGACCAGTCAAAAATAACTTTTTCAGCCCTCTGAGTAGTCCATATGCATTAAAGGATACAGCAATAGAGAGGGATGAAGGAATGGAAATTAGAGTAGGAGTGAGGGTAAGAGAGGGAGGAAGAGAGGAGGAGAAGGAGAAAGGAAGAGGAAGTAGGGAGGAGAAAAAGAGGGTGGGGGGAAGAGAAAGTAAGAAGGAAAGAAAAGAGAGTGGTGGTAGGTTTGAGGAGAAAGATTGCTGTACAATAAAAAAGATGAAAGGGAAGAAAGCCAACCCCAAGCAAATATAAAGATATTAAGATTAAGAATGAATTGTTAAACTTTAAAGAATAAAAGAGAACAAATATGAATAAATAGCAATAATTAGAAACACACATACAAACATGCAATGTATTTTCTTTGAACAGAATATTTGGCTGGTTCACAAATTTAAACAGCGTTTAGTCATTTCAATTAAATTTACAATTTCTATATTTCCTTTTGGCCATATTTATTCCTCATCTATTTTTTTAAAAAAACAATATTACCCTTCATCCTCATCTCTAATCTTAATCAAATTCAATTTTTCCCTTCTATTCTATATTATACCCCTTCCCATTGTCATCTATTTTTATATCCATCCTCACATTGGTTAATTATGTAATTATGTAATACAGTTGTTTAATACAAATTCAACATTTTAATATAAATCAATTAGTTATATAACTATCTTTTTTGTATATTAATCAATATGAACATGAATATTCCAATTATTTCCATGCAATCCAATTTCTTACAAATCAATTAATTATATTTACCAATAATAATAAACCAAATAATTTCCCCCATATATTCCTCCAAACCACAACTTAACCATTTCTGCTTTCAACACAATATACAATTATTAATAGTATCTCAATTATTACAATTCCCTAGTTAAATAGAGCTTTTTTTCTTTTGTGTTTTAAAATCTTGAACTCTCCTCTTTTGCCCAAAATTTCCCATTGTTTGCAGTTTTGTACCTACCTTTTTTGGTGAGGAAAAAGAAAAAGAAAAAAAAAGAAATCTCTCTCTGCCTCATTTTGTCATGTTGCAGGTTTAGTTTCGCTTTCGCCTTTGTTTTCAGTATAGCTAGTGGGGGGGGGGGGGGAAATCTGCTCCAGGAACTTTTTGCAGCTTTTTGCAGCTAATTAACCTAGCGGAAGCTGTTAACAGGGGCTGTTTTTTCTATTTTTGCAGGCATGGGTCTATTCATTTTTTTTTTAACACTGATGAGCTGTAGGTCGGCCCTTTGAAGCCCCGCGGCAAGAGTTTAAAGAGTTTTTTTTCCCTCTAGCCATCAGCGGGGATTCAGGAGGCAGAATGAAAAATCGGGACTTTTTTAAAACGCCGCGGGATGCGGGACAAATTGCTCAAAAGCGGGACTGTCCTGCCAAAAGCGGGACGTCTGGTCACCTTACCCCAGAGTAGCAACACAAGTACTTAATAGGAATCAAACTCAGCTGGTGCAAACCCAATATGGGACTGATGAAATGAGTTTTAAGAACTGAGAAGTTGTGGTGGGGGTTTGGTTTTCTTGAACAGCTTTCATGGAAAGAAAGGGCGATCTGCCATTAGGAAGTAATGGAGAAGGCAAAGCTTTGAATGAAGATTGGATGAACATTAAGGTGGAGGGACTGGATGGTGGGGAAGTCAGAGCTGAAGAAGCTTCTTGGATGAGAAGTGAAACGTCTTCAAAGAAAAACCAGAAAGTCCAGTTGCCTCTTGAAAAAAGCACCTTTGGGACAACCATGACCTGGATGACTGAGAATCCCCACAGATATTTAGGTCCCTCCTCTTCCCTCCCCAAATACTCAAAATAAAGCAGGGTGGGTGGGGAAACTGCTATAGAAGACTGACAGGGCTTTTCATAAAAAGCAGTCAGAGTTTCAGTTGCGTTGTTGCAACCACCATCTTTTAAAATTATTATTAGACTCTGTGAATCATCATGGATTCTGACCATGCTCCATGGAAAGCTGTCTGTTGCAAAACATGTGGGGAGAAATGGGAAGAATTCCATGCAATAGAATAGAATAACAGAGTTGGAAGGGACCTTGGAGGCCTTCTAGTCCAACCTCCTGCTTAGGCAGGAAACCCTACACCACTTCAGACAAATGGTTATCTAATCTCTTCTTAAAACCTTGCAGTGTTGGAGCATTCACAACTTCTGGAGGCAAGTTGTTCCACTGAGTAATTGTTCTAACTGCCAGGAAATTTCTCCTTAGTTCTAGGTTGCTTCTCTCCTTGATTAGTTTCCACCCATTGCTTCTTGTCCTGCCCTCAGGTGCTTTGGGGAATAGCTTGACTCCCTCTTCTTTGTGGCAGCCCCTGAGATATTGGGACACTGCTATCATGTCAATAGTGAAAGCAAGATGAGTCCTGAACAGAAACATCTTCTCACACGGTAGGGTTTCCCTTGTATGTTTATGTTGTCGTTTCATATTGAAAATCACACTTCACAATTCCAGTAACTTTCCGCTGATGGTGCAAAGAGGAGCAGGTGTTTTAACGAATAAGGATGGCATTTAACTGAACCACCACCTGGCCTCTCTGATTTTTAAACTACTCAGTTTGCTGGTAGATTCCATCTAGGATCGCATGAGAATCAAGAGGAACCGTAAAGGATATCCCTCAGCCTTAGAAGATACAGTGAGTCTTCCCTATCATTGTCAAAATGTAGTGATTATTCCAGTACTCAATATTTTGGATAGGGCCACAGTTGAACATTGTTGGGAACTTCTGTTGTAAGATAATGCAACAGCAAGCAAGGGGGAAAAAGAGCCCTTATTGAAAGACCACTCTTTCAATTTAAGGGCAATTTAAGTATGAACTCCATTTTTCAAATGCCCCCAAGTTTGTTTTGTTCCATTTTATGACCTTTCTTGCCAAAGTTGTCAACTGAAGCACCAAGGTTGATAAGTTAGTAACCTGGTTGCTAAGTGAATCTGGCTTCCCCATTGACTCTGTTTGTCAAAAGGTTGCAAAAGGTGAACGCATCACCTTGAGATGTAGCAACGGTCATAAGTATGAACCAGTTGCCAAGCATCTGAATTTTGATCACATGATCATGGGGTTGCTGCAAAGGTCGTAAGTGTGAAAAATGGTCATAAGCCCCTTTTTTCAGTGTCATTATAAGTTTGAATGGTCACTTACTGAACTGTTGTAAGTCAAGGTCTACCTGCATCTCCCAAGCAACATTTTTGTTACAGGTTATGCTGAAAAAAAGTAATGAATTCATCCAGCATGCTTCACCAATAGTGAATCCAGTTTTTGCTTATGACATTCCCACTTTCTAATCATGTTAGATTAGAGTTAACAGAAGGTAGGAGGAGTATCTTGGGAGGTAGGTGTTAAAAAACCCAAAAGGCAACCACAGCCACAGAGTCTAAGCCCCATTCCTTTTCTTTTTAAGAGCCTTGGTGGAGCAGTGGACTAAGTGCTGTTAAGTGCTAGCTCTTAGCTGCCAGCTGCCTGCAATTAGTGCAAGTTCAAATCTCACCAGGCTCAAGGTTGACTCAGCCTTCCATCCTTTCGAGGTAGGTAAAATGAGGATCCGGTTTGTGGGGGCAATAAGATGACTTTGTATAAAAAAGAACACTGCTGGGGGGGGGCGAAAGCCCTACTAAGCAGGTATATACAAAAGTATGAAGGCTATTGCTTAACACATTGTAAGCTGCCCTGAGTCTCCGGAAAAGGGCGTCATGTAAATTGGACTAATAAATTGGACTAATAAATATGCATCGTGGTGCAGTTTTAAAAGGGAATGGTTTTAAAAGGGAGGGGCTTTGAATTTTTTTGAACCCCCTACAGATCAGGGGTGAAATCCAGCAGATTCTGACAGGTTCTGGAGAACTGGTAGCAGAAATTTTGAGTAGTTCGGAGAACTGGCAAATACCACCTCTGGCTGGCCCCAGAGTGGGGTGGGAATGGAGATTTTGCAATATTCTTCCCCTGGAGTGGGATGGGAATGGAGATTTTGCTTCCTGCCACAGCCTCCAAGCCACGCCCATCAAGCCACACCATGCCCACCAAGCCACGCCCACAGAACCGGTAGTAAAAAAAATTGGATTTCACCACTGCTACAGATGCTCCTAGAAGTAATCTTCAGCTGCATTCATGCCAATCAGCCAATCGCATATTACATATATCATGCAAACTAAACTCGGTCCTTGTGGAAACTCAGAAAACTGAGTCATTTAACTGAACCATGGGTAATTTAACTATGGTGTGCCTTGTAAATACAATCTTTATTTTTAGTTAGATTACATATTTTGGACGTTGGGAGTCTGAGACACAGGCATTGGCAGAGGATGTGGAAGTGATTCAGTTCCAGTGCAACAGTGACTTACACTATTGATTTTTATTCTATCTATACTTTACAGAGCACACATTATTCTTTTTCATTTATTTTGTCTTCACATAAATTGTGAAAGCAATGAGGCAATGCCATGGAATTTGTGACTGGAAGGAAACTTAAACCTTTGTCTTTTGGACCTAGTACAATGTTTTCATTGCTACCCTATGTTAGCACTCAAAAGAATGAGGATGTATTGACTATTTACCATCCTTGGAAGGTAAAGTTAATTCTCCTTATTAAAAATTACAGTACTTGCAGTAGATTACAGACAGCAGTTGTGCAAGTTTCCAGGATGGTGTGCAAATTTTGTACTCTTGCAATGACAATGGTTCGAATCTCTCCAAGGCTCAAGGTTGACTCAGCCTTCCATCCTTTCTAAGGTAGGTGAAATGAGGACCCAGTTTGTGGGGGCAATAAGCTGACTTTGTATAAAATATACAAAAGAATGAAGGCTATTGCTTAACGCATTGTAAGCCGCCCTGAGTCTCCGGAGAAGGGCGGCATATAAATCAAAATTTTAAAAAAAAATTAAAAAAAAAACAATCAGATATTATCGCACTTGACCATATCCTAGGTATGGTTAGTCTCAGGTACAAATAGTTTCTTATGGATATTTGTGCACTATATATTTTTTGATCTTTTGACTTTTTCTGGTATATAACTGGGTATTTGCTTTGTACTGTGAACCAGGTTTCTTTTTCTTTTTAGATTCTAGTCTGATGACTTAAATCATTGTTCCAAAGCAATTCTTTCAGACTACAGTATATTATTATATTGTTATCATTTATTGTGGTTCGTCAGACCATAGCCACATGGTCAGGCTGGATTTGGCATTTTTAACCATGTATCGAGTCCTTCCCAAGAATCTGGGGTTGGCAGGTGCGGATCTTTGATGGTATTAAAAGTATTGTCACAGGATGTAAACTGTTCTGAGTAAAGATGCCTTTTGCAATTGACTGATGATGGCTTTGTCAATTCCGATGGTGCTCAAGTGGTGCTTCAGTTGTTTTGGGATTGCAGCCAAGGCATCTATTACTATAAGTACTACCTTTGCTTTCTTTTGCCACAGTCATTCTCTAGTTGTAGGTCTTTTCGTTGTATTTTGTTATCTTCTCCAGTTCTTTCTCTTCTATTCCGTCTCCAGGTGCTGTTATATCCACTATATAGACTTTTTTGTCTTTCTTATGAATGATTTGGGGAGTCATGTGACAAGTGCCTTTTGGTATGAATTCTAAAGTCCCACAACACTTTAGCTTCTTCATTTTCTCTATTTTTTGATCCACAAGTTCCTACTTGTACATAAATGGTAATTCTTGCAAATTTATCATCGTTATTAATATTATTGGGTTTTTATCCTCGTTTCTTTCATGATAATCCTGTAGTTTGTTTGGCTGAGAGAAAGTGACATGGCAAATGACATCCAGCAAGCTTTGGGGCTTCATGAACAAAAACTAAAACTCTCTCTGACTCAAAGTCCACCTCCAGCTGATAGGGGGAAATTGCTTATATGCCCAGTAATAATATGTCAATGAGAGAGATGCACAAATCCCCACTTTCACAAGATATACACCAGCACAAAGAGAGGATGCATAGGTATCCAATTCTTTCATTGACCTGTGAAGTCAGTTTTCACAGGCTAGCGGTCAATAACTCCCACATCTGAACTTTGCCACTAATCGTTTATGAGAATTGGAACTCAAATACATCTGGAGCGGCAGCAACAAGGCATGGAATTCAACACAATCTCTTGATAATTGTTTGCTCTTAAAGAGGCTAGTTCCAATTGATGGCTCAACACAGGACAGTTATATTATTCCTGCAGCAAAGTTCATGGTTATTCCCTTGAGCAAGTGTAAACTGGTAGTGCAGAGTTGGAAGAAAAATGCACCTGCTGAAAATCTCTCTCTCCTGTAAGTCCCTTAAAAAGAATAGGCCCTGCCTTCTCATCACTCAATCCCTGGAAAAAAACATAGCAGAATAACTATTCTCCCCTGCCATGTTTTTGGTGTAAAACAAAAGCTCAAACTTCATAAATCCATCATGGTAGGATTTGATCTGTGATCCTTCTACCCACTCCATTATCAGCCATTCTCGCTGTTTATATTTGCTCAGTTCCTCATTGTAATGGAAAGTGTTTCCCCTAGCAGATATAGGCCATACTGTGCTATTAGCTGATTAAAAATTAATTTGGGATGATCGTTCATTTCCCTCTCTTCAGAGCTGGCCAAACAGCTACACCTGCACTCTGTTTGTGAACTTGACTTCTTATGGCCAGCTGTTAATGGATGAAGCCTTTCCTGGCTCCCTCCCCATCCTCCTCCTCCCAAACGTCTGTCAGTGCACAACTTACAGCCAAAGTTAAGCTTCTACCTGCACCTGCTCCCTATCTCACAGAGCTGGGAATAATGGCAGGGGAAAAAAACCTTTCAAATCTTCTTGTCACCAGCTTGTATAGAGGAAATGTGTTATGTGACTCATGGCTTCATTTTACAGGGCTTATTTGGGAAACAAACAAAAGAAAAAATTCACAGTATTCCATTAAAAAAAGAGAGAGAGAAACAAATGTTTGTCCAGAATTTTGTTTTAGTTAAAAGCTATTATCTTGAGATGCGGCCCTTTTTTTCTCTCTCTCATTATTTGGGTGTCCCCAGATGTAAGTTAGGGAATAACAACCAACACGATGACCAGAAAATGTACTTTGTATTTCTGGGTTAAATCAACAATAGGTAGGCTCTGTATACTCTTTGGTGGCAGACTAAAGTATGAAGGCCAGAGGTAAGTGACCTGAAGATATAACAACTTTTGTACCTTTCATAGGTGTGCAGCGCAGGAATTCTAAGATACATAACTTTTCCTATTTCAGAAGAGGAAAGATGCCAGCGAGGGGAACTCCGTATATATTAATTCTCCACCCAGCTTTAGTAGTAAAGTATAAGAAACTCAATCCTAGCCAGAGCTTTTCTCTAAAAAAAAAATAAAAAAATCAAATCAAGCCACTGGGTTGGCTTGAATAAGTAAGTTTCCCATGAAGGAAAGACTGCTACTTTATCTTCCTCCTCCTCTTCTTCTTCCTTCAGCAGTTCCACTGAAATATAAAGCCACTACATCAGATGTTATTTTTCTTGGTCCACTTTGGACTGTAAGCAACATTTCATTTGCTACGTTTCTACTCTCTTTCCCACCGATAAAAATCCAGGAGCCCAGCCAGCCGCTTAAGACACACAAGCTCCATATTTACACCCAAAAAGGACCACCCTGAATTTAAAATTAACGCCTCTCCCAAATATCTCAAAGAATTTCCCCCTTTTAAAAGTTAAGCATTTGGTCTAGGGGTGGGGGATTGTAATCTTTTCAAGTTAAGTCTGTGGCACTCGTACTTGATTTTGTTAGATATGTTCCAAGCAGCTTTCTATAGTTAAGAGAACTGGGGAGAGGGAAGAAATCCTCAAATTTTTCCCACCCTTCTCTTTGGCCAATGGGAAGCAAATTTCTTTCCAACAACTCCCTTGAATTTTCTTTTCTTGGCTTCCTAGAGCAGATCTGCATTTCCAGCTGATTCCAACATGAACAAGCCACCCACCATTTCTGAAGGGCACGGAATTCTTACATTGTACTTAACCCATCCCCATCCAGCAGCTAATGTAACCTCTGGCTCTGCCCCCAAAGTAGTATTTTCTGTCAAGCGCTGGCTCAGGGGGACCCTATCCAGTTTGTGAGCTTGAATTCCTTTTATGCAAATCCTGACACTCCAACTGGCTACTGTGCTTGGGGCGGGAATACCATTTGCCCTCCAGCTGTCCATGAGTGGGGTGGTGAAAAGCTGGATTGTTGGGTTTTTACAAATTTGATGATGGGACAGTGCAAGGGTAGGTCTCTTTTTTCTCTTTTTATTTTTAACCAAGCGAAATAGACCTAGGAGAAATAGTAAAACTGTCTTCCTTCCTTCCTTCCTTCCTTCCTTCCTTCCTTCCTTCCTTCCTTCCTTCCTTCCCGCCCTTTCTTCCCTCCTTCCCTCCCTCCCTCCTTCCTTCCCTCCCTCTCTTCCACCCTTCTTCCTTCCTTTCTTCCCTCCTTCCCTCCCTCCCTCCCTCCTTCCTTCTTTCCTTCCTTCCTTCCTTCCTTCCCTCCCTCTCTTCCACCCTTCTTCCACCCTTCTTCCCTCCCTCCCCCTCCCTCCCTCCCTCCTTCCTTCTTTCCTTCCTTCCTTCCTTCCTTCCCTCCCGCCCTTTCTTTCCTCCTTCCCTCCCTCCCTCCTTCCTTCCTTCCCTCACTCTCTTCCACCCTTCTTCCACCCTTCTTCCCTCCCTGCCCCTCCCCCCCTCCCTCCCTCCTTCCTTCCTTCCTTCCTTCCCTCCCTCCCTTTCTTCCCTCCTTCCCTCCCTCCCTCCTTCCTTCCTTCCCTCCCTCTCTCCCACCCTTCTTCCTTCCTTTCTTCCCTCCTTCCCTCCCTCCTTCCCTCCCTCCCCCTCCCTCCCTCCCTCCTTCCTTCCTTCCTTCCTTCCTTCCTTCCTTCCTTCCTTCCTTCCTTCCTTCCCAGGATAAGTACACTGTGGTCAGAGCAAAAGAAGGTTTTAAATCTTAATTTCTTCAGCCAGCTTCATTTCCAGCAAGGGTAATGAAGGCATGGGAGGCATTTAAGCATGGGAGACTTACAGAGCAGGCCCTTAGCCCTTAGCAGTTCATTCCAAAAAAAGATATACTGCTCACATATCATATATTTAGGATGAGAAATACAGGCATGGCCTTTGTATATAACCGACGTCGCCTTTAAATGATGTATGGGGCTCCCAAGGAGGTTTGGGAAGAAAGACCTTAGCAAGAAAAGTGCCTTTGGATTGGAAGCTGAGAGATTGTATGACATGTCCTGCAGCAACCAGAAATAAAGGGTTGGTGTGGTGCAGTGGTGGGATTCAAAAATTTTTACTACCGGTTCTGTGGGTTTGGCTTGGTGGGCATGGCAGGGGAAGGATACTGTAAAATCTCCATTCCCTCCCCACTCCAGGGGAAGGTTACTGCAAAATCCCCATTTCCTCCCGATCAGCTGGGACTCGGGAGGCAAAGAATAGATGGGGGCGGGGCCAGTCAGGGCTGGTATTTACCGGTTCTCCGAACTACTCAAAATTTCCACTACCAGTTCTCCAGAACTGGTAGAACCTGCTGAATACCACCTCTGGTATGGTGGCATGATGAGAAGGGGAGAAAAAGGAAAGCATCAGTAGCTTTTCTCAGACCAACATAAAGCAGTTATGAGCCAAGGAGAATGTTGGCAAAGGACCAAGAGCACTTGAATTAACAACAAATCTGTAGTCCTTCTGGAAGATGTGGGGCTGAGATTTGTGGTACCTGCAGTTAAGGTGATAGGAAAGCTGAGCTTTGTTAACACTGACAAGATAATCTTTTGCAGAAGATCACAGAAAGAAGTAATTGTATGGCTCCTCCTGATCTCCATAGGCCCTTTTTTCCCCCACCCTGATCCCAACAATCCTGCTGTGATCCAGCCCATTCAATCTCCATAACCTTTCTCAACCTTTTCCTCATACAGTTGACCTGCAAAAGACAACATGCTTTTTCCAGGGACTATAAAAATAGTATTGACATTTTTTTTTAAAAAAAGAAAACATTATCTTTCTGTCCTATTTCCGCAACTTAAACACCCAATGACCAGATTTGTTGGATGTTGAGCAGTGTACAATTTAATTAATCAGCAATATACAATATTAGCAGCTACAACTTTACTTGGAGAATATTTATTGTATCAGATATGGCTTCAGAGAGATTCAGAGGCATGACATAGTCACTTCTCATGTTACCTTTGTCTCATTTTTTTCAGTTGTACAATATGGCTGTAGAAGTGGCAAGATATATGTGCAAATGTCAAGTAAAAAATGCAACAAAATGTATTTGTGAAGATCTGGAACTTTTTGGAGCTTCTAGTGGGTGCACCAGTGGTGTGTTGCTACCAGTTTGCCCCAGATCGGGCAAACCGGTAGCGGTGGAGGTGGCGGGAGGCTCCACCCACCCGCCCGGATGCTTCTGCGCATGCATGCATGTGTCCACAAGCGAACTGGTAGCGACAGGATTTGAAACCTATTACTGGGGTGCACCATGGTGGAAACAAAGGCACCCAGGCTCCTGGGGTGTCTGGTGGGAATTTTGGTGAGCTTACTTCCAAAGTTCATCTCACTTGGCCTGGCTAGTCTCCTCAGGAATAGCACTTAGACTTATATACCGCTTCACAGTGCTTTTACAGCCCTCTCTAAGTGATTTACAGAGTCAGCATATTGCCTATAGGTAACCTATATTCTCGTGTTTGTTCTTGAGTAGAAACTAGGCTGAATAACTTTCAGAGTTAATTAAGCCATTGGGTTCTAAAAGGCCTACAACATAGTGAGGACAGACAAGAACAGTATTAGCCATCTTAGATATCGAAGGTCTCAAAGTATACCGTTTCCCCCAAAATAAGACATCCCCTGATAATAAGCCCAATTGGGCTTTTGAGCGCATGGCAATAAGGCCAAGCACTTATTTCAGGGTTCAAAAAAATATAAGACAGGGTCTTATTTTTGGGGAAACATGGTAGTTGAGATGGACTTTCAGTCTAATCCTTGACAAAACAGTCCTTCTATTTATCTTGGAGGACACCCATATCCAAATAACTGAGAAATCCAAAAGCCTCTTGGTGAAAATCCAGCAGAAGAGGGAGAAGACCATTCTTTCTCTTTCCTTCTGGGAGGGAAAAGAGAAATAGTTTACACTATCTCCACGGTTGGTATAAGGTCCTTTCCAAGGCTATCTGGCTAACCCCTGATGGAGGCTGAATGATGAACCAGAATGGACCTTTGGAATGAATGAACAAAACAATACTACTTTCTTTTTCTCCCTCCCTCCCTCCCTCCCTCTCTCCCCATCTCAATCTTTCTCTCGTAAGTCAGTGGGAAGACAGCCAGTAGAAGTTTGGCTCAGACTTTCAAATTGTGATGTTTGGAAGAAGTACGTCCTGACTAACCATTTCAATAATTGCAGAAATCCCCATGTTCACAAAAGGAATTCCAGGAAAACTTCATGATACCTCCCCCCCCTCCCCACCAAGTGAGTTGGCTTCTGATGATCTGATTAAGTAACTCTCAAATCACTGATTTAATATTTGTCCCATTAAAGTCCTGGGGAGAGAATTCCAGCCAAACATTTAGACCTCCCTTACAAAAGGGAGACTAAATGTAACTCAAGCTTGTATACCTGATTGGTTGCACTCTGTAGAAAAGGAGAATTGGAGCTGCAGAAAGCCCACCAAGGGAGAATAGTAAATTATTCATCAGCAGCCATTTTATGTACACAAGTTACAATTGGAGCAATGCAACACGTATCCGTTTCATCAAGCAAATATGTAAGTTCACTTCAAACAGCAGTCAATTAATGACATATATACATACATACATACATACATACATACATACATACATACATATTTCTCAGTGAAATAGCAATGGCCTTGGTGGTCTACTGTTGAGGCAAAGCACAAAGAATTTTCACTCTTAAAGAAGCCATGCTGTCTGGTTAAATGAACTGTAGAAGAAGCTAATGTCAGTCTTACCAGACAGGAAACCTGGCCTGATAAAGTAATGCTACTTTATTGTAAAGCTACATTAAAAGAATGTTGCAAGTCTAAACCCACAGTTCTCTCACTGTCACCTTTGCAGTCTGAGAATTTAGGGGTAGGCCCTTTTGAAACTCTTGCCCCGCCCACTATGCAAATGTGGGCCGTGCTACCTCTTATCCTATTGTTCTCTCAGCATCATCTCTTCTTCCTGTCTCCCAATGTCATTCCCAGCTATCATTAGAGTTAATAAAAAGAGTATACAATTTGCTTGTCCTCTCTGAAAATTACCACTTTGTTATAGAAGGAAGTTCAATCAATGTCAAGAAATAGAGGAAATTTAAGGAAAAATTGTTCCTTGTTAAGGAAAAATTACTGCTAAGGTAAGACTGCCCCAGAACAGTTCTAATAACGGCAAATAAAGTTATAACCAGCAATAGACCAGCCAGCAAATGAAATTTCAACTTTTTAAGTTGCCAAAGAAGTGACATTTGAAGAGCTAATAGTTATACATCAACAACTGGAAACAGCTGTATAACAATAAATATGAAACAGGGTTATATTTCCTAGGAACTAGAAAAAAACTGGTAAATATCTCTGTGCCAAAGAATGGAAAACCAAGAGAATGCTATATGCAAATTATCAATTTATCTCATACAGTGCTTGCCTTCTGCAAAGTTTTCCTTCAGATCTTTCACAGAAGAATAGATGAAAAAGCAGTATTTATTAATGGCAGAAGAACAAGATCAGAAAACTAACTCGAGAGCATGTAGAGAAGGATAATTCAAGAAGAATTACCTTTGTTTTCTTGACTATAAGAAGGGCTATTATTCTGTGGATCACAACAGAATGCGGAATTCATTACAATTAATGGTTTTGCCAGAATACTTGATTATTCTTCTGAATAATATTTTCAATAATCAATAAATTATTATAAAAACGGAGTTTGAAGAAATAGAGAAGTTCCAAAAGGAAAAGGGAGTGAACCAAGGATACGCATTGTTAGTAGGAAAAAGAACTGAAGATAGAAATATTAATCATTTCAGAGAGGCAGAGACTATCATTAGTTAAATGAAAGTAAATACGACTTAGAAGAGGTTGTTTTGAAAGTTAGAAAGTGAAAGTGAAAATTCTGTGTTAATTTTAAATAGTTAAAAGATATTGTTGACCAATATGTTTACCGAACTTATGGTTCACAACAAAGAACATCATTTTGGTTCTTCTGGTACATCATTTTGTTTCCTAGGCTCAAGAATAGATAGATGAACCACATGCTGGAAAAATAAAGAGAAATATTAATGACAATTTTAGAAAGCATTACAAAGGTTAAAGATGCTTCTGTGATAGCAGGGATCAGAACAGTTTAGCAGAAGGCTTTCTTAGTGGCATTGCATAGCTGTGAAAGACTGACATTTAGAAAAAATAAAAAAGATGATTGACAATTTAGAAGTATGGATCTGGAGGTAGAGTAGTTACTAAGAGTACTATAGCCTGAAGGAACAAGCTAATTCAATTGTGGACTAAATAAATTGCTCCTGTAAAGTAATGATACTGAAGCAGAAACTTGAAAACATTGATCACCTGATACGAATGAATTTTGAAAACAAACTAGAAAAATCTTGGAGCTACGGTGTTTGGGAACCATGTGCAGTTTGTGACCTTAAATATGGATAAAGAATTCAAGTTGATATTGATACGCTGATGATGTTATGTATTATTTTTTTCTTATTTTGCCTCCTGTTTCGCTTTGAATTAACTCTGGGCAGCTTGCAACATTAAACATTACCTAGTAAATGAAAAGTCTGTAAGAAAACAACTCAGCTCAGAGAGCACCAAAGAGGTCACAAGTCAAACTTCATTCAACAAGAGACCAAGGTTTGATGGTGAAGACTGACCCTCTAGAGCAGGGGTCTCCAACCTTGGCAACTTTACGACTTGTGGACTTCAACTCCCAGAATTCCTCAGCCAGCATGTGCTGGCTGAGGAATTCTGGGAGTTGAAATCCACAAGTCATAAAGTTGCCAAGGTTGGAGACCCCTGCTCTAGACTGCATGGAGGGAATGTTCTCAAAGGACTGAACCCCAGCTGGAGGATGTGGTGGGGGAAGAGAGGTGACATGAGGTCCAGGTTGGATAAAATGATCAATTTGGATAGGGAATTTTAGGAGGATGAATGTGGGACTAGTTAGAAAAGCTACCAATCAAATAGTCAGGTCATCACACAGTGGTGAGATACTATAGATGAGGAAAGGGAGATAGCCCAGGCTTGGCAAGAAGCCAAAGAGGCTGCAGGAAGTTGAGGGAGGAATAGTGACAGGAAAATGACATAATTGTGGTTGGCCATTTCAGAGGAAGAGGGACAAGCAATTTACTGTCCCACTTCTTGTTCTGATGCCACATTCTGTAGTGCTAGATGCTGAATTGTTGGCACCCTTATCCCCAGTCTGATCTGAAAAACACCAGCCCTGTCTGCTCTCCTCCATGATCTAGCTCTAGTAACCTGCGGTTCTGGAGCAGCATGTGGCTCTTTCACACATCTGCTGTGGCTCCGTGTCAACTCAAAATATGTGTCGCAACCACTAATGTGTGACACCTGCCGGCAGGCGATTTATTGAGCTTTCCAACCCCTGGTAGGCCAACCCTGGATAAATCCAAGAAAAGTTTCAGAAGAAACAGCACATTTAATTATACTACATATGCTAGTTTTGTGGCCGTTCAAGAAATAGTCAGGCACGGGAAGGGTTTTGTGGCTCCCGGTGTTTTCTTTTCTGTGGGAAACGGGTCTAAATGGCTCTTGGTTGCAGATCCCTGATCTAGCTGGTGTATGTAGGGGGAGGCAGATCTGGAATATATTATTGAGACCTGACTGGGTAAGGAAGAGTTTCCTTGTCAACAATTTGTCCAATTTGAGATTTAGGTGTTGCAGCGACTCTGAGGCTGTATACATGGTTGGTTCTTCCAGGAAACATGAGTAATAAGCAAGTAATGCAAGTAACTGTTTGCATTTGACGCTGGGTATTAGATCAAGCCCAGTGCCTCTGGTGTTCCGGAAAATGTAAAATGTAAAACCAAAAACAAGAGTATAGGGCTAAAGATTCAGGGGGAGAGGAGTTGAGGTTTTTGAAAGAAAAGCCTAAAGTGCACCCCACCCCCTCTCAAGTTGATTATAAATCTTGATAGGTAAAGTTACAAGTTCATGCCTAACCACTTCCATATAGGGCTGGCAAAAATTTCTGTCTGAAACCCTAGGGAGATGCAGCTAATCAGGAAACATAGAACATAGGTCAACAGTATGCCTTGCTACAAATCTGCTTTCTATGATTTATATTACATCTTAAGTGCAATTGTTATCTCACAAAATTTGGGCAATCTTTCTTGATCAAGCAGCACATTCCTTCACAGGCAGTCACTGGGAAGCAGTGTAGTGGCTGGGACCAGAGGCAAAAGTGAGCTTGAATTCACACTGCCCAATGGATATTCTGGAATAAGTTCCTCGCATTCCAATCGAAGCATTTGATCTGTCAGTTGCAAATCGCTTGTAGAGTCTTACTCACACCTGCCAATTCCTGAATCGTGGCAAATGACGGAAGTACGGCCAAGAAAGTGCACAAAAACCAAATTATAAATTACCCTTTTTATTGAATATCAATAAATTGTATATAATTATATATAAAAAGTATTTTTTTTAATTCAGTATAAAATTGTGGCACAAAAATATATAAATACCAGTGTACCTTTGAAATGTAAACATACCCTTTTGTTTTTTGTTGTTGTTGATGTGGAAACAATGTACAATAGAAATGCATTCAGGAGGCACCTGTCAATAACCTTAAGTAGCTCTTTTGGCACACACCTGTCAATGGGGCAGCCTTCCCTGCCCAGGCAGCTATTGAACCGCCTGACAAGTGCCTGCTATTAGTCACAGTTCTTTTGAAAAAAAGCAGTTGTTAAAAGAAGTCATATTAACAGGTGCTTGAGTGCATAGCTGCTCTTGTAAACAGGGGCCTTGCTTTGAATGGCTACTCAGTGCCTTCTGCAGACATAAGTCTTTGAAGCATTGCGAATTATCCCTCTGCTGACCCAGAACTAATGAAATACTGTATCCCTGCATAGCTGCACTAAGGAGAGTTTGAGATGGTGGGGAGGCTTTCTGCCCTTTGTTTAGAGGCATATCAATTCAGGGTCATGAATTACTGTGAATCTATTATTCTAGTCATCTTTTTTTAAAGGATAAAAACGAAAGACTGGTCTTTCAGGCAAGGTAGGCACGAGATTCGGAATATTTTTCCCATTTGTAAAATGTTAGTGAATGCTATTAACTCAGATGGCTTTGAAGAAGCTGGAAACAATTCTGAGGGGAGAGGACTCAGCGAGTGTTAGATATGAAAGCGGGCATGATTAGTGGCAGTAAACTTTTTGAGTACCAGATGCAGGAGGCAGGAAAAAGAGGTAATCGTTATCCTTATAATCTGCCTACAAGTTCCTGAAGGATGTATCTGATCCCAATTGAGCAGCTCAACAATATGTTTTTAGCTACATGTCAGTTTTTGGAGAAGCTATTCCCGTATTGGTACCCTGCAGAGTGTGGGCTTTAACATACTGAATTCCCTGACAAAAAAATTCTGTATTTCTAAAAATTCTGGGGACATATATCCAACCCATTTGGATAGCACCAGGTTTTAGAACCTTGTTTTAAAATATCATCCCATGTTGTTAGGCAACCCATCATTTCTGATGAAGCAATGATCATGCATGGGCTTGAATCAAGAAGCATTTTGCCACCACAAGGGCAGGGAATGGAATACAAAGGCAAATCAGGTTTGAAAAATTCTCTTGAAGACAAAGAGTGAAAGAAGCATTGTGTATGATGCTTTAAGGCCTGAAGCAGCTGGAAACAACCAGATTTCAATATAAGCTGTTTGTGGCAGCTCAGCAGAACTATTTTCCTAGGGACACTAGTTACAATATATGGCTTTGTACGGAGGAGTCCATGGGATTCAACGGGTTCCAATGCAGCCTGTTTCTTCATGTTTGTGGAGAAGTGACATGCGAGAGAAAGTCCGGGAGCAAGTTTTACACTGATACTTCTTAACATCTGAATGGGTCTGCAGATGAGCACGGAGATTGGAGCGGTCAGCAAAGGCCCGGCTACAATGTGTGCAGGAAAATGGCTTTTCCCCTAGAAAGATAAAAGGAGAAAAAAGGATCATCAGCCTGAATCTTGACAAAACATGTGACAGAAGTAAAAAAAAAAAAAAGTCACCGTTTATATCACTTTCCCAATCTTTCACTACTATTAGGTAAAAGAGAAGTGTTTATAGAATAGAATTTTTATTGGCCAAGTTTGATTGGACACACAAGGAATTTGACTTGGTGCATATGCTCTCAGTGTACATAAAAAGACAAGATACATTCGTCAAGAACCATGGAAATCCAAGATTCATCCCAGGTTTAAGCAAATCTCTAAAGCATAATTCATAGTTTGGAAATAAATTATGCTTGAATCACCCAATATATACCGTAAATGGTTTTGTATTCAAGACATTAGGCCAGGTTTAAATCAGGCAGATGCTGGATTCCGAAATAAAGGGTTAAAAACCAAGTCTCTTTAGGCTCCCTATTTCAAAGGGTCAAAGAGCAGGGCCTGAATTTTGAGGTTGGATTGTGCTTATCAAGGGTATCCTTAAAAAGCCAAGGAAAGTAGTCTGTTCTTGGATGGGAGACCACCAAGTAATTCCTATGCTAGGTTGCGGTCCCTTCCCCAATTCTTGCCACAATAATATGTCCAAGTTACCAACAAAAATCCACCTGGAATCAGGAAGCTTTTACTTTTATTCTAATGGAGCTTGGTTCAATGTGAGCGTCCAAGATCCTAGGCATATTTATCTGGAGAATAACATTCTTGGATACCAGAGATAATAATACATGTATTGCACTGGTCTACATATAATAAAGAGCTCATAGCATGGTACAAAATGCCCTCTTCTGCCAACTTAGTGCAGCAAAAGCTGAAACATTTAATTGTATAACTATATCCTTCCCAGGTTTTCTTCCGCTCTCCCCCTCCCTCCTTCAAGCCTCAACCAACTAAAGCAGGGTTGAATTCCTGGCAGGAAAATTCTTCTGGAGCTCACTTAACAGGCTGCTCGATTTGGAAAGCACAATTAAAAGTCTTTCTGGCTTCCTTCAGGCAGTCATCTTTAGGACTTTTAAAAAGGGTGTGAAATCAGCACTAAGTAACAATTAAAGGATCCTGCCCCCTCCACCCACCCAACACAAAAGCTGCTTGGGGGGAAAAGCATTGTAAATGTGATACTCCTTGGATTAAACACTCAAAAAGCCGCAGCTGTGGAATCTGGTGTTCAGCCTGGGGCGTTACAGTAACAGGTGCAGGAAGGGAAGAGCAAACCCAGCTCCCTAAGAGCACCTGCCAAGGCTGCTCCCGGGTTTCCAAGAGCCCTTCCCCACCATTTCCACGGTCTCATTAGGCAAACAATGCTGGAATGAAGCATCTCCCAACACCACACTCTTTTTTTGTGTGCCCAGAAGCCAGCTTATCCTGCTTGCAACCAGGGAAGGCGTCAGATATCAGAGGAAGCTTTCAGGGGCCTTCCATATAGGAAAAATGAGGAAGTAGGCCGTTCCCCCACCCCCCACCCCTCCCAGCAAATGTATGGCCCCTGTTTAGCACCTTTTATATACTTAGGTTAGACAAGAGAGAAGAGGGAGGGGAGGGAGAAAATAGGAAATACCTTGGAGATTGTTGAAATGTAAATAACAGGCAAGGGAAATAGAGAGGAGGGTTTGGCCACTGGCTGCCTTGTATTAGACTGCAATGCTCACAAGCCCTTTCAATACAATAACCCCCCCCACACATTGTGTGTGTGTGTGCTTGGAATGACTCAAGGCTGATTCACACGATGGAGCGCCTGCTGAGCTGGCTTCAGGGCGTCTGTGTCCAAACGAAATAGGCATGATGATGTGGCTGTGGAATCACTTCCCGGGACTGCTCCAAAACTTATGTAAACTAACAAAACAATGGTGGGAATAGTAACTAGGTAGCTGCTTTAGAATGGCACTATGTACAGGAATACTGACTGAATCAACCCAATTTTTTACGCTTGCAGAACATCTAGGACCATCATCACATGGCCTGAAAAATGGGCTAAAAACTAGGTAATATAGGTACGAAGAAAAATGCCATTGACGTATAAACCTAAACCTAGATTTGCTTACAAAGATATCCTAGGTTTGTAGGATACCTTTTATCCATGGTTATGTGGACTTAAGCCACATATTAAAACTCTAAATTAATTGAATTGTTACACACTGCTATAATGGGGTTGGCCAGGTTTGGGGCTCTCTGTGTTGTGTAAACATAACCAGTCATTAAAAAAAAAGGGAGTCCAAAATCAATTAAATCAAGAGGTTGCAAGTATTAAGCCCCAAAAAGGTGGATTTGGGGCAAATCTGTTTTTAAAAGGTCTTAATTAAGACAGCAATGTTTCTTTCCAGAGAAACACCCTTTGGAGACCCTTATCTCCTCTGATAAGCTAACAGGCAGTGTTGACGTGAATCAGGTTACAAGCAAGGTAGGGAGGACTGGGGCTAGAGAAAAGATAAGAGAGGAAGATAACAAGGACCAGAGACACAAACAGAAGAATTCAGCTTTACCAGTGTGCGTTCTGATGTGGCCCTGCAGAAGCCATGGTCTTGAGAATGCTTTGCCGCAGATCTTACACACACAGGGCAAGGTATGGCTTCGGATGTGCATCTTGAGAGCCCCCAAGCTCACATATTCCTTTTCACAATATTTGCAGCTGAAAGATTTCCTGGTCTGGGAATCACAATGCAACTGTCTGTGCTTGGAAAGGCCAGCAAAAGTTGAGTAGGATTTGCTGCACTGGCTGCAGTGGAATTTCTCGGCTTCGGTGGCAGAGGAGGCTGGGCTGGGCGGGTCAGAGCTGGTCTTGCCATCTTCCTCTTCACTCGACAAGGAGGTCAGGTCCAGGGGTTTGGCATCGGGGCTGGGTGGAGAAGCTGCACTTTTCTTGTACTCCGATTCCGAGTTGAAGAAGTTAGAGAACAGCCCTGTGTCCCAGACTAGCGGAGGATGGTAAGAACCAGCACTCAAGAGATCTGGTTGAGGGATGACAGACAAGGGATATTTGTCGTACAGAAACGGGGAGACGATCACTGTAAAAAAAAAAAAAAGAGAGAGACCAAAGGCAAGCTATTAGAGAAAAAAGTCCTGCAGAACTGGACATAACCCTCCCTAGCTTCTTTTGAGATCCATCCACGTTTGACATGTTCAAGGAGCCCTTGAATAAGTTATCTGGGCATATGCAAAGAGCCAGAAATCTGATGAACAAAATCTTAAAAACATCCTTTGGGGTTGAAATTAGCCACAGAGGGGTCGTCAAAATAGCCAAAAGCTACAACACCCACCATCACTTCTTGGAAGGACCGGAAAGCTTTTCCCTGGATTCAGGCCGGGTTTTATAAAGAATCCGTGGCAAAAAGGCTGATGGGACTTGGGAGTTTTTTGCATTTCCAAGTCAAAAGCAGCTGGTTTATATAGAAAAAGCATTCCGTTGCAGAGCTCTTCGGAAGGCAGGCCCCTTCCGAGTTCAAAGGGGTTTTAGTCCCTCATTTACTACTTGTGGGAGCTTGTCTCCCGAGCCCGAGCCCGACTGGATGGCACCTAACTAACCTAAAACCCCGGATTACGTCTTCCCTAATTGCTAGGTTAAGTAGCCGCTGCGCTCCGCGTCCTCCGCAAGGGGACGGTCCCACATGTTTCTCCTCCCAAGTTATTAGCGGGAAACTTTCAGCCCGAGCCCGCTGCGCTGAATCCGGCATCCATCCACCCGCCCACCCACTCAAGGCAGTCCCCGACGGGCCGTTTACGTTAGCCAGTCCTCTCTCCCAATTCGCCCCCCTAGGCACTGCCGCAGCCCACATAGCAGCGCCGCCCGCTCACTCTTTTCTCTCTCTTTTCCCGGGCGCAGCGCTTACCCGTCTGGCTTTCCAATTCGCTGTAATTGGGCTTCTTGCTGGCCGAAAAGTGTTTCTTGACGAGGAAGGAACGGGGCATCTTTGCGGCTCCGAGGCAAAGGCGAACTGCGGAAAAGATCCCACTGCAGTTCGCGCCGCTCGCCGCCTTTTCGCCTTTTCTCAAATAAATCCGGATCCTCCCCTCCGTCGCTCGCCAGCCCGATGCGATGTAAGCAATTGGAAGCGGCTCAGCCACGAGCTTAATATGGGCCGGGCGGCAGGTGGGCGAGGCCGATCCGCCTCCCCTCCTCCTCCTCCCCGTGTCACTTGGCAGCCAATCCGACAAAGGCGGGGAGGGGTCCCAGCTGCGAGCCTCTTTCTCAAGCAGGTGCTGCCCGCAAACAAAACCCAGCGGCGAGGCTTCGTCTGAGCGGCTCTCGACAAAAGGTTGCGTGGGTGGGTGGGTGGGTCGGTCGGTGGGGAAAGCCACGCCTGAAGGTCCGGCCATGTATATAAACCTTCAGACGGAGCGGGGAGAAGAACCGGTCTGTGGGTCGGGTCGGGAAAGTGAGGGCGACCGACCTTGCCTGAAAAGGGGGTTAGGATCGGGGTTGAGTGTTGTATCCCTCCACTCCGCCACGTCTACCATACGTGTCTTAAATCAGGGGGTCTCCAACCTTGGCAACTTGAAGCCTTGGCGGACTTCAATTCCCAGAATTCCCCAGCCAGCAAAGCTGGCTGGGGAATTCTGGAAGTTGAAGTCCGCCAAGGCTTCAAGTTGCCAAGGTTGGAGACCCCTGTCTTAAAACCATTCCTGTCTGAGCGATTTGAGTTCACACGTGTGTCCATTCCGCGGTTTGCCTTCGGAAGGAAGCCCGCGCGGTTCAATGAACTTCCCCGATCTTAAAACACGTGGAGCGCTTGTAGCTTTTCTCACCCCGGCCGCTTTCCAACTGGCGTTTGGGGGATTATTCACTCCCATAATCCCCGCCCTGCTTTTAAAGGGGCTGGGCTGCCTTCCCGTCCGGACGCACCAAAACGCTTTGCAAGTGTTCTACGAAAACTAAAAAGTACAAGGAATCGGGGCCCTCCACCCCAAAAACCTTCATCGGCTCAAAGTCTCCTGGGAGGCACCGTCCTCCCGTGATCGCCACCCTTATTTCGGGAGCTTCCGGAGGGAGCAGGGCAGTGGTGAAATCCAATTTTTTTTAACTACCGGTTCTGTGGGCGTGGCTTGGTGGGCGTGGCAGGGAAAGGATACTGCAAAATCTCCATTCCCACCCAACTCCAAAGGAAGGATATTGCAAAATCCCCAATTCCCACCCCAATCTGGAGCCAGCCAGAGGGGGTATTTGCCAGTTCTCCAAACTACTCAAAATTTCCGCTACCGATTCTCCGAACTGCGCAAAATTTCCACTACCGGTTCGTCAGAACCGGCTGGATTTCACCCCTGGAGCAGGGTGGGGTGAGGTGGGATTGTCCCGAAATATGGGTAGCGCGATCATCGGGACGAAGATGCGGCTTTTCCTGACGCATTTTTTTTTGGGGGGGGGGGGGAATGGAAGGAGTGGGTCCTGCTCTCCTCCTCCTCCGAGTTAAGTAACAGTAACAAGAGTTGGAAGGGACCTTGGAGGTCATCTAGTCCAACCCCCTTCTCACGCAGGAGACTTGTCCTAGGGATTCAAACCGCCCAACTGTTGACCTTTCTGATCGATAAGCCTTTGTTATGCTGGCTCAGCATTTACTTCCAGAGAAGGAGCACCGCGGAGCGAAATCGCCGCCTCGATTCCCTTAAAACAGTGTTTCTCAATCTCAGCGAGTTGAAGACCTGTGGACTTCAACTCCCAGAATTCCCCAGCCAGCTAAGCTGGCTGGGGAATTCTGGAAGTTGAAGTCCACAGGTCTTCAACTCGCTGAGATTGAGAAACACTGCCTTAAGAGAACTACCCCCGATCTCGGCGCCACCCCCGATCGCTTGCAAAAGGGCGATCCCGCAAGCACGTGCAGTGGTTGTCCGAAAACGGGAACCGCCCGCCGAACCGTCTTCCTGCGGGGAAATCCACAAAACGTTTAATCCTCTCCGTATCTTCCTTCTCCCATTCCCCCCCTCCCTTTTATGGGGCCATAACGGTCTTCCGTGCTAGCCCTCGCGAGTTTTTTCCCCTCTCCGGTGGGAATTGCGGACACGCGGGGTGGGCGCCCATTTCCTGGGCGGCAGGACCCGCGGATCCCCGCGAGGGGGTTGTCCGTCTGTCCCGCGATCCCGCAGATGCTTTGGGGCTGAATTGGTCGATTCTTGCTTTTTAAAGGAAGTACGGGAAGGGATCGGAGTTCTTCTCGAGCCTGATTATTCAACAGGTGTTGCAGACGCGCTTGTAAGCCAAGTTAGTGTCTAAATCCAGCCACGGTAACTAACCCGGCTCCCTTGTTCCAGTTAGGTTCTGGCCTGATGTATATTGGGAAGTCTGACACATGGTTTCTAACCGGTGGGGCACAAAATCTTGGGAAGTCTGACACATCTGTTGGGGAAAAACCTGAACAAAATGCTCGGGTGATGATTGGTGATAATTTTTCGCCTTTATTACAGTATCTGCTGTTGGTATACAGAAATTAAAGAACATATATAGAAATGATTTAGTAGATGATTATATATGAATGAGGCCCCAGGAGCCCTGAGAAAAGGTAGCTTTGCTGTTAAAATGTCTTCATTTGGCTCTCCGCAATGCCATGAGCGCCCTCTCTGGGATCCCTTCAGCAAAGCCCCCAAATCACTGTCAGAAGTGAAACGTTCAGCAGAGTTAAAACAATTTTCTTATATTAAGGTACTTAATGCAAGATCATAGCCTCAACCCGTTTGCTTTGGACTTGTAATAAAATCAACTTTAATATCCTTCGTGTTGGCCAATTTTGTCCTGGGTTTTGTTACTGGGGTAAGAACTGATTGCTAACAAGCCACCATTCCTTCCCTAAATGCAGTATGAAGAAGATTAAAACTTTCTGCTAATGATGGACTTCCTGTTAATACTGTTCAAGCTGATAATGTGGATACACCGATTTGGATTCTTGATGACCAAATGGTCTTTTCCATCTCTTAACATTCCATGATCTTCCAGATACTAAAATTGTTTCCCCATCAGCTTTTGTCCCTGTTATCAGTAAAGATAGTTATTAAAATGACAATGAGGGGAGGTTAGTTTAACAGATGGCACTATGGTTATATTAAATAGCCCAAGTTGCAAACAAAATTCAGTTTGTAAACTGACATTTCAAACAAGCCAAGATATGCAAAGAAATGCAAAGATCTCAAATTATGCTACTGATAAACACATCAGATAACCTGCTGAGACAAGTGAAATACAGTTTTAGTTGCCAGCTTCCCTCTTTTTGTCTAAAGGATTAGACAAATTATTTGAGATTAAGATCACCTAGAAAGATGTAAATGGATTGTGCAAATTAAGGAACTGCTATTGCTAACAGAGAACAAAGTTTAATTAGATTATTTTAAATGCAATCAAGTAACAAGCTTGTAAATGGATGGTGTCCACCAGAGAAGTTGCAACAGCATTACTTACCTTAGAAGGGGAACTGTAGATAAAATTATTTTCATCTAAACAAAGGAAAATGAATCTTTCAAGACATTCATAATTAGTTCCTTTAGGGTATAGTTATATATAGTTCATAAATCTTTGGAAATAATTTTTTGGATTCAGTCCTACACATGTTTTATAAGATAAATCCTATTGAATAAACATGGATAAGATTGCATTAAAAAACACCTATCCATCTTTGGTTTAATAACCTCTAAGCATATTTGCATATATCATACTTTCAATATGGGTGATGCATGTTGAGCTATTAAAATGATGAAAGAGAGAGGCAATTTAATGAATGCTGGTAGATAGGACCATTAAAATAAAAAGAGAAGCGGTAATAATGATACAAGACCTTAATTAAACTCTTCTACATGGAACTAGAAAGGGTTTGGACTTCATCAAAAATACTAATCAGAATCAGTACAAAACAAAAGAGACCAAAATGAGGTATTGCATCAAAAACGGAAAAACAACAATCTGCTTCTTACAACAACTTGTGACTTGGTTCACATGTCTCACACTAAGCCATAATGTGATTTACGTAGCCTGCTCCATGCAGAACCTGGTTGTGACTTATTAAAAATTATGGTTAAGCAAAAGTTTGTCAACAGGTTTTACTCTCAAGCAAAAAAGCAACAAATGTTTCCTAAACAAAATTTCTACCCTAGAAATGATTTTTTTTCAATTGTATGTGCACAGAATTAACATGCTACTAAAATAAATTTGGGGTTTTCACCTAAATCAAAGCAATACTAGGGAAGATTGGAATGTCAATTAAACCTATTATTGACATCATCCTGCTCAAAAAGAAGAAAAAGCAAAGAATAAAATGAAAGCAAAGCATCTTTAGACAGTAGCCAAATGGTAGAATAGAATAGAATTCTTTATTGGCCAAGTGTGATTGGACACACATGGAATTTGTCTTTGGTGCATACGCTCTCGGTGTACATAAAAGAAAAGATATGCTCATCAAGAATCATAAAGTACAACACTTAATGATAGTCATAGGAAACAAATAATCAAATCATATTAGGAAACCGTCAATATAAATCTCAAGGATACCAGCAACAGGGTTACAGTCATACAGTCATAAGTGGGAGGAGATGGATGATAGGAACGATGAGAAGATTAATAGTAATGCAGATTTAGTAACTAGTTTGACAGTGTTGAGGGAATTATTTGTTTAGCAAAGTGATGGCATTTGGGAAAAAACTGTTCTTGTATCTAGTTGTTCTGCTGTGCAGTGTTCTGTAGTGTCGTTTTGAGAGTAGGAGTTGAAACAGTTTATGTCCAGGATGCGAGGGGTCTGTAAATATTTTCACAGCCCTCTTTTTGACTGGTGCAGTATACAGGTCCTCAATGGAAGGCAGGTTGGTAGCAATTGTTTTTTCTGCAGTTCTAATTATCCTCTGAAGTCGGTGTCTGTCTTGTTGGGTTGCAGAACCAAACCAGACAGTTACAGAGGGGCAGATGACAGACTCAATAATTCCTCTGTAGAACTGGATCAGCAGCTCCTTGGGCAGTTTGAGCTTTCTGAGTGAGCACAGAAAGAACATTCTTTGTTGTGCTTTTTTGATGACGATTTTGATGTTGGGTGTCCATTTTAGGTCGTGAGATATGGTAGAACCTAGATATTTGAAGGTCTCTACTGTTGATACTGTGTTGTCTAGTATTGTAAAAGGTGGTAGTATGGGAGGGTTTCTCCTAAAGTCCACCACCATTTCTATGGTTTTGAGTGTGTTCAGTTCCAGATTGTTCTGGTTGCACCATGAGGCTAGTTGTTGACCTCAGCGTTTAGGGTTATGAAAGAATGTGGACAAAACTGCTCCTTGATAAATTCTATAGTCCCAAGGCTATGTTTGCAACAATGTGCTAAGTTAACTCCCACCAAAGCAAACACCCCTTCAACGTTTCAAAGGCAAAACCTCTGTCCCTTGTGTCCATTGACAGAAGCAAGGGACTCTCTTCAAACAAGAGAGGGCAAGGCAATGTCACCATAGTGGTAACTCCCTATTGTGATAAAGTGTTCCAAAAATGAACACAATTAGGTGTAGTTAAAGGTGGGTTTATATTAGTCAGACAATGGTTGCTGGTCATAAAGTGAGATAGCTATTGACTGAAAGACTTAGGCTGTGTTTATACACTTAGACTGATTAAACTCAAGTACAAGGGAATTTATGGGGGAGGGGGAGGATTTGGAGATGGAGTTCTAATTTAACTTGTCAAGGAAAAAAAAAAACAGTTGTCCAAGCTTCTACTTTTCCACATGGTGTTAATGTCCTTTGAATAAGTTCTCTACAACAGGGGTCTCCAACCTTGGCAACTTTAAGCCTGGAGGACTTCAACTTCCAGAATTCCCCAGCCAGCGTTGCCAAGGTTGGAGACCCCTGCTCTACAAGACTAATGGGGGGGGGGAGTGAAAAAGGAACACCCGTGGTTTCATAAAAGGAGATTGCATACCTTCAGATTGTGTGTGTGTGTGAATGAGTGAGTGAGAGAGAGGTATAGTCACGAGCAAGTAAGCAGCTCAAGTGATCTGCTCACCTTGGTCTGGTGATTCAGGAAAATTCTGATCGGGTAGTGATAACTTCATTGTAAAGGGACCTGCTGGAAGATAGACTAAGCCACAGCCTGATCATGTGCCCTGAATTGCGTTATCCACCTGTAATCCAATCAAAGTCATCAAGGAAGAAAAAAGAATGGAAATTTTATCACAATGGTGTTAAACTTGCAAAACTATATTTTTCCATTTTGTTTTAGTGGCTTAGATAGATTGGATGCATTTGTGGAAAGAGTATTCTCAACACTATAATAAAAATCTGAATGAAAGCGAGATTTTTTTTTAAAAAAAAAAGACTTCAGAAAGTCTGCCTTCAAATTCCCTGTAATTGAAGCTAATGTAAGGATCTATTAATTCAAACCAGGAGATTAATTTATGGGTCGTGATTAAATGCCTTAGACCCTATTTGTACTCATGACTTGTTAGGTTATTTATTAGATATATATGCTCCACCCCATCTTGCAGTTAGAGGTGGGAACTTGCCTAAACTTCCATGTGTTCTCTGTGATTTAACTGTGATTAGAGATTGTTTTTGATGATGAATAGTAGGAGAAAAAAAAATCAAAGTTAAATTTCCTTTGAAGGTGAAAATGGTTAGCAGGAAAAGCTACGAAATGGGGCTGTTCCAGCCGTAGCATCCCTATTCTCCTCATTTTTCAACCTCCTCCTTAGAGGAGGTAAAACAGACATTGCAGGCAGAAGAGACTCAACCTACCTCTGTGAGCATGCCTTCAAACTTCAGTTGATCTAATAGTTTCGTCTCTTTAGATTTTACATCCTCAAAAGCAATTCATTGCATTGATTAGCAAAGTTGGGATATGCCCAACAATATCGGCCATTTGCAAACACTTGCTGGACATTTTTCCATGGGGAACATCCAGGAATAAGTCATAACTTTAGTTCCCAGCTGTGCATGGATCAGTATAATGTGCCAGTGCATCAATGTTTCTTTAAGAGCCCGGGATTTATATATTCAATGGCATTTGAACTTGAGAGATCCAGGTTCAAATACTACTTCAGCTGGGAAGTGGAATGTACAGTAGTAGCTAGGAGACTGGACCGAGACATGAAACACTCAAAACCACAACCACATTTCCGTAGCAAATTCACTAGGTAGCTTTGGATCAATCAAATGCTCTTCTGTGCCTTCCCTTTTAATAAAATATGTTAGAAAAGTTACTGTGAACTCCAGAGTCAATCATTGTCTCTCACCTAACAAGATTCTTGAGGAGAAATATTGGAGCAGTGAATATTATGCACTGCCAGTTTGAGCTTTTGCAGGAAAAGTGAGATATAAATGAAGGAAACAAGCAAATAAATCACCTTGTACTTTCTCAGACTAACTTACCTCAAAGGCAGTTGTAATGAAAACATTGCCTCTTGTCTCTAAGAGAAAATAAACCTGTGGAACTAATACTATCCTTGGTATTACTTTTAGTCACTGGGTAGAAGGTTTATAATGAATTTGCAATATTTATCTTATTTTACGTAAGGAATGATTTATAGCAGTTTCCCAATCTCAGCAAGTTTAAGAGGCGCTCAGTATACTGTTACAGCCAGCATGTTGGGGGGAATTCTGGGAGTTGAAGTCCACACATCTTAAAGTCATTGAGATTGAAAGATGCTGGTTTATATTGTTTTGATTTAGTGAAATTAAAAAAAAAAATCTTACATAGGTCTTCACAGAAAATAAAATCATCTGCAGCCTAATTAAGGATAGAAATTTTCATTTTCATTGGTCATGAAAAATATACAGATGGGGTAGAGTTGAGTCAAATTTTACCAAAAGTTCCCCACCCCCCAACATTGCAAGTCAAAATGTCTCACTCTAAGTTGCTTTGTGAAGACTTCTAGAAATGCGTCCCGATATGAAATGTATGTTGAAACTGCTGCAAGGCAAAAGAGGAAATGCACAAAAAGGGCACATTTTAATCATAAAGGAAATCAGGCAGCATAATTGCCCACTCCTGTTACTGTACTAAATGTTTCCAAAACACTTTCAAAACAGAACAGTTGGGGGGGGGGGGACCCTTAAGTGCTAGCATGCTACCAAGACTCACAATCATATACCATCCATGGCTTGGCTGACTTCAGATCCATGAGTGTTACTGAATGCATACATAAAACAGGATTTTCACATTTACAAATATACCAGCCAAAACATTTACCATAGATAAGACTTACTCATGAGGAATATGCCTACGTACGTGCATGCAGTGGCTGAAGAAGGTTTTTGTTGACAGGGGTGTCACAATGGCTTTTAATTATGGCCTGTAGGATTATTTGAGCTCAGCTGTGATCTTTGATTATGGGAATTTTAAAGGAATGTTTGAGAGAATCCTCCTTCTCAGGCAAACTTTGTGGAAATGTTTACTCAAAAGTAGTTCTGCTGAAGCCAGATTTCACACAGCTAGGTAATTTAGCTAATTTATGTACATATTTCAGACCTAAAACAGGCTTTGAGAACTTTCTAAAGCAAGGATGTCCAATCTTGGCAACCTGTGGACTTCAACTCTCAGAACTCCCCAGCATAGCTGAAATCAACAAATTTTAAAATTGCAGAGTTGCACGCCCCTATTCTAAAGTAATCTTTAGCTTGGCGCACATTTTAGTATTACTACTTCCAGAGTTCCTAGCCATTCGTCTTAAAAACATTTACTATAATAATTTTCACTGTTGACTAGCTCTTAAAAGTATGAAAATAAGGCAGATTCTGATTGTTAAAAAACCTCCTCACTTAAATCTGTGGTCCCATATCCTGCATTTTGACTGAGATCATTTCAGGTCTAGAAAGAATGAGATCATTCCCACCTTCCTCTTCTCAAATTCTTTTAATCTCTTTTTAGAGGGATTGGATTTAGTCCCCTAATCAGTATTGCTCTGAAACCCTTCCAGTATATCTCTGAATACAGCTACAGGACGGTGGAATTCATGGGTCTCAGTCGCCTCCCAGAATTAAACAGTAGCAGAATTCATTTTAAAACAATTACTGACGTTTTAGAAATAAGATAAATTTACAGATTAAAGATCTTCAAAAGGTCAATGTGTAAGTAACATCAAAGTCAAATGAGATAGAAGACTCAGCAGACTCCTATCTCATTTGACTTTGCTCATTGATAATTGCTCTAAGATGCTTTGTCAAATTCCTAATGCATTTTCCGTAAATTCATTTGGAAGGGAAGGACTGGGGGAAGAAAGAGAATCAAGAGGAGCTAGAAAACAGCTTCCTCACCCAGGCCCTCTGCCCAGAACCTCCAGGCCTCATTGGCAAGTTCCCTGACCTAATCAGCAGTGAGATAGTCACCTGTATTATTTAACTTTTTACCTGTAGGTTCTGTGAACTTTGTAAAGAAACCTTATATTTCAACAGAGCTAATTTAAAGACCTGTCGGTATCTAGCCTAACACTTACAGCGGTTATTAAGGCATAGGTTCAAATTACTGGAAAGGATTTAGTGAAGAATCTTTAGAATGTTTATGTAAAAATAAAAAGTTGTTGGAGCAATTGCACTCTCTCAACTGAAGATAGAAGAGTTTAAATCAAAACATAGATCTAAAGCCAGAACTCTTTCTGTTGGGTATTTCAAGGGATAAATATAATAAAGGAACAATATGCCTAATGTTGCATATATTAATGGCAGCGAGACTGGTCTTCGCGCAAAACTGGAAAAATAAGAAAACCCATCTGAAGAAGACACAATAAATAAGAACCTGACTTGTGCAGAAATGGACAGGCTGACTCTGGAACTCAAAAACAAGGGTGAAACGGAATATCATGAAATCTGGAATAAAATGTATCAATGGTTGGAGAGGAGGAGAAATGTCAGGATAGAGAAATATGGATAAATTGAAAGTTGGAGAATTATTATGTTTGTATTAGAGATAGGTAGGAATTGTATTGGTATTTAATGTAATTTCCACAAACGAAGAGATTTACGTAGCTGAATTTTGATAGATTGTACAAAGGTATATATGGAATATGAATTGTAGTTGTTACAAGGAAAATGTGATGGAAATGTTGGAACCAGAAAAGTTGCTCTATGTCTAATGTTTTTAATTGTATATTTAATAAAAAACTTTTTTAAAAAAGAGTACGGCATATCTTCAAATAAAATTCCTAGCTAATAGCAAGTGCACCCTTCCTCTACAGTTGTCAATTTTAACTTTAATTTCGTTTGCTTAACTTTATACGGATCCAAGATTAAAGAAATTAATCAGTCAATTCTCAACCCTCTTTGTGTTATAATAGGTAGTACAGATGCTGATCTTAGGAGCACCTGAATTATGAAATAAATCTGTCTTCATAAAATTCTGAATCATAAAAAGAGTGGTGAATATGTATATCCCCTCTTATGTAAAGCTAAAATCAATATATATATATATATATATATATATATATATATATATATATATATATATATATATATATATATATATATATAATAATATTTGATTAAAAAGCTAGAAAAATGCTGCCTACAGAAAGCCTCTCATTAAGATGTGTGTTAGATTGATTTCTTTCAATGAGACACTAGGTAAATAATACATAGATGTACACGTGAAAATATATTTAAAGAAAAAATGCAATATTTGAATCAGACTCAGTATTGCTGCCCCCTCAATATTTATAAAAATGAAGGTAATTATTAGAAAATACTATAGAAATGCTTTAAAAAGGGAGACAAGATGGTTTTATTTGTAATTTTTTTCAGTCAATGGAACAAAATCACGGTTAACTTGAGGCTATTAAAATGAGACCACAAATGCTCCTTTTTGCTTACATAATGTCTCTTCCTTATTAATCTCTGTAGACTTTACTAGTTTTCAAATTCAAATCTTGATTTGTGAAAGCAAAGGCAAACCATAGATTTAAAACCATCGCTAACTCTGTATTTAGCAAAATACAACATGAAGTACAATGTGGGTTGCTATAGCAAAATAAAAGAACAAATTGCGGCATCTTCAAAATTGCAAGGTTTATTATAGTTTACTATGATCTTAATATAGGTAGATTACTCATTACTTTTAAAATAATACATGTTTTGGTGGTAACTTTTCTGAAATTGTAGTTAGCCGCTTACCATGTTATAGTTTTGTTCATTTAATATTCTGTTTTTCAAACAGGTAAGCAAGAAAGAAGAGGCACATGATATTATTTCTTTGCCTCAGTACAAGTTGAAATCTATTTCATGTCAAGCACAAGCTGATCTAATTAAGTAATCTAATTAAATATACATAACTTCTCTTATTTCATCTTAAGGCTGCATTTTTTTTTTTTTTTTTGGTTAACCTACAGCTACACAACTTAATGCAGGTGACGGTACTTTGTCAATGTGGGCAGATTTTTTTCTAAACTATACAGGGTCAGATCAGGTCAGTTTTGAATGGGAAACTACCAGAAAATCCCAGACCTGTAAGCTATTTTTTTTTTCAAGTTGGAAAAAAAAACAGTCCAGAAGGAGATCGTAGCAATCACTTCTATCTTGTTGAAATTATATGGATATATAATTTGCGACCATCTTTAGCTTCAACAAAGTTCTGGAAGAATTAGGGTTGGATTCTGTATAGCTCTTTTTAATTAAGCGTGGTGTGAGTATCTTACTGTGGCTTAAACTATGGTTAACAAAAACATAGCTTAGTGTGATGTATAAAGGCGAGCAATATTTTGCTGGTTTAGAGAGTCTTCAGTTTAAACTCTAGATCACAGGTGTCAAACTCGCCGCGTCATGTTGCCATCACGTGACGTATCGCAACATTTCTGCCTTTCGTGGAGCTGGGGTGGGCGTGGCCTGTGCATGATGCATCCAGCCCGCCAATTAGACACCCCTGCCTAGGTCATATAAACTCATGCTGGTTTGGGGAATTCTGGGAATTGAAGTCCACATATCTTCAAGTTGCTAAGGTTGAGAAACACTGTTCTAGGTGCCAGTGATGCCTGCAGTTAAGATGGTTGCTGCAACCATTTAATCCACGCCCCCTTTTTTTTGCATGCAACACACATAAACTATTAGTCTTCAGTTACACAATCACAACCATAATGTAGACTTTTTAAAATCCTCCCTGGGGATGCCCCTGTTGCTTACCCTTGTAGAAACTGCATCCAATAGAAAAATAGTATTCCAAAGCGAAAGGTAGTCAGCTTTTTTATTATTTTTATTTTATTTTTTATTTATTTTTATATGCCGCCCTTCTCCGGAGACTCAGGGCAGCTTACAATGCGTTAAGCAATAGCCTTCATACTTTTGTATATTTTATACAAAGTCAGCTTATTGCCCCCACAAACCGGGTCCTCATTTTACCCACCTTAGAAAGGATGGAAGGCTGAGTCGACCTTGAGCTTGGTGAGAATTGAATTCGCAGTAATTGCAGGCAGCTGGATGTTAAATACTGCCTTAGTAGGAGGCATTAGCCTCCTACGCCACTCAGGACCCTATTTTCTTACTTGCAGGCAAGGGAGAGAGAGGAAAATGAGCAAAAGATGACACAGGAATTCATGAAAGGATATGATTCTGTCCAGTACTTGCAGTTCTAACTGGTGCATCTATCTAAGCATCATCTTCTGTTAAGAGTATTGCCTATGGCTAAATTTAGTCTTCACATCCTTTCAAAAGGACGGGGAAAACATACATTCCAGTTCCAATTGCTGCTTTTTCTTCAGCTCAGGGCTATTCCAAAATATTTTTTATGACAGAGGAAAATAGTGTTGCCCAAGATGCTGTCAAACTTGAGTTTGCAAAAATAGCTATTGGTTTTGGCCCATGAGAGAGGGGGAAAAAGTCACAAGGCCCACTCTACACTTCGAGCAGGCAAACTGCAAGTTTATTAAACGCAACACGTTGTTGCTCTTTCCAATCTCCAAACTCACCTGCCCAACACAGCTGCTTCTTAATGAATAATAGAAAGACCTAAGACCTATCATGGCCAATTCTTGCCTACTTTTACTACTTGCAAAAATGATCCTCAGCTTAGACTTCAGCTTGTCAGAAACCGTACTAAGCCACAGGACTTATTATGTGCTAGTGTTGTGTATTCACCAACATAAAGTTGCATTTCTTTTTAACCCTATTTTAACCCTTTTTAAAAAGCCTGCAAGCTCTTTAAGTCTTCTCCTCCAGCTTCCACCATGACACTACATATCTCTAGTTCCCTGGGTCTTTCCCCCAGTAACAGTTTCCTGTCTACTGCAAGGCAAATAGCACTTTTCAACTCTTGTGATGGGACAGAACCCATCACAAGTAGTTTGGCTGCAGTTTTACCTGCTGTCTTAAGAATTAGGAGTTACAAATTGGAAGGCAGAAATGACTTTTTTAGAGAAAAAGTGAGTGCAGATTACTTATCTTTTCACCAAGATTTATTATGCTCTGCCGCCTCAGTTATTGAAGGGGAAACTTTCTCAAAGACCTTTCTGGCTTTTTCATTCACCAACCTCTCTTCTTGTCCTGCTGCCTAAAGTACATCATGGCCTTCCTTTACTGAAGATCTTGGCAGCCCAAAATGGCACCTGCTGAAAGTTCTTGAATTACTTTCAGTTCCAAAACAGCTGCTGATTTTTTTCCTTTTCTCTTCCAATATTGGAGAGCAGTCAGATGTTTCATAATATATGCTTTAAGCTCCTGGGAACTTTTATTTCCCCTCTTGCTGTGGAATAACCTTTGTTCCACAAGGATAGGCCACCCAGTGCAATCCAGATGTTTAGGACTATAATTCTCACTTCCTTGCAAATGGCCATACTTGTGGGGATGAAGGCAAATAACCAAAATATAATTACTAACCAGGAAGATTTACCAAGCAAGACTTATCCCTTCCACTGAGGTAAAAGAGCATGAGTTAGAAACTAGGTCTCAATAGTGGTTCCCACATTGTGGAAAATGTGTCTTCGGAGGCACACTTAAGTTTCCATCCCTTCCATGCATTCTGAAAGACCCATAAATCCATTTTAGTTCTGTAACCTCACCATCACAGAAACAGAAGAGTATTTTAAAGGTGTAGAAGGCCATCTAGCTGTAGTAATGTAGTAGTGTTGAATGTTATAATTATGAGGTCATGTTACATTAGGTTTTCCTTCCTGTGTACTGCCTAAGGTTCTTTTTGGATTGAGGTACTATTACAAATACTATAAACAAAAGACAAAATTGTGAGATTATTTTCTGGGACCTTCCTTTAATTCTCTTTTAACTCCTCAGGATGCTTCTGTCAAACTCAAGGTGGATTTATTTTCAGTGCAGGGAGTTTAGCACTCTTATCTGGCAGCTCAAGAGAGGGTTGACTTGTCAGGTACTACAGTCTTTCTCAATCTGGTAATGGGTATCAGGGATCAGGGGCATCAAATCTTGGCAACTTGTGGATTTTGACTCCCAGATTGGGTGTTTAAGTCCACACGTCTTAAGAGTTGCCAAGGTTGGATACCCTTGATCTAGATGGTCTTGCTCTATTTCTGTTTCTGGCCATTTTCTTTAAAACATGATGAGTTTGGCAATCCACTATAACTGAAAAACACCAACTTACAGAAGACTGATTTTGCATAAGACAGTTATTGATTTCCAGTGGAAACTCGGAGCCATATATTTGCAGCTCTACATCCAAAGATGACACTGCCAAATTTTGGCAGTTAACCTCCAAATCATAGGCTATGGATTCAGAGGCTTATTAAATCTGGGGACTTTACATTTTTAGCTCTGAACAAGTTGTTCCCCTAAAGGTACTTGGCTCATGATGTGGAGATTCTGGACTTAGCCTTCCTACTGGAATAGGAGAGACTTTGCACAATGACATCATGTGTGCAAATTGTACCCATTTTTGCATCAGGAAGCTTTGTGGATAATATGCAAACTCTTGTCATCTCATGAGTTGCTCTATGTTTATGACTTTGGATATCATTCAGAAGGTTTACCTGAAACAGCTTGCAGCTGCCCATATAGTTTATGAGCACATTGTAATTTGCCCATGTGTCATCGTTGCTTCAGGAGCCCGAGCTTCTGATTGTGCACCTCCCCTCCTTTTCTCTGTTTACCTTTTTGGATTATAAACCCTTTTGGGATAGGAATCTGCCCACTTGCATTCCATGCCTAGTGTAACAATGCAACAGTGTCAGAAATCCTCTGTTTAACTATATGCTAGTTAAGTATTGATATGAATTAACTGTACTTATGTCCCAAAGGTGCTTTTTCAAAAGACAACTGGACTTTGGTTTGAAAAACAAAGTTCAGTTGCCTTTCAAAAAAGACCTTTTGGACAACCATGACCTGGATGACTGAAAACCTCCATAGATATTTAGTTGTACATATACTGTATATTCTTGCATTGTCAGCCTTTTCCTCAACCTCCCAGGCCTTTAAGTAAGCAATCACAGTCTGCTGCCTATCTATCAAAGTTCTGAGCCACTTCATGGGATGGATAGAACACAAGCCAACTAGCCCACCTACTGGATGACTGAAACATTTTCCACAGCTGCCTCTTCAGCATTCTGGCCCACCTACTCTTCTCTGACACAGAGGACACAATAGCCGTTAGCTGTTGTTTCTCCCAGTACTTACAGTGTTAGGAGGCCAAAAGCTGCAGTAGCCTGAACCAGTTCAAGTTTATTTGAATTCTCTCTCTCTCTCTCTCTCTGGCAGCAAAGTAATATTCTTTCCTTTTGGTATTTACTGCAGGCAAAACTCACTAAAAAAAGAGAACAGATGTCTGACAGGCAGGACTGCAGCAAAAGCAGTCCATTTGTGCAAGTGTCACAGCCAAGCCATAGGCAGCTGTCTCTTAAGAGTCAAGATTTGGATTGAATGGGAAACAAACATTAGCTAAAACCTGGAAAGTTTGCCCAATTTCAGGCAAAGTTTTAAATTTAACATAAAGCCTTTAGCACCCTTGCCAAGTGCTGAAAGCCATAAGAAAGTTTTTTTCTGAGAAAACATTTGGCCCTCAACCCATTTCTTAAGTCACCCACAAACTGTGACGTCAAAATTGGGTGGGGTATCTGTCAAATTTATGGCAATGTTTTTCCTCATTGATGTTTAAATGATATTGAAGGAGATAAGAGTACCAAGACTCTGATAAGCTTAGAACCCTTTTTAAAAAGCTGCTCAATCCATTAAGTAGTGAAAAGCTAAAAATTCCAGCCTCATTTCCGGGGATGCCATTACCTTATAATCTTGAGACCTTGATATTGCCCCAATATTTTTTAAAAAATTGCTTCAAGGCATAAAGATTGTCTACCTGGCTCCAGTCCAATCATATGAGAAGAGTAGTAGAATGACATGCGTTTGATCTTCTAAGTTCAGGAGTTCCTCACGCAGCAAGATCATTGCTTGCAGCTCAGTAGTTCCCAAGTATGAAATTTATCCCCTAACCCACTATTTTCATGTATTTATTAGATGTATATCCCCTTCAGCAGTAAAATAACATTCCCTCCTCTGGTCTTTCTCCGCAATAGCTCATGACAAAGGCAAAAGAATAGCAACAGGTCCAAAGTAATCCCAACAAGTGGACTTGAATATGAGTCTTAAGTACCACATCATACTAGATTACTGAATGTCACTTTTGGCTTCTGAATTTATACTAACCTGGGTTGAATATAAACATTTGGTACAGAAACAGAAGAAAAGGAAGAAAATCAAGAAAGGATCATTAAAATATTTATCAGCATGATCCATAATATAGGATTGACTGCAGCTGTGGTTAGATGCCTTTTTTAGGACATCTGTTTTATTAAACAAATATTGTTCAACAAACACAATGCTAAGAAGACAACAACCATGATACACATAATACCATACAACTGACAACTACAGTTCTAAAGAATTGCAAGAGCGCTCTCTTCTGTCCAGATGTTAGTATTTTTTTTAATATAACAATGAAATAAGAGACATTTTCAAAAAATGGCAACTGTACCAAACATAGAAGAAAAAAACTTGGGGTATCTTAATATTTTTATTGTCATGGCATGTGATTTGGAGGAACAATGTTTATTGCAATAAATGCCATTTTTATATAAATTACATAAATAGGCCTTAACTTCATGGAGTAAATCCCGAGACAGACTTCAATTATTATTGCACTTTCTCTTCTTCCACTAATCCTCTGCATTGTGCTCTAGAATGCCCCCAGATTCAGAACACAGACAAAGGGTGGAGGAGCTGCCTATACCAATGGAATGGACACATCAATGCTCACCAAATTTCAGTCCGGCTATCTCCTTTTGCTACTTGCTTACTGGAAGATGGGAATCTAATCTCGACATCATAAATGTTCTGGTAATTTGAAGGATTGTGGCTATAAAATCAGACACACATTGAAATATGACCAATACAGCCAGTTCCAATTATGAATTATACTAAATGAGAAGCCTGGCCAGTTCTTTCTAGCAGTTATAGAATGTGCAATTAAGCAGTACAAGTTCTCATTAAAAGTTGATGAATGTACTTCTCCCAAATAACTTCAGTGAAGTTAAAACGTTATCTAGGAATGCCTCTGATGTTCTATCATTGTACAACAATATCTCCTTAGGCCTACAGCCTTCATGGATCCTCAATTTCCAAATAAACAGAGGAAAAGAGTATGAGGAAACTTCAATCTTGGGGATGATTAGATAGGTTGGTAATGGTGCTATTATTATTATTATTACTGAGGGTGGATTTGACCTTGAGAAAGTTTGAAAACTTCCATTAGAAAGGGATCTTCCACCCAACATTTGTGCATAGGGATTTTTGCAGAACTTGATGTTGTTACCTAGTTTGGATAATAAGGTGTCTGCCAAAAAAACAACCAAGCTCAGAGAGCACCAAGGACTCCCTATTTCAGCTCTGAGCTACAAACATTTTTTTATTTATTGCCCATTTCTAAACAGGGAAACAAAAGTTAGTTAATGCAAAAGAATTTCAGAACCTTTACTTTCTACAGAATTGGAAAAGACAACAGGAAGTGCAATAGGGCCAGAGTGGGTGACGTGGTGAAACAAAGAATGGCAAAGGTAGAATAATTTTAAGAGCCAGCATTTCCCAGTCACATGATGCCACATTCTTTCAGATTTGGCAGATTCCTCCAAACAATGAACTCTGTGGGTACTTGGAGAAAACACTTGTAGTTTCCAAGAGACAAAAACAAAACAAAAAAACAAAAAACAAAAAAAAACCCTAGGAAAAATAACTGAACTCTACAAAAGCCCTGCCATCCATTTTGGAAGACAATTTCCTAGTAAGCCCAGTTAAAACCAGTCATCTGGAACCATGAGTCACAAATTTGCATCCCTCTCAAACTTGTGGCATTTTCCCAATGAGAGGCTGAGAAAAGTGTTGTGTGAGTGCATTTTGTCTGCAGAAAATGATACGTCACTCCATATCATTAATGCATCCTTGGGAAGTTCAGATAAGAATTCAGTGAATTGTTCTGCTGAAGTATAGGTTTCATCCAAACGAAGTCTAATTTACGCTGATCCACTTTGCAGCTGCATAATAGAACATATAAGTGGGGCAATACTGAAGAAGATTTAGTTAAAAATGATTGCTGAATTCAACCCCATTATATGCCAGCATCACTTCACAGTAAACAGAAGAGATAGGGCAAAAGCTGGGAGAATGCAATTTACTATTCAGTTTATTAATCTAGTTCAAATGACAGCTTTGGAACTTCTATAACAAGGAACAAAATTTCTGTACAATTTATCAACTAAATTAATTTACTTTATTTAAAAGACAAATTTGAACTCCTAAAACTCTTGTTAAAACACTAGAAGTGCACTTAGAATACAAGGGGGGGGGGGGGAGAGGTACTTTCAAGGATTAGGATACCTTGTGTCCTGTGAATTCCGCAAGTGACTGGCAGAAACATTTCTACTTGTTCAAATATTGAAAGACAATGGCCTGGACCCAAGGAGCTCACATGCATGCAGAAGGCACTTTGGGGCATCTATATATGGTCAGTTTTCCCTTCTGGCTCCTTCAGGGGTCATTCCAAGATGGGGAGGAGCGCACAAAGGTCAGCTGTTGGAAGAGGTAACTTGAAGAAGGCCCACGATAACCCAGGCACTCTTTATTTCTTGGTCAACCTCACCAGAACAATCACTAAATGATCCAGTGGAAACTCCCAAAATCCTAGCCACCAAAGACTTATTAGTCAGTGCTGAAGCATAAATTAAACAGTTCTGTCTAGAAGGCAGCATGAGCAATTGGCAGTTAAATCAAGACATCCATGCCAGATATGCTATGTCATTACTGGCTCTAGGCCAACAACTAAATTTAAAGGAATCGTCTTCCAGAAGGTCTTTCTCACATACACATTTAAGCTTCAGATCAATACCACATGAATCCTAAGCCAACTGTGTATGAATCAATCTTTTTCTGGCCAATGTACACTCAAGGTCAGCATCACATCTACTTAGTGCAAAAAGCTGCCATTGAATGCATTTAATTATGTAACAAAAGTATCCATCATCTAGCTTAGGTCTTACACGTATTTGCCACTTATGGGCATTGTAGTTTTTCATTCAGAACATGTCTTGCTTGTGCCACCCTAAAATTAAAAATTTAAATTACTTGGGACTAATCTCCAAACACTGTAATACATTCAAAAGCAATCACCATATCCCAGCAAAATCTTGTTAAGTCACTTCACCACAGCAATCTTATTCCATTTATTAGTACTCTCAGTAAACATGATGGAGTAGAAATCCACCTGCAACTTCTCCTCTGTAGACAGTGAAGCAATATGTACACACATTTTGTCTTAAGATCGGGGCTCCCAGGTACATATAGTCAGTCTAACTCCATTGTAAAGATACAGATCTTTACAAATACTTTCACTTCCTACTGAAAACATACATACCAGGGCTAGTTGGTATTATCCCTATTTGCCAGATTTAGCCTCAATCAACACTTGAGCAAAATAAAATCAATCATCAAATTCAAGACCGTGTGTGAGAATCAGAACTGGAATTAACCTGTATGACAAGGATTCATAGCAGCCTCTGAATTCAGGATGTGGCAATTTGTATGGCATGATTTGTTAAGTAAATGAAATATCCATGGTCTGCATGGAAGCCTCACTTATGAATGAACAAATTTCTGCATTAGACAGAAGCAGAGTTTTCACAAAGCGTAAGAGGCTTTAATATTTGTTATACCTAAAGAACCAGATGTTAAAGTCTGCACTATTGTTGCTATCAGATTGTTCTGAATTGTAGGCATAGAGGTAGAAATATATAAAGATGTAGTCAGCTTTAGGAAGCTGGAAATGAAAGATGAACCTTGAATTATTCATCATTCAGGAACCATACAATGATCTCTTCATAGTCTCTATCTCAACTCTGCATAAATGTTCAGAGTTGAAATATGTATTAAGATAAACACCATCCTTAACTATTGTACACTCAGGGAAAAAAACCAATGGCTTACTATATAAGAATTTCCAACCAGGTCGTTATATATTGCTGAAGGCTGATACCAAATCCAGCTTTGCAAAAGTAGGTATCAGATTCCTAATTTATTAGAAATGAAATTCTGTATCTGGACTGATAGCTGACTCTAATAACCAGAGTTTCTAAGTATTTAGGAAACCTGGGCTTCTAACTGATGATCCATGTCAAACAATATAACACTAATTAAAATAAAGGTGCTAATACATTAGAAATATTTGTAGTCTCCTGACTGCAAGCATTCAGATCTGAAACAGATATAAGAAAAAATATATCCAGAAATGAGTAAAAAACCCGGACCTTGGAGAAGATGAACTTCAACAGAAAGTCCATTAGAAAAAAACAAAATTAGAAATATGAAGACAGGAATAAGAACCATTGGAGAACCTTCAGTTTAAGTTTATGTGTGCCAAAGTATCTTGGAGGAAGTCATGTCTGTGGTCTTTTCTCACCAATGAAAGCCAAGTATTAAGAATACTTCTTGCTTTTTTCATTGATCCCTCAAGGAGCGCAATAGGACTTGGGCCATCATATCATCTTCATCAGCATCATAATCCTAAAAATAGAAGACATAAATATGTATCCGCGAGTGGACCAATTCTGCCTAATCCAGGGACCGATCACAGCTGCTTGGCTGGAGTAGCATGAAAGACAAACAAAAGAACAGGTGCTTTACCTGAGCTTCTGTCATCAATTTATTATCTAAATAAAAGTTTAGAAAGGCTCAGAGCCTAGCTCCCTAGCTGCTTTTTATATTGAATGAATTATGACAAGCCATATTTTTAAAAAGCAGCGTGTTTTCAAATTGGTAGGACAAGACTAATCAGAAATTATAAAAAATATTTTGCTGCTCTAGGTTTTTGTACAATAGACTAAAAACCCAATTATAACTTACCACAAACGTATCATATGAAAACTGATGGCGTCGCTGAAGATGTTCCATGAAGTTAGCACTTCTGTAGTGTGGATCTCCCCAGGGCATTGACGCACAGATTGGGCAAACCTGGAAAAGTTGGCAAAAAATTACCCTTCAGTTTTTGTTGTATCTCATTGCCATGCATTCTAAACTATGTCCATCAGCAAGGAGGCTACAGAAGACCCTTAGATTAAAAGAAGTTCTGCCCTTGAAAGTAATGCTAAATTCTCCCAATATTAACCCCATTTTTCCTTAGGATGTTGCATTATAAAGATTCAAAACTTGTAGAATGCTCCATTTCTTCTCCAGACTACCCATATATGAGCTGGCCACTCCAAGGGAGGGACAAATGATATTTTCAGAAAATCAACAATGATTCCTGAAATGGAGAAACAGATGTAGTCCAAAAGAAAAAGAGCTTTCTAGAGTCCTCAGAAAGTTCTATCCCTGAACTGTAAGTTTTATACATTCCTCACTCATTTTCATCAGGCACAAAGATATTATGAACTATTTTCTCTCATCTCATTGAATATTCCCAAATAAGTATTTGGGTGGCCAATTTCCTAAATGTTTCTTGAAATAAAGATCAACATATTTAGCAAATCATGTTGCTCCTTTGTCAATATATTTAGGGTTTTGAATTCATTTTACAAGAATAAAAATTTTGCTTTGAGATTATTAATCCCCTGCTTGAAAGGCTTCAAATGTTTGAATATTTCCATATGGTTTAAAAAAAACACCCTTATCATTAAAAAGACTAAAACATAACTCAAGAAAATCTTTGAGACAATAACGTAATTTCCCTAATGCCCAATTTTTCCTAGGAAGGCACGGTCTGGTTTTTGGCCTGTAAATGATATGACTGGTAATGTTATGACATTGCCAGAGAAAGGGGCCATTTTTAAAAATCTATTCTTGGATGTATGGATTTTTAAGGATGAAAATGGATGCCTTAAAAACTTACAGAGGCTGCTCACAGTAATTTTGTCACTTAACCCCACCAAATCTTAAAATGTTGGCTTGATTTGAGGGAGGATTAGAAGATTCTATGGAGTGAAATGGCTACCTTAAATCTTTACAAAGTTTAAGGCATCTGTTTCACTTCTTAGAGTTCCCCAAAGCAAAAAAGGGTGAACTTTTTAGTGCTAACCAACTTTAGGGAGCACAAATGTGATGCTTGGGGACCAAATGCAACCTGTGGATTGCTCATCTCTGAGTCAGACTATGCCATGAAAAAAGCATTAATTACCACTCGCTTTGTATCGTTGCTATGATAGCTTTTGCAGTGTTCTACCAGTCCTTCTTGGTCCAGGTTTTTTTCACTACAATAAGGGCAAGGAAATGTAAATCTATTGGGGACACTCCTGCAGGAACACAGAAAAAAAGGCCTTTATGTTTTAGGAAAAAGTACATAAAACAAAACATTCAAGAACAACTGGTGAATTCATCAAAAGTTTTTTTCATTGCTGTATAAGATTACTGTTTCTTAGTTTGATCACAGCAAAAGTTAACTTGTCTGAGAAAAGAGGACTGATGACAATTATGATAAGAAGTCTTTCACAAACAGATTTAGGCTTCTCTCACTCCCACCCCCATGTGAGCCTGATACAGAAAAAGACTTAAAGTGAGCAATGGCTATATAAAATTTCTCAAGTTGTTCACAAAAGCAATTAACTCATACTTTACATAGAATTCTGGATTACAGGTGTTAAAAATTAGAGGTTCTTTTGGAGGAACACTTTCAGTATTAAACCTAATGGTCTGGTATAAACTTACAAAGGGAAAAACAGCAAGTAGGCCATGAATTACAAGGTAGTAAATTTGGGAGGGAATTCTGGCTGTATCAGATGATTGCATATCAGAAATGCAATCATCAAACCATTTCCCATCTTTTGTTGCTATTCAAATGAAGAGTGGTTGGCAGTAAGGTTTCACGTGGGGAAAAAGAAGAAGAAACACATATCCCTTACTTACAGCAGATTTCTCTCTAGTCATTTGTTCAAGATAAATACTAGCACACAATTTAAACTTTCTAAACAGGCATGCTGTAATTCACCAAGATTACCTGGTATTCTGTAATGGTTCTTTAGTCACAGCTTTAACACCTTCCATTATGTAATTCTGATACTTCGAACAAGCAGCTGCATGACTTCGCAGCTTTGAGAGATACATCTGTACAGAAAATATAACAAAATATTCACTTTTCATCATGTTCTTTAACTTAAACCCGAAGTATAACATCAATTTATCTGATTTAAATTTTGCACTGTAACAGGATCTCAATAATAATGCAATATGTTATAAGTGAATGTCCAAAAAATTATGGTACATGTTTTAATGTTCTTCAATTTTTATTATGTCTGCTTGCTTTTAATATTTTTTTAAAATAATTCTGTGCTCAGAAAGCAGTAAATAACTCTCAAATCACATAATTCCCACTGAATTTTCCATATGTAATTTGCTTTAAAAATATTTAAACAATTTTTTATCTATCAATTTTTTCAGAGAATATTAATATTTACAAGTAAAAGCTAGATATTCATAGTATCTCAATATATTTACAAATATTCAATGCCATGTAGACTTACATTTATAAGTTTAGAAATATAGGCATATCTCTAAAATTTGTATTAGACACTGAATCAAAATTGCTGATATCATATATAGCCAAATAAGCTATGAATTCCCACAAAGTTAATAGAGTAGGGTACAGCATATTAAGCATGCCTCTGTTATTTCCTGAACTGAAATTTATTAACTGAACTTTTAATTGCAAAACTCTTTACGACGGTTGCTTCATGGAATAAGGCAATATCAAAATGTAATACTACTCATGAAAGAACATTAGCTCAAAACAGCCACAAAAGTATTAACTTCTATCAGCTGCTTTGGAGGAGAAAAAAAAAAACAAAACAGCATGTTTCTGGGCATCACAACTTGAAAAGGACTGTAACAAACTGTAACAAATGGAAATAATCTCAAAAAAGGTAAAGAATCTGAAAATCAAGTCCTACAAAGTGCAGTTAAAGAAATTGGGAAGAGCCAGCTGAGGTTATATATAACAGCAATCTGAAAATTAGCTGACATTTAGAAAAGTAATGGACAGTCTCTGTTGTCAAGAGGACAGAACCAGAATTAGACAAAAAAAAAAAAATCCAAGGAAGTTTGTTCATGCTACATATGAGGAGAAACTTCTGACTACATAAACTATTACTGGAAAAAGCTGCCATATTAAGTCTATTAATTTTCACTGAAGGTTCCTTCTGTCAGAGATGCTGTAATGGATCCTGCATTAGGTCAGGGTTTGGATGAAAGGTCTTCTAAGGTCATTTCCATGATTCTATGATTCCTTAAAATGTCACATTGACATACATTTTACATTAAGTTACTTAAAAAACATATCTAAGGGCACATTAGACTTTCTATTAACATTTCATTTCTTAAAGAAAAACAGCAAAAAGTGACATGAGGATTTGCATAGTTTTCATCATTTTCACAGTGGTGTTGGCAAGCACAACCACAACTGTCTGTTTTGGCAAGGTCTACTGATTCTTTATTGTTTATATAACTGATTGGTCTTATGATAAGCTCTGGAAATTGTTATTTCCATTACTCTAGTAGAGGCAATGGAAGAAATTAAGTCCCCTTTTGGAATTTTTTTCAAAGATTTGAATTGGCTCTTCCCCATCCCACAATCTTTTTCGAATTCTGTAACAACAACAATTGCTTATCAGGACAGAATATCACTATATTTATTTGTATCTATATTCATTCTATGTAGGTAGTAATAAATATAGCTTAATTTTTCATACTTTTTGATTGCAGCCATTGCAAGTAGCCTCTGTCATTTCAATTTGCTTTTCCAAATCCAGAGCTCTGCTGCCATTAGATAGGGTACTGCGACAAACTCCACAAACAGGCTTTTTAGGCTTAAGACATTCTTGAATGCATGGCGTGCAAAAGCTAACACAGAAAAAATATATATATGAACTTTCATTTATTAAAAATACAGGCATGTACTAATTCCCTTCTACTTCTCCCCCATAAATTAAAATATTTGGTAAGTATAGCTCAACAATGTATCAATGCATCACAATGTAATCTTAAATGAAAAAAAAAATCTTATACCAAATTACTATTTTAAGTATCCAGAAAATTTGCTTGCAGCTTCATTAATGAGAGTGGTATACTTAACTGTGCAGTGTGTGTGCACTGTAAGATAGAAATACGTTCAAAGATGAAATCTTGTTACAATAGTATTATACATAGCAAGAATTGAATCCTGTTTTTAGCAGTATTTTTAAACAAAATAGTTCAGCATAAACTTCATTAAGAATGCATATATCTAATAGGGTTTGAAGTAGAAACTTCCATGCTAGTACTGCAATAGAGGTTATCTTCTAATCTACCCAGTAACCAGGTTCAGAGACAATTACAAAGGCATAAATGTTAAAACATTGCAAATGAATAAAATTAAATAACCAGGTAAGGAAAGATAAAATAAATATATGCCACAATCCCAGTATACCTAAAACATCTTACATCAGATTATAGCTGAGAGAAGAGAATGTTACAGTTCTGAAGTACCTGAGGTTATATCATTTGGATGCAATTTAGAAATTACCAATAAAGATGAAAGTTATCTTAGAAAATGATTCTGTTGCAGAATTAGGCAAAGTTCTGAGCACAATATTAATGTATAGCTGATAATATCTGACGAAGAAACTCCACCTGCTAGGTTTTTCGGGGATGCATTGGGAGACTATGGCCTTAAAGACGCCCAATCTGGGGTAGTTCAATGGCTTGTGGACATAGACTTGCAATATCTAAGAGCTAGAGCTAATAAAACTTGCTCCCCTTTGATCTTCAGCCAATTTAACAATTACGGACTGAGGATGGCCTCATATTTTTATACCTTAACCATCCCTAAGTATAGAAGAGTCTTCTCCCTTGCTCGTTTCAATGTCTTGCCCTCAGCATTGCTGGACGGACGATTCAAGAGGCTCCCGATAAGTGAGCGGTTATGCCCCTGTGATAGAGCTGAGGTTGAAACTGTGGAGCATGTTCTTTTATACTGTCCTATGTATAATGCAGACAGGACTAAATTACTGTCTCTCTTTTCATCCAATGCTAGTAATTTGACCTTATACTGTTTAGGGGATGGCTCCTCACACATTACTTTTCAGTTTTCTAAATTTTTATAAGAGCTGTAACTATTAGAGGAGAACGATGTAATTCCTCTCAGCCAAGGCTTCTGGTAGCCAACTGTGTATGATGTTACTTTCCTCACGTTCTTTTGCAATTATATTTGTATTTTGGTCTGAGACTGCAAATAAAAGTTATTATTTGATAATATACGACATTCAAGTTGTGAAGGCCTGGAACAAGATGTAGTTTCCAACCTATCACATCCAAAATATTTATAACCATGACCATACTGTATGCACATTAACAAAAAAAGCTGCATACAGGTGGAAGATAAAACAATACTTACCTCAACTGGCAGCTGGTCATTACCAAAGGTATAAAAATAGATGCCACCTCTTTGAAAGATTCACGTCATCATCCTCTCAGGAATATACCCTGTTTCCCCCAAAATAAGACATCTCCTGATAATAAGCCCAATCGGGCTTTTTGATAGCATGGCAATAAGGCCAAGCGCTTATTTCAGGGTTCAAGAAAATATAAGACAGGGTCTTATTTTTGGGGAAACAAGGTTGAACTTACAGATAGCCCTCGACTTACAACAGTCCATTTAGTGACCAAAGTTACAACAGCACTGAAAAATATGACTTATGACCATTTTTCATAGTTACGACCTTTGCTGCATCCCCATGATCATGTGACCAAAATTCAGATGCTTGGCAACTGGTTCATATTTATGACCTTTACTGTGTCCCAGGGTCATGGGATCACTTTTGCGATCTTTTGACAAACAAAGTCAATGGGGAAATCACATTCACTTAACAACCGGGTTACTAACTTAATCAACTGCAGTGATTCATTTAACAACTGAGGCAAGAAAAGTCATAAAATAGGGCAAAACTCACTTAACAAATGTCTCACTGAACAACATAAATTGTGGGCTCAATTGTGGTCTTAAGTCGAGGACTATCTGTAACTGTCTTGTCAGTTCCTAAATGCTTAATAACCTAGTCTAAGCTCTGCCTATCAGTTCTGCCTTAATGAACAAAATATGCAAAAAGTTCTTGCTTAGATAAAATAGGATAAATCCAAAACTAGTACTACTTATTTTACTTTACTTCTTTCAAACTTATTTTATTTTACTTCTTTCAAACTTTACTTCTTTCAAACTTAGGCCATTCTAATTCCAAGACTCCATTACAAATAAGAATTATATAGCAAATTCATCATCTGTTGTTATTTCTATCTCCAAAGAATCTTTAAATAGACTCTATTTAACCAATATAATATCTTTTTTATGCTTTATCTAAATTGCATTTGGTCATACCTAAATCAAAGGGAGATATGAGAGCTCTTACTTTTCCTTTCATTTTAAATGTCTTTTCATTGGGATTTTGTCTCCCAAGAGAGATAAATTGTATTTAGCTTCCTGCAGACTTATTTGCTGTATCTTTCCTGTTCCTAATGGTGAACAATGGAAGCCTCAGCAAGATGTAAACAGAAAATGAGCATTTTGAATAAACAGGTTTTGAGAGGCATAATGAACAGATAAACCAAAACTCTTACACCCTCACGTATGATTATGAGCTAAAGTAAAAATTAGCAGAAAGAAATGCCCCACTGAAATGCGTCTCAAATTTATTCAATCGTTTTGTTCTCTAACCCATTTTTATCTCAAAAAAGTGTCAATTACAGAATTTCAGTGGAGCGACCTCAAAGACTGGACTCCTTCACTTTTAAAACTTTTGCACAGAAATTCTGGTTAAAAACAAAACATTACTGGCTGTGCTTAAAAGATTGCATGAGCAAAAAATCCCTCCTACCTAGCCACTAAGAGTCAGGCTTCCCTTCGGTTCTGCCCACAAGCTCATTTCACTTTCGTTTTATGAAAACTGTATTAATAGCTCTGCCCCCGCAACCAACCGGCTGCGATTCTTGAAAGTTCGGGTGGCTTTACAGTAATATCTAGAGAGAGATAAACGGGCTGCAATGAGTTAAAATTTTGCACAGCTGATTGTTTTATTACCCAAGTTGATAAAAAGAAAAAGTTTAAACATAAGGGGAAGGAGCAAAACCAAAACCGGGACCATCCGGTTAGAAAAACGTAGAAGATCGATTTAAAATTGCTCTGGTTTTAAGGGGCTTTTTATAATACTTCCCCCCCCCCCCGGCCTAGCTCTTCCTAGACCCGATGAACTTCCACCCACCCCAACCAACAAGCCTAAGATGCTAATATGGGGACGATGGGGACTGAGGTCCATGTATTGGGAGAATACCAGGCTGGGGGTAAAGTTTTCCCAGCCGTTTTGTTCCTCAGACAAGCGAGCTCCCCGACTCAACCTCAATTCCGACCGGCCACTCTCCGTTGCCATGGTTACCCAGTTATCTCACACGACCTCTCTTGAGGTGGCCTGGCTTCCGCCTCTTCTTCTTACTCACATATGACCGCAAGGCGCTCGCACGGGGCTCTCAAACACTTCCAGGCACACCGGGCAAGTGAAACGAGAAAGCGGGTCCACTCGCTCCCCCGTCGCTCCCTCCGGCAACCGAGCACCGGCCTCGGCCAACGCCATCTTCCAGACCGACTTCCGCGAAGCCACTCTGGCAGCCTCACAGAAGAACTACCGCGAAACTACAGACGACGACGGCGGCTTAAAAGGGCCGATCTAGTTCGGCCCCGCCCATCACGCGCGACAGCGGACAAGTGCGCAGGCGCGCGCGCAGGAGCGCGCGTTTGATGTCAAGGCGGAGGTTGGGGAGAGCGACGCGCGGGTGGTTAGAAAAATCAAGGCAGGCTAAAAGCTGGAGGGCGGGGGGAGAAAAATATCGAAGTGGGTCACGTGATATAGAGATGCGAACCTTGTAAGATAGAACGGACTGAGAGGATCTAAACCCGATTCAGTGAGCTGCTCCGTGTCATATATGTGGGTATATGCATCATTTTGTATTTATTTATTTTGCCATGTTTATGTAGTGTACATTGGAGGTGGAGATCCTTTGAGAGCTGTATGCAATGAAATTTCATTTTAATGTATGCCGATTAGTGTTCGTTCAAAATGACAAAGTTATTTTAAATTATTCTGAATTAGCAAAACTAATTAGCTCATTCAACAAACCATGATAAACTTTAGCGGGATGTGATAAGAGCAAAATTCAACCACTTAATAGTAGGAGCCTTGATTAAGCAACAGGCAAACATACAAAACAAGACCAACAACTTATCACGACTGTCTCTCTATGTGAAAGAGGTAGGTAGTGGTAGAACCCCAAGGGACCTATAGGCTACAGGTGGTAAGTCAAGCAGAGGAGACATTCAAGAGTTACAACGTGGATGATTCAAAGCAACCAAGTGGATCAGAATGGCATATACATCCTAGGCCACTAATCACAGGTATTGAGGTTGAGTCGGAGCTCACTTGTATGACGAACAAAGCAGGTGGAAAAACTTTACTCCAGCCATATATTCCCCCATTGCATTGGACCTCTTTTCCCATCTTCCACATCTAGCAGGGGCTTTGCTGGTTGGGACTGGTGGAAGTTCAGCATGTCTAGAAAGAAATATGCAGGGGACAAGGGTAAAAGCCCCTTAAAAACAGAACAATTTTTCACAGTATTAAAATGCTAAAATGGACTTACCTCTCTTTGGATGTTCTTAGAAATTATCTAAATATTCAACATTTGTCTTTGGCCTCAGGGAAAACAGCACTTAAAATATCCAAAAAGGGTTGTTGGATGTTTTCTTGATATCAACTTAAGAGATGGATAATGTGTTAATATTTTACTTATGTTGTTACTCATGTGTAGTATTTTGTGCAGATTGGTAAAATCAAGGATTAAGTTTTCTGAAACTTAACTCACAGGAAGTACTATCAGTCAATCATTATTTATTTATTTATTTATTTATATTTCTATACCGCCTTTCTCCCGTAGGACTCAAGGCGGTGTACAGTCAAGAAAAATATAGACACACAAACATCATAAAATTGCTAATTAAAATTATTACTTAGTTTGGTCAATTAAATAAAACCCAGAATTAGATAACATTTAAAAAATCATTGACATGTTCGTATGTTTAGCCCCGCCTGTTGGAACATCAGGGTCTTGAGGGCACGGCGGAAAGCACGGAGATCAGGGATATTCCGTATCTCCGGGGGCAGTTCATTCCAAAGGGTTGGAGCCCCCACAGAGAAGGCCCTCCCCCTGGGAGTCGCCAGTCGACATAATTTGACTGACGGTACCCTGAGTAGTCCCTCCCTGTGAGAACGAACAGGTCGGTGGGAGGCTATTGGTGGCAAAAGACGGTCTCGTAGGTACCCAGGTCCTAAGCCATGGAGCGCTTTAAAGGTGATAACACCTTGAATCGCACCTGGAAGACCACCGGGAGCCAGTGCAGCTCGCGTAGGAGAGGTGTTACATGGGCGTAATGAGCTGCGCCCATAATCACCCGCGCGGCTACATTCTGGACCAGTTGGAGCCTCCAGGTGCTTTTCAAGGGGAGCCCCATGTAGAGAGCATTACAGTAGTCCAGCATTACAGTAGTCCCTAGGTAACTAGGGCATGAAAGGGACGCAACTGGCAGATCAGGCGAACCTGATAAAAGGCACCCCTGGCCACGGCCGTCAAATGATCTTCTAAAGATAACCGTGAATCCAGGAGGACACCCAAGTTGCGGGCCCTCTCTGTGGGGAGCAAGATCTCATCCCCTATTGTCAGTGATGGTACTAGCTGACTATACCGGGACGCCGGAAGCCACAGCCACTCGGTCTTGGAGGGGTTGAGTCTGAGCTTGTTTCTCCCCATCCAGATCCGCACGGCCTCCAGGCAACGGGACATCACAGCAAAGGCATCATTGGGGTGGTCTGGGGTGGAGATGTATAGCTGTGTGTCATCAGCATACTGATGAACACTCACCCCAAAACCACGGATGATCTCGCTTAGCGGTTTTACATAAATGTTGAACAGAAGGGGTGAGAGGACTGACCCTTGCGGCACCCCACAAATAAGGTGCCTCGAGGTCGACCTCTGCCCCCCTGCCAACACAAACTGCGAACGGTCAGAGAGGAAGGAGGAGAACCACCGAAGCACAGTGCCCCCTATTCCTAACCCCTCCAGCCGGTGCAGTAAGATACCATGGTCGATGGTATCAAAAGCCGCTGAGAGATCTAATAGGACCAGGATAGAGGAGCAACCTCTGTCCCGAGCCCTCCAGAGATCATCCACCAATGCGAGCAATGCCGTTTCCGTGCTGTATTGTGACCTGAAGCCCGACTGGAACGGATCCAGATAGACAACTTCATCCAGGTATCGGGGTAGTTGTCGCGCCACCACACTCTCAACAACCTTCGCAACAAAGTGAAGATTGGAGACTGGACGATAATTTGATAATATAGCCGGGTCCAGGGAAGGCTTCTTGAGGAGGGGCTTCACAACCGCCTCTTTCAAGGCGGCGGGAAAGACACCCTCACTCAGAGAAGCATTTATAATCCCCTGGAGCCAGCCTCGTGTAACCTCCCGGGAGGCCAGTACCAACCAGGAGGGACACGGGTCCAATAAACATGTGGCAGCGTTAAGCTTGCCCAGAATCCTGTCCACGTCCTCAGGAGCCACAGAGTCAAACTCTTCCCAGATAACGCTCTCAAGATCTGCCCCTGTCTCCTCCCCTGGATCTACCCAATCGGAGTCCAGGCCTTCCCGAATCTGAGCGACTTTATCATGCAGGAATTGTACAAAATCCTCAGCTCGACCCTTTAAGGGATCTTCCCGTACCCCCACCTGAAGTAGGGAGCGGGTCACCCTAAACAGTGCAGCTGGGCGGTTCTCTGCAGATGCAATAAGAGCGGAGAAGTAGCTAGACTTCGCCGCTCTTATCGCCACTAGGTAGGTCTTAATATAAGATCTCACCTGTGTTCGGTCAGATTCAGATCGGCTTGTCCTCCAATTGCTCTCCAGGCATCTTTTCCGACGCTTCATCTCTCTCAGCTCCTCGGAAAACCAAGGAGCTGGACGAGATCGGCATCGGGTCAGAGGCCGCAAAGGCACAATGAGGTCCAAGGCCCCAGTAGCCGCCCTGTCCCAGGCGACCACCAGGTCCTCAGTCGAGTTGTGAGCCAGAGCCTCAGGAAATGGCCCAAGCTCCATCAGGAACCTTTCGGAGTCCATCAGGCACCTGGGACGGAACCATTTGCTCAATCCAAACTAGTAAATGTCTAAGTGTAAGAAACATCAGTATTACTCTATCAAGCTGACCTCTCACTGAATATTTCCAGTGCTCTTAAGAATCAAACAGTCCTCCTTCCACATACTCATACATTTGTCCACATGTATTTGTGTACATTTCTCTAGTGGTTTGTAAAATAATCCTTTTGACAGAACAGTTGCAAGGGTGACTGATTAAAACCATTACCAAAGACACAGGAATGTAAAAAGCATTCTATTCACCATGATTCCAGAACAGGACTGAAGAGAGGGGCATTCTAATCAGTACTGCAAAGTGAGTGCATCCCAAGAGCATTCCCTAGTAGCAGAATTGCATTTGAGAATTTCTCCCTTTCACAAATATAAGGTTACAGTACGTTAAAAATACCATATGCATACAACTATATAATTGCATTATATAGTTATGCATTACGTATTTTTCTCTTAATTTGTACAACCTTCAACTTTAATTCAGAGTGGTTTCACACAGTTAATATTGTTGGCTTGTTTCTGATTCAACACTATCCCTTATCATAAGTGCAAACTATGATATTAAAAAAACAACAAAATATGCATTGACACAAACCTGTATTTTCATGGTTGCATTCCAACATCAGATGGACGTGTATAAAACCTTGCACTGTAATATCACAATGCGCATTCTGTCATTCGTCCCCACCAGTAGCTCAAAAGCATAGCCCAGTGATCCATGAAGTGATAGAAAGTTTTCCTCATTACAATTATTTTGCAAAAAGTTGACTGGATGACTCCAGGAGATAATGTAAGCTGCTACCACAGAAATAACTTTTTCTGAAGGGCATCCGTGTTATCTTTTTTCATAGAAAAAATAGCAAGGGTCTTGCAGACCTTCACCAACTTTTTTTCCATCTTGGTACTACTATTAGATGTTGGGCTGCAATTCTCAAGACAGCTGGAGCGCCAAATTGGAGAAGACCACAGAAAGTGAGTTGGGTGTCCCAGAAAGAATCCCTTTTTAACTGGCCATTCTAGCTAGAGTTGCTTGAAAACTCAAGTTCTTATCTGCACCTCTTATAGGATGATTTAGGAAGCTCTCAGGAACGTAGGCGACAATGCATTCTTACTTGTCTTGGATAAGTTTCCATCCGTTCAGTTTGGAAAGCAGGCAAATATACAGCAGAGCGAGCACATATGGGAAAATCATACGCATGCGCCTTGCACGTGCGTCACCCCTGCCAGTACCTCCGCGAGCCCTGGGAAATTGCGCCTGCGCTCTCAGCAAATAGGCATCAGGGGCAAGACGCGAAGACGAATCCCATTTCCGGGTAGAAGGCGAGGGGGGCAGAGAGAGAGAGAGAGAGAGAGAAAAAGCAGAAGAGATTGTTCTTCCGGGTCATGAGTTGTCTTCCGGTCTGGCCAGTGTCGAACGCGGCTGCTGGTCGGTGGTTTTAGGTGGGCTGCTGTTGCTGCCGGTTCCCCGCAGTTCGCATGGTGGGAGAAGCGAAGAGTCGGTGGGCGCGAAGCGAAGAGGGAGGACGGAGGCTCAGCTAAGCAGGAGATCGGGTCCTGGGCTTTACTCGTAGACGTCGGGTAGGTTCGCCTTGAGCGTCATTGGTTTGTGGCTGCTGGTTGGTTTGGCTCCCCGCATCCCCAAGGAAGAGAATTACTCCTCCTCAGCTGCCCAGCACTGAGAGGTCCAGAGGGTGGTGGGATGTGGTGGGCTCACCTTCTGAGTTTCCTAGTCGCTCTTTTGGGTTTTACAGAGATTGCAACTAAAAAGGGAGACCGAGACCCACTAGAGATGGCGGGTGAAAAGCATTGCTTGCCATATGTAATAGCTGCAACTTCTGTGTGTGATGTAGGTGGAGGTCCTTAAATATTTATTTATTGATTGATTGATTGATTCGATTTATATGCCGCCCTTCTCCGGAGACTCAGGGTGGCTTACAATGCGTTAAGCAATAGCCTTCATACTTTTGTATATACCTGCTTAGTAGGGTTTTCGCCCCCTCCCCCCCCCGGGGTGTTCTTTTTTATACAAAGTCAGCTTATTGCCCCCACAATCCAGGTCCTCATTTTACCTACCTCGAAAGGATGGAAGGCTGAGTCAACCTTGAGCCTGGTGAGATTTGGACTTGCAGTAATTGCAGGCAGCTGGCAGCTAAGTGCTACTTAACAGCACTTTAGTCCGCTGCACCACCAAGGCTCCTGAAATATTCCTGAAATAAGGGAACCCTTTTTTCGCGTGGATTCCTAATCATAATTTCCATTGTTCGGTTTTAATTCAGTGCTTGGAGGCCGGATGAGTAAAGATCTCTCTCTCTCTCTCTCTCTCTCTCTGCAGCTAATAAACTCTTCATAACATGTTCACACTGGTGCAATAGGACTGGGTGGTTTTGTTAATATGATTTATTGGGTTAGGGATTTTCTGTCTTCACTGTGAATTGTATTGTGTTGGGTGGGGTGCACTGAGGGAGTTCAACCAATCTCATTGTACATCCGTTGTGCACTGACAAAGATTTGAAATATGAAATGCATTAAAAAGGGTCTTCCATTATTATTTTGTGCAGCATTATATTGGGGAAAAGGGTATGTTTCTTCTTGAATGAGGAATGTTTTGCTACCTTTTCAAATGTTTTGGTGTTGGTAAGAATGGCTTTACATTGCATTCATTCAGTCTACTCTTTGAACGCCCAGTGGACCATCCCAAAAAACTTTTAAGGACTTGTCCAGACAGTTATTAGGAGTCAGTATAATACTTTTTCTTTCCAAATAATAATCGGCTCTGGTTACTAGCTTTTTTGCAATCAGCCAGGATTGCTCTGCCATCTGTTGTGCTATGATTAGTGTTAGACAAGTTGTTAATTGGTTTATTTTTTTTAGAATATAGTTGGATGATGAGAAACAAATTCTAAAGTATTGTAAGAAAGCTATAGTTGCAGCAGAACAATGGTGGAATGGATTTATCACTCTTCTAAGTGTGTGTTTCTGCACTTCTCAAATGCAACTTGTTGGATCATAAAATGCTATATTAACTCTGATCTGATCCATCAGTACTCTAGCTAAAAGTAAATTCACCCTTGACTTATGTTTAACTTCTGTTGACAATGGTCATGGCCCTGTAATTTTGATGGCAACAGTTAAGAAATAGTTTTCTATAATCTCCTTTTGTGATTTTGTTTTTTCAGATTTCCACCTTAGCCTAATAATTTGGGCATTATTATAAATATGAATTGTATATTATTTCAGAATAATTACACTAAGACAAAGAGTGAAATTAAGAAGATGTTAAGAGGGGAGAAATTAAAATTGTCACTTTTAGGAAGAATTTCTGTGATAAAAATAAATGTTTTGCCTTGAATAGTGTTTCTGTTTCAGACAGTACCCATTTGAAAATGAAGGTGCTCTTGTACATTCAAGTGTGTGTGTGTGTGTGTGTGTGTAAATGTCTGTGGCAAGTTAAATACAAAGTGTTATAATATGCAAAGGAAAGAGGACAATTGTGTTTACTAGATTTGAAATTGTGTTTTGCAGCCTGGTGTTTTGTCTGGATGAAAGAATGGGTGTTGCTGAGAATAAGACTAATAAAATCTTAGAATCACATTAATAAACCTAGGCAGCACATTCTTCATGTGTTTTTCTCTCATACTCCCTCTCTTTTCCTTTGTATGCTGATATTTGTGAACAATTGACAAAGAAATACATTTTTTAAAAAAATAGAAAAAGTTATATAAGGAATTCAAAATATTGTTACTGTGGGAAGTATCATGAGTTTGCCTGTTTTCCACAGACATTTACTAAGCTTTAATTAAATGAATTTGAAATGCATTTAAAATGCTATCCTTCTAACTGGGTGAAAAATAGATAAAACTTGAGGTTAGAGAAAAGCACTTGTTTGGCAAGCAACATTTCTTAATGGGAATTAAATATTTGAAGTGGTTGCATAGTATTGAAGACAACATCAAAAATTCTCTTTTGTGGGTGTGTTTATGTTCTGGGAGGGGAAAACTTTCTAGTGTCTTTTAAATTTATTGAGTAATCCTATTGTGATCAGTTTCACATTTCTGCCCAGTGGTAGAGTCATTAGAGATGATATATCTGGATGATGATAAGTCTAGAGATTGTAGATGAAAGTTAGATTTAAAAAAAATACAAGCAATTTAAATAAAAGTGTTTATTCAGGATTTTTAATCAGGAGTAAGGTTTTAGTTCTTGGACTAATTCCTATTGAACTTTGTGGGACTTCTGATTGGGTATGATAAAATTGCCTCACCTATGATAAAAACCAGTCACGATCTAGTAATAATCAAAAATAGAACAATTCAGATTAAATAAGATTTGAACTATAGACTTTTTGAATGTTAGAAAGTCTGTCTTGATCCTTTAAAACATTATACTGCACTACTGTACTTCTCACTGTTGTTATTTCATAATGTAGTTCCCCTACCCTTCCCTTCCTTTTCACGTGGTATGGGATGCTGAGGCCCAAAAGCACTGTTTTTCTGTCATTGGGCTGACCTTCTGGAATGGTTCCGTCTTGAGAAATGCATTTGGTCCCAACTCTAGTCACCTTCCAGAATCTTCTGAAAACACCTTTTCCGGGGGATGTTTTAAGGCTCATGCAATCTGGATTGTATGCTAATTCATGTTTTACTGTATTTTTTATTTGTATTGCTATTGTTTTCACATTGCCAGTTATTGGGAGTCTGTATACAATTGCAGCAGGATATCAGTGTGATAATCTTTCAGAATCACCTGCAATTTAATTATAATCATATGACATTTGTGAGTTGTATCACAACTGTGGTCTAACCTGATACCTTTTCACTTAGCAGTGATCACACTGAAGGCAATGGGATTTGCTTCCAATAAAAGGTTGGGAAAGGATTACAATTTTTATGGGTGGTTGAATTTTTTTCTTTCTAAATGGCTTTTAAGATGTAATCGTTCTTTTTGTAGGTGCAGTCAGGTAAACTATGTTTGCAAAAGACTTAATGATTGCTATATATAAAGCTATTAGCTAGTATCTACTATCCGATAAGCATATATTTAGGTGTTTTGTTTTTTTTTAACACAGCATTGGTATTTTAAATATTGGCAGTTCTGTATTGTACCACACAACATTTTTCCATGTTAAAGAGTTCTTAGAAACCAGGATCCCAAACAATATTTCTTAAAAACAATGTACATGGGGATTTTCTAAATGAGTAGATGAAGGTGGGGAGAATCAGCATAACAGCTATAATTTTGTTACCCATCTTAGATTAGCTGCAGCTCTCTGTTTCCCAAAAGAACAAGAAAGGTTTATTGGATTGCTTAAAGATTAGGGATATGAAACACATCTTGTTCATTTTTAATAGATTTCCCCTCCAATTTTGCAACCTTCAATTCCTCTATATTTTAGAAGTATGAACATTCACCCAGTATAAACATGCACATTTATAAGGACATTTTTATGGAGAGAATTTCCTAATGTATGCGGGTTCATATGCCACTACACACTGCATCACAAAATTCATATAATTCTGACTGTGGCACACTGGTATGTTCAATTTGCATAGATAATTGGGAAGTAGAAATTTGTATGCTTGCATCAAAATGACAAATTTTGTATCCATCCCTATTGCAAATAACAATAAAGGTTTTCCCCCCCAGAGTTATGACAATTAGTAAAATACAGTTCAGAATTGACATGCTAAGGACAAACATTTTGAAACCACTAGTAGCCTTGTTGCCTTTCTGCAGTATCTTCTCATTCTATTTTCCCGGTATGAAATAAAAATCAGGTATCTTAGTGCAAACAGCAATAGTACCGGAGAACCCATGCAGTCAAGACTTAGGCCCAGATAAATATTCACCATTTGTGCTGATTCATGTGAAATACTTTATTCTTTTTTTCTGAAATGAAAGGAATCCTCAGAAAAGCTGTAGTTCTATTGGACAGGAAAAAAAAATAGTTGAAAATACTTTTTGATAAAATTTAAATGACACTATGATGTGATTTATCTTGTTTTTTTCTTTTTCTTTTTAGAATCTACTCCGCTGCTGTTTTACATTCCTGTTGATCAGTGGGCTTCAAGAGAGCCATGAATGAGATGAGGTAGCCGCCCACGAGCGTGCTTAAATCCAACTCCAGATGGATACAAAATACAAAGACGAAGTATTTAGGAAATATGTACAGTTCCATGAATCTAAATTGGATACCTCTGACAGAAAGCAGTGCCCAATTACCAATCTACAAATGGCAGCTTCAGCTTTACTCTGCTTTCCCAAGATTGATCCCTTTTATAGATTCCGGTTAATTAAGTTTTATGAAATTGCTGAAAATTCACTTCGATCCTTGAGAGCTTCAAGTCTGCATTCACTCCAGAATGCATTCAAAGTGCTAGAATCAGTCGGAATTAATCTTTTTCTTTACCCCTGGAAGAAGGAATTCAAAAATATAAAGGTAAGCCTGTACAAATATATCATATTTTGGGATCTAAGAACAGTATGCTTGTATTTCTTGGAAATGTTATGAAGAATCTTCCATAGTGCTTCATAATACAAGGCATTATGCTATCTATCCTTTTTTGCTGACTTCTTATTTTCTTTGATCTGAAGTCTAAAAAGGAAATGAAAATGCTTTAAAAATAAGGTGCAAATGAGAAATCCAGTCTTAAATATGAACATTCGTTTCTCCTGTTCCTTATTTGGCAGAAATATTTCATCAAGGATTTTAAAAAGTGGACTACAATACTTTCTCAAGGGAAGCAAAAATGTTTTTATCCCAGGTTTTCCTGGTAATGCTGACATTTACATGAAAGTAAAATTGAATGAATGGTATTCCGGTTCTTGCCATGTAAGGGAGGGATTTAAAAATTCCGATGGCCCTCTAGATCAGGGGTTCCCAACCCCTGGTCCGTGGATCAGCATTGGGCTGCAGCATGCCAGAAACTGGGCCCCGCAAACAAGTGAAGCAGGTAACACATGAAAACACGCCCCCTCCGGTCCACAGGAGAACCACTCCACAGAACCAGTCCCTGGTGCCAAAAGGTTGGGGACAGCTGTTCTACATGCTGACGGGCTTCAATTTCTAGCAATCCCAAACCACCCTTGTTAGTGATGGAGTATCACAGGTTTTTTGTCCCTACTGTAAGAAAAGAAGCCTAAAAGGCTTTTATAACACTGAAGTTGATAAACCACCCTAACTTGGGCCCAAGTCTCCAAAATCTAAGCTGATGTTATATTTCTCCTCCTAGTAATACAGGTAATTATTCTTTAGTGAATGTCTTGTTTAGCAATTGTTGTCAGTCTCAATGGTTTAAAAAGTAACTTGATGACCAATCCTTGCATTTATGACCTTTGCAGGTCTATAAGGTAACAGAAAAATGAAATGCAATTATAAGCACCATTGAAGTTTCACTTTGCGACTGATTTGCTTAGTGATCAAGTTGCCGAGGACCAATTATGGTTGCTAAATGAGGACTACCTATAAAGTTTCAACTCCTCTTGTCAAATGTTCTTTGGAGTTTCAGTGTCTGTTACAGAAAAGCTTCAAGCAACCTCTGATTCTGACCAAAAATAGTACGAGCGAAAAATTAACTGATAATTCATAACTAGAATAAAGGTTTGGCTTCAGTTGGAATCTACTACCCAATTTACCAAATACTGAAGTTGATTATCGTATTCTTGATATTGATGTATTGTGATAGAAATTAATATGGCTTAATATTAATTTGATATTAAATTTATGTTGGATGGTTTATCAATAGAATTCTTTTGGATAGTGTCTAAGAAGTCTTTATAATCTAAGACATCTCTTGAATTTTTTTTTATATATATAAGAAGTTCAAAAGTAAGTTTTGACTTCATTAATTATATGTATAAATATTTTCTCTTCCCTATTTTTAGACTTATACAGGCCCTTTTGTTTATTACGTAAAGTCTACATTATCTGATGAAGATATAAAACAGATATTAAACTTGATGGGATACGTTCAAGAACTTGGAACTATTTATAAACTCAAAGATCTGGTTGATACCTTTCAAGTCAAGATGGTATCATTTGAACTGTTTCTGGCCAAAACGGAATGTGAACAGTTGATTGAAATTCACTTGCAGGTGAAGGAAAAAGGTTATTCTGAACTTGACATTGTAAAGGAGAGAAAAAATAGCAACGATGATGTTCGTGGCTGTTCAGATGCCTTGAAACGCCGTGCTGAATGCAAAGAGAATCTAAACACTTCCATGTCACGAATGGTACTTCAGAAATCTGCCAGTGAAAGAGGCTCTAAAGATTATTTCAAACCCAAAGTTAGCAAACCTTCTAAATCAGTGGACACATATGATAATTACTTGGATAGTAAGAAGCCACCTTTGATGGCATCATTGAGTTTCCGGAAAGAGCCCATTTTGGTTGATACTGAAGATGACATAAAAGATGAAATAATCCGACCATCGCCATCCCTCTTAGCCATGTCCAGTTCTCCACATGGATGTACTGAGGAATATTTACCAATTTCATCCCACACCAATGGCATATTAAGAACAGGTATGCCATTTGGTACTTATTATTCCCCTCAAGATGATTTAGATTTATATACCGACCCTGATTCTAGAAGCGTGTTTAAAAGACAAGAGTCCTCTAAACATGATGTGTGGCTGCTGAAAAATGATGCCAATCCAAGTTACCATAAACGTACACATCTAGCCAAAGAGACCTCTTCCCTTAAGTGCCAAAATTGCGGATTGTCTTGCGGCACCTCCATTTGCCAAAAATGTGACAATGTGCTCATCTGCAGACAAGAATATCCAGCAATAAAACAAAGCAACTATTCACTCAAATCACTTTCAGGTGAAAGTACATCCGGATCTTCTGGAAGGGAGAAGCCACAATATATGTTACAGACTCAAGAGCGAGCATCTCACAGTTCGAAATCCAAAGCTTTGGGTTCTTCTCGCTGTGGTTTTTGCAACCGTTCAGGAGCTGCCAACACATGCACTTACTGTTCTAAAGTTTCCTGTGATGCTTGCCTCAATGCTTACTATTACGATCCCTGTTGTCGAAAAAGTGAGGTTCACAGATTCTTGCCAAACAATCAATTAAACTACAAATCAAACCAGCTCTCCCATCTGGTTTATAGATAATTTTTTTTTTAAAAAAAAATATTTTTTCAGAATCCTTTATTTTGGGGCAAAAGGGCTAAAAACACAAATATGCTGATAAGTATTTTAGCAAACTTTTACGAGAAGAGAAACAGATATGCCCTATTAATAGAATATACAGCATAGGTGCCAATCCCGATGATGTGGTTTTATAAATGTTTATGGTCTAGTTGATGCTGCTACTCTTTTTAGGCAACCTTTAGTTACTTTTCCATTTAGATGAGGAAGAGAAGCACTTCTTCTTCTTCTTCTTCTTTTTTTTAGAACCAGGCAACCAATTTACTTTCTTTTACTAAAAAAAAAAAATCATAGCTCTTTCACTGCTGTGTTTGCCTCTTTTATGTAACATAGCACCAGAATAATAACTAAAAGGGCAATTTAAGAATCAAGAAGAACATTTTTAGATCATTGTAAAATTGTTTGAAGTTTATACAAAACATTCACACGTATGTTTGCTCTTAGTTCATCCCCTCCACACCCATTTTTTAAAAAAACAAAAATGAAGTTTTACTTACATTTTGTGGGTTCCAGTAGAGAAATCATGGAGGTGTCTTTTTGCGGACTTTCCAAGATTCTCTCTCTCTCTCAAAAATAGAACATTAAATTTTAAACCGAGTATTTACTTTATTGTCCACATTGCCAAAATAGCCTCTTGTTTGACTGTTCTAGTATTCTAAAGATATCACTTTGTATGTGTTACATTATGCCTGGCGTGCTCTGTTTTCTAATAATCAATGATAATTCTGCACATGTATCAGATTCTTATTTTTACTGTAAATAGTTAATTTGGAAGTAGTTTATTTTAATAAATATATTCAATATGTGGTCTTTTGAATATGGGTAAGATCATGTAATTGAAGTCTCTGGGTTATTTTTTCAAATAACATTTTACTTTGTACTTTATTTGATCTGCAGCATATTATCATTGTTATACAGACTTGTTCCTAGAAATCAATTCTTTCTTTATTCCTTTCAAACCAGATGAAATTTTGATTCCTGAATCAGAAACAGTTGGATACATAACTTCATCTTTCTTTAAACTCAATATTAGAAAGAGTTGAGCACACACACGCACATTTACTTACGCTATCTCTCATTCACACTTCTGGGAGTAAGTTTACATAAACTCCACACAGCTGCACTCCACTGCAATTTGGTTGTATTAAAACAAAAATGAGTTAAATCTGTTGCCAGCCATTAAGATTTCTCTACCCTGGAGGTAGATTTAAATGCATAATTTGATCTAGTTCAAAGGTGTATCAAGATGTCACTCTTAACATTTATGTAGCCTTTTGATGCCATTGCATTGATTTCTGAATTTTGTGGAACATTATCCTTGACCTAAAACTGTACATTTTAAAAGCATGGTTGTTGATTCTAGGATTTGTAAGAATATAATCCTTTCACCTTTCATGTCATGAAACTTATACCAACGGCCAGTGGTTACATTATCAGTGTGCAGGGAGGGGTTGGTGGGAAGAAGATTTGCAAGGGTGGGCATGAATTCAAAGGGAATTCAATATTTGTACATTTGCTGACATTTTTTGGTCATTGACATCTTCAAATGATTGTTAGAGAAAGTTGCCAACAGCAAAATAGTATCAAAACAAGGATACACGCTCAAGAAAATCTGAAAAAAGATGATCAAAATGGCTTTCTACATTCAGTATTTTATTTTAATTTCCCACCAACAAGAAAGCTTAATAGAATCATTGCTTATGTGAGTTAGTAAGGTTTTCAAAATTATAGATGGGCTTTTATCAGTGTATATTAATATACCTGTAGATACAATGTGTATATAATGTCAGATTTAAAACAATTCTAGTCTTTCTAAAGAATCTGCTTGTATAGTTTATTTTGTTGTATTGAGTTTCTCTCCAACCTTTTAAAGCATCATGGCTGTTATTAGCTGGCTGCTATACTATATAGTTTTTAATTTTCTCTTGTTTGGATACCATGTTGTTATTCACATAACACTAACTACAAACTGTGATGCCACGTAATTTATACAGTGAACCTAGCAGGGATTAACTATTTTGCTTTTAATGAAACAGTCCTATGTATATACTTATCATGAAATACCTGTAGTTCAGAAAAATGTGATACTATGCTAAATATATTTTTATGTGTAACTTACTGTATGAGATTGCTGTGATTGAGATAGTAAAATATATGTTAATTTAAAAATGTAGCAGCTTGGCATCTGATTTGTTAGAACATTAGTTTCTGTAAATTCATTCTCAGAATTTGGGGAGGAGAGGAAATTTAACGTTGGCATGTTTTGTGTGAGAAATATTGTTTGCCTAGCATGTAATAGCTAAGAGCTTCCCAGTGCTTAGGCATATTTTTGCCCCAATCTTTGGAAGTTATGCCGCCTTACTACCTCAGGCACGCAGTAAAATATTGGTCACAGTGGTAGGACTAGATTTTGAACTTGGCTGATTCCAAACCCAGCTTCAACCACCTTTAAAGACTGAGGGAGGACATTTTAAAAATGGAAATGATTCATTCAACTTGATACTCCTAAAGATAGTGAAAATGCCATCAAGATCACCTAATTTAACATACATTATGAAATATCTGACTGTGATGCTGCTTCTCAGAATAGTCGGGACTAGAACTGCTGTAGTAAAGCCCATTCCAGAATGCTGTAACTTTCCTCCAAAAAGTATTGGAGCAACCAGATGGCTCACATTCTTGAGTCTGCACACAACAAGCCTAACATAAACCCACACTTTGCTTCCCCAGTTATGCACTTTCTCACCTCTTATAACCTTTCAGTCAGAAAGTTGCCAAGCACCTTCTCAAGTATTCTTGGCAATTCCCCAAACAGTTTACTCTTGCCAATTTATTTCATATTTATTTTAATTCCACCCAGCCCTTTGTCTGGTCCTTTTCATCTACTTCCAAAGAAAGTGTTTAGTTCCATTAAAATAGTTCTTAGATTTAACCTTTTTTTTTTGGTCTTTGATTACGTTCTTTGCAACTTTTTTTCTCTTATTTTGTAGTTATTTTCTGTAGTTCTGTTCTGAACAGATTACATTCTTTTTCCTTATGTGCACTTTCTATTCAATTCATTGGGAAATAATTGACTTTCCAATAATTAACCTTTTGTTTTGACAGAGGATGTATCGTATTTTTCGGAGTATAAGATGCACCTACCTTTTTTGGCGAGGAAAAGAAGAAAAAGAAATCTCCCTCTGCCTCTGCCTCTGAACAATTTTGCCTCCTTGCAGCAAACAGCCTGCTTTCCTTTCGTTTTCGTTTTCAGCATAGTTTGATTAGCACAAGGAAAAAAAATCTGCTCCAGCAATTTACCTCTTTGCAGCAAGCAGCAGAGCCCTCCGCAAAACAGCTGAGAGCAAATCAGCTGAGAGTCGGGAGGCCAATCCAATCAATTTGTGCTAATTAGGCTGTGCTGAAGCTGAAAGAAACTGTTTTTTCTTGCTGTTTGCTTGCAAGGAGGTAACTGCTGCAAGGCACAGACCAAAGGGTGGGGACCAGTGGGTGGGCGGGGCTACATTCGGTGTATAAGATGCACCTAAATTTCAGGGGGGAAAAAGGTGCGTTTTATACTCCGAAAAATATGGTATACCTTTCCATCCCCCAGTTCTATTTATTTGTCTTTTCCTTCACTTCTTTCATCTTCCATGTCCCCTCCCCCCCCATCTACATTTGACACTACTAAGACATGGTTTGTCCTACATTCAGAAAAACTCATTACCTTTGTATCCTTTCATCACAACCAATAATGCCTTTAATTATACAATATAATTAAATCATGCTTATGCCATGTATTCAAAGCACACTTTTTAAAAATACAATTGATGCCGACTAACCCTCATTCTTTGTGGGTCTCTAAATGAATCATATCAATCACAGAATCAAAATGTAAGGGTTGAAAGAGATCTTGGAAGTCATCCCATTTACTGCCTATTGTAAGAATACATCCCTACTATAGCTGCATCAGATATATCCTGTAATCTCGTTTCCATCCATCAGTTCATATCGCCTGGCAGAATAAATTTTGGTTTTTTATTTACATTCATTAACATTTCACAATTTCACTCCAAATTTGTATCCAATGCTTTCATTATCGCCATTAACTTAAAATGTAACATGCAATAAGCACAACCAATGGATTCTTTCTGTTGTAGACAGCCACCTCAATCTAGATGTCACCAATTTTTACTTTCTAATATATAATTTATCTATTTAATAATTAAATACAGTCATGAATTCTGCTCTGAGGAAACCAAGGAAACCACCTTCCTTGGTTTCCTCAAGACACATAAAATAAAGTATATTTTTGTTTCTTTCATTTCATTTGTTAATTCATGCTCTCCACTTAGATCACATTCCAAATTGTAGTCTTCAATGATGTATAGTTTTTCACTAAATGGATTCTTAACTCTGATGCCCATTGTAGCTTTGATCAGTGAAGCTTTTGTTTAACACTTTAATAAGAAAGTTATAGACTAAATTATCAGACCTAGTGTCTTGGCTCCTTCAGTATTCTCTCCTAATGTTAACTCCAGTACCAGTCAGTTTGGGTGTATTTTAATCAGAATGCTATGCTACAAACAAGCAAAACCTAGCTTTAGCCCAATCAAGTACACACTATTCCAGGGCTGTCAAACTCACGTTCTCACATTGTCATCATGTGACATATCACGACTTTCCCCCTTTGCTAAAATGGGGGTGGGGGTGGCCAGTGCATGACGCATCTGGGCCACGGGCCACGAGTTTGACATCCCTGCATTATTCCATATAAACTAGAGGCACATGATGTTTTTGTCAAAACAGTAAGTGTTGCAACTGCATAATACTTTTTTCATATTTGGCATCATTCACCCTCTGTGGATACATTTATAAACTGGGAGCTCTAATTCCCAGTCCTACGCACAATCACCCATGTCACCTCCCGGATCGACTACTGCAATGCTCTCTACATGGGGCTGCCCCTGAAGACCACTCAGAGCTTCAGCTGGTGCAAAATGCGGCCATGCGGGTAGTAATGGGAGTGTCCCGACACTCTCATGTTACACTTTTCCTGCGGGACCTGCATTGGCTACTGGTTGCCCTCTGGGTGAGATTCAACGTGCTGGTAATCACCTATAAAGCCCTACATGGCTTAGGCCCGGGGTATTTGGCTGACCATCTGCGGCCAGCGACAGCTCCACATCGCCCAGTGCGTTCTCACAGGGAGGGCCTCCTTGGGGTGCCGTCGGCCAGACAATGTTGGCTGGTGACCCCCTAGGGAGCGGGCCTTCTCTATAGGCGCACCTACCCTGTGGAATCAGCTCCCCCTGAGCTCCGGGTGGCCCCTAACCTTCGCTCTTTCCACCGTGACCTTAAAACATGGCTATTTCGCCTGACTGGTTTGGACTGAAAGGGGTTTTAAAGGGGATTTTAATAGTCTGTTTATAATCTTATTGGGTATTTTTAACATTGCTTTTGCTTGTTTTTATTGTTGTGAGCCGCCCTGAGTCCTTTCGGAGATAGGGCGGCATACAAGTTCAAATAATAAATAAATAATTCAGTAACTATTTGTCAGCCAACCTATAGACAAATCTACACTCCATTGGTTTTTTGGCATTATCTTTAGTTATAGATCATATACATTGTGCACATATTATTTTTTATTTGAAAGCCATCTGTTGCCCTCCTTGTATTTTAGGTTTCCATCCTCATCTGCTCCAAGGGCCAGATTAATAAAACCAGATTGTGCACTTTATAGGCAATTATAAGGAGTATTATATACTCCCTTACTTGTGCACCAATACATAGGATGTGTCTACCTTTTGGTTTTGGTTTTGGTTTTGTCATTGACTCAAAACAAACAGGGCACTGTGATAATTTCCACTTTAAAAGCCCACTTAATGTTGGAAGATCCATGAGATAATAATAGCTGCTTATAAAATAAGCTTGACTTGTTAGTTGCAGGAGCAATGGTGACACAAAACCCAAATTCAGGAGGGGGGAGCGGTTCTGGCAGGAATTACGGAGACCAGGTTGGGCCAAGAGGGGGGTCCCCCTTGTTGAAATGTGCCCTCCTGGTTTCCGTGCATTCCATCAACTGAGGTCGCAAGGTAGGGGCTGGGGGGTGGCGGTTGTTATAAAAGAAGGTCTCGGTCCGAGGGAGGCCACTGTTCCTCAAATTGCCGGATGTGAGTCCCTCCTGGTGAAGTGGGGTCATGGGGTTGCTGATCACGTACCTGGCTCCCTGCCACGTGGCAGCGGCCCTGCCCGAACTGCTCAACGTTACAGCCGGGGTGGTGGTGATACCCCGAGGCTTATGGTCATGGGGGATTTTAACCTGCCATCCATCGGTGAAGCGTCTGAGGCAGCGCGGGAGTTCATGGCTTCCATGACGGCTATGGACCTGACCCAGTTAGTGCATGGCCCTACTCACACAGGGGGAAACACTCTGGACTTGGTTTTTGTCTCTGGTCAATGGCTGAATGAGCTTGGTATTGGGGATATAGTGACTGAACCCTTGTCGTGGTCGGATCATTCTCTCTTTCGCTTTGACCTTCGAACCGCTACACCCCGCCACAGGGAGGTGGAACCGATGAGGTGGTTCCGCCCCAGGCGCCTGATGGACCCGGATCGGTTCCAGACAGAGCTTGGGCCATTTCCTGAGGCTCTGGCTCACGGCTCGACTGAAGACCTGGTGGCCGCCTGGGACAGGGTGGCTGCTGGAGCTTTGGATTGGGTCGTGCCTTTGCGGCCTCTGACTCAGCACCGATCTTGCTTGGCTCCTTGGTTTACCAAGGAGCTGAGGGAGATGAAGCACTGGAAAAGACGCCTGGAGAGCGGTTGGAGGGCCAGCTGGTCTGAATCTGACCGAACACTTGTAAGGTCTCATATTAAGACTTACCTAGTGGCGATAAAAGCGGCAAAATGTAACTATTTTTCTGCTCTTATTGCATCATCAGATAATCGCCCAGCCGCCCTGTTTAGGGTGACCCGCTCCCTGCTCCTTCAGGAAGCGTGGGAGGACCCCTTGGAGGGTAGAGCTGAGGATTTTGTACAGTATCTGTATGATAAAATCACTCAGATTCGGGAACACCTGGACTCTGATGGGGTAGATTCAGGGAGGAGGATGGAGGCAGGTCTTGAGAATATTATCTGGGAAGAGTTTGATTCTGTGACTCCCGAAGACGTGGACAGGATACTGAGTAGACTGAATGCTGCCACATGTTTATTGGACCCGTGTCCCTCTTGGTTGGTGCTGGCCTCTCGGGAGGTTACACGAGGCTGGCTCCAGGGGATTATAAATGCTTCTTTGAGTGAGGGTGTCTTTCCCGCCGCCTTGAAAGAGGCGGTGGTGAGACATCTCCTCAAGAAGCCTTCCCTGGACCCGGCAGTGTTGGCTAATTACCGTCCAGTCTCCAACCTTCGCTTTGTTGTGAAGGTTGTTGAGAGTGTGGTAGCACAACAGCTCCCTCAGTACCTGGATGAATCGGTTTATCTGGATCCATTCCAGTCGGGCTTCAGGCCTAGGTACAGCACGTAAACGGCATTGGTCGCATTGGTTGATGATCTCTGGAGGGTTCGGGACAGGGGTTGCTCCTCTGTCCTGGTCCTATTAGACCTCTCAGCGGCTTTTGATACCATTGACCATGGTATCATGCTGCACCGGCTGGAAGAGTTAGGGGTGGGGGGCACCGTCCTGGTCCTATTAGACCTCTCAGCGGCTTTTGATACCATCGACCATGGTATCATGCTGCACCGGCTGGAAGAGTTAGGGGTGGGGGGCACCGTCCTGCGGTGGTTCTCTTCCTTTCTCTCCAACCGGTCACAGTCTGTGTTGGCAGGGGGGCAGAGGTTGACCCCGAGGCCCCTTGTATGTGGGGTGCCACAGGGGTCCGTCCTCTCGTCCCTGTGCAGGATTGCTATGATTCCTACTCAATGGACAAGTATGTTTATTTTTAAAAATAAAAGTGTCCTTATGTCAATATGATGCATAGCCTTATATCTATTTTTTTTCATTATTATTTTTTTTATGTTAGTCCAAATTTTATTAAGCCATCTCCCATAAACGGGGATGTGAGATACAATTTCAGTTATAATTATATTAATGTTTGGAAAACGTTTCCTCCTCTTGAAATAATATATGGATAAAATAAGACTTAAGCCTGACAAATATAGCCTTATATCTATTTTAAAAGTTATCATGAATAGTTGACAAAGACAGACACTGATTGTGTTGGCTCCTTGTTGAAGAAAACTATTTGTTTGATAGTAGCATGTTTGGTCCTGGCAAATAGATGGGGAAGAAATGGAAGAAGTGACAGATTTTATTTTCCTGGGCTCCAAGATCACCGCAGATGGGGACTACAACCAAGAAATTAAAAGACGCTTATTCTTGGGGAGGAAAGCTATGGCAAATCTAGACATCCCCTTGCTAACAAAAGTGCGTATAGTCAAAGCTATGGTTTCCCAGTTGCAATGTATGGCTGTGAAAGTTGGACCATAAGAAAGGCTGAGCGCCAAAGAATGGAGGCCTTAGAACTATGGGGCTGGAGAAGACTCCTGCGAGTCCCTTGGACTGCAAGGCAATCAAACCGGTCAGTCCTAGAGGGGACGACAGAGAACAAGGTGGCTGGATGGAGTCATTGAAGCAGTAGGCATGAACTTAAATGGACTCCAGAGGACAGTAGAGAACAGGAAGGCCTGGAGGAACATTGTCCATGGGGTCGCGTTGGGTTGGACACAACTTCGCAACTAACAACAACAACAAGCATGTTTGGAGTCTTTCTCTCTATGGTTTACTAAAACCATTATTTGTACACCAGTGGGAAGAAGTTGGAAAAGAGATTTTAACTAGTCTTCTTCCATAAGAAGAGGGCATGAAAATGGGACTAGGTGTCCCTATTATACGTGAATAAACAAATGTGAATAAACAAATAAACAAATGTTATTCCAGGGAGAATATAGAATACACAAGGGAGGTGAAACAGGATCTGAGAAAATCCAATGATTTTTTTTAAACTTCAAAAACCTGGTTTGCTTTTCAGCTTGTATGATACGAAGCAGTTATGTCCTTTAAACTGAACAAAATAATCTTCCTATAGTTTTAACAAAACGTGACTTTGTACCAAAGAACAAGTACAGGTAGTCTTTGACTTCCAACCATAATTGAGCCCAAAATTTCTATTGCTAAGCAGAGTGAGTCTTGTAGAAGAAAAGGCAGGATATGCATACTTATTCAATCCTTGTCCGCTTTGTAACAAAATTAAATGCGAATTAGGTCCAAGTAAACCAAACCTAGAGACTAAATCAGGATTGTGGTTACCTTTGGAAATTGTCACTGTCAAATGAAATTAGGATGTTTAAGAGCACACAACTGAATAGCTTCCAAAATAAGTTTCCTACCTGTGAGCCTGAAGTGAATCCTTTCGAGTCATGTTACATTACAGGCTTTGTAGTGGCTAGATTCCAGAGTCTATCAAATGGATCAATATTTACTGCAGAAGAATAAACAGCATTTCTACAGCTAATCATATCCCAACCTGTGTTCTGTCCACTTATGCTCCCAGCAGGCAACTTTATTTTATAATTTGGGTTTTATTGTGGCTGAATTCCCACTAAATGATCACATTTTAGCCTAGCGTGGCATAGTTTATGGTTTCCCAACCAAGAAAATTAAGTTAATTGAGGAAACCCTGATGTACAACACAGTATGGATACTGCCTGGGAGCTGAACATTCTCTGAAACAGTGGCTGCTCAGCTTCCAAATAAGTATACTCCCCCTTTTCCAAAAGGAGCAATGATCCTCCCACATAATATTGAGTGCTTTTCCTCCTCTGAATTACTAATATTGTTACACTGGCTTGCTTCCAGGTGAATTCTTCCATTCTGTTTGTTTTCAAGCAGATTTGGATGGAATTTTTCTTCCTATAAGCACACATATCAGCCAAAACTCTCAATAGACCATTAATAATTTGCTCTTAACAGCCTCTTACATACACTACTCATCTTCTGCAAAGTTGCTTCTTGCGTTAGCATCCTCGGCCTGCCATAATCATAATCATCACTATAATAGCTATAATGATATGGAGTGCTTCCTATATTGTTCAGATGAGTTTTAGAGATGCTTTTCTAGGAAGTGTTTGGCTGGATGACTTGATTACAGTAGTATGACAGAAGCTGTGATTTATTCATGTAATGCCTTAATTTGCTTATTTGGTCAAAGGCAATGGAACCAAACGATTCCATCAATGGTAGTGAAGGGGTCTTTTCTTTACTCTCATTATCCAGTTTCTAGGATTCTGCCTTTCAGGATCACCAGGTGCTAATGTAGAATGCAAACTCAAGTTCTTTATGAAAAGAAACAAGGAGCAATCAGGCAACAGGTGAGAGCTACAGCATGGTGGGAGAAGTTGAAATGTGTAGCACTCAACTGCAATAGCCTATTAGTGGCTAGAAAGTAATAACAATCGCTGAACCAAGGTCGTCTTACTTCGTAAGGAAGCAAAATAAGACCAATTACCCATCCTTCCAGGGACTATTTAATTTTTTTCATAGCCAAGAATCATCATCCTTTGGTTAATAATAGATTAATCAGGTTTCTTATTCTCCTGTAGATATCTTTCCCATCATGTGGTCTATGGACCTTTTAAGTTAGAGATGCCAGGGATTGAATATAGAGTTTTTGGCATGCAGACTAACTGAACTATGCCTCCACAGATGGCAAGGAGAGCAAGGAACTTGCTGTTATTGTGGCTAGGGTTCCTCCTAATTGGTATTTTCCTTGGCAATTGTAACCCAAGGAAGTTTATGACAATCCATAGGTCAGATACTGCTTTCCAAAATGTCCCACAAGTATTAATTTATTTAGAAATTTTATATAGCCACCTACTTGCTGACAGCGACTGTAAGCGGCCTATACACAATAAAAAAACAATATAGGAAAAAAAATAAAAATTAAAAATAACCAATAAAAAAAAAAATCACCTACCCATCCCCAGCAACAACACACTGTCCAATAATTTGCTTTATGGGCTCCTCCACATTCTGGGTTCCCCAGATCCACTGGCAAAACCAAGTCTTCAAGGCCTTACGAAAGAGTGTCGAAAGGGGGGCCAGCCAGCTCCTGCCCTCTGGACCGATTTGTCCCCAGAGATACAAAGGATATCAGATCTCCGGGTTTTTCGCCGTGCCCTAAAAATTTTTCTTTTCCATCAAGCAGGGCTGGCGTGAAACCCCCCGCCTTTTTAAGCCTTTTTTTAGCTTTTTAAATTGTCAAATGGGTTTTAGTTTTCAATGTTTTAAATTTTGGGCCACAGTTATATAATTCTTTTAATAATTTTAAATTTTGTATTGGTATGTGTTTTAGTTTTGGCTGTGCACCACCCTGAGTCCACTAGGAGAAGGGTGGGATATAAATTGAATAAAATAAATAAATAATAAATAAATAATTTCTGCAGGGATGATGTTCCAAAGGAAAGGAGCCACCTCAGAGAAGGCCCTTCTTCTGGGTCCCACCATATGTACCTGCTTAAGGGAAGAGACCTGCAATATTCCTTGCCTCCCCGCTCTAGTGGGTCAGGTGGGTGTGACCGGCAAGAGACGGTCCCTCAGATAACCTGGTCTTAAGCCATAAAGGATATGCATGCTACTATTACTTTTCTCTAACACTTCAATTCATGCTACTTCTATTCCGAATGTCTGAGAAAGAGGAACTGCAATGATGCTCCTTCCAACTTCTCTATGCCTCCACAGATGCTTAGGGTTGTAGGGACAAAGCTAATTGGTGCAGCTTCCATCAGGTTTCGTTAGAGGGGTGAAAAGGAGATGGCAGTTCACATCTTGAAGAGTTGCTCCATTCATATCAGGGAAGGTGTTTGTGTTAGTTTATCAAATTTGTTAAAATTTTCAAAGTTCTTAAGCCACATTATCACCATGCAACATTTCAGATCCATTTTAAGACGATCACCTGGAATTTCTTCCTTTTTGCATTTAGTTTAGTTTAGTTTAGTTTATTTATACTTATATGCCGCCCTTCTCCCGAAGGACTCGGGGCGGCTCACAAAGATAAAACAATAAAACAGTAAAATTACAACTAAAATACTCAATTAAAATCCCCAAGAATGAAAATTAAAAGCTCCCATCAGAGCAGCAAATTTGTTGGAAAAGCCATGTCTTCAGGTCACTGCGGAAAGAGCGGAGGTCGGGGGCCATCCGGAGGCCCGTGGGTAAATCATTTCAGAGGGTCCGTGCACCCACAGAGAACGCCCTCATCCTCATCAGCCGACATTGTCTAGCCATTGGCACCCGGAGGAGGGCAGTCCTATGTGAGCGCACTGGGCGGTTGGAGGCAGGGAGAAGGTGATCCTGCAAATACCCCAGGCTCATGCCATGAAGGGCTTTATAGGTAAGTACCAGCACCTTGAAGCGGATCCGAAGGACCACCGGTAACAAGTGCAGCTCATGCAGGAGAGGTGTAACACGGGAGTAACGGGATGGTATATAGGTTACAATCCTACATATATTTAACTGAGTGTAAATTACCGTATTTTTCGGGGTATAAGACGCACCGGACTATAAGACACACCTACCTTTTTTGGTGAGGAAAACAAGAAAAAGAAATCTGCTTCTCCCTCTGCCTCCCAGCAATTTTGCCTTGTTGCAGCAAACAGCCAACAGCCTGCTTTACTTTCATTTTCATTTTCAGCATAGCTTGATTAGCACAAGAAAAAAAAATCTGCTCCCAGCAATTTACCTCCTTGCAGCAAGCAGGAGATGCCCACACAGCAATAGGCAGCCTGAAACAGCTGAGTGTCGGGGACAATCAATTTGTGCTAATTAGGCTGTGCTGAAGCTGAAATGGGCTGTTTCTTCTTGCTGCAAGGAGGTAAATTGCTGGGAGGCAGAGGCCAAAGGGTGGGGGCCAGTGGGTGGGAGGGGCTATATTTGGTGTATAAGACGCACTAAAATTTTCACCCCCTTTTAGGGGGGAAAAAGGTGCATCTTATACTCCGAAAAATACGGTACATTGAGTTCATAGGGATTTAATCTGGAGTAGAAATGAAATGGATTGTGATGAAAATTAATGTTTTTTAAGACTGTACTCATGCCAAATTCAATTGTTTTATATCCTCCCCTCCAAAAAATTCTGAAATAACCATAACTAGGAGTAAGCTAATCAAAAAACAAACTAAACCATACCCTTAATTTAAATTAAATTAGAATTTTGGCAATTCAAATATTACTATGGAAAATGGACTTTATATTTCTAAAATAAACTACTGTGTCTGTCATGTAGATGAAATTAATGGAAATTCCTGTAGATGGCAGTCTAATATCAGAGAGTATTGAAATGGTTTAACAGGGAAGGTTTTTTTAAAAACAGATGTTAAAGAGTCAGCTCCAGGTGACTCTTTACATGAATGCTTGCCATTTTCACCTGTCTTTAGTAATAAGTTTGTTTTTCTTTTCCATCATGACATCTGCTGAAAATCACTCCAGAAAACTGGTTTCTTGGGCAGGGGCTGAAGCAATCTGTACAGTTGTGGGAGGTTTTCTTATACCTACTACAATGATCAACTATGATGGCTTTGCACGATTGTACTTGAAGTTACTTCTGTCTGGAAAAAGACTGAATATACTATTAATGAAGACAGCAGGTAGGAGATCAACATATTAGCTTGTCTGACTTCATTGGATCAATTCTCACCAGTTTATCTTGAAGATATAGGCAGGGTGCTTAGCAAGTTCAGATCTCTTCCTCTCTTTCTGCCTCCTAATCTTGGCTGGTTCTTACTGGGATGAATCTACTTAGAGTGCTATTCTATTACTAGTATCTCTCTCTTCTGGGGTTGTTGCCATTTTCCTTGGAACAGGTAATGGTCTTTTCCCAATTAAAAGAACTTACTTAGATTCCCCCGTTTTCAACAGCTACAAAACAGTTTCTAGGTTACTATCTTAGCCAGGGAAGATGAGCAGGTGGTGGCTGGCCAACTCTTGGAATTCCTGTATGATACTGATTACCAAGATCCCCTTTAGAACAGCTTCTGGCTGGAGTATGTCCTGGAGATGGTTTTGGTCAGCCAGATGAATGATTTCTTAGGGAACCATGACCATAGAATGTGCGCCTCTTCATGCTCATGGATTTCTCAATGACTTTTGATACCATCAATCATGTTATCCTCCTGGAACACTTGATGGAATTGTGGGTTAAAGTCACAGCTTACCTTAGTTCCAATCATATCTTGAGGACAGATTCCAGATGTTATAGGGGTACATTATAGTACCCCTATAATGTTTTGCTGTGTTCTTCAATACAGGTAGTCCTCAACTTACAACCACAATCAAGCCCAAAATTTACATTGCCAAGTGAAAAAATTGTTAAATGAGTTTTGCCCCATTTTACGACTACTCCCACCGCGTTTGTTAATGAATCCCCGCAGTTCTTAAATTAGTAACAGTTGTTAAGTGAATCTGGTTTGCCCATGGACTTTGCTTGTCAGAAGGTCGCAAAAGGGGACACATGACTCTGGGACACTGTAACCATCATAAATGGGAGTCAGTTGTCGAACATCGCTTGATGTAAATCGCAAGACTCGTCACCTCCCGGATCGACTATTGCAACGCTCTCTACATGGGGCTGCCCTTGAAAACCACTCGGAGGCTTCAGGTGGTGCAGAATGCGGCCGCGCGGGTAGTGATGGGAGTGTCACGATGCTCCCATGTTACACCCCTCCTGCGTGACCTGCATTGGTTACCGGTTGCCCACCGGGTGAGGTTCAAGGTGCTGGTGATTATCTATAAAGCCCTACATGGCTTAGGCCCGGGGTATTTGGCAGATCACCTGCAGCCAGCTACAGCTCCCCATCGCCCTGTGCGCTCACATAGAGAGGGCCTACTTGGGGTCCCGTCGGCCAAACAATGTCAGTGATGGCCCCTAGGGAGTGAGCCTTTTCTGTGGGTGCACCTACCCTCTGGAATCAGCTCCCCTTGGAGCTCTGGGTAGCCCCTGACCTTCACTTCTTCTGCCGTGACCTTAAAACATGGCTGTTTCGCCAAGCTGGCCTGGACTGAATGGGGTTTTAATGGGAATTTTAGTTTTTATTATTGCATTTTAATTGGACTTCTTGTTGTTTATTGCTGTGAGCTGCCCTGAGTCCTTCTGGAGAAAGGGCGGCATATAAGTCCGATAATAAATAAATAAATAAATAAATAAGACCATGGGGATGCTGCAATGGTCATAAGTGTGAAAAATGGTCATAAGTCACTTTTTTCAGTGACATTGTAACTTCGAACGGTCACTAAATGAACTGTTGTAAGTCAAGGACTACCTGTATCTATTTGAAGCCTCAGGAGAATCATCAGAGAAGGTGGGGCTGGATGCCACATTTACAAGGATGACCCCCACATGGATTTCTCCTTCCTGCCTTCTTCTATCTTCTTCTGCCTGGACTGGGATGAGGGGTAAGGCATAACTAGCCAAAGCTGAATACAGACAAATACTGTATAAAGGTTTGGTAGTCAGAGATAATTCTGATTGGAAGAATTGGGGTTGCATCTCTGCATCTCCTTGAAAAGCAAGATTTTCAGGCCGGGCTACTTTTGATCCCACACCATCTTGAGTGCTCAAATGAGCAAGATGAGTACTCAGGGCTGTCTTTCACCTGTGTCTGATTAATTGACTTTTTGCTCGTTCCAAAGAGGGCTGTTTTGGATTTTGTGATCTCTGCTTTGGTTATATCTCCTAAATAAATTATTGTAATGTATTCAGAAGCCAGATTTCTAATAAATATTCTCTATTCCACATTTTATTCACTGTCTGACTGGGAAAAAAACCCCGAATCTTTATTTTTTATGAAGAAACATTTCCTGTGCATCTTTTTGTGTTGCTGGTTTTATGTTGTGTATAATTGTACTTTTTTTTTTAACTTTTATGATTTTGCTGTTGTTGTGTTTTCTTTATGGTGCTGCAATTAACTGATTAATTGTTGATGTTTAGTGTTCTTTAATGTTATATTATAAGTTGCTTTGGGCTGGTGTGCCAGTAGCAGGTAGGTATAAATTCAACAATCAATACTTTGTAGAATAAAATTAAAATAAAACTTAGACCAAAGTTAAGGACAGCTCAATAATGCTTTGAAGCTGTCTAATTACCTGTCTTCTTTTTCTATTTCCCTCAAGCTTATTAAGCATAATTGTTTTTTCTGCTCCTTTGTCCACCTGCATTACACATCCGGAATATATGAGTTTCTATTTGCTGGTATTTCCTCAAGGGAGCAGTCAGTCTTTATTTGCTCCAAGACTGATTGATAGGCTCTTCTTGCAGTCATGGTACTCTTAGTAAACATCTCTAAATCCATAATTCAAAGGCATCTATCTTCTTTCTCTCACTTTTTTTCAAGTGCCCAACTTTCAAGGCTATACATTACCTCGGGAAAGACCATTCCTTTAGCTAGTCTGATCTCTGCTGTCATTGAAATATCCTTATCCTTCACAGTCCTGTCCAAATTTGTCATTGTCTTCTGCTTTAGGATTAATTTTCTCTTTACTTCTCCAACATTCTGTCCATCTTTATCTACTAACATCCTAAAGAGGTTTACTGAGTATAAGTCAAATCATTAAAACAAAAATCCAAATATGACATGAGGACACAGTGGAACTGTATGATTTTTGATGCCAGGTAACTACCGTTTTGCCATAGCAACAAACACTTTGTATCAGAGAAATAATCTGTTTTTCTTCCTCTTCTCTTTCCTTCTACCTTTCCCAGCATTTTACTGATAGACATGTGGGGACATTGCCATAGATTTGCAATGTTTCCATACACTGTTTAGCAATAAAATTATTCCCCTCTTGCTGAAAATTTTACTGCTGAAACGAAGCTTGTGGAAACCAGAAGCATAGAAGATTTTCTACAGGTTAGAGCACGCCAGTGGTGGGTTGCCCCCGGTTCAAATCGGTTCGCAAGAACTGGTAGTAAAACTGGTGGGAGGCCCCGCCCACCGCCCTGGATGTCATCATTAGTGATCTGCGCATGCGCAGAAGCTGAACATCCCATTCTGATCCCGTTGCGAAAGGGTAGTAAAGGTAAGTAGAATCTATCCCTGAAGCACGCATGTGAGTTACACCAGACAAAATACAAACCACAGTTCATTCTGGTTAGATTATGATTATGTGCAGTGGTGGATCCTTCCAGTTTAACAACCGGTTCGGTGATTGCGCGCTTCACTGTGTGCGCAGTTCAACAAAAAATCACCTTCCGCGTTTGTGCTAGGGAATTAAAACTGCTGAGGCGTGGCAATCCGCTCTACCATGCTAATCAGATGCAAAGATAAAGATAAATAAAGCACAGGGGTGGGTGGGCGGGCCCAGCTGATCGTCGGAGCCAACCGGTTCACTCCCAGCTGATCATCAGAGTTACCGGTTCGCCCGAACTGGTCCAAACCGGTAGAATCCCACCCCGATTTTGTGCCACTAAGTCAATGTTGACTCTCAGTGACTACATAGATAGATTTTCTCCATGGCTATTTGTTCCTAATCTGGTCTTTCAGGTTTTCTAATGGCGGACTCATCACCACTGTAACTGAGTCCATCCAGCTTCTGTTGGTTTTATTTCTCTTCTCTTCCATTCTACCTTTCCCAGCATTTGAGCTTTCTTCAGTGAACTATGTCTTTACATAATTTGCCCAAAGAAAGGATAATTAGAGCCTGGTCATTTGTGCTTCTATTGAGCACTCTGGGTTGATTTGCTCAATGATCCATTTCTTTATTTTCTTTGCTATCCACGGTATTCTCTGGACTCGTCTCCAACACCAAAGTTCAAAAATATCAATGCTCATCCTGTCCTGCTTGTATTTATTTAATTGTAAGTCCACAGTGGCTCAATTTGGTTTGGGATAATTGCATTATTGCAGCAGAAATAGAAAGCTAATCTGATATGATTAGTTTATATAGATAGAATATGTTCTACAACATTTTTAATTGGATTAATAGAGTAATTGTGCCTTGTGTAAATACCAAAAAAACCCAACAACCCTTACTTGACTGAGTTAGGCTGTAGTTAAGTGGTTAAAATTAACCCTAAACAGACCTAATCATGCATGGGGTTAAACTAATCGTACCCATTTGGTTGTGTCCTGGAAACACCTGTGTTTCTCTGAAAATAAGACCCTGTCTTATTTTATTTTATTTTTTTGAACTCCGAAATAAGTGCATGGCCTTATTTTTTGGGAAGTCTTATTATTTTGGGGGGCGTGGAGCAAGATGGGGCTCCTTGACATCTTATCTGATTTCCAGCTCTGTCTCCCTAACCCTAACCAGAGGAAATGGTGGGGACCAGCTGCACATGCATTTAAATATTTTCGGGTAGGGCTTATTTTCATGCATGTGCTCAAAAGCCCGATTGGGCTTATTATCAGGGGATGTCTTATTTTCAGGGAAACAGGGTATACCAGTTGTTTGTATGGTTATTGACTTTTAACCTATATTGTTTAGAAAGAAAAAAAATCTGGATAGAAAAGATGGATGAAAAATCAAGCTCTTCCATTACTGTGACTCTTATTCACAAAATTGTGGCTTCTGATCTGATTTCTGCCTTCTAGAATTATTAGTAAAGGGCTCTGACTGAATTAGAGTTTGGTTACATCAAAACCACTGTCAAAACAGGACATAAATGAGGAGAAAATGAATCTTCATTCAAATGGCAAATAAGAAATTGAAGTCTTCAAATATTATTTAAAGGACCCCCACACTAACCTGATGCTTTCTTGATGTCCTTTGCAGGATCATCAGGCTTCCTGACTCACATATTGTAATTCTCAGCCAGTATGTCCTCTGAGGATTGTGTCACTAGCTCGTGTTTTCTTTATTCTCTTAAGCCTTATTCCAAGAAGTAAACACCTTTGGCTGAAACTGCATGTCAAACAGCTCCAATGCCTCTTTATCCTTTGCAAAGCATAGCACAGAAATTTGCTAACATATATTTTCATTTTAGAAAAAAACAGAATTGTGAATGAACTAACCACTAACTTGCTTTAGAGAACAGTTTTTATTTTAGTATTTTCAAACTTTCCTGAAGCACACAACAAAAGCTTACACAAAAAGGTCAGGCCTAATCCCAAATTACTGTATTTCTGTCCTGCCCTGTCCCTTTTGACAGAGTCTCCCTTGATCCAGAATCTACATTGTTTTCCCTCAGGATTCCTGACTCACCCTTTGTTCTGTCTTCCGTACAGGTAGAACATGCTAAACTGAAATGCAGAAATGGAACATTATGGGAGCAATTATTAGGAAAAAAAACCACAATAAGAGCTTTTTTTGGATGGTTGCACCTATCTGACCTCAACTGATCTCAAAATACCTAAGCAGAATTGAATTTGTTTATTAGCAATAGCAATAGCCCTTAGACGTAACCTGTTTCCCTGAAAATAAGACATCCCTTGATAATAAGCCCAATCGGGCTTTTGTGCACATGTGCTAAAATAAGCCTCCCCCTGAAAATAAGCCCTCCCCAAAAATATTTAAATGCAAAGCTGGAAATCAGGTAAAATGGCAAGAGGAGCTGCATCTTGCTCCATGCGCCCCTGTTGTGGCCCCGCCCTCTGAGCCTGTCCCATCGGAGGAAGAAAGTTCCGAGCATGAGGAAGAGGAGTCAGCCAGGCCTCCCTCTCCAGGCCCCTCCCCTCTGGCACTGTCTCAGGTGCCGGCCGAGGGAGAGGAGATTAGCAGGGAGACAGGTGGCTCGGATGAGAGCGAAAGAGAAACATCATTATCACGCCTCCGAAGACGTGATAAACGATTGCAGCAGCTCAGGAGGCGTGCTAGGGATTAGAACTGAGTCACTGGACCACACCCCAGAGACTATATAATAGAGGGTGGTGGCCAGTGATCCTTGTGACGAACAAAAGTAAACCTTGGATAGTCACTAAAGCCTCGTCTGGAACTGCTGAGAGAAATATTATTCTGATTGGACTTTTTGTACGCTAAGTATCTTATCTTTCTGTTTTGTGGAAATAAACGCACTTGGCAGACGGTGTGTAAATTGCTGCCAAGTTGGAGATAAAGACCTGGGTGTGTGCCAAAGCATTTCCTTAACCCTCGGCTGGCTGTGTTTGTGTGTGTGTGGGGACGGGGACAGATCAGCCCCAAATTAATAAGACCTCCCTGAAAATAAGGCCAAGCGCTTATTTTGAGATTCAAAAAATATAAGACAGGGTCTTATTTTCGGGGAAACATGGTATATACCACTTCACAATGCTTTACAGCCTTCTCCAAGCATTTTACAGAGTCAGCATATTTTTCCCAACAATCTGGATCCTCATTTTACTGATTTCAGAAGAATGAAAGGCTGATTCAACCTTGAGCCTGTGAGAATTGAACTGCTGGCATCGGCAGAGATAGCCTGCAATACTGCATTCTAACCACTGCTCTACTGCGGCTCTCTTAATACTTGTGTTCAGAATGTTCCACAAGGAGCCAGTGACAAGCTACTTCTCAGCATATCCAGTAGCCTTATGGGAGTCCAGTCTGTGCCAAATAAGACTTTCCTATGTATTGCCTTCCCCATCATGTTATGCATTCTCTTTCACTCCCTGTTTTCAAGGGACAAGAATTATAATGATTTTGTAATCAAACCAGCGGTGAAATCTGGCTGGATCTATCCGGCTCGTGTGAACTGGTAGCGCTGGTGGTGGGAGGTTCCGCCCACAGGCTGGGACGTCATTACGTCCCATTTTTGACCCTCTGTGCATGCACAGAAGAGGCACATGCAAGCGCTCACACTCCTGAACCGGTAGCAAAGGTATGTGCATTTCACCACTGAATTAAACATTAAAAAAAAATAATCCAGATTTCTCAGGAATCCAAAGGAGACAGGGACTACTGCAGCAGAATTCAACTTTTATAATCTAAGGTCTTCTGATTTTCCTTTGGATTAATTCACTTACTATTGCAGTGTACAGCATGGCTGCAACTTATCTGACGAATGTACAGATTGCTTAGTGACTCTTCAAGTTATGATGGATCCCCCCAAACGAGAACCCAGTTTTGAAGTACTAGTGTCCCGATGTTCATGTGACTGCATTTTGGCCACCAGCTCACATTTACAGTCATTTGTAGCAACCGCACTGTCAAATGACCATGAATTACGACGTTTTTGCTACAGTAGAAACTGGTGTTTACTTCCAGTTTCTGGCAAAAACTGGCCCACAATGAACACTGGGCTCGCTTGGCAGCTATGGCAGTGTTTTCTCAACCTTGATTGCTTTGAGCTGTGTGGACTTCAACTCCCAGAATTCCTCTACCTGTAGGCAAGTATGGCTGGCTGGGGAATTCTGGGAGTTGAAGTCCACACAGTTTAAAGCGGCCAAGAGTGAGAAACAACCTTAAAAACCATCACAAAAAAAGGTTATAAAAACAGGCCTGGGAACATGGTATACCCTGTTTTATGACCATTACGACTTACAACTGTAATCACCAGGCTAAACTGAGAATTACCAGTAGACAAGGGGGAGAGATTATCTTCTGTGACAAGCAACCATTTTTAGGAGTTTGAAGGTGATGTGACACCCTTAGATATGGATTATTTTCTTTGATCTTTTTAAAAATATCAGGTGCTAGGTTTCCTCTTCTTTTGGAATCACTGCGAGCACGTACAAATTTCACGAGGGCTAGAGCAGACATCAAGACTGAAGAAATGCGTGTATTTATCACATCCCTTTCAAAATTCTGAAATACTGTGGCCTTTCTCCATTGAACAAAATGTTTTTTATGCCCTGCTGTGTAACAGCTGTTGTGCATAAAGGTGCTTCTAATCACATTGCTTGCAACTGTAGGAGGCAAAAAAAAAAATCCAAATTATTCTTTGTCTCAAATTATAAGGTATCTGGGCTTCATCAAGTTGCTTTACAAGTCAAAAATCAACACACTGAAATACCTTGGGAGGGGGGTGGGGAGTTACTGGAAGCCAGTTTGGATATTAAAACTGAAGAACTCAACTAAGCGATTTTTGCGATTGGTGAGTAGATTGCTTTCTTTTAAAATTCAGATTCTCTCCAGTAACAACAACAAGACCTGGCAAAAGCTAAGAACAGGAAAGTTGAAGGAAGACACCAACGGGCTAAGTCTGGCTGCACAAGACCAAACCTTGAGAACAAATCCATATAAAGCCAGAACTTGAGAAGACAGCAACAAACTGTCTTCTCAATGGGGATGGGGAGGAACAAGCTCGGACTCAACCCCTCCAAGACCGAGTGGCTGTGGTTTCCGGCGTCCCGTCATAGTCAGTTGACTCCATCACTGACTATTGGGGGTAAGACCTTGACCCCCTTAGAGAGGGCTCACAACTTGGGTGTCCTCCTGGACTCGCAGCTGTCTTTAGAAGACCACCTGAAGGCTGTGGCCAGGGGGGCTTTTTATCAGGTTTGCCTGATTTACCAGTCCCTTTCTGGACCGGGACTCCTTACACACAGTCACTCATGCCCTCGTCACTCCCGTCTGGACTATTGCAACGCTTTCTACATGGGGCTGCCCTTGAAGAGCACCCGGAGGCTCCAACTGGTCCAGAATGCGGCCGCGCGGATAATTACTGGAGGGAATCGACACTCCCATGTAACACCGCTCCTGCGCGAGCTGCACTGGCTCCCGGTGGTCTTCCGGGTGCGATTCAAGGTGCTGGTTGCCACCTTTAAAGCGCTCCATGGCTTGGGACCTGGGTATCTACGAGACCGCCTTCTGCCACCGATAGCCTCCCATTGACCGGTACACTCCCTCAGAGAGGAGCTCCTCCGGGTGCCGTTGGCTAGGCAATGTCGGCTGACGACCCCCAGGGGGAGAGCATTCTCTGTGGGGGCCCCTACCCTCTGAAATGAGCTGCCCCCAGAGATTCGTAGGATTCCCGACCTTTGTACCTTTCGTCACACCTTAAAAACACTATTATTCCAACAAGCAGGGCTGGCCTAACTATTTTAATGGGTTGTTTTATTAGAGTTTTTGGCCAATTTATTTGTTTTAATTGCTTTTAATTTTTATATTGTTATGGTTTTATTTCTGTCTGTACCAGTTGGGTCCTTCAGGAGAAAGGCAGTATAGAAATTCAATAAAATAAAATAAAATAAATAAATAAATAAACACCAAATGTCTTCTTTGCAAAGAAACTGAAGAAACAGTGGACTACGCGTTTAGCTGCTGAATGATCACACAGACTGACCAACACAACAAAGTAGCAACAATGGTGCCTTGATGGTGCAGCAGTCTAATGTGCTGTTAACTAGCACCAGCTGCCTGCAATTACTGCAAGTTCAAATCTCACCAGGCTCAAGGTTGACTCAGCCTTCCATCCTTTCGAGGTAGGTAAAATGAGGACCCGGATTGTGGGGGCAATAAGGTGACTTTGTATAAAAAAAGAACACCGCTTGGGGGGGCCGAAAGCCCTGCTAAGCAGGTATATACAAAAGTATGAAGGCTATTGCTTAACACATTGTAAGCCGCCCTGAGTCTCCGGAGAAGGGCGGCAGATAAATCGAACCAATAAATAAATAAATAAATAAATATCTGCAAGAAATATCACTTGCTGGCAAGCAAGAGCTGGTGGGATCACAAAAATAAACAAAGCAGTAGAAAATGAAGAAGTTAAAGTGCTCTGGGAATTGAAACAGACAAGCATCTGGCACACAACACCCCATGCTTAAATATTGGTGATAAGAGAGATAAAAATGTCTGGAGAGTAGATGTTGCAGTACCTAGAAATAGCAGAATGTATGAGAAAGAACTGGACAAAATCACAAAATACAAAGACCTGCCAAAACTGTAGAAGTAGAACATCTGTGGAAAAAGAAAGCACAAGTAGTACCAATAGTAATTGGCTCCTTGGGTGCAATCCCAAAACATTGGCGCATCACTTGAACACTACTGACATTGACAAAATCACCACCAATCAGTTATGAAAGTGTTGTGACCCCGACTCCTGAGCCTATCCTAACAGAGGAGGAGGACTCAGAAGGTGATGGGGAGAACTAACAAGGCCTCCCTCTCCAGGACCCACCTTTCTGGCAATGCCTCAGGTTCCATCCGAAGGCCAGGAGGAACAGCTTGGGATGTGCCAGGAGGAAGGCATATCGGAGCACCAATTGATAGGGAGCGAGGATGATGAATCCTGGCTTGATCCCAGGCAGCATTGGAGGGAGAAGCGTGTGCAGCAATGGAAGAGGCGTGGGAGGGCCAGAGATTGAGCTGAGTCACGGAGCCACGCCCCACCAGGAATAAAAGTGGGTGGGATTGCTCTTCAGGCTTTGTGACGGACAAAGTTAAACCCTGAAAGTCACATCGTGATCTCTAAAATTCAGCTTGGATATATTTTGGACTGAACATTGACTAAACTCTTGTCTCATGGATAATTTGTTGCTCCTGGAACGGACTGAAGATAAGTCCTCTTCTGCTTTATGGGAGTGAAAATGGTCTTGGCAGGCATTCGGCAGTTTGCTGCCAAAACCTTGGTCTGCCAGGAATTCTAATCTGTTTACCTAATAAAACATTGGCAGGCATGCTTGGTATTACATTTGCCTGTGTGAGGAAGGGGGACAGAACAGAAAGGCAACTTTACTTGGAACAACTTACCTTCTGCATTGATACCTTTAACAACATCCAATAGCAACATCTCCCTATCCCAGGTCATTGGGAAGAACTTGATAGATGGATAAAAGTGCAAAATCCAGTCTAAAGATCTGACTGCTGTGAGGCCAACCATAAATATTGAACTTGTATACCATGTGACTCTCAATGATTCTAGCTAGCTAATGACATCCAACCAAATTCCAATAACGATAAAAAGACAAAGATAAAAACTGGAGTGCAATGAAGCAAGGAGGCTCACATCCCCTCACCAAAAGCCAAGGTGAAAAAGCCAAGTCTTTGAAGCTCTTCTAAACAACAGCAGAGTGAGGACAATCTGGATCTTGGGGGTAACCTCATTCCAAAGGGCAGGTGCTGCTTTGAGAGAAAAAGCACTTCCAGGATCCTGAGAGTTGACAATTTTGAAGGAACTTGGGGTGTATCAACCCTGTAGAATCAAATCGGCTAGGCAGATGTTATGGGAGACAGGTGGTCTTTCAAGAAAACACCCCCTATGCCATGTAGAGCTTTATAGCACTTTGAATGACATCTGGAGGCAAACTAGCAACCAGTTTAGCTTGCAAAGCAGATGCATACAGATGACCAGATGCTCATCACTACTTGCACGACTGCATTATGGACCAGTTGAAGCTTCTTGGAGGTCTTCAAGGATAGCCCCAACATCTACAATTCCCAACTCCATAAGTGAGATCATGAAGAAAGAAGGCACCAGTTTGGGGAAGGAACATCGCTTCCAGCAATTCACCGCAGTTGAGAAAGTATAACAGAACAACAGACTAGGAAGGGACCTTGGAGATCTTCTAGTCCAACCCCCTGCTTGAGCAGGAAACCCTATACCATTTCAGACAAATGGTTGTCCATTGTCTTATTAAAAACATCCAGTGTTGGAGCACCTATAACTTCTGGAGGCATTTTTTTCCACTGATAAATTGTTCTAACTATCAGGAAATTTCTCCTTATTTCTAAGTTAGTTCTCTCCTTGATTAATTTCCATGCATTGCTTCTTATTCTGCCTTCAGAAGCTTTGGAGAATAGGTTGGCCCCTCTTTTTGTGGCAGCCCCTTAGATATTGGTACACTATGTTGCCATCCCTAGTCCTGAGTTTTTGACACTCTGGAAACTGAAAGATTTGTGACAAAATGGTCTGTGATCCATGGAAGTCTACGCGATAATAAATTAGTTAGATGTTAAGATGTCACAAGACTCTTCATTTTTGCTGCAAGGGATTCTTGCACTCTTTATTAAGTGGAAATTCACACAAAGTTTACATTTATGTCTCCCAGTTTCAACTTATTTGAGCAACTTACAGCTTATACTGGCAGTGGATTTAGTTTTGCTTCACACAGTAATACCGTGGCAATTATCCGAGCTATTGTTATCAAGGCCATTTTGTAACATGGAGGCTGTGCTTCAGCAATTCAGGTCTGTGAAATAATTAAGAATTTGAGACTAAATTCCAAAACCACTTCTTTTAGAAATCTAAAGGGACTATTATTTATATCAAATGGCCTGAAAAAAAATTACAAAACAGTTGGCTTCCTGCTTGAATTATACCTCCTACCAGTTTAGCAAAATGATTATTATTTTTGTTCCCTTGGGTAAACAAAAAAACAAAAAAAAAAGGGAATTTATGGATTCATTTGATTCCAGTTTTAAAAGGATTACCAGATTTATATGAAAAAGAAACTATCATTTGGAACTTGACTATTTCATCACAGGAAATCTTTATTTTCTTTCCTTCTTTTCTTCTTTCCTTCCTTCTTTCCTCCCTCCCTCCTTCTCTCCCTTCCTTCCTAGCTTTAAACATTTGTGTGATTATTGGGGCAACAGTGCTATAAATACTATGGTACCCCAGAACAGAAGGAATATAAAGCTATTTTGACTTTGGTTGCAATGTTAGTTGCATGAATTCATCATAGGTGCCTTTAACTGAAAAAACCCAATTAGTATTTTTGTTCCTGTATGTGACGTTTACCGTGTTTCATTAATCATATTCAACCAGACCCTTAGTAGATACTCAAGCAAAGTGGGTGGTTCTCCAATGTTGCTTAGAAACATAAAGTATAGGGAAAATGTTAAAATATGAACTTGTTTTCTGGCAGTTTGCAATTAAGCAAAGGTGTGGGAAAGATTTACAATTAACAATTTTCCTGAATATTTTTTCCCACTTCCTAGTTTGGTGAATCTCTAACCAAGAAGGGGTTGAGTCACTACCACTGGCCTTTCTGACTATATATTAAATGACTTACAGAGAGTCTCCAGAATTTCTGATAGGAGTCTGTCCCATTACGTTCGGGAGATACCAGAGAATTGAGAACTACAGGGTTAAACAGGGAGCTGTAGTAAACAGGGAGCTGTAGTAAAACTACAACCTTCCTCTCCATTTGTGCCGGTACTCATATTATCCAACCTACTGAATGGTAGGTTTCAGAGCTTGCCCTATGACAAGGTCAAGGCAGCAATCTGATAAAATGATAGAATTTACGGTTGTGCTCTGCTTATACCAGGGGTCAGCAACCCGCAGCTCTGGAGCCGCATGTGGCTCATTCACCCATGTCACTGGTCAGCGCCACAATTTTGAGAGGAGCTTCCGGTTGGGGGGGGAAGCATGACGTGCCAGGAGGAGACTCTATGGCAAGGGGCGGGTTTTCCAGTCGGTTCCACAATTGATAGGGCTTTTGGTTTAGGACAGGTAGAGGAAAAAGGACACCGCACTAAGAGGAGACTTTATGGTGGGGGAATCGGACTTTCAGTCAGCTCCAGAATTGAACGGGGGGCTTCTGGTTAGGACCTTTGTGGCTCTTTGAGGGTTGAAGGTTGCCGACCCCTGGCTTATACTAACAATAGGACCAGTCTTTTCCTGCTTGCTTTGCTTGCTATTCTCCATTTTGCTTTATTTCTAACCTACCTCTGTTTCCTAAGATTACCATGGGATTTATTCATTTCTGAAGCCCAGTCCAGAAGTTCCAGCAAAATCTGGAAATGAAGAGATAGACCTTAATAGCAGCTCTAAGTCATGTCTGGTCAGATTTCATCCCTTGTTCTCCTCCCACAGCCCTCTAGGCATCTTTTAATCCTATTCAGAACCCACAGCTCCTCTGTGAACCAAGAGCAAAGGGTCAAGAGAGGCAGCACAGGCGCAATCTTGTCCAGAGCCTCAGCTGCCCTTTGGTTCCAGGATGTAATCACAGTTTTGGCAGAGCTATGCAGCAAAACCTTTGCAATAGCCTCCAATTCCTACAGTAATTCATTCAGGTCCATCAAATGATCCAGCCTCTCTGCAGAGAAGGTAGATGTCAACCATGAAGCTGGCCTGATTTAGGCCATTTTGAGACTTCAGCACTGACACACTGGAGTAAAGGGACAGGGAGGGGGGAATAGAAATAGTTGGGGTATTGTTGTCGCAGCAAAATACTTTCTCTTGGGAGAAAGAACGTTCCTGCAGGTGCTCGGAAGGAGGGGACTGGAGCAGGGGTGGGTTCTATAGAACTGGTGCAAACCGGGGGCAACCCACCACTGGACTGGAGTCACCTAGCAACTGGACAGTATCCTGATTGGACCAGGTGACTGATTGTTTTGAGAAAGAAAAAAAACCTTACTTTTAATTAGGTGAAAACCACAGGAATAGTCAGAGTCGATTTTCACCAGCTGGTGCCAATATGACATATCCAATAAAACTATTCTTTGAGGAATCTACCTGCCTCAGAGTTTTATTTGCTGTGAGTATGTTACTTGGAACTCTGACGGTAGGCATAATAGAATCTCAAGGACACCAGTATGTGATCTGACTCTGACAGTGAAAGGGGGGGATAATGACAGATCCCTGAACAGATCATGTTGCCACAACAGATCTTGTCACATTTTGCTATGACAAGAAGATCATATTTAGTATGTTACCACTGTCCTGAGTGGTAAGAATAAGAATAAGAATTTTGCATTATTTTAAGTTCCTTTCTCCATCTTTGGAGATTCACCATCTAAACTGATCAACCAGTTATTCTCCAAAGTGATAAAATCAAATGCTTCCTAGCAGCGGTGAAATCCAAATTTTTTTACTACCGGTTCTGTGGGCGTGGCTTGGTGGGTATGGTGTGGCTTGGTGGGCGTGGCAGGGGAAGGATACTGCAAAATCTCTATTCCCACCCCACTCCAGGGGAAGGATACTACAAAATCTCTATTCCCACCCCACTCTGGGGCCAGCCAGAGGTGGCAGTTGCCGGTTTTCCAAACTTCTCAAAATTTCCACTACCGGTTCTCCGAACTGCTCAAAATTTCTGCTACCGGTTCTCCAGAACCTGTCAGAACCTGCTGGATTTCACCCCTGCTTCCTAGTAAAGAGTTTTGAAGGCTCCTTGGTGCTCTCTGAGCTTGCTTATTTTCTTGCAGATGTTTTATTACCCAAACTAGGTAACATCATCACTGCTAGTCAGTGCTAATATTCATCAGTAATAATGAGTATTCCATGGCATATATCCTCTAAACAACTTTTTTTAACAAACGATTTTATATAAGACATAACATGAATGGGAAAAAAAAATACAGTGCTCATTATTTTTCTTCTTTAAGCCTGTATCTTTATCTTTTTTTCTTTATATAAGCTTATGGGAAGCTTCTATAATTGTGTGAATTTAAAGTTTTGTCTCTGGGACAAAGGTATGTTAAAAATAAGAGATTAATGCTGAGCAATTTTGCTTGGAGAAGCACAAGAAACTGATTAAAACAGGACAGTAAAATAATAAAATGGTAAGTCTTGCCTGGAACAGTGTTCTAAGCCAGATAAGCTATAATATACAATACACACAACCCACAGTCCCAATCAGCCAAGGTATAGTAGAGTATAATAAAAAAAACTCTCTCTGAGGGAGATGGGTGGTTGAAAAATGTGAAAAATAAATGAAAAAGATTAATATAAACACAAACCATATCCCCACATATTCAAGTCCAGTTTTTAAAGGAAAAACAAATGAAAACCAAATTGCCACAGGCATGATAAGTAATGCAGGGTAATTCCAGTTGAAATAAGTGCTGTCAAAGCTTTTTTAAAGTCTTATAAAATACACAAATTTAGGGCAAATTACTTTTCGCCCCACAGGTGATACCAGACTGTACTTTTGTAGTTATTAAACACACTGCAAGCCCAGTTGTAGAAGTTGCAATATACATGATGTACCTACTAATAATAAAATGCCAGTTTGATCCCTTGTTTTTATTTCTCCTTTGTACACAGGAAGACTGTTTGCTTCAAATCTTATTCCCACATTACTTATTACTAATATTACTAATCAGCAGAAATGGAAGTTTTCAAAGCATGAAGCCTGATGAAATATATATTTACTGCAGCATTTCTCAACCTTGGCAACTTGAAGAGGTGTGGACTTCAATTCCCAGAACTCCGCAGACCAGTATGGCTGGACTTCTGGGAATTGAAGTCTACACCTCTTCAAGTCACCAAGGTTGAGAAACCCTGGACTGGATTAAAAGTGGGTCAATAATTTTAATAACTGTATTTTGATTTCCTGTAAACTGGTTTCTTCTGGATGACATGGATTCCAAGTGGTAGGCCTATTTCATTGCTGGGAGGTTGCTTTCAAACCAGGAAGATGCTTTAGCATAGTCAGAGAGGACACTTTAGAACAGTGTTTCTCAACCTTGGAAACTGGAAAGTGTGTGGACAACTCCCAGTATTTCCCAGCCAGCAGGTGTTCTAGGAGTTGAAGACTACACATCTTCAAGCTTTTGAGAGACACCCTTGAGTGAGCTTGAGAAAGAGACACATATTGAAAATCACAGCTTTAGAGTGATCATGTTAATGGCACATTGTGGTTCACTATTCCATAAACAAGGGCATCAGTAGGATCAACAATTTCAGCTTTTAAGAATTCCTGCGGAACATTCAAAATTCCATTGGATCTTAGAAGTCCTCCAACATGGGCTATTTTAATGAGACCCTAACAATCAAAGAGGATACAACATCATTGACATACCCTCAATCATTCCCAGCATTAGGCTCTTTTCCAGTGTGTCCTTCCTTCTCATTAGATGGCCATAGTATTTGAGTTTCATCTTCAGGATCTGGCCTTCTAAAGAGCAGTCAAGGTTGATCTCCTCTAGGACTGACTGATTTGATCACTTTGCAGTCCAAGGAACTTGAAGGAGTCTTTTCCAACACCACAGTTCAAAGGCCTCAATTCTTTGGCTCTCAGTCTTTCTTGTGGTCCAGAGGTCAGCAACCTGCGGCTCTGGAACCGCAAGTGGCTCTTTCACCCCTCTGCTGCGGTTCCCTGTAACTCAAAATAGGCGTCACAACCACCAATGTGCAACACCCGTTGGCACACGATTTATTGAGCTTTTCAACCCCTGGTAGGCCAACCATAGATAAATCCAAGAAAAGAAAAGTTTCAGAAGAAAACGGAAGGTTTAATTCAACTACATATGCTAGTTTTGTGGCCGCTCAAGAAATAGTCAGGCACGGGAAGGGTTTTGTGGCTCCTGGTGTTTTCTTTTCTGTGGGAAATGGGTCCAAATGGCTCTTTGAATGTTTAAGGTTGCAGACCCCTGTTGTGGTCCAATTTTCACAGTCATACATTGCAACTGGGAAAACCATAGCCTTGACTATACGCACTTTTGTTGGCAGGGTGATGTCCCTGCTTTTTAGTATGCTGTCTAGATTTGCCATAGGTTTCCTCCCCAGGATCAAGCGTCTTTTAATTTCCACCCAACAGACAATAGGTAACTTCCACAGAATTGGTGTTCACCATCACAAAGCCCACTCTCACCTGCTAGACACAGTTGCAACATAAAGAAAGGTTTTGTTACCTCTGCCCTTGACACAGAGTTCTTGGGATGTATTAATCTTGTAAATAAGCTCAGTGAGTGACACAGCTCCATTTCCCTGCCTTTGATCTCTTTGCTATTTTTATGTAACCAATCGATTCTCTATTTGTCCCTTTGTTTATATTTTGCAGATCCCTTTATTTTAGCCAGTGTATTCCCCCAGCTTTGGCATCTGGGGCCTCTTTTCCCTCCACTCATTATCCTTTTTAACCCAACCATTGTTTACATCTATAGATTCTCCTCTGTTAAAATACATGACTTTTTTTTTTTAAAGCTACAAACGTTATACCTTATTCTGATCTATCAACCCCAATGGGATCCTTGCAGTTTCTGGACCTCTTTTCATTGATTAACCTGATTGATTAACCTCTTTTCATCTGGAAGACAGCCAAGGTATTTCTCTAATATTTCCAGCTTGCTTGTGGAAGTCCCCCTTGGAATACTACAGAGGTAACATAACAGAAAAGTCAAGGACTTGGCTTGAATCTGCAATATAGTCGGAGACAAATGAGAACAGGCTTCCTCGATACCAAATAAATTTCCCTAAACAAGATAACAGCAAAAGAACCTTTTAAAGATAAGCTAATGATCAAGTATGCACAGCCAAGAAGAGAGAGACAGAGAGGATTCTAATTTGCAGTACATCTACATCTGGCAATGCAAGACAGAGAAATTCTTCAATTTCTGTTTTTTCCTACAAATTCTCGCCTGACCTGATGAAAGAATATTTACTTTGAAAATACCTCCAAAGAGAAGAAAATGACAATGGTATTTGTAGAGGTCAGTCAGTCGGTCAAAAAAGTCATGATTGTAGGGGATGACCTGGCTGAGCCTGAGGGAGAGGTCAAGTGCGTCATCAGTCTCGAGTCACTTTGTGCCCAGAAAAGATCTAAATCCAGTCCACCTTGAATCTCAGATGAAATTGGTCTATCATCCAGGGGAAAGGAAAACCAAAATGTCTAGTCACATGCCTCTGTATGTGTAAAGCAGGGGTCCCCAACCTTTCGGACCTCAGGAACCACTAAATTCATAATTTTAAATCCCGCTGAGCACTAATATGATCTGCCTAATGACCGGCTGGATGGGGGTGCTCATGTGACTGGGTGGTGTGGCCAACTCAATGTCACTCATATTGAGGGACGCCTCGCTGGCCTCTACTCACCCCTCCCCTCCCAGCCACTCCTCGCCTCCCCACCTGTGCTCCTTAGGCCCCCTACAGGAAGCAGTTGTTGGAGCTAAGCAGCCACCATGAGAAAGTTAGCAAAACAGCTGGCTCAGTTCAAATTGGATCTGGCCAAGAAGGAGGCTCAGCAGAAACATCTCACTGGGGACTATGAGCATAGGCTTTCCAAGCAGAGAGAAGACCTGGCCAAGGCCAAGTGCTGGCACCTGGAGGCTCAGTGGGCTGAGATGGTCAATCAGTTTCAGGCTATGATGCAGTCCCACTGGAACAAGGCCCTCCGGCTCTTCGCCACCAGTAGCACTTCCCTCTAGGATTCACCCAAAGCCGCGCACCAGGAGGCTGAAGCATACCCCAAGTCGGAATTTCTGTCTCCCTCCGACCCGCACAAAAAGATCCCGAAAAGGGAGACACTCTGCAACAACACAAAGATTCATTGCACGTATCCGGCCCAGGGCTTGTAGTTTGAGGACCCCTGATTTAGTGCAATATAAAAAATGCAAATAATTTTTCTGTGGACCACCAAAATTTTCTCGTGACCACTGGTGTAAAGGGCACACAAAACGGCCTTCACGAACACAACCAAGAGTGGCTACCAAAACAAGAGTCAGATAAGTGAGGCTTGAGCCTAGGCCAAGAAAATAATTTGAGACAATGTCTCAGATGGGCCCCTTCTCTAGTTCACACAAAAAGAAAATGGAGGATGGAAGAAGCACATTCAGACTTGCCAGGTTCTGTTACAATAAAAGTAATGCTGATCAACATAGCATTGGTTTCATAACCATATCTACCTTATAGTACTGAGAGCTTTATACCCTGGAGGTATATTATTAAAATTGCTTCCTTTGTTGTTTATTTTTTAAACATTTTGTCAGAAAGGCAGCACAGGTTTAATAGTCTTACCTGTTTTTCACCCCAGAATTAGCGGAAAGATATCAGGTGAAGTTGGGTGGTGGAACAGGAATTATCAAGCCACTACTCCAAACCAGGAGGCACAGCCAGATTGCGAAAGTCCAGAAGACTTCAGGGTAATGGAGTTTGAGACCTCCAGATTTCTAGTGTCTGGGATCAGCCAGACACTGCATAGGCTATTTAGATTCCAGAATTGTATTAACCTTCCTCTTTCAATGTCGGTAATCCCTACTGAATCAGCTCCAGAAAATGAGGATGGTATTTGTAGAGGAAGTTGCAGTTGCTTTTTACATGGTTAAGATACAAGTAGATTACCCAATCCTTGATATTCTGTTTCCTAAATTTGTGTTACCTGCAATAATAGGCATTTCTTTATAACCACGATTATGCTGAAATGATTACAAGTGTGCTGTTGAATGCTGAATCCTAGTAGCTTTTTTTTCATGCCGAGTTTTTTTTTTTTTCTTCCTGTAATTCAAGGACATCTGTAGTTTGTGTATTAAGCAAAAAGCTTGCTTCTGAAAGGGAGGGAGAAATTTCTTAGGGAAGAGAAATTAAATTAGCAGCATGGGCTGCAACGCACATGAAATAAAGGATTTATTAAGGAATTCTGCAGAGGCAATAAACATTAGGGGGAACCTAATGGAGCAGAACTCCTAAGTGAAAACCTAGAAAAGGGGAAAGCAATTTCAAGATAATGCTTTTAAATTTACATAATTTGGGAAATGGGCAGCAGAATTGGAAGAAAAGCATACCCCATCTGGACTTGTCTCTGCAGGTATTTGTGCTTGGCCAAAGAAACTTTGTTATTTTTTTATAGAAGCCCTATAAAAAGTGAGAAGCAAAGAGCAACTGTAGGAAAACTTTGCTTCTTCACCTAGTACAGGGGTCAGCAACCTGCGGCTCCGGAGCCACATGTGGCTCTTTCATCCCTCTGCTGTGGCTCCCTGTTACTCAAAATATGTGTCACAACCGCCAATGTGTGACACTCACTGGCACACGATTTATTAAGCTTTTCAACCCCCACTAGGCCAACCATGGATAAATCCAAGAAAAGAAAAGTTTCCGAAGAAAACAGACGTTTAATTCAACTACATATGCTAGTTTTGTGGCCGCTCAAGAAATAGTCGGGCACGGGAAGGGTTTTGTGGCTCCCGGTGTTTTCTTTTCTGTGGGAAATGGGTTCAGATGGATCTTTGAGTGTATAAGGTTGCAGACTCCTGGCTTAGTATAATGGCCATCCACAATGCATATAATACCTGTACAATACTCTTTATTTGTTTTAATTTAGTCCACATTAGAAATGTAGATCTCCCCTGAAAATATTCTAATTTTTCTGGGGCAACGAGGTTTACATGGGCTTGAGATAGGGGTGGTGTCACCATCCTAGCGATTCTTGATTTTTTGTTGGCTTATAATACCAGTGAGGTCATCCATCAAAATGGTTTAAGTTATCAGCAATATGTTGATGATATTCAGTTATACATTTCTACCCTGAGTCATTTAAGTGATGCTGTCAAGGTTCTTATCATCGCATGGAGGCTGTTTCTAGGTGGGGTACTCCTAGAAAGCTTGATAGTCTATGAATTGTAGGATCGCCTGAGTCTGGAGACCTTCTATCATTAATTCTAGATGAGGTACCTCTTCCTCAGATCAATTTGCTGCACAATCTGGAGGTTGGTCATCCTGGGTTCATAGAGAACACCATGGCCAGGCAGACTTTTGTTCAAATCCATCTTGTGTGCTAGTTCCACTAATTCCCAGATTGGAAAGCTCTGCTCGCATCTTTGTCACTTTTTATTTATTTATTTATTTGTTTAAATTTTTATACCGCCCTTCTCCCAAAGGACTCAGGGCAGTATACAGCCATATTAAAACAAACATATACCCATACGATTTAAAAACAATTTAAAATATATTAAAATTTGGCCCTTATGTTAAAAACTACAAACACCCAATTAAAATTCATTTTCTAAGCCAATCCGGCCTGTTGAAACAAAAGAGTCTTAAGGGCACGGCGAAAGGTACATAGGCACTTCCTAGCACAAGCAGTTCTACTGCCCTCAAAAAGTGGTAAGAGCAAATGTCCTCAAAAAGGATTTGGAAGCTCAGCTGGAGCACAACACAAGTGGCATGGGCAGTTTGGGACATACCATGGTATATCCACTCAACACCACTGCTGTGAACTATTCTGGCTTCCGAGTATAATTCAAGATGTGAATTATCACCCTGCACAGCATGAGGCCAAAATACTGGAAGGACTGTCTACCTCTGATGCCACCAGATTCTGGCAGAGCGTGCATGCATGCTGCAGATCCCTTCTATGAAACAAGGTCATTTTATGTGCCTTTTCTGTGGCAGCACCTGCCCTGTGGAATAGTTTCCTCCCTCAACGTTGATAGCCCCAATCCTGTTGGCCTTTCTGAAGGTCTGAAGAGTCTGGCTTTTCTCTTTCTCTTTACGGACAGGATGGTAAGGAATTTGTCTTACGTTAACTGGAGAATTGAGAATTTTAACTGCCTCCATTGTGGTTTTTATATGCATGCTTTTGTTTGTATGCTATGTTAGCTGCCTAGAGTTATTTGATTAAGATGGGCATAATAGAAACCTGAAGAATAAATAAAACAAGGTCCATCAATCATCACAATTCCTATAATCAGTGTTGGCTCAACTTATAACCGCAATTGAGCCCAAAATTTATATTGTTAAGTGAGAAATTTGTGAAGTGAGTTTTGCCCCATATTATGGTTTGTTTTGCCACATTTGTTAAATGAATCCCTGCAGTTGTTAAAGTAATAACATGTTGTGGCCTGTCAGCAGCCTGTGCAGCTAGTAGCTGATTCAGACAGCGAGGAGGCTGGTATGGTGCTGCTCCAGCAGCCTGTGCAGCTGGCACTTGAGTCAGACAATGAGGAGGCTGGAGAAGATGTGGTGCCAGAGGGGGGATTCAGCCAGGGCCTTCAGAACCTCCAGAAGCTCCCATAAGTGAAGAGGAAGAAGAGGAGGAGCCTCTTCTCGATGCACGGGCGTGCAGAGCTGCCAAAAGGCAGGAGTGGCTCCTCAGGAGGAGATCTTCTCGAGAGTAAGGCTTAGGACTAATTGGCCACTCCCTTAGCCTATTTAAGGAAGGACGACGACTGAGGCAATTTGCAGGGAACAACTTTGTTCACTTTCCTTTGCATCCTGATCTTAGTTCTCTTATCTGTTTCCTGCAAATTGCTTCTGGGCTTTCTGCCAACCATAGTAAGATTACGATTATTTATTCTTTGGGTTCTTGTAGGCTGTTAAGAAAGTTAATTAACAGCCTTTATTTGAAAAAGACTGATTTAATTTAGAAAACTAAGGTTTGTATAGACTTTGTGTGTGCTGCGTTCTTTGGGGTCCGTAGCTGGGGCAGAACATAACACGGTTGTTAAGTGAATCTGGATTTCCCATTGTCAGAAGGGGAGCACATGACTCCAGGACACTTCAATTGCCATAAATGTGAGTCAGTTGTCAAGTATCCGAACGTAAATCACATGACCATAGAGATGCTACAGCAGTCTTAAGTGTGAAAAATAAGTGTGCCTTTTTTCAGTGCTGTTGTGACTTCAGTCACTAAATGAACTGTTGTAAATCAAGGACTACCTATATAGAGTGCACCTAGACCACATGGATTGATGGGACTACCACCCACCAATGTAAATATTGTATTTTTACAATGATTTGGAAGAAGCGGTAGTGTTGGCTTCCCATAAACTTTGGTCCCCGAAGCCAGTGCCTAATTAGCCTTAATCTAGACTCAGCCCTGCCTGTATTAGCTAAGGATGAGAGACATGAGCTTAATAAGGTTCCACTGATACAATCGAAGAAGCTTTCTGAATAGGTGACACTGGTTCTAATCCTAATCCTAATGTAATCCTAAATTGCATTAACAGAGGGATACAATCAAGATCAAGTGAGGTACTAATACCACTCTATAAAGCCTTAGTAAGACCACACCTAGAGTACTGCATCCAGTTTTGGTCGCCACACTATAAAAAAGATGTTGAGACTCTAGAAAAAGTGCAGAAAAGAGCAACCAGGATGATTACTCCAGGGGACTGGAGACTAAAACATATGAAGAACAGTTGCAGGCACTGGGCATGGCTAGTCTAGTGAAGAGAAGGACCGGGGAGACATGATAGCAGCAATGGTGGGTTCAAACCAGTTTGCAAGAACTGATAGTAAAACCAGCAGGAGGCTCTGCCCACTGACCTGGACGTCATCAGAAGTGATCTGCGCATGTGCAGAAGAGCACACAGGCACGATGCAAACCGGTAGTAAAGGTAAGTAGAACCCACCCCTGGATAGCAGTCTTCCAATATTTGTGGGGCTCCCACAGATAGGAAGGGGTCAAGCTATTTTCTAAAGCACCTGTAGGCCAGACAAGGAATAGTGGATGGAAACTGAACAAGATTTAACCTAGAAATAAGGAGAAATTTTCTGACAGTGAGAACAATCAACCAGTGGAACAGAAGTTGCCTTCGGAAGTTGTGGGAGCTTCATCACTGGAGACTTTCAAGAAGAGATTGGACTGCCATTTGTCAGAAATGGTGTAGGGTCTCCTGCTTGGGCAGGGGGTTGGACTAGATGACCTACAAGGTCCCTTCCAACTCTTTGTTAATCTGTAATCTGCAGTAGGTGGAAATGGCATTTACCATCTGCCTCTTAAGTTTTTAAAAGTGCCTGGCCTGGCTTTTGTGATTATTGTGACTAGGATAACTTACAAGCTATGCTTTAAGCATTTGGGGCAAGCACTATTGATTAGCAGATTTACACTAGTGATCATTTATTCAGCTCCATTTTAAACAGGGCCATTCAGCCCTAGTTGCAAAACACAAACAAACAACTGACAACAGATATAATAATAATAATAAAAATAAAAAAGGTTATCTCCCTCATTTCACCATGTTCCTTTTCTTCCTCCTCCTCCTTTCGGGCCCAGAAATCTCAATGCGTTCACGCGGGAGGGAAATAAATAAATAAAAATAAAAATGCTTTGCCGATCCAAAGGCATTATACATGTGCTAAGTGTTGCTATTTTGAGCCAGGCTGGCTTGGTGGCAGCGACTGGGGCCATCCATCAAAAAGCTTTTTTGAGCAGGCTGGTGGAGAAAATACTGTACTTGCCATCAGGCGCTGGATCTGTATATATATTGTATTCCCCTGCTGAATTTAAGCCGGTTTGCCCTTTTCCCCCTGGGCCTGCAAGAAGGAGATAGGGGCTTTTGAGCCGGCTGCGTGCAGGATGCCTTTATCCCACCTCTTAAGATATCCCTAATATCAGAAGAGCTGTTTAGACAGCTCCCCCCCCCCCCCGCCCCAACTCATTAATCCTACCTGGACCGTTTCTTTTTTCAATTGTCTCCTGGCTCCTTTTGAACAGTGAATACAACCCATTCACTTTTTCTTTTTCTTTTCTCTCTCTTTACCCCCCCCCCCAACCCCTTTCCCGCCGTAAGACGCAGCTGCTCTCCACTCCCCCCCCCCTCCGCCCTTCCTTTCCTTCCACGCCTCCGCTTCGCCTTTAATCTCGCACGTTCGGAACGCAGCAGGGGGCCCGCGCGCACGGACACCCGCTGCGCAGAAAGGCGATTCCCTTTCCCTTTCCATTCATTCATTCGTTCATTCATTCAGCCAGCCAGCCGGGCGGGCGGGCGTGCGGGCGTGCGGGCAGGCGATCGTTCAGTCAATCCTACCTAACCCGCCTCACGTTGGGCAGCCCATTTGCTGCCTCTCTGACCCTTTTCAGTATCCCAAAAGCCCCTTGCCTTAAGCGTCCACTTCTTCACTTCTGCTTGTCTGCAACTCACCCGTTCTTTAAAAAAAAAAAAATAGGGTGGCGTTGGGTGTTTCCACTCACGTCCGTCCTCCCCTTCTCCTCTTGCTTCGCAGGTGAGTGACTGTATGGCTTAGTATAGCTTTTAACGTCTCCCTCGCCCCATTCCCCACCACCCGTTGTTTTTGTGGGTTCCCGCCCCCCCCCATCTGTATCTACGGTTTGTCCACCTGTCTGGAACTTGGGAGGGGGGGGGGACGGACGGCGACACTAGGTGGCTGAGCTTGTCGATCAGAAAGGTCGGCAGTTCGGCGGTTCGAATCCCTAGTATAGGTCTCCTGCGTGAGCTAGACTAAATGACCTCTAAGGTCCCTTCCGACTCTGTTACTGTTACACGGAGGAGGGCTGTCCTGTCTCAAAGTGAAGGGTATGGCTACCTCCCTCTCCACCTCGCTTAATCCTTTCCCGGCGATTAAACAGATCTGCCTTTTAAAGCGAGCCGTCTGCATCTCAAAGGACCCCCCCCCCCCTTACCTCCTTTTTTTATCTGTCGCCGCCATCCCATCCCAACCCACCCACCACTCACCCACCCCTAAGCCTGGTCTCCGGAGCAGTTTTACCGACGGAGCTTCTGCGCCTTAGCAAGATGATGATGATATTATTATTATTATTATTATTATTATTATTATTATTATTATTATTATTATTATTATTATTATTATTATTATTATTTCTTATTCCTTTGGTTCCATTGTTTTGCCTCCCCTGTCTTGATTATTGATGAGAACAATTTGCAGTACGTGATGCTTTATTCAGTGGGAACAAACGAGAGTTACGAGGAGGGGAGGGGAGGGGAGGGGAGGACAAGAGCGGCGCGTCAGCTTTCCCCTCCCTCCTCCCGGGAAATTCCCTCCCAGTCTTGGCGACAGCAGCCCCGCAGACGCGTCTTCTCGCCGGAGCGCGTGCCTGCTCGGAGCAGCCGGGTCGCTGCTTTTATTCCTCGGGGAGCACGACGTCCGGCACGTGCGGACTTCTCGTGGTCTAGTTCGTGCAACACCCCACGCCAAGTTGGCTTAACTATGCTTGGTGCAGAAAGCAAGATTAGCTGCGCCGACACAGTCCTAACGCTGAGATCGGATTGAACACAGACTCGAAGACTTGACAAGTCCCGGATTCCCCCCCTCCCCCAAAGGTGCTTTTCAAAAGGCAACTGGGCTTTGTTTTTGTTTTTGTTTTTTCTTTGAAAACGTTTCGCTTCTCATCCAAGAAGCTTCTTCAGTTCTGACTGAATGGTAATGAATGGAAGGCAATAGAAGAGAATAGAATAGAATAGAAATAGAATAGAATAGAATAGAATAGAATAGAATAGAATAGAATAGAATAGAATAGAATAGAATAGAATAGAACACAGAACTGAATTCTTTATTGGCCAAGTGTGATTGGACACACAAGGAATTTGTCTTGGTGCATACACTCTCGGTGTACATAAAAGAAAAAATACATTTGTCAAGAATCATAAGGTACAACACTTAATGATTTTATATTCTTGTGATGGTAGAGTGAACAGTGGGGAATGGACCTTCAGAGTGCTAACGGTGTACGAGTATAAATCCTTCTGTTTCCTACCATTCAGTCAGAACTTGAAGAAGCTTCTTGGATGAGAAGGGAAAATGTTTTCAAAAGAAAGCAAAACAAAACAAAATGTCCAGTTGCCTTTTGAAAAGCACCTTTGGGAAGAGCCTTGGTGGTGCAGCGGACTAAAGTGCTGTTAAAGTAGCATTTAACTGCCAGCTGCCTGCAATTACTGCGAGTTCAAATCTCACCAGGCTCAAGGTTGACTCAGCCTTCCATCCTTCCGAGGTAGGTAAAATGAGGACCCGGATTGTGGGGGCAATAAGCTGACTTTGTATAAAATATACAAAAGTATGAAGGCTATTGCTTAACGCATTGTAAGCCGCCCTGAGTCTCCGGAGAAGGGCATCATATAAATTGAACCAACCAACCAACCAACCAACCAATAAATAAATGAATAAATAAATAAATAAATAAATATTTATTGAGAATCTCCACTGACTTAATTAAGTGTGGGGCTGTTTCTGATCCACGTTTGAATAGCAAGTGAGGGCCTGAGTGCCAAAACCATGGTGGAACTGTGACACGAATAGCCACCTGGGCAGTGTAAAAACTTGTGTCATAAATATGGGCTGGGGCCTCGGGAGAACAATAAATGTAACCATTTACTTGTACGGTGAGTTCAGATTAAATTACAGTAATAAATAATTTCACTATGATGAGTCCTTATCTGTTTAATCATTATGGAGCTTGGCAAACTTACAGAGTGACAAATTGATAGCAACTGTTGAGAGGTGCTCTGGAGGCTCTTAGCAGAAGGAGGACTTTAGCAGAAGGAGGACTGCTGCCTTGACATTATACAACTCTGGAGTAAACCTGCATTCTGCAGGTTTCATGGAATTTAAAAGGTTTTCTGAATCACATCAATTCCCACCAATCCCAGCCAGCAATTGCCAGGGGCAAGAGAAGAGATGATCCAAAAAAAATAGGGAGGGCATCAAGAAGCTTGTCTGAATATCTAATAGTGAGTGGAGTTTCAATCCAGCAGCCAGACAGCCCTTATTTAGCTTCTATGGCAGAAAAAAGTAAGAAGTTCCTTCAGTCAAGTTAGGTTCGATCTTAGCTCATTGATGGCCAAAAATTACATTTCACGTTTTGGGATGTCTGACAGACTCATAGAAGATGGGACTACATGAAACCAGAACTAGATCTGACCAAAACCATGGAGTGAGATGTTCAACTAACATGGCCATTTGAGGGATATATCACAGTTTTTATATATTTTTTTCTGGCTAAAGGTAAAGGTTCCCCTCACACATATGTGCTACTTGTTCCTGACTCTAGGGGACGGTGCTCATCTCCGTTTCAAAGCCGAAGAGCCAGCGCTGTCCAAAGACGTCTCCGTGGTCATGTGGCCGGCATGACTAAATGTCAAAACGGAACGCTGTTACCTTCCCACCAAAGATGGTCCCTATTTTTTCTACTTGCATTTTTACGTGTTTTCGAACTGCTAGGTTGGCAGAAGCTGGGACAAGTAACGGGAGCTCACCCCATTACGCGGCACTAGGGATTTGAACCGCTGAACTGCTGACCTTTTGATCAACAAGCTCAGCGTCTTAGCCACTGAGCCACTGCATCCCCTTATTTTTCTGGCTGCAAATGCTATAAAAACTATATCAGTTTTCAACAGTTTATGTTCAGAGGGGAATCCATGGGCCACAATACAGTGGCTTGAGGGTCATGGAATATCCAAGCCAATATTGTTTGCACTATCCATACCCAAACTGAATTCCCTCTTCAAAATGTCTGACATTTACCAGTTTAATTTGGAGTGATCAGGGAGCTTGAGCGTTCTGTAAAGCAATGGTCCCCAACCCCTGGGCCGCACCTTATTTGAAACCGGGCTGCACATCAGGGGTGGGTTCTAAATTTTTTTACTACTGGTTCTGTGGGCATGGCTTATTTTGTGGGTGTGGCTTGATGGTCATGTGACAATTCTTTAGGATTTAGCAGCGGTACTTAACTGCTTTTAACTGCTTGCAGAGCTGTACCGGTTTACCCATTTGTTTTTGGAGGCACTGGTCTACTCATTCGTTTTTGGAGCCATCGGTCTGCCCATTTGTTTTTTGAGCACCCTGGTCTACCACCACACTGCCTTATAACACTGATCAGCTGTAGGGCGGCCCTTTGAAGCCCCGTGGCAAGAGTTTAAACAGTTTTTTTCCTTCTGGCTGATCAGATGGGACTCGGGAGGCAGCAAATAGATTGGGGGCAGGGCCAAATAAAAGGTAAGAATAACCAGGGGGGCACAGGAAGGCCCAGCTCCCAAACATAGATAACTGGTTCGGTGAAGTCATATCGTCACCGCTACTGGCTCGGCCGAACCGGGAGGAACCCACCACTGCCGCACATGCGGCGGGCAAACACGCATGTCAGTGGTGGGTTGCCCCTGGTTCGGACCAATTCACAAGAACCTGTAGTAAAACTGGCGGGAAGCTCCGCCCACTGACCCAGACCTCATCATAGGTGATCTGCACATGCGCAGAAGCGGGCGTGATGCGAACTGGTAGTAAAGGTAAATAGAACCCACCCCTGACGCACATGCAGTTCCAGGTACATGAGCGGCGGGCACAAACAGAACCATCCTGTCTCCCCCCCACCCCACCCCCGGCAGTCTGCAAAGCCAGAAAGGTTGGGGATCGCTGCTGTAGAGGATCTTCGATCCTAACACTTCTGGACAGAGAGCTCTGATGTTCCTAAGATCTGTTGGAGCCATTCTCCCAGTTTAGGAGTCACAGCCCCACAAATGCTCCTTTTGCCCCTGAAACCCCTTTGGTCTTTACCACATTTCTGTTCTAACCCCAAGAATTTATTGGGATTGTTACGATTTATGTTTCCTTGGCGCATAATGGGATCGGTGTGGGTCTTTTAAGTCACGCAACGGAGCAAACAAATTGAATAACGGGAGTGGCATTTTTAATTTCATTTAAGGTTGCACTTCCCTCACTCTTCTGTATTTGCTAAGTAGGGATTCTAATGAAGTGCCCCAGGGGGATATTGCAAGAATCAGTGTTAATGTTGTGTGCATACGTGTGTCATCGTGGGGGGCAGGTGGGACTAAGAGAAAAAGGCTGCTGTTCTTTTGATTTCTTCCTACGGCAAAATAAATATCGCTGCCAGAAGTTCACAATGGGTTGCTGCGTGATCATTTAACGGGAATGGCATTTAGCTTTCACATTAACTAGATCTACAGAAGAAGGCAGGTGGGAAGGAAGGAAGTAGCATGGAAGATAACAACTTGCTCAGCTTCCCAACATACCAGTTGGAGTGGGGGACGTGGCATGAAGAGAAATGGACCCATCTATTAAGGCTAGGATACAAATTCATCTGGGCATGCTCGCTGGGCAATTGGAACAATGGTCCAGCTCCTGAACCAGTATTTTTTTAAATTCTCAAACAAATCTGAAAAATAATTACCGGTAAGTTTGCTTGATGGTGTCTTGAGATACCTGAAAATTAGCAATCATTATGGATCTTTTAGTTATTTTGTTAGATTATAATACAGGTAGTGCGGTTCATTTAGTGAGCATTCAAAGTTACAATGACACTGAAAAAAGGGAATTTATGGCCGTTTTTCACACTTATGACCGTTGCAGCATCCCCAAGATCACCTGATCAAATTTCAGACACTTGGCAACTTACTCATATTTATGACCGTTGCAGTGTCCCGAAGTCATGCGATTCACCTTTTGCGACCTGATAAGCAAAGTCAATGGGAAATCCAGATTCACTTAACAACTACATTACTAACTTAACAACTGCAGTGATTCACTTAACAACTGGGCAAGAAAGGTCGCAAAATGGAGCAAAATTCACTTACAAATGTCTCGCTTAACAACCAAAATTTGGGGCCCAATTAAGGTCATAAATTGAAGACTACGCGTAACAGCATTAGACTTTAAAGCAGTGGTTCTCAACCTTCCTAATGCTGCAACCCTTTAATACAGTTCCTCATGTTGTGGTGACCCCCAACCATAAAATTATTCCTAAAACCATTGAAAATATGTGTTTTCTGATGGTCTTAGGTGACCTCTGTGAAAGGGTCGTTCTACCCCCAAAGGTGTCCCGACCCACAGGTTGAGAACCACTGCTTTAAAATGTTATTTCTGATACCTTTTAGTAATAAATTTGCCCCTTCTGGAAACAGATGAGCTAGGATTCAAGAAGTCCCGAATGCCATCTCCCTTCTATCTGGAAGCCTTTTTTTGGGGACAAGCTATCTTCCTCAGCTCCGATGTCAGCAGCATCTGCAAAGGATGATTTTTTAAAAATCAAGATGGTGGTCACCACTATTTGATGAAAACCTGGGGCTGTGGTTGTGGAATTGTAGCCAACATTTTTGTTCTGCCCCAGCTACGGATCACAAAGAACGCAGCATACACAAAGTCCGTACAAACCTTAGTTTACTAATTAAGGACTACTAATGAGCTTTCTTAGTAATTGTTCAAACACAAGTACAGTTTAAATCAGTCTTTTCTGAACAAGGGCTGTTAATTTAACTTCATTAACAGCCGACAAGATTCCAAGGAATAATAACTCAATTCTGAGGCACAGTCTTTCAGATAACCGTAAGCTTATTGTGGTTGGCAGAATGCCCAGAAGCAATTTGCAGGAAAAATGACAAGAGAGAAGCAAGAGCCGATCAGACATTTCTGGAGTCAATACACGAAGGAATATGAACGAAGTTGTTTTCTGCAAATTGCCTCAGTCGTTATCATTCCTTAAATAGGCTAGGGGAGTGGCCAATTAGCCCCAAGCCTTACTCTCGAGGAGACCTCCTCCTGAGGAGCCATTCCTGCCTTTTGGCAGCTCTGCGAACCCGTGCATCGAGAAGAGGCTCCTCCTCTTCTTCCTCTTCACTTATGGGAGCCTCTGGAGGTTCTGAAGGCACTGGCTGAATCCCCGCCTCTGACACCAAATCTTCTCCAGCCTCCTCATTGTCTGACCGGGTGCCAGCTGCACAGGCTGCTGGCGAATCACCACACCAGTCTCCTCACTGTCGGAATCAGCTACCAGCTGCACAGCCACTGGCGGGCCACAACAATTTTACCTTTTTAAATTCAAACTACGGATGCTAATAAAACATGCTTATGTTCCTAAACATGTGGTCATTCTTCATTAAGATATCCCATGCCCACTGAGAAAATCCCTGAAAGGATCAATTCAGGATGAATATTTGATCAATAAACAGTGATCAAGATTTAATATGCACATAAAGGCAAATCAATCATTTGTAGCAACCCTGTAGCCAGTGGTGGGATTCAGCCAGTTTGCACCTATTTGGGAGAACCGGTTGTTAATTTTCTAGGCAGTTTGGAAAACCGGTTGTTGCAAGAAAACTTATTTTGTTTTTTTTCCACTTTACAGGGTTAATCTTGTAAGGAAGGCAGGAAGGAAATATTCTGGTGCTGTTTCTAGCCTAATCTTTATTGCCCTGCTTACAGAAACTGCCTTTCTGGTTAACCGTTATTACATTGTAACAGCTACGGTGAAGTGCCCATCGACGTGAGTGACATTGATTTGGCTACGCCCACATGGTCACATGACCACCGAGCCATGCCTAGCCAGCTGGTCATTTGGGCAGAGAACCGTTGTTAAATTATTTGAATCCCACCACTGCCTGTAGCTAATTTCATCTATTCTCTATAATGGTTATGGTCAAATATGTTATTTTGGTGTCTGATGGTGTCCCCACTATTTTCACTTTTTTTCTCACAGCGACCATATGTGCTGGATGGGTTAATTGAATGGTCCGTGGTTACCTGTTTATTGTAATGAAACCTTCTGCTTGCCTATTTACAAAGAAATTCTATTTGCTTCACTATTGTAGAGTTTATTCCATGCTGAATATGTATAGTGTTGGAAACCATCATCCCCATCCATAACATGATCCCCCAGAATGCAAAATAGAAGAGGGATCAGAGCAGTGGTGAAATGCAGCCGGTTCTATCCAGCTCAGGCGAACTGGTAGTGCCGGTGGTAGGAAGCTCCTCCCACCCGACTGGACATCATCACATCCACTTTTGACTCTCTGAGCATGCACAGAAGGCTCTGTGCATGTGTGGAGGAGGCACGCATGCTCGCTCACATTTGCGAACCGGTAGCAAAGGTACCGTATTTTCCGGCGTATAAGACGACTTTTTAACACATGAAAATCATCTCAAAAGTCGGGGGTCGTCTTATACGCCAGATGTCGTTCTCCTGTAACCAGGCAGACCAGCCCAAAAGACTCTAACGAGCCTTAAATGGCTCTGGCGATCGAAGCTCTGACGATCCCAGCTGAGTTGCCTGCTAATCAGGCAACTCAGCTGGGATCGCCAGAGCCCAGAGCCCTGTAAAAAGAAGTTTTCCCCCTCCAGCTTGCTTACCTTAGCTGGTAATCGCAACGCTTGCCTTGCTTCGCTTGCCTGAATCCATTCCATCAGGAAGCCACTCTCTGCCTGCAATCATGCAGGCAGGAGTTGTGGACTTCAACTCCCAGAATTCCTCAGCCAGTAAAAACAAAGCTGGCTGAGGAATTCTGGGAGTTGAAGTCTACAAGTTTTAAAGTTGCCAAGGTTGGAGACCCCTGTTCTATTGGGTAAGTTTTTTTCCCCTTTGGGAGCTTTAAAAAAATAGTTAATTGGGGTTTTTTTAGTTGTTCTTTTTTAGACCTAGCCATTTAAAGTTTAGGAAGTTTTAAATTTAGTTTTCATATAAAAATAAAAATAAAATAATATTTGTGCAGCTTTCTGAGATGTGGTGTGTTTCTGTAGTGTTTCACTCTAACTACACAAACACACAAAATCTCACAAAGCTGTATGTGGAATTTTGTGTGTGTAAAGTGTGAAGGTTGATTTTTTTGGGCTTTTTGTGGCTGTGTGAGGTTCCTGCTTGTTGCAGGGGCCATTTTGGGTCTAGCACAGCTGCTTTTACATTGTGGATGAGCCAGTTGTGTTGTGTTGTGTTGTGTGTGTGTAAAGTGTGAAAGTTGTTTTTTGCGCTTTTTGTGGCTGTGTGAGGTTCCTGCTAGTTGCAGGGGCCATTTTGGGCCTAGCACAGCTACTTTTACATTGTGTTGAGGCAGTTGATGTTTTTTAATTTTTATTTGGTGTGTGTTGGAAGAGGGGTAGTCTTATATGGCGAGTATAACCCAAACCCTATATTTTAACAGGAAAAGTTGGGGGTCGTCTTATACGCCCAGTCGTCTTATACGCCGGAAAATACGGTAACTGGATTTCACCCCTGGATCAGAATGACGGCTGGAGAATTCTGGGAGTGAAGTCCAGACATTTTAAAAGTTGCCCAGGTTGAAAAACACTGGCCCATGGTATTGTTTCTAGTGGCTCTAGAAAGCCCTGGAGATGAACAGATAATGTAAATTCACCCTGCTTTTTGTTTGTCTTTTATCCCATTTTGCCTATTAAATATTTTTGATATCAAGCTACATTTTTTGCTAACTGTCCCGAATGTGAGCTTGCTCTGATCTGGATACAGCAATTGACTGGGAGTGTGCTGGGTGCAAACTAAACTGGAAATTAACAGTATTTTTTCAATATATATCCCCACCAATACAGGCTTTCCAGCCTATGCCGTAATAAATTTCAGAACTTCCCTGCAGGATTGCTGAATCTGTCTTGTTCTGCATGATAATGTTCCAGACAACTGGGCTAGTTCAATATTTTTCAACATCTGCAACTTTAAAATGTGGTGGGTTCAACTTCAGGATTCTTCAGCCAACTTGGAATTGGAGTCCACACGTCTTTTAGTTGCTGAGGTTGGGAAACACTGGGCTAGCTCAAGCCCACTACAGATAGCTTTTTGTAGTCCTTTCTTGTCTTGCCCTTAATTGCAGAAAAATTATGCCCTGACACATTATCATTGTAGCAGCGGTGCTATTCAGCAGGTTCTGGAGAACCGGTAGCAGAAATTTTGAGTAGTTCAGAGAACCGACAAATACCACCTCTGGCTGGCCCCAGAGTGGGGTGGGAATGGAGATTTTGCAATATCCTTCCCCCAGGTTGGGGATCGTACGAACCTCTAGGGACAGCTAATTCCAGAGGGCTGGTGCCCCCACAGAGAAGACTCTCTCCCTGGATGTCGCCAGTCAGCATTGTTTGGCCAACGGCACCCCAAGGAGCCCCTCTCTGTGGGAGCCAGCGGGAGGTTGTTGATGGCAGAAGGCGGTCTCGTATATACTCTGGTCCTAAGCCATGGAGCACTTTAAAGGTGGTGACCAACACCTTGAATCGCACCTGGAAAACCACCGGGAGCCAGTGCAGCTCGCGCAGGAGGAGTGTTATGTGGGCGCGCCGATTCGCACCCATAACCACCCGCGTGGCTGCATTCTGGACCAGTTGGAGCCTCCAAATGCTCTTCAAGGGGAAGAGCTCTTTTGTGGCTGCCATTTTTTTCTTTTCTGTGGGAAATGGGTCCAAATGACTCTTTGAGTGTTTAAGGTTGCAGACCCCTGAACTAGAACATATTTCTCCATCTCAAGAAATATGGCTACAGGCTGGCTGAGTTGAAGTCCACTTATTTCCAAGTTGCTAACACTGAAAATACTGAGCTATAATGAGGCATCCTTAAGGAATGTTATCTTTTTAGGTTAAGGTGACCAGACGTCCCGCTTTTGGCGGGACAGTCCCGCTTTTGAGCAATTTGTCCCGCGTCCCGCGGCGTTTTAAAAAAGTCCCGATTTTTCATTCTGCCTCCTGAATCCCCGCTGATGGCTAGAGGGAAAAAAAACTCTTTAAACTCTTGCCGCGGGGCTTCAAAGGGCCGACCTACAGCTGATCAGTGTTAAAAAAAAAATGAATAGACCCATGCCTGCAAAAATAGAAAAAACAGCCCCTGTTAACAGCTTCCGCTAGGTTAATTAGCTGCAAAAATCTGCAAAAAGTTCCTGGAGCAGATTCCCCCCTCTAGCTATACTGAAAACAAAGGCGAAAGCGAAACTAAACCTGCAACATGACAAAATGAGGCAGAGAGAGATTTCTTTCTTTTTCTTTTTCTTTTTCCTCACCAAAAAAGGTAGGTACAAAACTGCAAACAATGGGAAATTTTGGGCAAAAGAGGAGAGTTCAAGATTTTAAAACACAAAAGAAAAAAAGCTCTATTTAACTAGGGAATTGTAATAATTGAGATACTATTAATAATTGTATATTGTGTTGAAAGCAGAAATGGTTAAGTTGTGGTTTGGAGGAATATATGGGGGAAATTATTTGGTTTATTATTATTGGTAAATATAATTAATTGATTTGTAAGAAATTGGATTGCATGGAAATAATTGGAATATTCATGTTCATATTGATTAATATACAAAAAAGATAGTTATATAACTAATTGATTTATATTAAAATGTTGAATTTGTATTAAACAACTGTATTACATAATTACATAATTAACCAATGTGAGGATGGATATGAAAATAGATGACAATGGGAAGGGGTATAATATAGAATAGAAGGGAAAAATTGAATTTGATTAAGATTAGAGATGAGGATGAAGGGTAATATTGTTTTTTTAAAAAAATAGATGAGGAATAAATATGGCAAAAAGGAAATATAGAAATTGTAAATTTAATTGAAATGACTAAACGCTGTTTAAATTTGTGAACCAGCCAAATATTCTGTTCAAAGAAAATACATTGCATGTTTGTATGTGTGTTTCTAATTATTGCTATTTATTCATATTTGTTCTCTTTTATTCTTTAAAGTTTAACAATTCATTCTTAATCTTAATATCTTTATATTTGCTTGGGGTTGGCTTTCTTCCCTTTCATCTTTTTTATTGTACAGCAATCTTTCTCCTCAAACCTACCACCACTCTCTTTTCTTTCCTTCTTACTTTCTCTTCCCCCCACCCTCTTTTTCTCCTCCCTACTTCCTCTTCCTTTCTCCTTCTCCTCCTCTCTTCCTCCCTCTCTTACCCTCACTCCTACTCTAATTTCCATTCCTTCATCCCTCTCTATTGCTGTATCCTTTAATGCATATGGACTACTCAGAGGGCTGAAAAAGTTATTTTTGACTGGTCCTCACACTTTTGACCAGTCCTCGAATTTATGACTGTCCTCACATTTTACATTTTTGCCCTATCTTGTCATCATGGTGAAGAGAAGCAGTTGTGAAATGAGTGACATGGTTGTTAAGAATGCTGCACGGGCATAAATGTGAGGATGGTCATAAGTGTGAGGACCAGTCAAAAGTGCGAGGACCTGTCAGAAATGACTTTTTTCAGCCCTCTGGTTAGTCCTTTTGTGCATATGGACTACTCAGAGGGCTGAAAAAGTTATTTTTGACTGGTCCTCACACTTTTGACCAGTCCTCGAACTTACGACTGTCCTCACATTTTACGTTTTTGCCCTATCTTGTCACCATGGTGAAGAGAAGCAGTTGTGAAATGAGTGACATGGTTGTTAAGAATACTGCACGGGCATAAATGTGAGGATGGTCATAAGTGTGAGGACCAGTCAAAAGTGTGAGGACCTGTCAGAAATGACTTTTCAGCTCTCTGAGTAGTCCCTATACACATAGCCATGGCCACCTGGTCACATGACCAGCTAGCCACGCCCACCCAGTCACATGGCCTCCAAGCCACGCCCACACAATAAGTCACGCCCACAATGGTGTCCTTCTTACCAATGTTAAAATCTGTTCACCTTACCCTATACGCATAGCCATGGCCACCCGGTCACATGACCAGCTAGCCACACCCACCCAGTCACATGACCAGCTAGCCACGCCCACAAAATAAGCCACGCCCACAATGTCCCTCTTTACCAATGTTAAAATCTGGTCACCTTATTTTAGGTTGTAGCATTTAGGTTCCTATGGTATATATAACTTCTTCCTTGCCTCTTGGTGTAATCTCTAGATCAGAGCATTGATGTTGGTTTTCTCCTTCTCCAATTGTTTATGGGGTGCTTTTTGTCATGAGCTTTATAAATTAATTAAATATTTTTTTAAAAGGACAAAAAGCAAGTATCTCCAATACGAACTGGGCTTTCTGAACTGGGAATGTGTACGACATCAAGGTAAAAATTACCAGAATACATATTTTAAATGCACACTTTAGAAAGATGCTGTTTAGTGTTGTATAGCACTGAGTAGTTGTAGGAAGGAACACATTTTTTTTTAATCAGCCACAGGTAGATTTAACTCTCAATTTTTGGCTACAAGCCTTCTGCTCGGTTGGTGTCTTTGTTTCAAGAGCAGAAATGCTTGTTCGTTTTCTTTCCTTTGGAACCCCTTTTTTATTCTTTAGGAATTGGAATGGTGTAAGAAATACTTCCGATAAACAGACACTTCTGTATAGTTCTGATTTTTCACTGGAAGTCTAAGAGTTAATTTGCAGATTTATTATTTTTTTTGTTGGTTTCTGTTTCTTGTTTTGCTCATGAAGAATGGCTTGTTCTCTTGGCAGATCTCTAATAGAAATAAATGACTTTCCTTTTTTAAATCCCTAACATCTGATCACATGAGACTGTCGTCATGTAGAGTTTTGAACTATGTGGACTCAAATCCATTCCTCATATATTGGATTTTTTTTTTTAAAAAAAAAAAGTATCCTTGAAAGCTACAGGGAATCCAATTCTGTTACCTAATTGTAAGAGTGGGGGAAAGCACAGTGTTTTCTTTCTATCATGCCTAAGAACGAACGGTTAAAAACCATTCAGGCCACTTAGAACTGTATCCTGTTTTGAACCATAACCAACCAGATTGCTCTGCTGGACACAGAGGTCATTATAACCTTTTCGGTTGTTGTCCCCCCCCGGTTGCTGATATTTAGATCTTGTTGTGCTTTGGAACAAGATGAACCATAGTGGAGTGGTTTGGCTATATTATTACTTATTTCATGTGATTTGACTCTACCTATCCTCCAGACAAGCGGCTGGCATTTCTTTTTTAATCCTTCTTTTGCTAAGAAGGAGTCCTGAGAGCTTCACTGGATGTGACAGGGAAGTGTTTCTGTAACCACTGGTGAGTTGAGGTGCTTAAATGAAAAACAACAGCTGCATTAAAGTTTCATCAAGATTTTTACGACCTCCCCCCCACCCCCACCCCCCACATAGATAAGTAGATATTGTATGTGCTGCTTAGTCTGTTCCGTCTGCTCTGGATGGGGGCAGTCACTTTCTCAGATGGAAATCCAATGACTTGCAAACTTGCAATGGTGAATTGTAAACAACTAAAACTGGATTCCATGATGTGCAATCATTTCATAGAACATGAAGGCCAGATCATGTATGCAGGTGTCTGTTTTGATCCAAATTTGCCTTTATTTATTTATTTATTTATTTATTTATTTATTTATTTAGTCACATTTTTATGCCGCCCAACTCCTAAGGGGCTCTGGGCGGCTTACAACAAAGAATAAAACAATGCGAACAATCCCATAAAAAAATGTTAAAAAGAAAAACATTAAAACATTAAAAACTTTAAAAACGTTAAAACACATGCGCTCCAATTCATGGCTGGGTCTCGGAAGATCATTATAATGAGATCAACGGCCCCAGGCCTGCTGGAAGAGCCAGGTCTTCACAGCTTTGCGGAAGGCCAATAGGGTGGGGGCAGTCCGGACCTCAGGAGGTAATTGGTTCCAGAGAGCCGGGGCAGCTACAGAAAAGGCCCTCCCCCGCGGGCCTGCCAGCCGATATTATTTAGCTGACAGGACCCGGAGGAGACCGACTCTGTGGGATCTTACCGGTTGCTGGGAGCTATATGGTAGAAGGCGGTCTCGAAGATAGCCTGGCCCTGAACCATATAGGGCTTTAAAGGTAATGACCAATACCTTGAATTGCACCCGGAAACCAATAGGGAGCCAGTACAGCTCGTGGAGAATTGGTGTAATGTGTGTGTATCTAGGCGCACCCACTATAACTCGTGCGGCTGTTTGCCTACCATAAGTATTTCTCACTTTAAGATGAAACACCCTGACAAAATTTCAGGACTCCAAGGAGCACAGGTGGAGAATCACTGTTTTAGGATATTTCAGGGAAAAGACTGATGTTCAAAATACAAATACAATGAGTACAGCTCTGGGAGCTAGCATAAATCTGTCAGCCCAACATACGGTATCTGTATAGCTGCCTCGCTCCTAATATTTAAATAAGATCATCCAATGAACAGACTTTCAGGAGAAACTGGCAATTGGGATTTTGTACGGGACAATTCACTGCAGCCAACTCTCCATGGCCAACTCTCCATGGGATAATTCAGCATAGTCAACTTGCCAAGGGACGACTCACTGCGGAATGATTCAACATTTCAATGTCATTATTTAAAATAATTAAAATTTATTTTATCTTTGGTCATTCACATTTCATTTTGTCCCTCCTTTTTCATCCTTTCTTTAATTATTTTATTCCACCATTTCTTCTATATTAATGTAACTCCTGTCCCGTGGTGAGTTGGCTGCAATGAGTTGTCCTAGACCCATTGGGGTTGATTAGGGTGTGTCAATAGGTTCAGGTGAACCGGTAGTGGTGGCTGTGGGAAGTCTGCCCACCTACACGGATGTCATCACATCCTGTTTTTGATGCTCTCCGCATGCACGGAAGGCTCCGCGCATATGCGGATGTGGCGCGTGCCCTCACATTTGCGAACCAGTAGCGAAGGTAAGTGAATACCACCCCTGGTATGTGTGTGGATCATTTGTTCCCATCCATGTACATAGAGGCATTTACTACAATAAATATAGTAAAGCCTGTGGCTCATTGGAAAGTTGGACCATAAGAAAGGCTGAGGCCAAAGAATGGAGGCCTTTGAATTATGGTGCTGGAGAAGACTCCTGCGAGGCCCTTGGACTGCAAGGCGATCAAACCAGTCAGTCCTAGAGGAGATCAACCCTGACTGCTCTTTAGAAGGCCAGATCCTGAAGATGAAACTCAAATACTCTGGCCACCTAATGAGAAGGAAGGACTCACTGGAGAAGAGCCTAATGCTGGGAAAGATTGAGGGCAAAAGAAGAGAATGAGGTGGCTGGATGGAGTCACTGAAGCAGTGTGTTTGAGCTTGAATGGACTCCGGGGGATGGTAGAGGACAGGAAGGCCTGGAGGAACGTTGTCCATAGAGTCACGATGGGTCGGACATGACTTCGCAACTAACAACAAAATGGCTCATTGACACATCTGCCGCATAATATGAGAGAAAATAGCTTTTAATGCTTAGTATGAAAATGAGAGAGGAAGTGGAGAGCCAATGTAGAAGAATGGGTAAGGTGTTGAATGTAAAAAGAAGGATTAGGGGTGACATGAGCCGAGGTGGCGTAGTGGTTAGAGTGCAGTACTGCAGCTACTTCAGCTGACTGCTAGTTCAACAGATCAGCAGATCAAATCTCACCGGCTCAAGGTTGACTCAGCCTTCCATCCTTCTGAGGTGGGTAAAATGAGGACCCAGATTGTTGGGGGCAATATGCTATTTAGTATACTATCTTTGGTGTAAGCCGCCCAGAGTCCTTGGAGAGTGGGTGGCATAAAAATATGAATAATAAAATAAATAATAAATAATAAATAAATGATAGCAGTGTTCCAGTATTTGACGAGCTGCCCCAAAGAAGAGGGGGTCAGCCTATTTTCCAAAACACCAGAAGAAAAGACAAGAAACAATGGATGGAAACTAATCAAGGAGAGAAGCAACCTAGAACTAAGGAGAAATTTCCTAACAGTGAAAACAATCAACTAGTGGAATGGTTTGCCTTCAGAAGTTGTGGATGTCCCATTATTGGAGGCATTCAAGAAGAGGCTGGACATCCATTTGTCTGAAATGGAATAGACGCTCCTGCTCAAGCAGGGGGTTGGATTAGATGGTCTCCAAGATCCCTTCCAACTCTGTTATTCTATGTTCTATGTATGTAGGTGAAATTCTCAGAAGGAGGGAGGGAGGGAGGAAGGAAATAATGCAGTATTTTTTTTTCAGTTCTGCTTTTGTCTCCTAAAGAGCTGGACACAGCATCAACAGTACATAACAGTTTTGGTCTGCTCTGCTTGCACTGCTATAAATGCTTTAATTCTGTAGCCTTTACCGATTGAACACAAGGTCAAAATAGCAAAAGAGTGGCTTGCAGGAGTATCGAAGGGTTTGAAGCTTAGTATTTGTTCCCTGTTTAAAGAAAGAAAGGGGAAGAAATCCTAAATCAGTGTGTGTCACTCAGCTCCCTTTGTGGCTCTGCTCTGTTCTGTTTTGAGTTATTTAGCACATCTTACAACAAAATGGCTTATAGGAGAAAGTAGCACCGGAAGAAACTTAGAGATGACAGACTGAGTCCTGCAGTCAGACCTTACCTCTCCATACCTGCTCCAGCAGCTGTTATTTTTCTCACCAGCTGGCTATACAGAAAAGGAAGGGCAGGAAGGTAGGAGTCAACCAGTTGCTTTGTCTGCCGTGTGCTGCACAAGCGTAATTAGGACAGTATCACCCAGAAGTGAGTCAGCCCAGAGGCAACAGAAGTATGATAGGAATTGGCAATGGGAGCAGCCAATTTCATTCCAGTTTTGTTTTCTGCCAACTCCAGGATGAGTCGATTGCTTTCTAAATGAGTGGGAAAAAGGCCCAAGTGAATCTAACAGTGGCTGATACCTTCACTGGTGGTGATGGAACTTCTCAATTGGACCATTTTCCACACTAGATTGGTCAATTCAGGATTCAACAAGCTCTTCAAATGGCACTCCCAATCCCCCAGTCGCCCAATCACCCAATCACAGATTGCAGGCAGCTCCCAAATTGAAATAAAATATGTTTTGAAAATTATAAAACATAATTTAATTTAATTTAATTTATTCAATTTATATGCCACCCCTCTCCGAAGACTCAGGTTGGCTCACAATACATTTTTAAAAATCATTATAAAAAAAATTAAAAATTAAAAACATTAAAAACATGATATATCACATGTAAGAACCCAGATGTCAGTGTTCCAGAAAACCCCAACTCTGAGTAAAGACGCGGAAGCAAGCATTTTCCAAAGTTCTCTTTACTAGAATAGGTAAACTGACACATATTTCCTCAACACTGTCAAACTAGTTATTAAGTCTGCATTACTATTAATCTTCTCATGGTTCCTATTGGATTCCCTGATGCTGCTAATCCCAGGAGGGATACTGGTTCTATGGACATAAGGCGGAATATGGCTATCCTCACCCCTGAGCTTTCTATCAAAGTCTCCATGGATTGGCCTGGTGAGAGACGGCCGCCCTGGAAACTTTTGGGGTCGAATGATATGCACCTCCTTAGCCACTGTCGTGAGAGGACAGTGGAGCTTGGTGGCCTGACCATGGACTGGAATTTTCCCTATGTCTATAACATCAGCGGTCCCCCACCCTTGGACTGTTTCCCCTGATGACTATATGTATTCAGTGTCGGAACTCCTCGCCTTGCGAGATTCTCCCCTCTCGCAGGCTTGGTCCCCCCCACATTATCGAGGGCCTATCTCGATGACGGACTTTGGAGTCCGGAGAGATGGCATGGAGCAAGGAAGAATTTATGGGGCTTTTTAGGGAAATTTTTAAAGATTTTAAGGGGTTTTGGTGGGGGTTGTAATTATTCTTTTAAAAATACTGGGAAGACTACTATGGCGGATGGGGGGGGGGAAATCCACCAGGGTCAGAACTGTGCCCAGCACAGGGTAACGATCCGGGGGGCACCGGACGAGGGATTGGGAAAGGGATGGGGGACGATATCTATGAGGGCTATACCATCGGCATGGTGAATGGGAGGGGCAGATATGGCAGGAGCAGGGGACCACATCAGGTGTTGGGGGCTCGCTCTTGCTGTTTGAGAGCAATTGCCTGCCCCGGTCCCCAAGGTTCTGCTCAGATACTAGGTGGCTTAGATACTCAGGAGCTGGGCCTTCGGCTGATGCTGTGCAATGCCAGGTCCGTGGTTTATTTATTTATTTATTTATTTATTTAATTTGTATACCGCCCTTCTCCCAGAAGGGACTCAGGGCGGTGAACAGCCAAAATTAAAAAACATACAGATACAAAAGTTAAGATAATTAAAAGAATTAAATAATTGGCTACCCAATTTAAAACCCCAAATCCATAAAATTTAAAATCCCAGTTAAAAACCATTTAAGCTAGGCCGGCTTGATGAAATAAAAACGTCTTCAGGGCTTTACGGAAGGTCCGGAGGTCCGGGATCAATCGTATTCCGGGAGGCAGCTCATTCCACAGGGCGGGTGCCCCCACAGAGAAGGCTCGCCCCCTGGGGGCCGCCAGCCGACATTGCCTGACCGACGGCACCCCGAGGAGGCCCTCTCTGTGAGAGCGTATTGGCTGGAGGTTATCGGTAGCAGCAGGCGGTCTCGCAAATATCTTAATAAGGCCCCCCTCATTCACGATCTTATACAAGAGGGAGGAGCGGACCTGGCGGGTATTACGGAGACCTGGTTGGGCCCGGACGGTGGCGTCCCTCTGGTTGAAATGTGCCACCAGGCTTCAGAGCATTCCATCAGCCGAGGGCCCAGGGGAGGGGAGGGGGGGTGGCGGTTATTATTAACGAGGATCTGGATTCGAGGGAGACCACTGTGCCTCAGATAGCCGGATGTGAGTCCCTCCTTGTGAGTTGGGGCCGTGGGGTTCAGATGGGCTTGTTGCTTACGTACCTGGCTCCCTGCCGCATGGCAACAGCCCTACCTGAGCTACTTGACGTGATAGCCACGGTGGCAGTAGATACACCCAGGCTTTTAGTCATGGGTGATTTCAACTTGCCATCCGTTGGTGAAACATCTGAGGTGGCTCGGGAGTTCATGGCTTCCATGACGGCCATGGACCTGACCAAATTAGTTTATGGCCCTACTCACAGGGGAGGTCACACTCTGGATTTGATTTTTGTCTCTGGCCAGTGGTTGAGTGGTCTTGTTATAGGGGATATAGACATGGAACCCTTGTCATGGACTGACCACTCACTCCTTCGCCTAGATCTTCGAACCGCGACCCCTCGCTGCAGGGAGGCGGACCCAATTAGATGGATCCGCCCCAGGCGCCTGATGGATTCTGATAGGTTCCAGACGGAGCTTGGGCCATTTGCTGAGGATCTAGCACATGACTCGGCCGAGGACCTGGTAGCCGCCTGGGATCAGGCGGCTGGTGGGGCCTTGGACCGAGTCATGCCTTTGCGGCCTCTGACCCGATGCCGATCCCGTGCGGGTCCTTGGTTTACTGAGGAGCTGAGGGAAATGAAGCACTGGAAAAGACGCCTGGAGAGCGGTTGGAGGGCCAGTCTCGCTGAATCTGACTGAACACTGGTAAGGTCGCACATTAAGGCCTACCTAGTGGTGATAAAGACGGCAAAGTCTAACTACTTTTCCGCCTCTATTGCGTCATCAGGGAATCGTCCGGCCGCCCTGTTTAGGGTGACCCATGCCCTGCTCCATCTGGGAGTGCGGGAGGATCCCTTAGAAGGCAGGGCGGAGGATTTCGGACAATACCTGTATGACAAAATCGCTCAGATCCAGGGGGATTTGGACTCTGACTGGGTAGATCAGGGCAGGGTGACGAGGAACAGTCTTGAGAATGTTATCTGGGAGGAGTTTGATGCTGTGACTCCCGATGATGTGGACAGGATTTTGGGGAGACTTAGTGCGGCCACATGTTTACTGGACCCGTGTACCTCCTGGTTGGTACTGGCTTCCCGGAAGGTTACACGAGGCTGGCTCCAGGGCGTCATTAATGCTTCGTTGAGTGAGGGTCACTTCCCCGCTGCCCTGAAAGAGGCGGTGGTGAGGCCTCTCCTCAAGAAGCCGTCCCTGGATCTGGCAATATTGTGAAGCCACTGGGCGAGATCATCCGTGCCTTTGGGGTGAGATACCACCAGTACGCTGATGACACCCAGCTGTACATCTCCAGCCCAGGCCACCCCAACGATGCCCTTGAAGTGATGTCCCAGTGCCTGGAGGCTGTGCGGATCTGGATGGGGAGGAACAGGCTCAAGCTCAACCCTTCCAAGACTGAGTGGCTGTGGCTCCCGGCATCCCAATATAGTCAGTTGACTCCATCACTGACTATTGGGGGCGAGTCTTTGGCCCCCACTGAAAGGGCTCGCAATCTGGGAGTCCTCCTGGATACGCAGCTGTCTTTGGAGGAACATCTGACGGCTGTTACCAGGGGGACCTTTTATCAGGTTCGCCTGATTCGCCAGTTGCGGCCCTTTCTCGACTGGGATTCCTTGTGCACAGTCACTCATGCCCTTGTCACCTCTCGCCTTGACTACTGCAACACTCTCTACATGGGGCTCCCCTTGAAGAGCACCCGGAGGCTCCAGCTGGTCCAGAATGCAGCAGCGCGGGTAGTGATGGGAGCAACATGGCGCTCCCATGTAACACCGCTCCTGCGCGAGCTGCACTGGCTCCCGGTGGTCTTCTGGGTGCACTTCAAGGTGTTGGTTATCACCTTTAAAGCGCTCCATGGCATAGGGCCTAGCTATCTGCGAGACCGCCTGCTGCTACCGACAACCTCCCATCGACCCATGCGCTCCCACAGAGAGGGCCTCCTCAGGGTGCCATCAGCCAAACAATGTAGGCTGGTGGCCCCCAGGGGGAGGGCCTTCTCTGTGGGGGCTCCCACCCTCTGGAATCAGTTGCCCCCGGAGATAAGGAGAATCCATGACCTCAATGCCTTCCGTCGTTCCCTGAAAACCCATCTTTTTCAGCAAGCTGGGTTGGCTTAAGAAGAAATTTTTAAATTCTTTTAATTAGTCTGTGATTTTTAACTTTCGGGCCAAAATTTTATATATATTTTTAAATGTTTTAATATTTGTATTCTATGTTTTTTATCTTGGCTGTACACCGCCCTGAGTCCTCAGGGAGAAGTATATAAATTAAATTAAATTAAATTAAATTAAATCTCCTCCCACTTATGACTGTAACCTTGTTGCTGGTATCCTTACGATTTATATTGACTGTTTTCTAATATGATTTGATTGCTTATTTGTACCCTATGACTATCATTAAGTGTTGTACCTTATGATTCTTAACGAATGTATCTTTTCTTTTATGTACACTGAGAGCGTATGCACCAAGACAAATTCCTTGTGTGTCCAATCACACTTGGCCAATAAAAAATTCTATTCTGTTCTAGTCTAGTCTAGTCTAGTCTAGTCTAGTCTAGTCTAGTCTAGTCTAGTCTAGTCTATATTCTCAGTCAACACTGATGACCAACACATTTGCAAGGTCCTAAGGAAGAGTTTTTGAATTAAAAAATATCAGAAAGGGAGGGAGGGAAGAATTATATATAATTTGTAGCGAGCTGGCCTAACAAACCCATGGCAAGTGAGAAACAGAACAGGGACTAGTGAGGAATAGGAAAAAGATCATGAATGATTGATCGAATATCATTAGACATTAACCAGCCATTAAGAAAACTCCCCTGGGAAATGGGAAATCCATCAGTTTCAAGCCAATCTTGCTTTAGCAGATCAAGTGCAAACTGGGAGCCTGTTTCTGACTTGCGGTGAATCAATGCTTTTAACCATGACTAAAGTATGCTCCAAGGAGTCCTAGAGTAATCTAATTTAAAAATAAAACATGCATACAACTGAACCACTGAAATCCAATACATTCCCAAATTATTTCCCAGCTGTGGTGTTATAAAACACCTTAATGCAACTCTGATCTCCTTCACCTTCTTCCTTTCCCCCAAAAAAGGGGCAATGTGGAACTTGGGAGATGGGTGTAATGACATCATCCTTGGCTACTTCTATCAGGGTCAAGAACACTTTAAAGTCTAAAAGTGTTCTTATAAACTCTGCTATAGAGAGAAGTTCTTTGAGGATGGGCTCCAGCATGAGTCTGAAAGCTCAGAATATCTGGTTCTGGTGACCGATTCAAATTGGATTTTGTTCTTATAAAGTTGCTTGCAGATAAGAAGCGTGCATGTGTGTGATGGGTTTTTCAGGGTTTTTAAATTATTATTCCAGAAACAGCTGTCAGGTGTTCTATTTGAAACAGCCCAAGTGTATTGCAATGGGCATTTAATTTTCTCTCCCAGTGACAAAACCTATATGGAGCCTAGTAGAGCTCCTACTTATTCTTGCAGTTGGCTCCATAAGGTGAAAATCCACAGATTAAGCACCCCATTCAAAGACAGATTCTTGAACCTTGACCTGAGGAGATTTTCTGATTTGTGAGTTCTGGTTGCCTGAACTTGTCAACCCTGAAACTGACCTGACCGAAGCCATCTTGGAGCTTTGCCACACTGGAGCTGAGGGATAGGGAAGGGGTGTCAGTTTTGGAAGCCATATTAGGCCGGAAACTTCAATGCTGCCACCTTCTCGTGTTTTGTTTTGTTTTGTTTTGTTTTGTTTTGTGTGGGAAAGTAGGAGGGGGGATTAAGGAGAGGGGTTGTTAGTAGACATAATAGCATTCTTCCTGCCAGTCAAGGTCAGGGCGATCCGGCATCTGGAGAAGGAGTGGTCAGTGGGCTGGATCGAGATGGAATGGACGTTGATTTGAACATGTGATCGATTTGGGAGAAAAGGAATGGTTCTAGGAGCTTTGACTTACTGAAGGAAAACTCGGGCTTTTCAGATTCGGGTTTTCCCAGATGTGCCAGTTTGCCTATTCTAGTAAAGAGAACTTTGGAAAAATTGTTTGCTTCCGCATCTTTACTTGGAGTTGGGGTTTTTCTGGAATGCTGACAGGGGGGAATTGAGATATTTGGGACTTTGTAGCCAAAATAAAATACTTTCTCTTGGGAACCAAGGACTTTCTCACACCTGATCAGAGGAAGGAGGGGTGATGTTCCCAGGCAACTAGGCGGAGCTGTGATTGGACCATGTGACTGATTGTTTTAAGAAAGTGGAAAACTTTTGCTTTTAATTAGTTGAAAACCGCAGGAACCCTTAGAGTCTGTTTTCAGCAGATCTGTGCCAATATGATATATCCAATAAAGCTATTATTTGAGGAATCTACCTGCCTCGGAGTTTTGCTTGCTATGGGTCTATTACTTGGAATCCTGACAGAACTATTGGCTCAGTCAGTGTCCCTTGTAATGTATGTATCAAAGCCAAACTAGGTTTCTCATTCCCAGGCAGAAGAAGCAGAAACAAAGGTAGTCGTCATTATGATTGAATCTAGAAGGGCATTAAAAAGCATGAGAGTGGCATCTGTGCTGGTAATTTATCTGAAAGGTTGAAGTCTCCTGTGGAGGGTTGATTCATCATTCATTGATTTCTTTTTCTTTCTCTTTTTGAAAAATGAGAATTTCTGCACACGGAGTCACTGTTCTGACTCCTCGACATATGTCCTGATTACAGCTCATGATGTAATGGTTCATTTTTCATAATACAGGGAATTAATGTTAGACATGAGTTGCAAGAATTGAGTTATTAGGCTTCAGCCATGCAGGATTATTACAGAATCGGGAATCTGATCCAAACTTTGAGGACTTAAAAATACAGTTTCTTCTCTTTCTGATTTAAAATTCCAAAACATGGAAGTATAAAGGATTCAACATCTGATTGGGAATGCCTGTATGAATAAACATATAACAAAGTATATATGTATAAATACTCTATAACAAAGCTTTCACTTCCCATACAGGAGAAATAATTCCTAGTCTTGTATTCCTAAAACTCTCAATTCCAACATACCCTTACCCAGCCAAAGTGTATCAACCTCCTCAACTCTTCCTTCCAACATCACCAGAACTTTCAGCTCCGTTAGGTAGACCAGACCAGAAAGTCAACTCCACAAAAAACTAACTCTTTTTTGAGGCCAGCTCCAGAGCGTGGAAGTGGGGATCACTGTTGCAGTGACCTTCCTTTCTTTGTGGTCAGTTCTATCAGTATTGACAGAGGTTTGCAGGTTCACCACTTCATGAGGTCTTGAATGAGATTATAATCTAACGCCATGGGATAAGGCATTATCAATAAGTCTGCCTGCCTGCCTGCCTACCTACCTACCTACCTACCTACCTAGTTTTTGAAACTGCCCACCTCCCTCCCAGAGGGTCTCTATTGATACCAAGTTATATGCCTTGGTATTGATTCCTTACCCACCAGGCAATGGGGTTCTGTCCCAGGGCCTGAAGGCTGATGATATGAATAGGGGAAAAATATAGACTCAGGACTGGGAAGGCTGAGTGACCTTCAAGGTCTGAACGTCCTGTGAGATTGTCGAGCTTTAGTGCTGGATAGGGTTGCACTATCTGAGGGTTCCTCAGACAGAAGTGGTGCCCAATTTGCGGGTCCATCTAGATTTGCAGCTAGGAGAGATGCACAAGTTGCACCAATTCATCTTGTGCATCAAATGTCATCCTTTCATAGATGAGGAGGCTCTTTTCACAGTCAACCATACCTCAGTCACCTCTCATTTGGAATATTGCAATGTACTTTGTATGGGACAGGAGTGGTACTCACTTACCTTCGCTACCGGTTTGCAAATGTGAGCGCGTGCACAGGGCCTTCCGCGCATGCGCAGAGCGTCAAAAATGGGACGTGATTATGTCCGGGTGGGTGGGCGGAGCCTCCCGCAGCCGCCACTACCGATTCGCCCGAACCGGATAGAACCAGCTGAATATCACTACTGGTATGGGAGTACCTTGAAGGTCACATTAAAATATTGGGCCAGGGGAATGGGATTTGTGAAATCTTGAGTATGTTATGGGTTTTAAAGTGGTAGAGGTTACTTGTAATACTTTTATTGCTTAATTATTTTCTGTATGTGCTTCAAGTCACATAATCATTAGGTAGCTTTACAAATCGAAACAAAACAATATTGAGTTCCTATCAAAGGCTGGCCTTGATGGCCTAACTTCAACTCTGATTCTATGAAAAATATACCAGCCTCCAAATATGTCAGCTTTACATATATATATATTTGAGAAAAGGAATGTTAAAAATTCATGGGAAATGTTTGATGACGCTTTTCAAAGATTAATTTGACCAGCATAGAACATCAGTCACATACTCGGTTAATATGGAAGAGGCTTATTAATCTGATGGATGGTTGCCAGATCACAAAGGTTGAAATTGTACTTCACTTTCTTGAACCGCATTTCATTTTTAGAAGACAAGTATTTGATCTGAATGCAGCAGAAAGGTGAACTATACAGCAAGTTAGTGAATAGGAAATCCTGGTGTATTATATAGAACATCGTGATGAAATCAGAGGAATTGTACAATGCACTTCTAAGCATATCAGTTTTGATCTATTGGTAGAATCTGGATTATTTATGGCAGGGGTCTCCAACCTTGGCAACTTTAAACGTGGCGGACTTCAAGCTTTGCTGGCTGGGGAATTCTGGGAGTTGAAGTCCGCCAGGTTTAAAGTTGCCAAGGTTGGAGACCCCTGATTTATAGCATATGGAAAGGGGATTCTGACTCCTAGTTCTTCTGAATTCTTTTTTTAAAAAAACATCTTTAGTTAGTCGTAGAGTCTTGGTGAAAGGCTTATGAATTCAGTTTATTAGAGTGCTCCAAAGTCTGTGCATTAGTGTCTTATTCTTTGTGGGTTGGTGTTTCTCTGCAGATGCCCAGCAATGATGATCCCTGGTATTGGTCTCACATGTTACAGGTAGTGTTCAATTTACAACAGCAACTGTCCAAAGTTACAACAGCACTGAAAAATGTGACTTATGACCGTTTTTCACACTAATGACCATTGCCGCATCCCCATGGTCATGTGATCAAAATTAGGATGCTTGGCAACTGACTCATAGTTATGACGGTAGCAGTGGCCTGGAGTCATTTGATCACCTTTTGCAGCTTTCTGACATGCAAAGTCAACAGGGAAGCCAGATTCATTCAACAACCGTGTTATTAATTTAACAACTTCAATGTTTCACTTATCAACGGTGGCAAGAAAGGCCATAAAATAAGTCAAACCCCACTTAACAAATGTCTGTCTCACTTACCAATAGAAATTTTGGGCTCAATTATGGTAAACAATCTCATCATCAGATTGGTTTTCTATGAAGCTTTTCAGTCATCCAAGTCATGGTTGTCTCAAAGGTGCTTTTCTTTTTTCCTTCGGCCAGAACTGAAGAAGCTTCTTGGATGAGAAGCAAAACATCTTCAAGGAAAAACAAAGAAAGTCCAGTTGCTTCTTGAAAAAAGCACCTTTTGGACATCAGATTGGCTTCCCACCCCACAAAAAATTGCATCTCTCTTTTCCCTTGGAATAGCAGCGTTGGTTTTACTGGCAACATATCCAGTAGTGGGTTTCAATTTTTTTTACTACCGGTTCTGTGGGTCTGGCTTGGGCATGGCATGACTTGGTAGAAGTGGCTTGGTGGGCGTGGCAGGGAAAGGATACTGTAAAATCTCCATTCCCACCCCACTCCAGGGGAAAGTTACTGCAAAATCCCCATTTCCTCCTGATCAGCTGGGACTCAGGAGGCAGAGAATAGATGGGGGCGGGGCCAGTCAGAATTTTTACTACCGGTTCTCTGAACTACTCAAAATTTCCGCTACCGGTTCTCCAGAATTGGTCAGCACCTGCTGAAACCCACCTCTGAACATATCCTGTTGTAACCTTTTGGTGCTGATCCCATCAGATTTAGCAAATAGCCTGTTTTGCCAACAGAAATGTTGGGCTCAATTGTGGTCATACTGTACTACCTGTACTATACCCGTACAGTAAATAAATATAACTTAGCTATCCTCAAAAATCTAACTCCCTGGAGAAGTTGACCAATCTGCTCATCTCTGCCATCCCTACTTTTTTTTCATGTCCCTACCAAGAAATGACCGAGAAGCACATATTTGCTAGAAAGGAAGATCCATTAAAAATTTAGACCTAAGGTGTGAGAATTCGGTAACACACCAGTTTGATAGATTATTATTAATAATGGTATCCTACAAATGTGCTCAAGGTCACTTCTTGGACTAATAAGATGGCATGTAAAAATAAAGTGACAACATAATAATCATTCAAAGCTGTAATTGCACTCTTAGACTGAGTGTATTTTTTTAAAAAATAATGGATTTTATAATGTACTTCAAGAAATAGTACATTATTTATTAACCGTGTTTGCTGGTTCCTAGCATATCATTTTGAAATTCAAGGGGAAATCAGAGGTACTTTGTTAACTACCAAGATAATATGAACTAAATGTGTTAGCAATTTTTATGAGGCTTTTATTTAATTTTTTTAATTTAAAAGCGATGAACATCAGCCTCTTCATAAGCATGATCAATTCCTTGAATCCTGACAATATCACTGTGCATAAATTCCACATCTGTTTTAGCAATTGCGCTGTTCTATAATTATTTAATTGAAGACATGCATGAAAGAAGAAAAAGAAGAGTAAAAGGACGTATGTCATAAAATTAACAGCCCATCACCATCTGTAATTTTAAAAGATCTGTGATTAAAAAGAAGAAAATGTCTGGATAATTGAAACTCAACATTTATTAGCAAATGGGGTTGACACTCAATTCCCAGCAATTCTTCACCACTGGTCATGGCCTGCTCAAAGTCTAAATTCACTTCCATCAACTCAAAAGGCACATCAGATGCCTAAAGTGAGGAGAACTGCACAGAAAAACCCTACCTGGAATAGAATTGCTGCTCAACACTGTCTGTATATACAGCCAAGATATTGCAATGGAGTTTGGACTAGCGAAATGTGCCATACACACCATCAGCAAAGGAAAACAGTGAAAACTGAAGGATGGAAACATGCCATATGGAACTATCAAGAGTCTAGATGAAGATGATCACTACAAATGATCACTAACCTTCAAGCTGACAACATCAAGCATACCAAAGTCAAGAAAAAGGTTGGAAAATGAATACATCATAAAAGTGAAAAAGTTCTTAAACTCCAACCTCAGTGGAGGAAATTCTATCAAGGCAATTAGCACCTGGGCAGTTCCAGGCATTAGATACACAGCTGGAATAGTTGACTGAATTCAAGCAGAACTAAAAGCCCTAGATAGGAAGACCAGAAAAATAGTGACAATGAATCATGCCCTTCATCCACGCAGCGATGTTGACAGACTCTACCTACCAAGCAAGCACACCAGGCAGTTGAAGAAGGAAAAAAAAGAGCATTGGAAGAATATCTGAAGGACAGAGAAGAAGATGCAGTGAAACTAATATACCAGGAAGGCATATTGCATACTAGAGAGACCAAACTGGCCTACAAGAAAGACCCAAGAAGAATAAAAAAGAGCAGGAAAATTTGGGGGGGGGGGGAAGACAGAGGGGCTCATTTTGCTTGGAGAAGATCAAGCCTTAAGAACAAATGTATACAAAGCCAGAATTGAGAAGACAGCAATAGACAGCAAATGCCAGCTCTGCAAAGAAGCCGAAGAAACAGTGGATCACATAGTTAGCTGCCGTAAGAAGATTGTGCAGACTGACTGCAAGCAACAGCATGATAAAGTAGCAATAATGAATTTTTTTGCTTATGCGTTGCAGGATCTAAGCCACTGCAATGCAGAATGTTGGTTTTTGTGTGTACTTCGACAGTGGTTACCCCATTTAAAAATTTATTCTGAAATGTTTTAGGCTAGTATTATATTTCTCTTTTATCCTAGTTTTGTTTTGTTTTGGTGTGTGTGTGTGTGTGTGTGTGTGTGTGTGTGTGTGCTCACACACCTTCAAGTCAATTTTTGACTCCTGGCATATGCCAGGACAACTCTCTGCAGTTTTTTTGGCATGTTTGAAGTAACTTGCCATTGTCTGCTTTCTGGATTGAGACAGTGGGACTGCCTCATTCTTTGTGCCTATTTGTAGCCTCATATATTAACCACTGGACCAAACTGGCTCTCTAGTTATGCTAATGAGGCACAGCTTATTATGTATAGTAATTATATACTATTGCATTACTTTTGTGCAATGATATATGTACTGCATTACTTTTTGTTTTATGGAAATACAATCATATTTATTTTGTTTCAAAATAAGGATACACAATAAATTTGTTCCTTTTCATTTAGAGCATCTTTGAATGTAAGATTGACTGTATCCTCATTTTCATACATGTTGAGGAAACGTCCATGGCTACCGTATTGAAATCTTTATGGATTTGCTCACATAGTCTCCAATCGCAAACTGATTATAAAACAGATCTCGGTAAACTTCCAACGTTACAACTCCTTATCAGTTTTACAATTCTCTTATCTGAAACTCCAGCCAAGCAACGCTGTTCCCACTGACAATTGCTGGACATTGGGGGGGGGGGGGGGGGCGGGGGGGGAAGGATGTGAGATTAGGGTATTCATGCAACTTGCTTTTCAGAGGCCTCCTTTTAAAGGCATGTTTTATTAGAAGGGCTGTCATGTTTACATTTGGATTGAAGATAAAAAATCCTAAAAAGGAAGATCAGCTTAAACCCTAGATTGAGCAGGCAGATGGGGATCACCTAGACATAGGTTTCCCCTTTATCATGAAATATACTGCATACCTTTTAATTCATAGCAATCTTATACTGACTTTATACAAGTTTGTTGATGTATATCTTTTAGGGCAAGGGTGTTAAACTCGAGGCCCGGGGGCCAGACCCAGCCCAGGAGGTGCTTAGATCTGGCCTGCTATGCCTCTGCCAGGACTGGCCCAATGTGCCTCTGTCAGTGAAAACGGAGCTTGGGCGGCACTCCCGAGCTCCTTTTTCACTGGCAGAGGGTTGCAGGAGGCCATCGCAGCCAAAAACAGAACTTGGGATCCCGTTTTTGCTGACAGAGCTCTCAGGCTGCCACAGGCGCCCCAAACATGAGTGACATTAAGCTGGCCATGCCCACCTTGGCCATGCCCATCCCCAGTCTCTCGAGGTCAAACACAACCCTGATGTGGCCTTCAATGAAATTGAGTTTGACACTCCTGTTTTAGGGGAAGGTCACCATAGTCATATTTCAACCCTCCTAGTCTTCAAAAGAAGGGGCCCGACGGCTTAGTGGTTAAAGACGCTGAGCTTGTCAGCTGGAGAGCTGACAGCCCACTTTCAAGTCCCAAATGGGGTGAGCTCTTGTTGCTTGCCCAGCTCCTGCCCACTTAGCCAACTGAAAGCATGCAAATGTGAGCAGATAAATAGGTACCACTTTGGTGGGAAGGTAACTTCATTCCATGCGCCTTTGGCCATGCTGGCTACATGATCACGAATAGCCATGCTGGCTATGCTGGCTACATGACATGTATAGCCATGCTGGCTACACTACCACAAAAATTGTCTTCAGACAATGCTGGTTCCTTCAGCCAAGAAACAGAGATGAGCACCATACCTTAGAGTCTGACACGACTAATAGGGAAATATTTACCTTTCTAGTCTTCAAAAAGAATATTTATAAATTACATTTGTTACCTTTTTGGTCTAAACCAGGGGTGAAATGCTGCCGGTTCGGACCAGATCGCCCGATCTGGTAGCGATGGTGGTGGGTGGTTCCGAGAACCGGTAGCAGAAATCCCTGGAGCCCTGCCCCCCCCCCCCATGCTCAGCTGAGCCACGCGATCATCAGAGGCTTTTTTTTTTGCTTTTAAAAGCATTACAAATGCTTTTAAAAGTTAAAAAAAAAAGCCTCTGATGATCGCGCAGCTCAGCTGGGATTGTCAGAGCCTTTTAAAAGCATTTTTTCTACAACCTCTTCGGCTGAAAAAATGCTTGTAGAAAAAAATGCTTTTAAAAGGCTCCAATGTTCCCAGCTGAGTTGCCTGATCGTCAGAGGCTTTTTTTTTCTTTTAAAAAGAAAAAATCAGCTGGGATCGTCAGAGCCTTTTAAAAACATTTTTTAAACAACCTCTTCGGCTGAAGAGGTTGTAGAAAAAATGCTTTTAAAAGTAAAAAAAAAAAAAAGTGGCCATGCCCATCCACACTACCCCCCGCCCCACTAAGCCATGCCCACAGAACCTGTAGTAACATTTTTTCGGCCGAAGAGTTTGTAGAAAAAATGCTTTTAAAAGTAAAAAAAAAAAAAAAGCCTCTGATGATCGTGTGGTTCAGCTGGGCATGGGCCAGGGATTTTTGCTACCGGTTCTCTGAACCACCTGCTGCCATCGCTACAGGAGCTGGCAATCTTATCCAAACTGGGAGCATTTCATCCCTAGTCCTAATCCAGATGCAGGAGAAGGATGCAGAGAACCTTGGACCAGATTTTTTATTTGTCTTGTTCTTTTCTTGTATCATCTGTACAATTAAACAACAAACAATTACTTGAGCTCTGAGTTAACTGGGAAATGAAAACAGCTTCAAATTAAAATAAGAAAACTAACTTCCAACATCTTTGCTCTTGCCCTCTGTTGATGTAAGGGAGTAGTGTGTCACACAGCTAAAAGCAGCTGTACTTTGTTCTATTTTTAAAGTCACCCAAGTGTTAGGAGTGAGCACCTTTTTTTTATACTTCTTGCATATCAGAAACGTTTCACTTACATGCTACTATTTAGAACATTTGGTACCCCTGTTCTGGGATTATGGTAACCATCAAATACAGTTCACAAATTCCTTAAAATAAATAAAATGGGGCATACAATGTTTGTTTGCTTGTATGCATAATTATTGTATCTGCTTGTGCATGTTTCAACTAAAATGGCTTTTGTTCTTCACAACATAATGGAGCTTAATAAAATTATGACCTATAACCAGTGGTGGGTTGCCCCCGGTTCGCACCGGTTCTATAGAACCGGTAGTAAAACCGGCAGGAGGCTCCGCCCACTGACCCCGACATCATCGGAACGATTCTGCACATGCGCAGAAGCTTCTCTGCATATGCAGAAGAGCGCACGGCCCTGTTGTGAACTGGTAGTAAAGGTAAATAGAACCCACCCCTGCCTATAACACTATTTTATACTTAGAAAGGGACTGGCCAGGGTATATCATTCAGTGCAGCTGTAGGCATCCCATCAAATTCTAACAGAGTACCTAGCTACAAATAGAATAGGGCAAAATCATGGATTTCAGTATATCTGATAGCACTACTGAAATCTAAAACATCTAGGGATCGCTTCGCCTTACATTATTTGAGAAAAAAAATATTAGACAAAGGAACTGGATTTTGTTGAAGAAAATGGAGAAGACATCAAGACACGGGTCAAACCTTAAACTGCCTCAATGGAAAAAGTTGCAAGAATGAAAGAAATGTATTGTCAGGCCTGGAAGCCATCTTTTGTATTGGGCCTTCAGTCCTGCCACATTTAGTGATGTGGGAAACTGGGAAGGGGGATTTTATGGCGCAGGGGAGGTATATAGTCAAAATAACATTCCTTTCTCTGGGAGTCAAGGACATCTTGCCCTGCACCTGGAGGGGTGTGCCTGGGAGGCATCTTCAGTTGGGACGGTGCTTTGATTGGATCACGTGATGGACATGTGGGTGCTGGGCAGGGACTTGGACTTTGGATGGGGAAAACCTGGAAGCTTTCAGATTCGGGTTTTCCCAGATGTGCCAGTATGACCTCTCTAGTAAAATGGAACTTTGAGGAACTTCAAGCCTCAGAGTCTTCTTTCATTGGGGGTGTTACTTGGAACCCTGACATGTATATGGTACCATTACTCATTTTATTTTTATCAAATTTACACCGTAAGATAGATTGGGCTAAAAGAAAGAGACTACCTCAAGATCATTCAGTGAGATCTATTTTCCTGGTCCCTGGACAACACTATCAGTTAGGTTCCAGTGGAGACTTTTGATTAAGAAAAAAAAAGGGGTAATTCATGTTCATTGTATCCTCCTTCCTGCAATAGATCCTTGCAAATTTTCTGTGGAAGTTTGAAGAAATTGGAGGAGTTGAAGAAGAGGCTGATGAGAAGAAGGAAAATGAGAGGAAGCAAGAACCATCACTCTACTATTCCTACTCCTACTGAGACAGGATTAGTCCTGTTCATGGAGGACATCAGCCCAATATCTATATTAAGTTCTTGGGATACAGATGAATACAGCATTGATGAGATTTGTCTGCAAAAAGAAAGCCAGGGAAAAAAATCTGGTTCAATATATTGCACAAAAACTGGATAAAAAGTTGTTATTATGGCTGAATCATATAGCTCATGGAATGATTCTGTTGTCCAGCTGTTAGCCAGCAGTTACATTTGATTTGATTTGGTGTAGAAAATACTCCCTGTAATAAGCGATAATAGTGACTTGTAAACACCAAATTACGTGTTCATGAGTCTAGGGACATTTGGAAAAAGGAACTGGAATGTTCACGATATGAATATCAATGAAAGGCTATTTCAGTATTTTTGTTTTTTTATAGATTTAATATTAATTGATGTTTAATAGTAATTAATCAGAAAGATAATTTTGGATGTAGTGGAATGCCTATTCATCTTTCATTATTTTAATAGTAACAAAAAAAATTTAAGAAGTTCTTGTTCCTGCATGTATTTGCATTCTGATAGTTTGTATATATGATTTCAAATTAACTTTGTGAATGTTCATTTGGTTCTATGTGGTGCTGCCCAGAGGAGTCAAAGCTATTGGCCATTATTTTCCTGTAATTGAAATGTGGGAAGGCTCAGCAGCAGGGACACTGCCCAATGGGAAGCAAGGGTGCTATTCAGCAGGTTCTGATGGGTTCTGGAGAACTGGCAGCGGAGATTTTGAGTAGTTTGGAGAACTACTCACAAATGGTCCTAGAGTGGGGAGTTGAATGGGGATTTTGCAGTATCCTTCCCTTGCCATGCCCACCAAGCCACGCCCACAGAACCGGTAGTAAAAAAAAATGAATTCCACCACTGATGGGAAACCTTGATAGCCTGCAGTCTGGAGTGAATATCTTGCAAAGTACTGCCAATGTGCCTTAGTCTGGACAGGATTTTTTTAAAAATCAGCTTAGAGTAAGGCAGCATGAGCGTAGGTCAGGAACAACTTAAATAACAAGCATGGATATGTTCTGAATGAACAATAAGCCTAAACAGTTTCTATGATTATTATGGAACATAGTGTTATTACAATATAATCATCTGTTTTTAGATATACAATATGTAGGATGCTGCCAAGATTACTAATTGAAAATAAATATCCCATCACAAAACAAATGGCATTTATACTAATTATAAACAAACACACAGACTCACACACACAAATGAGGGTCTGAATTACTGTGTATTGATTTCAGCTAAACTGGAAAGGGTAATCTCACGTTTTAAAACTGACATTTAAGAAAAACTATTTTGATATAGACTCCAATGAGAATACAATGCTCTTTTCTATGGCTATGCTCACATAATATCGGGTTCTTTAATACTTGGGATGTAACTGAAGAGATGACTATTTCTAAACCAATCAACTTTTGTTTTGAAGCTCTTTGCTGCGCTAACTATAAAAGTAAACGCAATCCATTTTTTTCCAGGTTCCCCCTTTCATAGGGAGACCCGCCCACCACTTTATCAGAGTACTCTAATAAATTATTTTTAAATGATCTTCCCACTCACTTGCTTGCTGGAAAAGATAAACTGAGGCAGAACCTAGGGCCAGATTTGGCCAATACAACTCTGATTCCTTTGTTTTTGTGATTCTCCATGTTGAAGCCAATCTGCATTTTAAAACCCAAGAATGCTGCTGGGATCAATTTTCAAGAGATTTCTTGAGGGGTCAAAATATTCTGGCAATAGCAAAACAAATCACAGGTGATAAGGAACTGAAAATTAACATTTTGCCTGGTACAATATAATTTTTTCCTGCAGTGCTTTCTTTAAGCCCACTTCCCTAATATTGCAGATGCAACTAACTTTAGGCCAGAGAATAGCAATTGATGCTTTCCAAAGATATTGGTCTATAACTCCTATGGTCTAATCACTTGAGCAAGTCCAAAATAACTGGTTGCATTTTTGGTCTTGCTGTTTGCTATTACTAGATGGTACGGCCTCCAAATAATTTCACCCCATACAGGTAATCCTCAATTTACAAACCACAATAAGACCAAATTTTTTGTTGCTAAGTGAGTCATTTGTTAAATGAGTTTTGCCCTATCTTGCAACCTTTCTTGCCATGGTTGTTAAGTGAATCATTGCAGTTGTTAAGTTAGTAACATGGTTGTTAAGTGAATCTGGCTTCCCCATTGACTTTGCTTGTTAGGAGGTCACAAAAGGTGCTCATATGATTCCGGGACACTGCAGCTGTCATAAAGATGAGTCAGTTACCAAGCATCTGAATTTTGATCATGTGGCTATGGAGATACTGCAACGGTCTTAAGTGTGAAAAACAGTCATAAGTCCCTTTTTTCAGCGGCTTTGTAACTTTGAACCAGTAATGAAATCCAATTTTTTTTACTACCGGTTCTGTGGGCATGGCTTGGTAGGCGTGGTGTGGCTTGGTGGGTGTGGCAAGGGAAGGATACTGCAAAATTCCCATTCCCTCCCCACTCCTGGGGGAAGGATATTGCAAAATCTCCATTTCCATCCCACTCTGGGGCCAACCAGAGGTGGTATTTGCCAGTTCTCTGAACTACTAAAAATTTACCGTATGAGCAGACTATAATCCTGAACATTATTAACACAACGCTATAAAAGTTTCTATATCGCTAAAAGCACAAGTACGTTTTAATAATAATACTAAGAAGATCTAAGCTATAATAAAGTGTGCTATAAAAGGAGCGTAAACACTAATATATAAAAAGCAATGGAACAAATAACTAAAATTTAGAATTACTGTTATAAAGTTATAATATCTTAACATTGAATCCCTACATCAGTTTGTAAAAATGTAATTAATAATAAAACTCTGTAAATGTAAAATACTATGCTTTAAATGTTAAGGTAGAAAAAGGAGAACCAGTGAACATTATGCTGTGTTTAACCTTAGCCAGAAGGCTGAGAATTAATGTAGAAGCATTAAACCCAAAAGTCTATATAACTGAAGATAATTAGAAGCTTATATAACTGGAGATAATCAATGATAATAAAATACATGGATGTAATCTTTCTTTTCATTTAAAGAAAACATTTGCTTCCTCTGATTGAATAGATTTTACTGGTGCTCAATTTCCAGTGAGTTTTGCACACTCTTGGGAAAGCAAGGCAATCTTATGTATTATGAGATTTAACAGACCAAAAATCAAAAGAAAACACAAACCCAGCAGTCTTGTAAGCAGTGGGGGACAAGGGAAAAAAAACAGTTCCAATATTTCGGTAGAATGTAAATGTTCAAGAGACTCAAACTTGTCCAGAATCACAGGAGCATCAACATTCTGAGCATGGAATCTTTCTACCAAGCTCCCAGAACAGTGTTAGAATCTGCCAAATTAAAGGCCTTTCTATATTTTGAGACTTGTAGCTGCATGCCACAAGTCACTACCATATGCCTGCAATTGTCAGCAGTAGGAAGATTAGAAGTCCTGTTTAAATCAGCATGGTGTGTAGGTCCATCATTCACTGTTTAGAAGATCTACCCTCTGTGTAGTCCCAGGGAGTGTAAATAAGAGAGAAGCACAGCAATGCTAATTTTGCTATCAGCTATCAGTTCCATATAGATTGAAATCCATCTTCCACATTAGAGGAACGAGCCCCATTGGGAAGACAGATTAGCTCAATCAATAGCTAAATATAGAAATCCACAGTCTAGCCTCCACTTTCTTCACATCTGCTTTGAGATGCAGACCAGGATTTTTAACACAAGAGGGAACTTTGACAGCTGCCTTTAGAAATTGGGACTGGACAAGATTCAAAGGGACAAAGTTAGGAAAAAGATTGGCCAGCATTGGTCAACTCTGAACAGGATCCGTACCCAACATGGTGTATGCCAGGGCTCATTGTTTAAGTGGGGTCTTGTCTCTACCCCTCAGTGTGACTGTGGTGCTCCTCGACAAAATATCCATCACATTGTGTCTGAATGTACATCAAGAGCTTACACTGGCCCAATGTCTGATTTTTTCAACATAGACCACCCTGTCCTTGAATGGCTGGGTGGACTGGACATTAACATTTGAACCACTATAAGTCCATAATTTAACATCTCGCTATCCCTCTATCTTTTATCACATATCTCTCATCTTTATCTCATGCATAGATAGATGGTCTATCTCTCATCTCTCATCTGTCTGTCTATCTAGCTACTGCATCTATCTATCATCTATCTATCTATCTATCTATCTATCTATCTATCTATCTATCTATCTATCTATCTATCATCTATCTATCTATCTATCTTAGAATGAATTTCCCCCGGATATTCGTAACATCTCTGACCTCCGGGTCTTTCCCTACTGTTCTGACAGGTGGGGCTGTCTAACTGAATGATTTTAAACTGGGTTTTAAAATTGGGTTTTAAAATTTGGCCAAAACTATTTAATGATTTTAATTAATTTTAACTATGATATTGTATATTTATGTTTTTAATCTTGGCTGTACACCGCCCCGAGTCCTTTGAGAGAAGGGCGATATGTAAATAAAATTAGTATTATTATCATCATCATCATCATCTATCATCTATCTATCCATCCATATCTATCTATCTATAAATCTGTCTATCTCCACCAGCATAATGAATGGACATGTGGAATGGAATGTGGAAAAGATTGGCAGAAGAGATATTGCCAAGGAAATGGTCAGATAATATATGGCATATTCCATACTGGATAGAGGATGGAGCAAGAGGCTCAGAAGTGACCCTCCCTAGTTTGTTAGGAGGTAAATGGGATAGAATGTGTGTGGGGGGAAGGAGAGAACTGTATTGTCAGTATTTCAAGATTCTGTCAATGTTGTTTTGCAATTAAGTAGAATTAACCGAACTGGTTGTAATTCCTATCTGGCTTACCCTGCAAGGCTGATAACATTTGAAAAATAGGAGTGAGCCATCCTGCTGCAGAAGGTGTGAAAGACCAGTCTCAAATATTTGAGACATAAGACCTTCTTAGTTGAGTGCCTACCTTTGCTGGTGTTTGGGTAGTTTCTTTTGGTGTTTTGGTAGTTTATAAGTCTTTGTCAAGTGCAGGAAATCAGGAGTCAAGGTGGTTCAAATGAATACAGGTTTGCATGCTAACATTCTCTACAAAAATCTGAACTACTAATGGTCAAAGCAAATTGGTGGTAGATAAGAATCAATGGTGGGGGCTGGATTTAGAACTCTGTGGGGCTGAAGGGACTCAAGACTGATGATGCACTTGACCCTTCCCTCAAGGTCAGCCTGGTCACCTCCTATAGTCCTATTACAGATAGTATTATTATGCCATCTGGATAAAATAAAATAGTTACAGATTTCTTCATCAACTATAAGGACAGGAGTCTATGTATTTAAGTACTGTAATCTGCCATGTCATTTAAATAGAAGTAGAATAATAGGGGAGCTACAATGCAGCCTTGTTGGTCTCTCTTTTGAAGTGGTTCATGATAAATCACTTTGTGAGTTATATCTGACATTCAGAAATATATCTCCATGGAAGATTCCATTTAGGAATAACAAATGTCGATCAAGTGAGGAGGCTGCTAGGTTTTGCCACAATGTAGTATGAAAGATAGAATCAAATGCCATCTCAAAATCAATGAAGACTGTACTTTGTGGTGCAACTAGTCAGTGTGGAACAGCTCTCCTTACGTTCATTTTAGGCCTATGCTTGGAGGTTCTTCTAACCAATCTCTAAATTGCCAATAAACTTCTCTAGAATTAAGTTTAATGCTGGGACATGTTTTTTGAAAGATTTTATTGGTAAAATTGAACCAAAGGGAATTGCTTAAAAATTTCTCTTAAAATTTCTCTTAAAAGGATAAAAGTATTTATCCTTTTTTTCAACTTTATTTGTGACTACCTAAGTATTTTTGAGGCAAAACATGTATATTATGATAGTATAGTGACAGCATTTCATCCAGGGTTTTGGTGAAAACATTAAAACTAGTTGTCATCTTTCTAATATACACCATGGCTAAATTATATAGCTCTGTGTTTGGCAGTAATATTAGAGATTATTTTAGTAGCAAAATCTTCAGTGGGTAATTAATATCCCTAAGAAATTACAGTATAGTATAGAATCTACAATAGTGAAGTATTTCCATAAACTGAAATCAGTCATAATCACCATCTTAACAAGGTGTAAAATCCATTTATACGCCATCTTTTGAAGTTGATTTTGCATTATCTTTTAGTTATTCCATTGGGATTTAACCATTTTCCATCAGGAATATGAACCCCAAATTTCGGTCTGATTTTTTAGCATAAGAGATATGTGACAGAATTCAGAGACCACACCTCATTTTCCCAGCAAGAAGACCAGAAAGTATAAACTGACAGAACTCAAATTTTAGGAATGAATCTTTTTATGTGGAATAAATGGCTTAGTGACATCTGTCCATGAACTGTCATATCTATTGAACTGATTCAGTTTCTATTAAAGTTTAAGGAAATATTCCAAGCAAACAAAATTAACAGGAGCCGTGGTGGCTCAGTGGTTAGAATGCAGACTAGTCTGCTCACTTCCAGGAGTTTGATCATGACCGGCTCAAGGTTAACTCAGCCTTCCATTCTTCTGAGGTTGGTAAACTGAGGACCCAGATTGTTGGGAGCAATATGCTGGCTCTGTAAACTGCTTAGAGAAGGCTGTAAAGCACTGTGAAGTGGTATACAAGTCTAAGAGCTATTGCTAAGTGCTAAAATCAATGCACTTTCACACCAAGGGCTATGAAATGTGAAGTGCTTTAAAATTCTCACATGATCTTGGATGGAAAACCAAGAAGCCATACTATTTCCCTTCTCTCTTGATCTGGCAGAGTTCTGTGACTATGAATCAGGAAAGGATACCAGAACTGTAAGCATTTGATATTAGAACCATGGAGAGATTATTGTTTGTTGCTGTCTCCATGTTTTTATCCCACTTGGTTTAACTTGAATTATCTAATTAACTAATAAGGAGACATTTTCTGACAGTGGGAATAACCAATCAATGGAACAGCTTGCCTTCAGAAGTTGTGGGAGCTTCATCACTGTAAGCTTTCAAGAAGAGACTGGACTGCCATTTGTCAAAGTAGTGTAGAATCCCCTGCTTGGGGGGAGGGGGAGGGTTGGACTAGATGACCTACAAGGTCCCTTCCAACTCTGTTAATCTGATAGATTGAAATGTTGGTGAAGTCTATAAAAAAAAAGGATCCAAATGCTTGCATATCTATATTAAAGATCTGGAACAAGGCTCACTGAGAGTCGAAATCTCACCCTCTTCATTTGCTGTTAAAGCGCTGCTCGTGAACAGACCAAGGATGACCTGATACTTCAACTGAAATCAAATAGGATCTGACCCTCAAGCATGTTCATTGAGCTATGGTATTAACAGATTCACAAGAGGACTCTGTTATGAGATTTCTTCTAGAAGAAGTGGGTTATTTATTTATTTATTTATTGTTTCGATTTATATGTCGCCCTTCTCCGGAGACTCAGGGCGGCTTACAATGCGTTAAGCAATAGCCTTCATATTTTTGTATATACCTGCTTAGTAGGGCTTTCGGGGCCCCCAAGCGGTGTTCTTTTTTATACAAAGTCAGTTTATTGCCCCCACAATCCGGGCCCTCAATTTACCTACCTTAAAAAGGATGGAAGGCTTGTAATCCACCTAAAACCAATATTATCATTATCTCTCCAGAGTCTCAAAGACCTTCCTTTAGGATGAGAAGAGAGTAGAAGACATACATGATGGTTTAACAGCAAGGAATTAAAAAACAAGGAACAGGGAAGAGGGAAAACGGGGGAAGAAAGGAGGGAGAGACGAAGGATTATTTTTTAATGAGGATCAGTTAAATCTCTATTGGGAACATTTTATGCTAGAGGTTAGTAGGGAAGGTTCTGTTGATGAAACCATGTCTACAGCGTACAGTCTTATATGGATATATATAAGAAAGAAACCTGGAAAATTGTATCTTTCTTTCTTTTTCTTTCTTTTTTTTTTTTTGCAATTTTTTTTTTATTTTTTAAACAGAAATAACATAAAAACATCAACCTTCCAAACACTTACAGACAGTATTTCAATCGGTGAAAATCATTTCGTGCTCTCAAAATTTTCAAACTCTCATTATATGACAGATATTCTTACCTCTAACAGGAAAAACAAGTGCTTAAACATTTTATCCAAATTTCATTTCATATATAATATTTCATCTCCATACTTTATTATCTATCCATTGATAAAATAGCTCCCATATCAAATAATATTGTTTATCTTCCTGTTCTCTTATTTCAAATGTCAATCTACTCCTTTTGGTACAATCCAACATTTTCTTAATAATTTCTTCATCAGTAATTTGTAATTGTATCTTTCTTATAGACACACAAGGGAGAGAACTACCCACCCAACAGGATCAATAGACAAATCAATACAGCCAGCTCAAATCCCAGGGAGCACTTATTAAAAAGACAGACCACAGAAGCAGAACAACAGGACACTGTGGTTGTCACCTACAGTTCATAGCTCAAGCCACTCAAAGGCATTATTAATAGCCTATATTAGACAATGGCACTTTATTTATTTATTTATTTATTTATTTATTTAATTTATTTATTTATTTTGTCGAGTACATATTAGATAATATATATAAGTATAAGCATGAATTGAATACATAAAATGAATACAATTAAAGGAAACATTAGGACAAGGACGGTAGGCATACTGGTGCTCTTATGCACGCCCCTTACAGACCTCTTAGGAATGGGGTGAGGTCAACAGGTCAAACGGGCAGACTAAAAGCATTGTGATTAACACCAGCTGTCTGCAATTACTATAAGTTCGAATCTCACCAGGCTCAAGGTTGACTCAGCCTTCCATCCTTTCTAAGGTAGGTAAAATGAGGACCCAGTTTGTGGGGGCAATAAGCTGACTTTGTATAAAAAAAGAACACCACTTAGGGGGGGCCGAAAGCCCTACTAAGCAGGTATATACAAAAGTATGAAGGCTATTGCTTAACGCATTGTAAGCTGCCCTGAGTCTCCGGAGAAGGGCGGCATATAAATCAAATTTAAAAAAAAAACAAAAACAGTAGACAGTTTCTCAAAGCCATACCTGCATACATACAACCATTGAACCTAAAATAGATTCTTATAAAGCAACAAGAAACAAAAGGATTATGTTAGAATAGAATAGAGCTTGAAGGGACATTGGGGGGTCTTCTAGCTCAACCCCCTGTTCAAGCAGGAGACCCTATACCATTTCAGTCAAGTGGCTGTCCAGTCTCTTCTTAAAAACTTCCAGTGATGGACCACCCACAACTTCTGAAGGCAAGCCATTCCACTGGTTGATTGTTCTCATTGTTAGGCAGTTTCTCTCTTTGATTAGTTTCCATCCATCCAAGATGGATGGATGGAAACATGATGACAACATGGAAACCAGAGCCAGCCACAAACCAAGATGTCTATTCCCCTCCCCCCACTTCTATACCAGCAACACCATCACAGGCCATAACAAGTACACGAACAACATTAGAGGCATTGTCATATGCTGTTCTTCCAATGTGATATATGCCATCATCAACTATCAACAATGCCCTTCTGAATTCTCCATAGGACAAATGGGACAAACTAAAGAATTAATGGACACGTTAATTTGACATCAGACTTCAAAGCAAGGACAAAGTAATATCCAAACATTTCAACCTTCACAGCAAAGTGACTGTTATAGAAAAGTAGAACAGTACCACTGAGCGAAAAGTTGTTGAACTAACATACATCAAACGGTTTTAGGCAATCTCAGAAGGTCTCAACAAATGCCATCGGTTTTTAACACATTACAATTCTCAATTGATAGGGAACATGTACCCTGTCCTATATGCAACCTGCATCTGTATAAGCAATTCCTTTTCTTTCTTTTCTCCACCTGTCAGACCTGCCTCAACTTTGGTTTCTAAATAAAAACAATTCTTAACTCTATTTGTTGAGAAAGGTATAGTTTACTAGACGTCAAATGAATTGAAGTACTGTAAAGCCACAGAACTGAGAGTTTGCGTCAGAGTTTTGCCAATTAACTTTCCTCCCTTGCTCCCTTCCCATTGTTTATCTCTCATTGAGCAATCACACTTAAACAAGACGTTTTGGAAACAGTCACTCTACGTGTTGGCATTCCTGTTCCAGGGCAATGACCTTGAGGACTTTGTCAGTTCTCACAGAGAAGCCATCACACAGGTCAGTTTCACAGTTCAGTTTCACTTTTCCCCCAGGCCCTCACCCTCCCTTCCAGTTTCCCACCATGGTTCACGGCGGACTGGCACCACCAATGTTTTTCCCTACCTCATCTCACCCCACTTTAATTCCTGCACCAGTCTAGCCATTGTGAGCATCTCATGATGTGAACTGCAATATAAGGATAAAAACTTAATGCCTGCTGATCATTTTTGTTGATGTTGTTGGAAAAGACTTCTGGTACTTTTTGCCACATAACACAATTCTCCTCCTGCAAGTTCCATTACGTGGAACTCTTTCGCAGATTGTTATCAGGAAGAAAAAACACCCAAGTCTGCCGTTTAATAAAGACCAGAATGGGACTAAGCAACAGTTGGGGAACGTGGGAACAAATTCCATAAATAATTGGGGAGGCTGTTTAGGGTGACACCTTGCTTATGCAGTGAGGGCTGGTTGTCTACAGTGGTGGCAGCATATTGCTGATCCTGACATATCTTGAAAAAAGCCAAGCAGAGTCAGATATAATTAGTACTTGGTTGGGAGACCAGGAAATCCCAGGGCTGTAGGCTAAACTAGGACAAACAATTCAAAAGAAAAGCCACTTCTGTATTGTTGTGACGCACATAACATGAACCTGTTCATTAAGCCACTAGAAAGTCTTTACTTCTATCTTATGCCTATGTTAATGGGTACATTACGATTTCCATCTATTCTTTATTTCAGAACCAGAGCCACAGATTTTTAAGGGTGTAACAGGGAAAGTTGGGACTTCCATGTGTCCCTGAAACTATGGGTTGTCCACTTCTGATCTTAATATTTTTAATTTTAAAATCATATTTCAAAACATATTGAAATAACAAATTTATTTCATCAAATAGCAAATTAAATGAATACCTATATTGGGGTCAAAAATGCCAGTGTTAACAATATTTTTTTGTCCTGCCCAATTTCTGGCATAGAAGTATAGTTTTAAATATATTTTGGAAGTATATTTAAAACCTGCCATTTTTCAGTCCAAAAGGAGTGGTTGCCTCTTGCCAGGAGTGTCCCACAAAAGACCTGCAGAAAATCTCCACCATTCTCCTTTTTCCATCAGTTATGTTTTGCTTAAGATAAGTCACAGCACGGTATGTTAGCAGAGAACATAGATTAGCAAGATTGTATAGAGCAGGTTGAAGCATCTAGCTAACTTGGGCTGATTCTGAAAAATAATCGTAAGCAGGATCTGACCTGGTTAATTATTGGATGGAGTCAATTAGGAAATGTCATGCCGGTAGTTTGACTAGGAATTAAAAAACAGGGAAAAGGCAGTGGAAATTCTGCATTAATATCAAGAAGACTACAGACACATGCCCATGAAATCGCCAAGAGTTAACCTCAGCAGATGACAAAACTTGGATAACTTTGGCTGATCCTCCAAAGCTGAACAGAATTGCAACTGGTAACTTGAATTGTAGGCTTGGCTAGGACATCAGAGAAGGGTCTGTGAAGCTGGCAGTGGCAAACTATTTCTACACTGTTTCATAGACAAATACATTTCTATCAATCAGTCACTCAGAATAGAGCTGGAAGGGACCTTGGAGATCTTTTAAACTAACTCCCTGCTTAAGCAGAACACCCTATAACCGTGATGGCGAACCTATGGCACGCGTGCCATAGGTGGCACGTGGAGCCATCTCTGCAGGCACGCGAGCCGACCCCCAGGTCAGCTCCACCATGCATGCCTGCATGCCTCCTTCCAGCCAGCAGATTTTTGGGTCTCTGCAGGGAAGTGGGGGGGGGGTCGTGCGTGTATGCGCGGGAGGTGGGGGTGCGGTGCACCTCCCTGTGCCATTTTTGGTCCCAGGAGGCTTCAGGGAAGCCTTCTAGCACAAAAATGGGGCATGGGGGTGGGTGGGCGGAGTGGGATTTGGGGGTTCTCCAAACTGCACAGAATCTTAGCTAGAGTTTCTCCCGAACCTCTGCAAACCCCCAGCAACCCTGGTGTGAAGCCTTCTCTCCTCCAAGTTGCAAAGATTTCTCTGCAATACACCATATCTATCCATCTAAAACTAAGTTTTGCTGGAAATAATATGTGCTCCAAAGCAATGTGCATTCTTTGAAAACATGCAGAGGGCCTCCTTCAACTAATCTATAGTACCTAGTGGTCCCTATGCATATTTGGCAACTAGGAGGTAGTGCTTAAATATTTGATTAATGCTTAGAATGGTCATTGTTCAATGGTGGCATTATTTGAAATGATTTATGATGTTTTTAATCCGTTCAATAATTAAAGAGTTTGTCAGGCAGATTACATGGCTGAAACAGTTCTCTGGATTTGTGAGGGTCTAACAGCTCACATGAAACAGCAATCAGTTTAGATAGCTGGAATATCCTAGCTGTCAGTATGTGACAGTGTTTATTGATAATACATCAGATTTATTGAGTGTTACAAGTGGATGGGGCATCAGTCATGGGATCATAAGAAGGTCCATCTCATCCAGCATATAGTTTCTATCACAGAGTCCACTGATGCATGAAGACACAATGGCTTGATTTAGTGGATTATTGTTACATATGAGCACTCCTAATTGCTAATCTACTATATTGATTATTATAACCATGTAAATTCTATGGATCATAGTAGAACTAAATTCTGGTTAATTGGTTAATATATTCAATTTTACTTTATTCCATTGTATTTAATAAGTAGGGTGCAATTATGTACCAAATGTTAGTTTGAATCACCAGGAGAATATTTCTAAAATGTATTTAAATTATGTTTCATGCTTAAACCATGAACCCTTCAGCTACCCATTTGGTTACAGAGCCCACTGGCCTTTTGCATTACAGATATATTCTTGCTTAGAGAGCAAGGCTGGAGCTCACAAAATATCTGGAGGATACCAAGTCAAATAAACCTCTTCTTAAAATAATATATTTTAGACTTCTTGTCGCTGGTTAGTCATTTGCTCCTGTTTCTGAATAATAATAAAAAAGCAATAATAGACGGATAAAAAAGCCAATTTCAATCTAAACATGTGGCTGACTGTGCAACCAACCATAATAATATAATAAAAAAATCATTTCTAATTATTAATATATTTGCACAATAATTTTTAAACAAAAAATAGCACATATTAAAACACCAATTAATAATAAAGATATTGCTGTAATAGTACATTTAAATATAGATTTAGTAATCTTCCCCATATAGAGATACCTTGATATGTACTGTAGAACAGCATGGTATACCCATACACAAACATTAATGCAGATATATACATATATAGCAATAGCAATAACACTTAGACTTATATACTGTTTCATAGTGCTTTTACAGCCCTCTCTAAATGATTTTACAGAGTCAGCATATTGCGCCAACAATCTGGGTCCTCATTTTACCCACCTCGGAAGGATGGAAGGCTGAGTCAACCTTGAGCCGGTGAGATTTGAACTGCCGAACTGCAGCTAGCAGTCAGCTGAAGTAGCCTGCAGTACTGCACTCTAACCACTGCTCCACCTCGGCTCTTATATATATACTTGATTAGAAGAAATAATATACTAAGGATATATACTCTTTAGCAGAAGACATGAGATTGAGGAAGACTCATACCACCCATAGGGGTGAGAGGGGAAAATTCAATTCAATTCATTTAAAAACTCATGGTTTCCTTGTTTCTAGTTGTTTCCTTGTTTCTAGTTTCTAGTTGGCTTTAACCACTACACCCAATAGGCTCGCATGTATTTACATGGTGTAAGGTGTATGTGTGTGTGTCTGTGTGTGTGTCTGTGTATCTGTGTGTGTGGTGTAACTTGTGTGTATGTGTGTATGTATGTATGTGTATGGGGTCTGTTGGTTGTCCTTTTTTTCTTTCCTTCTGCCTTTTCCAGCATTAGACCCTTCTCAGGAGATCTAAATCTTGGCATAATGTGTCTGAAATGGGATAATTTGAGCCTGGCTATTTATGTCTCAAGTGAAAACTCTGGATTGATTTGTTCCATGATCCATTTCCTTGATTATTCATAGTATTCTCAGGAGTCTTCTCTAACAGCAAAGTTCAAAAGTGTCAATACTGCTTCTATCCTTCTTTCACTTCCAACTTCAACTTTCAATTCCATAGAGTGTCACAGGGAAAACCATTGCCTGCACAATTTTGATCTTTTTAAGTATAGACACAGCATGACATCTGAACATCTTTTTCAAAGCCTTAGTTGGTACTTTACCAAAAACTAGTCTGTGGCATATTTCTTGACTGCTGATTCCTTTACTATTAGCAAATGATCATAAGCCACACAAGTCATCTACTTCTTAAATATTTTCACTGTCACTAAAAGGGACAACCCTCTAGTTCTCCTGCAACCATCACTGTTCCCTTGATCTTGATGCCAGATCTGCTACCAAAGCTGCAATCTTGGTTAAACAAATTGATTATGATGGCGATCCCACATATTGCTGTGCTGACCAACTTGATGACAGTATCATGTATGTAATGTATGCAAGTTCCATTTAGAGTACAATCCCAGTTCAAAGGTGGAATAAGAGGGAACAAGTTCAAAGGGACCTACCAAGATGGTGAGAGAACTGAAACCAAGTCCTATAAGAAATAGTTAATCAATCTTGCATATGTTTACTCTATGGAAGAGATGATAGCAGTCCTCAAGCATCTAAATAGTTTCACACAAAAAAGGGAGTGGATTTATTCTCAAAGGGCAGGGTCTAAATTAATGGAAGCAAGTTCCGACAATAAATTTGATTAATAATTTCAGACAGAGAGTAGAATAACAGAGTTGGAGGTCTTCTAATCCAACCCCCTACTTATGCGGGAAACCCTGTAGCATTTCAGACAAATGGTTATCCAGTCTCTTCTTAAAAACTTCCAGTGTTGGAGCATTTACTCCCAACTTCTGGAGGCAAGTTGTTCAACTGATGATTTGTTTTAACTGTCTGGAAATTTCTCCTTAGCTCTAGGTTGCTTCTCTCCTTGATTAGTTTCCACCCATTGCTTCTTGTCCTGCCGGCAGGTGCTTTGGAGAATAGCTTGACTCCCTCTTCTTTATATTGGACTAATACAAAAATGTCCAAACTGTAGAAATTTTCAGCCTGTGGAAGAGGCTGCCTCATCATGTGCAAGTTTTCCTTTGCTAAAAATCTTCAAAGAGAGGTGAGATGGTCATCAGTCAGATGTTTTAGTGGATCCTGTATTCAACAGGGAGCTGGACTTGATCACCTCCAGGATTCAACAATTTGGTGAACAAAAGAATCACTTTGGAATCTGTTTTGATGGAGTACCAAAGTAAATGTATGGAAGGGTTTTTTTTTTTTTTTGCCCTTTACTAAAATGTAACTGCAGAGCAGCAAATGTTATTAGAATACCAAGGAGAGTCCGAGCTGATAAAATGTTTGCATTTTCTTATTTCCTCTTCAACCCTTTATTTTTTCTAAACTGAAAAATATGTCCTTTCTTGTGCTGTTTAAGTTGATTCTATTAAAATTATTGCTTGGCTATAAGGTTGGATTCCTCCCCACCCCCCACCTTCCCCCCATGGACCAAGATAGCTACAATTGCTTTTTATGTACCAGTGTAAACTAATATATGTATCTGGAAACGCTGTTTGGGGAAAGCACAGAAACTGAAGCACCAGCGATATTAGAAGTGGCATGCCAACAGAGTTAAAAGGGTCAGTTCTTTGGATTACAGCCACAGACTGCTTAAAGCAATGGGACCACCAGATCATAGTTAAAAATTGATTGCAACTATAAATGTTTGACTCACTTCCAGGTTTTGTACCATTCTGACTGTATTTATTCCCAAACATAAGATTTCAGGAATAATATTTATTGGGGGTTTCAAATAGTTCTTTTTTTCCTTAGAGGAAAGATCAGAAAGTTGCAGGTGTCTGGTTTAGACATTATCTCATTTGGTCATAGCTGGGGAAGTTTATATTAGGAAGATATATAGCATGGAACAGCAACTTAACCTGCCACATGACCCTGTCCATGGTTATGTTCATAACACTTTCAGTTGACTGTATTTGTAATGGGAGGAAGTATTAGTCATACTTGAATTTATAACTGAAATGCTAGATTGTGTTTTTAAGAATCTGAAGAAGCTCTTAAATATAGGTAAATCAATAAGGTTGGGTCCCTGCATCCCAGGTTTATGCATTTTGCTATAAACAAATAGAATCAGACGTGAACAAGGTGCTTTAGATGTGTCCTTAGAAGTGGGTTAGTTCCAGTGTTTTAAGCAAGCAGGAACTATGAATGTTCAGCCAATGGTTATGTTTAAACAGTGGTCTTATAGCCAACTACCATGAATTCTCTCATTTGGATTTTTGCACTGAACAGAGGATTGGACTACCATGATTTGCTTCTTCAGCCTCAAAATCTAAAGTCTGCCGAGCATCTAGAACAGTGATCGCGAACACCAGAATGCGTTTGTGCACATGTGCCGCAGGCAAAGATACTCAAAGACCACTTGGTTTCCGGCACGCAGATGTGTGCCAACCAGCTGGTCTTCGCATGCGTTGGAGCCCCGGAAACCTGATGATCAGGTGGTCTTCGGGTTTCCAGGGCTCCAGCATGAATGAAGATCAGCTGAACAGCCAGCTGGTCTTCAGGTTTCTGGTGCTCTGGCCAGGGATGAAATCCAGCAGGTTCAGACAGGTTCTGGAGAACCGGTAGCGGAAATTTGAAGTAGTTCAGAGAACCAGCAAATATCACTCTGGCTGGCCCCAGAGTGGGGTAGGAATGGAGATTTCGCAATATCTTTCCCCCAGGAGTAGGGAGGGAATGGGGATCTTGTAGTATCCTTCCCCTTGAGTGGGGTGGGAATGGAGATTTTGCAGTTATCCTTCCCCAGCCATGCCCACCAAGCCACAACACGCCCACCAAGCCATGCCCACAGAACCGGTAGTAAAAAAAATTGGATTCACCACTGGCTCCAGCATATGCAAAGATCAGCTGGTTGGCACACATCTGCAAGCCAGAAACCAGGAAACCAGGTAGTGACAGTGCACATGCCCACAGAGAGGGCTCTGAATGCCACCTCTGGCACATATGCCATAGGTTCGCCATCACGGATCTAGAAGAACCATATAGTTGGGGCTGCATTTATATATGTACATACATGAAAGAAAATGGAGCTAAGATCTGAATAAATCATGTGCTACATGCCCTCCTTTCTCTTTGCCTTCTTTTGTGGAACAATCTCCAGTCTGATGAAGAGCTTTAGAACATGCAAAAATAAACTCACCAGTTTATAAAATTTGGGATACTGCGTTGCATTTTCTCTAATGCAGCTCAGTGTCATAGTACAACTGCTAATCTAGAACATAAGATGCCTCGAGCTTAGCTTGAGATGATGAAGAAGCAATTGCATATATATCAGTACCGGGAGTTTTCAGAGAAGCTGTTTGAGGATACAGGAAACCTCTTTTCAATCCATGGCTAGGCAACACACAGCTTGAAGGAGTCAGTTGGATGAAAGAGATTTTGATCTTGAAATTGCCTTCAGAGGAAAATGGCTCTTTGGTGAAATTTTCTTCAGTGGACTAATCTTGTAGGTTTATATAGTTGCAACTGGACAAAATGTACACGAACTTTATCTTTCACTGTACCTCCATTTATTTTTTATTTTAGTTAAAAGTTTTATCCCATCTGTATTATTTATATAAATAACTTCAGGCAAAACAAATATGCCTAATATTCCTTCCTCCTCCTATGTTCTCTACAACAATCCTGTGAGATGACTTGGGCTGAGAGAGAGTGACTAGCCCAAAGTCTCCCAGTTGGCTTTCATCCCTAAGGCGGGACTAGAACTCACAGTCTCCTGGTGATTGACCCAGTCACTGAGCTGGCTTTCATACCTAAGGCAGAACTAGAACTCACAGTCTCCTGATTATTGGCCCAAAGTCACTCAGCCAGTTTTCTTCATTGTTATAATATCCTAATAGCATCTTACTTCATATAATAATTACCATAATATCATAATTAATAATTAGTATCATAATACCCCCCCCCCAAATTTATCCTGCATTCTGCAGCCTCTCTGGATATCCATAGCTCAACTCAGTCCCAAAGGATGATGTCATAATGGGATTTCTCTTATGGTGTCTTTCAGATTCAGAAGTATAGGCAGCCAGGGAAGCTTCAGAGCAATGAAGAGTTGTGGAAAGAAAGAAAGAAAGAAGGAAAGAAAGAAAGAAAGAAAGAAAGAAAGAAAGAAAGAAAGAAAGAAAGAAAGAGACAGAAAGAGACAGAAAGAAAGAGAGGTGGAAAGAAAGAAAGAGACAGAGAGAGACAGAAAGAAAGAGAAAGAAAGAAAGAAAGGGAGAGAAAGAAAGAAAGGGAGAGAAAGAAAAAAGGAGACAGACAGAAAGAAAGAGAGAGAGAGAGAAGCAGAAAGAAAGATACAAAAAGAAAGAGAGTAAGAAAGAAAAAGAAAGAAAGGGAGAGAAAGGAAAGAAGGAAGGAAGGAAGGAAGGAAGAAAGAAAGAAAGAAAGAAAGAAAGAAAGAAAGAAAGAAAGAAAGAAAGAAAGAAAGAAAAAGAAAACCAACAGCAATATCTCCTCTAACTATAAAAATAGTTAGCAAAACTTCCAAGGAAAGTTCAGTAGTTCTTAAGTTAAAAAAAACAAAATTAAAAGTCTTTTTTGCCGAAGAAAATCACAAGACAAATTTCAGAATTAGCTTGTTTCACTATGTCTTCCGTGTCTAAGCAAGAGTGAATGCTTGTAACACAAACAGCTTCCCTGCAGCAATACGCATTTATTGTGGGTTTTTTTCTTACTTTGCTTTTTGCTCCATTTTCAGTATTTGCTTTTTTTTCCTGCATTTTCTTGTTATGCAAACTATGCTGGAAATTTCAGCTGAAAACATTGCCTTTTCATAAATATACAAATGAATGAATGAGGGTTTTTGGGTTTTTTTGCCATGCACATGGACCTGATCTTTCACTGTGGACATTTTTTAAAAAAAAAATTGATTTATATGCCGCCCTTCTCCGGAGACTCAGGCGACTTACAATGTGCTAAGCAATTTTAGTGTTTCTATGAAATTTAATAGGAATATCCTAGACATACCTAGGATTGCATTGCCAATCTTAACTAGATTGCTGTATTTTTGTCAAATGTTACAGATTTTGATGCATTTGTAATTGTTTGTGCACTGAAAAATATTAGAGATGTAGTGTACATTTGTGTATACATGCATGTGTGATGCTCAGCCTTGGTTTGAGAACCAAGTACCATGCGGCGGGATGAGCGTCTGTTCTTGCTCCAGCTCCTGCCTACAGAGCATGCTGAAAGCATGCAAATGCAAGTAGATAAATAGGTACCACTCTGGTGGGAAGATAACCGCATTCTGTGCACCTTCGGCATATAGCCACAAGACCAGAGAAAATTTCTTTGCCCCACCTGGTCAAGAAACAGAGATGAGCACCACTCATCTGGACAGGTAAACCTTTATCTTTACTTTTTTTCATGGGGGGGGGGAGGAAGGAAGGAAGGAAGGAAGGAAGGAAATTTTCCTATATTTAACTGGCAACCAGAGAAAATATTTTCATGGAGAGAGAATGAACAATACATATAAGTGATAGTCGTGACTAGAGACTTGCCAAGCTGGACAGAATCAACAACTGATTTGACTTAATTAACACAAGCCAGGCCAAGTTTCAATATAAACAAGCAATATGATTCTGCATTGTCTGAGAACAACCAATCACTAAAGCCACTCACATATCCCTTTTCACAAAAGGAACTAAACTGATTGGCCAATTCAGTGGTAACCAGCTATATCCCTATCTTGAACACTTATTTGTCTTTATTTTCATATTTAACATTCATTTGACGCAGCACTGTATGCTAGGAGCTGCAGCATGTGCTGTTCGTGTGCTGAATTCCAGTGAAAAAAATGGAATGCTCTGGAAAGAACAAAACAAATTTGTAAGTTGAACTCTAGACTACTATTTTTCAAACTTGGCATCTTTAAGTTGTGAGGCCGTCAGCTCCCAGAATTCACCAGCCAGCATTCTGGGAGTTGAAGTCCACCCATTTTAAAGTTGCCATGTTTGAAAAATACTGATCTAGACCTAGCTTTGCTGGCTGAGGAATTCTGGGAGTTGAAGTCCACAAGTCTTAAAGTTGCCATGGTTAGAGACCCCTGCTCTAGATCACTTTGCAATAAGTTTTGAAATCACCATGGCAAATATGGAGAAAGGGAACTTCAGGGTATCTTTTAAATAAAAATAATGATTTTGATCTTTCTTTCTTGGTTATCCTAGTTCTTCAAATCAGAATGTGTATCATTATTTGCCTGCCATTTTGATTGCATTTTGATATTCAAAAAGCCAACTCAAGGAGAAGATAATCAGCAAAACTAGGAGAGGGCAGCATTTGTTTTCTAATGCAGGGGGTCCCCAACTCCTGGTTCATGGACTGGCACTGGGTCATGGCATGCCAGCAACCAGGCCACGCAAACAAGCAATGCCCCATCCACACCTCCTCTGGTCCACGGAAAACCCTTTCTCCACGGAACAGAACTCTGGTACCCAAAAAGTTAGAGGGCGCTGTTCTAATGTATCTTTTAAAAAAATAAAGTGCAACCATGCTTTATAAACTTATTCATGATCAAACTTCACCCTGTTGTAATATTCCTATATTGCTAAGGCTAAAATCTGACTTTAACTATTTTCCAACCTACAATTTTGTAATAAAAAATAAAATGCAGGGATGTTTCATGTAAAAATTGTCACACTTCAGATAAGCTTCTTCAGGGGGGAAAAAGTGAACAAAGGAACGAATGGCCTGGAGCAAATGTTAAACACAAACTGTGCAGGAATAGATAGATGGGAGGTGATAAATTAAGTTACACCTTGAATTATTTTTGAATAAACACATTGTGTTTTATTTGTTTTTTTATATATATAACCACTGTTCTTCACCCTAAGCTAAGAAACATATAAGTCCTCAATTTATGACCTCAATCGAGCCCAACATTTCTGTTGCTAAGTGAGACATTTGTTAAGTGAGTTTTGCCCACTTTTACAACCTTTCTTGCCACAGTTGTTAAGTGAATCAATGCAGTTGTTAAGTTAGTAACACGGTTGTTAAGTGAATCTGGCTTCCCTGTTGATTTTGCTTGTCAGAGGGTCGCAAAAGGTGATTACATGACTCCAGGACAGTGCAACCGTCATAAATATGAGTCAGTTGCCAAGCATCTGAATGTTGACCACATGACCCTGGAGATGCTGCAATGGTCATCATTGTAAAGAATGGTCATGTCACTTTTTTCAGTGGCTTTGTAACTTTGAACAGTCGCTAAACGAATTGTTGTAAGTCGAGGACTACCTGTTATAGGAACTGCCTTTTTTTTCTATCCAAGTAGGCATCATAGCCACCCCAGATTAAGTACAGGAAGACTATACTATATTAGAAGAACACACACACACAAAAATAAGTTTTTTAACTGCATCGATAAAATGGCACACCATAGAAAACATTAGCCATCACCCGACCATGTGTGGGCGCTTGCCTGTGTAAGAGGCAGAAAACAAGAAAATGAAGAAAAAAAGGTTGTTAACGTGATAGAAGAAATAATAGACAGAGAGTTAACTAACCACCTACTTTTCAGGGGCTTCTTCTCAACTCTTCTCTCCGTTGCTTCCTCATTGTAAGTGAAATGATAGATGTACTTAGGATTTCCATCTGCAGGGTCTCAGAAATGTTCATGGAATGTACCAATAGATAAATGGATAAATTAAGATTGAGATATATTTGCCTTGCTTGAGAACTTGGCAGGAGAGAAGAGGTCTAAATGATCTGATAAACAGATCAATACGCTAATAGTCCTGGAAAGAAACAGCCTTCAAGGGACTATTTATGCAAATAGTGATGCGATTCTAACTTAACACTTCTGTATTTGCGAGCTGAAATAGCCCTTTCACCTTCCTCCCCTGATGTTTCTTGTCTTCAACTTTTAAGATATAAACCCTACATTACTTCTATTTTTTAATATATAAAATAACTTGAACATTTATTATTATTAATAGCAGTAATAATAGGCATCAAAGTACAGTACATCAAATCTCTTTATTATGGTCTTTGACCAGCTTTTACAGTAGGAAAAGAGAAATAGTTTGACCCAGCAATTCATTATCTGAAAACTACAAGACAATAAAACCACATATCTCAATGTTCAGTGTTTTGCCCGATTGTATGACTTGCTGAAGATGTTTGGTCACTTAGTATGTGAATGTAGAGGTAGCATCCTTGACATGACAGTTAACAGTAACAGAGTTGGAAGGGGCCTAGGAAGTGATCTAGTCCAACCCCCGCGGGAGACCTATGCTAGGGATTCAAACCACTGAACTGTAGACCTTTCTGATCGACAAGCTCAGCGTCTTAGCCCCTGAGCCACCTAGCCAGGCTTTATCCTTTAAAAAGTAATGAACATGACATGTATCAATATGTCTCTCAAATTTAGAGAAGATTTGGAGATTAAAGCATACCTTGGGGCATCAAAACAAGGATACCATATGGGGACATGTGCCTTGGATGCACAAGGGCAAAGTTTCTGTAAATGAGGATCCCATCAGCAGTGCTGAAGGGAAGGCACCAAAAAGCCCATCTGTCTGTGTTTAAGATTAGATTATATAGATACTCTGAGGTAAAAGGCTTGCAGCTACCTAACATTGGGTGGTAGAATTCAGAAGCACTGGTGACATCATTTTGGCAATCAATGTTCCTAACTTTTTTGTCATTGATTTGGCTTTCTTAAGGGTTAATTGGCCTAATTATTCATCAAAGATGCCAAGATCAAAGTTCTACATAGATATGATGTCAGTGAGATCTTAAACAGCAGAGGTGTCAGACAGTGGTGAGATTCAAATAATTTAACAACCGGTTCGCCAGGGTCAGGTTGGCTGTCGTGGGAGGTGTGACCGCACATGTCGGATAAGCCTCCTGAGACAGCCAACCTGACCCTGGGCAAATCAGTTGTTAAATTGCCTTCACTTTGCTATCAAAGAGGATCCTGGGCGCTGTGCTGCGCTGCAATAGAGAAACAAAGGAGTAGCCGGCATGAGGGAAGGAGGAGGAGCAGGGAGAAGAAAGAGGGAAAGCGTCCTTCTCCTCCCCTTTTGCCAGCAGCTCCGTTGCCCGTTTCTCCATTGCAGTGTAACACAGTGCCCAGGATCCCCTTTGATAGTGGGGGGGTGGGTAATTTAACAACTGGTTTGCCCGAAGCGGTGCGAACCAGCTGAATCCCACACCTGGTGTCAGACCTTTAGGCCAAGCTTGATTCTGATTCCTGATATTAGGATCCTGATCTTAATGCTTGGCACATTAGCTTCAAGCCTCAAGACTGCATTCGGAGGGCATTTGGGGATACCAAACCAAATCCCAATAAATTTATTGAATGGTTTCACAACCCTTAGGTTTGTAAGTTGTATCCCATATAATAATTTTTAGCCATAAAGAGTTTGGTAGCTGCTGGAATGTAGTTTGCCACATTGCCTATAAAATTTAGTTAATACTAGTATATGTCAAGTTTCCGAAAGACGCCCTAATTAATTCATGAGCCATGATCCAAACTTCAAAGGAAATATAGTCATTTATTAGGAGCAACATTCCGGCAATACTCAGATGTAGTTAGGACTGATCCTATGTAGATTTACGTTCCCCTATGACCCTGTCTCTCCCCTCCTCTCTAGCCATGTCATAAATCAATTCTCCAATTAACCACTTTGGCTGGCTGTGAAACCTAACACCCTCCTTCTGATTGTGGTCAGAAAGAATGTATGGAATTCACTTCAGTTCTACCTCCCTCCTGCTCATGGCAACTTGAAAGCTTTGCAAGTTGGCAGTATGCAGTTTGGGCCATAGAAGTGGCATGATTTACCTGGGCTGTTAATTTCCTAGAGGCCTAAAATACTAGGCCAAGTATTTAAAACATTTGATTTGCTCTAATTCGTGGAAATCAATTGTCCACTTGTGCCTTTGTTTTTTGTTGGGAGGAAAAAAAAATAAAACTCTGTATTGATTACTAATTGTTCCTTGTTACAGCAGTATGCCAAGGTTCTTAGTGCCCATTTCATGTCTACATAAGCCAAGGGGAGAAGGACTGCATTGTTACAGCAGAGCAGAATTGGAGAGGTATATTGGCTAATTTAGGCATATAGATATCAAACGTTAGAAAGGTTTTAATCAGAAAGTTGCTTTATAAGTTAAAGAGCAACGGTGCTAAAATACATCCTTGTTTTACCCCCTTGACAGTATGAAAAAGATCAGAATTGTTCCCTTTCTGAACATCTTATTCTAAGCCTAGTTTTATTTTATAGTATATGAATTAGGAGCAAGAATCTTTTGTGTATAGAGGATCTGCTTAGAATATCCCATACAGTGATGGCGAACATTTTTGGCACTGAGTGCCCACACCGGAATGCATGTGCGTGCGCGCGCATGCCACAGCCCCAGAAATTCAAAGATCAGGTGGTCTTTGAGTTTCCGAGGCTCCGGTATGTGCTAAAATCAACTGGCCGGCAGGCATGCATGCACCGGAAACCAGAAGAGCAGCTGGTGATGGTGCATGTGCCCACAGAGAGGGCTCTGCGTGCCACCTCTGGCACGCATGCCATAGGTTCTCCATCACGGGTCTAAGCATTGGAATATTATCAAAAGCTGCCTTGAAATCAGTGAAAGCTGCATATAAATTCAGATAAGAGTGGTTTGTATATTTGTCTGCCAACTATATTGAAGCATTAGGCAATGGTCTATAGTAGTTGAAATACTGCTTGCTCAGGGTGGATTATTCCCTCATCTCTTCATCAGGTTTGGACTTTGGTGAATAGGTCCCTGACATACAATTTGCCAATCTAGTGTAGTGGTTAAGGCAGGGGTCAGCAACCTGCAGCTCTGGAGCCGCATGTGGCTCTTCTACCCCTGTGCTGCGGCTCCCTGTCACTCAAAATATGCGTTACAACTGCCAATGTGCAACACCCACCGGCACGCGATTTATTGAGCCTCTCAACCCCTGGTAGGCCAACCATAGATAAATCCAAGAAAAGAAAAGTTTCAGAAGAAAACAGAACATTTAATTCAACTACATATGCTAGTTTTGTGGCTGCTTACGAAATAGTCAGGCATAGGAAGGGTTTTGTGGCTCCCGGTGTTTTCTTTTCTTTGGGAAATGGGTCCAAATGGCTCTTTGAGTGTTTAAGGTTGCAGACCCCTGGGTTAAGGTGTTGGCTAGAAACCAGGAGACTCTGAGTTCTAATCCTGCCTTAGGCAAAAAGGCCAGCTGGGTAGCATTGGGCCAGTCACTCTCTCTCAGTCCAATTCATCTCACAGGTTGTGGTTGTGGGGAAAATAGCAGACAAAGGGAGTGTTAAGTATTGAGTTACTTATAAAATAATAAAGGAAGATCAAAATATTAATGAAAAATAAATAATAACATTCACTGAACTAAGTGACTTATAATTAGCTGGATCATTCCTATATTTCTCACCCTTTTTATATAATGAGAAAATTGTAGCTCCCCCACCCCCCCCCTCCAGTCCTTTGAATCTTAGCTGTGTGTTAATGTTAATGTAAAGAAGGAAGCTAAAACAGGGGTCCACCAATTTGGATTAGATTTAATTAGCCTAAGGGAGTTATGGTTACTCCCAGGGGCTTTACCACACTTAAGCTAGTTAATGAGACTTTTAACTTCCTTACATGTGACTGGAGTCACTGCAGTAGTGAGGATAAAGGTACATCCGTCACATAGGTGATAGCATAAAGATCACAATAAAGAACTTGGAAGGGATGTATCCATGTCCTTGAGGGGATGTCCCAAAGGTGCTTTTTCAAGAGGCGACTGGACTTCCTGGTTTTTCTTTGAAGATGTTTCGCTTCTCATCCAAGAAGCTTTTTCAGCTCTTGAGGGGCTGCTACACTGCAATTGTGTAGTGCTGTTATGGGAACAATTTGTTATAGTATGCCAGAATAGGAAAGGACTTTGTAGCTTCGATGAGCTGTGACCAGTTTTTCTTCGAATCTTGGTATTTTGTTTTTGTTTTCTTTCAGAACAGAGCCTTACATTGCTTTTTAAAGCATCTTTAAAATTTGGGTAGAATTTGGTGAATTGGCCTTCAGAGAGGTAGCACAGGATTGCAATAATGCCGCTTTGGAAGTAATGCAAGATTTTTTCAAGCTAGCTCTTCGAATGGCTCTTCTGATCAGGTTGGTCTTTGCCTCTCACAAAAGGCTGTACCTTAACTATGAGATTGTGATATACATTGTGATATACATTGTGGGACAGTTGGATCGGAGTATGATCCAAAATGACAAAAGGTTGAACTTCTTTTCTCTGGATGAAACCATTGGGCTATCCTGTCTTCAAGGGAGCCATTCTATTGATCCAGTAAGAACTACTTCCCAAGAGGCACCCCCCCCCCCCAAAAAAAAATCAGGTATTTTAAATGGGCCTCACTCGATTCCTGAAGTGAGGAAGTTCCTAGTTATCTGAATTTTGCAAGTGAGAATTAGGGGAAAGTGATTGTTTTCAGAGTAGGGATTATGCCAAAGTGTTTAAGGCAAGGAGCCAGGTCTCTAGAAATTCTTAAATAATCTATGGTGGATAATTTGTGAACTAACCAAAATGTATATTGCCCAGAGAAATTATTTTGGACAAAGACATTTAATATTTATAGGTTAAGGCTATTTATTAGATGTAGCAACTTAAAACCAGTTAGGTAATATTTTGTATCTTTGAAAGTTCTGAATATAAACGGTGGTTCAATTAACTTCTTCAGGAGGACAGGCATTGAAAGATCCATAGCTTCATCTTTATAACCAGCTCTTGCGCTGGAATTCCCGCCTACGGGGGTAGATGCATTGGTGGGGAACTTATTCAGGCAAAGCGGGAAGAAAGAAATCAATCTAGTTCTACGTTTGGGTGACTTGTGAATGGAGCTGCTAAGGAGGAACATAGGAATTAATACAAAGTAAAGAATATTGGTCAAACACTAACAAAACTGATAATACGCATTCTTGTACTTAGGTAACTATTTTAGAATATGAACATATAAGTTGGAAGCTATAAATAGACCCACCCAGGGATGGGCTGCTGGGGGTTCACAGGCGTTTGGGAGAACCTCTAGCTAAGATTCTGTGCAGTTTGGAGAACCCCCAAATCCCACTCCTAACTGGTCCCACCTTGCCCGCCCTGCCCCACCCTTCCCAGGAGTTCCCACGTGGCCCATTTTGATGTAGGTAAGTGTAGGGTGTGTGCGTGGAGGCTCAGGGAGAGTGAAAAATGGGCCTATAGGAAGTTTGGGAAGGCAGGAAATGGGCCTGTTTCTGGCCTCCATTGGGCCTCCTGAGCCTGGGGAAGCTGTTTTCGCCCTCCCAGAGGCTCGAGGAAAGCCTCTGGAGTCCGAGGAGGGCAAAAACCCTCCTTCCCCCCACCATGGTGCAGGAGGCCGACTAGGCCATGCCCACTATGGCCACGCCCACCCAGCAACCAGGCAGAGAACCCCTTGCTAAAATTTTTGAAGCCCACCCCTGTACCCCACCCCTCTCTATGATTGGGTCTGTTATCTCTGAAAGTAAATTGTGCAGGGGCTAGCAGAAAAATAGCAACAGCACTTGGATACTACTTCATAGTGCTTTACAACCCTCTCTAAGTGGTTTAATAGAGTCAGCATGTTGCCCCCAACAATCCTCATTTTACCTACCATAGAAGGATGGAAGGCTGAGTAAACCTTGAGCTGGTTAGGATCGAACTCCTGGCAGTAAGCAGTGAGTTAGCCTGTATTCTAACCATTGCACCACCATGTAAAAGTAGTTGAGGATTGAAAATTCCCCCAACATTCATGTCACCTCCAAAGAACACATACAACCCCCTCCCCAAAATTGGCACAGAAATGTAAGAATATCAGGGTCTCCTTGCTTTGGAACCCATCCAACTATGTACCAAAAGAGGATGGAGAAATAGTTAGAAGAATGAGTTGTCAATTTGCTGGTTCTCCTGGGCTGCTGCTGCCTCTGGATAATTGTTTAGGAGGAGCAACCGTTGGGTTGAACAAATAGGTGATTGAGGGAGAAGATAGAGAGCAGGCCTTCTGTTGCCAATTAGGGTGGATGGCATCCTGAATCTGGGCGAGTTCCATGGGCAGAACAAATTAGAATTAGAATTTTTTATTGGCCAAGTGTGATTGGACACACAAGGAATTTGTCTTGGTGCATATGCTCTCAATGTACATAAAAGAAAAGATACGTTCATCAAGAATCATATGGTACAACACTTAATGATAGTCATGGGTTACAAAAAAGCCAGACTGGAGGTCAGAGGTGATGTTGACCATGTTGGGTGCTGCTATGGAGAGAGTTCATTTGTAAGGAGGAACAGCAAGTTGTAGATGGAACAGCCATTCGATAAATATAGCCAGGATCCATACCGGAGGGAATTAGTGGGAATGAGGCTATAGTCTGACTAGTCTGTTCTCTGCAGTCCAGTTGTAAGAGATTATTTTATGACCTGTGGGATGATCATCTGGGACTTTAGAGAAGGATTGTGTTAGGTTGATCAACTTGGTGTTCCCTTCATTTGTCTGAATGAGATAGAGCACTTCTTCTTTTTTGTTTTCTGGGGGTGTTAGACACACAGAGAATGAACTTCTCAGCATTTCAATAGGAGGACAGCTGGAGGGCAATAAAGTGTTGAGGAACTCGGATGCAGCAGCCACTGACTGAAACATTGATTTCACTGCCTCAAGTTTGCTTATAATTGTTTGTTGTTCTCCGGTAGAAAGAGTGCCAAACAACTAAGCTAGTTCTTCCTCATCCTCCGTAGGGTCGACTGATGTCTGCATCTTCCCTTTAATTAAATCAAGAATGTTATGTCTCCTGTGCTTATCTGGTCCTGACCTTGGAGTTGGTGGAATACTCTGCTGTGTAGGTAGTTGCTGGCTGAGATTATGAATGCTGGGGTTTATGCCATCCTCCCTCGCAGGTTTGGCTCCCCTCCCAGAAGTTAGCAGAGGCTGTACATTGCTATTGTGAAAGCCACGTATAGGCGTGATTTGAAATCCCCTTGCAAAACTTTTAAATGTAAAAATCATTGAAAGGAATGCGAAGTGCCTAAAAGTCTTATTATTATTCTTTCAAGTCCAGGCCATTTAGAAAGCCAGGAAGTCTCTATAAGCTGACTGGAATATGCTCTGTGACAGTGCTTCTCAACTGGGCAAATTTAAGATGTGTGGACTTCAACTCCCAGAATTCCACAACTGGCATGATGGCTGGGGAATTCTGGGAGTTGAAGTCCACACATTTTAAAGTTGCTGAGACTGAGAATTACTGCCCTATGGAGAAGAAGTTGTGAGAGGGAATGTAGTACTGCTTGTCTACTGGACCACCTGCCCTCATTAAGAAGATTAATTGCAATCTGGAGCAAAATTCTGCATTGCTGCAAGATTAGTTCATTCTCTGGTCATTTCCATACATGCATGGAATCTTCTGGTCATTTCCATACATGCATGGAATCTTCTGCAGCATATGGATTTAGCATACATTCTGGAATAATTGAGTTAGTGGCTGACACCAAAACAGGTTTAATTATATGCTTAAATTCCCTGTTTTCTGATTGAAGCAAGTAATTGAAACAACCATTTTAGGAGTTAAAAGGCAATTCTTAGAAATCAAATTGACATCCACGTTTAAATGCCTTCTGGTTTTAAAACTGTCCTCCCCTATCTATCTATCTATCTATCAATCAATCAATCAATCAATCATCTATCTATTATCTATCTACAGTGGTTGGATTAAAGTAATTTAACAACCGGTTCTCTGCCCTAATGATTTCTTCCAACAACCAGTTTGCCAAACTGCTCAGAAAATTAACAACCGGTTCTCCCGAAGTGGTGCGAACTGGCTGAATCCCACCACTGTCTATCTATCTATCATCTATCTATCTATTATCTATCTATCAATCATCTATCTATCTATTATCTATCTATCTATCATCTATCTATTTACCTATCTATCATCTATCTATTTATCATCTATCTATCTATCTATCTATCTATCTATCTATCATCTATCATCTATCATCTATCATCTACGTATCTATCATCTATCTATCTATCTATCTATCTATCTATCTATCTATCTATCTATCTATCTATTATATCTATCTATCTATCTATCTATCTATCTATCTATCTATCTATCTATCTCCCTCTATCTCCTACAAAAACCCCATCATCAGAGCAAGAGAAATTGCCTCCTTCCAACCAGGAGATTGCCGCAGCCTTAAAGAGTTCGGAGCTCTTAGCATTTTCTCTTTGTGGCTTCTCAGCCTGATTCTTCTCTTTCATTTTCCCCTTTGGATTCTTTTTCATTCCTGTCCTGTGGTCATTTCTGCCTTGTATCATCTGCAGATAATAGAAGCTGTTCGGATTCCAGACTTCAAATACGGACTAATCTTCATTCTAAAGTACTAAAATTACTAATCCTAATGCAGGGAACTAAAATTACTAATTGAAATTAAATCAAATCACCAAATCAACTATTGTAAAAAGCTAAGGAAGAGTTAAGAGTTTGCTAATAATACTGTCAGGATGTAGTCATGTTTGTCCGAAGAAGGCAAGGACAAAACCACTTCTGAAGTCTAATCAAGAAAACTGCAGGGACTTGCCCAGGCTGAGCAAGACTGAGACTGAGTTAAAGACGCGCGCACACACACACACACACACACACACATCAATGGGGGGGGGGGGGCTGAAGTGGAGCAAAGAACAAAAACTAGTTCTACCTCTTTTGTGTGTGGATGGATGGATGGATGGATGGATGGATGGATGGATAGATAGATAGATAGATAGATAGATAGAGGTGTCATATTCATATATGAAAGGGGCAGATTTTTAAATTAAAAAAAGAATCTTCAGATAGACCTAACTAGGTACATTCCCTGATAGAAATCCTTTTGCATAATATCTTCAATATAAATATTCTTCCAAAGTGTAATTTCAGCTTTTAATGCACAGTTCTTAGAAACATTGAGATTCAACCTTGTGGCAAAGCAACTCTCGAGCCCATACATTTTTGCTGTGTATTTTTGATCAGAGATAAATGCTTCTGGACTCATTCATTCATACGAGCCTGAACTTGGCAGGTCCTGGAAATTCAGCCTTGCAAAAATCTGTGGTGGACTTTCTATAATGGTTGCTGGAACTGGGTATGTCTAGTCTGATGAAAAGAAGGACAAGGGGCGACATGATAACAGTCTTCCAATATCTCAGCGGCTGCCACAAAGAAGAGAGAGTCAAGCTATTCTCCAAAGCACCTGAGGGCAGGACAAGAAGCAATGGGTGGAAACTAATCAAGGAGAGAAGCAACTTAGAACTAAGGAGAAATTTCCTGACAGAACAATTAATCAGTGGAACAACTTTCCTCCAGAAGATGTAAATGCTCCAACATTGGAAGTTTTTAAGAAGAGATTGGATAGCCATTTGTTTGAAATTGTATAAAGTTTTCTGCTTAAGCAGGGGTTGGACTAGAAGACCTCCAAGGTCCCTTCCAACTATTATTCTATTCTATTCTATTCTATTCTATTCTATTCTATTCTATTCTATTCTATTCTATTCTACTCTACTCTACTCTACTCTACTCTACTCTACTCTACTCTACTCTGTTCTGACCTTCCCAGGGTGTGCACTTTTTATACATACAGGTAATCAGATCCAGAGCCAGGTCCAGCAAAACTGTGAAGTGAAGTGGAGCAAGAGTGAAGTTTGCCAATCATTTCTCCCCTGCAGCCTCCTTGTTGTCTTTCATGCTGCTCTGAAGGATCAGAAAAGGGAAGGGAGCAAGATGAAATCCAAAGTTCACCTTCCCCTCTTAACTTTCATCTGGTATTCCTTGCATTTGGAACTCACCTAAATGCTGTTCTGATCCACTAGCACTTGCACAAACACAGCATATTCACTGGGGTAGAACAAAGTGAAAGAGGAATGGTTGCACTGAAGTTATTGCAGGTGCAGAATAGAAAAAAATCAAATAATTGGGCTTGCAGCTGTAGAAAATTACCATGGTAAAGGTAAGTGTAGAGCTCCAAGGCACAGATTTTAGACTGATATTGGAAGAATGTTTGACACACTGCAGTGGTGGGAGATAAATTACTCTGTTCCTTCAGATCACAAAATAAAAGAATTGGGAAAGCTTTCTTTCACACTTGGGCAGTATTGGAGCTCAAAGCTTCCCACATCTTTTGCTTTGAACCCGTTATTTCCAATTTCAGATTATGGGATTTAGTTATATTTATTCTGTGATAACTCTGTTTATGCTCACAGTACTTTGCCAAGCAAGCAGAAAGCACATTTCTCTGAACACTCTCATACTATGATCTTAATCTAAGCATAGTGCAAATAGGGATAGACTCTTTTAGTCAGGAGCCGAATTTCCAATTTCTGCCACTTTCTTTTAATTATCAATATGAGCAATTAGCAGATTGCTTTGGCCTATCAGATGCCTGAATGCTGATAAAATCTTTTAAGAAATGCCCTGCTGGTTTGTATACCTGCTCATCTAGTCTAGCAGTCTAGTGGCCCACCAACTACACAACAAGCCCACTAGTCTTCCAGCAGAAGCATCCAGTGAATAAACATCAAGTCTCATGACTTCCATGAATTGCTCCAACCATTTTTTTAAAGCTGATGGTAACATTGTACATAGTGAATTCCAAAGTTGAATTTAGTTTTGCTTTTTAAAAAAGCATTCTGGAAAATGATTGCAATCTAGATGCATGCAATAATAAGTAACTATGGCACAACTTGGAGAACTGTATTGATATAAACGGTAATAGAACTGAAGGTATGTTGATGGATTCCCATTTTTTTTTCTAACTGGACATCCTGCATTGGATTGCAGCCCCAATTATTCTTGTTTTAGAATAACAGAGTTGGAACGGACCTTGGAGTTTTCTAGGCCAACCCCCTGCTTAGGCAGGAAACCCTATACCACTTCAGACAAATGATTATCCAATCTCTTCTTAAAAACTTCCAGTGTTGGAGCATTCACAACTTCTGGAGGCAAGTTGTTCCACTGATTAATTGTTCTAACTGTCAGGAAAATTTCTCCTTAGTTCTAAGTTGCTTCTTTCCTTTATTAGTTTCCACCTATTGCTTCTTGTCCTGCCCTCAGGTACTTTGGAGAATAGCTTGACTCCCTCTTCTTTGTGGTAGTCCCTGAAATATTGGAAAAGTGCTATCATGTCTCCCCTAGTCCTTCTTTTCATTAAACCAGACATACTCAATTCCTGAAACCGTTCTTTATATATATTAGCCTCCAGTCCTCTAATCATCTTTGTTGCTCTTCTCTGCACTTTTTCTAGAGTCTCAACATCTTTTTTTCCTAGTTAGAGTGCCCAGTGTGATAGCTGGCAGTTGACATCTAATACTTTTTCTATACCAGTTTGGGTAAGGCTGATATAGAAAGAATTTTGGATTTAGTGTGAGCCAGCCCTAACCTCAGAAAGAGGGTAATTCAATTAGATGAGGAAGTGTTAAGGTGAGATGTTGGGAGACAATTGCATGGGCCATCCTGCTTGCCAATCACCCTATTCATTTTCTCCACTCTGAGGTATGCTGAAAGATGTCCGTTTTTTTTTAATAAAGATTAAGTTACTACTACCTTATGGTCAACATGTGAATTTGGGCAGAAGGGACAAAGTGTGCTAATTTTCTCCTTCCTCCCAGGCAATACTATATTTTAGGCTGACCCAGCACTGAAATGACAACACTTGATCCACCTGTTACAACCCTGCCTATAATATATCCTAGGATCAGAGGCTAATCTGGGTTTCATCTGGACCAAAGTACGGATGGACACATGGATGGACTAAAGTCTCTTTCAAGTCTAGCTCAATTCTTGATGACTTCGTGGACCCAGCCAGCATGAAAAAGGAAGCGGTGTCTCTATGGAGAGACGATCAGTTCCAATGGAAACCTTGCCACAAACTCAAAAGCTCCTCTTGAAACGATCGGGAGACGTCCACCACCGTTATTTCAAAGAGCACCCCTTCCGAAAATCTAGCCATGTTTGGCCAGTCCCCATCCCCCTTTGCAGAGGCATTCCCATTCCCCCCTTCTCAAACAGACTGCGTTGTCCGGGCTTTACCTAAAAGAGAAGAAAGTCGCTCTCTTCCCGCCTTCAGAACTCGGCTTTTTTCTCTTTTTTTTACACCAATAAACAAACCGATTTTTCTGGACTCAACATCGATTCCAAAGACGCACGAGGAAACCCTTTTAATCAAGAGATAGCGGGGGAGTAAAGAGAAAGCGAAGGAGGGGAGGGGGAGAGTGCCTTGTTCTCGCCTGTCCTCCCCTCTTCTCCGCTTCTCCCCCCCCCCCCTCCACGACCCTCCCCTCCCCCTCCGCCCCCTCTCCTCTCTCTCTCTCTCTCTCTCTCTCTCTCCACCCCTCGGCGCCTCGTCCCTCCTCTCGTGGTCCCGGCACTCACCCGCCGCTCTCCGTGGGTGGCGAGCAGAGGGAGACCTCACGCCACTCGGTTCCCTCGCTCAGCAGCGCGCAGTCCGGCGCCGCAGTGGCGGCGACAGCACCAGGCTGCGGAAAGGCTACTCTTGCCCGCCAGCTGCCGAGGAGCGCTGTCCGCTCCCTCGTGGTGCTGATCCGCCCTCAGGAGCGCCCGCCACTCCGCTAGCCCCGGGCAAGGGAGGGGGAGCCGAGCAGGCGCTGCCATGGGCGCCGCTGCCGGATCCCAAAGTTTCCCGGTGCACAGGACAGAGCCCAGCTGAAGGAGCAAGCGCGCAGAAGTCCTCGGCCTCTCCGCTCGGAGAAGGTAAGGAGGAAGGAGAGGGTCATTTGGTGGAGGAGAAGGGGGGAAAGTCTAGATTAGAAGGAGCAATAAGGCGCACCAACTCTCTCTGGAGAGGGGCGGCGACTTCCAAACCTGTCGAAACAAGGGAAACGAGGGTCTTCCAGGTGGGCGCCTGAATACTCCAAAAAGCTTACCCCGAGTTGCTTACCCACTTTATCTGGCTGTCTGCTGGCTGTACTCCACCGAAGGAGAGCAGGCAGTCGGAATGGATTTCTTACCTAGGTCGCGGTGCATATTAACAGGAGGAGGAGGAGGAGAAGGGGTGCGATCCTTATGCATGGCCAACCAGATGGAAGTATCAATGAGGAACTATTAATGCAGAGCAGCCTACCCCAATCTGCTGCCCTTCCAGATCACAGCTGGGATGATGTGAGTTGCGGTACATTAAGTTAAGAAAGATGATAAAGCAAGGCAGGAAGCCATTGAGTAATATTCCTGCTTTCCAATGCATGATAACTTTGGAGACGTTTGGAGAGAGAACATTTCAAGCAAATAGGAAGGGGGAGAGGATGGAAATAAAAGCCCCCTGTAGAGCAGAGGTTGGCTATAGTTATTTCATCATCACAACCTAACTCACCAAAAGCTCATGAGACGCAATCATTTACTCTTACCAGAAGGTTAGCAGTCCACAACAGAAAAAGCTATTGTTGCACGAGCTGGGAGTTTAAGGGCATGTAACAAGAAAAGGTGTAAAATAAGTTGTATTTTATGTATTTGTAGAAAGAGGGTTGAATTCTGGAGAACAAATAATGCCTTTAATGCCAAATCAGTTTTATCAGCTGGGACACTCTGCAGTTATATAACTGTAGAAGTGAATGAATCAGGTAGGACAAGGCCTTTAAGCAACCTTGCCTAACTTGACGTTTTCTGAACCTGTAACCTTAGAGATACCTATAGATTGTGAGAGTGGCAGCCCAAGGGGTCTTGAACACATCTAGTTGGATTAGCTCTACTGTTAGAAATCCTTAGCTCTCCCCTCTCATACAAAAGACAGCATAATGAAATTCAGGATGGTGTAATGGTTAAATCGTTTGAGGAGGATGCAGAGGGCCGTGTTCAAATACCTGCACAGCCATGGAGATGACTGGGTGACCTTGAGCTAGTTACTATCCCTCTACCTCTCTTACCTCACAGGGATGCTGTATGCATGGATAGTAACGTAAACCAATGGGACTATGCCAGCTGCTTTTAATCTCCATCTCAGCATCTTTGAAGCAGAAGCTAAATGCTGAAATGAAACAATTAACAGTTATTACAGTTAATAGAGGCATACAAACTGTATATAAAAAGTGTCTGGATTGTTTGTTTTGATTTTTAGCTATTTTTTGTCTTGAAAGAACTGTATAAAATTCTTGGGGTGGGGGTGGGGGGCTTCAAATATCTTCATAGGCTTGAAGCTGGAGAATTGAGGAGACCACACAGAACAAGTGGTATGTACTTTCTTCTCCTCAGAAACCAAAACATAACAAGAACCACTGCTCTGTCATTTCTCCCATCCTAAAGTCTATGGGAAATCCTTCAGAGTAATTCTTGTTTTTCAAAAAATAGCCAGGGAAGAGGAATGTGTACATGTGTATTACTTTAGGATCCTTTCCTTTGCATTAACAGATCAGGTCAGGAGATGGTAAACTTAGTTTCTTATTACAAAAGCTCTAATCACTTGAATAGGAGTTGCGGGATGTTTGGGAGACATAATGACTCACAAAAGGCAGATGAATCTGCAATTGCTGAAACGTCCATACTAAGGGTTGCATATTTTATGCAGCATGAGGTGAACCTATGTGGACCCCAGTCAGAAATGGGTCTATCTATGGGGGAACAGTATCAAGTCTCCTAATCCTGTAATGGAACGTGAGTATTGTAGGCTATTATATCTAGTCTGCAAAGCCCTAGAGGGCAGCAAAGAGATACAGCTAGCACCAACACGTTGCTCCCATCCAGTGGCCATCTGGACCTTTGTAAGTAAGATGTAGCAGGCCTGTGTATGGATAAAAAAAAAAGAACTCGTGAAATAATTGTGTTACCCTTCCCATTTACCCTCAACATACGTTCTTGGGTTGAACAATAGGATGCCCCTCACTGGAGGGAATTTAGCTAGGGAATTTAGAAATTGAAGAGGTAGCGTGATTTATTACATTTGTACTCCACTTTTTCTCCAAAAGACCAAAGGATGTGCATGTTGCCTCATATCTCCCAACAGCATCCCGTCCCCAAAGCAGGTCAGACGGAGAGACAGGGGTTGAACAAAGGCCACCCAGGGGGCCTTGTGACTGGATGAATATTTCAGAATGTCTCTTCTTGACCTTAGTTCAATATTTTTCACTGCCCCATGGGAATTTATTTTATTTTATATTTATTATTTTGCCAAGAGAGGTGTGTGTGAGAGAGAGAGAGGGAGGGAGAGGGAGGGAGATAGAGAGAGAGAGGGAGGGAGAGGGAGGGAGATAGAGGGAGAGAAAGAAAGAAAGAAAGAAAGAAAGAAAGAAAGAAAGAAAGAAAGAAAGAAAGAAAGAAAGAAAATGCCATTTGAATCTGAACTTCATGTCCTAAATACACACTAGAGTCTATGGACAGGTGGTTGCTGTTGTTTTCAAGGTTTTTTTTTTTATTAAACATAAAAAATGCAATGTCTACTTAAACAATGTGATGTCTCTATGGACAGGTTTTTGTGCGCCTGTTTTCAAGTCCTCAGCTCACGAGGACAGTCTCCACACACAACACTTCCTTTGGTTACCAAGTTAGTCCATTTTCTGAGTTTCCTTAGTCAAACCGAACCCTAGATGGACTCGCCCAACAGGCTGACTTCGCACAAGGCAACCAACCACCCCGATCCTATTCAAGAGCGATGCTGCTTATCCAACTGATCTTGCGCTCAGTGACCGCGTCGGGTGAACGCAATTCTTGAGGAAAGTTAGTCCAAGAACCCAGCCACCGCCAGAGTAGCCACAGTAGCTCTAATAAGAGGAGCGTCGGAGAAAGGAACGCTTCCCCAAGGCAAAAGAAGGCAGGATCTGAAAGTCGGAGATAAGGATGAAAGAAGATCCCGAAGCGCCGAGAGCGCGGACGGTGTAACAGCACGTCCCTCTTCGGAAGGAGCGGCGCCTGGCGGAGTTCTCTGCGCCGAAACAGAGGGAGTGGGTGGCAAGCGTGAAGTGTGTAAGCACGGACTCTTCCCCCAGATTGAGATGCATTTGGGCGGGAACCCAGAGCCGAGTTTGTGTTGGTTTGTCTCTGCGTGTGTGTGCGTGTGTGCGCCTGTGTGGGTGTTTGCACTCTTGGGTTGTTTGCTGCTTCCTTCCCGAGCGACGCAACCGCGGCCGCTCACTCAGCTCAGTTCTGACGCAATGATTTCGGAGGTGTATCTTCGGGAAAGACGCGGCAGAAGGAAACAGCCGTGCCAACGCTGCTTTCTTCTCTTCCCTGGGCTGGAACAGTCTAGTGGGGGGAAAAAAATCTTTTCTTGGGATCCTTCCTTAGGCTTTTCTCGTTTTTCTTGGGGGAAAATGCGAGACTGTGTGTAAATCGTTGCCTTGGATAATGAGACCGGGGTTGGTGAAGCTTTTTACTAACCTGGGGTTCTCACGTGCATCTCTCTCGGTGACCTCCAGACAGGATGGCCAATGGGTACCTTGGGCTGGGGACGATGGGATTGGCAATCCAAGAAAGAGCGTAAGCCACGTTGGGGGAACTGCAGGTGGAGGAGTGCTGTTCGATAAAGCGTGGCTCACGCAAGCACTGAAACGAACCCAAAATCTTTGAGTTGGAAGGAGCCATTAAGACCAAGTGCAGAAACCCAAATTAAAACACCCATCACAAACACATCCAAAGAGGAATCCGTCGCTGCCATTTGGTTCTCTTATTGCCAGGACTTGACTTTTTTTTTTTTTATTTCCCCTAAGGCTCATTTACAATCTCTTCTGCAATTCAAACCCCTTATTCTGTATCTTGCTGTGACTCCCCCCCCCCCCCCCCCCCCCCGCTGTGCCACATCCTTTCAAGTAGTGTTTCTCGAGCTTGGCCATTGGGAGATGTGTGGACTTCAGCCCCCAGACTTCCCTAACCAGTGTGAGAATTCTATGGAATTCTGGGACTTGAAGTCCACACATCTTCAAGCTACCCTGGTTAAGAAACACTGCAGGTTTCCAGTGTTGGAAGAGACCTGCTTCATCCCTTCTCAACTTTTTCTTGAGGCTAAACAGATGCAGTATTTGTCAATGTCATTTCACAGGATCTAGTTTCTAGTCCCCTGATCATTCTCATTGCTCTTCTTTGCCCTTGGTCCCATTTCTCTAAATCCTTCTTAAAGGGGACACAGTATTTGCGAGACACAAGTAAGGTGTTGCTGAAGAAGTAGGCAGAGAAGCATCCGTTCATCTTTGTCCCTGACCTCTTCTGTGTAACAGGAAGCAATATTTGCTGCTGGAATGGTTTTATTTGTGATACTGGAGGCTTCCAGAACTGCATTATGCATGTATTTTCAAGGAGCATTCAGCCACTTAACCCTCTGCTTTCTAACTCATCAATCAATTCATGGCATTGATGAAATTTCATTAAATCTGCATATCACCAAACTTTATTATAAGTGTCTCTTTTGGGGTTTTCAAAATGAATGCAAAGTAACTTGCAATTTTAATAAATAAAAAGTGTCCTCATTTTTGCTTGAAAGGAGAAGCAATCTTAAATATTACATTTTTTTTCCATTAGGCCATTAGTAAAAACACTTAAAGCTGGTGCACTTCTAATCAGACCTGGTGATTAGCACTTCCCTACCTCTCTTGAAATTGATCTCCACCACCAATTAATCAGTTGAAGTTTATGCTCTGTGTTGATGAGAGGATGGAGCTGGGTAAAAAAAAAAAATTACTAAGTTAAATTGTTGCAATACTCAGGCTAGACTACTTTGCAAGGTTGTTGTTTGAATAAAATAGGTTGGGTTTTTTTGCATAAATGTATAGAAAGAATTGGATTCAATAATGTGCCATTAATAATAAAAGTCTGATTAAAGAATGAATGCCTTCTTGCCACATTATCCTGCCTTCCTAGTTATTGGAGGATGTTATATCTTCCAGGATGGGTAGAATATACAGTATATGCACATTCTGTATATTTGAATTACATTTATTACATTTATATGGGATACTTGCACTCTATAAATCCACAGCAGACAGTGTTTAAAACTGAGGGGAAAAAACATTCCAGAAAGTGCTGGATATACAAGAGAAAGAAAGTGCATTGACTGTCTTGCGAATGGTTTATTTCATGCCTCCATGTTACACCAGAATGAAATCTCTCTCCTCAAAGGCATGCAAAGTTACCTTTTACAAGGTCAGAACATTTTTCCACTTCAATGCATGTTTCTCAGGTTTGGCAACTTGAAGATGCACAGACTTCTTGTTGGCTAGCAAATTCTGAGAGTTGAAGTCCATTCATCTTTAAATTGCAAAGGTTGAGAAACACCTTTGGACAATTGCTGTCAATTCCAACAGGTCTGAGACATAATTGAGACATCTTAATAAATCTTACTGTACTTGGAACTAAACACAGGGTCTTTTCCATGCAAAACTAAGTTCTCTCAGTGAACAATGGTGAACAAACTCAGCAACAGAGTTGTCAATGCCTGGAATGCACTACCTGACTCTGTGGTCTCTTCCCCAAACCCCTAAAACTTTAACCTTGGATTGTCTACTGTTGACCTCACCCCATTCCTAAGAGGTCTGTAAGGGGCATGCATAAGCACACTATTGTGCCTACCATCCCTGACCTACTGTCCCCATTTATTCATATCCATCTCATGTATTCATAATCATGTTTATACTTATATCTGTTATCTAATACATGCTTGACAAAATAAATAAATAAAAATAAATAAATAAATAAAATGGCTTCTTTCCTTCATCCTCCAGACCATTTACTGTATTATTAAATATACTGGTAAATATTTTAATTTATCACTGATTTTCCTCCAACTTTTCATTCATTTTAGAAACATTCTAAGAACCAGAAATTCAAAAACGTTGGAGCCTAACTCCATTTTTTCATGTGCTGTACCTAGTATCATCATGCTTAAAAGAAACACATGCGGACACATGTTTTTTTAACACACACCCCAATAAAAAACTGGGGAACCAAGACTGCAAAAAGCTATTATTGCCTGCTTTGCAGACTAGAATGTCAGATTTTAGAGTGAAATACCTACATATATGTGCTGATTTCCAAAATATTAATTTGGGATATCAATAGGAAATCCAGAATATTTAACTAATCCAGTTTAATTTTGTCAACTGAGTAGTGGAAAAGAAAGATGTTTAGGGGTTATTTTTTCAGAGTTCAGTCTATCAACTATATAATATACATTCTGAATGGTAAATTACAATTGTATTTTCATTATAAGGGTCTTGACATATTGCATAAAAAACTGCAGCTATCGGCAAGAAAATATCACCAAATGGTGGCAACGGTGAAAGTAAGTCCAGGGATGGTCATATTCCTCCAGTTGGTGACTACTAAATTTGATTCAGTAGTAAAGCATGAACAAGAGGTCCATTAATGGCCTTTAACATTCATTCATGATGGTTTAATTCTATCTTTCCTCCAACACTATATCAGTCATTCACCCTACTACGATTGTGTCCAGACAATAAAAGTAGGAGATCAAGAGTGTTTCTGGCACAGGATTATGCAGAAGAGATATAGCTGATCAAATACCTGAACCTAGGTGTCCCCTTTCCTAATCCAGCAGCCAAATGCAGAGGTGAGAATCTTGTGGCACTCCAAGAGTTGTATTCAACTCCCACCAGATTCTGCCATCTGTGCTAAGGATGATGGTGGCACTAATAGTTCTGTAATGTTTAAAAGGCCTCTGGTTTCCCATCTCAATCCTGATGACTCTACAACATCTTTGAAGCAGGGCTGTCCTGAGAAAACAAAGGGATGAGAAGTTCCTATATCAAAACCCTCTTGCTTAAGAGTTAATAGAGCTGAGGTGGCGCAGTGGTTAGAGTGCAGTACTGCAGGCTACTTCAGCTGACTGTTAGCTGCAGTTCAGTGGCTCAAATCTCACCGGCTCAAGGTTGACTCAGCCTTCCATCCTTCTGAGGTGAGTAAAATGAGAACCCAGATTGATGGGGGGCAATATGCTGACTCTGTAAACTGTTTAGAGAGGGCTGTAAAAGCACTATGAAGCGGTATATAAGTTTAAGTGCTATTGCTACTGGGAACATCGATGCTTTCCACTGGGGTAAAGGGACAAAGATCAGTACAATGATCTTGTCCAAGAAAGCCTTTGAAAAACCAGAGTTGGAGGCACAGCACTGGCAGTTTATTAAGCAAAAGGCAACTGAATCAGTAACAAATGGTCATTCATTTAGTAACCATTCAAAGTGAATTTTGATCACAGGACCTTGGGGATGCTGTAATGGTCATAAGTGCAAAAATAGCACTGAATGAAGAGACTTATGACCGTTTTCACACTTATGACTATTGCAACATTCCCATGGTCACAGGATCAACATTCAGATTCTTGGCCACTGGCTCATATTTATGACAGTTGCAGTGTATCGGTCATGTGATCCAGGGGTGAAATGCTCCCGGTTCGGACCGGATTGCCCGATCTGGTAGCGATGATGGCGGGTGGTTCAGAGAACCGGTAGCAAAATTCCCTGTCCCCCACCTATGCCCAGCTGAGCCGTGCAATCATCAGAGGCTTTTTTTTTTCTTTTAAAAGCATTTTTTCTACAACCTCTTCGATCAAAAAAATGCTTTTAAAAGTTTTAAAAAAAGCCTCTGATGATCACGCGGCTCAGCTGGGATCATCAGAGTCTTTTAAAAGCACTTTTTCTACAACCTCTTCAGCCAAAGAGGTTGTAGAAAAAATGCTTTTAAAAGAAAAAGGACCCAGTTGTGGGGGCAATAAGCTGACTTTGTATAAATATACAAAAGAATGAAGGCTATTGCTTAGCGCATTGTAAGCTGCCCTGAGTCTCTGGAGAAGGGCGGCATATAAATCAAATTAAAAAAAAAAAAAGTCAGGCAACTCAGCTGGGATCGTCAGAGCCTTTTAAAAGCATTTTTTCTACAACCTCTTCAGCCAGAGGTTGTAGAAAAAAATGCTACACCCACCCAGTCACATTACCCCCCCCACCAAGCCACGCCCACAGAACTGGTAGTAACAAATGTTATATTTCACCACTGATGTGATTCCCTTTTGCGACCTTCTGACAAGCCAAGTCAATGGGGAAGCCAGATTCACTTTACAATCGTGATACTAACTTGACAACTGCAGTGATACACTTAACAACTGTGGCAAGGAAAGTCATAAAAGGGGGCAAAATTCACTTAACTATCCCACTTAGCAACAGAAATCTTGGGCTCAGCTGTGTTGTAAGTAGAGGATCACCTGTATTCCTCTTCTCCCAGAATCTTGGCAAAGCCAGAGCAAATTTACTATATCAGGTTCTACAAAATGCTTTGACATTTTACATACATCATCAAATTGTATCCTACTGTGAGTGCACCTCTGAAGCTGAGATAGAATAGACTAGAGCTGGAAGGGACCTTCGAGGTCTTCTAGTCCAGCCCCCTGCTCTGTCAGGAGACCCTACACCATTTCAGACAAGTGGCTGTCCAGTCTCTTCTTAAAAACCTTCAGTGATGAAGTACCCACAATTTCTGAAGGCAAACTCTTCCACTGGTTCATTGTTCTCACTGTTAGGAAGTTTCTCCTTAATTCCAGGTTCCTTCTCTCTTTGATTAGTTTCTAGCCATTGTTTCTTATCCTGCCCTCCAGTGCTTTGGAAAATAATTTGACCCCCTCTTCTTTGTGGCAGCCCCTCAAATATTGGAATACTGCTGTCATGTCACCCCCAATTCTTCTTTTCTCTAGACTAGTCAAACCCAAATCCTGCAACTGTTCTTCCGATGTTTTAGTCTCCAGGCCTTTGATCATCTTGCCATTTAAAAGAAAGTTGAGTGTTATGATTTGTAATTATTTCTTCCATTGTTTAAAATATTCCCTCCCCCTTTTACATTATGGTCCTTGCCATTTTTTGTATCATGGGCTCATTCATCATTTCACGGTGGCTCGTTCAAGAAAACAATGCAGTGTGTGATCAAACATGGTCTGCTCACATCCAAGCAGCCCTTTGAAGTGTTCATAGTGCTTCTCACTCCTCATTTTGATCATCACAGCCATCCTGGGATATTAACTTCAATACGGTCACCAACATAAGGTGAGTTTCATGGCTAAGTGGTCTCAACAGTCCTATTCTAGAAGTGTCTAAGCTTTTTGGGTATGTTGGAAGATTCGAAAGACTGTGGGCATTTTTGCAACGTGACTTATTACTGGGCAGATGAGCACATTCCCAGACAAAGCTCTTTTGTAAAAATGCCTATCGTGTTCATACAGGGTTCAGAATGAAAATAATGATCGTGCCAAAGGCTAGCAATATGGCTATTTATTTTGTAAAGAAAATAAAGATCATCTTAAAAAAAAAAAAGGCAGGATACTGGAAGGCCGACTAATACCACATGCGCCTCATTGAGATCTCTATCCTTGTCTGGCACTCTTAACCACTACGTTATCCTGATTCCATAATTAGTTTTGACTGTTGTGCTTTGAGCAAAACTTCCATGCTTGGCATGCGATGTGTGTGAATACAGTAAAATATACTATAATGTATAATATAAGATCTAATCTCTTAATCTCTTACATATAATATAATATAAGAGATTAGATAACCATTTGTCTGAAGTGGTGTAGGGTTTCCTGCCTAAGCAGGGGGTTGGACTAGAAGACCTCCAAGGTCCCTTCCAACTCTGTTATTCTATTCTAATAGGCAGCAACTATGAGTAGACATTCTATGCAGTCCTATTTATAGAAGGAAAAAAGCAGTGACATTTGGAGCTTGCTGCTTCAATGAAGAAAGGTGACATCGAGAGGCATCTTCTTGATCTCACCTTTCTTCCTTGAATCAGTTAGATTCCAAATCCTTCTCTCCCATTCTATCACTTTGTGTCAACTTTAAGGCCTGATGCTTTTCCCAAACGGGATTGTCCTTCTGAGTTTATCCTGGTTCAATTTTAGAGCATCTGAACGTTCAGGATAATCAGAAGTGGGGATTCAATGCAGACAGATATAAATAGAATTGTGTGACGGATTTTTTTAAAGTTTTTTTAAAATCTCTACCATAAAGGGTGTCGTGCAACACAACAAATACATGACATTCACAGCACACTTTCCCCTGCAATACCAACAGATCTTTCCTGGTTGTTACTCTGTGTGTACAAGAAAGTTTCAAAGACCTAGTTTATTGTCTCCCTTCAGTGGCGAAATTGACAAATCTCCTTGTTTCTTCCACAACTTCTTTGCAGTAAGTATACCTTACTGTTAATGATAGCAGCACATCTATCACTCCGGCCCAGACATGCCTTTCATTGTAATAGCTGGAGTGATAGATGACTACCTTACAAATGGCTTCAGCATAACCATTAAAACAGACACATCTGATGCAATGTATCAGAAATAAAACTTCATCTCCTGGACTTATTTTTTGCCAGACTGGTTTTACAGCAGCCTGCCACTGGCATTACGGCACATGTTGCTTTGAATCAAAAATGGAGATGTCAGAAAGGAAGTTTTAGTGAAAGAAATTCTAGGAATTCAGCATCCTTCCTCTCCTCTCCTCTCCTCTCCTCTCCTCTCCTCTCCTCTCCTCTCCTCTCCTCTCCTCTCCTCTCCTCTCCTCTCCCTCTCCCTCTCCCTCTCCCTCTCCCTCTCCCTCTCCCTCTCCTCTCCTCCCTTTTCTTTCTCCACCTTTTTTATTTGATAAATAACTCAAGGCAGCTAACATATCTCATACTCTTCTCTCCTCCTATTTTCCCCACATCAGCAACTCTGTGAGGTGAATTGGACTGAGAGAGAGTGACTGGCCTTCTTCACCTCTTGATTTTTTAAAAAATATTATTTTAATTGATACAGTTAAAGCTGACATGCCATAAGGCAAAATCCAAGTTTTCCTGCATATCCTGGGGAAAAAACAAGAATGGTATATAAAAGTAAGTTGAAATGGGTTAAATGATCATCTTTTAGGGAGCCAGACAAGTTGGTATATCAGCATATGTTTTCATAAATGAACATTTTGGGAGTGGTCAGATCTACAATAGTAGCCATTTTATGGATACCTTTGCAATATGCACTCAACAATCTAAGTGTTACCCAACCCCATTTATCATCAACTCCAACTACCCTATTGTCTTCCTGGATCAACTGGATGAATAATCACATCCAGAATATCAAGAACCACTTTATGTTTTGAAAGAGACATTTCTGGAAATACACAATGCACTGTGAATATGCAGGCTGATCTGTGTTGGGAAAGACAATGGAATTTTCCAGGAGAAAACAACGCCTTCTGAAGACTACCTCTCTCATATTGCAAAGCTTCCATGGGTGAATTACGACCATTCAAAAATTACCTCCAGCCATTAAACATACAGTGATGTTTCTTAATCCACTGCTGGTTTTGTGTAAAAATGTATCTTTGAAGTTGTTTTGTTCATAAAGGACTATCCCACAGTGACATGCTAAAAGGTTTGTTGCTAAGTTTTGAGTATAGCCCTTTCCAACTTATGACCACAATTGAGCCCAAAATTTCTGTTGTTAAGTGAGACATTTGTTAAGTGAATTTTGCCCCATTTTAAAACCTTTCTTGCTACAGTTGATAAGTGAATTACTGCAGTTGTTAAGTTAGTGATACCATTGTTAAGTGAATCTGGCTGTCCAATTAGCTTGTCAGAAGGCCACAAAAGGTGATCACATGATCCCGGGACACTTCAACCATCATACTGTAAATACAAGCCAGTTGCTAAGATTCTGCATTTGATCTTGTGACCATGGGGATGCTGCAACAGTCAAGTGTGAAAAATGGTCATCAGTCATGTTTTAGTTGTATTGTAACTTTGAACAGTCACTAAAATGAACTGTTGTAAATCGAGGACTACCTGCATTTTACTTTCCATTAAAATATTCTATAAAAATCACTTCATTTGTTGGATTCTTCCAACAGGTTTTCCCAAAGAAAAGAACCATACTGGCTGTGAATATTGAGGATATCCCAAGTTTAAGGATTGGGATAACACAAGGAAGTTTTCTTGTTCCGAGAACTTTAGACTAAGTTTCATCTGTTCTTAATAAGCAGCAGAGTCCTGATATCAGGGAGATATTTCCCCATGTCTGATTATCTACAAAGGTTTTACTGAAGGTGCCAGGAGTTGAATGTAAGACCCCTGATAAACTAATAAACCATTCCTAAATACTGCCTGTCCCAAAATGCAGATTTGTAGACATGACACTCAAATCTAAAGATGCAAGCAGAGATACCTAGGAATATTTTAAGTAGCAAAGTATCCCCTAGATTTCTTTTTTAAATAAAGTTTTGTGTTTCTCTGACACCAAGAATTGTGGTGTGGTATATATCCTAATGACCTTGAAATGGTCTAATAAATTTAAATTTAGCATCAGTTTCAATAATTACGACACAAGAGGTGAGCTTCTGTAGACATTTATCATGTAGCATATACTGGGCTTTTCATTAGCTTCAAAATTAAATACTGCAGAGCAGCTTTTTCATTCTAACCACTACGAAAATATCAAAACCGAGTTAAAAAACCTTCTGCTGTACTTCGGCTAGGAGATTCCTGCTTTATACAATCAGACAGTAACAAAAGACTCGGGTTTTTTTTCAGAAGCTCCTTGAGTCTGACCTCCATGGAAGAGGAGGGAGGTGTATGTTCCCATGTTTGTTTTTCCATTGTCTTGGCACTCTTGCCTGCTAAAGGTCAATCAAAGCTGAAAGATCTTACAAACACGGAAGACACGGATCACATTACAATTACAACATCGGTCCTGAATTCAAACTAATGACCTCAATTAGCTGTAAATGTAAGGATTTGCATTTACAACAAACCAACAGTCTTCATCTGGAGACAGAATGCTTCCAAAAAAATACCCAAATCGTTGGTCTCACGAATGAATACAGGTAGTCCTCGATTTACAACAAAAAAAATGAGCCCAAAATTTCTGTTTTAAGTGAGGCAGTTGTTAAGTGAGTTTTGCCCCATTTTTATGACCTTTCTGCCATGGTTGTTAAGTGAATCACTGCAGTTGTTAATTAGTAACACAGTTGTTAAGTGAATGTGGCTCTTTCTCATTCAGAAGGTTGCAAAAGTGACCACATGACCCCGAGACACTGCAACGGTCATAAATATGAGTCAATTGCCAAGCATCTGAATTTTGATCACATGACCACTGTGGGATGCTGCAACAGTCATAAGTGTGAAAAATAATCATAAGTCCTTTTTTCCAGTGCCATTGTAACATTGGTCATTAAATGAACTGTTGTAAGTCAAGGACTACCTTTACACATGTCCCAGGATAATGTTGAAGGATCTAATCTGAGTCGGTCACCAGGAACAGAAGTTTAGTCTTCCAAGCATTCAGACTCATGCTGGAGTCCTGAGAATGGGCTCCAGCACGAGCCCAAAAACATAGAAGTCTTTGATCCCAGCTTGGAATTGATGTGTTCCCAGATATTATTTTACTTGAAGGGTTGTGCAAATATTTTATTAGGAAATGTGATGGTTTTGGTCCAACAAATTAAGAAGGACTTGGAAAAGTGGGAAACATTACAAATATTGCTCTTAGGTAGGATAGCGATTATTAAGATGAATATCCTACCTAAATTATTATATTTATTTCAAACAATCCCCATTCCATTAGATAGAAAATTTTTCATGGAACTTTATAAAATTATTACTAAATTTGTCTGGTCCGGAAAAAAGGCAGGGATAAAAGTACGTTCTTCCAAGATAGTAGAAGTAGGGGTGGTTTTGGTCTCCCAGCATGGGAACTATACCACAAAGCAGCTACTTTAGTTCGAATAAGAGATTGGGTCAATTTAAGGAATAGAAGAATCTTAATTTTGGAAGGACATGATCTACGTGGTGGCATGCTTTTATGTGGGACAAAGGGAATAGGATACACTCATACTTTTACAGACATAAAATAAGAGATGCACTGATACAAATTTGGGAAGATATAAAGAAGAAACATTATATGAAAATTCCTGGTTGGCTATCTACTATGGAAGCTATGATCCACCCCAACACATTAGACATTAGTAAAATGCCTAGATACACAGAAATCTTAGATAAACAGGGAAAGCTGAAAAGTAACCAGGTATTAAAAGAACAGGGAATATCGATTGATTGGTGGCCATACTTACAACTACAATCCAGATACAAAAAAGATGTGGAAGAATACGGAATAGATTTGGAACCAAGACAATTAGATAAATTGCTGATTGGCCCTGAAAAAAATTAATATCCAAATTATACAATTACTTATTAGAATTTGATAGAGCAGAGGAGGTGGTAAAAGAACCAATGATCACATGGGCTAAAAATATAGGGCATAACATAAACCTAGACGATTGGGAAACTATCTGGAATAAAAATTACACGTTAACCAAATTGGTGGCCTATAAGGGAAATCAGTATAAAATGCTCTATCGTTGGCACTTAGCTCCAGCAAGACTGGCCAAAATGTACCCTAATCTAAGCCCCAAGTGCTGGAAATGCAACCAACACCAAGGTAATTTCATGCTTGGTGGTTATGCCCCGAAGCAAAAAAGTATTGGACCAAAATACGAGATTGGCCACAAGATTTAATAAATTGCCAAATTGAGTTAAATCCGGAAACATTTCTCCTGGGAATATTAAAAACTAAATTTGATTAAAAAAATAAAATCTCTGATCCTTCATATTCTAACAGCAGCAAGAATTGCATTCGCGCAATATTGGAAAGAACATAATTTACCACCAGAGGGATTGATTATCCAAAAAATATTTGAATGTGCAGAAATGAATAAACTAACTTTAGAATTAAAAGAAAAAGAGGATTCGGAATATTATGCGGTTTGGGGGAAATGGTATAGGTGGATAGACAACAGAAACAAAAATAGGTAATATTCATAAGGAAGTTGAGGATGTATATATATGTATCTAATGTAGATTTTATGTGAACTGTTAATCCAAAGTATATAAAAATGACACTGTCTGTTTGAATATGTATTAGAGTTTTGGAAAGAAAAACCACAATAAAAATTATTTTTTTAAAAATAGAAATGTGATTCAAAAGTAATTTGATGATTTAATCACATTTCTGATTTGAATCTCCAAACAAAACACATGTCCCCAAAGTTATTTAGAATCAGACCCAGTTCCGAGATCTGCACAATTGCCATCAAATCCACTTTTTCAGATATGATTCAAATGTCTGAACTGAATTAAGGTAGAAGTCCCGACTGAGCCAAGGTTCAAACTGGATTGGATTGGTTTTCCAAACTGATTCAAACGCTGCATTGATTCTATTCAGCATTTTAATTTTACTTTCAAATTCAGATTGGATCAAAGCTAATTAGTACATCCCTAACAGCTGGTTTAAACCATTACCCTTCCCCCAAACTGTGCTTCAGACAGTTGATCTCCTTGTCAGTGATTTTTGGCAGGCACTGGAAGACCCACTGGATTAAAAATCATCATTTTGGTATAAAAGAGTCCTTGCCAGCTTTCTGCAAAAACTACCTACTATCCCTTGAACCCTTGCAGGAAGAAAGCAATGACAAAGGTTTCTGACATCTTTCGATATCCTGAAAGAAATTTAAAATGTGGAGAACAAACAACTATACTGGTGATGATGGCTCCAGACACCAATGTATACAATAATTTATACAGAATAACCGAGTTGGAAGGGACCTTGGAGGTCTTCTAGTCCACAAGCAAGAGACCCTATACCAGTGATGGCTAACCTTTTCAGCGCCAAGTGCCAAAAGTTTGCATGTGCACACCCACCCACTTGACCACCCTGTGTTCCTTACCCCTGCGCATGTGCGAGTGACCCCCTTATGTGAGCCCTGCCCCCTGAGCATGTGCGATAGAGACCTGAAAACCAGCTGGCTGGCGGGAGGCACGCGTGCATATGCAGCAGAGTTCAGGTGGGGCGACAGCTTGCGTACCGGCAGAGAGGGCTCTGCGTCATCACAGCCCTATACCATTCCAGAGAAGTGGTTGTCCAGTCTCTTCTTAAAACCTTCAATGATGGAGCACCCACAACTTCTGTAGGCAAGCTGTTCCACTGGTTAATTGTTCTCGCTGTTAGGAAATTTCTCCTTAGTTCTAAGTTTGATTCTCTCTTTGATTAGTTTCCATTCTATAATTCCATTCATTTTCAGTGTCAATCTCTGCTGTCCCTCTCCTTTTTCCAAGAAGCTCCGCCCCAAAAGCATCCCCCCCGCACACCATCCAATCTATCTGAGAGCCTTGGTGGCGCAGCGGCTAAAGTGCTGTTAAAGTGCTGCCAGCTGCCTGCAATTACTCCAAGTTCAAATCTCACCAGGCTCAAGGTTGACTCAGCCTTCCATCCTTCCAAGGTAGGTAAAATGAGGACCCAGATTGTGGGGGCAATAAGCTGACTTTGTATAAAAAAGAACACCGCTTGGGGGGGGGCAAAAGCCCTACTAAGCAAGTATATACGAAAGTATGAAGGCTATTGCTTAACGCATTGTAAACCGCCCTGAGTCTCCGGAGAAGGGCGGCATATAAATCAAACTAATAAATAAATAAATACCTGTACAAACCCTCTCTGCTCACAGTCTTAGAGAACAGATTGCAAACTGAGAGGCACCTCAAAAAAGTTTCTCCCATCATTCCTCCATTCTCAAGTCAGTCCTCCCCACAGATTATGAGAGTTCCACTGAGAACTAGAAGGTGCCAAGGCGGGCGTTCAAAAATATTTTGTAAATAATCCACAACTGTTTGGTTTCAAAGATGAGAAAGAGCAAAGCATTTGGCAGAAAGAAAAGGCAATGGGTTTAAGCTGGAATAAGAGAGTATTTGAACCTCCACTCTGATAGAGGGCAATTAATTAGGACTTAATTAGGCAAGTAAGTAGGACTTCCGTCTACCATGTAATGTTTCCTAACCAACCATGTTTTATCTATGTCTGAATGTCTTGAGCTAAATTTATACAGCCTATCATTTCTGCTGAGGTGTTATTTGTTAACCTGATATATATGGCCCTGTGAGAAGGATAATGCTCACCATCCTCCTTGCAGAGAAAACTAATGATCTGGAAGAAAAGCAACTTCAAAGATATTCTTAGCCAGACCTATAGGAGACATAGGGCAACACAAGATGAGAGAAATTGGAGGGCATAAGAGAAACCCCTACAGATAAGCTCAGGGTACCCAAGCATCCAGGATGCAAAGACCCTGGAAAACAAGGAAAGCAATCGTTGTTCCCTGCCTATCATTTACATTGAAAACATTCCTAGCTGGCATTGTTAGGTCATTATTTCCCAACCTTGGAAAGCATCCTCAGATAATTTCTACAGCCAGCATGGTCATTGATGAGAAATCTGGTCCACACAACCTGGAGGTTGCTAAGGTTGAGAAAAGCAACAATACTTTGACTTATATACTCCTTCCCAGTGCTTTACAGCCCCCTTTACAGAGTCAGCATATTGCCCCAACAATTTGGGTCCTCATTTTACCTACCTCGGAAGGATGGAAGGCTGAGTCCACCTTGAGCCTGGTGAGACAGCAGAAATAGCCTGCAGTACTGCACTCTAACTACTGCACCACCATGGCTCATAAACTAGAAACTCTATTTTAGAGTGTATTGTCAATTTACTTTTGGAGAACATGAGATCATTGAGGAATATTTATGGAGCACAGGTGCAAGAGGCAAAGTTTTTCCTCCCTTGATTATCACTGGTTGCTTGCAAGAAGAATGACTTCAAGCAACCAGAAGCACATGGTTTGGCTCATCCCTGAAGCCCACAAGGATTTAGGAGGTTTATTTAGTGCTTGCTAAGATTATAGCAATGAAATCAAAAAGGCAACCGGAGTTTCTTCATTTCTTTCCTCCACTTCTTTTTCTTGGAAGGCTACCAGTTAAACCAGGACTATTGATTGGGATTTGTGGTTCCTGCACCATGACTGTGGGTGGAATTAATTTAATTCTTTGCAAAATTCAAACTCCTCTGCAGTGACTTTTTTTTAAAATTCCCACAAAACTCTAAATTTCTTTTTGGTATAGCTAAGTGCCTGGACCAAACTCTTGGTTTTGCAGCTGTCAGGTTTATAGTGACTGCTTAGGGACCTCTTAAATCACCACTCAGGGAGTCCCAGTTGCCAGGATGATAACATTCATTTCAGTGAATTTGAAATGATCTTGCTTAGGATCCACTTACGTTATTTTTTTGCATGTTATCAGTGCTGCTCCTGCCATTATTTATTTTTCCTACAATATGACTGTTATTGCCAAGTTATACCCATTGCCATGCCAAGAAAACAATGCTAAGACCATTAAGGTACCATTTTCAACAGTGAATTAGTACTGCTCTCTCAGTAATTTATACCCAGCAAAACTAGCAGTTTGTGGATTAAAACAAGTTTTCTCCTTTTGTGACTTGTTTGGAAAAACATTTCCAAACTATCATCATAAATGATCTATAAATTATCTGCGAGTAAACCGTAAAGGATCTGTGATCATTTTCAAACTTGCTAATTTTTCAAATTGATAACCAAGAACAAAATTCATTAACCTGACTCTGATCGTTAATTGGAGGCACCATCTTAACATGTTGATTCCATATCCCTTTGTGGACAACCTGCAGTGGATGTCCCTCGCCACAGCTCTTTCATTCTTGCAACTCTATTCCATGTTTTCAATTTATTTTGCATGTCTTTGCCAGATATATGGGGAAAAAAACTCAAGGTGGTTCTATGAGGTGAAGTTCTAAAAGTATCAAGGCACCTTGGGGAGCAGCTGCATCCAGGAAGGCCTTGCACAAATCCATCCTGTGCCCCATTGGCAGCTGTCCCTGGATCTGGGCCTCTACTCAGTGACTCATGCCTTAGTTACATCTCATTCAGATTACTGCAAATGTATTCTGCAGAAGGCTGTTCTTAAAGCTTCATCTGATCCAGCATATGATGACAAAGCAGCTATGCACGGATTACAGGTAGGCTTCTGATTACAATTCAAGGTACTGATGGTCACCCATAGAAGACTATAAAGCCCTTTATGACATACAGTCTCATTATTTAAGGAATTATATTTCTCTTGTGGTGTCTGCCCATGCTATAAGATCTAACAGAATCAGCATTGCTTCAGGTCCCATCCATCAAGCAATGTCATCTAATAAGAGCCAGGGGAAAAAAATCTTCTCTGTTTCAACACTTTCTCTAGAACAGTATCTCTCCTGCGATCTGAAAAGCCCAATCTTGCTCTCTTTTAGGAGAACCTTAACCAAGCAATTGAGCTAAGACATGCAGATGGGTTCGTTTTGTTGTGTCTCAAGGTGGCAATCTTTTCTTTATTTGTGGTTTGGACTGTTATTTGACTTTTTTGTATTTTTAATCTGTGTTTCCCAAAGTTGTTCTGGAGATGATAGATAGATAGATAGATAGATAGATAGATAGATAGATAGATAGATGGATAGATGGATAGACAGACAGACAGACAGACAGACAGATATCCCAAAGGTGTTTTTTTAAGAGGCAATTGGACTTTCTGGTTTTTCTTTGAAGACATTTTGCTTCTTATCCAAGAAGCTTCTTCAGCTCTTCTCATCCAAGAAGCTTCTTCAGAGCTGAAGAAGCTTCTTGGACGAGAAGCGAAACATCTTCAAAGAAGAACCAGAAAGTCCAATTGCCTCTTGAAAAAGCACCTTTGGGACAACCATGACCTGGATGACTGAGAATCTCCATAGACAGGCAGGTAGACAGGTAGTTCAGGCAGGCAGGCAGGCAGACAGACAGACGATAAAATGTTTCTCTTTCAGGTATATTAAGGGTTGAAGTCCAAGAGTCAATAGGGGGAAGTAGCAAGCATACTTGCAAAAATGTATCTTCCACAACAGAATTCTATTACCACTGATCACAGAGGTTCAGAGCTGCTTTGAATTGGTACAAGATCCTTCTTCTGATGTACCAAGAGTCATGCAATGTAAGTTTATATTCATAGCGCATGCTAAATCAAAATTTAGTTTGCTTTTCATAGGTCAACCATATTGTGTGAACACACTATTATGGTTTGAATAGCAATTCATGGCTTAATATTTTATGTGAATCTAATTAGATGTAGTGGTGTATTCAATAAATTGTGGTTAAGTGCATCACATAAATATAATCTGGGGATCTATTTAGGTTCCACTGTGTAACTCTGCTTAACTGAATAACATCAAGGACCCCTCATGGGTAACATCATGAATTAATCTGGTCCTTCTAGTTGCTCATGCTTTGCTTCCAGGTGTAGAGTATAGCCCATGTGATTACAATTGGGGAAGGTTGCCAACATTCAGATGATCCCTGAAGCTATTCCTCTTTAGGACTATAATCTGGTTGATTTTTGCATTAATCTGTGAGTGACATCCCCCCCCCCCCCCCGCCCAATGTAACCAGGGAATGAAGGCAGGGTATAAGTAAGAGAAGCTAGCCTGGTCCATTCCTTAGGAAATTATAGGGCAGTTATATGGGTCATTTTATAGTGATTCATAAAACGTTGGGTAAGATTACTATGCACAAGAGGAAGGAGTCAGATTCCTTTGGAGATAAATGGTTTAATCTCTGATTTTTTTATACATATTCTGGCTTTTTGTTTCTCAGTGGCACTGGGCAATGGAAGATTTTTTTTTCTTTCTTAAGTATGAGAAAGAGAGCAACAGAAATTCTTGAATTTTTCCACCAGTGTTTTTATGTAGATATGATGATTCAATCTATACACAGAGAGAACAAAGATTGAATCTATAAACGGGGGAAAACATGTTACAGAGTATATGAGAAGAATAGGCATATTTGCTCCTTCTGATAATGTTTTGGATTGGCTTTATGGTTCTTGTGAAGTGCAAAAATAGCATAAATCCAATCCAAGCAGAAAAAATATTTTTATTTTTTAAATTTATATGGCTGCCTGTGTTATATGAAACAATTCTAAGTGGCTTAACATATACACAAATAACAAAGCACAAGATTAAAACAAGATTAAAACCATTAGCATTGTAAAATGGGATCAGTATGCCTTCAAAAGTTCCCAATCAATTCTAACTTCAACTATGACTTTTTGAGTCTATGGAGATTCTCAGCCATCCAAAGGTGATTTTTTTTTCAAAAGGCAATTGGACTTACTTTACTTTTTCATGAAGACATATTGCTTCTCATCCAAGAAGCTTCTTCAGTTCTGTTCAGAAATGTTCAGAATTGTGCTTCACTTTAGAATTGAAGAAGCTACTTGTGTGAGAAGCGAAATGTCTTCAAGGAAAAACAAAGAAAACCCAGTTGCCTTCTGAAAAAAGCACCTTTGGGATATGACTTTGTAAGTGTAATCTAAAAGACAATATTCATGAATGTTGATTTGACAATCATCATTACCATGTACTTACATCATTTCTATTACATGATGACACCCACATTAATTTTTTTATGTTTATTTGCTCAGAATTGGATATCTCTTCATCCTCAATCTAGAATGAATGAGCTACATATAGAAGAAAGATTCTGTGGAAATGAGCAATTACGCCTCTAGATGGGTACCCACATCAAGATGCTTAGATAGGTTCCTGTGATCCAGTTGATTGCATCTTTTGATTCCTACCTGGTTATCCTTTTTTTACAATTCTATCTCTCTGCAGCATTTCTGGTACCATATATTATTCCTATTTTATTCTCCCAGTGGCTCTACAATATAGTCTATGTTGAAAAATAAAAATGGCCCAAGAATGTAAAATTGACATAATAGCTAAGTGGGAATTTCAGTTTAGTTCTTCTATTCAACTCTCTAGTTTGGCCTTTCCTGAACTGTCATCTTCAAATAGCAAAGACTCCAAGAGAAATCTGAAAATTGTAGACCAACATATCTGCTGAGCACCAAATTGGAGAAAATTACTCTAAACATTAGGCAAGAAAATTAAGGAAAAAAAATAAAATGTACAGGTACAGAGACTGGCTCAATAATAGTAAATGTGAGAGGGATCTTGGAGGCCTAGTGGAAAATCACTTAAATATGAGCCAGCAGAGTGCTGCTGCAGCTGAAAAAGCCAATACAATCCTAGGTTGCATTAACAGAGGGATAGAATCAAGATCACAATAAGTTCTAGTATTGCTTTATAAAGCCTTAATAAGACCACACTTAGAATATTGCGTCCAGTTTTGGTCATCGTATTATTAAAAAGATGTAGAGACTCTGGAAAGAGTGCAGAAAAGAGCAACAAAGATGTTTAAGGGGCTGGAGGCTAACACATATGAAGAATGGTTGCAGGAATTGGGATTGTCTGGTCTAATGAAAAGAAGGACTAAAGGTTTCATAATATCAATGTTCCAATATTTGAGGGGCTGTCACAAAGAAGAGGGGGTTAACCTATTTTCCAAAGCACCAGAAGGCAAAACAAGAAACAATGGGTGGAAACTAATGAAGGAGAGAAGCAAGGAGAAATTTCCTAACAGTGAGAACAATTAACCAATGGAACAGCTTGCCTTCATAAATTGTGGGTGCTCCATCATTGGAGGCTTTTAAAAAGAGACTGCGTAGCCACTTATCTGGAATAGTATAGGGCAGGGGTCAGCAACCTGCGGCTCTGGAGCCACATGTGGGTCTTTCATCCCTCCGCTGTGGCTCCCTGTCACTCAAAATATGTGTCACAACCGCCAATGTGCGACACCCACCAGCATACAATTTATTGAGCTTTTCAACCCCCGGTAGGCCAACCATGGATAAATCCAAGAAAAGAAAAGTTTCAGAAGAAAACAAAACATTTAATTCAACTACATAGGCTAGTTTTGTGGCCACTCAAGAAATACTCAGGCACAGGAAGACTTTTTGTGGCTCCCGGTATTTTCTTTTCTGTGGGAAACGGGTCCAAATGGCTCTTTGAGTGTTTAAGGTTGCAGACCCCTGGTATAGGGTCTCCTGCTAGAGCAGGGGATTGGACTAGAAGACCTCCAAGATCCCTTCTAACTCAGTTATTCTGTTATTATGCCACACTGCTATTAAATTGTACAAACTGTACTTCAAAGTACAATTAAATCAGTGCAACCATACAGAATGACGGATGGTATCAAATCACATCCATATTGAGGTCATAGACTAGCATAAACAGATGGTAAAATTTAACAATTGACTAGAATGAAAAATGACAAATATAAATGATGGTTACTGAATTCCCTCTCATAATTAGGTCATGGACTGCCATATCATTTTTTTTTTAGTTTTAGTCAGGAGGAAAAAAATTGGCGTAAAAGAATATATATATATATATGGAGATGACATTCATAAAGGTTAAAAGTAAATGCTCAGAATTTCCTTTTTAAAAAATCTAAATATGAGTCTGACCCATAATCCTTATGAGTGGATGAAGGCAGAGGAGTATAAAGACATTCTATTACTTCAGAACTGTTTTGAAAGTACATAGAAAGCCTGGTTAAAACTCTGGCTTATTTCTTTGAATTTCCAAACACAGCTTCTTTCCGAAGATTAATTGCCATGCTAAGAAAAGGAGCCCTTTGCTAAATTATCTAGACATCACTTGCTTTTCTTCTGCTAAGACAGCAGAGGTCCCTGAAACTTTATCTGTACATGTTTCCAGCATCTGTGGCGAGTATCAGTGGCATTTGGTTCATATTATATATACAGAAAGGGGAAACACTCTAACCTGTTATGAAACAGCCAAAATTGTTACTCAGTGAGCAGATACAGTATTCCTAAATAATAAATAAATAAAATAAATAAATATTCCAGAACCATCCATGTGGGTCTGGGTGGATATTTCCAGAGCAACTTGGAGTGATTCTTTTCTGGGGCTTCATTTACTTCTTCAGAGTATGTAAGACTGTAGGTCACTTGAAAAGTTAAGAAAAGCCTTTAATTTGTTTGACATCTTTTGAGCCAATGGAAAACAAATCCATTGAAGATCAAATGAAAAAAGAAGCATTGATGGAAACATACGTTTGCATCCCAAAATCTGATGCCAACCTCCAAAGTATTTCTTACATGTATGGTAGACTGCTTGGTGTTATGGAGGTTCTTAGTCGACCAGGTTATGGTTGTCCTGAAAGTCCTTTTTCAAAAGGCAACTGGACTTCCTTTTTTGTTAGAAGATGTTTTGCAACTCATTCATGAAGGTTTTTCAGTTCTGACTGAATGGTGGAGAATAGAAGAAAAATATTCTTTGCAATCATGTGGTCATTAGTCTAGTTGCCTTTTGAAAGAAAGCACCTTTGGGATAACCATGATCTGGATGACTGAGAACCTCCATAGACATTTAGCCATGCACTTTAGGATGAATATCCTTCAAATGGTGCAGGAGGATGAATAGAATAGAATAGAATTCTTTATTGGCCAAGTGTGACTGGACACAGAAGGAATTTGTCTTGGTGCATATGCTCTCAGTATACATAAAAGAAAAGATACGTTCATCAAGAATCATAAGGTACAATACTTAATGATAGTTGTGGGGGACAAATGATACAAGCAACAAAATTACAGTCATATAGTCATAAGTGGAAGGAGATGGGTGGTGGGAACGATGAAAGGATTAATAGCAGTGCAGACTTAGTAAATAGTTTGACAGTGTTGAGGGAATTATTTGTTTAGCAGAGTGATGGCATTCAGGAAAAAACTGTTCTTGTGCCTAATTGTTCTGGTGTGCAGTGCTCACACTGCAAACGTTGTTTTGAGGATAGGAGTTGAAACAGTTTATGTCCAGGATGCGAGGTGTCTGTAAATATTTTCACAGCCCTCTTTTTGACTTGTGCAGTATACAGGTCCTCAGTGGAAAGCAGGTTGGTAGCAATTGTTTTTTCTGCAGTTCTAATTATCCTTTGAAGTCAGTGTTTGTCTTGTTGGGTTGCAGAACCAAACCAGACAGTTATAAAGGGGCAGATGACAGACTCAATAATTCCTCTGTAGAACTGGATCAGCGGCTCCTTGGGCAGTTTGAGCTGAGTTGGCACAGAAAGAATATTCTTTGTTGTGCTTTTTTGATGACGTTTTTAATGTTAGCTGTCCATTTTAGATCTTGCGATATGGTAGAACCTAGAAATTTGAAGGTTTCTACTGTTGATACTGTGTTGTCTAGTATTGGGAGAGGTGGAAGTATGGAAGGGTTTCTCCTAAAGCCTACCACCATTTCTACGGTTTTGAGTGTGTTCAGTTCCAGATTTCCAGGGGAAAAAATTGCAGACTGCAAGATTCAGGTGACCCTGAGGGCACAGAGAAACCTCCAAGCGGCCTCCATGACTCTCAGAAAGAGTGTTAACAACCAGATGACTGCAAGGAATATAAATCGTTCCATTCTCCACCATTCAGTCTGAAGAACTGAAGAAGCTTCTTGGAAAAGAAGCTAAACATATTGTAGCAAAACAAGAAAGTCCAGTTGCCTTTTGAAAAAAAGCATCTTTGGGACATTTTTGTTATAACTGCTCGGGGAAAAAAAACAGACTTCCACATCATTGTAAAGACACAGGTATACACAGGTATACTCATATATTTATAAAGGCATATATGACATATACTCCTGCATGTATATCCTGCTCCATGTTCACAATGTTATACTGCATTCCACTACAGCTTTTGTAAGCTATCGTCCTTTGCCTCACACTGATCGCACTGTTAATAATAATGGCTGAAAATATTTCTTTCACAACCATTTACAGCCTCAAATGATCTGGCATTCAGTCACTCCTGCAGGCAATCTTATCCAAAGAGATGCAAGAGATGGTTAGTTCTCTGCAGGAACTAACCTGCAGTTTGTAGTTCTATTGATACAGGAAGTCCACCGGAAATCTCAAAAATAGCCGGGCGATGGCTACATCTGCCTGATCAGAGCCTTGTCCTTTTTATCTGTGTACAATTAAAAAGAGGTGAGCCTTCAGTCATGTTGTTGTTGTGTTCCTTTGTCACACCCAAGACATGCTTAACTGTAGACCAATCATCTTTTTAATTTGCCCTTATAAAACAATAAACTATTGGGCCGTAAGTAACCGTGGAATGGTAGGAGCTCAGTTGTCTGTTACACGGCATCCAAAAAAATATTTCATGAGAAAGTTTCAGGGGTGGGCTGCTAAGGGTTTGCAGGAGTTCAGGAGAACCTGTAGTTAAGATTCTGTGCAGTTCGGAGAACCCTCAACTCCCACTCCTGGCCTCGCCCACCCAGTCCGTCCCAGAAGTCCCCACCAGCCCATTTTTGGATGCAGGTAAGTGCAGGGCATGCACGGAGGCTCAGGAAGGGTGAAAAATGGGCCTACTGGAAGTTTGGGCCCATTTCTGGCCTCCAGAGGGCCTCCAGAGCCTGGGGAGGCTAATTAAGATCAAAGCTTTACAAGATTCACGAGACAAAGGAGGCCTGGCAATGCCAGAATGGGAACTTTACTATAAGGCATCAGGGCTGACCTGGATCAAAGAATGGATGAAATTGGACAATAAAAGAACTCTACATTTAGAAGGCTTTGATCTAACATGAGGATGGCACGCTTTCTTATGGGACGGACCAGACAAACGACATATGTATTTCCAATGACATATAATTCGGGCTTCACTATTTAAGATTTGGCAGGAAATCAAGAAAAATCATTACACTAGAATACCAAAATGGTGGACCCCGATGGAGGCACTGATACATCCAAATACCCTCGAGACAGGAAAGATGATGCGGTACCAAGATCTATTAAACCAGGAAGGCGAACTTATCCCAAGACATCAACTTCAAAATTGTGGCATAAATATTGATTGGTGGCCCTATACTCAAATACACTCAAGATATACAGTAGACAAAAAACAACATGGAATTTCGAATAACCTGAACAAATTGGACAAGATTTTACAGGGAGCAGAACAAAAGATGATAACCAAAACATACAACTATCTTCTTGGACACAAATTATTAGAAGAAACAGTTAAAGAAAACATGATAAGGTGGGCTAGGGACATAGGGCATAATATTCAATTAGCAAATTGGGAAAAATTATGGAAACAAAATATCAAAATGACAAGGGCCATATCTTATAAAGAGAATCTTATCAAAATGTTTTACAGATGGCACCTACCACTGGCTCAATTAGCCAAAATATACCCAAATGCCCCCTCACTCTGTTGGAAGTGTAAAACAAAAAAGGGGACATACTATCATGCTTGGTGGAAATGTAGGAAGGCCCAACAATATTGGCAAGACATAAAAAAGATCATTGAGGAAATAACGAATCTACAAGTAGAAGATAGCCCAGAATTTTTTTTATTCGGTATGACAGCAGCACAATACACCAAAGAAACAAAATATCTTATTATACACATTTTGACAGCAGCACGATTACTATTCGCTCAAAATTGGAAATCAGACCAACTTCCAACCAAAGATAAAATTATCTCAAAGATAACAGAATGTGCCGAAATGGATAGATTGACGCTGAAACTCCAGGATAAGGAAGAAAGTGACTATTATCTTGTGTGGCACCAATGGTACCAATGGCTGGAAAGGAAAATTAGCATAACCGTAGATGATAGAAACTAGGGTAAAAAATTAACAGTAGGAGATGAATAAGGAGATGATGCAAGTATATTTTTAGTTTAAACTATTTGAATTAAGAATCTAATACTATTTTTTCATTAATATATAAAGTAGAACACTATATATTCTGTGATGACAAAAAATATATATGTAGAATGTTGTGTGGGTTTTGTAGGTGGTGGGAGTTTTGTTTGTCTTTGTATTGTCTTTATATTTTTGTTTATATTTAATAAGAAAAAAAAGAAAAAAAGAAACAGATATAACATACCAAATTTCACATGGGAGGAGGAAATTCCAGAGCTCAATCTCCCCAATCTGGCCACATCCAGATATGTTGGGACTAGAACTCTCAGAATTTCTGGAAGCACCACAGATTTACCGATTCATATGTCTATCCCACTCTATTTCTTTGGCCTTCCCTTTTCTGTTTCTAGTTCAGCATAGTTTTTCATCGTGCTCAGTGTTCAAATGCATTTGAGGGGAAAGTTTTGCTGTTGTTAAAAACAACAACAACACCCTTGTAACGTGTTCAGAAAATCTTAAAAGTTCTCATACCTAAGTTTCTAGAAAGAGGGTAAAATACAAATCCAAGGATACATACATTCATATATTTAAAATACTTCATATATTTACGTTTGGGGTGCTATCAAAGCCCAAGGAAGTCCAGGGTTATTTGAAGTCAACTTTGAATATATCTCAGAGGACAAATTCCTAGCCTGGGTTTGCACAAGGAAGACAAAATCAAGTCTGATCTCCTTTTTCATCCTCTGACCTTTTCCGAGTAATCTGAGGATGAAGAGGATAGTGCAAAAGGGAAAAGTGGAGACCCAATTTCCATCAAAGCAGGGGGCTGGACTCCAGTCAAATTGCCTTACGAAGAAAACTTGTTGCAAGAAGCAAGCCAGCCGATTTGCAGTTGGCTCACGTCTCAAAGTCAATAGCTTGTCTGTGCCAAAATGAAATTTCATTTTTAAAAACAACAGAGGCAGAAGTCTGGGTTAAGTGCAGGGGAAACATGCCCACCTGTTGCCCAGGAACGTTTTCATTCAGTTCTCTGAGAGACAAATGGGGGCACTGAAGAAGACAAATTGGCCGTTTGCTGCTCAACAAGCTGCGGGGATTAAACTGTTTGCTTTGCTGCAGTAAGAAGAGGGTTGAGGGTAAGAGACTCTTATCCATTGCAACAGTGTGTTTAGTATCATCGGTGCTTATGTCATGCCAGCAAATCAGGCCCAGGGGGGAAATTAACTGGATTAAAATGCTTCCATGTAACTTTATTCTGCTGCCCCAATACTGGCCAACTGAAAAAATCCACCTTTGCTACCAAGGCATACAAACACAAGGTGTACCATAGGCAAGGAGAGTCTACAAAAGTTGTGCTGCCTGTCAAAACTGTGAGTGTTGCAAGCTGACCCATTCACCTTATCTCTCCTCTATCCACCAACTGATTGTCCAGGAAAGGCAACATCTCAGGTTGGTGGCCCTGGCCAATTGTCTCAAGGTATGGTCTATAGTCCACCTATCGAACTGACTCTCTGTTTCTGCAGTTCAGGATTGTGAAAAGATTGAAATTCTTGAAAAAGGGGGATTGCTTTTTAATAGAAGGACACTTGTGTCTGCTTTGCCTTATGTTCTATGTCTGATCAATTTGTTCTGCCTTTAGGCCATTATTCCCAAGTGTTCCAGTTAAATGTTTGCTATACACCCTTACAGAGTGGTTAAAATCAAGTTGCTGGATTTGAGCAGCAAACGTTCAGATAAACTCTGTGGACCAGGTTATCTGAGATCTCAGATAGATGTGACCGGCCTCTTGCCAGTCACATCTATCTGACCCACCAGAGCAGGGAGGCGAGGCAAGGAATGTTGCGGGTCCCATCCCCTAGGGACCCAGAAGAAGGACCTTCTCCGTGATTGCTCCCTCTCTCTGGAACATCATTCCCCCAGAGATTAGAATGGCCCCCACTCTAACACTCTTCCGGAAGGCACTGAAGACCTGGTTCTGCCAGCAGGCCTGGGAAACTATCCAGAGCAGGATGGAGCCCATTAAATGGCTTGTATGATGTGTTGTCGCCCGGGTGGGGGGTGAGGTTTATTTTATTATATTACTAGCTGGATATCCGTGCTTCGCTACTTATGACCATTTTTCACACTTATGACCATTGTAGCATCCCCATGGTCATGACAGACTCTCATTGTCATCATCACCAACAAAATATACCTGGAGAAATGAAGTCTGCTGTTGAGGCCCTGCCATGATACTCCCTATCCTGTGGTAGACCTGCCCCTGCACTCTGAATGTTGGCATAAAATTTCCCTCCTTCACCTCTCTGGCTCCAAAAGACGTCATTTGGAAGCATCCATTGTACTTCCGGGAAGCAGAAAGACAGTCTTTTCCCTTTAACTGGTGTTACAGTAGAAGGAACAGATTCATCTGAACGGAGGAGGTCAGTGTAAGAAGTGAGTTGGGGCTGGGATACTATGCAGGAGAAATTCAGCTCACAGTCAGTTGGCTCAGTGGTGGTCGATGAGTGAAACACATAAGGGAATATCTCTCCCGCCGCCTTGAGTCCGGAAGCAGTTCCATAGGTGGAAGGCGTAGACATTTTGGTGAGATAGCGACATTTACTACTGTAAGTAGCCCCAGACGGCCTCTGAGTGAAGGAATAGAATGTAACAGTAACAGAATTGGAAGGGACCTTGGAGCAGTGGTGGGTTTCAAATTTTTTTACTACTGGTTCTGTGGGTGTGGCTTGGTGGGTGTGGCATGGCTTGGTGGGTGTGGCTTGGTGGGTGTGGCAGGGGAAGGGTTCTGTAAAATCTCCATTCCCTTCCCAATCCAGGGGAAGGTTACTGCAAAATTCCCATTTCCTCCAGATCAGCTGGGACTTGGGAGGCAGAGAATAGATGGGGGTGAGGCCAGTTAGAGGTGGTACTTACTGGTTCTCCGAAGTACTCAAAATTTCCACTACCGGTTCTCCAGAACTGGTCAGAACCTGTTGAAACCCACTTCTGCCTTGGAAGTCATTTAGTCCAACCTCCCTGCTCATGCAGGAGACCTATACGAGGGATTCGAACCGCCAACCTTTCTGATCGACAAGCTCAGTGTTTTAGCCACTTAGGGAGCCGCCAGTTTGCCAATTTGAACTGAGGTAACGGAACGTGAGGCAAGTGGCAGTTGGAACTTTTCAGGTGGGGAGGGGGAGTAGAACGTCTAACTCCTTAGCATCAGAGTGTGTTAATATACTGTATATGAAATACTAAAGTTCTGATGATCATTTCGAAAAATCCTTTGTTAGCGAGCACATAGAAGCCAAGAGAAATGTAAGTGCCAAATTTTAAGTTTGTAGGCTTTACCGTTCTGGAGATTTCATGATGAGTGGGTGGATTTCACTTTTATATAGAGATTTTATTAATTTATTATTTGATTATTCTCTTTTATTAGTTTTATAGATGAAGTTTTTATATTCTTGCAAGCTGCCTTGAGTCGCCATGTGCGATTAGGCAGCAATATAAATTTCCTAAAATAAATAAATAAATAAAATATTCTTCAATCGCTAAGTCATATCTGACTCTTCGCAATCCTATGGACCATAGTATGCCCCCCCCCACATACATCCTCCATGACTCGCAGAGTTTGCCCAAATTCATGTTCATTGCGTCAATGACATTATCTAACCATCTCATCTTCTGCAGTTCTCCTTCTCTTTTTGCCTTCGATCAGATAAGCCTTACTGGCAGCAATGAGATATAGAAACCGATAACCTTGGCTTGCCGTCGACTCATCCAAATCTTTGCCGCCAGTTTTGCTAGCCTTAATTAAAGATACTTTATTCAGACTTTAAATTTAGAATGCTGGAAGCTGAAGGGTGGTATATTTTTATTGGCTCTGGCCCTATTAAAAGCACCTGACATTACCAAAAGATTTTCCTAGCAGGGAAATGAAATGTGGGCAATACTGTACTTGTTTAATCTTTATATGCCAGATTGCAGTTAGGCCAATAAAATGTTGGCAATTTCAAAGCTAGTGTTAATTTCTTTTTCTTTTCTTTTTTGTAAAGGGAGCAAAACATTACATGAGAATTCTACCATTTCTTTTGTCAGAGATAGTGTCTTCAAATAAAAAGCATATTTATAGAACACACTAAATATTTTCAGATTAGACATATGGTGTCAGGGTGGCAATTAATCCCATTCTGCTTTGGGGTAATTGCACCTTGATTTAGAGAAGTGGATCGAGGCTTTTCCCTTGGAGTATACTTGAGAAAATAAACCCGAAGATATATTTTCTAAGAAAAACTCATTTATTTGTTATAAAGAAAATAAAACATCTCACTAGCCTAATTAGTTACATCTTGGCAACGTTCCTGCCGGCCACCTCTCCTGGCCGGAGAACAAAGAAAGATAGAAGCAAGTGAAGGAATGTAGACATGCGCAGTATCAGTTACTGATAAGAACTTGGCAAGCTACGGTAAGTCTGAAAGTCCAAAAATAAGAGCTCATCTGGTAAATACAAAAACGCAGTGACATATAGTGATACCGAGATCCAGACCTTAAGGTTGGCTTAACTTGAATACAGAGTGTCATCCAGGCCAGATTGGTGGCTAATTCTTGGTTAAACCCTTAGTACTTTTCCAGTATAGAGACAACTGATTAGAAAGCAGGAGGGCTTTTGCAGACAAAAGTGTGCTTAATATCTCATCCCCACTCTAGTATGGAAGGTTGAGTTTTGTTTTGTTTTTTAAATGAAGATGTTGAGAAAACTTCTGTTCAGTTTTTTTCCTGCTCTAATGTGTAGTAATCCTTACTCCATTAAGTCACCATGGATGGAAAGGAACTAAGGGCCCATTATCAGCACTATAAATATTGCTGAGCTGCTGAATGATGAAGAGGCAGGGGACTGTCAAAATTGGCTGGCTGTGACCCACATCACAGTTTATGAAGCATTTGCTGGTATTTTCTTTAGGCAAGCTTAATGAGAATCCTGGTTTAATACGTTTTGCAAACTGTTCCTAAAGCTGTGATTCTACAATTCCTGTTAAGCTATCGTTTGCTTAATGCTGCAACTGTAAATTGAAGATGTGGGGTGGGTTCACACCGTGCATTAAACTTATTCTTTTTATTTTTATTTATTGGGGAAACCCTGCCTATAATTTCTCAAATTCCATTTCTTGGAAATAAAAACAGCTATAGGTAAATGTTTGTAGTCTACCTATAAGTAAATGGCTACAACCACACAGGGAGTACAGCAATAAGAGTGCTCCAAAACCATCATGTCCAAAGTCTACAAAGTGAACATAACATCTAAAAAAGACTTCCCTTGATAAGGTGGTCACAAGTCCTACAGATCCCGGCTTGAAAGGTTGTAAAAGGCCTGTCCTTTATTCAACAGTATTCTGGGTTTGAATGGTTCCAAACCAAATATGCTGGGGGGTTTTAAAAATCTCCCCACTGGTTTTTATCTTTATTTTAAAGCAAGATTTGGCTCAGAACCATTCTGCACTCCTGCAACTCCCAAGTAGCAAGAACACAGGAGATCACTGCATCATGGAGATCTCTATTGCATTTGCAATTAAATTATAGTAATCATTTTCTAAATAGGCACCTAACTGTATTAATTAGTATATGAAGATTAATTTATTTTTGGTAACAAACATGGGGTTACCCCACATTTATGATAAGAAGGTACGGGCACCCTAAAACAGAAACTAGATGTACTGCACATATCATGTGTTGGAAGAAGTATCCATCTGGTTCAGTTCCAAGCTAAGAGTAAAATGCTGGAAACAACATGGAGGCTGATTGGAAAGAAAGTTTAATGATGAACAGAACCAACAGCAGTCCTGGGTCAGCCGAGAAAATGGAGTTGAGAGTGGGTGGGTTTTATACCTTCTTTGGGCTTTGTATTTGAGCTTCCTGTTCCTGTGCAAGAACATCTCCTTTAATATTCTATTACCTGTTGTCAGATTCCTATGGGGTCATGTAGGGGTTATGTAAGGGTCATAGTTGGCTCTATAGGCAAAAGAGGAAACACAAATTCTAGGTGTTTGCCTGAGCTAATTTTGTCAACCTTTGGCTTATTGTTTATCTGAGCTCCCAAGTTTCTGTGACTTTGAAGTTTGGACTGCTGTGGGTGTGGTACAATGAAGGGGCTTGTGTTCTGAACGGGTGTTAGGGAATTCCTATTGTGGCTAATGGCTTTCGTCCTGTGTTGGATCTTGGGCAAGGAGCTGCTTTCTAATCCTACCATTTTACCAAGGAGTTTCGAAATATCCTGTCTTGAATGGATTTCTGCCTACAGTATTTGCTTTGCTTATGAATAGAGCTATCTAGATACTAGTCTTCCTCTTTCAATAAGTTCTTTATCTCTTAACTGCTGCTGTGGGTTATTTAGAAAGACTTGGGGGATGCTTCCTGCATCTAAAAAAACCCATTTCTCCATTTCTCATTTAGGGAAATATAATATTCTGTCCTTTTAAATATTTCCAAAAACATTTCATTCTTCTGGGGTGGGGGTGGGAGCTTCCCACACATGCAAAGCCGCAATTTTATTCTAACCATTGAAACAAGCTAGCAAGGTCTGATTCATATGAAACTGTAATGCAGAAAACATGATTTACAAAACCGAATGTCTGGGTTCATACCTGAAGCATAATTAAAGTGTATTATCTAATTACAACCAGAAGCCAGTGAACTTTTCCAGTGCATCATGAAAACATATAATACTGCAGAATAACTTACAGGGGCACTCTGCCAAATAAAATCTGCAAAACTTGCCTGTAAATCTAATTACATTATTATTATATCTCATGAGAGTTCAGCACTCTCATCCTTGAGATTTTACATAATTGTCACACAGGAGTGGAAAATTTCTTCTGTAAAATCTTGTACGTTCTCTTGGGAGACTTTGTAAGCAAGTTCCGCATGAATCTGTCTCACGATCTGGTGATTCGTGAGGTTTCTGTCCTCCGTTATACTGTATGTTTGTTTTTAATTAGATTTGTTGCTTTCATTTTGATTGGAGGATCTTTTGATATCATTTCAAAAGTTTTCAGATGAGCGCCTTGGAAGGGGTGCATTGTGAAGGGCATTGGTACAAACTTTGAAGTGTGGAAGGATCAGCATGACTGTTTGAAGGTTTATCTTTGTGTGCATATATGTGTACCAGGGGTGGGTTCTACTTACCTTTACTACCGGTTCACAACGGGACCACGCACACGCACTCTTCTGCACAAGCTGAAGGTTGATGATGTCAGGGTCAGTGGGTGGAGCCTCCCGCCGGTTTTACTACCAGTTCTATAGAACCGGTGTGAACCGGGGGCAACCCACCACTGATGTGTACCAATGGTGGGTTTCAAATTTTTTTTACTACCGGTTCTGTGGGTGTGGCTTGGTGGGCATGGCAGGGGAAGGATACTGCAAAATCCCCATTTCATCCCAATCAGCTGGGACTTGGGAAGCAGAGGATAGATGAGGGCGGGGCCAATCAAAATTTCCGCTACCGGTTCTCCAGAACTGGTCAGAATCTGCTGAAACCCACCTCTGATGTGTACAGACAACATATATACTGGAACTACCAGCATAATGGATGTTCATGTACATATTTAGAGAAAGCCCTCAGAAGCACTTGTACCATGCTTGTTCTTCAGACAAGAAGCTGCATCGTATACAGTATTTGAGGAGCAATAGACTACTTGGTTCATAACAATATGTTTTGGCCCAGCATCTCTTAAAATGTTTTGCGTGGCCTTACAATTTCAGGAAGGAACTGAAAGAGCCATGATGCAAAACTTTGCTTTAGATGTCAGTGCTTCTTATTATTTGACTAAAGATCCCAAAAGTTAATTTTGCCAATGAACAGATGGATACAGAATGAGGGGCATAATATTTTCTAGTTTCTCATAACCAGGAGTAGAAGATGTACTCTTGGTACGTCTAGGTCAGGGGTGTCAAACTCAAGGCCTGGGGGCCAGATCTGGGCCACGGGGTGCTTAGATCTGGCCCGGGGGACCGCCCTGGAAACAGCAAACTATCGGCCTACAATACTTCTGCACAGGATTGCAGGAGGCCGTCACAGTCAAAAACAGACTCCAAGAGGCCATTTTCGCTGGCAGAGTGCTCAGGCCACCACAGGCGTCTCCGACACGAGTGACGGTGATCTGGCCATGCCCACCTTGGCCACCCCCCACCACCACCACCCCGAGGTCAAACACAACCCTGATGTGGCCCTCAATGAAATTGAGTTTGACACCCCTGGTCTAGGTAAAAGGCAGGAAGAGAATGCAAAAACAGAGATGGAGGGCCACAGAGACAATTAGTTGTTGTAAACATGGTGCGGGTACTCTCCATAGAGCAGTCTATTTTAAAAACTGCCCATTACCATGAAAGAAAAAGAAGAAGAGACCAACATTTAAACACCAGGGCTGACACACAGAATATGTAGGGCTGGATTCCTTGATAGAAGCTGATCTCCAGTATAGGGATGATGATTTCCAATTTGCAATAAACTTCTATGTGCTGAGTTCATGATGTTCTGCTGTTTGTTAGCTACAGCATGCAGTGATGGGAGTTGAGTGTCTTAAGAATCATGAATCAAGCTGTACCTGCAGGAAGCCTGACAGAAAAGGTCTCCAGTACAAATGCATTACCTCAAGGAGAGTCACAGCTCCAGAAAGGAAGGAGTTATCAGATCTTCCTAGAGTAAAAATGAAACACTAGCACTAGCAAATAGCACTTAGACTTACGTATATCCTGCTTCACAGTGCTTTACAGTCCTCTCTAAGCGGTTTACAGAGTCAACATATTGCCCCCCAACATTTTACCAACCTCGGAAGGATGGAAAGTTGAGTCAACCTTGAGCCAGTCAGGATCGAACGCTTGGTAGTGGGCAGAGTTAGCCTGCAATACTGCATTATAACACTGTGCATCCTCACCCTTGTAGACCACTTGTTTCAGTAAAGTTTTGTAGGCAGCAGAGGCCTTTAACAAGGCTTTAAAGATTATTGGCTGCTTACTGCCTTTCATAGAGGAAGAAGGGTTAGCCCAGTAGTCTAGTTATCATACTGATAAGCCAAAACAAAGCAAAGCAAGACCACGTCATGGCTTACCATGTTGTGGGAATGCAACAGTTATGAATAAAAGAAGGCCGTTTGTGCTGCCTTATACAAGTGTTTTTTAAACTTGGCAACTTTAAGATTTGTGAACGTCAACTCTCAAGAGTTCCCCAAGGAATATCTTAAAGTTGCTAAATTTGAAAAGCACTGCTTTATACAATGTCATGGACACCTGCCCATGAAATATTTTTCAAAAATGGGATGATCATAAGTCTGCAGATAAATATAATTTATCACTGAACTGTGCCATTTGCAGAAATGTTCTGCCAGGAGAATTTAACAGAATTTTGCAGAAAATGTTAAATAGATATTTTCTGCTTTTCTCCCTATAAGTTCTCACCGAATTTAAAGAAAGAAAATTTATTCTTGGGATTTATTTCAAAAGAGAAGAGTATTTTGATGAGGTTCTTATAAGCAGAAGATGTAGTTCTGGAACTTATTTACTTACCAGATTGGTTAAGAGGTTTGTATGTGTGTGTTCTGTCTTTACACAAATGTACAGTATATCCTTCATATCAATCCCTTCAGGAGTACAGTGTTGTGCAGAAAAGGAATCAGAAATCAAAGAACCAGAAGGCATGAGATAAGATAAAAAGAAAAGAAGCTGTGGATAAACTTGAATTTCTTCATGCTTTCTGTCTTTGGAAAGTCTTTGTACTTCCAACACATTTATATAATACTTCACACATTGCCTATTGTTCTTAAAACCTATCTACTTTTCTCTTTTTGATGATCTCATCTATCCAATCCATCTGCAGATGTCTTGGTTTTCCCTCTTCCTTCATATATTTGTTTGCAATTCTATCTGTATCAGAAATCACCCCAATGTATTTCTATTGCAGATTTGTTTGTCACTCATTCATTCTTAGACGTAACTTCTTGTTTTACTATTTCTGCAATCCTCCTTATTCTTCTTAAATTACTCATATCCACTACAGTCAACTTAATTTTGTATTTGTCCTGTGATACCTATCTGCACTTCCAAATTATAAAGTAAGTAGGTACATGCTCATATACATGGCAATTTTTATTTATTTTATAAAAATCATTTTTTACAACAAACCAAATGTTATCCTACTACCAAAGAGCCTTGGTAGTACAGTGTTCTAAAGCACCCTGTTATTAAGACCAGCGGCCTGCAATTACTGCAGGTTCGAATCTTGCCAGGCTTAAGGTTGACTCAGCCTTCCATCCTTTCTAAGGTAGGTAAATTGAGGACCCAGATGTGGGGGCAATAAGCTGACTTTGTATAAATATACAAAAGGATGAAGGCTATTGCTTAGCACATTGTAAGCTGCCCTGAGTCTCCGGAGAAGGGCGGCATATAAATCAAATTTAAAAAAAAAATCCACTGCCTTTTTACCAGCATATCTTCATGTTTCTCTATTCATGTTCCCAACTTTAATAAATATTCTATCAAGGCATAGAAATTTCTCTAAGTTGCTCTAGATTTTTGTTATTTATGCATAACTTTCAATCATTCACTTCATTTTCTCTGCCAAACACAACTACTTTTATCCTCAATATACCGTGTTTCCCCGAAAATAGGACCCTGTGCTATATTTTTTTAACCCCAAAATAAGCGCTTGGCCTTATTTTCCGGGAGGTCTTACTATTTTGGGGTGTGTGGAGCAAGATGGGGCTTCTCTTGCCGTCTTACCTGATTTCCAGCTCTGCATTTAAGTATTTTTGGGGAGGGCTTATTCTCAGGGGGAGGCTTATTTTAGCGCATGCGCTCAAAAGCCCAATTGAACATATTATCAGGGGATGTCTTATTTTCAGGGAAACAGGGTATTAATTTGCAGAACTCTGCACTGGAACATGTAGTCTATTTAATATTCATTGCAAATCATTTATGTTTTCAGTAAACAACAAGGTGTCATCTGCATACAAAACACACATATATTTCAATTTCCAACCTACACACTTCTAACTTAACTCCAATCATCCATAAATACATTAAATAAACATGGGGACATCACACAACCTTATCTCATTCCCTGCTCAAAGCTGAACCATTTCCTAAGTATTACATTTTATTCCCATGGATGTTTTACTTTCATCATACATATCTTTTATCAACCAACAGCAACCAACCTTCAACTGTATGTTTGCACGAAACATTCCATATTTCAAGCCTATTTACCTGATTATGTTATCATATGCTCAAATGGTGATTAACAAATGCACAATCAACTTGCATTCTTATATTTCTCAATTATTTATAAAAACCTGGTTTTCAAAAAGTAGAGTGAAGATCTGTTCTGCCCAGCATAAAAAACCACATGGCCAAACTTTGCTCATACAACTTTGTTGTATCTTATAACTTTAAAGTCAAATTTCTGCTAATAACCTCTCCAAATGCATCTAATTCTCCTGTATTTTTTGCATTCATTCTTGCTACTGTTCTTTTTAAATAGTGGAAAAACAATAAATTCTTTCAGTCACTAGGATTAAATTATAGTAAATCTTTACACACACATCAATCCATATAACTATTCCATAAGAAAATAATATCCTTATAAAATTTAACCCTTATACCATCTACACCTGCAGTCTTAATATATTACAATTTCTTTTTATTCATATTAATTGGATAATGACATTTATAACATTTGTTTTGATTCTACTCTTCAACATATCACTACAACTCTCATACAATATTCCTTCCAGCATTCCTTCACTTTAGTTTCATCCCAATTAATTTCATCCCTTTTAATTAAACAGCATTCTCTCTTCTAGAGGCTCCATGTTTAGTCTGCTCCAGCTGCTTTGAAAATCATATCTATTCCCATCATAGTTGTTCTGGATTTTCTCTGCTTCTTTTAATCTTGATCTTTCTTGTTTTCTTTGACTACATTCTTTGCAGTTCTCTTTTTTCTCCTTTTAACATTACATCAGGGGTATCAAACTCGATTTCATTGAAGACCGCATCATGGTTGTGTTTGACCTCAGGGAACAAAGTGGGCATGGCCAGGACGCAGTGGTGAAATCCAATTTTTTTTTACTACCAGTTCTGTCGGCGTGGCTTGGTGGGCATGGCAGGGGAGGATACTGCAAAATCTCCATTCCCTCCCCACTCCTGGGTGAAGGATATTGCAAAATCTCCATTCCCACCCCACTCTGGAGCCAGTCAGAGGTGGTATTTGCCAGTTCTCTGGACTACTCAAAATTTCCGCTACCAGTTCTCCAGAACTCGTCAAAACCTACTGGATTTCACCCTTGCCAGAGTGGGCATGGCCAGCTCAACGTGTCAGGAGTGCCTGTGGTGGTCCGAGCATTCTGCCAGAGAAAATGGGCTCCCAAGCTCCATTTTCAGCCGCGACGGCCTCCTGCAACTTTCTGCCAGCAAAAACAGACCTCGCAAGGGCCTCCCGCAGCCCGCACGAGCACCATTTTCACTGGCAGAGACATCTCGGGCCAATCCTTTGCTGTTTCCAGGGTGGCCCTGTGGGCCAGATCTAAGCACCCCGTGGGCTGGATCCGGCCCCCGGGCCTTACATTTGACACCCTTGCTTTACATAATTTTCTCGTCGTTCTTTTACAGAAATCAGTTTATATGGATTTTTCTCATCATAGTAATTACTTATAGTAATCATCTTTTTCATTCTTCTCCATGCATTGCTGTGTCACTCTAATAACTGTTTTCCCTCTATTCGAAGTATTTTTTGTATAATAATTCCTTGTGTCTTTTTTCTATTCCATTCTGTTTTATCTTAAAATACAGGACTTGCATTTTTATTTATTCCACACCTTTTCTCTGTTACTTCTATGTTCATTTTTCCTCCAAATCCACTCTTGATAGCACCCAAAAATCATTTCTTCTGAAAAACCTTTCATGTGTTTATTAAATTCACATATCAATATTCTCATTCATTCTTGGACCTCCAAGAAGCCCAATCACATTTGGCTGTGCTCTATCATTTTGCCTCCCACCAATACATAGCACATGCTCAGAATACTTCTTTTTGTTGTGCAACATTGAAACAAGAGAAACAGGTGGTATAATTAAAATTCAGAAGGAGTTTTCAAGCATTTTCAGAACAAAGTAGAAAACCAGAAGAAAAAATGAGAAATTGCATAGATTTTGGCATTGTAGTTAAAATAGAGGTTAATTAGAATTAATTAGAATTATTTATTTATTGGCCAAGTGTGATTGGACACCAAAGAAATTTGTCTTTGGTGCATATGCTCTCAGTGTACATAAAAAGAAAAGATACATTAGTTAAGAATCATAAGGTACAACACTTAATGACAATCATAGGGTACAAATAGGGACTTGTAATAGGGACTTGATGTCAGGCACAAGTAACTAGGAACAGCAATTGAATTCAAAACACTAAAAGTTTATTACATGCTACCCATACACAAGAATCTGGTCTACTAACAGTCAAACCAAATTGGCACTAGACAAGATTCAACAAAATTCACAGGGATGGACTTGGGTCTCTTGTGACTGTGCAGCAATTCTAAATTGATGATGCATTTAACCCCACCTTCAGGCTCAGCCTGCTCATCTTTTATATTTCAGGAATTACCAGAATCCTTGTGGTTGATATAAAATAGGTGCCACAAGTGGATGCTTTCTTAAACCTACCCCAACCTAATTCAAATTTTTTAAAAAATCCATACAACTGTGCTTGTGCTGGGCTCAGCAAATCTCCCAACCCAACACTTGGAGAAGAGACAAGTCAGCTTCCTGGGAAGCCAAGAGAGTTGAAGCCAGTGGTGGGATTCTGCTGGTTCTAGGCGGTTTGGCCCAACCGTTTGTTAAATTGCTGGCTCGCTGTTTTGCGGAGGGCTCTGCTGCTTGCTTGCAAAGAGTGCTGGAGCAGATTTTTTTCCCCATAGCTATGCTGAAAAACGAAACTGAAAGTAAAGCAGGCTGTTGGCTTTGCTGTTGCTGCAACGTTAGAAAATTAGGCAGGCAGATTTCTTTTCTTTTTCCTCACCAAAAAAAGGTAGGTGCAAACAATGGGAAATTTAGGAGGAATTTCAAGAGGAGAATTCAAGATTTTAAAACACAAAAGAAAAAAAGCTCTAAGTTGTGGTTTGGAGGAATATATGGGGGAAATTATTTGGTTTATTATTATTGGTAAATATAATTAATTGATTTGTAAGAAATTGGATGGCATGGAAATAATTGGAATATTCATGTTCATATTGATTAATATACAAAAAAGATAGTTATATAACTAATTGATTTATATTAAAATGTTGAATTTATATTAAACAACTGTAATATTACATAATTAACCAATGTGAAGATGGATATAAAAATAGATGACAATGGGAAGGGGTATAATATAGAATAGAAGGGAAAAATTGAATTTGATTAAGATTAGAGATGAGGATGAAGAGTAATATTGGTTTTTTAAAAAAATATTTAAGGAATAAATATGGCAAAAAGGAAATATAGAAATTGTAAATTTAATTGAAATGACTAAACACTGTTTAAATTTGTGAACCGGCCAAATACTCTGTTCAAAGAAAATAAATTGTATGTTTGTATGTGTGTTTCTAATTATTGCTATTTGTTCATATTTGTTCTCTTTTATTCTTTAAAGTTTAACAATTCATTCTTTATCTTAATATCTTTATATTTGTTTGGGGTTGGCTTTCTTCCATTTCATCTTTTTTACTGTACAGCAATCTTTCTCCTCAAACCCACCACCTCTCTCTTTTCTTTCCTTCTTACTTTCTCACCCCCCCCTGCTTCTTCTCCTCCCTACTTCCTCTTCCTTTCTCCTTCTCCTCCTCTCTTCCTTCCTCTCTTACCCTCACTCCTACTCTAATTTCCCTTCCCTTCCTTCCTCCCTTCTCTTCCTTCCCTTTCTCTCCTTCTTTCTTCCAGCTCTCTTCTCCTTTCTTCATCCCTCTCTATTGCTGTATCCTTTTGTGCATATGGACTACTCAGAGGGCTGAAAAAGTTATTTTTGACTGGTCCTCACACTTTTGACCAATCCTCGAACTTATGACTGTCCTCACATTTTACGTTTTGTGCCCTATCTTGTCACCGTGGTGAAGACAAGTAGTGGTGAAATGACTGACACAGTTGTTAAGAATGCCGTGTCACTGCGTTTTTGTATTTACCAGATGAGCTCTTATTTTTGAACTTTCAGACTTACCATAGCTTGCCAAGTTCTTATCAGTAAGCTAACTGCACATGTCCACATTCCTTCACTTTCTTCTATCTTTCTTTGTTCTACAGCCAAGAGAGGTGGCCGGGAAAGCTTTGCCAAGATGTAGTTAATTAGCCAGTAAGATGTTTTATTTTCTTTATAACAAATAAATGAGTTTTTCTTAGAAAACATATCTTCGGGTTTATTTTCTTAAAATATACTTCAAGGAAATGGTCACGATCCATTCTCTAATCAAGGTGCAATTACCCAAAAGCAGAATGGGATTAATTGCCACCCTGACATGCCGCAACGGACATAAATGTGAGGAAGGTCATAAGTGCGAGGACCGGTCAAAAATGTGAGGACCAGTCAGAAATGACTTTTTTTCAGCCCTCTGAATAGTCCCTATATGCACATGGACTAGTCAGAAGGCTGAAAAGGTTATTTTTGACTGGTCCTCGCACTTTTGACCAGTCCTTGAACTTACGACTGTCCTCACATTTTACGTTTTACGCCCTATCTTGTCACCGTGGTGAAGAGAAGTAGTGGTGAAATGATTGACACTGTTGTTAAGAATGCTGCAACGGGCATAAATGTGAAGATGGTCATAAGTGCGAGGAACAGTCAGAAATGACTTTTTTCAGCCCTCTGAGTAGTCCCTATGCACATAGCCACGCCCACCTGGTCACATGACCAGCTAGCCACGCCCACCTAGTCACATGACCAGCTAGCCACACCCCCAACTAAGCCACGCCCACAGAACCAGTTGTTAAAAAAATTGAATCCCACTACTGGTTGAAGCACCCAGATCTTGGGGGAGGCTGTGAATTGCATAGCACCAGGATAGAAATGACACATTTCTTAGGTCCCATCAAATGACTTTCTTTTAACAGAAGATTTTGTAATGGCATTGATACAAACTACATGATTCCTGCTTCATTATCTAACAAACGTTAGAAACCAGTGTCTAAATATGTGTCTTTGACATGAGATTTAATCTATTTGTTTTTTAATTGGAAACAATTTTTGTCACACGGGAGATAATGTGCGAAGACAGTTTGCATTTTCTGCTATTTTCCAGACATTGTTATATTTAGAATTAAGGAGAAAAAGCAAGAAATTTTCACTCTACTATCAAATGTCACTGAGTGGGTACAGATACTTTTGTACAGTAAAGTAATCATATTATAAAAATCTGATATATGTTGGAAACAGTTTTGAGAAAATGGAAATGTTCTGCGATTTGGTAATTATTTTCTATTACATTACAGGCAATTACAGGTAGTCCTTGACTTACAACAACTCATTTAGCAATTTCTCAAAGTTACAGCATGGAAAAATATGACTTATGACTGGTCCTCATATTTCTATCCATCATAGCATCCCCATAGTCATGTGATCAAAATTCAGGTGCTTGGCAATTGGCATGTATTTGCAATGGTTGCAGTGTCTTGGGTCATCTGACTGTCATTTGTAATCTCCTCAACTGACTTTCGACAAACAAAGCCAATGCAGGAAGCTGGAATCATTTAATGAACATATGATTTACTTAGTAACCATAGCAAAAAAAAGGCCATTAAAAAGGAGTGATTCACTTAACAACCACCTTAGTTAGCACTGTAAATTCTGGTCCTAATTGTACTTGTAAGTTAAGGACTACTTGTAAAACCAGGAAGATGTATAGAGAGAGAGGTATCATAAAATGTTATGAATTAATGAATCACCTCCATGTTCTCACCAAATTTGGTAAAGATGGTATGAGTTATGGCTATAAAAATATAAAATATTTTTAGATATAAAATATTTAAAAATCTGGCGTATCCCCTTATCCCCTGCCAGATCCCAACAACATTTATCTGTGGGAACACACACTTGGTCCCAACGTTAAATTGGATTTTAGGCATCACAACTACAAGGAGATGAGGAAGGTATGTTCTTTCTCACAAGGGGCTCAAGGGTTTGGCTCTCCATTAATTCTCTTCTCTTAGGAAATGATAGTATTAAAGAACTAGGGAAGGAGGATTATGTGGACCAGTTTGCTGGTACTGGACCAGAATTTGATAGATGCTTGCAAATTAGAAATAAATAGATATAATATAAATTCTTAGTAAGACCACACCTGGAATACTGCATCCAGTTTTGGTCACCACATTACAAAAAAGATTTTGAGACTTTGGAAAAAGTGCAGAGAAGAGCAACTAAGATGATTAAAGACCTGGAGACCAAAACATATGAGGAACTGTTGTAGGAATTGGGTATGGCTAACCTAGACAAAAGAAGGACTAAGGGTGACATAATAGTAGTTTTCCAGTATTTCAGGAGCTGCCACAAAGAAGAGGGGGTCAACTTATTTTCCAAAGCACCAAAAGGCAAGACAAGAAACAATGAATGGAAACTAATCAAGGAGAGAAGCAACCTAGAACTAAGAAGAGACTTCCTAACAGTGAGGACAATTAACCAGCCTTCAGAAGTTCTGGGTGCTCCATCACTGGAGGTTTTTAAGAAGAGACTGGATAGTCACTTGTCTGAAATGGTATAGGGCAGGGATGGCTAAACTTTTCAGCATTGAGTGCTGAAACTGGAGCCTGCGCACCAGAGCTCCAGAACCCAGAAGAAAACAGCTGTCCAGGGCGCATGCGCATTGGAACAGCTGTCCGGCACGTATGCACACAATGGAACCCGGAAGAGCAGCTGGCAATGGCACATGCGTGCCACCTCTGGCACAATTGTGGTCCACCAGCAGCCTGTGGAGCTGGCAGCGGAGTCAGACAGTGAGGAGGCTGGGAAGGATCATGGGCCAGTCCTGGAGTCTGGGGAAGGCCCAGACAAGGGCTCTGTGTCGAAGACAGAGATGGGGCCAGGGCCATCTGGGTGTGATGTGCAGACTCCGGAGCCTCCAGGGTCGGACAGCAGAGAGGCAGAGGAACAGGAGGAGCCTGTTCCTAGTGCACACATTCGTAGAGCTGCCTGAAGGCAAGAGCAGCTAAAGCAAAAGGGACAACTCGGGAGTAAGGCCAGGAGATGATTGGCCCCTCCCATAAGGCTTAAAAGAGCAGCAAAGGCTCTTGGGCTCTTTGTAGGAAAGCAATGTTGCTAAATCTGTTTCCAGTCAGCATCTCTTGTTTCTGAACTTCGTGGGGCTTTGCCAAGAAAGGCCTTTGGCTGGGTGCCGAAGAAGATAAAGGTTTGTGATAAGCCCAAAGGACTTTTTCTGAAGGACTTGTTTTGGAATTAATTTGGACTAAGATGGGAATGAAGTAATTCTCAGCTGTTATAATAAAATAGTTTTGTTTGGGACTAATTGTGTCTTGTAATGACTAAGTGAGTCAAGGTCACAACAGGCACGTGTGCCATAGGTTTGCCATCACAGGCATAGGGTCTCCTGCTAAAGCAGGGGGTTGGAGTAGAAGACCTCCAAGATCCCTTCCAGCTCTATTCTGATTGATTGATCTATATTAGCATCACCATTATTCTTTACCTGTGTCTGGGACAGACCTTGGCTTTCTATGTGAGATTCCTGCAGATAGTTGAAAAAAATCCTTCTTGTACTCCTCACTCCAACTCATCCTATACAGACTTTTCCTTTGTCCAGGGCTAAGCTCTTCCATCTCCTGTAGTCTTTCCTCATAAGACCTCATTTCTAGTCCCCGGTTCACCTAATTACCATTCTCAAATTGGGGTTTCAATTTCTTGAAATCTTTCTTAAAATAAAATGCCAGAACTCGCCACAATATTTGATGTACAGCTCATTCAGTATATAATATACAGGAGCTACTGTGAGCTGGAAAGTATACTTCCATAAATAAAATCTCCTTTGTATTTGACTCCTGGGAGTTGATGGATACTTCCATGTTATTTTCTTAGCAACAAGATAGTTTATTCTTAATTTATTCTTGGCTATTTTCTCATTTTCTAGTCTAGTTCCATTACTAACGATGTCTAAATCTGCTTAGGGATTTTTTAAAAGATCAGGCTAAGTTGACTAGATATGAACATAGATGCCGCCTGAATGTTTAGCCTGTGATCCACTACAGTTCCAAAATCACAATTGCTTTTTTTAAGCTAGGCATCCCCTATCCTATATTTGCTCCTTCTAATTATTGTTCAACTGAATATCTTCATATTCCCTCTATTCAATTTCATCCTGTTAATTTCAGCCTGCTTCAACCTAGCAAGCTCATTTTTAATTTTGTCTCCCTCTCCGAAAGCTTCAGCTATCCCACTGGTTTTATATTAGTTGAAAATTTGGTAAACATTCCCTTCATCAAATCTATAATGAATACGTTGAAGGGTACTACTTCCAAAAAGTGAATCCTTGGGATAGTCCACTTCAGATTGTCCTCTAATTTGTCAAGGAGATATTGCTGACCATTGATTGAACAGTTTTTTTCTGAGTTAATTCTGCTTCATAATTTCTGATTCATGATTAAGTCTGATTAATGATTTCTCCTGAGTTTTCATAAAAGTATGGCTAGACCATAAGCAATTTCCTTCAGTATGATAGAAGGAAATTAATCTGGCCCTGGATATCTGAACTCATTTAAGTCACAAGAAATCCTTCACTGTATTTTTTTATCAAGCGCCAGCTAAAGTCCTTTCCCTTCAACTAGCAGTTCATAATTGGCTGGCATAACATATATCTTCTTCTCAGAGACGCCAGAGTCAGATAAGAAATGAGTAACTAACCTTCATTATTTGTGATATTACACCGAGCAGCTGGTATTCTGTTTCTTTTCCTTTCCTTTCATTTTGAAGCCACAAGAAGACCTTTTTGTAGTTGTTACTTTTGGCTCATCTCAACTCGTTCTGAGTTTTAACTTTCCTGAAACTATATATAATCCTGACCTGTTTTTTTTAATATCTGTCTTTTTTTAAAAGAAGAATTTCCATCTATTCTGAGCTTCTTCTCCTATCATGGAATCCTTCTTAACATTGCTCTGAGTTTATCAATATCTGCTTTCTGACCTTGATTGTATGTGTATAAAAATATCCCTATTTTATGCATGTGCATTACAAGCTAAATGTCAAGGCCTCCTAACATTTGGGGAGTAAGATCATTGATTCAGGGGGAAAAAAGTATCATTATGGGTCAGGCAATCATCATCCCCATCTGGTTCTTCAGAGCCTTTATGTTTTTCCTTTCCTTTGGAAATCACTTTTTGAGTCTGAAGTATGACTTCAGACATCACAACCATCATAAATATGAGTAAGTTACCAAATGTCTGGATTTTGATCATGTGACCATGGGGATGCTGCAATGGTTGTGAAAAACAATTATAACTCATTTTTTTCAAGTGCCTCTGTAACTTTGAATGGTCACTAAATGAACTTTGTACACGACTGCCTGTATAATGTACAGCCTCTTTTCCCCCCAGGGAAAGTAGAGCTATTTCCAAGCAGTATGCATAAAAGGCAAGTTAAGAGGGAAGGATGGAAAGTGAGCCTGGCAGGTTTTAAAGGAGGCTCTTCAGATTCTGTGTGATCAACAGCAAAGGGCCATGACTTCATTTAACATCTAATTCTCACTAGAATTGCTATCCACATTAAGCAACAGAAAGATTTGGTAGAGGCAATAGATTTCTGCATTTTCTTAGCCTCGTCCAAGACTGGTGTTTTGGACTCTTAACACTGCCTGATTATTTTGCCTGCAGAGTAAAGTAAGACTGGAAGTGCCCAGTCTCTGGCCAAGATGCCACATGTGACATAGCCAGTGGGAGACTGATGATGCCGCTTAGGAAAAGGAAAGCCAGTAGGACTGTTATGAAGTCCTGGAGCCGGAGATTTAAGACAGCCATCTCTTGTTTACTTCTATCTTTGTGGAAAAAAGTCCTCCGAGTAAGTGGCAGAAAGGACAGAGAGCTGTGGGATAAGGTAAGGGAGGGCGAGTGACAAGACATGCAGTGTGATGTTATGACACAAACTCTGTACCTTACATTCTCCATTGTGGGTGGAGACAGCAGCCAGGATGGGGGTGTGCTCGTCTGCTAAGCTGATAGACTGAGCCTGTCAAAGTTTCTAACGTTGCCTTGTTACTGGGCAGACCCAGCTTTTGGCTCAGTGTGTCAGCCTAGACAGGCGTGTGGGACTGTTCTTCTTGCTGTTTTTCTCCCTTTATTAGCATTTATCTCTTCTGATAGTTACTTAGTGTTGGATTTATTGGTTTGACTCGGACTGTGACTTGGACTGCATTGGATTTCACTTCGTTTTTCCACAAATAGTAAGATCTTCTACCCCAGTGACTGGTTTAACTAGTTATCTGGAGTGGATATCCCTTTCCCTCATCCTTCTTTCTATCGGTTGGGGGATTTTCGGGATTTTGTGGAGCTTTGCGCTCCCGTTGGTGATATTGCTGGCCGTCAAGACCTGAGCGCCTAAATCATCGTCTGTGGAGTTTCGCGCTCCCCATTTCAACCTCCTGGCCGCCATTTTGGATTCCTGTCAGCCGTTACTAAGTTCTGCCGTTTGCTTGTCAGTTTAGTTGACTGTTTGCTTCTTTACCTTCTGAGCCGGCTAGTGGAGCCTCGTGCTTCCCTCTGGAGCACAAATTAATTTAATGTTGATATATCTGCCTTGAATGTGTATATCTAAGTTCAAAATAAACATGACTTGTGCAAGTTACATTAAAATCTACAAGTTATCTTTAGCAATATTCAGCAGTAGATTCCTTTCTTAACTCAAAAGCTTCCCTCATCCCACAGATTTGTTCCTAATCATCTACAGGAAGTCAAAAAGACCCAAATGATAATTGCCCCTTGGTTTGAAGGCCAACGTCCTGCCAATATAGCAATGTGCAGCCAAGTATTGTATGGGGTCCAGTTAAAATCCATTGGCAGGAGGCATTGGCAGTTTAACACCAATTAGTGTGTTAAAATACTCTTGCTCTCTAAGCCAATTTGCTTGCCACTTGAAGTAATTAGCTCCATCTGTCTAAGTAGAGGGCTGAATCTGAATTTGACTTTAAAAAGACAGAGTCACAATAACAATCTGTGGTTATTCCATTTGTGAAAGAGAATCATCAGGCACTTTGTGAAAAGAAATACTTTAGGAAATGTTCTAGGAAGTCAAGCATCTTTTTAGAAGTTTCATCAAAATCTATAATTAGGAACATGACCTAGAGAGGTAAGTATTGCAGTGGGAATCAGGTACATATCAGATGTAATCCCAACCTGATATCTGGATGTCTGAAGGAAGCTTTCTTGGTCTTTTAATATGTTTTTTTCTATTTGTTTTCTAACCTAAAATTAGAATCAATTTTTTTAAAAAAAACAAAAAACAAAAGCTATTCAGAACTACAAAAAAACAACAAATAAATATTCTTATAGAGTCATAGCAAATCTAAATCTTTCTTCTCTCCAGAGACGTTATTAGAATGGATGATGAGACATTACTATGGCTTCAATGTAGAAATGAAGCTATGAAGGGAATGCTTTGCGTTGATCTTCTGTTCTGCTTTTAACCTCTTCCCCCCACCCCAGAAAAGAAAGAAAGAAAGAAAGAAAGAAAGAAAGAAAGAAAGAAAGAAAGAAAGAAAGAAAGAAAGAAACCGGGATATTATGTAGCCAGAATGGATTGCTATTTGAATTGGAACAATGGTGCATGACAGATATAACTGTTTTAGCCAACCTTCTTTCACAACTGTCTTGGATTATAATACAGGTCAATCAATGGGAAATGTAGTACAACGTTTTTGAGGACTTCTAGTTGGGAACCCTAAGTATGTCTTTACTCCTATCATGAACTGCCAGAAGGACTGCTAATAAATTTGATGAATGAATGAATGAATGAATGAATGAATGAATGAATGAATGAATACCATTTTCCCCTTAAAAACTGTCAATTTACACAATTAGTAATAACTCACTGTTCCTCTATGCTCCCTTCTCCATGAATTAATCCTATAGAAGAGATGTTCTCCATCACGCTGCTTGGAGAATCCAAAGCGTGGGATCATTCACAGTGTATTAGTCGATACTGAGTGTATGTTCCTTTAAATTTTGTCTTGGAACCGCCTCCTCTGCTCTGCTGATGTCAGTTTCATTCACTCAGTCGAGCTGAAGAGAATGCTTTTTGGCTTGCTCTGTCGGATAGAATAATTAACTTCCAACGCTTTGGATTCTGGATTCCTTGCAGTTGTATTTTGGACTGATTCATTGAGATAGTGACTTCTGGACTGCCTTAATCTTTGTATAAAGGGGTGGTGAGTCATCCTGGAGCCTCGAGCCCGACTTCCTAACCCCAATTTGGCAGGTCAGCCACCTGTTTGGAGCTCTGTCCCGGCTGGGCCATCTCTGTTTGTAATTGCCGCCGGTGGGTGGGTTGGTTCCCTGGCTTGCCGGTACAACCACCACCACCATTGCTTCTACCTTCCATTGCTGACCGGATTGGCGGCCTCAGAGTCCCTGCTACCGGCTGGAGCATACTCTGACATAACATTTGATACCGCTTAGCTTGAAGCCCCAAGTGCCTTGCTAGCGAGATCGATCTGGACTGTTAAGACTCCGTGTTTGACATTTTCGGAGCAAACTACAGTGGCGTTTCCCGGCCCTTTGTTCGCTTCTCAACAATTAGCTTATTAGCGGCCGCATCGGTGCTGAGGGGATTTTTTCCTGCTCACCGCCATTTTGGATTGACTGATCAGGAGTCGAGGAGCGGTGTCTTACTCTATTCTGAGACACCTTAAGCGGGGACGGCTACAGCGCGGAGGGGAGTTCCCCACCTGGCAAAGCACATTATTCGGACTCACAAGCCGGCAGCTGAACAGTTGAATCGCGGATTGCTGCTTCGCGCCGTTTTCTCCTTCTGAAGGGGTGCGCAAGCGCAGTGGGAATTTCCTATGCCTCGCGCCATTTTAAAAGTTGTCAGGGGAGACATTCCAGGAGCTGCATCATTGTCATATTGCCGGCGGCCGCGCAGGTGCACTTCAGATCGTTTTCGAGAAGACTGCCTTGCCAGCAGATCTGCATGTACTGACTGTCAGATGGCAAATTCGATAGCTCATAGTTAACGGGCAGAAGACCTGGATGCTAGTTGGTGTGGTCAGCCCTCAACAGCTCTCCCCGCTTCTGCAATTTTTTCCTTATAAAAGAGCCTTCAGAGCAATCTCTTCCTCCCGCTCTTATACTGTGGCTCCCAGCATCATCGACCTCCCCTGAGGGTCATCGCCCAGTGCCTTTAACCGGGGGTTGATACTTCACATTCTATTTTTTTTAAAAAAAAATTATTGCGATCTCCTCCCCAATGGTGGACCTTGAATTATCTTCCAACCTTGAAGAGGCAGGGAGCCCGTCTGCCACAGAACTGCTTCCACCCAAGAAAGTGGGCAATTCTAGGTCATGATCTGGGCGGGCAGCATCAGCTCCGCCATCATCCGCCTCACGAACTGCCAAACGTTGTTCATCAAACAGTAGGGATGAACAACGCAGGCATCGGGCCTTGGGACATCAATTCGGTTTGGCGCAACAAAAGGCTCTGGCCTCAGGGTCGACTGTCCCCTTACCTGCAGTTTCCGGGTCATTCTCTGAATCTCCTTCTCTTCAGGGGGCGAGTCATCATTCTGATCCTGGTGCGAAGGTTGTTTTAACTGACTCGGACAAGTGTGCTCAGGTGGTTTCACCTGCTTTGCCTCCTCAACTGCTGGTGGGGTCTACCTCTCAGTTGCCTGCTGTCCGGCCAGTCCCAGAGGCAACCTTTACTCCCACTGCCGTGGGTCTCTGCCCAGTGGAGGGTGTACATTCTAATCTGACCCTCGATGTTCAATCTATTGTGGCGGCAACGATTTCCAGCCTCCTTGCGACTGGATCCCTGTCTCCTGCTCCTCCTCTGGTTTCGCAGCCCCCACCTCAGCCCCAGGCCGCAGTCACTTCTGGCCACTACCAGGACTATGATTATTATCAGTATTCAGCCCACAGTGAGGATTCTAATTGGGATGACGAAGATCATAGGGAGTCTGACTTTTCTGAGGATGAGGGTCTTTTACCGGACTGACCACCACTTACCAGGCTTTTCCGTCCGTCCCTATTTAAATCCCTACTGCATAAGGCCAAAGTTTCAACATATTTGGCAGCTCCTTCAGACCAACAGGCCACCTCAACATCTTCCCTCCCTTCTGATGGTTTATTCAATGTTCAGACAGAAACACAGGATTTTATTCCTTGTCCTCAACTGTTTTCGGAGGTCATCCAGAGGCCATGGGGTCTTCCGGGCTCCTTGGCTGCTCCGAATGGGCTGGATAAGAGGTTGTACTGCTCCGCTCCCAACCTCCAGGATATGTTATGGTTACCCTCCGTAGATGCCCCGGTGGCTCAATTGACCTCATCTTCGGTTCTCAATAACGATGTCGCTGATGGGTTGCGAAATGAGGACAGGAAGGTGGAACTCCTTTTGCGCAAGAATCATCAAGCAGCCGCGTGGGCGATCAGAGCGGCCACCTCGGCTTCATTTTTCAACCGTGCCTCCCTCATCTGGCTTCACCAGCTGCAGGACTGCCTACCACCGGACGATAAACGGCTGCACCAAGACATTAACAAGTTGGTGGCAGCTGCTGAATATTCCGCCGATGCCTCATTGGATGCGGCTAAGTTTGTCTCCAGGTCACTCACTGCCACCGTTGCTTCCTGCTGTCTTTTGTGGTTATGTCAATGGAGGGCAGACACCAAGTCGAAATGGCAGGTGGCTTCAGTCCCGTTCAAAGGGACAAATCTGTTTGGAGATGCGCTCACTCGCATCCTAGTCGAAGACAAGTATAAGTGCAAAGTGATGCCATCTTCGTATAGGCGGGCGGACCGTCATTACTCCCCGTATCCTCAGCAGCTGCCCTTTCGGGCTGATTCTGGACCCAGCGGGTCCTATCAGTACTGTTCTTCCAACCAAGGGTTCTACAGACCATCTGACAGATCCAACTTTCGAGACAGAGGCCACAGACAACCTTCTTACAAGAAGCCTTTGCAAGGAACTGGCAACCGTCCCTTAAGGAGAGTTGGCGGTCGTCTTCATCTTTTCAAAGACCAATGGGAGTTGACCACCAAGGACGCCTGGGTCCTGCAGACCGTTCATCTTGGACTTACCTTAGAATTCCACTTGAGCCCTCCATCCAGGTTCATCCAGTGTCCCATCTCCAAGAACCCGGAAAAGAGAAAATTGATGGAGGAGGAAATCCAGCACTTCCTGGACATTCAAGCCATAGAGCCTATCCCTATAGAACATCAAAGGATCAGCTTCTATTCCATCTTTTTCTTGGTGACCAAGAGTTCCGGGGGTTGGAGGGGGATCCTGATTTAAAAGAGCTCAACAAATTTATAATTTATCATCAGTTCAAAATGCAATCCCTGCAATTAATATTGGACTGCATTCGACCGGGAGACCTGATGACTTTTATAGATCTGAAGGAGGCCTATCTGCACATCCCCATCCATGCAGCACACAATCGCTTCCTCCACTTTACCTATGCCAATCGGCATTTTCAGTACTGGGCCATGCCATTCGGCCTGTCATCGGCACCCTGGACATTTACAAAAATGCTAGCCACAGTGGTTGCCTCCCTCAAGCAGATTCCCGTAAGACTCTACTGTTACCTGGACAACATCCTCATTCTGTCGTCATCACCCAGCCAAGCAGTGTGAGATCTCAAAAAAGTGACCACCTCCCTGCAGATGCATGGGTTCACATTGAATCTCACCAAGAGTCACCTTCACCCGACCACCCGCATACTATACCTGGGGGCAGTCTTAGACTCACAACGGGGCATGGTGTTCCTCTCAGAGGACCATCGACTCAACATCCACAAATTGGTGGCTCAGGTGTTATCGCTCCCGCTGGTGAGGTTTCATTCCCGGCGGCTGCAGTGGTTTCTTCTGCCCTTCCAAAAGACACGTCGCAGCAACTCCAGATCATGAGTTCGGCTACCGTCGAAAGTGCGCCGTTCCCTTCACTGGTGGACCTTGTCGACCATGCTCAATGGTTGCCTGTTCCAGGACCCGCCATGAGTGACAGTCACCACAGATGCAAGCTTGCTGGGGTGGGGTGCCCATCTTCAGTCCCATGTTGCACAGGGCCGCTGGTCCCAAGCGGAATTAGTCAATGACATCAACTGGCTTGAGCTTCGCACGGCCAGGCTCACTCTGCTTTATGGAGGGTCAACATGTCAGGATTCTCATGGACAACGTGACGGCGAAGGCGCATGTGATTCGCGAGGGAGGAACGCGATCCGCGCCCTTGATGGACGAGGCAACCAGACTACTCGCCTGGGCAGAGCAGCACACACTGTCCTTGACGGTGGAGCATATCTCTGGCACCGACAATCTTCAGGCGGACTGGCTCAGCAGGCAGCAATTCGATCATGCGGAATGGCGCCTTCACCCGTCCCTCTTCCGCGAACTGTCAGACAAGTTTGGTCACCCAGTCCTCGACCTATTTGCGAGCCCGAACAACGCCCAACTCCCAAGATTTTTCTCCCGGTTCCGTTGTTCCACGGCAGAAGACATCGACGCCCTTCACTGTCCCTGGCCTCAGGGCCTGCTTTATGCCTTCCCTCCTCTCCCGCTCCTATCAAGGGTGATTCGGAAGATCCTTCTGGAGAAGGTGGACGTCCTACTTGTTGCTCTGCACTGTCCTCGCAGGTCATGGTTCGTGGACCTGGTGAGCCTCTCGGTCGTCCCTCCCTGGAGGATTCCAGGGGACAGGATTTCTCTCAGCCAGGGGGTCACTCTGCATCTAGAGCCCCAATGGCTGCAGCTGACCATCTGGCATCTGAGAGGATTCTCCTGACTAAGGACAACCTCTTGGGGGGGGTGTGATATCTATCATCCAGGCCTCCAGGTGGCCTTCTACGACAAGGATATACAACTCTACCTGGCGTTCCTTCTGTTCCTGGTGTGCAACCCAGCATACTGATCCAACTACTGCCTCTGTCTCCAATGTCTTGGAGTTCCTGTATGCTGGCTTCGATAAGGACTTCGCCCCAAGCACGCTCCACAGACATGTGGCGGCCCTGGACACAGTACTCTCTGTCAGCTATGACAGGCCCCTGTCTCGCAATCCACGTATTAGGTCTTTCCTGAGGGGTGCTTCTAACCTTCGCCCTGCCGTGGTTCACCACTACCCTACCTGGGATCTTCTGCTTGTGCTCCAGACCCTTACTTCCGCTCCCTTCGAACCCTTGGGTTCCATCAGACTCCGTCTTCTCACGCTCAAGGTCGTCTTCCTGGTCACAATAACATCTGCGCGCCGGATTTCAGAGTTAGCTGCCCTGTCAGTGAGAGACAATCTGTGCATCTTCCATTCTAAGAGAGTTGTCCTTCGGATGGACCCTTCCTTTCTGTCCAAGGTCAACTCGCTATTCCATTGCTCACAAGAACTGGTCCTCCCGGATTTCTGTCCCAATCCGGAGCATCCGTTAGAAGGCCAGTGGCAAACCTTGGACGTTCGGAGGGCCTTCCGTCGGTACATCAAACGAACTGCGCCATTTCGCCGTTCTGAAGCCCTATTGGTATCCTTCCTTCTGGCGTCACTGGCAAGAAGGTTTCCTCTACTACTATAGGCAGATGGCTGAAGGCTTGCATTTGTAAAGCTTACACCATGAAAGGCAAGCCCCTACTGGGAAAGATCCTGCCGCACTCTACGAGGAGTGCATCTACAACCGCAGCATGGGCTACTCAAGCTTCGATTTCTGAAATCTGCAGAGCAGCCACATGGACGACTTTGTCTCCATTTATCAGGCACTATAAAATTGACTCCTTTGCTTCGGCTGATGCTTCCTTTGGTCACCGGGTGTTGCAATCCGTTACTGCTTCAGAGACCGCCCTGGACCTTTCTGTTGCCCCCCCCCCATGGAACTTGCTTGGGTATATCCCACGCTTTGGATTCTCCAAGCAGCGCGATGGAGAACGGACTTTGCTTACCTGAACGTCCCTTCTCGGCGCGCTGCTGGAGAATCCAACCCGCCCTGTTCAGTCTGTATTTCAGGTCCGGTGGGCTCCGGTTGCTATCTTACCATTTGGGCTCCTCATTCTCTCTTCGTGAACAAAACTGACATCAGCCGAGCAGAGGAGGCAGTACCAAGACAAAATTTAAAGGAACATACACTCAGTATTGACTAATACACTGTGAATGATCCCACGCTTTGGATTCTCCAGCAGCGCGCCGAGAAGGGACGTTCAGGTAAGCAAAGTCCGTTTCATTGAGAAAAAAGATGTGTGGACATTGCTTTGTAAGCTAGAGTTCTTCAGGGCAAATATTTTCCTGCTCTGTTTTTACTTGACAGGGATACACAATTATAGAAAATGGAAAGAGAAAGGAGGAGGAAGTTGCATTTATACAGAATTTTTTATGGAAATGAATAGTGATGAAAAATCTGAATTGTTCACTGGTTTTAAGATAAACAGAATAATTTAATATCCGTGAGACACCTAGAGTTAACCTATAGTAAGATGGGTGGCCAATAAATTAAATAAATAAATGATCTCACCATAATGAAAACTGTGGTTAGATGATCTGCATGCCTGTTCATTTTGCTACCTAGGAGTTAAACTGAGAAGTTTGCTTCTTACTTAAAAACAACTGTAGAGTAAAATGCTTTAAATAATAGTAACTATTGACAGGTGAGTATTTTCTCTCCCTCACCCCCTCCCCAAAACTGGATTTAGATTGGAAAATATTCAAACAGAAATAATCTTTGAGCAGAAAATATGGATTGCTAGTTCTCCAAATAGAGAGGATTCCCAGTTATGAAGTAGGATCCACGCCAATTTTAAATCCAAAGGAGAATATTTATTTGGAAGCAGGCTCAGGAAGAAATATTTGTCTTGCTCACAAGCATTTGGCCAAGGAACAGCCTCTTATATGAGAATAAACATGCTTTTTACTTATCTTCATGTTCTCCTTGTCATAAAAATTGTCAAGATAAATTCAGAGAACCAACCACATATGTAATACGGGTGTGAAGCTTAGTGGTAGTAAACAAACTTTGTAAATGGAAGCTGGTAGGTTCAATCTCTGACATCTTCAACTAAAAGTTCTTGCTTTCCTAAAGAACTCTTGCAAGATAAATAAATGTTCCATATTGGGGAAGATGTGCTAGGTGCAGCATTATCAGGAGATAGATAGAGAAATAGATAGATAGATAGATAGATAGATAGATAGATAGATAGATAGATAGATGATAGATAAATAGATGATAGATAGATAGATGATAGAAAGATAGAAAGATAGAAAGATAGATAGATAGATAGAAGATGATAGATAGATGATAGATAGATAGATAGATAGATAGATAGATAGATAGATAGATAGACTGATTGATTATTTATTGTATTTATTTATTTATTGCATTTATATGCCATCCATCTCACAGTTCAAGGCAAATATCCAAAGAGTTACTGGTTCCCATCACAGAGATACCGGATAAGAAGGTTATCTGAGAATCTCATTAGATCCAACGTAGCTGGCACACTTTGCAACTCTTCTCCTAGGCAATGTTGTCTGAAAGGACCTAAGGATCACACTTTCTCTGTGACAACACTGCTTTGTTTGTTAACCATCTGGGAGGAGGCTTCATGATATCTGAAGCAAAACTTCCAGATTTTTGTTTTTTGCTTCCAGCTACAATTTTGTTTCATGTAGTATCGATCTTGGAAACTCTCAAGTTTCCTCTGTCTGCTATGTATTCAAGATGGACAGTGATTAATATTTATATGTAAGGGTGTAGGTATATAGCATATCTATATGTGTACACTTTTGAGAGCAGGCAACCAAATTTCATTTTTAATGTGTGCCAGTGTGCACACAATAAAAAATGACAATAAATGCTATCCATCCATCCATCCATCCATCTCTATCTATCTATTATCTATCTATCTATCTATCTATCTATCTATCTATCTATCTATCTATCTATCATCTATCTATCTATCTATCTATCTATCTATCTATCTATCTATCATCTATCTAAAATAACATGGACCATCTGATCCTGCAACACTTGACATGATATCTGAAAACCTGTTTTTCCCCCTGAAGCTTTGGGGAAAATTGGATGCGCTCAGTTGATACCAAGCCTGCAAGACTAAGCCTACAAAACTAAGAAACAAATGCAGTGTAGATCAGGACTACTTTTATGGTAAAGCTACAATAACAGAATCTTGCAAGTCAAATGTACTTCCCCCCCTCCCTCATTTTATTTGTATGTGAGCTGGGGAGACGTTCACGTGTCTGAGACATTTTCTCAAAATAGTTTCTTGGCTGGGACTCAAGCCCCACTTATCTGATCATTGCCTTGGTAGTGGTTCTTCCTCCTGCCCTTCAAGATTGTTCCTTGTGTCCTGTACATTTGATGTGCAATATCTGCTTTTTTGGATAAGGTGTGTTTGTTGCCCCATTATGTTTTTGGCCTATCTTTTTCGGTTTTAGGTATTGCATCTGTTTTTAAACATTATACTATCTAGAGAAGGAAGGAAGGAAGGACGGACGGACGGAAGGAAGGAAGGAAGGAAGGAAGGAAGGAAGGAAGGAAGGAAAGAAGGAAGGAGAATCCAGACATCATTGTTCTGCATTTATCCTGTATTATCCTTAATCTTATAAATCAGTACCAGTGATGGGCTTATTACTAAGGCAGAATAGAGCTCAGTTGCAGGAAAAATTATGCTGGCCCATTTTTGTCTTGATTCAGGGATGGCTGAAATGCACTTTATACTTTGGACCAGGATCTCATGTTCTGCAGTGGTATGCAGGTGTAAGGTAAAGGTAAAGGTTCCCCTCGCAGATATGTGCTAGTCGTTCCCGACTCTAGGGGGCGGTGTTCATCTCCATTTCAAAGCTGAAGAGCAAGTGCTGTCCGAAGACGACTCCCTAGTCATGTGGCTGGCATATGTAAATGTCAAAGGCACACGGAATGCTGTTACCTTCCCACCAAAGGTGGTCTCTATTTTTCTACTTGCATTTTTTACATGCTTTCGAACTGCTAGATTGGCAAAAGCTGGGACAAGTAACTTGGGAGCTCATCCGGTTATACGGCACTAGGGATTCGAACCGCTGAACTACCGACCTTTCATTCGGCAAGTAATTTCAAGCTAATTGTGAAACCAGCTTCCCCCAACTCACTGAACTTTCGTTCCTTAAAAAAATAAATAAAGGGATTTTCCCCCCTCCACAAACACACACACTTGTTATCAGCAAGGGAAAGGAGTGCTTCGTGGGGTGAGAAGACATTCCACACGTTCCACTCCATTACCCCCTATTAACTTTCTAAGCACCCTGGAACCTTTGCATAAAATACCAAGAAAACTAATTAGGGCAATAAAGCATGATGATTTTTGTCAGGCAGTCAGAGGAAGTGAGCAACCCTTTCTGATTTTCTCCTTACTTTATGTGTGTGTGTGCGTGCGTGTGTGTGTGTGTGCGCGCACATTAGCAATTTGCAAGACTTTGTAATGAGAAATTACTTTGCAGTCAACAACAGAAAGGAAATGCTTGAAGCCAGAAAGGAGTAAAGTCTTTTGCAGAAGAATGGTATATACAGTATACAGTTTAGACTGGTATATGTATTTCCCCTTCTTTTTCCTAGGCCAGTGATGGCTAACCTTTTTGCCATCGCATGCCAAAAGCGGGGGGAGTGCGGGGTGGTCACGCCCCCCCCCCACGCATGCGCTTGTGACCCCCCCCCCATGCTCCCACCGCTTTTGGCATGTGATGGCCCGGTGGGCCCGGTAGGCCCTTTTTTTCGCTCTCCCCAGGCTCCAGAAGCTTTCTAGGAGCCTGAGGAGGGCAAAAACAGCCTTCCCCACTCCCCTGCAGGCCCTCCAGAGGCCGGAAACAGCCCATTTCCCGACTTCCAGTGGGCTCAAAAGGCCTGAAAATCAGCTGGCCAGCTTGCACATGCATGCTGGAGCTGAGCCAAGGGCAACGCTTGCATGCCCACTAATATGGCTCTGCGTGCCATAGGTGGCATGCATGCCATAGGTTTGCCATCATGGTCCTAGGCTCTCAGGCAGAGACATATATGGGTAGTCCTTGACTTACAACAGTTCATTTAGTGTCTGTTCAATGTTACAACAGTACTGAAAAATGTGACCTATGACCATTTTTCACAGTTACAACTTTTGCAGATCATATGATCAAAATTCAATGCTTGGCAACTGGTTCATAGTTATGATCACTGCTGCTTCCCAGGGTCACAGGATCCCCTTTTGCGACCTTCTGACAAGCAAAGTCAATGGGGAAGCCAGATTCATTTAATAACCATGTTACTAACTTGACAACCGCAATGATTCTCTTAACAGCTGTGGCAAGAAAGATCATAAAATGGGCAAAATTCACTTAACAAATATCTCACTTAATAATAGAAATCTTGGGCTCAATTGTGGTCATAAGTCGAGGACTACCTGTAAATGTTATATCATGTGCCCTTTCTATTGAGTTTACCAAGGCTTCTAGCTCCTCTCCCAGTGGGTAAGAATTTCTCTATTTTTACACAGTTTATATCCTGAATGGTATTTTTATTTATCTTGGCCATCAGGAGGCAGTATACAACTGGTTCTATTTGGAACTTGCATAGCTGATTCTATAGAGGGCATTATTCAGATCCTGGTGCCCAGCAATATTGCAACAACAATATTGCAACAACAGGTGGAAGCTGTGGCCAGGGTGGCCTTGGCAGCTTCAGCCTTGCCTAATTTAGTGCTCTTGAAATATGATTGACTACAATTTCCATTCTCCCTAAAACATGCCGACTGTCAGATAACAAAGGTTGTAATCGATATATTTGGGGAAAGTTAGTCTAATACCTGCCCCAAACTATTATGTGCTTAGATCAAGGAGAATAGTAGGTTGAAGATAATTGAATTATGTTCATGATGAAATCAAGAAGTATGCTGCAGGCAAACCTGTCTTTTGGTCAGGGCAGGTTCTATAAGCTTTGTTGCTTTTGCAATTAAGTTGTTCAGTTGTAATGAGACTGAAACCTATTTCTCACTTGGAGAATTGCAACCACTTCAGATTGTGGCTGGGGGCTCACAAGATTGTACTTACTTTAGTGGAATAAAAACAATATATTTGAGGCAGTTTACAAACACCATAAAAGCAATATAAAGCAAAAGGGTATGTTATAATTCTGATAATCTAAAGCTTTCCTCTCTTAAGAGGATTCATAAAATGTAGCATATGGAAAGTCAGACATCTTTTTAGGGGTGAAATGAGTGTAGAAGTTGAAGTAAGTAGGTTCAAAATATGCCCCCCACCCCACTTTTACTCTATAGAAGATGATTAAGAAATTCAGAGACATATCTGCTTTCCAGATCAATTCAGTTTCTTTGTAGGGAAGATTGTGCATAACAGAATATCTGTTTTCATTGTAGAAATATATTATTTCATAGCCTATAGCTAACCCTATAAATACAATTTGACGCCAGGAAGAAATAGTATTTGGTTTTTCTTCAAAACCTTAGTATTCTATCATATCTCATGCCACTCTATACCTTGGGAGGGGCATTCAGATTTTGATGTATTTTATTTCTTTTCACATTAGTTTGCTTCAAATGGAGCAAATGCACAAAACATATCTGCCTGGAAATTCACATTTGTGTTGAAATCAGAATAGCTTGCTGTGCATCACATGCAGATACATATCCCCCCAAAACAAAAGAGGAATTGATTTTAATTCCTTTAAAACTGATTTATAGAACTTTTAGAAATAATTACTTCTATAGTGAAGAGAATTTTTTATTTTTTATTATATCCCAGATATATTTTTCTATAAACAATTTAAGGCAGTGAACATATCTAATACTTTTTCCTCCTCCTATTTTCTCCACAACAATAACCTTCTGAGGTAGATGCTGAGACTCTAGAAAGAGTGCAGAGAAGAACAACAAAGATGATTAGGAGATTGGAGACTAAAACATATAAAGAATGGTTGCTGGAACTGGGTATGTCTAGTTTGATGAAAAGAAGTACTAGGAGTTGACATGATAGCAGTGTTCCAATATCTCAGGGGCTGCCACAAAGAAGAAGGAGTCAAGCTATTCTCCAAAGCACCTGAGGGCAGGACAAGAAGCAATGTGTGGAAATAATCAAGGAGAGAAGCAATTTAGAACTAAGGAAAAATTTCCTGACTGTTAGAACAATTAATCAGTAGAACAATTTGCCTCCAGAAGTTGTGATTGCTCCAACACTGGATGTTTTTAAGAAGATGTTGGATAACCATTTGTCTAAAGTAGTGTAGGGTTTCCTGCCTAAGCAGGGGTTGGATTAGAAGACCTCCAAGGTCCCTTCTAACTCTGTTATTCTGTTATCAGATTGGGTTGAGATGACTGGTCCAGCTGGCTTTTGTGCCTAAGGCAGGACTAGAATTCACTGTCTCCTAGTTTCTAGTCTGGAGCCTTAACCACTAGACCAAGCTGTATCTCTTATGAACTTGTTCTGTCTGCTCTATTGGTTATAGGTGGACTATCCATCTTTAGATTTAAGCTGCACCTGAACTGAACAGTGGACAACCCTTCAAACAGAAGGCACCACTAAATAGAACACTGTTATATCCAACACACAAATATAGAACTATTGTCTGTAAAACTGGACAACTGATCTTCCTACTATAATTAAGTTAATGAAAAAGTGGTTGGATTTTATCAACTCTAAAGTATGAAAATTAGGAGCTATTGAAAAGATTAGTGGTGCTCTGAAAAATTCATGATGGTGAACACCTTGGCCACCATCCTCAGATAACTAACTGGAAAAAGTTTTTTTTTTAAATGCTAAAAGGAAAAGGATTTTGATCAAATCCTCATGGATGGCTGCAGAATTCAGAAAAGCATGAATGTGAATATCCCATTAACAGAAAACAAATGGTAAAACAATAACGAAGAGCACTATCAAAATATATTCTAAGGACATTCTAAAGAACTTTTCAGACTGTGGTAGAAACAAACTAGCATACAGTTGAGGGTGAATTTTCCAACATTGTGCAGCAATAGTGTGTACTTTATTCCATACTTTTGCACAATAGCTTGCGGGGGGGATGCTCAGGATATTGGACTTTCTTTCTGAGGCATTTAAGTTCTTGCAATGAGCTCAGTGGCATCTGTAGCAAATTGCAGGAATGCTAAAATTGTGACACCTGCATAGTAATGAAAATATTGCCATTATGTCCTTGCATCCCAAAACCTGACTCACGTACAGAAGTCATTTCACTTGTATTATGATGTCATTCTGCACTTTTGTAATTTGTTCCCTCTCGCCTGTTTCCTCCAAAGGGAACACCCAGGAATATACAACTAATGTCTATATTCAAATACTTGGGACAGTTTTTACTTATTTTATGAATGCAGGCAAGCATTGCCTTTAAATCCCATTGATTTCAGTTAAGTGATAGATAAAACAGGCTTATCACTGAAGAGATCACTGAAATCAGTGATACTTAACAAATGTTTAACTTTAGCTGGATCATGAGGGGAGATTTACAAAATGTCCAAAAGTGATGCAGATTCAATCTGTTTTATTGACCTGCACGATGCACTATACATATTTATCTCCAGGAACAGAGCATGTTTTAAATTGATGGTTTTGTAATAATGTGTGGGTGGAACTTCAGAACTAATAATATCTAATCTTTGTTTTGAAGATTGAAGTATACAGCAGCTTTGATCCTTGCAAGGACAAATCTCTCTTTAGAAGATTGCCAATTCAAGTCCAGTGAAAGATAAAAAAAGAAGAGCCCAGGCCTTGATGCTGCCCATCAGTGGTTTGGATGGCAGTCTAAACAATTACACAAGTCACCTCGACCAACTTTAACTAGTTTTTTTTTCCTTCCTTTTATAATGCAACGTCTGTACACTCACGCAACACTCAATTCATTCTTTGTATTGTTTGCACTATGAAATAGTTCCCTGCAACTATTTCTTCCTGTACCTAGTTTTTCTAGACATCTTTTATGGTTTTTTAATGATTGTTTTCAGTGTGGCTTCTATGAGAAAAATAGTACAGAGTAGTAGAAAAAAATATATAAACTCCAGTTGCTAATATGAATGTCTTTATACGAAGCCATCATACAATCATACTGTAAATACAGTTTGGGTTATTTTATCTTTTCTCTATTGGTAACATTCAAAGATGCCAAAAGCCACAGCACTATCCTTCTAAGTTTGTCCCACTCCAAAATTAATTTCTCAATTATCAAAAGCTTGAAAAGATACAGAAAAATAAGCATGGGGGGAGGGCAGAGCAAAATTGCTGAATAAAAGTTTAGTACATCTCTTTTGTTTGAAAACCTCACCCCCCCCAAAAAAAGTTTTGTGAAAGTTGACACATTCCAGTGTTTCCCCCACCAAACATCCATTGTAGGAAGGGGTGGAAGTGGAAGATAAATACCAGAATCAGGCAGCTTGTGGATGGTGGGATGTCCAGTTGTGCTTAAAGATGTAATTTTATCTAGTCGGGGTACAGAGGTTCCAAAGCACCTGTCTGAAAAACTTGCTTCTCTTTAGATTAAGCAGGTAAAGCTTACTGCAATTAGCATAAAGTCTGCAACAGACAGCCCGAGAGTATATATGTGAGCAGCAGAGGAGGCCAGAAGCTTGGCAGAACTTGGAACAAACAGTATTCATGAAAGCACAGCAGCTGAATCTGCTTAGTGGTCTTTTCTGCCCAAATCTCTTCCCCCCCACCTCCTCTCCCTTCCCTCTCTCTCTCTCCTATATGCTAATTAACATATTTTATTATTAAATGCACAAAGCCATAATTAAGTAAGATTACCACAAATTGGGTGGCTCAGCCAGTTTCTATTATCTGCCGGCTGCACAGCCCAGATCTAAGTGCCAGCATCCATATGAACAGTTCATCTTTTTCTTCACTGCAGTATGCTTGCAATCCCATGGTTGATTTGGTTGAAGCTGACAGCCAAGAAGGAACACTCTACCTTTGGACAATGTTCTGTTTGAGAGTTGGAGCGGGAAGGGGGGGGGGAGTGTTGAATGATGCAGTCTGACCAAACCGAGGCTGACTGGCCTTTGCTTCCTTTTCTGTTTTCTGATTTATCTCCAGATGGAAAATGCCTCCAGTGCCCCAGTGTTCTTGTCAACGTTATCTGAAGGAGAAGATCTGATCTTTGGAACTCTCTATTCATTCTTTGGTAAGCTTGGGAGGAAGGGAAGCATTTTTGCAAGAAAACAATTTGGAGAGTCTTTCGCCCTGCTGCATGAGGCCAAGGACTATATTACTCCACATCTCACCCCACCACTTTTTAAAGTGATTCAAGTTAGTGATCATTGTGACAATAAATTCTATAGGTTCATTATGGTACATCCCGGGGCAAATTACTACTGTATATTCTTGGGACTGTTCTAAATCATCTTCCCATCAACTCCCAGCATTGCAAGCATTCTTTTTTATAAAAAAAATATTTGGGATTTTGGAATTTGCTTCAAGAAGCATCTTATTTTCTTGCAAGTACTTGACTAGTTGGCATGGCTGGAAAATCAATCACAAGATTTTAAAATCTAGTGGATCAAGGCAACACTGCCTAAGAGAGCATCCAGAATTTAAAATTTCTTAAGAATTAAAATCCAGGCATCAGGTATTCATTTTTTACTTGTAATAAATGGATAGCAAGTTCCCTTCAGGCTACACATCTCTGTATAGATCTCCATCTCAAGCAGAAATACATTATTCGGGTGTGTATTCAACAAGCAGATGGCCTGAAACCATCCCTTTTAGCTAGAATGAAACATGATTAGTATTTGTAAAAATAAAGCAAAAGTTGCTGAACAAGTGGCTGGAAACCACTGTTACCATTTCCCTTCCTCAAATTTAAACTAGAACTTGCAGGAAACACAATTTTCAGGTACCATTATTGCAACAGAGGCCACATCTGTTCAGAAGTTTATCTATTCTTTAGGTACAAGTGAAAAATTAACTAAGGATGTGTTGGAAGAAATATCCTTCTGGGTTCAGTTCCAAGTGGGGAAAAAGACACTGGATTCATGGAAGTTGCTCGGAAAGAAGGTTTATTGATGAACAGGATCACATGGCTTGAGCTCCTGAACTGGATCACATGACTTGAATTCCTGAGCAGAAAAAGGGCTGCAATGCTGAGAGTGCCTTGGTTTTATGCCCTCTGTTGGGCTTTGAATCTGAGCTTGCATTCTGATTGGTTGTCAGACTCCCATGGGGCCATGCAGGGGCAACTCTGTGGGCTGTCCTGAGTCCCAAGCTTGCTTGAGCCTTGCTGGGTGATGCAATCTCCCCAGGTGCCATGTGGTGAACTCTGTTGCTAGATGGGTAGAGGGCTAATCCTACCTTTGTTGGATCTTGGGTGAGGGTATTTGCTTATGAATAGACCTAGCTATCTCTTTATCTCTTAAGGGTGGACATCTGCTGTGGGCTATTGAGGCTGGTGGGGGCTATTAAGAGTGAGTCTGCTTTCTGCCTAAAAACATGTTTCTCCATTTCTCATCCAGGGAAATACAATATTCTGCCTTTTTAATATTTCCTATAATATTTCATTTTCCTAGGAGAGGGTGGGTGCTAACTTCCTACAGATGGCACCAAGTTTAATTTCCTTTCTGTACCTAATTTATGATGTCACGAAGGCTGTCTGTTAATGCTTGAGATACTTATGTTCCCTGGACCATCAGAGTTATTTCATTATGAGTAGAATGTGTCTGCCAAGAATTGTATATTATCTTTTATAGTATCTCTATGGAAAATTCATTTCAGATACTTTCTGTGTTTAAAATACCTGTACATTTCTCCCCTTTGCCCTGAAATGTTTTACATATGATTACTTAAAGGGGAAAAAAACATATTCTCCTCTCCCTTTTTAAAGAATAATTTTATTACTTGTCACAGTGAACGATCTTCCAAATGGAGTGGGAGATGCTACTCATCTCATACTACAGGCCAAGGACATGATGTTGTGAAATTTATTTCATTTTTATTGAATTTATTTTCCCACCAGTTGCTAGTGAGTTATGCTGGCTGTGGGGTCCTTGTCCATCCCACGTCATGTTTTAAGGGAAATACAGAAGGTAAACACTTTGTCCTGAAAGATAGCTGGTGGTAGCAATAATTACCAAGCAGTTCAAGAAAGGTGGGGCTAAGGGGTATATAGTCAGAAAATATCTAAGAAAAGAAGGTTGAGACCAGGGGTGAAATCTACTTACCTTCCTTATTGATTTGGAAGCGCATGAGCTTCTGCGCATGCGCAAAACCTTCTGCCCATGCGCAGAAGGTAAAAAAACATTACTTCCTGGTTAAAACCAGGAAGTAATGACACCCAGGCGGTGATCGCTACCGGATTGCCGAACCACAGGGAAAAATTGCTACCGGATCAGGCGATGTGGTCCGATCCGGGAGCATTTCACCCCTGGTTGAGACCTCCAGTCTTTCACTCAATAGATTCATTTACTCTAGGCATGAATAATCCCAGAATATAATCATTTATAATCATCTAAATGATGCAATTAAAGTTTTTCTTTTCTTTTAAATTCACAAAAGTGTGAGTGCAGCATGTTTGAGTGCATTTTTCAGATTTCTGAACTAGTCTGAAAAAAAGACATCTACTTTTTAAATCTACTTATTAAAGCAGCCATATTCTTTTTCCCCAGGCTCTTTAAGCATTTTCTTCCAACTCTTTTGTCAGCATTGACAAACTTAATACTTACGTGTTTAACATATTTACGGATTGCTTTCTGATCCTATTCATCCACATGCCAGCAGATCTAGCTTCAGCATAGGGCATCCTCAGGCAACGAGCAGGCTTCATCACAAATGCATTGTTCCAGGTTTTTCTTTAAACAATATTTGCCCAGTGTTTTGATCAGCAACCGGCAAGTAGCCTGTTCCAGTGCAGTCTGATTTATTTATTTATTTAGGAGATTTATATTGCCGCCTATTTGCACATGGCGACTCAAGGTGGCTTACAAGAATATAAAAACATCATCTAAAACAATAAAATAAATAAAAGAGAATCATATATAATAAAATAATAAAATAACTCCCCGCCCTGGTGACAACACATTGGACTAACCTGGTTTATTGGACTGCTGGCCCTAGTTGCTGTTTGATAAACCTCGTTTATTGGACTGCTGGCCCTGTTTGCTGTTTGGTTAACCTGGCTTATTGGGCTACTTGCAGCCAGAGGCTTCGGAAGGTGCATGTGAGAGCTTTGCTCCAGGACTTGTAATGAACATGGGAATGTTTGGGGGCATAGTTGGAGCAATAAAGGGGAGTTAGACCTGTTCTCTGGTTGTGTTGCTTTCATGCCATGCCATATCCAGTTAGAACTGCATGAACAGAATAGCATTTCAACTGAAACTCAACGCACACAAACCCAGCCTTCTGCCTTCCCAGGGACTTGTCCGTTTTAGTCTTCCAGAAGCAGCAGTAGAAATTAATCAGTGACAGTCCTGTCTGCTTCTTGGAGATGCTTAATGATGCACTGAAAAAGGGATCACTGCTGTCAGAGTAAAAAGGGATTGATGGTCCCTTGGCAAAAATAACATCTGAAATGAAGGGATCAACAGGGAGTCTGATCAGGCGAGCAATCCAGATCTCAGGGCACAAGTCAACCAGGTCCCAGATTTCTAGTGTCAATATTTTTCTTTTTTGTCTTTTAATGACCCCTTAATTCCTTACATCAGGGCAGAGTCGGGGCAGGTAAATGGAGCTGAGTGTTTACTGGCTGGATGCCCTTCCTGTTACCAATGCAGAGTTCACAGCAGATAATTACTCATGGTGCCCAGAGAGAGAAATATCTGCTGCTACTTAGGATCAAACTCACAACCTCCTGATCGTGAGGCCAGAGCTCCACCTCGAGGCCACTGCTCCACTTTCTAGTGTCAATATTTAACTTGGAAATATGTGGAAATATTTAATGGGGTATGCCATAAAAATTATTATGGACATCCGTCTTCGAAAAGATATTGCTCTGGCTGCTGCTGCTGTTGGTGACAATAATGATTATTTTTATTTCAACTTCACGTAGAACATCTTGGAAGTAAATTTCTTTGTATTCATAACCAGTTCACTCTGATCAGGATCAGGTTGTCTATTCAATTTCTGTCTTGCTTTTAAGGAATTCTATATTCATATTCTGCAGCAAGCACAGCTGAATTCTGCAGTCTGCATACATTAATGAAACTGATAATATTTGCACAGCTTTCTTTTTTGACGTAATTTTGTATGTAATATATTACTGATCCATACTCTTTAGCTGACACAATTGAATACATAATACTGGAAATATAACTTTTCCATCCATCCCAAAAGGGTCACCCTTTCATCTTTTTTTTTAAATCATTACTGAGCAGTCTTTAATCTCAGTTTCAAATTCTTCCATTTACAAACTCACATATATATACTGCTAGTCGGTGTAGTACACAGTTTCCCAAACTTGGCAACATCAAGACAAATGGACTTCAACTCCCAGAATTCCCAGCCAGCATGGCTGACTGGGGAATTCTAGGAATTGAAGTCCATATATCTTCAACTTGCCAAGGTTGGGCAACCGTAGTGTAATGGGACATGATACTGTATATATAGGGACTCAATTCAACATTAGCAAAGAAGCATATATTTTCTACTGCTCTTGAAAGAAACAGATAGCAAGCCAGCTTGAGGATCACAGTGAAATTTGCACTGCATATAGCTCTTGTTGCTCTTAATTCCACCCCATATTTCTTAACACCTCCAGCTCACTCAGCCTAATTGTAGGTTCAATCCTGGAGACCCTCAGCACTTCCAAGCACCTCTGATGGAGGATCTCAAGTGTATATTCAATAAAACTTCAAAATGTTTTTCAAAAGTGTTCCACAAATGTGTCCTAAATAGCTATCACTTTTGGCCAAAAATAGAACTGTCTGCCTTTCTGTTACCAAATTAGAATTAGAATGTGACTTTGAATATGCTGTGCTATCTGTGTGAGAAAAAAAAAATTGGTTCCAAAGAAGAAAGTTTCTCCAACAGTCCTTGCGGTTTGTTTATTCTCCATACCCTCAAATGACTTTCTGATGACCTGCATTAATTTGTCATTGACCACCGAATCAGCCTTTAGCAACCATCTCAACATCGTGAGCCTGACTGACAAGATCCTTGCAACACTACTCCATGTTTTCAGTTTATTCAGAAATCAGCCTCAGTAAAAGACAGGTTTCCTCCTGGGAACACTTTGAGTAGCAGGCAGGTATTATACTTTGTCTGCTTTACACTTTAAGAAAAGAGGAACGGACAACCTTGTTCTTGAAAGACTCTAAGGGCACAAACTCTTGATTCCATAGGACTTAAAGATGAAGGATGTCAACATGCTCATATAATGTGAAGTGCACTCTGAAACCAAAGTCCATTAACTGTGAGACAAGTATGTTGATTACTGTAAGGCAGCCTTCCAGCTGTATTGGGTGCCCAAATCCCTGGCCATCAACTGGAAGGCGTGAGGATCAGAGAAGGCAGGTAACATCTCTTCAGATTTGCAGATAGACATAAAGGATATCTCAGCTGCAGAAGTGTGTACATATTGATTTCCAATGACTGCATGGAATGGCGGTTCTATGGACAGATTGAGTGATTATTGTAAGACTGTATTCAATTCTATAAGAGTGAAGGACTGATGAAGGTAGTCTGCTCCAGGCATCAGACAGACATATTGGGTTTTCTGAAAAAGTCTGGGAAATTATCCAATAATCTTCTAGGGAGGTTTCTTGCACATCTTCCTAACCTCTGGAAGATGGCAGTTGCAAGGCTATTTGGATGAGACTACCCCCAAGTCATATCTCCTTCCTCACAGATCCTGATGGACTCATTGGTTTTTTGAGGAGCCTCTGGAGACAAAGTGAATGAAAGATGCCTAGAGCATGGTGACAGTAACAGGGAAACATGTACATTTCTCTGTCCTGATGCTGTTTGCAGATTCATGCTGAGCACCTGTCAGGGTTCCAAGTAATAGATCCATTGCAAGCAAGATTCCTCAAATAATAACTTTATTGGAAATATCAAACTGACACATATCTGGTAAAAGCCAACTCTGGGAAGCCCCAGAGTTGGCTTGGTTTTCACCTAATTAAAAGTAAAGGTTTTCCCCCTCAACCCAAACAATCAGTCACATGGTCCAATCAGGGCAACGTCTGCAGGTCTGGTGACATCATTCCTCCTTCTTCCGAGCAAGTGTGAGAATGTCCTGGTTCTCCAGTGTAGCTGTGGAATAGTCCAGGAATGGGTTGTACAGTCAGAACTGTCCAGAGACTGAGTCATAATTCTTTAGCCACGCCCTCCTGCCTCTCTCTCAGTCCCAGTTTTTTTGACTCAGTTGGCCCAAGAGAGATGTTATTTTGGAGACGGCTTGTCTTCTGCTTCATTCCTGGACTATTCTTGCCTTTAATATCAGGTTTTTCCCTTCTGATTCGGTTTTGCGATGGATAGTGTTCTCCTGGCTTGCGTAATGGCCTCCACAGATTGCACTGGCTAGTCCAGCCTTCCTGGCAATGCTGCCAACACTTCAGGCCCCATTGTCATCAAAGCGGGCCTGATCTCTTTCACGCTCCTGACATTGAATGAGTCAGAGGTTTGCAAGGCATAAAATTTAAACGCCGCTGAGGCGTGCAGGTTGGAGGCGCCAGGAAGCATGCAGGTTGGCGGCGGCGCTTGAGCAGTGCTAGTTGGTGATTTGGTCACCAGTCCCTAGTCCTCCAGGTTGATGAATTTGGCACAATGGCACCAGTTCGCAGTTTGGCTGCAGCCCCTGGTTCTCTCCGAGCGAGGAAGGGGCAATCGGTGCTGGCTACCCCTAGGTTCGCCCTAGGAACACCGCCCATCACAGCAGTCTGTATCTAGCTGCTCGTGCACATGTGCTGGCAAATCCAGGTTCTTCCAGCACTGCCACCACCGCATTGCTACCTCCTTTCTTTGGAGGGCAATTGGAAGCATAGAGTCCCTGGCCTGGATCCCTGGGCATTACCCTACTTTTAAGGAGCAGGACTGTAACATCCAGATTCCACAAGCTGATGTAAAGTCAAAGTGGAGGTTGGCATCTGCCCCAGGGGTGAAATCTAAAATTTGTTACTACCAGTTCTGTGGGCATGGCTTGTGGGGGGGGGGGGTAATGTGACTGGGTGGGCGTGGCCAACTTTTTTTTTTATTACTTTTAAAAGCATTTTTTCTACAGCCTCTTCAGCCGAAGAGGTTGCAGAAAAAAATGCTTTTAGGAGCCTCTGACAATCAGGCAACTCAGCTGGGATCACCAGAGGCTTTTAAAGGCATTTTTTTTTCTACAGCCTCTTTGGCCAAATTGTGGAGATCCACAATTGTGGAGATCCTCTTGGAGACATGGCTCCTTCTAGAACAGGAGGTGGATGCTGTAGCCAGGGGTGCACCAACTGCCGATTTTTCTGAACTAGGAAGCCATGATGACACTGAATCAATCATGCCCTTGTCATGCTCCACCTAGATTATTCCAATACATTCTACATGGATATGTCTTGAATTTCAAATGGAAGCTTCAATTGGTCCAAAGTGCAGCAAACCACTTGCTAACCAGGGGTAGCAGATTTAGCCGTATGACAGCCATGCTATGGCCACTATACAAGTGACCAATTTGCTTCTGTATCCAATTCAAAGTGTTGATTATCAATACTTCTGCATCCATTTGATTGCTTGTAACTTTCAGTTGACTGAAATGATACATCATAGGGCAACAATTTTTGAATCTGGGACATGAGTGGCATGAGGTTGAAATTTGGCAAAGTTGTAGCCATGTCTGTGGGAAAGCTGATAGGAAATAAGAAATCATTTCCATTCCTACAGCTGCTTTACTCTGGGCACGGGGTCATTCTCTGTTTAGGTAAAGAAATCTCTCTGAAACAATGAACAACACTCACTGATTGTCTAGTTTTATATATGGCTTAGCTCCTGAGCGTTTACAGGATTATGAGCCATAGTGGTGCAGTGATTAGAGTGTAGTACTGCAGGCTACTTCTGCTGACTGCTGGCTGACTGCAATTTGGCAGTTCAAATCTCACCAGGCTCAAGGTTGACTCAGCCTTCCATCCTTCCATCCTTTGGGTAAAATGAGGACCCAAATTGTTGGGGGCAATATGCTGACTAAGTAAACTGCTTAGAGAGGGTTGTAAAGCACTGTGAAGCAGTATATAAGTCTGTGCTATTGCTATTATCTCTCTCAGCAAGATTCAGCCTGGCCTGTGTTTTCCTTTATTAAAGAATGATGATGGTCTCTATCTCACATGAAATGAAAAGTTGTAGAGTCCAATAGGTTGCCTTCTAAAGTTTGAATGTCCCTAAACCCGTGATCTTTAGAAAAGCTTTAGTAACTTGGTTAGGCTGCGGAATTTTATTTATGCAGTGTTTGGCTGATATTGATTTATTTCATTGGTTTTGGATGCCATCTGAATCTAAGCAAAATTAGGGATGTTAATAATGACAGACTTCTGAAAGAGTAGAGCGTTGTGTTAAATACGTTACACATTGTTTTCTTTGCATTTTATTTATTTTGCTGGACGGCAAACTGCTTTGAGTTCAAGTTGATAGGCAATATACTGCATGAATAAAATAAATAAATATTTTGGGAAATGTCTATGGAGATTCTCAGTTATCCAGATCATAGTTGACCCAAAGGTGCTTCTTTTTTTCTCTCCAAGAGGCAACTGGACCTTCTGTTTTTTCTTTGAAGACATTACCACTTCTCATCCAAAAAGCTTCTTCAGCTCTGACTGGATGGTGGAGGATAGAAGGATTTATACTCCTTGCAAACAGCTGTTCATTTGCATTCTTTTAGCAGGTCATTAAGGTCACCTGGAGGTTTATCTGTGCCATCAGGGTCACCTGAGTGGTACAAATTGATGTGGAGCCTTCTTGGAACTGTTGAAAGAACCGTGTTGTAGTGTTGTATATTTTGGGAAACCTCACATTATTTCCTCAGAATGATCTCACACAGAGGTGGATTTCAGCAGGTTCAGCAGGTTCTGGAGGGCCGGTAGCGGAAATTTTGAGTAGTTTGGAGAACCGGTAGTAAAAATTCTGACTGGCCCCGCCCTCATCTATTCTCTGCCTCCCAAGTCCCAGCTGATCGGGAGGGAATGGAGATTTTACAATAACCTTCCCCTGGAGTGGGGTGGGAATGGAGATTTTACAGTATCCTTCCCCTGCCATGCCCACCATGCCACGCCCACCAAGCCATGCCACACCCATCAAGCCACACCCACAGAACCGATAGTAAAAAATTTTGAAACCCACCACTGGTCTTTACTTCTCCATCTCTAGCTATTGTCCTCAATGAATGGGAAACCTGTGGCTTTTTGATATTGCGGAAGTATAACTGCCAGCATCCTCAGCCAGAATATTAAATAGCTGAGAGTTTAGTTGGGCAGCCTTCGGAAGCCACTGACAATGTTTGTTGTTCAGTTTTCCCATCATAACAACATTATTAACGTACTTGCAGCTCATCCAGGATAATGTGATTGTTATATCTCGGCTGTAAAACTCTGTCTATAGAGCTTTTCAATGATCCAGGTCATGGTTTTCCCAAAGATGCTTTTCCAAAAGAAAATGACTTTCTTGGGGTTTTTTTACTTGAAAACATTTCATTTTTCATCCAAGAAGCTTCTTCGGTTCAGTTCTTTTTTAGTTCTTTAAAAAAAAAAAAAAAAAAAGAACTGAAGAAGCTTCTTGGATTAGAAGCAAAACATTTTCAAGGGGAAAAAATTGTCGTTTGCAAAAGCACCTATGGGACATCTGAAGGAGATGGTAGAGAAGAGATATATTGAGTGGATATCTCATTTTATGCAATCCCAGATATGGTAGAACTATAGAATATCTGCTTATCAAAACTCAGCACTCTTCCTATTAGACTTTAATAAAGTTCGGAGTAAACGAATAAGGAATTAGTGTGTCCAAAAAATTATGAAGAGGAAACATGAATATGTAGATCCCATTTTTTTTCAACTGAAGTGATTTATACTCAGAACTCTAGTGCATGTTGAGTAAGAATGAGCCCCAAAGGATTTGGGCTAAGATAAAATCACTAGAGCAGCTATATTCCATCTTCGGCATGTTACTGTTATCATAATATTTAATTTGCAACCCAATCTATCAGGGAGTCATTCCAAATGCCCCAAACCTGTCCTTGGAGTAATCGGGCCTCCTTTGTGAATTATGTAGGAAAACACTTTTTAAATGAAATTAGCCTGACTTAATGGAAAAGGAAAATCCTAGGCATTAATTACCAGTGTTGTCTCAAGTATGTTCAAACAAAATAACATCTTGTCTCCGTAGCTTCAGTTGCATAATATTTTTTTCCTCTCTTTCACTTATTTTGGCATGCAATATATTATTGTATAAAATAATTCTATAGGAGAGGGGGGAGAGAGGGAGAGGGAGAGGGAGAGAATTTATAATTTATCTCAAACCAGTAAAATAAATCTCTGCCAGAAATGGTTGCAAATGGCTGTTTAATTAGAATGAAGCTTGCAATCAAAACCACCCAAAATAAACACTATTCTTTTCAGCATTTTTCAGTAGGGTACTGATTCTTAACAAAAGTTAACTGAATTCTATTTGAGAAATGTTGTGATTAATATAGTTTTGCCCAAAGGACTAAGCAAGACAAAACTTGTATAATTAACAGCTGTCATATTCACATTTTATGGGAATTTAAGTGCAACAGAAATAGAGGCACCAGGTTGAGAAAGGATAAAATATGGAAATGGACACTTAAACTAGGTGTTGCAATGGCCATATATCAAAAAGTTTGGGAAATGGGATCAAATAGGAAAAGAACATTGCTCGTTGATTGTACAGAGGCACCTTTGTGAAACATTGGCCCAGATCCTATAACAAACTTAACCATATTAAGTGAGGAGGATGTAATAAATTGTGGGAACACCATAAATGAGTTAATTGATTTAGTCAACTAATCTCCAGGAGATTAAATTTAATCCAAAAGAAACTGAATCATCTCTACAGCAATGTTTCTCAAACTTGGCAACTTTAAGATGTGTGGACTTCAACTCCCAGAATTCCCCAGCCAGCTCTTCTGGCCTGGGAGTTGAATTCTACACAACTTAAAGTTGCCAAGTTTGAGAAACACTTAGTTGCAGGATTAAATTAATTCTACCCAAACAGTTGTGGTGGGAATATTTAATTTGTCTGCATATTTAGTCATCCAAGAAAAACAATATTGGAGAAAAAGAATGGCTGAAAAAGTAAGACTCTCCATTTTACAATCAGTATCAAATCCTTGAAATACTGAACATATGTTTTTAATACTGACTGGCTCCATTGCCCAAGTCAGCTCTGTTGCCGTCTGTCTAGCCTTGGAGATAGGCTAATATTTCCTGACACCTCATCTAACTGTCCTGATTCATGGCTTTAAGGATTATCAGAGAAAGTAAATGGGGACTCTAGAATCCCAAAAATGTAGATTATAATTCAGCAATGATTGTGTATTTCTGGAACCAGTAGTAAGGTTTTTTGACTTGGTTAATAACTGAGTTAAACATATTGTGTGAACAGAGCCATGCTCTTGCAAAGAAAGAAACAAAAGAAGATTCAAGCTATACAGCAATTGTCCCCATCCTATGCCTTCCAGAAATGTTGGGATTACGTCTCTCAAAATTCCAGGCCAACATAGCCAACAACGCACCAGGAAAATATCAGGTCAGGAAGAAGTACCCTAAATATGTATAAACTTTGCTATAATTAACAAAGTTTATATTATCATGACTATATAATGGTTGCAATTAGATGTCGTTGTAGATGCAATTCTTATGCAACTCATAACAGTTTATAAATATAGTGGTTGAATGTGTCATCTTCTTTTTCCAGGTTCTAAATCACAATTTTGATTTGCTTTCAGGTGTAGTGTCTCTCTTTGGAAATTCACTTCTCCTATGGGTTGCCTACCGGAAAAGAGCCCTTCTGAAGCCTGCAGAATTCTTTATTGTGAATCTTGCCATCAGTGACATAGGCATGACTTTGATCCTCTTTCCACTGGCCACACCATCCTTCTTTGCACACAGGTAGCTCCATCCATTCAGCCATTTAATTAATACAATTGGATTTCTTTCTTCCCTTCAGAAGATCAGTGTGGTTTCCATTGACTCAGATTTCTTCTTGGTACTTTTTCAACAGTGTGGTAATCAAGATTTAAATTGGTATATTATTTTGAAGCCCTCAACAATGTGTACATGCTTTTAAAACATCAGATAGAAGGGAAAAGCGGTAGATCCAGAGCAGAGAATGATGGAGTTCAGCTGTTTCCTCCATGACCTCATTTTCAAACTATTAATAATATAGGATAATATCAAGGACTTTGGCTGCCTCAGGATAATGAGAAATGTAGTCACGTTGTATCTGGAAAGTTCCGATTTAGGGGAAACTGACTTGGTCAAATGATGTTCAAGCAGAAGTTACCAAGCTGATATCCTGGACAAATTTATTTACTTGTAAAATGTTTAAATTTTCCAAATTTGAAATTTTTTAAATGGTACAGAAAGAGCAACAGCAATAACAAAGCCAATAAATAATAAATATGCACGAGTATAAAGTTAGAATTAAATACTATATTAACACTTTCACATCAATTTACCTGACACTGAAGATTCCCACCAATTGGGATTCAAAGATGTTCCAGAACAGCCATCTTTTTTTAACGGTGGGAGATGTTTGAGAGTGGTATACACAGAGAAAGCACTGTCAATCAGAAAGTAAACTATTAAGATTACACTTCTTCCCCTCCCAAACCTTCTGGGAAGGTTTTTACAGTCTTAGCCTACCTTTATTATTATTTTTTTCTGGGAAGGTGGATGCACTCTATTCAGGATACTGAGCTGTAATTACCCACTAATTTTATTCTCTAACAATACTTTGGCTCTACATGGACTTCATTGGCACAATTAGGAAAAGGGAATGGTGCTTCACTTTGGTAGTATATTAATGTTTCCATTTTTCCCCAAAAGAAATGTTTTTAAAAAATGAGAATTATATGCGGTAGATAATGTGGCAGTGCAGACATTTAGGAAGCATGAATGAGGACACTGATGCCCATTGGACATACATTGAGGTCCTAGGTGCTAAAACAAGGGGACGCAATGGCTCAGTGGTTAAAGACATGGAGCTTGTCAACCGGAAAGCTGACAGCCCAGGTTCAAGACCCAAACACAGGGTGATCGGGTTAGCTCCCATTACTTACCAAGCAATTTGAAAGCATGCAAATGTGAGTAGATAAATAGGTACCACATCGGGGGAAGGTAACATTGTTCTGTGCACCTTGACATATAGTCATGCTGGTCATATGACCAGGGAAATGTCTTTGGATAATGCTGACTCTCTCAGCTAAGAAACAGAGATGTCTACTGCTTCTAGAATCCAACACTACTGGACATTTTCTTAGATGCTAAAACATCTCTTTCCAATTAAAATACAGGAGACATAATTTCTTCTGGTCATTTATTTTCCCATTATCTCTTTTCTAGGTGGCTGTTCAACCATGCCATGTGTACCTTCTACGCCTTCTGTGGAGTCCTCTTTGGTCTGTGCAGCCTCACCAGCTTGACTGCACTGAGCACAGTTTGCTGCATGAAGGTCTGTTATCCAGCTTATGGTAGGTGGGACATGCATCTTAAATGACCTTTTCTTGCTGACTGTCTTAATCGTAATCCTGTTCACCTTGATCCTTGTTCCATCATCCCAACTCTTTCCCAGGATCGTACAATCATGGATCTCTTTTTTTTAAAAAAAATGAAACATTTCATTAGATTATAGAATGAAATACAAAAATACAAAAGCAAATAATAGGACATGGTGGGGAGGAGAAAGGGAAAGAACAATGAGGAGGGGAGGGAGAAAAGGGGGGAGGGATGACTTCCCACTTCCTGTGTTGCAGTAGAATAAAGCATTAACATTGAACTTCTACTTTTCACTTTTCCATAATAATATAAACTAGCCATTTCTAAAACGCAGTCATGGATCTCTTAGCAATATGTCCCTTTGGAAAAGTTTCCATTAGACAGTCTATTCATCAAGCCTTTGAAATAGCAATAATTGGCATAAAAAAGAAGAAAACCAACAGCTTCCAATTTTCCCTTTCCTTTTGCATATGTAGATTAGACCGCAGGCTCTTTTGCATTAACCTGTAAATTCTAAGGATCTGATGGAAAAGGCAACTTATTTTTCACCCCTGCCAATCCCTGAGGGATTTTATAGTTTTTCTTCTCTTCCGTCATCCTTGATCTCTTTCCAGCATCTAGACTAAATGCAATCACTTGTTACATCACTAGAAGAAAGTATTTCATGTTTATGATGATGAATAAAAACCCAAAGTTGCTCATATCAAAAAAATGTTTTGATGGGAGAATCACAGAATCTAAAAACTTAAAGAATTCCCTTGCAAAGGTCAGTCAGTGCTAATTTCTCTGGACAGCAATTCAGTGGAAAAATTGGCCCATGTAGCAGCTTTCATCAGTATAACTCTTCTCACATTATTCACCAACCAGAAAGCGTACCAATCACTGAAAGGGAAGGAAAAAAATTCAAAATGTACTGGACTCCTTTGGCAAGGCTTAATGCACACGTTCTTTAGGTAGGCAAACTAAGCAACATATATAATCTTTGGAATAAATGGATTAAAAGAAAAATGTAACCCAGATAGAGGAAACTGGCTTAATTTGCAGTCAAACTCTGGGAATTATGTCCAATACATTTCTTCCAAATCAAGTTGGAATGAACAACATCAGACTTTAGTCGACAAATCCCTGTGTCGGCTGGCATCCATCCTATGCTACGTGTGATACAAGATTTATTTATTCTCATTAATGTGCATCAATATATTTTGGATACATTTGTAACAGGAATGGAAAACCTGACTGAATCAGAACATGTTCTGTTGACTGAGTTTGAACTGAAGAGATAATGTGAGATAATTAAAGAAATTAAAGAGATAATTAAAAATTCTAATATAAAATAATAAATAACAACTAAAATCTATAATAAAATCCAGTCTGTCAATTATACATGGTATGACTATACCAGTTGCAGTCCATAAACTGTGTGGCCCATTGTAGGTTCAACGCTAAAAGGGAAAGGACTAAGCAGTGCAAGGGGTTTGCCACAATTGTTATATAACATCACTATGGTGGAGAAGAAATGTGTTTGCAACGAATCCCTAGTGCTGCTGTGCAGAATCTGGCCACCTGTGCTGTAATTATGGATTGTTTATTCTTAAGCAGCCACTGAAGATAGGTAGTGTTGGAACGGCCAAGATACCTAGCAGTTATTGGCAGAATATTTTTTTCCTAATCTCCATATAAAAGGAACATCTAAGGAGCATGTGATCCACAGTCTCCACCTCTTCTGAGCCGCAGAAACAGAGTCTTTCCGTCAGTGGTATGTTCTATATACAAAAACTGCAGAGAGGTGGATAAAATGCCAAAAGCAGCATTTTTCCAGTACAACCTAAATTCTGCCCCTTTTGTGTATGTGACATGGCAACCCATTTACAAAAGTAATGGAGTTTGCAGCACCATGCTGCTTTGGTCAATTGCCGTCTCCCAGTCAAAAACAGGGTAACTGATCCACTGTTTTCTTTAAACATAAATTAAATAATCAAAATGCAAGGAATCTTGTATTTCTGTAGTCCTTACTTGTGTTAAATAAAGTGTTTAAAACTTTGCCGGATAAAAGATATTAAAGGATCAAAAAAGTGGGCACGTGTGAAAAAAAAACACCTAGCAGGTGTTCATTGAATAGATCATAGTTAAATCAATCATGGCTACATATAAACCATCTCTATCCTAGAAGAGGATAGAGTATACAGTTAACACTATTCTCCGAAAACACCTAAAGGCAAGACAAGAAGCAATGGATGGAAACTAACCAAGGAGAGAAACAATATAGAACTAAAGAGAAACTTCCTAACAGTGAGAATAATTAACAAGTGGAACAGCTTACCTTGAGAAGTTGTGGGTGCTCTATCACTGGATGTTTTCAAGAAGAGATTGGACGGCCATTTGTCCAGAATTGTATAGGATCTCCTGCCTGAGGAGGGGGTTGGATTACAGATTCCAAGGTTCCTTCCAACACTGTTATTTCTGTTTCCCTTTAATACTCCTTAACATGGTTGGATCTGATTATTACTTAGTGGGAGATCAGCAAGAAATATAAGACTTTAAGCTGGAATCGGAGAGCTAGTGATCAGTGATGAACCACTTCCTTCCAAGAAAATCCCATGGGACTTCACTATGACTTGAGGATGTTGATTTATGTCAACTGTACTTTGGAGTTCCTGGTGATTGATTTGATAAGATCAAAAGGAAAAATTACAAGTTGGCACACAGGTTTTAAAGTAAATATACTGAACAAGCACAAGCACCTCTCTTTCCTGCTCTCCAACCAGAGGTGGGTTTCAGCAGGTTCTGACCAGTTCTGGAGAACCGGTAGCAGAAATTTTGAGTAGTTTGGAGAACCGGTAGTAAAAACTCTGACTTGCCCCACTTCCATCTATTCTCTGCCTCCCAAGTCCCAGCTGATCAGGAGGAAGTGGGGATTTTGCAGTAACCTTCCCCTGGATTTGGGACGGAATGGACATTTTGCAGTTATCCTTCCCCTGCCATGCCCACCAAGCCACACCCACAGACCCGGTAGTAAAAAAAAATTGAAAATTGAAAATTGAAAATTTGTCTCCAACCACTCATCCTTTTATTATTGTAGACCAGCCTTTCCTTATTCTGGGTCAACTGGGAAAATCCTTGACATACCTCAGTAAAAATGATCTACTGTAGCCCAGTCACCATCAAAGATTTAGGAAATATTGGGGAGGGGGAAAAAGGTGAAACCAAATATAGCCAAATAACCAGTTCCTACAGCTAACTCCAAAATTAGTTTTCTAACAAGTGAAAAATAGAGAAATGCTTGCATAACAAACATACTATATTGCTATTATGTCACTATTTATAATAGTATACATCTTACTTTCCTTTTGAAAATCTATCATGAGGAACTTCATTTACACAGTCAAGACGGCACTTAAAGGCCCATTCTTCCAGATTACAGAGCTGCCTAGAAAAAATGGAGGAAAGAGCTGAAGACTAATTTTAGCTATTAACCATCAGCCACCAACCAGCTCCTCTCCCTTGTGCAGTTTTGGCTTATCTTCTAAGTACCGTGAAATAATTTTGTGGCCTCAATAGCTTATCTTTCCTCTACTACACATTAGCTCGTCCCCATGAGGCAATGAGTAAAGTCAGCATATCTCAAATTGCTTAGTTTCAAAGAAATGTTATTCCTATATATGTCTGAAGACTCGAACGGTGGATAGGGAGGGAGGGTTGGAGTTTAAAGTCTTTAAAGAATCAAAGTGTTTAAGATTTAAGAAGGAGATGAAAAGGGTAGAAAGGAATCTAGCATACACAGATTCTTAGGAAACAAATTTCAATTTATAGGAGTTTGATTTTTTTTACATAATACAAAGCCTCTGCTTTTTTCTTTTCTTTTCTTTTTTTTGGTCACATTTTACATTTTGAAATATAAATGACCACTTTATGGTGGTCATTAACCAGCACAACGTTTTTAAATAGAGTTCTCCTTCACACACTTTTTTAAAAAAGAGATTTGTGGTACCTCGCTCAATAGTAGTAACTGTGAGAGGGATCTTGGAGTCCTAGTGGACAACCATTTAAATGTGAGCCAGCAATGTGCAGCAGCTGCCAAAAAAGCCAACACAGTTCTAGGCTGCATAAACAGAGGGACAGAATCAAGATCACGTGAAGTATAATGCCTTGGTAAGGCTACACCTGCAATACTGCATTCAGTTTTGGTTGCCACAATGTAAAAAAGATGTGGAGACTCTAGAAAGAGTGCAGAGAAGAGCAACAAAGATTATTAGGGGACTGGAGGCTAAAACATATGAAGAAGGGTTGCAGGAACTGGGTATGTCTAGTTTACTGAAAAGAAGGACTAGGGGAGACATGGTAGCAGTGTTTCAATATCTCAGGGGCTGCCACAAAGAAGAGGGAGTCAAGCTATTCTCCAAAGCACCTGAAGGCAGGACAAGAAGCAATGGGTGGAAACTAATCAAGGAGAGAAGCAACTTAGAACTAAGGAGAAATTTCCTGACAGTTAGGACAATTAATCAGTGGAACAACTTGCCTCCAGAAGTTGTGAATGCTCCAACACTAGAAGTTTTTAAGAAGATGTTGGATAACCATTTGTCTAAAGTAGTGTAGGGTTTCCTGCCTAAGCAGGGGGTTGGATTAGAAAACCTCCAAGGTCCCTACCAACTCTGTTATTCTATTTCTAATTACAAATACAATCTAGGAGTAGTTTTTCAATCTGAAAATGATAACCTTTTTTTCTTAAAAAATTAAATGATGCAGCTGATATTGCTTCATAATTTCAATCAGTTCCTCAACTACTTTCAACATTTATTTTTGCTTCTTGTTCTGCAACTGTTTCAGCCTGGGATTTATACTTGATTAATTCTGCCACACTGTAGACTGTTCTTAATTATGAGCAAAAGAGTATTGCTTGGGGGGGGGACAGTAAGGAGGGGGAGAGAGAGAGAGATGACTAATTGCCTGACCATTTGCATGCATATGAAGGGAAACCTCTCCAGTGTAAGTTCTTCATGCCAACATGACCCAGTCCAGAAAGCAGCTGTTAAAAGTGTGTTTGTGCACATAACCTTATGGGGACTAGTTCTGATATCCACTGAATGCACAAACTACATGGTGGAGCTAATCTACCTTTCTCCTTAGATTTATCTCATACACAAACGCGTATATGAGAGTCAATGAGTCAAAGCATCTATCTGTCAATGGGCACTTGACCAACAGGGTAGATTATAGTCAATTTCTTTTTCTTATGCCATATCCGTCATCGGACATTGGAGATCATGTTGGTGAGCCTATTTTTATCAACAGTCGCATGGAAAAGTGCTGTTGTGTTTTGTAGTCAATTACCTTCAGTGAACGGCTGCAACCTGCAGGGGATTGATTTAAGATACCGCCAACCATCCCCACCACAACACAATCTATATCTATTGCCTGTTTAAAGAAACAGTGTAGAACAATTAGTAATTCTGCTTATTTTGTACTTAAAAAGGAAAGGATACAAAGGAATGAAAGGAAACATTTGCTCCTCAAACCCCCTCAGAACAGTGGTGAAATCCAATTTTTTTTACTACTGGTTCTGTGGGCGTGGCTTGGTGGGCATGGTGTAGTTTGGTGGGCGTGGTTTGATGGGTGTGGCAGGGGAAGAATACTGCAAAATCTCCATTCCCATCCCACTCCAGGGGGAAGGATATTGCAAAATCTTCATTCCCACCTCACTCTGGGGCCAGCCAGAGGTGGTATTTCTCAATTTCTCAGAGGTGATGTATATACTCAAAATTTCCTCTACCGGTTCTCCGAATTGCTCAAAATTTCCACTACCAGTTCTCCAGAACCTGTCAGAACCTGCTGGATTTCACCCCTGCCCCAGAAGCTATGTTATGTAACCAGTCAAAAATCCTAGTTTGTGTATAGCCAACATGGGGTCAATTTCTAGCATGCCCATAGATCATCCTTCTAATCTTGCACTCCTCTGATGTATCAGACTACCACTGAACATAACTAAGGGAGTTGTATAACAAGGCAAAATAGACTTGTTCCAAATTGGCAAAGGAATAACCGCAAGTCTGCATATCCCTGCTTATTTATGCAATTTATATGCTAGAAAAGCTGTATTGGAAAAAGATGAGCATGGATTTAAAACTGGAGGAAGAAACATCAATAATCTGTGCTATGCTGATAACACCAGTCTGATTGCTGAGAATGTAGATAATCTTCAAGGCTAGTAATGAAAATCAAAGAGTATAGTGGAGGGGGAAAAGAACTACAATTAAATGTAAAGAAGGCTAAAGAAATGACAATAGATACATCAACCATTGTCAGAACTGACAACAGACATTGAGGTGGTGGATAGCTTTGCTTTTTAGGATTGATCATCAACAGTAAAGTCAAGAAATATTTCTCAGACTAGCACCTGGTAGGATTTCAATGAAAGCCTTGGAATGATGGATCTGTATCAACAAAGAATAGAATTATTCAGCAATAGTTATTTCTGTGACATTCTATGAATCCAAGACCTACTGTAGACTTTGAAGAAACAGGGCACAGTTGAACTTTGATGCTAGAGAAGCCATTTACCCTGGATAGCCAGGAAAACAAACTAATGAATCATTGGACAAATGAAGCCAGAATTCTCCTGGAAAGCACTATTGATGAGGCTCCAACTGTAATATTTTGGATATATCACCTAAAAATCCCCTTAAAAAATCCATAATTCTTGGAAAAGTAAAGAAAAGAAGAAGAAACTAACATCAATATGGATGGATTCAATTACAACAGCAATCAATGCATCATTAAGAGATCTACAAGGCCCTCCTGAGGACCAATCATTCTGGGGAGAATCTATCCATATGATCACTAAGAGTTGACACTGACTTAATAGCACTTAATCAATGGGTGGAGTTGTAGACCAATCATCTGGAAAGCACCAAATTGAGGAACGCTGATGAAAATGATATATCTTTTTTACAATGTGATGGTTGAATTAAGGCTTTACAAGTGTGAATAGTAGCCCTAAATATAGTTACAAACCCAATATACCATGTTAAAGATACACAGGTATCCATTAAGGCAAGAAGGAGAATGCTAGAAATTTAACAAGCGAGTATTCATTCTGAGAATACAAAGGTATTTATTAATTAATTAAATTTGCTCAGAAGTTCATTTGTTCAACTGATTAAGATACTGTAGGTTAATTTCAACCAGTTTGTTAAATGTATTTTGTAACCCCTTATTTGGTGACTTTATGGTTCAATATTTTATGTTAAACAAGGAGTTAATTTACTTATCAAATTACACAATCAAGTCATATATATAGGGACATGAACTGAAGAAGCTTCTTGGATGAGAAGCAAAACATTTTCAAGGAAAAAACTAAGCAAGTCCAGTTGCCTTTTGAAAAGCAACTTTGGGACAACTGGATGATTGAGAATCTCCATAGACAAAATGGTTGTTGCTTAACTGGAGTTAGATCATAACACAAATCTTGCACTATTCAGACTAGCAGATGCATCATAGCAAATATCTGCAGATATTGTAATGTAGGCGTTAGGATGTCCAAGAATCTTCGGTGTTTCTGATATACAAGCTATGGTTCCACCTGCTTATCCCAAATTGATTCCAAACAATTTCTTTATTTCTGGCTAGCAAGTCTAAAACAGGATAGAATGAATAATGCTAACATTCTATTGTATTAGATAAATCGGCATCAATATGATATACGCTTGGCTTTATAAAGCAGGCACTGATGTGTCCACAAAATCACTCACCTTGAAGTAAACGGAAGTTACTTTTATATACAGAGAGAATACAGTCCTCAAATCCAAACCTTTTGATCAAACCTGACATTACAGATAATGTGTCAAAAGGGCTTCTGAAAATACTGGCCAGTGCAGCTTGACATGACCACGCAAATGTGCAATTTTATGTTTAAGGGCCGTTCATCAGAGTAGTTGCTACAGCTTCTTGCAAGAAAGCAGAGGGACAACCGTGCATGCAAATAGCGTTTTTAAAAATAATCTCCAGCAGTTCTTTGGAAAAAAGGTCATTCAGGCACTATGTAAATCTCAGAACCTAAAAAGCTGAATCTTGTCCCTTGGTGGTTGGTATATTACTTGTTCCCTGAGATCAAATTATCTGGGAAACAAAAACTGAGAATAATCATAGTTACTCTAAATAATGACACTGGTTGTGATTGTAAAGGCTGAAATAGCTTCTAATAAGATAAGGCAACAGCAATCCTCTCCTTCAGGGACGGGGTTCAAAAATGTAAAAACAACACTCACAACCTTGCAAACCTGGCCCCCTCCCTTCCCCCCCCCCCCATGCATTGCGATATTCCAATTACATGACTGTGGCTCTGAAGACAGGGTTGATTCCTCCTCACTAGACACTTTTCCCCAATCTGTCATGTATTCCAAATTATAAACATGCTTTCTGTTGTGACCCAGGCCCAAGTAGGTAGTATTAGACAGTTCCAAACAGTTCCAAAACAAACAGACTTTATTAGAACAGCTGAGAATTAACTCATTCTCAGCGTAGTCCAAACTAAATTAAAACTAATTCTTCATGACACAAATTCTTCAGTCTAATCACCAACCTTGTTATAATTAGGCAAACTGCCAAAGGCTTCTCTTGGCAAAAAATGCCGACCAGAGATAAGTGCAGCAAGACAAGAACAAGTCTATCAACGTTGTTTTCTGACAAAGAGCCCAAGAGCCATTGCTGTTCTTTTAAGCCTTATGGGAGGGGCCAATCATCTCTTGGCCCTACTCCTGAGTCGTCCTCTTTGCTTTAGCTGCTCTTGCCTTCTGGCAGCTCTTCTCATACATGCGCTAGGAACAGACTCCTCCTGTTCCTCTGTCTCTCTACTGTCAGCCTCTGGAGGCTCTGGGGTCCCTGATGGCCCTGGCCCCATCTCTGCCTCCAACGCAGAGTCCTCATCCAGGCCTTTCCCAGCCTCCACGACTGGCTCCTGTTCTTCCTCAGCCTCATCGCTGTCCGACTCTGCTGCCAGTTCTGCAGGCTGCTGACAGACCACAACACTTTCCAAGTCCAGAACAACATGTACAATTTAATAATAATGTTATCCATTCAGTTGTGTCTGACTCTTGGCTATTCTATGGGCCAGGTCTCTCCACATCGTCTAATCTTGCACTATTTTTTTGAGTTTTTCTATGCTCTGACTCGTGTCAGCTTTGATAGTGATGTACAAATTATCAAATGCAAATACTTTACAAATGCTGTTCCCCTTTTATAGTCATCTCATATAGCCTTCTTAGGCAGCAGAAATATTGAGAGGTGAGATTTTAGCTTACTTTGAGCTTACTTGATTGTTTACGTGCAGATCTAGGTAACATCTTCAGTAACATCTTCAGTTTGAGGGTGAGTAGGCTTTGTTGCATTTTTACAGATAGTAGTTTCCCGTTCCAGTTTTATAGACAGCAAACAACCAATCTCAGAGAGTACAAGATCCAAAAGAATGATACTAACCTTTACCTCCAGTTCACGGATTGGATTGGATTGGATTGGATTGGATTGGATTGGATTGGATTGGATTGGATTGGACTGGACTGGATTGAAACATACTACTGATTCACCAAACTCAATAGGATTCACTTCTCAGTAAACATAGATAGAATTTACGAAGTTGTTTTTGTAGGAATAAAGCAATTCAGTTTTAAGAATTAACTCAAAAGATTTTTAAAAATCAGAGAAATGATCTGATTTTAAGTTTTAATTCACTGTTGATTTTCTTTTGATGCTTCTGGATCCAAAACAAGAAGAAACAAAACTAATTTTATGATGCCTGGTTTAAAACATATAATGGAGAGCTACTATAGGAAACTGCCGCATACTGACCTATTGAATCATTTAATTGAGTATAGTCAGGACATACCACCAGGAGCTTGGACAGAAGATTTTCCCAATCATATTGAAAGAGGGACTTTTTATGTAAAACCTGTTTTTGTCCACATGTCCCTGTGGAAATAACAATAGATGCTATTTTATGAATCACAGTGAAAGGACTAGGAAAAAAAATCAATTTTGAATGACTCATATGTGAATTTTCGTCACAATTCTTACAAAGTGCAAAAGAGGTTCATAGTATATCTTAAATAAATATGGATGTGCTTTGTTTTGGGAACTCAGTAATTCACCTGCATATCATATGTGTAAGACCTGAATCTGCTTTTAATAGTTTCCCCATTTTTAGCTTTAGCGATACATCTTGTTACATTACTCTTTGCTTCTAGGTCTCATTTTTCTTTTGTATCTATAGAGAAGACAGCAATGGCCTTCTCTTATAACATTCACTCCATAAAAACAACCTCCATGGTGTGCATATCTAAAAATGGCTTTGTTTCCTCTATAGGGATATAGCTTAGAGCCGTGATGGCAAACCTATGGCATGCGTGCCACAGGTGGCATGTGGAGCCATATCTGCGGGCATGCAAGCCATTGCCCTAGCTTAGCTCCAGTGCACATGTGCATGCTGACCAGCTGATTTTCAACTGGCCCCGCCCACACTGCCCCTCCCCTCCCAGGAATCTCCATGCAGCCCGTTTTGGATGCCAGGTAAGTACAGGCCTCGCGCGGAGGCTCTGGGAGGGTGGGGGAGGCCGTTTTCACCCTCCCCAGGCTCCAAGAAAGCCTCTGGAGTTTGGGGAGGGCCCAAAATGGCACACAGGGGGCATCGCGCACACATGTGTGGGGGACGGGGCACGGGGGGACATTGAATTATGGATGTGGGCATGCACATGCGTGACCCCCCTGCGTGACCCTCGCTTATGGCACTCGATGGCAAAAAGGTTAGCCATCACAGGCTTAGAGGTAAAACATAAGCTGTATTTACAATAGATCCAGGTTTTCTCTCTGATTTTGCAGACAAAATTAGTATAGAAATAAATAGCTTATGGCAAGGGTATCACTAGGGAACGGTTCCCAAAATCAATGAAGTAGCTCTGATGGTCTCATTCAAGTGATGCACACAGAAAATGGGCAAAGTTTTGATTGCATCATCACTGCTGCCATCTCAACTTTTATAACTACATCCTGCAGACATCCATGGCTTATGGTTGATAGAAGATAGATTCCCATATTATTTCTATTAGAAGACCTTGTATAAATAGTCCTCAACTTACAATCAGACATTTATCAACTATTCAGAGTTACCACTCTCCTGAAAAAAGGGACTTACGACCCAGATTCAACGTTCCGATGGTTCCCCCCCATGGTCATGTGACCAAACTTCAGGTGTTTGGCAACGCCTGCATTTACGGCCATTTGCAAAGTCCCACAGTCACATTACTGTTTTTTATGTTGGCTATGTCAAAAACCGGCACTTCCAATTTTCAGCAAAATCTCATCCATTGGTTCACTTAACTGTTGCATCCACTTTACAACAGCCACATTTGCTTTATGTCATCACGTTCATTGAATAACCACCAAGAGCCTTGGTAGTACAGTGGTCTAAAGCACCCTGTTATTAAGACCAGCTGCCTGCAATTACTGCAGGTTGGAATCTCGCCAGGCTCGAGGTTGACTCAGCCTTCCATCCTTTCTAAGAAAAGTAAATTGAGGACCCAGTTGTGGGGGCAATAAGCTGACTTTGTATAAATATACAAAAGGATGAAGGCTATTGCTTAGCGCATTGTAAGCTGCCCTGAGTCTCCGGAGAAGGGCGGCATATAAATCAAATTAAAAAAAATAAAAAACATCGTAAAACTGTTTTACAACTGTCATAAGTGTAGTGGTCTATCAGTCCTTCCATCCCAAGACATTTCAGTCAGCACTGTTGAAAATATGACTTCCTCAAATTCTCACTGAGCTAAAATGTAAAAATCAACATATTTCCATTTATATTTTAGACCAGGGGTGTCAAACTCGATTTCATTGAGGGCCACATCAGAGTTATGTTTGACCTTGGGGGGGGGGGGCAGGGGGGGCGTGGCCAGGGTGGGTGTGACCTGCTCGACATCACTCATGTCGGGAGCGCCTGTGGAGGCCCAAGCGCTCTGCTAGCGAAAACAGGTTCCCGAGCTCCGTTTTTGGCTGGGACGGCTTCCTGTAACCTCTGCCAGCAAAAATGGAGCTTGGGAGCTTGCCTGTGGCCCTCGCAAGCTCTGTTTTTGGCTGTGATGGCCTCCTGCAACTCTCTGCCAGTGAAAACGGAGCTTGGGAGGGCTGTGTGAAAAGCTTCATTTTCCCTGGCAGAGGCACAGTGGGCCGGTCATCGCTGTTTCCAGGGTGGTCTGGTGGGCCAGATCTAAGCATCCTGTGGGCCGGATCTGGCCCCTGGGTCTTGAGTTTGACACCTCTGTTTTAAACTGTTAGCTTTGATTATGCTGCCCTGTCTGTTTTCTTGCTTCCATTTCAGGCAAAGAATTGTTTAAACAAATAAACAGATTGCCTTATTAGAAAAAGCCCTGATCCGTCTCCTTCACTCTCTTTCTTTAGGCAATAAATTTTCTCCGCCATATGCTGGGGTCTTGCTAGCCTGTGTCTGGATTTATGCATTCATCTTTGCAGCGGCTCCTCTGGCTGACTGGGGCAGTTATGGGCCAGAACCCTACGGGACTGCTTGCTGCATCAAATGGAAACCCTCAACCAGAGAAGCCAAATTCTACATCATGGCCCTCTTTGTCTTCTGTTACATCATTCCATGCGTCCTGATAATCATCTCCTACTCGCTCATCCTTTGGACAGTGAAAGTGTCCAGAAGAGCAGTGAAACAGCATATGTCACCCCAGAGCAAACCTAACAGTGTCCACAGCCTAATTGTCAAGGTAAGGATTGAAGCATGATGTGGATAGGTTTCTGATACCCACATGGAGGCAGTTTCTTTAGAAAATTCCTTAATTTTAGGTTTTGTATTCTGAGATATTTTCCTGCAAGAAGGGAAATAATCCCAAATGGTACCTCAGTTTACTGACAAAAACTACCAACTGAAGGATGCTATATAAGCATCAAATGGGGGAAAGAATTGTGTTAAGGTGGAAAGCCAGTCTCTCAATTCCAATTCAGGCTCTGGGCTTCTATAGCTAATCTGTATCTTCAAAAATGATGCATCAATAACGGATGCAAAATACATAATTCACATCATTTGCAAAAAATGATGTCCTGATGCATACAACATAATTTCCCTCTGCAACAGATATCTGGGTTTGCTTACCCCTTGTTTCAGTTTTGGGTTATTATGGATTTGTTATGCAGGGTTCAAGATATATATATATATATATACATTGCTATAAATCATGTTTTCCTCAAACATAATCTAAGCAATAATTGGCTGAGTTCCCATAGCATATTTAAATCATAAAAAGTCCTTTACTTACAACCATTCATTTAACGGCCATTAGAAATTACAACAGCCCTGAAAAATGTGATTTACAACCATCGCAGCATTCCCACCATCACATAATGTATTTATCATGGTTCCACCATTCTGAAGTCAGTTGATCATTTGCAATCTTCCCAGCTGGCTTCTGACAAGTACAATCAATAGGGGAAGTCAGATTTCCTTAACGACTGCAGTGATTCACTTAACATCCATGGAGATTCTTAGTCATCCAGGTCATAGTTGTCCCAAAGGTGCTTTTTCAAGAGGCAATTGGACTTTCTGGTTTTTCTTTGAAGATGTTTCACTTCTCATCCAAGAAGCTTCTCCAGCTCTGGCTGGATGGTGGGGAATGGGAGGATTTATACTCCTTGCAAACAGCTGGTAATTTGCACTCTTTTAGCCGGTCATTATGGTCACCTGGAGGTTTATTTGTGTCATGCTATTCAATTTTGACATAGATGCAGGGGTGAAATGTAAAATTTATTACTACCGGTTCTGTGGGCATGGCTTGGTGGTGGTGGTGGTGTAATGTGACTGGGCAGGCTGAAGAGGTTGTAGAAAAAATGCTTTTAAAAGCTTCTGACGATCCCAGCTGAGCTGCACGATCATCAGAGGCTTTTTTTTAACTTTTAAAAGCATTTTTTCAGCCGAAGAGGTTGTAGAAAAAATGCTTTTAAATTTTTTTTAAAAAGGCTCTGATGATTGCACGGCTCAGCTGGGAATGGGGTGGGGGGCAGGGATTTTTCCTACCCGTTCTCCGAACCACCCACCGCCATCGCTACCAAATCGGGCGATCCGGTCCGAACCGGGAGCATTTCATCCCTGCATAGATGGCCCCTTTAGAGGGGTTAAAGAGGCCATCTAGTGTCAAAACTGAACAGCCCTCTTGTTAGATCGGGTGATGGAAGAGACAGGACACGGTTCCAACAGTAACAACAGCTCTTTATTAGTAGATCCCTACCAGTGGTGGGTTGCCCCCTGTTTGCATCGGTTCTATAGAACCGGTAGTAAAACTGGTGGGAGGCTCCACCCACTCACCCCGATGTCATCAGAACGCTTCTGCGCATGTGCAGAAGAGCATGCGCGCGGCCCCGTTGTTAACCGGTAGTAAAGGTACGTAGAACCCACCCCTGGTCCCTACTGCTAGTCTAAATACATCCACCACCCTTTCTTGCCAATGCTTTATTCTTTCAGAATCTCTGGGAATCCTCATAGGAAGAATCTTCAATTTGGGGGATTTTTTTTAAAAAAAAATTGCTTCCCCCACGAAAATGCCATTGGAAGACGGAGGTGGCGTGATGAATCAGGCACCAGGCACAGCAGCAGGCAAAGATAAAATGAGAGAGAGAGTTCTATTACATCAGGATGATTTGCTCATTCATGTTGCACGGCTGCCTGTCATGATTTGACAACTTAATTTAACTGTGTACACACCTTACTCTCTTGATCGGCAAGCAGTATGTCAGCAGCATATCACAGCCTGCTTATCTAAAGAGAAGAGAAACTCCAGGGCTTGTTTATCATCTGGTTGAATGCACTAACCAATTCACCAGTTGAATTAATTAACTCATTAATTACAGGCTAATTAAATATACACGCCAGCAGCATATTATTCTGAGCTGCAGTAGATAGTTTCTCTCCAGAAGTGCGATAGATACTTATTTATCTTCCAGCAGCTAGATCTCTTGAGTACAGAATGATGCTATGATGATGCTATTCAGTTGCAACACATTACTTAGCTCTGATGCAGTCCTGTTTTTATAGGAGAAGCAACTGGAAACATTGGAAGGACGCAATAGCAACCATTTCTCTACTGTTGCCAAGAAAAATATGGATATCTCCATGTAATCCCCAGAAGTCAGTTTTGATTCCAGGGAGATTTTACCTTATCTTTTAAAGAAACAAAGCAAAATCTCATGCAGAGGAAATGCAAGAAGCTCATTTTTTTCACATTCAATACATTACCTTGCAAAAGTAATGCCCATATAAACATTATCATGCTGAACAACGGAGGGAGGGAGGGAGGGAGGGAGGGAGGGAGGGAAGGAAGGAAGGAAGGAAGGAAGGAAGGAAGGAAGGAAGGAAGGAAGGAAGGGTCTGAAGTTGATAACCTTCCAATTTTTGTCACAGAAAAGGCTGTGTGGATACTAGAATTATTCCCCATTGTCTGGAATTGACTAAAGCAGACTAATGTGGTTGGACGTACAACAGAAGTGGGATTCACTTATCTTCCCTACCGGTTCGCAAATGTCAATGCGCCCACCTTCCACGCATGCTCGGCCTTCTGTGCATGCTCTTTGGTCATGCACGCACCTTCCATGCATGCACATGAACTCCAAAACGTGGCAAAATAGGATGGCATTACGTCCGGGTGAGTGAGTGGAGCCTACCACAATCGCCGCTACTAGTTCGCCAGAACTGTACAGAACCAGCTGAATCCCACAACTGATGTACAACATACTTGATGGTCCTTTTGTTCTAGAGAAGTCTGGGAAACAGAGACATTTAGGAAGATTGTCTGTTTTTAAGGAACATCTCAGTACTCTCAGTGCATAACCACACTCTATGTTGTCTCAGGAAGTCCTGAGAATTAAATTCATTTAAAACTAAAGCCTATTTGTATAACTCTGACCCTAAGACATTCAATAGAGATTGTAAGACTTCTGCACTGGTATGCCACAAAGCTCAATGTTCAACTAGATTCTACTGTATAAGCTTAACCAAAATTAAGAATGGCTGAGTTATGGATGGCTGAGTTATAGACTTGAGTCACAAATCACAATAAGCCACAATAAGCCAATAAGCCATGCTTAACCATGATTTTCTAAATAAATTACCATTGGCTGGGACCATTGGCTGGGACTGGGTTTATGTATTACATTAACCCAAACCAATCAAGCCACACTCTTATCTTATTGCAATGTAGAATCCCCTTACAGAACCTTAAAATGAAGCAAAACAAGGAGCATATTACGATTTTCCTCTTGGTTGTTCCCTCTCTTTTCCAGCTCAGTGTTTCTGTGTGCATTGGATTTCTGGCTGCTTGGACCCCCTATGCCATTGTTGCTATGTGGGCAGCATTTGGTGATGCCAGCAAAGTGCCGATCCTGGCCTTTGCCCTGTCTGCTGTCTTTGCCAAGTCCTCGGCCACCTACAACCCTCTGGTGTATCTGCTCTTCAAGCCCAACTTCCAGAAGTTCCTTTCTAAAGACCTCTCATTTTTCCAGGCAGTGTGTGCAGTCTGCTGTTGCAGCCGGTCCAGGGTCATCACCCTCCGATCCTTCCATACGCCAGATGGCCGGGCTTCCATGAGATTTTCTACTGCTTTCACTGACCACCGTGGATCCTGTAGGAACTGTTCTGACACCTTTGAATGCTTCAGCAATTATCCCCGATGCTATAGGCTCACCCAGAAATCTGACACAGCCTCCAAGACTAACCCTCTTGCAATTCTGAGAAATGGAAGAGCTTGCCGGCCAAGTTTTAAGCGAACTGTGCAAGTCATGGTGCTCATGACCAAAAAAAAGACTGGAATAGGGACTATGAATGTGGCCGGAGATGTTCTGCCTTCAAACATTGTGAGAGATCTCATGTAAGCATGGTAAGAGGAAAGGGTTCAAAGGCAGGGGTAGGTCCTTTCTATCTAGGTCCACCTTCCACTACCTAAAGCTATCCAGATATTTGATTTATCATTTTCATCATGCCCAGTTAACATGGTAAAGCTGGGAAACGTTTTTTTTTTTTAAAAAAATCTATCTAAAAAAATATCTTTTATCCTTACATACCATTGTTCCCAAAGTGTTCTTTGCAAATTATAAATTTTTTATAGATGTAATTTTGTATCAGCAATTTTGCATCTCTAAGAAAAAAAAATCAACAATGGCAAACAAAACAAAAAGCACGATCTAAAGGTCCTTCTAGCATTTATGACATCAGAGTATCACAAACTGCAAAACGGCTCAAATGCAGGATTCTACCTGTTCAGTCTGTACTGTACTGTGAGTTACTTCCCTAACTCAGTTTCAGTCAACCCACGCAGATGATGCTGAAGGTAGGAATAATTAATTGCACACATAACTGGAGTGCAAAAAAATAATAAGAATTCAATCAAATTAGATTGATAAGAGCTCAGAGACATAGGGCCACTTGCTTATCAGATGTGCTGTCAAAATTACATAGTAACTTGGATAAGTTTTACATCTGTTATTCAGGTGGATTCTATGGCTCCTACAGTCTCAGTGCTAATGTTTGCTGTAATACCTTAGCTAGATTTCCCTCTGGCCCATAATATTTTTAAAGATCAATTCATGCCAGCACAGAACCAAGCCGGTGTGTTGACTCAGATATTACTCATCTAATTTCCTACATGTTTTATTTTCCCTATTTATCCCCGCCTTTAAGGATGATTATGACAGTTTATTAATGATAAAGAACATTGATTTCTCATAAAGTATTACATGGTAGAAAGCTAAGAAATCTAAGGTGCTATTACAACAGATGTTCCATCCTGTCCTCTACAGCCTTAACATCAGTTGTGGAACTCAATTGTGAAAAATTACTGTTTCCACAGTTCTACCTGAGGGGTAAATGACATCTTTCTACCTCACACAAGAGGCTTAAGTTGAGGGAACATCCTAAGAAAACTACAGTTCCTTAAGCAAGTAAGCATTCAATAGTACTACTTCTGATTTAAATCCATCACTGTCTGAGAAAAGAACAACTACTCAAAACATAGTGAAGAATTTTGACCAATGGTCATTTCATGCCCAAACATGGCATTGAAAATAATGGCCTCCAAGGACACAGCATTCTCTATGGTTGGACTATAAAGTCTGGGTTTTACAATGAACTCCCAAGGCATTTGGTCATCATTGTAACAACAAGAAAAAGGAGGATTGTGCTCAGAACGGAGGGACTAGATGTAAAGATTTTTTAAAAAAATAGTATTTCTCTCCATCTGAGAAGGACAATCCCATCCCTTTCAGGTTGGCACATATTAAGAACGCTAAGTGCCAGTGAAATACCAGGACTCTGTAATAAATAGCTTAAACTCACTAGAGCCTTTTTGGTGACAGCTGTTATGCAATGTTGCTCAAAAAAAAAAGACAAAAATAGGAGCAAATAGGACATTGGCAATGTTGTTGTGCCTGGTTAATTCCCTCCTATTTCTCAACCTCCACTTTCTAAAAGGTACAGCAGAACCAACATTTTTAATGGCATATTTTTAAAATGCAGAACAAATCTTCCTTTATTTTTTTAAAAAAGTATATCTTAAATAAGGAGATTGCTATATTTTTAAAAAAACAAAAATCATTTAACATCTTTAATGATTCTCCTCATAAGAAGATATAGAATACAGAAACTTGGTAGGTATACATAACAGCATTGGGACATGAACAGTAGTTATTTTCTACAAGAAAGAGCAATGGGAATGAATGAAATTCTGAACCATTCATGCATTTGTAGGAATTAAGGGGAAGCTTAAGAAACAAATGTCCCATACAATAATTATATATTATGTAATGTATTACATACACATGTATTATGTCTGAATTATCTAATGCCTAGTCTAAGAAAATTAAGTTAATTGTTACTCATCTCATAATAGAGATTTAATTAATTTTTATAATTCCTTTCCTTTCATTTAAAATATTAGACTAGGAAGGTCACTCATTTTGCCAACTGGATAGCTCTTGCATCATCATCATGGTGAAGAGCCGTGGTGGCACAGTAATTAGAAAGCAATATTGCAGGCTGACTCTTCCCAACTGTCTGGAGTTTGATCTTGACCAGCTCAAGGTTGATTCAGCCTTCCATCCTTCTGAGGTTGTTAAAATGAGAGCCCAGATTGTTGGGAGCAATATGCTGACTCTGTAAACCACTTAAGCACTATGAAGCGGTGTATAAGTCTAAGTGCTGTTGCTATCTGAGTGGTCTTTGTATTCCCAGCCTCAGAAACAGATCTTCAGTGAAGGATAAGAGGAAAAAATGGGGTGCCCACAAAGCCTAATATCCTTGAGGGTCACTAGGCTCACAGCTGATTTTTTCTCCTAACAACAAAGGTTGAGCATTGCCATAAAAAAGGAGATGAGAGTAGAATAGCCTTTACAATTGGCCAGAATAGACAAAAGGACATGAGGGAAGAGAGACAGAGATTAAAATTATGGCCAAAAAGTAAAATAGGGTATATACAACCTGTTTTCTGAGGTTCAGAAGCCTTGACTCTCTTCATCTGTTTCCCCTCCGACTTCCAATAATCTGAAAGTTGAAATGTAGCCTAATGAACCCATTCATTTACTGGCCTCTATTCAGAGAGGTGGATAGCCAGGCAATTTCATTTCATCACATATTTCCAATTACTAAGCAATTCTGAGACAGATAGATTTTTTTAAAAATTTGATTTATATGCTGCCCTTCTCCAGAGACTCAGGGCGGCTTACAATGCGTTAAGCAATAGCCTTCATACTTTTGTATATTTATACAAAGTCAGCTTATTGCCCCCACAAACTGGGTCCTCATTTAACCTACCTTAGAAAGGATGGAAGGCTGAGTCAACCTTGAGCCTGGTGAGATTCAAACTTACAGTAATTGCAGACAGCTGGTGTTAATCACAATGCTTTTAGTCTGCTGAGCTACCAGTTGAGCTAGAGACATGGGACTGCTGGTTTTAGTCAGCTGTTACATCCAACATATAGTTTCTGCTTTAAAAAAACAAATATAATTATCATTTTGACACTACAGCAGAGACCAACATTTCTGATCATGGTATCATCTGCATCCAATTTTGTTCAGCACATGCCAGGACTCAGAAGAGCAAATGTTAGGATGATCTATCTCTAAGTTTTATTGTACGGTTTGGTGTGAAAATACCATAAAATAGCTACAGTGTCCAGCACTTGTCTGGAGCCTGCACCCAGTGTAACAATGCCAAAAAATTAATTCTCAGCCAAATTTCACTTCAGCCTATTTCTACTAAGCGCTATATGTGTTACATTCATAGTAAAAGAAATACCAACCACTCTCAATCCAACCTTGGTCAGCCTCTCTTTTCAGTGCTGGACTGCTGAAAGGTAGAAGAAGTCATAATAACTGGATGGGATTTTCACCTCCCTTCTGTAGTGAAGGTGTTTCTTATCTCTGGTCCATCATAATTTATTTTTCTCCTTAGTTATTTGTTAGTGAAAAAATTTAGCAGCTGTAGCTATCTTTCCTACTGGTAACTGTCTCCCATTCTGAGTTTATCAAGGGAGAGTATCAAGGAAGCTTTTGAGGAATCCAGAGGAAATATTTATTGTCCTTGAGGGTATCTCTAAAACTGCTGGTTTTAGAGAAGAATATGGAATTGGTTTATAGCAAGGTAGAGGATTGGTCTACCCATCTATCTTACTGCCAATTAATCTGAGTTTCCCCTCATTCTGTCCAGACACAGATGGTGTTATTGTGTGTGTGAATTCCTGGAGAAAAAAGTTGGTTCTGTACCTTTTTGTTGAGCACCAAAGTCAGAGGAAAGGGAATATTTAGCCTGGGAACAAACAACTTGTCTTAAAGTAGGCCTTCCATTGCAGACTTACTGGAGGAGAGATTAAGTCTCCCTCTTATAACTAAAAATACCTGGCATCAAAAGTGCGATTTGCACACATTTTTGTGTCAAGAAGAGCTGCAGAGTCATAAAAAATCATTCAATGGCACACCAACCTGCAATGCCTTGGAGAATTTCTGAAGCTGTTTTATGCTACGTCAGACCATTGGACCATCCAACCCAGTACTGTCCACTTTGACTGGCAGCAGCTCTCCAGGTCTCAGAGAAAGATATATTTTTTTCTGCCACCTGAGACCGTTTTAATCAGAAACACCAGGGATCAAACCTGGGATTTTCAGCATGCAAAGCATGTAACTCTCCCACTGAATTAAGACCTCCTCAAAATGATCTGCCTTCACTTCCACTTGATTACATTCACAGTATTTATTCAGCGTGGAGTAAAACTAAGGAGAGGAAATGAAGTTTGTTAAAATAAAAACAAAAAGAAACCAAACTTCTCAGTGGGAGCCACTCCAGGAAAAAAAAAAAGAAAGAAAAACCAGACAATATCTGAAGTGCTTTCCTCTTGTATAACTGGGGCACCAAGCACAAAATCCATAAGCACGTTACTGTTGGCAAGTAATCTCCTCTGCTTCACTGAAGCATTATTCTTCATGGGGAGATAATGTCAGAGGAACAGCAACATCTAAGGAAGACAAGATGAAGGGATACAGAAAAATAACACACATATGAGCTACAGTGGCTTTTGCTTCTGGGAAGAAATCTACCAGATAAAGCAACATGTGTGAAAACCTAAGATGATGGAGACCATCATCTCCTCCTCTGCTGTTTACAGCAGAGAGGTATAATTTACACCACCCGTGGAGTCCTTACCTCAACACTCCCAGGAAGGGCTGACCACGATATTATATTATTGGGCATTTGCTAGCCATTTCAGTTCTTAGCTAGGTGAATGTGCTACTGCACCCCTTCTGCAAAAGCAGCCTTTATGCAAACATATAATCCAAAATGGGGGTGGGGGAAACAAAATACAGAATGACAACATTGGATGTGCTTGATTCATTGAGAAAAGTTTCAGAATTAGGAAGGCTCTTTAAAATAACACAGGGTTAACTGATGAGGTTTGCAACTGAAGTAGGGAGCTGTTCCGTGTCACACCATGTTGACCTCTTCGGTACTGAGAAGAATGATTGCGACTGACCCCAACAAAAAGTCTGAATTATTGTGTGTTATCTCCAATGCTTATAGCCTTGCATTAGGTAGAATTGTAAATTTCCAATCAGTTGGGAGGTACGAGCAGTTGCATTCTAGAAATCAGGTTATTAGATTGGTCTACTGGGTTGCAACCGAAGGTTGCCATATGAATGCAAACTACAGACCATTGTGGTTTGAAACTTAATTGTTAAAATTTATCATATGGTATGATTAACCGCGGTCTTGATGTGTGTGTGAAAATAAGGCTAATAGCTAGGGTTGCCAACTTTTCAAACAGTCAGAGCATAATTTTTTTATCTTTAACTGCAATTTGAACAGTAGATCTCAAAAAGCCATATAAAATATTTACCTCCTATGCAGTAAAGACTTATGCTGTGGGCAAGTTTGATTGTTGTTCTGTATAGATCAGGTTTATTGTTAAATAAACTGATATCAATTCCCTGGGTGCTAGGTTAGTTGGCAGCCCTAGTAATGACTCTGTTCAAATTAGTCCTTAGATCTGCACATCTCACTTGGCCATCAAACAACCTTTCCCAGAGCCACCTCTGAAGGTAACAGATCAAAAGTGAAATGTTTGCCTAGCTATGATTGCTTGATATATTCCCTTTCTGAGCTGTTCTTCTCCTTATGATATCTCTTGCGTGCTTTAGTCTCATTTAGGCTGAAAGAGGAAGACCGATAATGCAAGCACTTCATGTATTTGTGCTGGCGTCTTCATTGAATCCCTAGCTGCCATTTAGATGCTTTGTGCCTGAAATTTTCTTGTGCAGTTTCCATTGGGTAGAGTATTCTTCCTTGCTTGCTGTCCTTAAACCTAGCATGTAGCATTGAGTTGTTGGACAGTTGCTGCACTTTAGTCCAGAAGTGACCCTACTTCTGCAGTGTTTGCAAAAGCGATCGCTGTGTTATTTGAACAACGAAACGCACAAAGATCAGCGAATCGCTCAGAGGCTCGCAAAGCACTTTGGGATCCATCCAGATGGCAGGAGCTTTCTTAAATGTATAAGCATAACTTTTTAACATGGCAATACTGGTCATAGCTCTAGCAAGCATGGCAAAGCATGAGCCATGCAAAATGTGGCAGAGGCATTGGCCTGACCGGTAGTCTCAGCTAGTCCGCAATTTTAACTAGCACATGGCTTTTATGTGAGTGGGGCACATGAACAAAATGGGCCGGGACTTCCAATTTGTCTCAGATTTCCAGAATTATAATGCAAATGGGTGCACCAGTTTCTCTGATGTTATACATATAGGGTGCATGAGCATATGCAAATAAGCAAAGCCCAGAATTTGCAGAGTTGCATACACATTGCCAACTATACTACCATAATGTGTCTTATTGGGATCCACAGAAACAACTGCATAAGGCTATATTAGCCAACCAGCCTGAGTTTACTGAAGAATAGAATCCTAGAGGGCTCCTGATACAAAAGAATCTTGTCTAGTGCTTCAGTGCCTAAGGGTTAGAGCTGTCATCTAAATGGCCTGTATATACAGTAAAAATTGGGCAGGAGATACTTGGCCTGGCTTGAAAATAAGTGGAACCCAGAATTAACTGCTAACTGACTGTCTGTGGCAGTCAGAGCAAATAAACTGGCAACTCTCTTTTGTGTGAAGTTGGTGGGTTGCAATCCAGATGTTGACCCTGTGTACTTACATCCATTCCAGAATCACAAGAGTTGGGATTCTCTGCTTTTCACCTCTCTGCAGAACTCCAGGTGTTCAGGTATAGCAGCTACAAGGACATACCCAACTGCTAATATGGTATGCCTGATTCGGTGGTAGATGTAAAAGTACATAGGTAATTTTTGGCTTGTGCAATCCAGCTACCCTGTGTGTGGGGCATCTTTCTCTCTGAATGTGGTTCCTTGAAATTTACCAATACTGAAGGGGAAATGTTACTTCCATGATCCCCCGGAGCTGCTTCATAATCGCACAACAGGGAATCCATTCCAGACAGAAAAATAGGATAGATGTGAGATCCCAGAGTATTATTCAGCTCAGGACCCCAATATTCCTTATTCCAACACTGGGTCCATATGACAAATATAAGCGCACATGCAAGTTTTTGCACAATTGGGACCTTAAGACATCTAACCAGCCATCTAACCTGTTTCCCAGAGATTCCCACATAGAAGATAGCTGGGTTAAACAAATTGTTCTGGGCTTCAAATCTTATTGGTGCTATGTAAAGAACAAAATACTGTGAAATCTCTATAGCTAGCAAGCAAACAAACAAGAGCGAATTCCAACTGTTTGCAGGTGCTTTTTCCCCACCCTTTATAAACTGGAAATCCCAACCCAAAACCTGAATTCCTCACTCCAGACTACACCGTGGCCACTGTTAAAATATCAAGGGCTACAGCTGCCAAATCTACAGTACTACCCACCCCTGCCACATGAACAAATAATCCAACCCAAACCCTGTATGAATACTGTATCTCTGCTTATGAACTCAATTGTTGTGCAGAAATGGTCCTTTTTTTCCCCCAAAAATAAATCTGCTTGTGCAAAACTATTTGCCGCTGGTTTGGTTAAGTGTATGTCTGTTTGTTGAACTCCACCTTCTGCTGAGTGAATGAACAGAAGTATTGACAAAAGAGCCTTTGGGGCATAAGAATATGAGAAGGTTTCAATCTCTACACTTAATAACACCATCTCAGGGAGAAGGGAGGACAGAGCACTTGTCAGCAATGCCACAACCAGGAGATACTTGAAGCTTGGGAGACAAATTCATATTCTCCACAAATGACTCCTTTCATCCCCAGAATGACCAAACCTTCATTTTACCTGAACTGGGAATAGTTTCAGCATCTCTGGCTGCATATCAATGACTAATGAAGCTCAGATTCTAGGAGAGTCCATTTTTCAACTTGCCCCTGTAGCTGTGCCTTTCACGGTAAATGGAGACACAGCCAATGGTGGGGAGAAGGCTGATCAGTCGATGGGAGAAACGTATGTCTTTGCTTTCTAAAGTGCAGTTTAAGGCAAGGAAGCAGGCACCCTTCCTTTCCCCCCCTCCTCCCCCCCCCAGTCAACTGGCAAGTCTACTTTGATCAAATCAGAAAGTATTTAGCTTTCAACTTTCCAATCAGGAAAGAGAGGAAATATCTTTTACTTGAATAGGAGATTTTTAAAAATGGTATAGCTGTATTATTAGGTAGCAATGAGAAAATGGTAAGAATTTCAAATTGGCAGAAAATGTCAGCTGTTTTGGAGCAAGCTGCAGTGGTGGGTTGCCCCCAGTTCACATCGGTTCTATAGAACCGGTAGTAAAACCGGTGGGAGGCCCCGCCCACCAACCCCGATGTCACCAAAACGCTTCTGTGCGCAGAAAAGCGCATGCGCACATGAGCAAAGCAAGAGCAAGCACGCGGCCCCACTGCAAACCGGTAGTAAAGGTAAGTAGAACCCACCCCTGGCAAGCTGCATGGCTTCCCATTATTTTGAAGCAAGAAATACCTGAATATTGCAGTATATGCTTTAAAGGGTGGAAACTGATCAAGGAGAGATTCAACCTAGAAATAAGGAGAAATTTTCTGACCGTGAGAAGAATCAACCAATGGAACAGCTTTGCCTTCGGAGGTTGTGGGAGCTTCATCCCTGGAGGCTTTCAAGAAGAGATTGGACTGCCATTTGTCAGAAATGGTGTAGAGTCTCCTGCTTGGGTGGGGGGTTGGACTAGATGACCTACAAGGTCCCTTCCAACTCTGTTAATGTTATATCTGTTCAAAGTAATCTTAATTGTTAAAGCTTCCCCTACTTGGGAACTGTACCAGACAATCCAGCTGCTACTCCTATGTGTAACCTAATACCACCCTTAGTATTTCCACCCCATCCATGGTGAATATTGCCTATTTCCCTGCACCTCACCCCAATTTATACTTTAAATGTATGTAGTAAACATAAACAGACTAAGATTATAGAACTGAAATAGCTATTCACTACGTAAAAGAGAACAGGGATCAACAAGGACAATCAAAGAACAGTCCCAGGCTAACAGCAACCCTTCTGCAAGCACATATTAGAATGTTTGGAACAGCTTAAAACAGAAGGGCCATTTAAAATTATGCAGGGGGAGTGTGAAAGTGAAAAAAATGGCTGGATAATCCCGTGCCAATCACTCCTTCAATCCAACATACCTCACAGGGTGGATGTGTGGAAAATAGGAGGAAGCAGGGATATAAATTAAATAAATAAATGGAGTTAGTAGAGAAAAGCTTGATTTTTCCTGTTATTTCTATAAACTCTAAAATTCAGGATCATTCAGAATAACAGAATTGGAAGGGACCTTAGAGGTCTTCTAGCCCAACCCTCTGCTCAGGCAGGAAACCCTATACCATTTCAGACAAATGGTTATCCAATCTCTTCTTAAAAACCTCAAGTGTTGAAGTACCCACAACTTCTGGAGGCAAGTTGTTCCACTGATTAATGTTCTCACTGTCAGGAAATTCATCTGTAGTTCTAGAATGGATTAAAGGTAAAGTTTCCCCTCACACATATGTGCTAGTCATTCCCGACTCTAAGGGGCGAATCTCTGTTTCAAAACTGAAGAGCCAGCGCTGTCCAAAGACGTCTCCATGGTCATGTGGCCAGCATGACTCAATGCCAAAGGTGCACGGGACGCTGTTACCTTCTCACCAAAGGTGGTCCCTATTTTTCTACTTGCATTTTTTACATGCTTTTGAACTGCTAGGTTGGCAGAAGCTGGGACAAGGAACGGGAGCTCACTGCGTTATGCGGCACTAGGGATTCGAACCGCTAAACTGCCGACCTTTCAATCGACAAGCTCAGTGTCTTAGCCACTGAGCCACCGCATCCTTAAGGAGCCCAATTAATTGATTCTACAAAGCTTACAATATTAGTTTTGCTTGTTTAAAACTTCACAGGCTCTGAATTTGTGTCTCTCCATCTTGGGCAGGCGATATTGGAGGATCCATGAAGTCCATGTATTTCAGATTGCCCATTCCTATTGTACAGGATGAGGCCAACACAGAGACCTTGTTTTCTAGAGAACCTGGACTCAAAATGTTGGCTTTTCACCCTGAAAGGCCCTGATTTAATAAGACTTCAAGCTGGACAAATGAATGAAGGATGATATGATCATCCCTACATACTTGAAGCATGCTCTGAATATCACTCTAGGAGAGAAATATAAGACATCAGTACCAGAATATCTCATCTGGGGTCTTCCAAAGCAAGAAAAAAAAAAGACTTGCCAAGAGCAAAGCAATTGCCTGCGAAAGGGTTCAGCAGAGAAAAGCCATTCACAGCTCAAACCAAGGCAGAGATCCTTCAAAGCCAAATCATGCTAAATTCAGTGCCTCCTAGATTAGTGCAGTTTAAATACATCCTGAGGGAGGCAAATAGATCAAGGTGTAACAGCAGAGATAAGTGGAACAGCTAAGTCAAATGTAAATAAACAGTTGACAGAGGCAAAAAAAAAAAAAAGTAATAATAATAACTGGAGCTTGCCAAACAAGATTGGTGGGAAGAAGAGAAAACAGGACAGATAAAGTAGAAGTCAAGGCACTAAAAAGTTAAGGTACTTCAAATTCCATCCAGGTAGGTCATGGGTTTTAAACAGCCCCACTCTTTTGCAGGAGAGATTTAAAAGTTAAGATGGTGGCCCCAACTATGGGATTGAAGACCCAACCAGTGGTGGGCTGCAACTGGTTTAACAACCGGTTCTATGAGCACGCGCTTTGCACACGCGCCTAACGCACTTGCTCACAACGTTCAAAATACAGCAATTTGAAGCTCAGCTGCTTACCTTCTAAGGCAGCCCCAGTAAGTAGAACAGCAGAAGGACAGAAATCAGCTGTGCCGCGCAGACCAGCTGAGCCAGAAAGAATGAAATATAGGACAGGATAGGGCAGGGGCAGATGGGCGGGGCCAACTGATTGTCAGAACTACCAGTTTGCCCAAACCGCTCCAAACCAGCAGCAGCCCACCACTGGACCTAACCCATTTTTTATGAACATTGAACATTCAATTCAAAAGAAAAAACAAGAAAGTCCAGTTGTCTCCAGAAACAATGTTCTTTGGGAGAACATTGAACATGTAACAAAATAGTTGGAAGGGACCTTGGAGATCTTCTAGTCCAACCCCCTGCTCAGGCAGGAAACCCTATACCATTTGATACAAACAGTTGTCCAATCTCTTCTTAAAAATCTCCAGTGTTGGCGCATCCACACCTTCTGAAGGCATGTGCATGCTTTAAAAACCTGGCTTTTAAAGATTAATATTCAACTGAATCAGGAGTGGGTTCTACTTACCTTTACTACCGGTTCGCAATGGGCCATGTGTACACACTTTTCTGTGCATGCGCAGAAGCTTCTGCGCATGTGCAGAAGCGTTCTGATGACATCGGGGTCGGTGGGTCGAGCCTCCCTCCGGTTTTACTACCGGTTCTATAGAATCGGGCCAAATCAGGGGCAACCCACCACTGAACTGAATCCAGCATTTAACTTTTAAGGAGTAATAGATACACAGTTTTTTTAAAGACATGGAAGGTTATTTCAATATATGATTATCGAGATGAGATGATTATAAGCATAGAGAAGGAAAGGTTCAACATCCACTATGAACGAAATTCACAGGTCTTGCTGAGATGCATAAGCTAAATTCTTTGATAGAGAAAAGTCACTACTTACATTTACTGGTGACTGGAAACCTCTTGTGGACTTGAAGGAAGGAAGGAAGGAAGGAAGGAAGGAAGGAAGGAAGGAAGGAAGGAATCAGAGCTAGTGATTTATAGTGCCTTTCAGAGCTCTCTGGCCATCATAGTACTGATACAACAATAGTAAGAACAGACTTCATATTGCCTGAGTGATGGCTGGATGACATTCTACAAAGCAAATCTCTAAAAAAAGACAAAGGAGCTAGCTGTTCCTCTACCTCAGTGGTGAAATTAAAAAATTTCCCCTACCGGTTCTGTGGGCGTGGCTTATTGGGGGAGGTCATGTGACTGGGTGGGCATGGCCAATTCGACATCACTCACATCGAGGGACTCCTCACCGGCCCCTCCCCTCCCAACCATTCCTTGTTGCGAATGGCAGGAAAATGGGGAGGGGAATATTCCTGCCTACCATCCTTCCCTCAGTCTATGCTGAGATTGAGGAATAGATGACAGGCAGGAAAATCCCCTTCCCCATTTTCCTGCCTTTCACAAAAACAGCTCCATTCCAGCTGCTCCCCCCATCCCCCTCCCTCCTGGAGATTACCTTAAAAGAGACAGGAAGTTGTGAATGGAGGGAGAAAAGTTAGCATTCTCTCTGCTGCATTTAACATTGAATTCTGTAGCAGAGAGAATGCTAACTTCTCTCCCTCCATTCAGGATGGAGCTGCTGCTCCCTTTATGGTTCCCTCCTGGCCCCCTCCCTCCTGGGGACTACCTTAAAGGGACAGGCTGCAACAGTTCCGTTCTGAATGGAGGGAGAAAAGTTAGCATTCTCTCTGCTGCATTTAACATTGAATTCTGTGGAATATTGAGTGGCCAGATGAGGTGAGGGCCACCGGCTGGGTGTGGGTGGGGCCAAGGAGGGGTAATTACTACTAGTTTGGCGAACTGATGCCCATAATCCCTAGCGGTTCACCTGAACCAGTCCGAACAGGTAGCATTTCACCCCTGCTCTACCTGTATCCCCACCCCAATGCCACAGCCATCTACTCCTTCATTTGGGATCAAAATGGCCATATTAACAACCCATTGTCCCGTTTTGGAAGTGGTCTGTCCCACATTAGAATCACGGTGCCTCCCCATTGGAGCACAGCTAACAAATACTTCCAAATATAGTTGTCACCGTTTGGCCCGGCAATGGCTACTCAGTACTGTCTGAGTGTCGTGATGATTTTTATAAAGCTTAATGCCTTCCATGGTGGTTGCCTTCCATAACAGCCATCAGAGGGACAACTTCATTTTCTTCTCCATCATCTCTTTTGCTCCTTTCACAGTGACTATTCTGAGCCTGTAGAACCCGTCTGCAGATGCTGGGCCACCATTATAACCCTTGATCAATGAGCCTTGATAAAATGAAACCACTTGAATATTAGGCAAGGGAGCAAACTCCCGAGTTGACAAGTTTGGCTTGCTTTTGGGCAAGAAGACAGGAGCATTTTGCAGCTTTCTCCAGAATCAGTGAGCAGAACAGACCATCTGCTCTGACAGATAGGATATCCTTAATAGGAGATCATCAGTTGCTCTCACCCTTGCAGCATCCACGCCACGTGGTTTTGGCCTGCTGTGGACCATTTCATTCTCTGCTCCCGGAGAGTGGGCGGGAAGGGGAGTCATTCTCTACCGTAGTGCCAACCCAGCAGACCGAAGGAACACCACGCAGAAGAAAAGTTATAAGCATTCAGACTCAGGGATGTTAAGCGATGCAATATTCAAGGCAGCACTCTTGCCTTTAAGGACAGATGTGACAATTTAAGGATTGATCATGATGGTCTGTGCAAAGGGGTGAACTGGAGCAGGCCCACACCAGGCTGCAAAAGCTGATTGTTACATTTTCTGGAATTTTGCAAGCTGACTGACAGCAGAGCTGACTCATAATGGCTAGCAAACCAATCAGCAGTTCGGTGGCTGCAGCTACACCATCCAGAGTCACATTTTTGTCACAGGGGTGACTTATATACATAAGTTAAATCAATAAATATGATGCATATTTAAAAGGGACAGGGCTTTCTTTGCACAACTGTATGAGCCATCTTTTTTTTTTAACTGCACATCCCAGTTTAAACACAGCTTAGACTGCTGTGTTGGGAGGGCCAGTTATGCATGGTAGCCGAGCTTGGCTTTTTTTAGTTTCATCAAACTTGTAATTGGTTTTCTATACACTTCCCTTTTCTAGCAGCGGTACAAGGTTTCCTAACAATATTATCTGTTTTAAATTATTGAGATGACACATTATTTTGGAATAGACTTTTAATACAGGAAGTCCTTGACTTATGACCATAATTGAGCCCAGAATTATGGTCATAAATTATGCCACCTGTTCACCGGGTCACTCTGTGACCAGATCCAATTTTACAACCTTTTGGGAATGGGTGCATTCATTAAATGAATGCACAATGGGTATTTTTTGCTGGCAAAAACATTGTAAATCATGGTTACAACACCACAGGATGCTATAAACAGACATAAATGCAGGCTGTGTTACCAAGCACCCAAAATGTTATCATGTGACCATGGGAGTGGGATGGCTTGGGAACTTTGAATCTGGGTCATAAGAGAGCTGTGATTGACAGGTATTTTTCTGAGGCTGACAATTGGAGGGAAGCAGCTTTTCCTGCCTGGAAAATGAAAACACCTTTCTCCTTTGGGCCCAGAAAAATCCATGCCCATTTGCTTTTCTACCAGCTCATAGTTGGCTGGAGAGCAATTTAATTGAACTGTGGGAAGGGCCCTGAGCCATCCTTGCAATAGAAGGTTGGTTGGCATTTACACTTCAACGAATCACTGTGAAATTTCTTCATAACAAATTATTCACATTTCCTTACCACCTGGCTAAGTTTATAAGACATGTTCAGCCTGTGGTTGTATTTGTGGATAATAAATCACAAACTGCTTTTCATCAGGAGAAAGATTGGTTAATCTTACCATTTTTCTTCTTTAAAGAAGAAGTATCGCTGGTATTTATGTTCCCCTTGATGTCTGGAAGAAAATCATTCTTTACTGTGGTTAAGCTTAGTGTGGAGTTGCCAGTTGATCAAAAACAAATGGTGAAAAACAGATTTACAAATGGTAAAAAACAGAAGCTTTTTATAACAGCAGTGAAATCCTCTGAAGAATGCTACCGATTCTGTGAGTCCACTACCGAGATGCATACCCGTGCAGAGCTAAAAAAGGAACATTTTGAAGCCTTCCGAGTCTGCGAAGGTAAGTAGAACAGCGAGGAGGGTGGAATCCACTTGCGATTTAGATTAGCTAGAAAGCAGGAAATCCAATGGTTCTAGCTAATATAAATCGCGCGTCACAGCTGATCATCAGAAATACCAGTTTGTCCGAACCAGTAGCATTTTTTACTACCGGTTCTCCCAAAGCGGTCCGAACTGGTAGTATTTCATCCCTGTTTTACACCATGAGAGTAGATACTGACAGCATGAAACCTGGCCACTACCATAATTTATGGAACTGGGATTGCACAAAACACCATTGGCATGGAATACACAACACAGAACCCTTCCACAAACACAACTTGTGAGCAGCCATTTTGGCAGATCATAAAGAAGGGGCAGAAGATTGTCACAGATCCATTGCATGACATGACAGCTTTGTGCAGGGATCTGGGAAGGGATCTGCAAAAATCTTCTATGTGGCATATCAGCAGCTACATTGACAAGTAGTGTGTGATGAATGACTACAGGTAGTCTTTGACTTACAGTACAATAGTTTGTTTAGTGACCATTCAAAAGGACTTTATGGTTTTTCTTTGAAGACATTTCGTTTCTCACCCAAGAAGCTTCTCCTTCTTGGATGAGAAGAAAACATCTTCAAATAAAAACCAGAAAGTCCAGTTGCCTTTTGAAAAAGCACCTTTGGGACAACCACAACCTGAATGACTGAGAATCTCCATAGACGTGACCGTTCAACGTTATAACAGCATTGAAAAAGTGACTTATGTCTATTTTTCACATTTATGACTGTTGCTTGACAACTGACTCATATTTATGATGGTCATGAGATCACCTTTTGCAATCTTCTTACAAGCAAAGTCAATGGGGAAGCCAGATTCACTTAACAACCATGTTACTAACTTGACAACCGCAATGATTCTCTTAACAGCTGTGGCAAGAAAGATCATAAAATGGGCATAATTGACTTAACAAATATTTTACTTAGCAACAGAAATTTTGGGCTCAATTGTGGTTGTTAAGTCAAGGACTACCTGTGCTAACAACATGAATCTCCACACGTCATCCTTAGTGAAGTATACAAACCAGTGTCTGCATTTCCTATGTCGGATGAGGAAAACACATCTTTCTTCTTCTGTCCTGACCACTTTTTACAGAAGCATGATTGAGAGCACTTTAACAAACTGCATCACGGTCTGGTTTGGTGGCAGCAGTGCCTCAGATAGAAAGTCCATAGAGAGAGTGGTAAGGACAGCCAAGAAGATTATAGGAAGCTCACTTCCTGTTATTTAGGATACTGCTTATAAGTGCTATGTGCTTAGAGCTCAAAGCTTTCTTAGAGACCCCACACATCCATTTTATGGTATGTTTCTGTGGCTCCCCTCTGGGAGGAGGTTTCAAAGTATTTCTAGCAGGACTACCAACTTTGTTCCCTATGCCATCCATCTGGTAAACTAGTAAGATTATTTTTTCTCGCCATGTACATGTATACATCTGAACTAGACTGTGTTGTTTCTCTGTGCCATATATTATATGTGGGTATACGCATAATATTTATTTATTTATTTATTTATTTATTTATTTATTTATTTTGTCCTGTTTATGTAATGTATATTGGAGGTGGTAACAATGTATGCCGATTCATGTACATTCAAAGTGACAATAAAGTTATTCCACTTCTACTTCTGAGTGACAGACTTTATTTTCCTGGGCTCCAAGACCACTGCAGATGGGGACTGCAGCCAAGAAATTAAAAGACGCTTGCTCCTGGGGAGGAAACCTATGACAAACCTAGACAGCATAGTAAAAAGCAGAGACATCACCCTGTCAACCAAAGTGTATATAGTCAAGGCCATGGTTTTCCCAGTTGCAATGTATGACTGTGAAAGTTGGATCATAAGAAAGGCTGAGCACCAAAGAATTGAGCTCTTTGAACTATGGTGCTGGAGAAGATTCCTGCGAGTCCCTTGGACTGCAAGGTAATCAAACTAGTCAGTCCTAGAGGAGTTCAACCCTGACTGCTCTTTAGAAGGCCAGATCCTGAAGATGAAACTCAATTACTTTGACCACCTAATGAGAAGGAAGGACTCACTGGAGAAGAGACTAATGCTGGGAAAGACTGAGGGCAAAAGAAGAATGGGACGACAGAGAATGAGATGGCTGGATGAACTCACTGAAGCGGTAGGTGTGAGTTTAAATGGGTTCCAGAGGATGGTAGAGGACAGGAAGGCCTGGAGTAATTTTGTCCATGGGGTCACGATGGGTCGGACACGACTTCACAACTAACAACAACAACTTCAACTTCTATTTCTACTTCTAAATCAAGGAACTGGAGAGGTGAGAACCTGCCTGCATTAGCCAAAGACAGCTTGGAAGGTCCTGTGCTTTGTCACTTCATCATCTTCAAAGGCATAGCAAAACTTGTGAAGACGGAATATTGAAAACATCATTTCAGTGTCTTCAATAAGTTAGCTACCATTGCTGATATTACCATTGCTGGTTATAAAATGAGGAGGACTGTGCTCCTCAGAGGCAAACAAAAACAAAACACATCATAGTACAACATGTGAATCTTGCTATTACCACTTAAAACTACACTTACAGACCATTAGTGAAATTTTAAAAATTCCGCTACTGGTTTTGTGGGTGTGGCTTGTTGTGGGGAGGTCATGTGACTGGGTGAGTATGGGTCACCCAACGAGGAGTGATTACTACCGGTTCGGCGAACCAATGCCAATAATTCCTAGCGTTTCACCTGAACTGGTCCAAACCGGTTGGATTTCACCCCTATTACAGACCCAGCTGTAGTAACACAATGGAAAGTTGCCATCACCACTCACCAGTCTTCTGCTTTGTATCCCTGGTCTTTTTTCCTTGTAGCTTTTTTGGTCTTCAAATATTTAAGAACATGCAGTGGTGATCAATCTTTTCATACATTTTCAATGTTCCAGCTCAAATGTCTTTTCACTTGGAGAATTTTATACGTGATATCAAAAGGAAAAAAAGCAGTATCAGTAGAATTATTAGCAGGTATGATGTGTTATGAGGTTATCCATATTTGAAATGAGTGGCGTTGGAATTTTCCTTATGTTTTAGCTATAGAGGTCAGCTAAATCCTGTGATCAATGTTGGTGCTGTAGGTATTTGAGTCTCTGCAATTTCCATATCCTCCAATCTTCATGATTCCTTGACAGATAGTCTTATAAGTCTGATAATACTTGTTTGTTGTATTGTTGTGTCATAATCTTGTGAGGGCCACAAGATTTTCAAAAGCAGGGAAGGTCTCCAATCATTGGTTGTCTGAAGATGCACTTCTTTTGATGGGGGAGGGGAAAAATTCAAAACCCAGGCTGGGTGAAAAAGAATTGGTATCAAATTGATACAGCACTGCTGCAGGTTCAGGTTGAATATTGCAAAATTGTAATTTTTGATGAATCCTGATTTGAAAAGTCTGCACCTATTTATCTATGCAGATAGAAGTCAAAATGTAGACAAAATGCATCCCTGGAAATCAGCTAACCAAGCTGTAATCCAGTTAAAAATAAACCTAGGAGGAGTGAAGGAGATATCATAGAAGTTAATTTTAAAGTGAATTGATTTTGAAATGTTTGTAAGAGAGGAATAAAATACTTTGTGTTGGTTTTTAGATGCAATTTTGAAGAAATACTGATTGAATTTGGGTCTTTGAAGTAAGGGAAATATATGAAATATTGATTGTTAAAATGATAAATGAATATTATAAAAAGCTGTCTAGATTTGGAATTTAAGATTAAGGGTGATACTTAATAGAATGTTAAATGTTAGAACAAAATGTTAGATTGAATGGAAAATTGGGTTTAGAATTTTTTTTCTTTTCTTTTTTTTACTTTTTCTTTTTTTTTTTTTACTTTTTCTTTTTTTTTCCTAAGATGGTAATGGATGAAATTTGGAACCTATGCTTATTTTATACCGGATCAAACTTTTGCTCTAAAAAGATATGTTTTATGTTTTATGTCTAAAATAAATAAAAAAACATTTTCCCCCCCCCAAAAATGTAGACAAAATGGTTCCAAACCAGTATAAAATGTTGATGCTGGTTCAGGGTTGGTAGAATTATGCTAGCTTGAATGGTTTGGTAGCCATACCAGTTACTCACTTTGGGAGTGGGGGAGCTACAAATTTTGTGCTTGGTGGAATAAAATAATACAGATATTTGGTGCACATTTGAGTGATTAAACATTTGAGTGATTCGGTGCACGTTTGAGTGATTAAACAACATACATCTGAAGCCCAAACTGAAACATGTGTAACTCTTAAGCTGTAAGTATATAAAATCACATTTGGTGGAAAAAATATAGAAAACTGGAACAAAATTTTAGCCTAGGTTATATGTGGACCAAGTTTTGGAATTCATGGTTAACATACTTGTTATACAAAACTTTCCACTATCTGATGAGCAAACTTTATACAGATCTCTTGCAAAAGAAAATGTGACTAAGTCTAAAACTACTAGATCTGGATTGTAAAAATCCAGGTAACCAATGGCTAGCAATAAGAAATAGTTTTTTCAGTATCTTTTGGTTGCCATCTAATGGTTGTCCAAATTCTGCAGCCCAGATTGGTAACTGTTCGGATTCTAAATTGAGTCACAAGTGGGCTGTATGTCTGATGGCATGTCTCTGGAATATTTTCTAATTATCACAGTGAATATACACTAGATAGATCTCTGTAACACTAGAGTACAAATAATCCTTGTTTAGTAATCAAAATTGGGACCAGCAATTCAGTTGCTAAGTGATGTGGTTGCTAAGTGGAAGCAACTGTGCTTCCCATTTTATTTTGGCTTTCCTGTTTTCCCCACTCCCTCACTCTTTGGAATAGTCAACCCGGGGCTCGGATAATCAGCAAAAAGAGAAATAATGTGTGTATTTATGTTAATTGGAGAGGAAGGGATTACAAGAGAGTAAGCAGGCACACAATAAGGAATACGTATACAGTAAAGAAGAAATACACTAGTGCTGACTGTTTGCTTTGCAAGTCATGTGCCCAGGCAAACAGCTGGCGCTAGAGCATTACTTTTAATGTTTATTCCCCATTTGATGCCTGCTTACCCTTTTGCAATCCGTTCCTCTCCCATCTATGTGCTTGGTGGAGGAGGTGGAGAAAAAAATGGGTCAGGCACAGGAGAGATTGGTTAACGAAATCACTTGTTTAGGCAACCTCTCTGCTCTGCGAGGGGAGGGGAATTAAAAATGGGTCAGGCATAGGACAATGCATGCTAACTGACTACAATAGTGAACACATAATTAAGAGAGAGAGAGAGATCTTGAGTTGGAAAAGTTGCTACATGAAGCAGTTGGTAAATGAGGTCTACCTGTATAAGTTTATGGTGTAGTTCTTCTTAAGGCTGCCAACTAACCAGAAAAGATAATAATCCTTTGTGTCTTTAAATGGTATAATATTTGATGTGCAAAGAGTCTGGAAATTGGCATCATCTGCTAATTTCTACAATTCAAAAACTGTCTGGCTCCTCTGGCTGCAGACGTTGGTGATAAAGGATCCACAAAGTAGGTGGGGTTCAAACAGGGGTGAAATTCAGCAGGTTCTGACAGGTTCTGGAGAACCGGTAGCAGAAATTTTGAGCAGTTCGGAGAACCAGCAAATACCACCTCTGGCTGGCCCCAGAGTGGGGTGGAAATGAAGATTTTGCAATATCCTTCCCCCAGGAGTGGGGAGGGAATGGGGATTTTGCAGTATCTTTCCCCTGGAGTGGGGTGGGAATGGAGATTTTGTAGTATCCTTCCCCTGCCACGTCCACCAAGCCACACCCACAGAACCAGTAGGGAAAAATTTTGAATTTCACCCCTGGGTTTGGCACCCATACCCTCACCCCTTTTCATATGCATCACAACAAATGTAAAAAAAGACATGATCACACCTGATACGTTTTACCTCTTCTGTGGTCATTCCACAAGAAGAGTCATGCATTTCAGACCATACATGTGGATATGTGTTGCTCTAACGATATATCATATTCCGGAGCTGCTAATAGTGCATTCAAGCATTTGTTTGAGCAGTCAGTCAGTTCAAATGAACTGTAGGAATGAGTGGAGTCTGCGAACTACACTTAGCTAGCCGACTGTCAGGTGTGATAGAGGAGGCTGCCCAGAGGCATCCACTGATAGCTGAAGGAACAGAAGGTGCACTGAGTCTTTTTGTCTGAACTAGTGTAAATCTCTTCTAAGCATTAAAGGTGTTTTTAAATTAATTTTTACTGAAGAAATGTTTACAGAATAAAAACAATACAAATTAAAAGAAAAGTGATGAGTGAATAAGAAAGAAGAGAAACAATAGGAAGAAAAAGAAAAGAAAGGATTTAAAGAGCACTTCTAATCTTCTTTATAGTAGGTATAAAATGTATTAATAAGTTATTCTGCCTCTCTGCATTTTGTTACATTTTGACTCCTTTCTTCCATATTTTATCTTTCCTCATCATCAAACCCATAAATCACTAACTTAATTTTCTTCCGTTTTCAATGAAAAGTCCATAAAAGGTTTCCAGGCCCTAACACCTGTAATTATTGTTTTTTTCTCTAATCAAACCAATCACTTTTGCTGTCTCAGCAAATTCTGTCATATTCACCAATCATTCCTCCATTGTGGGCAGACTCCATTTCAGAGTCCTCCTGTCTTTATACAGAAACCATGTGGTGGCGCAGTGGTTAGAATTCAGTATTGCAGGCTAATTATGCCGACTGCCAGCAGTTTAATTCTCACCGGCTCAAGGTTGGTTGACTCAACCTTCCATCCTTCCAAGGTTGGTAAAATGAGGACCCAGATTGTTGGGGGCAATATGCTGAGGCTGTAAAATCATTTGGAGAGGTCTGTAAAGCACTATGAAGCGGTATATAAGTGTAAGTGCTATTGCTATATAATAATCTCACTGCGGCATTAAAGGCAGTTCTGCATAAACTGGGCTATATCATTTTCTCTAGTTTACTTTCTCTGAATGGCTGCAGTTTATCCTTGATTTGTCGCAGCTTTTCAAACAGATTTAAACGCTTTTCAAGTCTAGAGTTCAGTTAACAGAAATGTGTTTTTAAAAATCCCCTATCCTATATCTACTATGCTCTAGATTTAAGTACACATGCCATGCTGGTCTACAAGAATCTGGATGACCTCTAGATAACCATGAAGAAAATAATATAATTTTCTTTGCTGCCAGCTAGTCATCAGACACATTTATGGTTCAGTCATATGTCTAGTTTTAACCTTCCAAAAGTTTATTTCCAGATTAGCATTTTAACTCTGATGACACTACAAATACCAGAGTGTCCCTGGCAGAGGTGGGCTTCAGCAGATTCTGACCAGTTCTGGAGAACTGGTAGTGGAAATTTTGAGTAGTTCGGAGAACTGGTAGTAAAAATTCTGACTAGCCCCACCCCCATCTATTCTCTGCCTCCCAAGTCCCAGCTGATCAGGAGGAAATGGGGATTTTGCAGTAACCGTCCCCTGGATTGGGGTGTGAATGGAGATTTTACAGTATCCTTCCCCTGCCATGCCCACCAAGCCACACCCACAGAACCGGTAGTAAACCACCACTGGTCCCTGGGGAAGGTTAGATGCCAATCATCCTTCTTTCCAGCTACTTTTGCTGTCATTGCATCCATATCATTGGAACCACTCTAACCAAAATCCAGAGCTTCTTGTGTTCCACTCTGACTCCCATTTATACATTTTTAAAGATTTGCATCCATAAATAAATGGTTGTAAAGGTCATGGCATTGTTATCTGATTGGGGTACCAAAGGTGTTTAACGTTGTCTTTCCTCCTGGTTTTTGGTAGCGCAGTGGTTAAAGTACAGTACCGCAGGCTAACTCTTCCTGGAGTTTGATCCTCAAGGGGCTCAAGGTTGACTCCTCCTTCCATCCTTCCGAGGTTGATAAAATGAGGGCCCAGATTGTTGGGGGCAATATGCAAATAAGCTTCTACATTGTAAACCTCCCAGAGAGTGCTGTAAATTGCTATGGGGTGGTATATAAGCCTAAATGTTATTGCTATTGCTATTTTTAGTAAGTCTGTTTTACCTAGCCAAAGGGCTGGAGAGTTATATCATTTTCTCTGGCGGAGAATGAGACCTTAAAGCAGTGTTTCTCAACCTTGGTAGCTTGAAGATGGGTGGACTTCAACTCCCAGAATCCCCCAGCCAGCAGCGCTGGCTGGGGGATTCTGGGAGTTGAAGTCCACCCATCTTCAAGCTACCAAGGTTGAGAAACACTGCCTTAAAGGAAGCTTCTTCCGGTTCAGAAAAGCTCAAAAGATTGGCTTTTGAAAGAAATTAGAAGCCAGAGGAATTGATGAACCAACTGGTAGATGATGGGTGGTAGAACCTCACTTGCATTTGTATTCCCAGCGTACTATATTTGGTTTTGTATTTGTAAATATTTAATGATATTTCGACTCTTACACTGCCTGGAGTCTTTTCTGATTGGCTTGTAAATCTAATACAATATCATTATTTTTATCATAATCACCGTTACTATTTTGGAGGCCATCGGCTTTGTTTTTTTTTTATTTATCTACTTAAATGAATGGTTGATTTTACTCTGAATGACAAAAATGGGAAATATATATTCCAGAGTTGGCTTTCAATGGAGCAGCTTATAACCTTTTTAAAATAAATGTATATAGCAATAGCACTTAGATTTACTGTGTATACCACTCAGGGATGGGTTCTAAAAATTTTTACTATCGGTTCTGTGGGCGTGGCTTATTTTGTGGGCATTGTTTGATGGTCATGTGACAATTCTTTAGAATTCAGCAGAGGTACTGGTCTACCAGGTTTTTAACTGCTTGTAGAGCTGTACCGGTCTACCCATTTGTTCTTGGAGTGTCCTGGTCTACCCATTTGTTTTTGGAGCGTCCTGGTCTACCCATTTGTTTTTGGAGCGTCCTGGTCTACCCATTTGTTTTTCGAGCACACTGGTCTACCACCACACTGCCTTTTAACACTGATCAGCTGTAGGGCAGCCCTTTGAAGCACCACGGCAAGAGTTTAAACAGTTTTTTTCCTTCTAGCCATCAGCTGGGACTCGGGAGGCAGTGAATAGATTGGGGGGTGGGGCCAAATAAAAGGTAAGAATAACATGGACGAGGCAGGAGGGCCCAGCTCCCAAACAAAGAGAACCGGTTCGGTGACGTCATATCGTCACCACTACCGGCTCGGCTGAACCGGGCCGAACCAGGAGGAACCCACCACTGATACCACTTCATAGTGAGTTATAGCCCTCTCTAAGCAGTTTACAGAATCAGCATATTGCCTCGAACAATCTGGGTCCTCATTTTACTGACCTCGGAAGGATGAAAGACTGAGTCAACCTTGAGCTCATCAGGAACTCCAGGCTGTGGGCAGAGTCGTCCTGCAATACTGCATTCTAACCACTGCACCACCGCAGCTCTTCTTCTTCTTATAAATAATAAGCCATGATATAACTAGAAAAAGGGAGCAGGATGGGAATGATGAATCTTATCACACCTTAAGAAGACTTGCAATTACTATGATTATTATGCAAACACTTTATGCCCTCCTGGTTCCATGTTAGAATATATTCTGCAGAAGGTCTCAAAGTTGAGCAAAGTTGCTATTGGAAATAATTCCAAGGTCACAGAGAGTGCTGCTAAAAAGATTGGTTTTCTTTACCTAACAGCCACCTGATAGAAGAGAAACCTCCCATCCAAAGCAATGTAACACGGCAATACACCATGGATGCCAGTGGCAATTATGAAACAAGTATTGCGATGGAAACTCTGCCCTTTACCTACTTGTGGGTGACTTTGTGGTACAAGAACAAACACACATTGCTTGCAGCGCAACACACATTTCATCATTTTGGCATACTTGTAGTTAGAATGAATACCTACCCTGCCTGCAGTATGTAACGTTCACTCAAGATTTTATACATTTCCGTATGGACTCATTGCATCACTCCAGAATAATTTCTGGATCCCTGTGTTCTCACTCCATCATTTCTTTGACAGCCGGGTTGATTTATTTCTGCCTTGCTTGTGGTGTATCCATAACAAAAAGAGAGAGAGAGAGAGACAGGGAGAAAAGAAAAAGAAAAAGGAGCCTTTTTTGTTTGCAGTGCTGAAGCTTTGCAGAGTTTGCAGGCAACCATCAGTATTTTCCTGTTGGTGGGAATATTTATTTATTTATTGTTTATTTATTGGTTCAATTTATATGCTGCCCTTCTCCGGAGACTCAGGGCGGCTTACAATGCGTTAAGCAATAGTCGCCATCCTTTTTGTATATACCGACTTAGTAGGGCTTTTGGCACCCCCTAAGCGGTGTTCTTTTTTATACAAAGTCATCTTATTGCCCCCATAATCCGGATCCTCATTTTACCTACTTCGGAAGGATGGAAGGCTGGGTCAACCTTGAGCCTGGTGAGATTTGAACTCGCAGTAATTGCAGGCACTAAGTGCTACTTAACAGCACTTTAGTCCGCTGCACCACCAAGGCTCTTGGTGGTGCTGCCCCCACCTCCATCTGCTCCCCAATTTAAGCCGACATAGCATTCTGTTCACAAACCTTTAACACAAAGTATTGATTCAATGCTTTACAAGTCCCCACAAGGCAACCAATAGGATGTCTGGCATATGAGCAGTCTAACGGTTTAAGAAACCAGGCTGAAAACCAGAAGTCTGTGAGTTCTAGTCCCATTTTGGGTGTGAAAATCAGCTGGGTGACTTTGGGCCAGTCACTCTCTCTCTCTCTCTCTCTCAGCCCAACTCACCCAACAGGATTGTTGTTGTGGGGGATATAAGAGGAGGAAGGAATAATAAGTATGTGTACCACCTTGTTCTGCCCCGGCTCCGGATTTCCGAGGATATTGACACACACCAATGGTCCTTATCAAATTTATTAAGTAGCAAGAATAAATAAGACCGGCAAAGTTTGGCAACCAGCCCAGAAAACAAGATATGATAAACCAAAATACTCTGATAAGAATACGAGTTGTTTCCAGCAAGAACACACTAGCTGTGTGCAACTTAAATAGGCTAAGGGAGTGGCCAATTATCCTCAAGCCCTACTCTCGAGTAGACCTCCTCCTCCTGAGTAGCTACTCCTGCCTTTTGGCAGCCCTGTGTGCTCGAGCATTGAGGAGAGGCTCCTCCACTTCGCTCTCTCCACTTGAAGGAGCCTCTGGAGGTTCTGAAGAGCCTGGCTGAGTCTCTGCCTCTGGCACCACATCCTCTTCAGCCTCCTTGCTGTCCGACGCGAGCGCCGGCTGTGCCGGCTGCTGGCACAACCCCACACCAGCCTCCTCCTCGTCAGGATCAGCCACGATCCATGCAGGCCGCTGCCGGGCCACAACACACCTTGAGTTATTTATCAAAATAAAAAGGGTGGGATAAAAACAAATAAATAAGTTTAAATAAATAAATTACACCATCCTGCTTATATTACCTTAAAAGGCAGCAGAAATGGATCTGGAGTGTGTTTTTGCCTCTTTGCTGTTCCTTGCAGCTGTTCCCCTTGTGCCAAACAGCTAGCAAGTTTCTAGGTGTGTGTCTTTGTATTAGTGTAATTTGCAGGAGTCTTATAAGTTTCCCACTTCTCTTCTGCATTATATCCTGTGGTGCTATTGCTGTTATGCAATTGTAGACGGGGGCGTGATGATGATGATTTTTGTTGTTCCAGAAACTAGTTATTTGAGGTAGGATACTAAAACCATTTTGGCATTCTCCTTTGAGTTAATTTAGGCAGGAAAGAAAGAAAGAAAGAAAGAAAGAAAGAAAGAAAGAAAGAAAGAAAGAAAGAAAGAAAGAAAGAAAGAAAGAAAGAAAGAAAGAAAGGAGATCAAGAGCCTGGGAGAAAAAGGATAACTGATTCTGGATCAGTGTGGTTGGTGGTTGTGAAGAAACTTGAGATAGAAGATGAAACAAGGAAAGCAGATGGTGATGATGATGATGAAGGTGGCAGTGAGATACATGATTTGTGTCACCATCACAGAATATGCCTGCAGTGGGAATGCCACAGAAAATGGTGAACATGTCAGTCAGTTTTGATGGTACCAACTGAGGGCAACAGAACATCTTGGAAGAAAACCAGTTGTCTCTGAATCTGCCTCTTAGTAACAACAACAATAGCACTTAGACTTATATACCACTTCACAGTACTTTTACAGCCCTCTCTAAGCAGTTTACAGAGTCAGCATATTACCCCAACAATCTGGGTCCTCATTTTACCCACCTTGAAAGGATGGAAGGCTGAGTCAACCTTGAGCCTAGTGGGAATTGAACTGCCAAATTGCAGGCAGCCGGCAGGCAGCAGAAGTAGCCTGAGTACTGCACTCTAACCACTGCGCCTCCGCAGCTCTTGGTGCACCGCCACATAATAGTGTCCAATGATCTTGTCACTAGAGGACCCATGGATAAAATGAAAAGATTCTGAAGACATCTGCCAACTCTGCTGTCAAGCATATGCAATCAGAACCATTCTCTGAATAGGCCCAAACTTTATTGTTGATCGCTTATACTGCAAGAATCTTGCCAGCCTGTCTGTGTCAGCACTTCAAGCTGCATTTACTCTAGTGCTGACATAAGAAGGAGAAGTGGAGGCGTCTGGAAAGGGACGTTTGACTTTTCACCTACTTATTTTCCCTGGAGATAATATCCCCTAGGAGATGGGATGGGAAGGGGGAAATTCCTTTGAGCTGGAGCAGTAGATTAGGGGTAGAGTGACTTAGAAGATGGCCAATGAGTGCAGAGGAGTGGGGAACGGAAAGGGAGGGTTTTGGGTCTGGAAGTCAGTGTTGGCTGCGATGGAGTCGGAGTTAGAATGTCGTGCTTAATAAATGGGAGTTTTTCATCAAAGACTTTGTTTGAAATGCAATTTATTTGAGACGACCTCGAAACCTGATAGTCTGTCTTCCCTTGGAAATGGCAGATATATAACTAAGGGTTTGACCCTAGAGGTTTATTCCCCCAAACCTACCCCAAGTTGGAATATCTCTTTACTCCCCTCCAAGAACCTCCTCTCTTTCATCTGGTAAAGGGCCACTTCTACAGACTTGTTTAATACTTGCTCCAAATGTTTATTTCTTACATCTGTTTTCTGCAAGACTCTGCCTAATGCTAAGAGTGTATAAGGGAATGACTCATTTGAAGCCACAGAGTAGCTGGTCATTCTATTTCTATGATGCTTCCTTAGAGATGTAAGACCTTTTACCTGAAATGTCCTTCAGTCTAAACCAATTTTTCCCACCTTGAACCACAAGTTACTGGGGTACAAGTCACATGATCAGTGGCCCTTTGCCATATAAGGAGGTGGGGAACAAAAGTGAAAAAAGATGCTGAAGTTTTTCCCTTATATGTCTATGGAGATTCTTGCTCATCCAGGTCATGGTTGTCCCAAAGGTGTTTTTTCAAAAGGTAAGTGAGCTTCCTTTGTTTTTCCTTGAATATGTTTCGCTTCTCATCCAAGAAGCTTCTTCAGTTCAGAACTGAAGAAGCTTCTTGGATGAGAAACAAAATGTCTTCAAGGAAAAACAAAGTCCAGGTACATTTTGGAAAAGCACATTTGGGTTTTCCCCTCATAATCCAACTCACAGGCTTATTCATCCAGTCTTAAAAGGTTTCCAGAGCTGTGGAGCATGGATTATGTGTACACTTCTCTCCCATGCCTGGGGAAGAATAGTTACTTACTATGAATCTCAGTTCTAGTATTATATGTTTTACAATTCTCCTCATGGGAAATCATCGTTCCCTTTTTCTGTCTTCTGTTTTACTGGTGGGTAAGTGATTAGCAGCCTCTTTGTTAATTCTAATTGCTTCCTTATCAACCATTTTTATTATTTATCATCCAAGCATCTTCATTTCAAGCTTATCTAATGCTGTACAGCAAGCCTTTTCTTAATTTGTTCTTTGCCATACCAAAGAACATGCCGGGTGCCTGTTTTTTTTCTGTGGCATGTGTCCAGATTTTTTGAAAGCAGCTTATTCAAGGTGGAATTGTTGCAGTCCATTCTTCCAAATTGTTTTCTTCCAACAACATAGTCAATTAATGAGAAACTACAGATGGCACAAAGACAAGGACCGCCGAGAAATAGGAGGCAGGAATGGGCTTGCCCAGAGCAGCCTTGACAGTTCCAGAGAAAAATATGGTAAATAATTTAGGGAAGGAAGCTTTTTACAGGTAGTCCTCGGTTTTCAACAGTTCATTTAGTGACCGTTTGAAGTTAAAACCATTTTTCACATTTATGACTGTTGCAGCATCCCCACGGTCACATGATCAAAATTCAGACACTTGGCAACTAACTCATTTGGTCGCCACGGTGTAAAAAAGATGTGGAGACTCTAGAAAGAGTGCAGAGAAGAGCAACAAAGATGATTAGGGGACTGGAGACTAAAACATATGAAGAACGGTTGCAGGAACTGGGTACGTCTGGTTTAATGAAAAGAAGGACTAGGGGCAGTGGTGAAATTCAAATTTTCTTACTACCGGTTCTGTGGGCATGGCTTGGTGGGCATGGTGTAGTGTGGGTTGGTGAGCGTGGCAGGGGAAGGTTACTGTAAAATCTTCGTTCCCACCCCACTCCAGGGGAAGGATACTGCAAAATCTCCATTCCCATCCCACTCTGGGGCCAGCCAGAGGTGGTATTTGCCGGTTCTCTGAACTATTCAAAATTTATGCAGGCGGTTCTCCAGAACCTGTCAGAACCTGCTGGATTTACCCCTGACTAGGAGAGACATGATAGCAGTGTTCCAATATCTCAGGGGCTGCCACAAAGGAGTCAAGCTATTCTCCAAAGCACCTGAAGGCAGGACAAGAAGCAATGGGTGGAAACTAATCAAGGAGAGAAGCAACTTAGAACTAAGGAGAAATTTCCTGACAGTTAGAACAATTAAACAGTGGAACAACTTGCCTCCAGAAGTTGTGAATGCTCCAACACTGAAAGTATAGAGCATTTTTTAAGAAGAGATTGGATAACCATTTGTTTGAAGTGGCGTAGGGTTTCCTTCCTTAGAAGGGGGTTAGACTAGAAGACCTCCAACTCTGTTATTCTATTCATATTTACGACGGTTGCTGTGTCCCTGGGTCATGTGATCACCTTTTGCAATCTTCTGACTAGCAAAGTCAATGGGGAAGACAGATTCACTTTACAGCTGTGTTACTAGCTTTACAGCTGCAGTGATTCATTTACCAACTATGACAAGAAAGGTCATAAAATGGAGCACTTAGCAAGAGAAATTTTGGGCTCAATTGTGGCCATAAGACTAGGATTAGCTATACACCAAAGGACATTGGTAAAACGTCTGCAATCTTTTACATCTGTAAGGAGGCATCATGAAAAGCAGGATGGGCCAAATGTTTTGTGGCTCCTGTGATGTGCCTCTTGACACGGCATTGTAGACTCGACATAATCGGAGCACAAAAGTTGCTATCTGTCTTTTGGAAACTGAGTAGACTGAGAGAAAGAAGAAATTAGAAAGACTATTCAGGGATCAGGAACAGAATGGAATAATTTGGAAAAAGATGAGTCTGCAACAGTTTTCTGTCAGGTTTTTTTGGTGGCTAATCTCCCGTGTCCATATGTGCATTAACAATTTCATGGCAGAATAAGTCCTGATTGGTTGGTCTACACCAGTGGTGGGTTGCTACTGGTTCACCCCGGATTGGGTGAACCGGTAGCGGTGGCAGCAGGAGGCTCCGCCCACCCGCTCGGAAATCTCTGCGCATGTGCAGAAGCTTCTGCGCATGCGCAGAAGTGTTGCACAGGCAAGCACACATCCACGAGTGAACCAGTAGCAACGGGATTTGAAACCCACTACTGGTCCACACCAACCAGGATCAAACTCATAAAAAGGAGGGTCTCTCAATGATGAGGTCTTCTTTCTCAAAAGTTCCTCAAGAGACGTTCATTTATAGCAGGGGTGTCAAACTTGATTTCATTGAGGGCTGCATCAGGGTTGTGTTTGACTTCGGGGGGCCGGGATGGGCATGGCCAAGGTGGGCGTGGTTAGCTCGATGTCATTCATGTCGGGGCGCTTGTGGTGGCCTGAGCGCTCTGCCAGAGAAAATGGACTCCTGAGCTCTATTTTCAACTGCCAGAGCCTCCTGCAACCCTCTGTCAGTGAAAACGAAACTTGGGAGGGCCACGTGCTAGCAGAAGCATCGCGGGCCAGTCCTTTGCTGTTTCCAGGGTAACCAGGCCAGATCTAAGTACCCCATGGACCGGATCCGGCCCCCAGGCTTTGTGTTTGACACCCCTGATTTATAGTCTACATATTCTCTTTATACTTCTAATTGTTTCTCAAATATTTATACTCAAATATGGGTGTCCAGCCTTTTGGATTATCTGGGCTGCATTGATGAAAAGGGATTGTCTTGGGCTGTATATATTGTTTTAACTGTTTGTCTATTGGGTTTTTATTTTTTGTAAGCCATACAGAGTCACTGAGCGGGCAGCCATATAAATCCTTTAAATAAACAAGCAAACAAACAAAAATATATAATATAGCTTTATAATATAAAATCACATAATAATGTCAATAATGATATTTGGGGTCACATTACTAACTGTCCAGGGCTGCATGCAGACCACAGATTGAACACATCTGATTTAGATTAAAATTAGAGGCTGTTGTCTTATGCTGCAATTTAACTATCTGTTTTGGGCTTTTTTCCCCCATGTATTTCAATTTTTGGTGGTGATGTTGTTTTTTACAATGGACCGAGAGCAAAATAGACTGTTTCTGTGGCTTCCAGGCGTCATTCTTACCTTGCATTATTTATGGTTCATTGTTGCCCAGTCAGCCAGATGTTTAGACCCTTATTATTAATATTATCATTACCTTTATGGTAGAGAAAGTAAACTTTGAAATTCAGTAACAAACTGTAATTTTTAACATTTGATGAAAAACATTCTCATCAAATATCAAAATTATCTTGACATTGTTTTGACATTTTCAATAATTCCGTTTAATCATTCTTATTTAATATAACTAGAAACATAAACTGTGCTACTACAGTACAATCTTGAAACAGTTATTCTCTCCGTTTCTGGTGTGTGTGTGAGAGAGAAAGAGACATACAGTGGGGGGAGGGAGGGAGAGAATTGTTAACTTTTGGTTTTTCATGAAATTCTCTCTCTCTTCCCCCCCCTCCCATATACACAGAAAAAATGGGGGGGAGGGAGAGGGAGAGAGAGAGAGAGAGAATTGTTAACTTGTGGTTTTTCATGAAATTCTCTCTCTCTGTCTCTCTCTCTTTCTCTCTCCCCACACATACACAGAGAGAATGGAGAATGGAGGGGAGGGAGAGAGAGAGAGAGATATCCTGATCTTCCTGAATTGTAAATATTGCCTCATTCTGGCATACGTCACAATTGCTGAATTACCTGTTTAAAATGATTGGATTTGAAAAGATTTGTTTAAGGAAGAGTCGTATTAGTCCTCCAAGGTAAACTAAACAGGAAAGACAACTAGATGAACCAATTCCACTTTATTGTAAGGCCATATTATCAGAATCTTTCAAGTTTGAAAATATAAACTTCCCACCACCACTTTTAACCACTTGCTTCATTAGGCTGAGCCCTTCCTAAGTTTCTTTCTCTGAATGTTAAACCAGGGGTGAAATCCAAATTTTTTTCTCTACCGATTCTGTGGGCATGGCTTGGTGGGCATGGCAGGGGAAGGATATTGCAAAATCTCCATTCCCACCCGACTCCAGGGGAAGGATAGTGCAAAATCTCCATTCCCACCCCACTCTGGGGCCAGCCAGAGGCGATATTTGCTGGTTCTCTAAACTACTCAAAATTTCCGCTACCAGTTCTCCAGAACCTGTTGGAACCTGCTGAATTTCATCTCTGTGTTAAATCACTGGAGAGTTCTTGCCTCTCTTGTTTGATTGTTTCCTGGACAGCATCTTTTCCCTTCATTCCCCAAGGTCATTTGCACATTCCATATATCAGCTTCCAAAATTAATCTCTCCCCCCCACACCTTTGATGAAAGTACTTCTCAGCTGAATATCATTTTAAAGCTGTGAGGCTCCTGTTGGAAGGAAAATCCATCTGGTTCAGTTCCAAGCTGGGAGAAAGATGCTGGAAATAAAATGGAGGCTGGAGGCTGATTGGAAAGAAAGATTCTGTTTATTGGTAAACAAAAACCACTGGGGTTTGTGGTTCTGGGGCAGCTGACCAACCAACCAGGTAAGAGGAAAGGTTCTTATATGATTCTGTTTTTGAAGTTTTGGGATTTGTGCAATATGGGCTTTGTGTTTCTAAACGGGTGTTGGGCAATTCCTACTGTGGCTAATGGCTTTTGTCCTGTGCTGGATCTTGGGTGAGGGGCTGCTTGTTCTAATCCTATTGTTCTGCTTTTGTTAAGTGTCAAATTTTGCTACAAGGAGTTTCAAAATATCCTGTCTTGAATGGACTTCTGCTGGCAGTATTTGTGTTCCTTATGAATGGAGCCATCTAGATAGTGGCTTCCTCTTTCAATAAGCTTGTTATCTCTTAAATGCTGGCATCTGCTGTGGGCTATTAAGAAAGACTGGGCTGTTTTCTGCCTCTAAGAACATGTTTCTCCATTTCTCCTTTCGGGAAATATAATATTGTGCCTCTTTAATATTTCCCAAAATATTTCATTCTTTGGGGGGGGGGGGGTTCCCACACTCTGATTTATCAATCATTGGTCAAAAAAGTGATCATAATAAACTTAATCTCCCCTCTCTTCTGTTTCTCTTTACATCTATATTCTTATCATATGGATGTGGTGAGAAAGGCCACTAAGCAGAGGATAATTAAGATAATTAAGATTTTTTTAAAAAAATTCTTCAATTCTTTCATCTAAAACCCTATACAAGTTCAGGAATAAAAAATGAAGAACGATAGAAAATGGCACTTTATGCCCCCAAACCGAAATGTGATTGCATCCGCCTCCTCCAAATTTAAAATCAGATACATTTTGAATGAGCATGTTTACTAATTTGAGAAAAGTTTGAATAATTGTTAAAAGGGACATTGATAGTTCTGAACACTTGAGCAAAAATGTAATACTTTTTAAAATAGTGGGTCTCCCCTCATATAAGTAATGTATTTACTAGTAAACTAATGTATAAGCTAATGTATACCAAGAACACTGCAGAAATTTGTTCAAGCAGTGTGAATATCAGACACATTTCAATGGGGAAAAAATTCTGTAGAATACAATGTCTATCCAAAAAAATGGCATTCCTCACCACATGTTATAAATTAGGGAACAATCCCAATGCCTTGAGAAAGAAAGCTGAGGTGGATGTTGCCAATCTATCAAGAAAGAAATCTTGAGGCATACACAGGTTTAAACCTCTACTAAATCCTGTCTCTTCTAGTCAGACTATTTGAAGATGGCAAGTGCCACAAAGCATGGCCCCCTCCCACTCAGGTTAGGAATTGCTTTGTTTCCATTTAAATCCCAGACATTTTTATCTTTGTTCCTTAGTCCTTCCAGGAGGTGACATGCAGAGAGAAAAGGAAACCAATTAATGATTGGGAATCCTTACAACTGTGGGCAGAGTTACTTCTTCATTAATCATTTCGTGCCTGTTTGTATAACAGGTCATCTTATAGTAAGTCTGATTGGGGGAAGTTAATTTTTCTTAAGCTAACTCTCTCACTCCCTGGCTAGAGTTGTGTAAAACGGCCATTTTATTACAAGGGGATATGTGTGAACCAGTGGTGAAATGTAAAAATTTGTTGCTACCGGTTCTGGTGGGCGTAGCTTTGGGTGGGTAAAAATCGTCGGAACCTTCTTTTTCCCCCCCCCCCCCCATTTTTAAAGCATTTTTTACTACCAGTTCAGGAGAATAGGTAGTAAAAAATGCTTTAAAAAAGTTTTTTTAAAAAGGTTCCTGTTAGATTCGGTGATAGAAGAGACAGACACAGTTCTTCAGTAACATCAGCACTTTAATAGTAGACCAGTACAACACAACAACCTGCTTATCTGGCAGTGTCCTCTTTTATAGAGGGCTGCCAGATGGCTTAGCCAATGAAATTCAAGTATTTTCCCGCCTATTTGGAGGACCTGAGTAAAGCTTGCAGCTCACTTCCTTACTTCCTTATATGGTATATAACAATTCCAACAATCGTGCGGCACAGCTGATTGACAATCAGCTGTGCCGCACAATCCTCGGAACCTTTTTTTTCTTTTTTAAAGCATTTTTTTACTACCGATTCACCCGAACCAGTAGGTTTTATCGCTACCAGTTCATCCAAACTGGTAGCATTTCACCCCTGGTGTGAACGTCTTGTGAATCGTCTCTTCCTGGCTTCCCAGAGCTTTATAAAATTCCAGGGAAAAGGATCACAAGAAAACTTCCTCTCTGGAGGGGTTCAGACCAGAAGATATAGCCCTTTGGAAATATGTATAATTAAAAACAACTGCATCAGAAGTTGCAGCCTTGCTACTTCCAACGATGAAGCTCCACAATATCACCAAAGATACTTCGAAAGTCCCAGAGGGGACTTTGAAATAGATTCCCAAGTAACCTGGAAATAAACTAGAAAAACGAATGCCTTTTTAAACAAGGGTGAAATTTGCAGAGAAACTGCAGAACTGAATCATACAGTACCTCTTACTGCAGTGGTTCTCAACCTGTGGTGCGCAGACCCCTGGGGGGCACAGGGGGTCTGTTGGGAGAAATGTCCATCTGGGTTCAGTTCCAAGTGGGAAGAAAGACACTGGAAACATGGAGACTGCTTGGAAAGATGGTTTAATGGTGGTTAGGACCACATGGGTTTTTTGGGTCCTGAGCAAAATGAGCACATGGGTGAGAAAGAGAGATTTATACCCTCTCTTGGGCCCTGCCTTAGTTTTCTATTCCTGTACAAGAAATGTATCCCATTGTCTGTCAGACTACCAGGGGGGTGGGGGTCTTAGCTAATTTTGCAGGCTGTTTGGGTCCTAATCCTGGTTGAATCTTGCTGGGTGATGATGTAATGAAGGGGCCTTAGGCAAATTCCTATTATGGCTTAATGGCTTTTCCTGGTTTGGATCTTGTGTGAGGGCTAATCCTATCATGTCCTGAGAGCCATGTCTTTTGTGTTGTAGATAAACTGGCCCAGCCTTTCGTCTTGTAAATAACCAAAGTATCTGCTGGGGGCAAGGAGCTGGGACTGAGTTTCTGTCTTAAGATTTCTATTTCTCTTTTAGGGGAAATATTCTGCCTTTTTAATATTTCCTAGAATATTTCATTTTTCTAGAAGAGGGTTGGGTGCTAACTTCCTACAGGTCCGCACTTGAAGAAATACTATGATTTAAATCTTGAGTTAAGTCTTGGGGGTCCGTGGCCATGGTCTGTAGCCACAAAAGGTATTTAAAGGGGGACCATGGTGAAGAAAAGGTTGAGAACCACTGCCTCATTGTGTATTTTTGTCCTGCTCTGCCGTGCTGGATCTCAATGGGGAAATCTATTGTGCAAAAGGCCCTACCTCTGCCACTTGAATAGGAAGATACAAAGTCATTCAGCTGTGCATAAGCTGCCTTGATAGTGGCACCTTTTTTTAATGTTATGGGTCAGGAAGAATGAAACCACAAGCATGGGTTGCCCTCTAGTGGTGCCCAAATGGTAGCAAAAGTTTTTCATGAACTACTATGGCTTGGGTTTCAAAGGGCTTGTTTTGGAAAGTATTTGAAGTGCGCCGCAAGCTGAATATAAAATATTGCAAGGATATTAGTGACCAGTGGAACAGGATGGGAGAAAGGAACATTTTGCTGCAGGGAAAATGATGATGGTGAAAGCGAAGGAGCCCTCCCTTCCCTTCTCTCCCAAATATTGCAGATTGTGTCCTATGATACCAGAGAAGGAAGCGTGGGTATCTTTCAACATGTACATTTCCGACAGCCTTTGTGTTCGTTTGTAGAGCATCCTAAGTTTTAAGCCCGTGTGAACTGGACAAAAGGATGCAGCTGCCACTACCCCTCTCCCCAAAATATAAGAAATTGGTCGTTTTATGGGATACTCCAAGAGTGCATCCAACCAGAGGTCAAATCCAAATTGTTTTACTACTGGTTCTGTGGGCGTGGCTTGGTGGACGTGATGTGGCTTGGTGGGCGTGGCAGGGGAAGAATACTGCAAAATCTCCATTCCACCCCACTCGGGAGCCAGCCAGAGGTGGTATTTGCCAGTTCTCTGAACTGCTAAAAATTTCCGCTACCGGTTCTCCAAAACCTGTCAGAACCTGCTGAATTTCACCCCTGCATCCAACCCTATGATGTCTACCCAACTATTGTGGCCAGGGGTGAAATGCTCCCAGTTCGGACCGGATCGCCTGATCCGGTAGTGATAGCGGCGGGTGAGAACCGGTAGCAAAAATCCCTGCTCCCCCCCTCCATGCCCAGCTGAGCCGCACAATCATCAGAGGCTTTTTTTTTTACTTTTAAAAGCATTTTTTCTACAACCTCTTCGGCCGAAAAAATGCTTTTAAAAGTTTTTTAAAAAGTCTCTGATGATCGCGCAGCTCAGCTGGGATCGTCAGAGGCTTTTAAAAGCATTTTTTTCTGCAACCTCTTCGGCCAAAGAGGTTGTAGAAAAGATGCCTTTAAAAGAAAAAAAAAGTTGGCCACGCCCACCCAGTCACATAACCCCCCCCACACACACACCCCAACCCACACCCACAGAACCAGTAGTAACAAATGTTACATTTCATCACTGACTGTGGCCTTTTAAAAGGAAGCACACTTTAGTTCTAAACTTGTTCTGAAACTTCAGGATTAAGCAACCATCTGGATTAAGCAAAGGCCTAGGGAAAAAGAGCAAACAAAACAGGAAAGCGAATGAAGCAATCTCAGGAAAGTGGCCTCAGTTGTGTAAAGACCCAGTGAGCAATCTGTTTTGAAACCAGACCGGACCACAAAAGTTGGGGGCAATACTAAGTAAAGGTCTTTGTTCAATAGAAGGGCTGTTTTTCAGACCGACAACATCATTTCGATGTTTAACTTCTCCAAGAAGGATGTGGCAAAACTCTTCTCTGAAATTTGAAAAGTTTGCCACCACTAATGTCACTGGGGGGCATAAACGAATAAATGAACCAACAGGCTGGTGCATTATGGGACAGGTTCTTGTGTCCCAAACTATACTAAATTAGTGATCCCTGCATTAAAAGGACAGGTTTTGATTAGTTATAAATAAGCCTATTCCGGGAATTTCAAACATTTTAACTTGCTTCTCTCATTCCAACAAATGCAAACTAAGTAGAAAGTGGCAATAACAATAAAGTCCAGATGTATAAGTGATAATAGAGACCCCTAAAAATTGCAGTTCTCTGCAATCAGATGGCAATTGTAGAGCAAGCATCTTGGCTCTCATTCACAGAAGTGAAAGCCTCATTTGCAAGTAAATATCCAGTGATTATAGATGCAAATGGAGCAATTTAAAACCTTGCTGGTGCAAACAAATCTATATGGCATCAAACAGCCGATATCAGCTTAGCCTGCCATCCCTGCATTTTTGCTTCTATTAACTTGAGTTTAAATTGAAATGTAGTTTTTTCCCCCATATGTGTCGTTTGGATTAAGAGCTTGAATAATTTGCTGAGTGCACAACAGGCAAGGATGGAATTTTAAACTCTGCCTCAGAGTCAAAATGTTTGGATTCCGACAGGGTTAATAATTTAAACTGAAGGTTGGGAGAAAACAATCAGCAAGATGCTATCTCTTTGCTGTTGCTGTTGGATGCATTTCCAGCCTTTAATAGGACAGGCCTGCAGGAAAAATAAGTCTGAGTGAGAGTGAGCTGATATGAAGAAAGACAGATAGGCTCCCTTCTGAAGTTGAGGGAATTATGATCAGTGCAGTTGGTCATACAAAGGTGAAACAGGTTTTCCCCATCTGAAAATTTCTTTGCATAATGATTAGTTGGACAGGAGTCCACTTATGCATTGCTAAAAAAAGGGGGGGGGACAAAGTGGGACACAGATTTGTGAATCGGGATTTTTTTATATACAGGCAGAGAAGCAGAAATAATAGAACTGAAATAGAAATATAGTATATCTCGTCATAGAGAAAAAAAAACTAGATCATCAATAAAGGCATCTGTCTGTCTGTCTGGGATGTAGATGTATGATTTTTATAGGTATCAAAATGACTTGGTGGCACATAATCAATAGGACCAATTTGATGGGCAGTTACAAGCTTCTCCTTCATCATCTTTTCTTCTAGTAAGTTTATGGCCCTTTCTCCCTAGAACATCTTAGGTAAGATAAAGGAGGCATATTTGGGGGAAAAAAACATGTGGGTTAAAAAGTGCACAGTTGCTTAGTCTTATTCAAAATTATACATACATTTGTGTGAGTCTCCCTGAAAAAGGAAAAGAGAATTTCTGCCACTGTTGAAGTCTTGCCTGCTTACTATCAAAGTGCAGATTTCTTAGAAACGTTTACAAATAGGAGTAGAAAATCCAGGGCATATGTCTATTCCATGGTATTTACAATTGACATGTATGTGAGAGAGAGGGGGGGAGGGAGGGAGTCAGTCTGTGGAGATTCTTATTTATTTATTTATTTATTTATTTATTTATTTATTTATCAAATATGTATAATATAGCAGGTATAGGTATAAACATAAACATAAAGAAAGGCAGTAAGTACAGATAAATGGGGACAGTAGGACAGGGACAGTAGGCACGCTGATGCACTTATGCATGCCCCCTTTACGGACCTCTTAGGAACGGGGTGAGGTCCACGGTAGACAGTGAGAATGAAGCTGTGGGGGGTTTGAAGCTGTAACAATGGAGTCAAATAGAGCATTCCAGGCATTGATCACTCTGTTGTGGTTGCTGAAGTCGTATTTTCTGCAATCGAGTTTGGAGCAGTTTACTTTGAGTTTGTATCTATTGTTTGCCCGTGTATTATTGTGATTGAAGCTAAAGAAGTCAGTGACAGGTAAGACGTTGTAGCAGATAATTTTGTGTACTATGCTTAGATCGGATCACAGGCAGCACAGTTCCAGATTGTCCAAGCCGAGAATTTCAAGTCTGGTGGCATAAGGGATTCTATTGTGAGTAAAGGAGTGGAGTACACTTCTTATGAAATACCTCTGGTCCTGCTCAATCGTGTTAATGTCCGATATACGGTGTGGATTCCAGGCGGATGAGCTGTATTCAAGAATTAGTCTGGCAAAGGTTTTGTATGCCCTATGATGCTTTTCCAAAAGGCAACTGGACTTCCTTGGTTTTTTTCCTTGAAAGCACTTCGTTGCTCAACCAAGAGGCTTCTTCAATTCTTCAGTTCAGATGGGATGAAAAGCTAAACATTTTCAAGGGAAAAAAACAAGAAAATCCAGTTGCCTTTGGGAAAAGCACCTTTGGGATGAGAGAGAGTGGGGAGGGGGAGGAAGGGAGAGAGAGAGAGAGATTAGCTGTGCTTTGGCGACAAAATTTCCATGAATCTTCTCTGAAAGTATCTATGGTACTTGAGTTTATGGCCCACAGTTCCTTACCCAGAAATGCTGTCCTCTGCATGGTATCACCTGAATTAGGAGAGACTTCATCTTCAGTTGATCTTCTCACAGACTTTCACTCTTTCATTCTGAAGTAAAACACAACAGAATACTGCAAAAACCCAGTATTTTGAAGCTGGCTCCTGAAGTGTTCTTTTTCCCTCCTAGAATACACTGATTCTGCTATTACCCTGTTTCCCCGAAAATAAGACATCCCCTGATAATAAGCCCAATCGGGCTTTTGAGCGCATGCGCTAAAATAAGCCTCCCCTGAAAATAAGCCCTCCCCAAAAATATTTAAATGCAGAGCTGGAAAACAGGTAAGACGGCAAGAGGAGCCTCTTGCTCCTTGCTCCATGCGCCCCAAAATAATAAGACCTCCCCAAAAATAAGGCCAAGCACTTATTTCGGGGTTCAAAAAAACATAAGACAGGTCTTATTTTCGTGGAAACACGGTAGTAAATCTTCCAGAAGAGAGAATTGTTCTTATACAGATGTAATCAGGCAACCCCATTCCCATGTTGCAGTCCCTATTCATCTGAAAAACCCCAAATTGAGAAGACTGTCCTGCAAGCTATTCTCCTTCTAACTTTAATCAGTAGCTGTTGGGTTTGCATCCTGGTTAAAAATAGACAACGGCAAGCAATTTCCTTCAATAATAGTCCTGAACATTGAGAGTTTTAGATCTGTTGTTACCTGCTAAATTGAGCAACTGATGCTTGACCATTATCTATCAAAACATCTCAGTTCCAGAGCAATTCACAGCATCTATTTGCACAAAAATGGCACACGCAGAACGTGTATGAGTCTGCTTTACAACCCAGTTAGCATGATGTGCAAGCATTTGGGCATGAAGGCAGGACAATCTCTCAGATCATTTAAGTACCATCCACTCTTTAATAGAGTCAAACACAATCAAGGAGTTATTGCTGAGAGCATGACAGGGAATGTGGAAATGGGGATCCATTTTCAGAGATCAGTTGCCAGGAACAAGCTTCTGAACACAGATAAAATTAGCCAAAAAGAATAATGTTTCCAGATGTTGCTCATCTCTGAATTCCTACCAAACAATTAGGCCAGTCTTACACCACTAGAATTTGCCTGTGGAGGTGCATCTATTGGCTTAAGGATTATTCTTCTACAATTTTGAAGTAGAAAGAACATGAAATTATAGAGTAAGCCTTAATATAGATTTAAATTCGGTTTAACAATAACATACTTGGAAACTTCTCCCAAAGCCAGGGTAAGCAAGAACAAACCCCTCAGTTTTGCTTCTTTATAGGTTCATTTTGGGCTCCTCTGCAATCTCAGCCTCTAAAAAGGTTGCCCATCCCAATCCCAGAGCCTCAAGTCACACCAAAGATATTTTGCCATCTTTAAAAAACATTCCCCCCTCCAACAGATCCCTCCAGGCTGCTCTATTCCACAGCTCGAGGGCATACGGGATAGATGATTGAAAGAGTGGTCATTCGAGGCTAACTTACGATTAGCAATTAGAGATGTTTTGCAGAGTGAGATAGGTGGCATAAAATGTTAATAAATAAATATATCTGTTTATGTGTGTAAGATAAACAACTTTCAGAAAAAAAAACACAATTATCTGCAGTTCTCTGAGTCTCATTTTGGACAGTTTTTCAGATGGTTTGTTTCAAATGTTCTTTGCAGATCTCTCAAATGTTGCCCTTGTCCAGTGGTGAAATCCAAATTTTTTTACTACCAATTCTGTGAGCGTGGCTTGATGGGTGTGGCGTGACTTGGTGGGCATGGCAGAGGAAGGATATTGCAAAATCTCCATTCCCACCCCACTCTCCAAATTTTTTTACTACCAATTCTGTGAGCGTGGCTTGATGGGTGTGGCGTGACTTGGTGGGCATGGCAGAGGAAGGATATTGCAAAATCTCCATTCCCACCCCACTCTGGGGCCAGCCAGAGGTGGTATTTGTCAGTTCTCCAAACTACTCAAAATTTCTGCTGCCGGTTCTCCGAACTGCTCAAATTTTCCACTATCGGTTCTCTAGAACCTGTCAGAACCTGCTGGATTTCACCCCTGCCCTTGTCCCATTTATCTGCTGAAAGGAGAAGGAGTAAGAAGAGGAAGACTGAGCAGGCTAGGACAGAGAAAGAAGGGAGAAGTGTGCCCACTTTTAAGTCTCACCCTGCTTAGGTCCCGCATGATCTTCCCCCAAACTTAACATCCTGAGAGTTGCAACCCTTTGCTGAAATAATATTTCCATGTCTGGGCAATATTCTGCAGAGAGACCTTATGCCACTAAAATGCCTGCAACACTGAATACTGTGATCATATGGAACATTCAAGGAGCATTCAAAGAAGTATAATATATGCAACAATTTTGGCTAGGTTTATAATTGGGTTACTTTTATTTTATTTTTTAATTTAATTTATCTCTTTGCTAGTCCAGGCAAGTAAATTTAAGGACAACCCAAATTCAAAAATGAAGTTTGCCTTTCTCATAACTGAATGAGCAGTTGTTTGGGCAAAAGCAGAGTGATAAACAGGGTAATGTAAATCATTCTACATTACTAGTGTCGGAAGAAATGTCCATCTGGGTTCAGTTCCAAGTGGGGAAAAAGACACTGGAAACATGGAGACTGTTTAGAAAGATAGTTTAACGGTGGACAGGATCACATGGCGTGAGATCCCGGGCAGAAAAAAGCGAGAGAGAGAGAGAGAGAGAGAGAGAGAGAGAGAGAGAGAGAGAGAGAGAGAGAGAGAGAGAGAGAGAGAGAGAGAGAGAGAGAAAGAGAGACGTGATGACATCTGGGAGGGAGCCTCCTGCAGCTCCCGCTACTGGTTCTCCCAACCTGAATAGAACCGGCTGAATACCACCACTTAATGCCCATAGATTACTACTATTATTAATTTCAGCAATTTAAATGGATAAAAATCTGTATCATTTTACTTTGTGACTACGGGGGATGGGGAGAGGGGGAAGGAAAGAGAGAAAATGATTACTTTTTACAGATTTTGCCTGTAGGTGTGTCTTATATGTTAGAACACCAAAAGGCAAATTGTACTATCTTACTTCAATATTCTTTTTTTTTTTTAATTTGATTTATATGCCGCCCTTCTCCGGAGACTCAGGGCGGCTTACAATGCGTTAAGCAATAGCCTTCATTCTTTTGTATATTTTATACAAAATCAGCTTATTGCCCCCTCAAACTGGGTCCTCATTTCACCTACCTTAGAAAGGATGGAAGGCTGAGTCAACCTTGAGCCTTGGAGAGATTTGAACCAGCAGAAATTGCAGGCAGCTGTGTTAATAACAGGGTGCACTAAACCACTGTACTATCAAGGCTCTTTTGTGCAAAGGCGAAGGTGTGCAAAGGCGAAGGTGAATAGTGATTGCGTGCTAAAATCCAACCAAATCAAATCTGAAAGAGGCGGCCATTGAACGAAGGGAAAGAAGGTAGGGGCTGAGGGGGACCGCTAGTGGCATTTGAGGTTTAGAGAACAGTTGATCAAGAAAAGGCGGGAAAACAAGGGATAACAACAGAGGGGAAGGAGGGAGAAATCCAGCCACCTCTGCTTTGAAGCTTGGAATGGTGTGATCTCTACATATGCAGCGCTTAATGCAATTGGAAATGGATTCTGTTCTTATTCTCCATCAATTTTGCAGTGACCTCAAGTGGCCTCTGTTTTTGCAGCAGAGCAAGGATTTTACTCAAGAGTTTCATTTTGAGGACTATTTAGAAACAGCACCTACTGGCTTATAGGTTTTTTTATTGTGAAAGGAACAAAATAAATTATTAATACTTAATTTTATAACATGACACAAATATACGTCTAGCACTAGCTATTGGCTTGGAATACAAAATATAATCTGTATCTTTTTCTCCCCCTTATCGGTGTGTTTTCTTTTACACATGTTTAAAAAGGGGGGGGAAAAACTTCTCAGGAGTCACATTCCCAATCATCCAATTTAATCGGCCATTGCTGTTTTCTTATACAACTTGCCACATCCAGTGACTTATGAGTATAGTGGACTCATTTTTTTTTTAATCACTGTGAAATTTCCTCTTGCTGTTTGACTGCAGCTGTGGGTATTTTTAAGACCTGCTATTGTTGTGCCTGGGTCAGTTATTGTTTTTCTCTTACTATAAAAATTGGGGAAGGGACAATAAAGTAGTCTTAAGGTTTGTTCTTCTTTTGAAAAGTTGCCAGAAAGCATCATTCTTCATGGGCTCCCTGTTCTACAGCGTATCATCAAGGGCAACTTCACCTCCAAAGAAGATGAATGGCTACACATACAGCAGCAGGTTTTCAGAAGGGCCTTAAGCCTAAAATGACCAATGGGAGCTGTTCTGGTTTTGTTAACTAATCGACTGGAACCTCTTGAGCAATGGCAGTCATTAGGAACAAAAGTACCACAGCACAGCCCAAATAGGGAGGCTACCCTTTGAAAGGAAAGATGCCATGACAAGTGCTATATCCTAATGCTACCTGAAAGGCTCTGTCCCAGTGGGATGCCCTGCCACATGGCTTTTCTGCCAGTCTCTGGCCACTTGTAAGGAATGATCGGCATCTGGGAGAGGAATTCAGACACTTGCATAATGGCCACCAAATGGAGTTCTGGTTCTAAAGAAGAGCCAAGCTGAGAAATGAGAATAGAGCAGCTTTAATTGCCCTTTTCAAATGCCTTTTTCTCACTGTTCCCCTCCATGGTTTTTCCCTTCCTCCCCTTTCATTGGAAAACTTACTCTAAATATAAACTCTAAATATCAGCATCTGTAAACAGCAGCCAGCTCCTCAACTAACTATGAAGCCTCTCTGTTATCCATCTCTCTTCTTTAAATTAGGTGGCTAGCTCTGTGAGCAATTCATTTGCTGTTCCGCCAGGCAGGGCTATCAATGTAATGATTTTAAATTGGGTGTTTTAAATTTTTGGGGTTTTAAATCTGAGCCGGAATTACTTAATAATTTTAATTATTTTTAATTGATGCCTGTCTTTGTGCTTTTAACAGGCTGTACACCGCCCTGAGTCCTTCGGGAGAAGGGCGGTATAGAAATAAATAAATTTATTTGTTATTTGTTTATTTGTTTATTTATTTATTTATTTCTCCAATGCTCTGGTGTGGAGGTGTGGCTTGTCGATCGAAAGGTTGGCAGTTCAGCGGTTCGAATCCCTAGTGCCGCGTAATGGGGTAGGCTCCTGTTACTTGTCCCACCTTCTGCCAATCTAGCAGTTCGAAAGCACGTAAAAATGCAAGTAGAAAAATAGGGACCACCTTTGGTGGGAAGGTAACAGCGTTCCATGCGCCTTTGGCATTTAGTCATGCCGACCACATGACCACGGAGACGTCTTCGGACAGCGCTGGCTCTTCGGCTTTGAAACGGAGATGAGCACCGCCCCCTAGAGTCGGGAACGACTAGCACATATGTGCGAGGGGAACCTTTACCTTTACCAAAGTACATATACATGTACATGTACTTATACATTGAAAAACATTGAAAAAAACTTGAAATGTTTCTCAGAGCATTGTTTTTGAGTCAGGTCACCAAGCTACATCTGGACAAGACAGTTATACTAAGAAAGGATCTTTGACCAAAGCTTCTTAAACATCAAAGTAGTCCTCTCACCTCTATCCTTTGCCACAGCTACAGCACTCATATCCCAGGTCATCTTTACATCTCCAAAGGAGAAAACAAACAATGGAAAGGGCACCTAAAGTTCTTCATCATATCTCTCTGCTTCTTGACCACGATGGTTGGAGACGGCTCTAGTTAACACATTTTGAGGTCAAGAGATTGGGAAATACCATAGTGGGTTAAGGGATATTGGATTCAGGAATCTTTGTGAGCCACAGAGTGAGAATGAGCCAGGAATGTGGTGTGGCTGCTCAAAAAGCAAATGCATTCACAGAATCATAATGACCAGATCATGGAACACTGTAGTTGGAATTCAGTATCCATTTCTGATCATCACATGTTGAGCAAGAAACTGGATTCACAAAAGTTTAATGATGAAAACAAATCAAGTGCCAAAGGAGTCTTTGCTTGCCATCTGAAGAAATCAACCTTAAACCAAGAAAAGCTACATCTGTGATACATTTGTTAGTCCTTAAGATGCGACAAAAGTATACATGGTTTTAAACTGTAAAAGTATTTTTTAAAAACAGAATAACCGAGTTGGAAGGGACCTTACAGTTCTTCTAGTAGTCCAACCCTCTGCTCAAGTAGGAGACCCTATTCCAGGGGTGTCAAACTCACGTTGTCACGGTGGTGTCATGTGACATATCAGGACTTTCTTCCCCTTCATTAAACCGAGCTTGGACATGGCCAGTGCAGGATGCTTCCGGCCTGTGGGCCGCAAGTTGGACAGCCCTGCCCTATACCAGTGGTCACCAACTGGTGGTCCTCAAGAAAATTTTAGTGGTCTGCGGAGAAATTTTCGTATTTTTGCATTTTTTATATTGCACTCATCAAGCTATGGCCCCGGGCCAGATATGGCCCAAGAGCAATTAATCTGGCCCGTGCGCGGGAACACACAGCTGCACCACCTACATCACTCCACCCACACACCAGCCTCCATTCTTAAGACTGAGCACAAACCTCACCTTGAGTAGAGCGGGGCGAGCCACACAAATTGGAACTGGAAGGTACAGTAAGACCAAGAGCTCGCCATGCTCAGCCAAATGGCTGCCGGGAAAGGGGGGGGGGGAGGTTCAGCTGCCTTTCAGGCCTACATCTCTCCTTCTGCAAGGCCTCTGGATGGGACTGTGGTAGTCACAGGACTGGCTGGTTGGTCATCCCGAAGCAGCTCCTCCACCAGGGTGCACCGGCCTGCTGGGGATCTGCCTGTTCCCCGGCAGGCCGGTGTACCCGGGTGGAGGAGCTGCTCCGGGATGACCAACGGGCCAGTCCTGTGAGTGAAACTACTACAGCTCTGGAATATGGGACTGGCCGTGGCAGGGCTGGAAATCTCTGCCCTGGGGTGGCACATGCAATGTGCAACTTTGCAAGTGGTGCAATACGGAAAAAGGAGCACAGCCCTCACCATCCGGAATGAAATAATGGTGCTGTTGTGGCGGGGGGGGGGGGAGAGGGAGAGGCACAAGCAGGCAGAAGCAGTGGTTGTGATGGCTGGAAGCTGCGGGAGCGAAGCACTACTTTCATTTGCATGGCAATAGCATTCCGCCTCGGTATATTTGCACCAGCCAGTGCCGCAAGGCAGCCCTCATCTCCTGATGCTGGGGACTTGGAGTGGTAAATGGTGTCTGGTCCAGGGAGCAGCCAGTTTTTCCTCTCCATTGCGGATGCCAGATTGGCCTCCTGCAAGCTCTCATCTCTCCAGGAGCCCAACCAAAGTTTCCCGCGCCACTTCAGGGAGAGCTGCTTGAGAGAAAAGAGCTTGCATTCGCAATGGAGAGCAAAATACGGTTGCTCCCTGAACCAGATGCCGTTTACCGCTCCGAGTCCCAAAGCGGCAGGAGACGAGGGCTGCTTTGTGCCACCAGCTGGCACCAATATACCAAGGCGAATGCTGATGCTGTGCAAGTTCAAATAGCGCTTTGCTCCCGCACTTCTTCCGGCCCTTGTTGGTGCTCCATACACCTCGGTCTCTCAGGGAGATGCTTGACTTCCTCTCAGCCCCAAGACATTGGCTGGCCCATAGATGAGAGAGAGAGAGAATCAGAGAGAGAAGGAAAGAGAGAGAATGAGAGAGAGAGAGAATCAGAATGAGACAGAGAGAGAAAGAGACAGAGAATGAAAGAGACAGAATGAAAGAGAGAGAATGAGAGGGAGAATGAGAGAGAGAGAATGAGAGAGAGAGAGAATGAGAAAGAGAGACAGAGAGAGAATGAAAAAGAGAATCAGAGAGAGAATGAGAGACAAAATGAAAGAGAATCAGAGAGAGAGAGAGAATCAGAATGAGAGAGAAAGTGGAGGAGAGAGAAAGAAAGAGAGAGGGGGAGAAAGAATGAGAAAGAGTGGGGGGAAAGAGAGAGGGGGGAGAGAGAGAGAAAGAGAGAATGAGAGAGAAAGCGTGGGAGAGAGCGGGGAGAGAGAGAAAGAGAGAGAAGGGAGAGTGCCTGAAGGACCCCATCCCGTCACTGGGAGTCTAGGTGCTTCAGCAAGCAGCGCGCTGGTTTCGTATTAGTAGTCCGCGAAATTTAAAATTATGAACTTGGTGGTCCCTGAGGTCCAAAAGATTGGGGACCCCTGCCCTATACCATTTTAGACAAATGACTGTCCAGTCTCTTGTTAAAAGCCTCCAGTAATGGAGCATCCACAACTTGAAGGCAAGCCATTCCACTGGTTAATTGTTCTCACCGTCAGGAAATTTCTCCTTAGTTCTAAGTTTCTTTGCATTGTCAGCATGCTTTTTGAGACATACTGCTTCAAGCTAAGGACTTGATGACTTTTCAAGGTAAGAACTTGATGATTTTCAAGGGAAGAACTTGATGTCCTTTTAATGTTTTGATTACTTAATTATGCTTGAAGCAACATCTTTTTTAAAATCTGGCTGAATTCTTTCCCCACAAAATCACCACTAGAGGGCAGGGAATGACTAATCTCTATGTGATTCCTTGAATTAAGAGTGTGTGCGTACACAAGTATGCATGCATTGTTCATTAATGCAAAAAACTGAAAAGCATATAAATGAATCATACTTCTGCTTAAGTGTAACAGTATTACAAATACGTGAAGGACGAATTCACAATGAATTTCCACTCATACTTCAGTTTAAAAAAGGAAAGTTCAGTAAAAAATAATTCCTAAAGTTAATTTTGCTATGTATAATGCCAAAATGCAGGTATGCTTTTTTATGACTCAAAAGAAATGGGAATTACATTTGTTGATATTAACGTATGCTTCCATGAGAATTTTTCTACTAGCCAAATCAAATGATCCTTGAGGGTTAATTTTTTAGACACCTTTAGAAAAAAGAATGATAGATGAAAATTTTTATAAATAGTATTCTTAATAATTTAACATGTAATGATATTATTCCCAAACATTAGACTTTAAATCCAAGATTATTTAAAAATGCATGTCAAAATCTTTCAAAGACATCTAATGTGTGCCTTCTTACAGTATGTCTTTTTCTAGAAATAGGATGTCACTGCAGTAAGTTATAATAGGGTTTTATTGTAACTTACTGCTTTGTGTAAATCCTACTAATTATGGTTTGTAAAGCATGGTTTAAGGTTTAGTATAATGCATGAACATATCCAATTCTTGTTTAATCAAGTAACCAGAATATAATGGTCTTCTCTGAGCCTGGGAAGGAGGAAGCTTTTTCAAAAAAACGAATTAAAATATGTGGAGATTCCTCCCTTATCTGGTAGATGGCTGGCTATAGGTCCTGCTCATCCAGAGATAGTTACCATAAGAACAATAAAGGCTCTGCCCTAAGGATAAATTTGGCCCTAAAAAAGAATTCATGTCAGGGTTCCTTGCTGAGATTTGTGTGACATGATTCACCTTTTTTTTCCTTTCAATAAAATGGCTGAATAAGCCATTGTGAGAATCTTGTGATGGAGTATAATCAACTGTCAAAAGTTTGATACACATTCTTTAACTTGATTTATATAGATGTCCATTCTGCAACTGAGATTCTGGCAGTAAACGCAGGATTAGCAATCAACGAAGAACAAAAACAAAACAAATAAGAAACAATAGAAGTAACAATAATAAGCATAATGACACCCAAAGCCAATGGTTTTCAAAATTGACAACTTTTAGAATGTAGCAACATTTATATACCGCTTTACAGTGCTTTACAGCCCTTTCTAAATGGTTTAGAGTCAGCCTATTGCTCCCAATAATCTTCATTTAAGTCTTCATTTTACCGACCTTGGAAGGATGGAAGGCTGAGTCAACCTTGATCCTGGTGAGATTCGAACTGCCAAACTGCTGGTAATCGACAGTCAGCAGAAGAAGCTTGCAGTACTGCATTCTAGCCACTGCGCCACCACGGGTCTTGAAATGTAGATTTCAATTCCCAGAATTCCCCAGCCACCATTTCCTAACTGCCATGCTGGCTGAGGAATTCTGGGAGTTGAAGTCCACACATCTTAATGTTGCCAAGTTTGAAAAACAATGCTCTAAATCAGGGGTGTCAAACTTGCATCTTCACGGCAGCGTCACGTAACATATCGGGACTTTCCCCCCCCTTCGCTATATCAGGTGTGGGCGTGGCCAGCGCATGACCCACCCAGCCGGCAGGCCACGAGTTTCACAGCCCTGCTCTAAATCAAACCGCAGAACCATAAACATATCAAGAAAAAAAATTGGCAGGCTCATCCAACCTGTCACATGGTATATGAATCCTTTTTCTGTTATTAGCCTGGTTCCTCCAGGTCATTTATGCAACCATTCTTGTTGTGGAAGAAGTGACTGTTTCAAAGTGAGGCACAAGGTTGTTTGTCTTTCTGCTATTCTCACCAAATCTAACACAAACCCACATTTCAGTATGTGAGATACAGCTTACACCCAAAGGTGATGAGTCCAGAGACATCATCATGAATTTTGGTGAGCCACCATATTTTTCAAAGCACTCTCCTCCACCAAAATCTAGAATGTCTTGGAAAAACGTCCTGGCAAAAAAAAAAAAAACACCAAGTTCCAATACTTAAAATTAACAAACCTGGAAGAATCTGTTGCAGTTTCTCCCAAATTCCCCATACCCCCTGCTAAGGTGCTTTTTCAGAAATGTTTATTTCATTTTAACAGGGAACCTTTCTCTTTCACTTGCTGATGGAGACAGGGTTTTTCACCAGCAATTAAAGGCAAGGCATCCAGATTATTGTCAATTAACAAATTTAGTTATTCTGCCTCCCATCTGCATTGTAGGATAGCTGTTGGAATCTGGCCCCTGAATCTTTTTCCTGGTTTTCAAACATTCTCTGTTGTAAACATAACAAAAGAAGTGGAAAGAAATTGCTGGCTTGTTGGGTTGGGCATATACAAACCTATTCTGTACGCTTTGAGACAGAATATTTTTCCAGCAAGGGGGCGGGGAGGCAAAGGCAAACATTTTGTGCTTTGCAAGGTACATTGTAGACCATACTCTATTCTTGACAATGAAATACTGACTTGCATGCACAGACATCATAATCTGCCAAAATGATTCCTGTAGGGACATACAGGTGAAACTCGAAAAATTAGAATATTGTGCAAAAGTTCACTTATTTCAGTAATACAACTTAAAAGGTGAAACTGAGATAGACTCATTACGTGCAAAGCAAGATAGTTCAAACCTTGATTTGTCATACTTTTGATGATTATGGTTTACAGTTCATTACTGTGCTTGATTGGCCAGCAAACTCGCCTGACTTGAACCCCATAGAGAATCTATGGGGCATTGCCAAGAGAAAGATGAGAGACATGAGACTGAACAATGCAGAAGAGCTGAAGGCCGCTACTGAAGCATCCTGGTCTTCCATAACACCTCAGCAGTGCCACAGGCTGATAGCATCCATGCCACGCCACATTGAGGCAGTAATTGATGCAAAAGGGGCCCAAACCAAGTACTGAGTACATATGCATGCTTATACTTTTCAGAGGTCTGATATTGTTCTATGTACAATCCTTGTTTTATTGATTTCATGTAATATTCTAATTTTCTGAGATTGTGAATTTGGGGTTTTCCTGAGCTCTAAGCCATAATCATCAAAATTATAACAAATCAAAGCTTGAACTATCTTGCTTTGCATGTAATGAGTCTATCTCATATATTAGTTTCATCTTTTAAGTTGCATTACTGAAATAAATGAACTTTTGCCTGATATTCTAATTTTTCGAGTTTCACCTGTAATCTGAAGCTGAATTCATTCTATTGCCTTGATGGCCTCCATATGATAAACTTCAGACCAGTTCTGTTGGGAGAGGTTTTTCCGTGGACCAGAGGGAGCATGGTTTTCTGTGCTGCCTGCATCCTGTGAATGAGGCTTCGCTTGTTTGCACGGACCTGTTTCTGGCATGCTGTGGCCCAGTGCCAGTCCACGGACTAGGGGTTGGGGACCCCTGTCTTAAGCAAGCCTTAAAGATCCGACACTTCCCACAGATATAGCCCAGGAAGTTGTGAGATTCTACCACTTGAGATTGTATAGTTATGTTTTCCACGTCCCACCATTGCTCATCAACGTGGCCATTTTTAAAATGATTCTTTTATTAATTGTATTATTCACTTCAACCCTTTGTAAACTGCCCAGAACCACAGGCAACTCGGCAACCTTAGAAACAGAATGAATAAGATTTTTGGCCATTATACGGTCTGGGGTGGTGGGGGCGCTGTCTGACATATGCTACCATATAGTTTAACACTGTAATTTCTATGAAATGTGTACCTCTGCAGAATAATATACTTGCATAAGAAAAATGCTTAATGGGAAGAGTGTACTATTACTCTTTGCAGTAATTTCAATCCATTATGTGCACTGGTAATAAAATTATGTATGCCTACAAATGCACTATCTTGATGTTACAGACCATTCTATCTCTACAATAGGATAGAATCACGAAACGTTCGGAAAATTGAAATAAATGTACAAATGATAATGTACAAATTATTTTTTTTTTAATTTGATTTATATGCCGCCCTTCTCCCGAGACTCAGGGTGGCTTACAATGTGTTAACCAATAGCCTTCATACTTTTGTATATTTATACAAAGTCATCTTATTGCCCCCACAAACTGGGTCCTCAATTTACCTACCTTAGAAAGGATGGAAGGCTGAGTCAACCTTGAGCCTGGTGAGATTCGAACTTACAGTAATTGCAGACAGCTGGTGTTAATCACAATGCTATCAGTCTGCTGAGCCACCAGGCCCTTACTGAACAGCTATTAGCTGAACTTAATGAAAGACTAAAATAGCATCTTCCATAGATACTGTGCTATAGAGATCAGCAACTAAAGATCCCAAGGCTGAAAATGGCTTTAGTTGATCCTGTAAACTGGCTATTGAAATGTAACAGATATGAGAAGAGAAAGTGTAGCCAGGGTATGATGTCACCTGCCAGCACCCCTTCTGTGGTGGCTCTACAAGCTCTCCTCATCTCAACCCTCCCCTTCCCAGACACCTGGATGGTGTCTGTTTTCATTTTTTTCGACCGAGTGGGTTAGGTAGGTTCAGGAGTAAAATGATTACCTTAAGCCTTGAAGTAGCTTTCAGCATGATTTTATTCCTTAAAATACTTGACTTATCAAAGAACAGACTTTGAACAGAACAGAACAGACTTTGGCACTATCCACTAATTGAGTGCTAGCTCAACTTTTGGCACAAAACCTCATATGGGCCCCAAGGTTTTATAAGATGTACGGTATTTTTTGGAGTATAAGATGGACCTTTTTACCCAAAGAAAGAGGGTGAAAATCTGGATGCATCTTATACTCCAAATGTAGCCCCGCCCAGCTTCTCAAACGGAAGTTTCAGAGGCTGAAAAAAGAATCACAAATGAAGCTTCAGAAAAGAAGCCCCCAAACAGAGCTTCAGAAAAGAAGGCCTCAAACAGAGCTTCAGAGGCTTTTTTTTCCTGAAGCTCTGTTTCGGAGGCTTTCAGAGGCAGGAAAAAAAGTTTTTTCTGAAACAGAGTTTCAGAAGTTTCAGAGACCAAAAAAAAAAAAAAAGCAAGGCACAGAGCTCATAACCAAGGAACCTGTTGCTAAAATTCACCTCTGGGAACAGCTGATTGTGGGTATTCCGGGAGGCTAATACACCTGCCAATCAGCTTTTTTCTTATTTTCTCCCCAAAAACTAAGATGTGTCTTATACTCCAGTGCGTCTTATACTCCAGTGAGTCTTATACTCTGAAAAATATGGTATTCTTCTCCATTAGATACGGAACAATTTATTTTATAATCAATAGTTAGAATCACCTTCACCAAACTGGAGTACCCCAGATACATTGGAATGACAACTTCCCAAAATCCCAGAATCAACACTTGTGGGGAACTTTGAAAGTTGTAGCCATACACATATGAAAACATTCTTAGGGAAAGCTTGGCCAGGATATTACACCATCTTCATCATGAAGGTAACTCATAAACCTATTTTACAGTGGCTGTCCTAGAACTCATGAACTGAGTAGTTTAGGAATATCTGATATTGTAATCAACATAAATTTCCAACCTGCTGCCCTCTAGTCCATACCTAGAATATTATGCCCAGTTCCAGCTCCGCAGTTCAAAATGAACATTAACAAACTTGAATGTGTCCACAGGAAAATAGCCAAGGGGGTAAGAGACTTAGAAAGAAAAAGTTCTGAGTTATTGGAATTGTTGAGTATATTGAGGAAAATCATGTCAGATGTCTTCAGATATCTGATGCTCTGTCATGTACATTATGATCAGTATTGTTCAAGAATATATAATAAGAAACCATGGATTGGAATTATAAGGAAACAGATTTCAACTGGAAATCACAAAGTTTTTCTAACATTAACAACTGTTCAATAAAAGAATCACTTGCCTCGGAAGACAATGGACTCTCCTTCACTGAAAGTGTTTAAATAGAAGGTAGATGGCCATCTGCTGAGAGTGCTTAGTAGTAGACAAGTGGTTGGACCAAATGCTTTTCAAGTCCCTTCTAACCCTTATATTCTATGACTGTATTGGCTATGTTGATTGGGGATTATGAGAGCTTTAATCCAATATTTTTGCTAAGGGCTAGTTAGGAGCTCTAAATAAGCTTCTTTAATAGAATGCAGAATCCTCTGTGTTAATACTACTTTAGAAGTCTACATATGCCTAAATAGTTGGGTAAGCTGAACTGCATTTCTACTATATTTATATTCCAGTAATTTTTAAAGAAATTCAGAAGTCTATTTACATGATGTTGAACATTTCATGTATTTTGACCTTGTCATTTAAGATAGTTATCTGAAATATAGTATAAACCTCAAAAAGAGATGGGTGAACTATACTTGCACACTGGTAATTGAGCAAGAATTCTTCCACAGTTGGATGATAAAGCACCAATTCCTGTGCCATCTGCAACCTTCAGGGCTAATTTCACTCTAAATATGTGATAGTGTGATCAAGCTTGTGTCAAAGCTTGTCCAAATGTAGTTTGGAGTGCTGACATTTTGGGGATTTCAATGCAAAGCAAAGCTCATGCACTGGTTGAATTAATCACTGACGGTAATTTTGTTTTTGGTTTTTTTTAACCTCAGCTACTGATTTTATTTATTTAGTTTTTTATACTATTTTATGTTTTTCTATAGTTTTTAATTCCTACATGCCCATAGTCATGAATTTATATGGGAATCATATAAACTGAAATAATAAATAAGTATATAACTCAATGCCCAACTTGCTAATGTTATTTAATACATTTAATGCCAAACTTGCCTAATGATTCACAATGTGAAATAACAATATGTCCCTAGTCTGTAGGGGAAAAAAAGAAGAAAAGACTTCCTCATTCACTTGGCTTCAGAACAGTCCTGGCATGTATACCCAGCAGAATCTGGCAGTAAGAAAAATTGCCATTTGCATCCTATAGAATAACTTACTTCCTCTCTTCACACCTTTAAATTAGGAGTTTTGTTATGATCTCATCTGCTTGTCAGCACAGTGAAAGGTTACTTAAAGATAATATTTTAAAATTTATCTGACGTGCACCTACTGCAGCATTCCTGCTCTCAATATTACACAATGTTACAGAGAACATGCTTGTCTGTGCAAGCTTTATCAGTCTGCCATGACAGCATGGCAGAAAAAACTAGGTTAGGATTAGTTACATGAGGAATATTTAGTTATGTTTGTTTTATAGGGCTGATAGGCCACTCCAACCACAACCAACTGAGGATAGGGGACTGTCTCAACTCCGTATTCCTTTCTATCTGCAGTGAATCTTGAGACAGTTTTGCGTATGAGGAAAAATCATGTGGCATAAGCTTTCAGAGGCTGTACCAGTTTGGTATGCAAATGGGAGTTTATATGGTTTGCAAAAATATCTCAATTTTCTTCAGGTGGGAAAAAATGCATAATTTTTCCCTCACTTTTAATATGATAATATTCCATCAACCAATGATACATATTCATGGCAAAGTTCCAGTAATGTTCCCCATCCAGCTTTTTAAAAAGGTACAGTCATTGTATGATTGATGTTTTGCATGAGCACACATGGTTCTGCAAGCATCTAAAAAAAATTAGATAGTATGTAAAGACCAATAGTAAAATAATAATATGAATATGAATATGAATAATAAAAAAGCAGCTGAATTGTTTCCAGCCTTAGGGATTTCCTAGAAAAAGGAACTCCTTGCTTATTTGCTTCTTCTATGCTCTGGCTTCAAGCCACCCATCCAGAGTTGTGCTATGGAGCTGTTCTCAAAGGAAGGGAATGAGAAGGGTGTAAATTAAGCTTGATAGATTTCAAATAAAACTTTATTCTGTAACCAAATGATCTGTAGTTATGGTATGGAACTGTGTGTCAACTTGTTTCAAACTTAGAAATAACAAATTGGAACAAACATTTCTAGAAATCCCAAAGGCCAAGGGGCTTTAATTAGCTGCTTCTGTCTTCTGTCACTCTGTACCCTGAGTTCATTAAATATTTAAAGAGCAATTAAAGGCCTTAAATAATCACTTACTTGCTCACCATCAATATAGATTCACAGCATTGTCCTTCCGGTACAGGGCCAGTATATTGGCAAAAGTACAGTAAAGTGCACTAAAAATTTTTTTAAAGCTCTTCTACAGAATTTTCTTTAACGTACATTTACAGCCGAAAATCACAGACAGTGCCACCCATGTTTCTAATTATCCTATTATCCATTAATTATCCCAGTGTATTTGGGATAATTGCTGCCTGAACAGGTGCCATAATTTCAAAAGTTTTAAAAAATGGCATTAGAGATGATCTTGCATTCCAGCACAAGACACAACTTTATACTGGACAAAGAGTCACTTGACAACAACCTTACCAAGTTGTACAAGGTATGTGTGTGAGTGTCTGCCTTAAAATTAAAGTTGGAGATGTCAGCAGAAACGTGCACACCCAAAAGCCTGCTACAGCAACTCCTGCTCATCATCTTCTGATCCAGAAGGTCCTTGTCGTACCTCCTCGTACCATTTGTTGGTGAGGCTTTTCATCTGTATGCGCCCATGATGTAGGTCCTGTGATAAAGGGAAGATGCAACCCCTTTAGAAAGATAGAATTGCAGTCTTAACATTTTTTAGCAAAAATGTTTAAAAATATGTCCACCAAATGTTGAAAATGTAATACAAAACCAGGCATATATTATCACCTGTGGTAGACATGCCCAAAACCAAAAAAAAATTGGATGAAAATGCATACTTGGTTAGGAAAAATGTTAAGACAGCAGACAGAAAAATATGATAAAGGGAATGTATATTTGATATTACATGTTTTAACAGCAGCAAGAATTGTATTTGCACAACATTGGAAAAGCGAGAAAACACTTACGGAAGAAGATATAATTAAAAAAATATTGGACTGTGAAGAAATGGACAGATTAACACTGAAGATAAAAGAAAAAGAAGACAGAATATTTTCGAACTTGGGACTTGTTTTATCAATGGCTGGACAACAGGGGTAGAAATTAGGAACTTAAGAAGTAGTACTATGTAAATGAATTGACCCAGATAGTACGCTGTTCATTAAGCACATATTATATGTAAAGAGAAAACAAATTAAAAAATATAAAAAAGAATGTTAGAATTGCACTTCTCCATATGCCTGTGCATAAGGCAGTACAATTTCAATTCTGCAGCACGCACGGAATTAAATAGATCTGATATGGTAGGTTTAAAGGAAGAAAAAAAAATGCTACAAGACAGTACTATGATAACATTAACATGGATAGATGATGAAGAGTGCCCCTGAAAAATCTCAGGTCTTTCTCTCTCCGTGTATATTTTAAAGCGGGAAGTCACAGAGGAAAAAAAAAATAGAAAAGCCCCTCATTTGAAAATGTCAAATGGTAAGACAAGTTCTTTAGAAGTATGTGAATCTTCACATTGCTTGCTTGGTTTCCTAGAATGCCTGAATAAGATTTTGTCCTTTTGTTACAGCAATGTTACTTGCAAAAACTCCCTGCAAGGTAACTTAAAGGGATAGGAACAAAGCACATGGTTTGCTTCATGCACAGAGCATATACATATTGTAGTTCAGAGTTTTGGTCAGACTGTTCCAAGTGGGTCAGGATACAATGGAAGAAAAAACATTTAGACTATTCCAGATTTCAGCTAAAACAAATCCAGAGAAGTCACAATGGACAAGCAAGGCAAGGCTGGTGCACCTCTCTCCCTACCTTCCTATGTCCTGACCATCAATCTTGTCAGCCTTGCGCCCAACCCTCTGAGCTACCTCTACACTTGAATTCAAGTACAGCATGAGGACCACTCATGAGGAACAATTCAAGATCTGGGCAACCTAATTTTTCCCACATCTTCCTTCTTTACTGCCCCTCCCTACCTAGCCCTACCAAAGTGCTAGCTGCTGACACCCATCCACCTAGTACACCCGACTTACCCACCCTACCTCTGCTGTCACTGCTTGCCTTTCTTCCTTGCTGCCACTCTACACTCACCTGCCAAACATCCCTGCAACCAAATGCTTTATTTATTTATTTATTTATTCATTCATTCATTCCAAGCTATTTCTGTTGAAGCCTATGCATTCTAGATCTGTGCACAGATGAAACTCACCATCCAAACGACACCAAATTTACAAAAAAAAATTGAAACAAAAATCAGATATTGTGTGCCTCCAGGAGGTACATATAAGAAAACAGGACATAAAATATATACAATATAAAAAATTAGGTAAAGAATACGCATCATTGGCAGAAGAAAAAAAAAAGAGGAGTGGTGGTATATATCAAGGAAGGAATAGACAGTAATATAAGGTATGTGGATACAGAAGGTAGAATAGTCATGATAGAGCTAAAACTTGAGTTTAAAAAGATATTATTGGTAGTAATATATGCTCCAAATAGTCAACAATTAGAATTTTACAAAAAAGTGCATGAGAAAATTATAGATCAAAAAATGGAAAATGTGTGTCTGATTGGAGATTTCAATGCTATTTTAGATGTAAGAAAAGATTATGAATGTGGTCAGCAAAATAAAAATAAAAAAATGTATTACCTAGAACCTTTATAGATATGGTGGAAGAGTTAAATATGGTAGATAGCTGGAGATGTCTTAACCCCGAAACAAGAAATTTTACATATTATTCGAATCCGCATAAGTCTTGGTCTAGGTTGGATATGGTCTGGGTAACCAAGACGTTAATGATGGAGATAGAAGAGGTAGATATTTTACCAAATAATTGGGCGGATCACAACCCGATAATGATGAAGTGGAAAGGACAGCACAGAAAGAATAGATGGACTATGAATACACAGATATTACAAGAAAAAGAATATAAGAAATACATGGAAAAGGAGCTAGAATGGTTCTATAAGGAAAATACAAAGCAACACACTTCCCTACAAAACTTATGGGATACAACCAAGGCATATGTAAGGGGCCTCACAATATCATATAATGTAAAACGGAGAAAAGAGAGAGAGAAAGAATATAACAAATTATTAGAAGAAATTCAAAATTGGGAATGTAAATTGCAAAGAAACCCAGGGGATGAAAAAATAAGGTTAAATTGGTTAACAGCAAAACATAATTTAAACATATTAGAGCAAGGGAAATATGCAACAACATTGAAATACATAAGGCAAAATTATTTTGAAAATGCAAACAAACCAGGGAGATGGCTGGCGTATAGGCTGAGGAAGGAAAGAGAAAAAAGAATGATTCAGAAGTTATGAGACGACAAGGGTAAGATTCAATGGACCCTAGAGGAAAAAAAAGACATAATAGTTCAATATTATCAAAAATTGTATGAAAAGGATATAGTAACAGAGGAGGAAATTGAACATTATTTAAAAGGGAGGGATTGCAAATACTAACAGAGGAAGAAAAAGAATTACTAGATAAGGAGATTACGATAGGGGAGCTAAAAGAGGCGCTGAAGAGGCAAAAAAATAATAAAACTCCGGGGACAGACGGTTTACCAATAGAGTTTTATAAGACATTTGGAGAATCATTAAACGGAATACTATTAGAAATATACAATGAAGCTCTAATGGAGGCAAAGCTACCTAAACACATGGAAAGAAGCATATATTTCCTTAATACCCAAAGAGGGGGCAGATACACATTAATAAAAAATTATAGGCCGATTTCTTTGTTGAACACTGATTATAAAGTTTTCATGAGTATAATTGACAATAGGATGAAAATATACAAAACAAAATACACCAGGATCAAAATGGTTTTTTGCCCACAAGGCAGATAAAAAATAATTTAAGAATGGCAATGGATGTTTTAGAATATTATGAGGTGCATCCAGAGAGACAGGTAGCGCTGATCTTTCTGGATGCACAAAAAGCTTTTGACCAAGTAAACTGGCAATTTATGAAGCAACAAATCAAAAGTATGAATTTTGGAGAAAGATTTACTAAAATGATAACATCAATATATCAGAACCAAAAAGCATGTGTCTTGGTGAATGGGGACCCAACAAAATTCTTTGGAATAAATAAAGGAGTAAGGCAGGGATGTTCGCTGTCCCCCCTACTATTTATCTTAACTTTGGAAAATTTGTTAATCAGAATTAGAGCAAATAAAGAAATTCAAGGATTAAAGATCAAGAGAGAGGATTACAAGGTCCAAGCATTCACAGACGACCTTGTTTTCTTTATAGAAGACCCAATAGAAACAACCCCAAAATTAATAGAAGAGATTGAAAAATTCGGAAAGGTAGCAGGTTTAAAAATCAAGAAAAGACAAAAATGATAACAAAAAATATGACAACAAAACAAGTAGAGAAATTAGTAAAAGAATCTGGACTGCAGGTAGTTAAAAAAGTAAAACTACTTAGGGATAAATTTGACGGCTAGAACAGCAACAATAAAAGAAGATAATTATGACCCCTTAGTCCAGAAAATAAAGGAAGATTTAGAAAAATGGGGGAAATTAAAATTGTCTTTACTGGGGAAAATAGCAGCAATATAATCAAACATACTTCCAAGACTCCTTTATTTATTCCAAACAATTCCAATAAAATTAGATAAGAAATTTTTTGATAATTTGGACAAAATAACTAAAAAATTTGTGTGGGAAGGGAAGAAACCAAGAATAAAATTGAATATATTACAAGACGACAAAATTAGAGGCGGATTTGGACTCCCGGCATGGGAAAAATATTACAAGGCTGCCAGCTTATTATGGATCAAAGAATGGATAACCTTGGATAATCAAAGATTGCTAAACTTAGAAGGGCATGACCTAATGAAGGGATGGCACGCCTTTATATGGAGTTCAGGAAATAAAATATATAAACATTTTAATAACCACACCATTAGGAAATCTTTAATTAACACAAATTACAAATTAAACACAAACACTATATGAAAATTCCCGGCTGGAATTTACTTGAATACGATTTGGCAGAAGAATTGGTCAAAGGGCAGATGATAGCCTGGGCGAGGAACATAGGGCACAATATACAACTGGAAGATTGGGAAAGAGCATGGGAAGACAATTATAACATGACAAAATCGGTAGCCTACAAAGAAAATCACTATAAAATGTGGTACCGATGGTATCTGCTACCCGCAAGGTTAGCAAAAATGTATCCAAATGTGAATCCGGCTTGTTGGAAATGTAAAAAAACACAGGGAACTTTTTACCATGCTTGGTGGCTTTGCCCAGAAATTAAGAAATATTGGAACAAAATAAAAACATGGATATTAGAAATAACAAATTACGAAATTGAATTAACACCCGAAGTCTTTTTACTAGGCATGATTAATAAGAATATTAGAAAGGACATAAAATACTTAATACTCTACATTATAACGGCGGCTAGATTAGCGTTGGCACAACTTTGGAAAACAGATCGTTTGCCAACTGATCAGGAAGTAATACAAAAAATCTATATATGCGCAGAGATGGATAAATTAACCCTAGAATTACAGGATAAGGAAGACTCAAAATACTTTAAAATATGGAATAGCTGGTACCAGTGGATAAGTCAGAGGAGGGGGAATGGTTAGAGATGAAATTCAGGAGAAATCAATGTAAATAAACAACTGCACTGTCAGAGAGATATAGAAGGAAATAAGTCACTGTGCATATATATGTATATATAACATTAGAAAGTAGTCAATAGATGAAGTTGAGCACTATATATGTACTGTATATGTATATGTAATTTGTATATTTGATTAAGAGAAACTTGTTAGTTTTTCTTATATTTGTTTTAAATGTCTTTTTTTAAATACGAATAAAGTTTGTTTTTAAAACTTAAAAAAAAACAAAAGAAACATGAAGTACCAATTTTGACTGGTGTAGGGAAAATTTTGTACATTTCAATGGCCGTAAGATACCTAAAGCAGACTCAGACTGATATGTCTCCTTTAAAAAGGCATTGTATGACCACACATAGTGTTTCAATCATTTCTGTGCACATGCCAGGAAAAAGCATAAATAGAATCTACAAGGAACCACAGGGGCCTTTGTAGCAGAAAACTATGGTTAAATGTTTTGACACAATCCTAGATATTAAATGGCTACCTATTCTGGTGGGTTTTATAATAATTCACCATAATTCCTTGAGTTTCATGAACAAGAAACATATTTGCATGAATTTCCATTGTGCTAAACTGAAATGTTTTTGGTTTAATGTGAATGGGTTGAGATCCATGGATTTTTAGCTTAGCTGATTTTCAGCCTAATTTTGGTTTAGATTGCAACTGTTGTTTAAGATGACATGTGAATAAAGATATGCATTCTGTTATTCTTGTTGAGGTTTTGTTCATTTATTTTTTGCTTCCTTTATCAAGATTCCAATCAATTAAAAGACACAAAGCAAGAAGAGCTCAAGGGAAGGAATATAAGCCAGAAATCTGTCAACAGGCTATGATTACTCTAAGCTATGCTTAGAACAACTCACGGCAGAGGTTGCCTGAACTCTAGCCAATTAAATGAGGTTTCTATAAAGAGAAAGTCAAAATGTTAGTGCAGGAAACTTGGGTTATTTTAATACAAATAGTCATTGTATTCTTGGACATCAAATTAGATTGAAAGTCAATCTGCTGTAGGATTTGTTTAGGCTAAACCTACCTCTTGGGTGAGCCGTCTGGTAAAGAAAGGATTCAAATATTTGACATCAAGCCACATAAAGCCTTTGAGATCCTGCCGCTTTATATAATGAGCTTCATATTCTTCCTCTGTCAGTTCAGATAAGTGTTCAGATTCAATGGTGTTTCCCTGAGAGGAGGTGATTATAAGAATAAAAAAAGCAATAGTTTTCTTTGAAGTTTATTTATTTATTTATTGGTTCGATTTATATGCCGCCCTTCTCCGGAGACTCAGGGCGGCTTACAATGCATTAAATTCCTTACACCCTACCAATTTATTTACTGTTTTTACATGCAATTCAATAAAAGTGTCAATAACTTTATAGTTATGATGGAAAAATTAAGAAAGCCACTACAGAAAAGTAATATTCAAAAATTAAGGATCATAAAAGAAGAAAGAAATCTTGACTTGCATTCAACCATTTTAAGAGCCAATTTCTGTCTGCCACGGACTTTAAATGTGTGCTGTTTTATGATTTTGGCAGTTCACATTGCACCAAATGTGATAGAAAAGAAAGCAGCAAAGAACCTGCTAGGAACCAGTATTTCATTAGTCAGGTCATTAACACAAAAATGGCTTGTCTGTTTTGTGACTTTACCTTCCAGCTGCCTTTTGCCTGATCTGAATTTATACCAGCCACCTCAAAACAAAAGGTGGTTGAGGAAAACACTAGCAGAAAATGTCCACATTGCAAAATGACCAGCCCTGTACATTCTGCAACTGCATTGCAGCACAAAGTAAAAAAATTAAATATTTAAAGGGTCTGGGTGGAATTACATTTGAGGATTCCGGCATAAATTTAATATGTAGAAACACTTAAGTGAGCCTTATACAGACTGACATGCTTTCATATTACATTACATATTAAATATTACATATTACATATTAAACCTCCAAGTGCTTCAACGACCCTTTAAAAGGATGCAGATTACCAGTGGTCTGCACGGAATATAAAGCCTTCCATTCCCCATTATCCTGTCAGAGCTGAAAGAGTTTCTTGGATGAGAAACGAAATGTCTTCAAAAGAAAAAACAAGAAAGTCCAGTTGCCTCCTAAAAAAGCACCTTTGGGATAACCATGACCTCGATGACTGAGAATCTCTACAGACTTTCATATTACAGTTTCAGAGTAACCAATGATTAATTTAACTGGGATTTACTGAAAGACAATACTAAGTGTGTGGTGTGGCATGATAGAGCTCCATTTGATTGCCTGCTAAGAGGACTGAAGAGATAGAACTCAGCTCTTTATTTTTCCAATCTCTACCATGCAGACAGCTGGTCATTTGCATCCTTTTAGAGCAGAGGTCTTCAAACTTGGCAGCTTTAAGACTTGTGGACTTCAACTCCCAGAATTCTCCAGCCAGCTTTGCGAGAATTCTGGGAATTGAAGTCCACAAGTCTTAAAGCTGCCAGGTTTGAAGACCTCTGATCTAGAGTCATTAGGAAGTTGGGTTTAGACTCTAGATAACTCTAAATTCTGGTTTAGTGCCAAAACATCAGAGATGCAGCATATTCCTTGACTGAGCAAAGCAAGAATCAGCTTCCGCCAAAAATGCTGCTTTTCATTTGTTCCTCGCTTACTATAAAACTGGAGAGGAGTTCTCAGAGGCGAAGCAAGAAAAAGGAAAAGAAGAAAGAGAGAGAGCAAGAAACCCAAAGACCCCTCTACAATCATCCTCTCTGCAGGGAATATCTGCCAAACGCCAAGATCTTACTGTTAAGATGTAAGAGGGAACTCGTTTAGCTGAGCTGAATCTACTGATTCTATTTACAATTCTGTATGTATGGCTATTGCCTTCCCCTGTTTTCCATATACACCTCTTTCCCAATTAATTCCTTTTATAGAGAGAGATATGCATCTTAGTGTGGATATTTAATGGCATGTATAACATTGCACAAAACTTAGGTACTAATAAAATCACATCAGAAGTAAAGGTGGGCAGCTAATCCTATGACCCTGGGAAGGAGACAGAGAACAAATTAGTTTTATAAGGGGGTTTCTCATTAAAACTTTCCTCTTAAAAATGTAGCACTGCCTTTGCTTCTAAATTGGCACTAGATTTGTTATATTCTATGTTTCTGAGCTTTGGGCACGAAGATCCAAAGCATCTTTCTTTCTATTTGCCTAGAGCTGGGCTGAAGAAATCATGGGTAGAAGATTAGCCCTCCCCATTGGACAGACTAGGCAGTATTGTAGAGTTCTAACTGACTGATGGCTCCCCGTTATTAACTTTTACTGGGAAACTGTTAGAAAGCAAGGTCTGCCAGGGAGGTTTTTAAATGACCCTCTCCTCCCAGTTTGTAAGACTAAGCCATAAACTGTGGTCTATAAGACACAATGGATGGTTTACTCAACATCAGAAACTAACAAGCTATATAATAACTGTAGATTGTCTGTGAACATTGCAACTGAATGCGTGCAAACATAACGCTAAATAGTACTATTGATGCTACAGAAATAAGTATGAATGAACCTTAAATCTGCAGGCTGATTCTACTCCTTACTTCATATAGTATAACTACAGAATTAGAAGCTCTTGTTCCTGTTTTCAATTAATTGTCATTATGCATTTGGCCCACCATAAAATAATGATTACAGATAGTCCTCAACTTACAACTATTCATTTCTCAATGGTTTGAAGCTACGGCAGCCTTGGAAAAAAGGACTTACAAGTCATCCTTGAAGTTACAATCATCATGCAACCTCCACAATCACATGATCACAATTCAGATGCTTGGTAACCATTTGTATTTTCAACGGCTGCAGAGTTTTGCAGTCACTGGATCACAGCTGGCTTCCAATAAACAAAGTCAATTCTGGAAATCAATCCACTTAACGGACTGCTTGATTCACTTAAATACATGATTTGCTTAACAACTACAGTAAACTGGTTGCAAAATTGGATCTGGACAAAAACTTGCTTAATGACTGCATTATTTAGCAACCAAAATCCCAATCCTAACTGCAGTCATAAATCAAGGACTGCTTGTAGCATTACTTATGGATTAGGAATCTAATTATGCTAATAAACCAAAGCTCAAAGATCTTGGGTTAACTTTAACCATGATTTATCTAGCTTCAAAAAGGGACATGGTGGCTCCAGTGGCTAAGATGCTGAGCTTGTCCATCAAAAGGTCAGCAGTTCAGCGGTTCGAATCCCTAGTGCCGCGTAACGAGGTGAGCTCCCGTTACTTGTCCCAGCTTCTGCCAACCTGGCAGTTTGAAAGCACGTAAAAAATGCAAGTAGAAAAATAGGGACCACCTTTGGTGGGAAGGTAACAGCATTCCGTGCGCCTTTGACATTTAGTCATGCCAGCCACATGACCATGGAGACATCTTCAGATAGCGCTGGCTCTTCGGCTTTGAAATGGAGATGAGTACCGCCCTCTAGAGTCGGGAACGACTAGCACATATATGCAAGGGGAACCTTTACATTTACCTTTATCTAGCTTCAAACATCATGAATAATGCTGATATAATATTTCTATTATAATGTGCATCTTTGGAGTAAAGGTATGGAATCAATTTATGAACAGCAAGCTGCATAAAACATATATTTGCATTTAGTTTACAATACAAATTTTCAGTACAAAGTCATTTTCCCAGAATGCTAGCTTGCTCTGAAAATCTGGAGGAGTCGGTAAAAAGCAAGAGAGTGTCTCAGGTAAGGCTGATTGTTTCACAGAGCTTCTGCTATGCCAAGATAGGGGCTTTAAATAAGCATAGGCCCCTTTCCCAACTTCTGAATATAGATATGCATTTTTTTTCTTATTTTTGACCTGCTTGGCAGTAATTTACATCTGCAGCTTATCAGTGAAGTACACCCTATCATCCTTTTGAAAAATGTGTGACTCACCATCTGTATGTTATCGTCGTCCACTTAGATGTGGCTCAGTCCAAATGGTAGCATTGTGTCTAAATTTCAATGGGAAGGTTATTTTACTTAAAGGTTGCAGACTGATCATTACACTGTGCTACGTTCACAACCTGCCTGCTGAAACAGTGCTATGTGTTAGGGAAAAAAGAGAAGCTTCCTGTGCAATAATATTCCGAAGACTCTCGCAGTTCTGTATCCCTTGCCTCTCTTCTGCCTCAATCTACAGAAAGAAGACTCCAAATTGGAGTGCTTTGGATATACTATGGCTGCAATCAAAATCCTCAGCCAATAAGAAGAGTTCTGGTAGCTACAGGTAGTCCTCGACATACAACTGTAATGGAGCCTGCCCGTTACAGTTGTAAGTTGTAAAATGGGTCAGTCACAGACTCGATTTTACAACTTTTTTTTTTTTTTTGCAATAGTTAAATGAACACAGCAGTCATAAAGCAGCGAATATGATTGGTAAGTAAACACTGTGGTAGTTAAGCAAACCCATGGTTCACTATTGGCACAGTTTGGCTGAAAACTAGATGTGGTTGTTTTTGGCAAAATTGTTGTAAAACATTCTCATGTGACCATGGGATGCTGCAAACAGACAAAAAGGAGGCTAGGTTACCAAGTACCCAAAATTTGGTCACATGACCATGGAAGGGGCTGACCATTGGGACCTCAGAAACAGGTCATAGGTAGCCCCAAGATAAGTTCATCTTAACTTCAAATAGTCACTAAGTTGATAGGTTGTAAGTCAATGATTACCTATATTACCTCTTAATAGTTTTTAAATTGATTTTAAATTGTTTAATTTGGACTTTTTAATTTAATAGTGTATTAATGTTATTGTGTATTTTACTGTTGTGAGCCGCCCTGAGTCCATTGGAGATAGGGCAGCATATAAATCACATTAAACTTAAACTTAAAACTTATATAGAACCTAAAGAATTTAAGGTAAAGAAAGGTTTCCCCGCACATGTGTGCTAATTGTTTCCGGCCCTAGGGGCGCTGCTTATCTCCATTTCTAAGCCAAAGAGCCAGCGCTGTCTGAAGATGTCTCCGTGGTCAAGTGGCTGGCATGATTAAACACCGAAGGTGCACGGAGCGCTGTTACCTTCCCACCAAAGTGGTCCCTATTTTTCTACTTGCATTTTTTATGTGCTTTCAAACTGCTAGGTTGGCAGAACTGGGACAAGTAACGGGAGCTCACTCTGTTATGCGGTGCTTCGGATTCGAACCGCTGAACTGCCGATCTTCTGGTCGACAAGCTCAGTGTCTCAGCCACTGAGCCCCCATGTCCCCATCTAATGAATTTAGAGGATGCCAAATCAGGAAAAGCAAATATACGAGCATGAAGAAAGGCAAAGAGGTTTATGCAAGACTCACATATAAAAGCATCTATCTCATTTAAACACGGAACCCGCGAAGCTCACCATTTTCTCTGTTTTGCTGAGATTGATATCCTTCTTGTTCTTCCGCCGGGCTTTAGAGTCCTCAATGTCAATCAGCCTGATTAAAGGCATTGTTCCTCCACCCAGCAATAAGATTGTGAACAGCACAATGATGATTGTGGTAGTGCCAATCAACTGCCGCTTCTCAATTGGTTCCAGGCCCAAGTGGAGGCTCAAGGCATACGGAATTGCCCCACGTAAGCCTAGTTAATGGGGAGGAACACAGGGAAGCATATAAACATTCCTCAGTCCCTCTAGAAATAATATTCTTCAAAGCTATCAAAATGATGGTTTTTTTGTTTGCTGCTTCAAGATTAAGGGACAAGCATCCTGGTTTAGGAGAGCCTACAAGGAATTGCTTGCAATAAAGTATTTATTGGCACAAAGCTATGTCACTTCTTCCTTCATAACCATTCATTCCTCCACTCTGTCTCATCACCATTGAAATCTGAGGTTGCCTTATACTGCTTTAGACTTTTGTTCCTTCTATACCCAAGATCTATCTTCTCCAGAGATGGCAGTCTTTTTGCCTTAATGGCTCTATGTGGCATTCAGCAATGGACTGGAAATAAACTTATATGCAAATATACTGACACATAAATACAGAGATATCTGCCTCCCATTTAAACTGAATTTCCAACTGCCTGCCAAGATGTGTATAAGGTGTCTGCGTGCTGGGCAAAACCTGGGAGGAAATGTATCCTTACACATGCTACCAATGGCTAAGGAAATACAGGAGAAGAACAATGGTGGGCTTGAGAAAAAGACAACATGTGGCTTTAAGGACAACATGTGGCTTTAAAGATAACACGTGGCTCACAAGTGGTCATATGTCCATGTATGACTTGGGACAAAAGTTCCATCTGAGACCAGCAGAAGTCACTCTCATTAGACTTTTCCCTCCTTGAAATTCCATATTCTTGGGCTTAAAATTCTGAATTCCCAGCTATTTCTGCAAATTTGCTACCTAGGACAATATAGAAATTGTTTTTACATTACATCTAGATAAGATCATGTGGGGGAAAGCTGAACTACTTCCTATTTTATGCAAAACGGCCAATACAGAATTAGGAATGTGCAGTGAAAGATTTATCTCTATCCCAAACATTTTTCTCTCCTGAGCAGCTGGAGACAATTCCTTTGTATAGTGGGAAATAGCAATAAATCAAACAGTCAAAAATAGAGAAAATGAAAGTTTCTTATGCAGAAACTCAGCATATAGTTTTAACATGATCTTATGAAGACCCAGTTACAATTATGACACTATACAGAACAATAACCAGGAATGAAAACGGCAAGAACTTACCACTAAACCACATGATGAACATCATTTTGGGAGTGATCTTGTGATCACGGAAGAAATTGAGCAAATAAGAGAGGGGGAAAATATTGACTGCTCTACCAAAAAGGACAAGCACCTGTCAAGAAAAGAAGCAAAATTGAGCTTTTAATAAGAGAAGTAAAAATGGGAAAATGGGGATTGGGATTCATAACCCCTTTATGGGTCACCTCTATATTAGCATCGAGGGCTAATATAGAAACAGAATGCTAGTTTAGGTAGCCCTTAGGTCGGATTCAATAGGACTTTATGGGTTGAGCTTAGTAACATACCCATTTTTCTTTTCTCAGATGTGTTGCATCCCTTATATATCTATGCTTATCTTTATTTTATTCTTATTTGGAAGGGGAGGGGCAAACCCTCAATTTGCTATCCCAAAGGTGCTTTTTAAAGAGGCAACTAGACTTTCTGGTTTTTCTTTGAAAGATATTTTGCTTCTCATCCAAGAAGCTTCTTCAGCTCTGAAGAAGCAGAAAAACCAGAAGTCCAGTTGCCTCTTGAAAAAGCATCTCTGGGACAACCATGACCTGGATGAGCGCGAATCTCCATAGACTATGACAGAAAGCTTAAAGCATGGTTAAGCAATTATTAAGCTAAGGCTCTGGTCCACTGTAATTTTGCTTGACAGCAAATGAAAACAGAAGGTCTTAACCCTCAAACAGACATATATGAGAGTATACTATATAATAGAGGGAAGAAAAGAAGCAAATTCATAGCAATCAGATTGTATTCAGCTCAAAGAGTACAAGCAATATTTCTTTAATTCTGGGTGTTTTATACAGATAGTCCTCAACCTATGACCACAATGGAGTTCAAAATTTCTGTTGCTAAGCAAAACAGTTAAGTGAGTTTTGCCCCATTTTATGACCTTTCTTGCCACAGTTGTTCAGCGAATCACTGCAGTTGTTAGGAGTAACAGGGTTGCTAAGTGAATCTGGCTTCCCCATTGACTCAGGACACTGCAACCGTCATAAATATGAGTCAGTTGCCAAATGTCTGAATTTTGATCACATGACCATGGGGATGCTGCAACAATCGTAAGTGTGAAAAATGGCCATAAGTCATTTTTTTTCAGTGCCCTTGTAACTTCAGAAGGTCACTAAACAAAATGTTGTAAGTCGAGAACCTGTATTGTGTTTTAAATGCTGTGAGCTGCTCAGGATCATGCCTTTAAGATGGGTGACTATATAAATTGAAACAGATAAATAGAATATGTAGGGTAAATAAATGCAACATCACTTTTATTCATTACTTATGAGTTTACAGTTAATTCCTAACTAGGAAGTCCTGGAAGTAAAATGCTAGACCAAATTAATACTAGCCTGATTCTATGAGGTAGTGTTTGCACTCCCCTAGCTATTAGCCTCTTCGTACTGAGACCTTTCTTTCTAGCCTTGGCTGTCTCAGAATAAATAATAAATAAAGTGGAAATAACTGAGTCAGACCTGAGTTCACTGAATACTAACATGTCAGGAGAAGAATTTATGCTAGTCTACATTAACCAAAAGTTTAAAAAGAATTTAACTCTTAAGATTATCAAATGCTGTTATAAGGATGCATGCAATTCAATGTCACACAGCTGTAGGGATAGCCTCTCCTCTTAAGTTTTAAGACTGCTATGCAAATCAATGATAACAGTGATAACAGAGACCATTATATAGTATACAAGCCCTTTAATCTCAAAACCCACCACTGTTCACCATGAAGACAGTGTCCAATGGCAAAATAATGTCCTATGCACCCACTGGCTCTTCCAGAAGAACCTAAATCAACTTTTAGGAGTCATTTTCATAGATCCTTTAGAAAGCTATTGTCTACAGTGAAGGAAGAAGGAAGGAATGGTCTAGTTTGCATTATTATACATACACATTGCATTGTTTTTAATACTGTAATCCAGATAGAGTCCAATAAGAAGGCAGCATGCAAATTGTTGCAATAAATTATAAATAAATTGGAGTTCTCTGTGACACATTATATAGCCCTTCTTGCCAGACTGGGGTCAGGTGAAACAAATAAACTCTGCTATAATTTGATACCTACTATGCACCAGATGACAAAGGACATTTCAAACTTGTGAGGGAAGCTAAAAATTGACAGGCCCAGAAATGCAAAAACACATGTTTCTGAAAAAGAAAAATCAGAAATGAGTATTCACAAAACACCATACTAATCATTCAAGTCCCTATGTTTAATTTCTTAAAACGTCAGTGAAATGTTTGAAGCAGATACAGTCTCTTAAATTCCTAAATGACAGAAAAAGAAGAAAAAGAAAGAAAAATAAGAAAGAAAAATGTTCAAAATGGCCAGATGCATAACCTGTTTCTTCCAAAAGGAAAAGGACTGACTAGGAGATTCTTCTCTCATTGAATTATTGCTTTCAGAGGGTCTGGGCCTAGTCCAACAGAAACTGAGCTTCTTCAACAAGGTTCTATTAAAACCCAGCATTTGATACATAAGGTTTAGCAATGGAGCACAGACTTTACAAAAATAAAAGAAAAAACACACACACAACATGTAACTGGCTAACAGTGATGATTGGGGCCTGCAACAAAACACAGTATGATTTGTCTTGCCAGCAAATTTTTTTTTCAGGATCTCCTATTTCCCCCAGCTATTTCCTCTTTTCCTCTCTTAACAGATGTTCAATCTTCAGTGCCCCTGCATTTTAAACATCAGAAAGCAACATTCAGATCCAATATTAATTTAGCTTTAATAGCTCAGTGAAATGCCCATGTTCAAAGGACAAGCAGCACCCTTAATGATGGGACAAACCACAAGTCTGTTTCCCACATGTTCTGGTCATGTGTCTCTGGTAGTATCTAGCTGGCTATTGTGAAAGAACACAGGTAAAGAAAGAATCAGTGAAAATGTGATCTAGTCTTAACAATGCAGGTTTTGTGCTTGCGTTATCTATTTTTGTGTAGCATTGCCTCAGATTCCTGCATCCATGAAATGATAAGATTTTTTTTTCACCTCTGGCCCTATCATTAATACTATGTTTAGCTTAATATCTTCTAAATAATAAATAAATTTAAAAACAAATGCCAGCTAAGAAAGGACAGAATACAGAGAACCACATGAATTTATTGCCTGTAATTCTCCCCCCCCCCCCCCTTTTCAAATAGCTTCCTGGTACTGTATCCATAATCCTTTAATGGAAATGAAGGCATGTTGCCTCTCTACCATCTAAAAGTACCCTGGAGGCGAGAAAAAAGTCAAAGAAATCCGTTTTGTTATTAATCTTGTGGCAAGACTTAGCCAGAGCTTGGAGGAGAAGAGAGGACAAGATTTACAGCACATTTTATCCCCCTTGTCAGTAAAGGTGACTTTTCTGCTTGGCAGACTCTATATTAGTAGGTCTGTTCTGAGAACTGAGGTGAAGAAATGCTCCCACAGTTAAAGGAACAGCTCTGCTTCCTCTTACCCATAATTCACATTCTGAATGTCTTTGAAATCACAAAAAAATATATAGATCAATCAATGATTACAAACTGTAATGTTTAAGGCTGCAATGGTATACATGCTTAGTTGGGAGTCCTATTGGATCAAATGGGGCCTACCAAATGTCTGAGTAGTTATACAAGTCATAATGTAAAATCTCCTTCTGAACCAAAGCAAGGACAGCAACATGCTGCCATCTGCTAAGATAAACTCCACAACCTTCAAAACTACTTTTAAAATACATTTATCTGGCCAGGAGCATCTGAGACAGGGGTGTTAAACCCACGGCATCATGTCGTCATGTGACGTATCATGACTTTTTCCCCTTCGCTAAACCGGGGATGGGCATGGTCAGCACGTGATGTATCTGGCCCGCGGGCCGCAAGTTTGACACCCCTGAATTCTGAGACATTAGACTAGATGAGGGAGGAGGAATTTGAGAATGAGTCACCAGGAACTGATAGGTATTTTCCAGAGTGATACTCCCCAGTCTTGCAGGTATTGCTGACACACTTCAAATTCTTTCATTATTGACTTGGGCAAGTGCAGGTTTACTATACTTCAGCCACACCTGCAGAATTGCAAGTGTCCCTCAAACATGGACCAGGGAAAAAAATCTTTTGATTTTATCCATAAGCTCATGTTAACATACTGCCATTCCTATGCTTTAACACTGTTAATAAAAATAAAACATACTATATTATATGCAATTTATTGGCACATACATTGTTTGATGACTTTATGAGAAAGGGTCAGCTTTTCCTATAAAGTATAGGTAATAATATGAAATCAAATCCAATCAACATGGTCAACAACAATTTACTGATTGCAATAAAAGTAGGCTTCTGCAATAGGGGTCAGAATTTCCACTGCTTAGCAAGGCAGTTATTAAGTGATCTGTGTTTGATTTTACAATCTTTTTTTTTGCCACGGTTGTTAAGTGAATCACTGCATTTGTTAAATAAATCATGGATTGTTAAGCAAACCCAGTTTTTCCCATTGACATAGCTTGCAGGAACCAGCTGAGAAAGTCACAAGTGGCAATCAATGACCCCAGGGCGCTGTAGTTATTATACATGCATGCCATTTGCCAAGGGGGTCAATTTATTTTTCCCAAGCACCTGAAAGCAGGACACAAAACAATGGATGGAAACTAATCAAGGAGAGAAGCAACCTGGAATTAAGGAGAAACTTCCTAAAAGTGAGGACAATTAACCAGTGGAACGTCTTGCCTTCAAAAGTTGTGGGTGCTTCATCACTGGAGGTTTTTAAGAGACTGGACAGCCACTTGTCTGAAATGGTATAGGGCAGTGATGGTTAATCTTTTCAGCACCGAGTGCCGAAACTGGAGCACACGCACCGCAGCCCGAAAGAGAACAGCTGGCCGGTGCACATGCGCATGGCGGCCAGCTGCTCTTCCCGGTTCCGACGCATGCATGCGTGCTGCCAACTGGCCAGGACGCATGTGCACAACGGAACCCAGAAGAGTAGCTGGCGACAGCACATGTGCCCATAGAGAGGGCTCTGCGTGCCACCTTTGGCACACATGCAATAGGTTTGCTATCACAGATATAAGGTCTCCTGCTTAATGGGGGCGGGGGGGCGGGGGGGCTGGAGTGGAAGACTTCCAAGGTTCCTTCCAGCTCTATTCTGATTGAAGTACCCACATTTTGATCACATGACTGTGCTTCAGTGCTGTTGCAACTTTGAATGGTCACTAAATGAATGGTAGTTAAGGAACACCAGTAGAGAGAACTCTCAACTCCATTGACCATAGTTCCTGGTCAACTGGCAGGACAAAAATGTGCAATCATAATTGAAACATATTTGATGTTTAAATTAAAGTATTTCACTTATGTAGTAGATTGCCACTGCAAAAACTGGTAGGATAATCAGGAAGCATTTGGAAAAGTCTGCTTTGATAGTAAGAATCCAAGCAATGGACAGCACCTACCACACATGAATGCAACAGTTCTCAGAGTCTGCTGCATTAGGATCTGTGTAACCGGAGAAAGATTATGATGGGTGTAGTGAGACATTACGATGCCGGAAAACAAGATAGCCATGATACCTGGAAGAAAAAATTCACCATTAGATATACCTATATATAAAATCAGGTTTTTCCTTAAATTGTTACTAATTGCAATCCAATAAATAATCAGAACTGTTCAAGAATGGGGAAAGTAGTGTTTCAGGTTGAAAGCTCAGGTCTAGCAGCTGCACAATTCAAGAACATGAGTTGGACCAGCTGCCCAGAGCAGCTCAACCCTTTCGCTCAACTGCTGAAGGAACAAAAGCACCTAAATATGCATATGTAATATTTTCACAGTGTGCTTCAAAATTGGGGACAGCTAGCACCTTGGAAGGACTTGGACTGCTTAGGAAATTTTCTATTTGCACTGGGAGTAAGTGCTTTCACTTAAGTCTGATGAATATCGCTACTCTATGTGAAATATCAAATCTATATTTTTCTACTGTAAATAAAGACCCAACCCTAAAAATTACAAAATAATTACCCTCCCAATTACATAATTCCAGTTATCAGAAAAGCAATATAGTATATATAAGGGACCCAAAATATCACCACACTTTGAAAGTTGTTTCCACTAGGCCAACAATAGGCAAACAAATACAAGTTAACAGAATCAAGGAGAATAGACAAACTGAGGCTTAACCATAGATTATAGATATTGGTTTCATCATAAACAACATTCTCATTCTTTCAATATGAAGAATGTGGTAATGTTTGCAGGAAAATAATGCTAGGATTATTAGGCCTCTTTGCGACCAATCTTCCTCTCGCATCTATTAATTTCAGCTTCCGAAGAAGACTATATTCTCTTTTTCCAAATTATACTCACACTCCCATATGACTAAGGGCTACAACTACTTACTATTACTCTAACATACTAAATAATTGGATCTTTCTGATACAGTAGAGCTTAATAGTTCAGGAAACCTTTAGAATTTTCAATATGAAGGAGATCTGATGATGCACTGGTTAGAATGCAGTATTGCAGGCTAATTCTGCCCACAATCTGGGGTTCAATTCTCATAGGCTCAAGGTTGACTCAGCCTTTTATCCTTCTGACGTCGGCAAAATGAGGACCCAGATATTGGGGGGCAATAGGCTGACATTGTAAACTGCTCAGAGAGTGTAGTAGAACATATATATAAGTATGTATATAAGCCTAAGTGCTATTGCTATAAAAATAAAACCTGAAAGATGATCTGTTCTCCACACAGGTCCTAAAACTAGATAGAGAACCCAATTAAACAAATAATTCAAAAACATTATACTTGATTTATTGAGGGAATTGATCCAAAGCTACTACTTCATTTCACATGCACTTCCTATATATTCTGTTCAGGGCTAGAAGAAATTATTCAAGCTACTTCAATGCTGCAGAGACTGAATGGAGATTCCATGGAACCAGTATCATATGGATCATACTACCAGATCCCAACTTGATGTCATTTGACACTGCTGTTTGTTTATTCCCAGAATACAAAAACAAGCTTCATGCATAGAAAATGAAGAAGTCGTATTTGATATTATACCAAAAAAGAGAGATGGCAAAGCTGCTGTAAAATGAGAATACAACAGTGATCTGATAACAGCTGACAGATTCAGTGAACCTCAAATTCATCATAATCCTTTTAGTTGCTGCATTACATAATTCATTTTATCCAATTCAAATCTAATATTCCATTGAATGATTATGATCCTATTAGTGAAAGTGCTCCAGAATTTTAATTACTAGTTCCATTACAATTCCCAAGATGTTATTTGGAATGAAACGGCTATAAAAAACAAAAAACCAAGCGTTGGCTCTCTAGAGGTTACTTCAGGACTAGAGAACAGCTGTAAAATCCACTCTGAGTTGCATACGCAAAGTTGCAAGTGCTATCATAATTGGACAGAAGTGATTATAGCTATCAAAACAGATGCTTTCTGATAAAATCAGCAGGCATACAAATATGTTTAGACTTTACAGTTGTCAGTAAGTGCCCATGGTGTTTCTTAACCAATGATACAGCAACAACTAGAAAAGCAGGGGACGAACAGCTACTTGCAGGACCACATATATTTCACTCTGTGAGATGTTTGAGATTAATGATAGGCACAGTGTACTTAGGGAGAGGCGTATTTGGGACCAAATTCTCCCTGCACCTGCAGATACATAAGGCGGCTTTAAATCATAAACACATAGTTTAAAATCTTGCTCTTTACAAGATATCATAGTAAATCTCTTTTGACTGAGGCCAAATCACAACATCAAAGGTTTACTTTGTAGAAATGGTCTATTATCCCAGACTCTAACATAACGTACAGTGTAGATTACTAAAATAACCACATTAGCTACTTAATTTAGCATTCTGTGCAAAAGAGGTTGTTTCTGATTGTGAGAAAACTTTGGTCCTTCAAAATTGTCATTGTCTTCTTCCTTTTCTCCTCTTCCAGTCCAAGCAATTTGATATACTACCCAGATCACTTTTCTTCTTTTCTGGTTCAAGCAATTTGATATACTGCTAGTGTGTCCAATTAAAATAATTACATATTTTTCTATCTGCATACATTACTGAAGTAAACATTCCAACTCCAAAAATACAAAAATCCCAACCAAATAGAGTGCAGTGAAAAAGATTTATGTACCTGGATTCTCACTAACATTCAGGCTTCATCTTCCTTTAATGTACGACTAAACAGTATCTTTAAATACAAGTTTAGTACAATTTTATTTTAGCTTAGTTTCCAGGCTTTTATGCTGCTTCAATTGCAAACTGGCTCTGAGCAGCTTACATGCCTGAGTTCAATAATTAAAATTAAAAACAACTTTTCTCTGCAGGAAGGACAAATTCAACACATTAGATCCCAGGGCTACCTGTAAATGCGAAGTCTTAACTGTTTTACGGAAACCGCAAAGGTCAGTGTCAATTCAATCTCTAGGGCAGTGGTGGGATTCAACCGGTCTAACAACCGGTTCGCTGAGCGTGCACTTGTTCTAACTGTCAGGAAATTTCTCCTTAGTTCTAGGTTGCTTCTCTCTTTGATTAGTTTCCACCCATTGCTTCTTGTCCTGCCCTCAGGTGCTTTGGAGAATAGCTTGACTCCTTCTTCTTTGTGGCAGCCCCTGAGATATTGGAACACTGCTATCATGTCACCCCTGGTCCTTTTTTTTATTAAACTAGACATGCCCAGTTCCAGCAACCGTTCTTTATATGTTTCAGCTTCCAGTCCCCTTTGTTGCTCTTCTCTGCACTCTTTCTAGAGTCTCCATATCTTTTTCACATTGTGCCGACCAAACTGGATGCAGTATTCCAAGTGTGGCCTTACCAAGGCATTATAAAGTGATATTAACACTTCACGTAATCTTGATTCTATCCTTCTATTTATGAAGCCTAGAACTGTGTTGGCTTTTTTCGCAGCTGCTGCACATTGCTGGCTCATATTTAAATGGTTATCCACTAGGACTCCAAGATCTCTCTTAGAGTTACTACTATTGAGCAAGATACCACATATACTGTACCTGTGCATTTTGTTTTTCTTGCATAAATATAGAACCTTACTTTTTTCACCATTGAATTTCATTTTGTTAGATAGGGCCCAATGTTCAAGTCTGTCAAGATCCTTCTGTATCTTAAGCTTATCTTCCAGAGTGTTGGCTATTCCTACTAGCTTGGTTTCATCTGCAAATTTGATGTGTTCCCCATCTATCCCCTCGTCCATACCATTGATGAAGATGTTGAAGAGTACTGGGCATAAAACAGAGCCTTGGAGTACCCCACTGCATACTTCCCTCCATGTAGATGCAGTTCCATTGAGGACTGCATGTTGACTGCGGTTGGTCAGCCAATTACGAATCCATCAGATGCTGTCTAACCCACATTTTTCTATTTTATTTAGTAGTAGGTTATGGTCTACTTTATCAAATGCCTTACTGAAGTCCAAGTAAATGAATATATATATATATATATAACTTCAGGGGAAATTGTTTTGCAACTTACCTGAGAGAGAAATTCCTTCTGCAAGTCCATAAGGAAGATATGCAAAGATAATCATCATTCCAAACTCAAGGGAAGGAGTTTTTCGTAAATCAATATGTTTCAGTACGTTAATTACAAACGGTTAAGTAAAATAAGAAGATGAAATGGAAAAGTCAGATAATTAGGAAGTTCTCATTTGTCATTAGAGCCCCATTAGAAAGCTTAGCATTTCATGTTGAATCATACAGTGCAATTATTTTTCTTCATACTGTTTAGCTGATGGACTTTTTCAAGTGGAATAAGGGAAGCTACCAGGTTATGGTGCTCTGTGCAACACGGAATTATTTTTAGAGGATTTTTAAAGCTTCTAACAAAGTGCATAGAAAAAAGATTTTATTATAAGAGGGCCTTTAACTTTATAATATTCTTAGCTTTATACCTAATAATTATATTTAAGAACTCACTTGAAAATAATGTTGTAGTTGTTAAGCTTCTTAAATTTTGCAGACTTCAACAAAGTTTAAATATCCTTACATATAATTGTAACTCTCAGTATATGAGATGCTGAAAATATAATTAACAGTGATCATCTTCTAACAAATTAAGGTTCTAACGGCAGATGGGTAAGTGTGTCTGGACTACATATTTTTTAAGATAGAAAACAATTCCACAGTGAGTTTCTTTGTACTCTATATATGTGGTTTTAACTTATTTGAAAGCATTATCTAAACACGTCAATGGAATGAAAGTCAACATTAATTTAAACATCTAAAAACAACAGGTTGTCTGATCCTGATGTGATCTAAAATCTTGATAATACATGAGTGTAATTTCTCACACAAATTTCTAGTTACCAATTTGAGATAACACATAACACCTTTTGTGTTTTAACAAAACGTTAAAGTTCTAATCTAAGATAAAACACAAAACACAAATAGCTAGAACAAGCTATGATCTCAGAACATATAAAAATGCTGACAACCACCATCAAGATTAAACCCTTAACAGAAGCTAGAAAAAGGAAAATAAAACTCCAAACCAAAATGTTCAAGGTGAACCCTAGAAGCAAAGAGGTACCTGAACAGGTTATAAAAATGTCCAGTTGCTCACTATCTACCATATCACACAAGATCGCACAAAAAGGCCTCAACTTTAACATAAATTATGCTAGTTGATTAGAATTTGAAGCCTTAGATGCCCCATTTAAAACCACAGGTCTTGCCACAGAGACCTGACAAAACATAAGGTAGACAATTAGACCACCATCAAACAAAGAATCAGAACCAACTCAAAGTAGAGGACAGAGCAGCCCTCAAAAAAACCTAAAGAAGGACCCAAAGGTGCTTTTTCAAAAGGTAACTGGACTTTGTGGTTTGTCTTTGAAGATGCTTCACTTCTCATCCAAGAAGCTTCTTCAGTTCTGACTGGATGGTGGGGAATGGAAGGATCTGACCATCCAGTCAGAGCTGAAAAAGCTTCTTGGATGAGAAGTGAAACGTTTTTTTTTAAAAAAAAAAAAAAAACCAGAAAGTCCAGTTGCTTCTTGAAAAAGCACCTTTGGGACAACCATGACCTAGATGACTGAGAATCTCCATAGACATCTAAAGAAGGACCAAACCATCATCCTCTCAGCAACAAAAGTTATTATGGTCAGATCACAATACATACAAAAAGCCAAATTACTGGAAGTCAGAAACCTACATACCAATAAACACCAACCCAGTACAGGCAGTAGATAACCTAATCAAGAGAACTCTAAATACTCCAACCAAGGTCAATCAGAAAAAAAGAACAGTGGATGAAAAGGTCTCATATTCCTACACTTCTATGGACACCCCAAAATATACAAGACTGAATACTTCTTTGTCCAATTGTATCATTTACCAGGGACTCCAAAATACAATATAGCTAAAGAGCTTACAAAAAAAATTTGGAAAAGTTTGCAGAGGGGAGCAAATATTCTATCAAGCCACCACAGTGCCTACAGAAAATCAAAGACATAAAAATAGAAGATGAAATTTTGATTTCATTCAATGTCACAGCACTTTTTATATCTGTAGACACAGAACAAGTGAAAGAATCCATGGCAGCAGTACTACACAACACATTCAATCTAGTCAAATATGCAAATATCAAAATACAGAGAATCATGGCATTCATCAACCTCTGCCTCACTCTCTATTTTCAATTATTGGAGAAATATATCATCAAATCAGAGGAACACCTTATAGGCAGAAAAGTGGAAGGTCTTACAAATAACAAACAATGGAAGAATGGATGATTAAGCTGAGGGATTGGCAGGCTTTGATTACAGAAAAAAACTTCGACCAATTTTATTTTTACCAGGAAATCACTTTTGGACTTTTTGAGGAAAAAGATGAAAGAAATTAAATTGCGATTTTGGAAATAGAACATTAGAATTATATATTAGAATCACATGGCAGTACAGAAATAATGTTGACTGTTGTTAATTTTAGAGTAAGAGTTTGAAGTATTCTTCATCTATATCTGTATCAAAAAAAGTTGGAAGTCATTCTTTTTCTATTGTCTTTATTTTTTCATTCCTTTTTGTTTCTGCACTTTTTTCTTTTAAAACTTTCCTTTTAATTATTTTTCTTTTTGCCTGTCTATTTTTACTATTTTTAAAAACCTCAATCTATATTATGTATATGCATATGCATATGTATATATATTATATATACAAAAAAGATCTGTGTAAGAACATTATTTAGATGATCACAAACGCACTGCAGCAATTCAGAACACCAGAAAAATTTAAACAGACTGCCTATACAACTTCCAACAAACAGGATAACCTCACAACTTTATAAAAAATTGGTTGATGACTCAACTCACAACAAACTCAAGCTATGTTAATACTATCATACATCAAAAGCATCTCAGAAACAACAGACTATCGCAACCACATGGCATCACATAGCGATAACGATAGCATTTAGACTTATATACTGCCCCACAGTGCTTTACAGCACTCTCTGGGTGGTTTACAATGTCAGCTTCATTTACGTATTGCCCCCAACAATCTGGGTCCTCATTTACCGATCTTGGCAAGATGGAAGGCTGAGTCAAACTTGAGCCCTATCCAGATCGAACTCCAGGCTGTGGGCAGAATTTGCCTCAAAGATTGCACTTAACCACTGCGCCATCAGAGCTCTTTATCACATAACTAGCTATGTGACAACAACTAAAACCCTCCAAAACATTTGAAGTAACCTAAGACCCAGTAACCCAAGAAGTAAAAACAGAAGCAATCTACAACTACAGTGTAAGGACTGTAACAATCTATGTATGTAACAAACTGAAAACTAGCAAAGTGCATCCATGAATGTAAGAAGACATGATGAAGACATGATGATCCATCATGTCAGAAGACATGATGAAAACTCCATAATTTCACAACACATGGGTAGACCTAACCATAGTTTCAACTCAAAAACTGTGAGCATCCTAGACCAAAACAGCTTGCCAGTCAGACAAATCAGCCAACAGGCTCATAAAGATAAATAAAGTTTACATGCCATTCAAAAGAAACAATAAAAAAGCTAAACAAGAAACAAAAGAACAAAGTAATCACCACCCACATAAAACGGGATTAGCAAAATTAACACTAGACAAACAATGGATCAATAATCAATACCCTAAACCAAGAAACTCCAACTCAGACAAACAATCAAGCAAGCAGTAAACAAATCAAGTTACTACCAAGGAAAAAACAACATGCCCACCAACTCTGATAGGGCAAGCTATTGTATATAGCAATAGCACTTAGACTTATATACCACTTCCCAATGCTTTAAAGCCCTCTCTTTAAAGCAGTTTACAGAGTCAGCATATTGCCCCCAACAATCTTAGTTCTCATTTTACTGACGTCGGAAGGATGGAACGCTGAGTCAACCTTGAGCCTGTTGAGATTCGAACTGCCAAATTGCAGGCAGTCAGCAGTCAGCAGAAGTAGCCTGCAGTACTGCATTCTAACCACTGTGCCACCAGAGCTCATATAAACAGAGCAAACCCCATTTTTTTCTAGCAGTGAAGATGTTATCTAGTTCGGTAAGGAAATATCTGCAAGAAAACAACAAAATTCAGAGAACATCAAGGTTTACACAATTCAACCCTGAGCAACATATAAATATTCTTTAGATAACAAGACAATGTTATCTATTGAATCCACAGAAATAAAAATGTTTTTTACTGGCTTATCATGAAAAAAAAAAACTCACCAAATTGTCCATTGCATCCCTATTTGCTCTCAACCAACCTCCCAATGTGAGATACTCTGTTCCAAATGTTCCAGATGTCAACTATTACAATCTTTGGCTAAGGGCAATTGTGGTTAAAAGGGGAGCTGGACTGTAGTCTCAACTATTTGGAACTGTCCAATTAAGGCTTTCCTTTGTTAGACATAATGCATTTTGTCTAATCGATGGAATGCATAAAGCATTAAAATGACCAAAAATAAACATGAATTTCTAATAGGCACAGTCCAGCCATAGCAAATAACTTTACCTCTACTACTATTTAATACTCCTGCTGGTCAGTTATGTGGAATTTGGACTTATATAACGTTACTGGAGGCTTTCTTTAATAAATGTAAAAACAACAAAGATAATTGAGAGTATAATTAAATGGGAGGTGATGAAGCTGAAGTCTGCTTCAATCTTTGACGCCTACAAGAGAAATCCTGAGAAGTGACATAAAAGTCTTCATGGCCTCAAGCATATCATAGCCTAATAGTTTTCTGTCAATTTTCAGCTGCTAGTCAGAAAAAACGGAAAAGAATTCATTGCTTAAAAGGCTAAGCAATAATAGGTTGAATCTTCATGAGAAGATGTCCATTGTCCTTAATATATTAAGTAGCCAGAGTGTGGCTCAACAGAGAAGTATTAACATTAATCATGCACCAAATAATAAAAGACTGATAGGCAGGCATGTTCAGTAGCAAAAATAAATCTGAACAATGAGTACAGTTCACGATACAACCAATTAAAGAAGTGGTTCTCAACCTTTTCTTTGCCAGGGACTCTCTTTAAATACCCTTTGTGGCCTCAGACTATGGCCATGACCTCCCCCCGCCCTGCAAGAATTAACTCAGGATTTAAATCATAATATTTCTTCAAACCTCTAGGGACCCCCTGTGACAACATCCCTCCCTTCCCGGGGCCCGCAGATCACAGGTTGAGAAACATTGACCTAGAGACATTGTGGGCTTCCTTTTACTTTATGTGAAGCTGAGGAATATTTTAGTGTCAATGAATGACCCAGCCGAACTGTGATTCTATTATTTTCTATGTTTTCATACTGCTTAGCAATTGTCATAATAAAGATTACTCTTGTGTTGCTGGTGCTGTTATTATTATTCCTGTGTTCCTACAATTCCCCTTCCAATCTACACTGTAGGAGTAATGTAAGTTTTGTTACTTATCACTAGCATCTTAACCATTATCAACTCTTTGCACACAAAATAACTAAATTAAACATATATTTCAACAACAACAAAAGAATTATGGAATTCTATTGTTTATAGGAAAAGAAAAACTCAGACCATAATGGAACAATGCGTTAGTTGACCAGATACTACTGGAAGAGGAGAAAAGATGAAACATACAGTACATATTATAACAGAAAATCAATTCAAGCTGCTATGAAAAATCAGACCCTTTGACATAAATTCTACACTAAAGGAGCCAGGCCAATTAGCCGAATAGACTTTTGATATAGGATAATTTCAGGATTCAATTCTAAAGCTGCCAACATGAAAATAAAAGCAGATATCTAATGCATTTGAAAACTGAAACATGCACTAACATGTTATTGAAAATATAATGACTGTACTAAAACTACATCTGGAAAATCATATATTAGTCTCATCCATTAGCATGGTGTTTCTCAACCTTGGCAACTAGAAGATGGGTGGACTTCAACTCCCAGAATTCCCCAGCCAGCCACACTGCATCAACATGAATGATGAGTTATTATAGAGTAACTTGGGCCTTAATGGAAGTCTTCTACAAATATAAGTTTCATGAAAATCTGAAATTGTTACTAGCTAACACTTGCTATGAAAAATGTTATGTTTTAAAAGAATAATCATCTTCAGAAATGGTTTATTATTAAAGAGAAAATATTTATTTTACCTAAAAGCAAAGGATATTAATGCAGAAATAAGACCAGTCAGTGTCCCGAGTGCTGCAGAACCAAAGAACATCTTCAGAAAGTAAGCCAGGGCTTGTAAAAAGGTTTGCCATCCACTTACATCAGATGTATGTTCTCTCGTCAAACCTTCTGCTGTACTGAGAATGATAATAATAAAAAAACAAGGACAACCAAGGGAATTAGAATCTTAAGTCTGGGATATGGAATGCAGAATCCATAATTACTTTATTTTTGTTGTTATTGTTGAAATTGCTCTTAAAATGCTTTCACTGTAATATGTCTAGGGGAATGACAAAAGACATTCACTCAAGTCAAGATGCACTATTTTTCAAAGGGAAACACAGCTGTTCTAAAGATCTGGATGCCTGCACTTGCTTTTTCTATTATTATTAACAGTGGTACAAAATAAGCCAGGAGGGTACCTACTTACAGCAAAAGAAATTAAATCCTTCTAACAGATCTTTCACAGACAAAGAAAAAAGGCAGATGGTACAATATTACAGAATCGAAAATAAGATGCTTGCTCTTCTGATCCTCAAGCAAATGAGAAAATGGGAGGGAAATAAACTTATATTGGGAGGGAGGGAGGGAGGGAGGGAAGGAAGGAAGGAAGGAAATGAATGAATATACTTCATTAAAGTACTTCCAGATCCTAATATGACTAAGATGGGAAGAATTAGATCCTTGACAAATCAGACAATATTAATATGTATGCGTGGAAGCCATCTATAGAAAGCTTTTAAAAATAAATAAAATATAATGATATCCTTAGGCACAACATCCAATTAATCAAGAATATTTACTTTCACCTACATGACTTTCAAACCAAGCAATCAGAAAGTACCCATTTTGCCCAACATATCCTACTGATTTATTAAAAACTGAGCTTTGTAAACATCTACAAAATAACTCCATTTCTGGTCTCAAACCCAGAAACTAATACTGAAACAATTATAAGCCATGAAAGCAGAATGAATTTACACACCAGCTTCTCATAGAATTTTTAAAAGGAATTCATAAAGTAGTCTTTATGTGCTGAAGAATGTCCCCAACACAAATTCCTGCCCTTATGTGTAATTAAATATAGGTTGTACTTCAGTAGCTCCTAAGAGAAAGAATAATTGGGGCTGTTTTATATGAGAGTGGGTGGCAAGTATCAATGTGACAATTAAGGAGGAGTGATGGTTAAAAAGCATGCTAACCAAAAGAGCATAAGTGCATATTATGCATGTTTACTGCATTAAAATAAGTAGTGTTTAAAGAATCACATTACTCTTTGTCTAAATGAGCATTAATTTCAAAAGATTTTTTTTGTTCCATATACATGAATGTACTTACTTTGTCAGGACAATTGAGACTGCATCATTGAGAATGCTTTCTCCAAAGACCAGCATGTTAAGCACAGGGTCCACATTAAGAGCATTAAAGATAGCAATAGTAGCTACTGGATCAACAGCAGAGATCAAGGAGCCAAAGGCAAAACTGTTAGGAAATACAATAAATACATTAACATAATGTCTGAATTATTAAATGCTATTGAGGTTTGAGGCTTACTCAGCAAGCCTGAAATGCATCAATGGATTTAAATCATCATTATCCTGGACTGCATTAATGTTTTTTCTCATTTTAACAGAAGATGAATGTAAACTAACAATTATCAACAAGAAAAATAAAAATAGCATATTTTTTCCAAATATTTAAAATCAACCTGCTCAATGGCATATATTCATTATAGCAATCTAAATTTTTAATTTAATATTTATTATTAACTGGTTGTCTTCTTTTCTGGTTTAACAGAACATCCCAGACATCTTTTGAGAACTTTTATCATCACATGTATCCCTTCTATTTAAGCATAACATTTTAACAAACAATACACAACATAATATATAATTACAATGGTATCTGTCTAATCATTGCTGTTAATTTGTCAGATCCTTAAAATATAGAGGTTTGCTCTCTTCTAGTAGTCTTTCAGACATTCTCTAGGATTTTTCAAAACTAATAAAGATTTAGACATGTGATGCAAGTCATCTGGTGCTGTATATTAAAATTAAGAAACAATGACCTCTTCTTTATATTTAAAAGGCTGAAGGCACATTGCTATGCCATATCCTCTTTGATTCACATTTCCATCTACCCTACTTAAACCCTAGTTAAGCATTATATCATCACTGAACTTAACATTGGCCACAAGTATAGCAACCAGCATCCTGTCTAACTATACTGCTCGATAAATGCAGTCATTGTGATCACTGCAGCAGCTTGAAGACTCTTACAAACACATGAAGATTATATAGATTTCTCTCAAAACTTACCTGTCAGTCATATTCAGTTTATAAATTACATCAGCCTAGAAAAATTGAGAAAAACAGAAACATCTTATAAATGTTAATTCTCCTCTTTTCCATCTATTAAGAAACTAGCATATTTGCTCAAGGATCACAAAGTGAGTTTGCTTGTTTGAGTTTACAGATGGATTCTGTGTTTTCAAAAATGAGGAAACTGTCAGATTTACTTCCCATGAAAATTTTCTTGGTACGTAAATCTTCCATTCTCATCAAGGTATTGCCCTGATGTCGATTTTTGTATGTTTCAAGAAAAGCTGCCTTTTGGTCTCCCTCAAGAGCCTGGCGTTCAATAAAGCTGTGGTGAGCATTCCTATGACCTAACTCAGTGATGGTTAACCTTTTTGTCATTGCGTGCCAAAAGCAGGGAGAGTGCGGGGGGGTTGCACACGCATGTGCCCACACCATAATTCAATGCGCCCCGCCCCCTGTGCATGCATGCACAACCCCCCGCGCTCCCCCCACTTTTGGCACACAATGGCACGGTGGGCACGGTAGGTCTGTTTTTCGCCCTCCCCAGGCTCCCCAGGCTTTCTAGGAGCCGGGGGGGTGAAAATGGCCTCCTCCCCCCCGGAGGCCCTCCAGAGGCCGGAAACGGCCTGTTTCTCGACTTCTGGTGGGACCGGAAGGCCCAAAAATCAGTTGTCCGGCATGTGCATGCGCGCTGGAGTTGAGCTAGGGCAACGCTCACGTGCCCACAGATATGGATCCGTGTGCCACCCGTGGCACGCATGCCATAGGTTCACCATCATGGACCTAACTAATATAGTATGCTGTCATCAAGAAAGGCTGAATTTCTCATAAAATATTGAAGATACTCATGCATTCAGCATGAAATGCAAAAAATCCTAAAGTTATTAATTTATAGCTCAATGAAGCACATATCTGCTCATTGCAGCAATTTCATTTTTATAAGATCAGATATGGAATTAAAGAATGGAATTAAATTAATGTAATTTATAGCCAGACCAACAAATAGTGCTTTCAGCACATCATGTCATCTTCAGTCAGAACTGAAGAAGTTTCTTGGATGAAAGTGAAACGTCTTCAAGGAAAAACAAAGTCCAGCTACCTTTTGAAAAAGCACCAAACTGCCAAGTCTAAATATTGAAATTTAAAGATTATGGAATTAACCAGTTATGGTGGTCCCAGTGGTTATTAACACACTGGGTGCCATTTCCAAAAATCTTAGACAATACTTAGAATTTCCATCTGTCAATTACAAAAGGCCACACTGCTTGCATCTGCAAATATATTAGATCGGTACATTACAATACCCTAAGTTCTTAAGAACTTGATGCATATAAAGGCCAACACAGCTAAAGTACTGGCAGCTATGATTTCACATTGTTCTGAACAGATAATCACAATTTTTAAAATTTATATGCCACCTGACACTCAGCAATTATAAGTGGAGGGGACAATTTAAATTTAATTACAATATGTCTACAAAACAGTAGCAATAAGCATACAGAGTTAAAACATGAAGTATAAACTAATGAAATGAATGAGCGAAATGAAAACAAAGATCAGAGTCATACTTGAAACAATAGCAAGATGATGTAGGATCCTTTACAAACTTACACTACTTTTCTAAGAAGACTTCTCCAACTGCAGGCCATCAAAGTAGTTATCACTCTGATGACAAAAGTGCTTATAGAATGAAGTTTCAGTAATAGATTTCAAGAGACAGGTGGATTTGTGCAAAGAAACCAATCTTTTAGCAACATCTTTCCATTTAAGATAATCAATCTGAGGCCTGCCTGGGGCAATTATTTTGTTTCATTTTTTAAACTGCTATTTTCTTCTTTTTAAATAATTACAGCTTTCTTTTAGCTAACCAGAATTTAACTGATCAGAATTCCATATAGAATTTGAATACATATCACAGCTCACTTTTCTGAACTTCTGTATGTGGATTTCAGTTCCCAAAATTCTCCAGCCTGACTGGCCATTGATGAGAATTCTGGGAATTGAAATCTACACACCTGGTACTTGTCAAGGTTGGAAAATACTGCTTTCAGAGCAGACTTTGAATAAATAGATATTAAAGGGGGGGATCGTTAAATATAAAAACCATTTCTAGGTGATTCTGTCCATCATATGTTCAAAGCAGTAGTTGGAAGCAGTAGTCTCAATTGCAGATCCTAACCTCAGCTGAACTGCAGCTCCCAATAGTCCTAGCCAACATGGCCAAAGTTGAGAAATGCTGTGACTTTGACGTCAGCAATGTCTGGTTAGTCATTGATTCCCCAGTATTGAACTATCCTCCAAGTGACATGCAGTTCCCAAAATTTTAAGTCCAACCACAATATTACACTAGACACTATCTTTTAATGAGACAAAAAGGACAAAATCTTGTGGGGAGGGGAGTCATATTATCTGCATTTAATTGATTTTACTAAATATGCAGTACAAATTAAATTTAGCTTTTGTGCTAGTCTTGTCTCCTTTCTTGTCCTGGCTCTTCCCACTTTTTAAGAATGTAGCTCTTACCTCTGAAAAGCTCTACACCTCTGGACTAGATTATTTTGCAGGTCCTTTCCAACTCTTACCTTTCTAAAATATTACACGAACTCTCAGCACAAACAGTCCTATCTTAAATTTAAGTGCCTTCTTATTTACTACAAATACTAAATGCTGGTGCTATCACCTTGCTTTGCATTATGTTTGATAAAGATACAGTCTCTGCTGTGGCAGTAATTAATTACCTGGGAGTTCCCCAGTGAGGATACTCTGCCTTTCCTCTGCTGCTCTGGGATTTAATTAAAACCATCTGAAAGTCAGACTAGAGTACCTGCTTTAGCTAGGGAAACAATTACTGTTGTTTCCTTATGTAAAATGCCAGTAACCTGAAAAGCAAAATTATGTCTATGACATAGAAGATCCAAGGGAAGGATGGTAAATAACTCTGGGAAGTCAATTTCAGATTTTGAATAGCCAAAGAAGAGAATATGTCATTGGTTAGATATATGCAAGATTCTGAAATGCAGTATTTCCAGGAAACTGTAAAAAGCAAATATCATTGTGTCAAGCACTACTTGACTGATTGATTGTGCCTTCAAGTTAGTCTTGACTCCTGACAACCACCTACATTCTGCAGTTTTCTTGGCAAAATTGTAACAATCTTGTAAATCTTACTGTAAATAATCTCACTTAACAATCTCACTGTAACAGCATTACCAAAAAGGCATTAAGAGTTGTTAACCTAATTTTGCAAAGCTTCTTCTCCGGTAACATTGTACTGCAAACTAGGACATACAAAACCTTTGCCAGACCAATTCTTGAATACAGCTCATCCACCTGGAATCCACACTGTATATTGGACATTAATACAATTGAGTGGGTCAATTGAGAAGAGTACTCCACTCCTCTGCTCACAATAGAATCCCTTATGCCACCAGGCTTGAAATTTTGGGCTTTGACAACCTGGAACTATGCCGCCTACGGTCTGACCTAAACATAGTACACAAAATTGTCTGCTACAATATCCTACTTGTCAATGACTACTTCATCTTCAACCTCAATAATACACAGGCAAACAATAGATACAAACTCAAGATAAACCGCTCCAAACTTAATTGCAGAAAATACGACTTCAGCAACAGAGTGGTCAACGCCTGGAATGCTCTACCTGACTCTGTTGTTACATCCTCAAACCCCCACAGCTTCAACCTTAAACTGTTTATTGTGGACTTCACCCCATTCCTAAGAGGTCCGTAAAGGGGGTGTGCATAAGCGCAGCAACATGCCTACCATCCCTGTCCTACTATCCCCATTTATTTGTACTCATTTCCTATGTTCATGTTCATGTCCATGTTTATACTTATACCTGTTATCTTGTACATGTTTGACAAACTAAATAAATACAAATAAAATAAATAAGATTTTGAAAATGGTTTGCCACGGCCTTCTTCCTAGGACAGAGAGAAAAAGGCTGGCCCCTAGGTCATCCAGCTGACTTCATCCATAAAGCATGACTAGAACCCCCAATATCTCGTTTCCCAGCCTGGTGCTTTAACTACTACATCAAACTGGCTCTCAAAACATTGCTTTGATCTAAAAATAATTGTATTTTATTATTAGCTTTTGCATAAGTTTAAGCTCTTATGAAGGGATTCTCCAATAAAAATACCATTACAAAAATGTATATTAGAAGAAAAATGCAAAAAATGGAGATTGTCATAAGGGTAACATTAAAAATGCATTAGGTAAAGTTGTTTGCAAAGAATATGTGTGCTAGGAAATCTGTATACAAAATCCATACAGGAAATGTTCAGTTCCAACACTATGTGACTAGACTTCCTAACCATACAAAAGTGTTTCTCTTTCTTTTCCATTCCCTGATTCCATGTTGCCTAATCTGCTCTAGACAGGGGAGAGGAAGGCAGTAGGCTAAGAGGAATTCCTTTTGCCAGAGGAGTGATATGTTCACTCCTGTTAGGAGAAACGCATAGGAAAATGCATTCAATTATTTTATTTTATTTTAAAAAAAGGAATGCAACAATGAAGAAATTGAAACAAACTTGGAATGGGAAAAGTATTGGGAGAAATCAAAATGGATATATTCATTTATCTTTACCAATTATTCCACAATGAAGTTCATGCGTGCAAAGTTCTCCATGCACATTCTCACCTGACCAAGAAAGTAAATTCCTCCGCCAACTATGAAAGCTGAAATAGCTGTCCCAATCACAGAAAACAAGGTGATGGAACCTATGTTTTGGAAGAAGTTTCCCTAAAATAAGAAAATGCAAGGGAGATATAACAAGAGAAAGTTTTGAAAAGGCTATAAACCAAAAATCACCAGCAATCAGTATCAGGTCCTGAATCCAAGCAAATGTAAAAATTAATGTTATACATCACATAATTAGGGTAAAAAATAAATTCAATAAATGCATGGGTTGGAGAAGCACAGGATGCATTTCCTCATCCATGTCTAAATATCGGTAAATCATAAATACCTGGCATGAACAAACTGGACTTTCAGATCCAGGGACATTACTATCTATATGCAGATTGAGGCTCACCTTTGCTTTCTTATTTCTTATTTAATAAAGTTGCCGTACTCAATGACAAAGCTTGGCAGAATAAACCAATAATAAAAACCATATAATGAAGCAGAAAAGAAGGGACTGATTCTCTATCCCCCTGAGAAGAGAAAACCATCCAGGAAAAAAAAAAACTGTAAGAGTTTTACCACCCACTCTAACCCAAGACCTGAGGGGGTGGGGGAGGGGTTAGACACCATACATTGAATGGCCTTTAAAACTAAGAAAAGAAACAATATGAACTTCTGGGAAAATGCTGCTCCAGAAGACGGGCTCAGCATGCCAATTGGGCCTTTCCATAAACTGGCTATCTCTGATAATTTCTTGCCATTACTGAAGGGACCCAACCATGGCACCCTATGTGTAGTCTTCAGCAGCTAGGAAAAGTGTGGGTCTAATAAAAAGTTGCCCGGTTTGTAATTTCAATATCCCTTTCCACTTCTTCAGGAATGACACATTCAAACTCATTCTGGCTAACCACAGAAACCAGATATAAAGGGCAAGCTTGGCATGTATTGGTCCGTCAACAGTTTGGCCAACATCAATGATTTCCATTAATTCCTGAGCTTTTAGAAGGTTTTAGATGTTTATAATGTTAATTAAATTTTATTGTTTCTGGTTGGTGGATTTTGCAATATTATTTTCTGCTTGTTCTACTATTGTAATTGATCTTGAGTAGGCCGTACACAAATCGTTGTAACGAACAACCAAAAAAAACTCACTTTGTGCAATGAATACCCAGATTCAAATATAATCGGCGGAAGTAAAAGAAGAAAAAACATATTAGGACGAAACATTTCTTCCTCCTGCAAAAAAAGATTAAGGAATTATGAGATATATGAGAAAGGGAATAATACCATATTGGAACAAAGGTAAATCCAGCACTCTAATAAAAATAGGAACATTTTATTACAGTATGTGCCACCAAGTAAGTGTTGATTCCTAGTCGCTAGTTCCTAGCAACCGATACGCTCCCACAGAGAGGGCCTCCTCAGGGTGCCGTCGGCCAAACAATGTCAACTGGCAACTCCCAGGGGGAGAGACTTCTCTGTGGGGGCTCCTGCCTATGGAACGAATTGCTCCCGGATATACGAAGGATCCCCGACCTCCATGCCCTGTTATTCCAACAAGCCGGTCTGATGGGACAATAATTTTAATTGGGTTTTAAATATGGGTTTTAATATGTTTTATACGGGTTTTAGAATGGGAATTTTAAATTCGGCCAAAATTGAATTATTTTAATATGGTTTTTAAATTTGTCTTGTATATTGTTTTATTATGGCTGTTCACTGCCCTGAGTCCTTCGGGAGAAGGGCGGTATAAAAATATAATTAATTAATTAATTAATTAAATAAATAAATAAATAATACAGATAGATTTTATCCAGGATAATCTGTTCTTAACCAAATCTTTTAAGTCTTCCATTGCCATTTTAATTCAGCCCATCCAGCTTGTTGCTGGTCGTCTTCTTCATTAGTCCCACCTTAGGCATGATAGCCGGCTGGGTGATCTTGTGAGTTATTCTCTCTCAATCCAACCCATCTCACAGGGTTGCACTTGGGGAGAAAATAGAAGGAGGAGAAACTGAGACACCTCAAAGAATGGACTACCCTAATATCTGAATTGTCAAAATAGGCAACATGATAACAAAGATACTACAGTGAAGTAATGTATTATTAATAAGTATCACCCACTGGCGTGAAGAATCAAAAATTCTATATTTAAAATTAGGGATCCTGACATTCAAATATATAATAGGGCAGGTTTTTTTATCCTTCAGAATGTAGTTTTTAACTCAATGTGACTAGGGTGGATTTTGGTTCTTTCTCACCTTTTGGTGGGCTTTAAAGGACTAAATATACTTACTTTCTCTCTTAACCTACCACAAGTAAAACAAACCTTAATCCTTCCCTTCTTAATTCCTTAAATCCCCTAAATTAGACTGAAAATTAGACTAAGATCACAAAAGGAGTATTGTTGACTGCAAGTTTCCTATCGGTGGCTTAGGAAATCTCTGTTTTATAAAAGTACAAAAACATTTTAGGGTTAACTAAAAGTGCAAAGGAGAAGAGGTTCCCCCCAAAAGGCTCAATAAAAACTGAGTGATTGGTAAGTCCCTGGGAAAGGAGTTTATGGAATTCAAAACAGGCATACTCCATTTTTCAATGTTTATTAGGCATCCTGTTTTCATGGCAGAATAATGAGCTCAATTGCTGTGTGATTATAATTATGCCAGCTATCTCTGATGTAATCTATGTGTTGGATTATAAATCCTAGAATTACCAGCTAGCAGTTTGTATATCTTATTGAACTGAGACGACCAATAAAAAAATTCTCCTTCCTTTAGCAATGAAGAAAAGAATATTAATTGGGAGTTGGGCATTCCAGCTGAATTATTTAAAATAAATATGGCATCAATTATATGATAAATATATTGTAGAAATTGCTGATATACCTTCCAGTTGGCCAGCTTTTGAGATTCTATAATTTTTATAACTGCACCCATCAAGATACCTAAAAAGAAAAAATAAACAAAGAACAATTCATCTGTTCATGTGATAATTGAAAGTTGTAAGCCACTGCATATGAGTCATCTAAAAATAAGTATAGTCTCAAACAGTGGTCCTTCCTCCTCATCCTCATTATGCCTGCAATTTTCTCATAAAGCTCTGAATTCTGGGTTTATCCTGTCTGTCTTGGTGTTATTAATAACAGATTCAATCTGCTGAGAGACCAGAACAGGAAACTGAAAACAGCTCTGAGTTGCTATTACCTGTTCTGATATCAAAGAACAATTTCACAACCCTTTGAGTTCAGCAACTAAAGAGCTTAGCATTTCTTTCTTTCTTTCTTTCTTTCTTTCTTTCTTTCTTTCTTTCTTTCTTTCTTTCTTTCTTTCTTTCTTTCTTTCTTTCTTTCTTGCATATACACAGCAGTTGTCATGTAACTTTAGGCAACTTTAAACAACCCAGTAATATGGAAAGAAAATAGGGAAATAAAGGGAGGGAGGGAGGAAATTACAAATACCTATAGTTGCTAGAGTCAAAATTCACCTCGCCCATATTAACACACACTGATGGCTCATGCCTTAGTGACTGAGGGAACAGTCATGTATTCAGGGCCTTTCCTAAGGCCAGCAAGCTCTAGTTATCTGGACCTCTGTCCAGCAACAGAGAATGAATTTCAGAATTTTAATTTTGAGCTTTTTATGTTGATTACAAAATGAAGTGAAGCAGCTAGCTTCAATTATGCTATTTCCAATTCAAAGGAAAACTGGTATGACACTATCATGACCATATTCATGTAAGTGTTTTCCCTTTGCTGTTATTAAAACTGTCCAGAAAACAGTTACAATGTTTATGCAAGGTCTTGAGAGAACTGGATTTATATAAAGAGGAAGAAAAGGCACATATATCGATGACACAATAATGATGTTAATGGTAACAACTATTTCTATGTACCAAGCAAACTATGAGACAAGCAGGTGATTCATCATGATCATTGCTTGTTTTGCTCTTCCCTGGAAACAAAACTGCTAACATTACCTTTTAACTCATTTGCATTCCCACCTTTTGACAACAACAATAGCAAGAGCACTTAGACTTATATACCGCTTCACGGTGTTTTACAGCCCTCTTTAAGCGGTTTACAGAGTCAGCATATTTCCCCCAACAATCTGGGTCCTCATTTTACCCACCTCGGAAGGATGGAAGGCTGAGTCAACCTTGAGCCTGGTGAGATTTGATCTACCAAACTGTGGCAGCCAGTGAGCAGCAGAAGTAGCCTGCACTCTAACCACTACACCACCGCAGCTGTACAGAATTTTCTTTGAAGGGCTCTGGAGTAGTACAAGAGTACCATTACAACATCTCAAGGAGGTGGTAAAAAATTCAGATTGTAGATTACAAATGTAATGTGGATTACATTTTGTGGATTACATTTAAACCAGCTTCATTCTATGGTTTTTAATACTGGCCCATTTCTCTCTGTCAGAAGACAGCAATGGCAAATCACTTCTATACTGCTGCCAAGAAAAACAGAGTATCCATAGAGTCCCCATGAGCCAAGATTGATTCATAGTCATCTTTAGTTCCAGCAAGCAGTAAACACCGTATCTAGATATTCTGTCCGTGTTATAAACTAAATAGGGTTGAGTTTAAATGTACTTGGATGGGAGACTATTAGGAAATTCCAGACTGTAAACTAGCCTGGAAAGTCCCAAAAATATCCAGGTAGGCATGAGGAGTTGAACTCAATTTAAGAGAATTAATATATTTACCTAATCACAAATGAGGGAGAGAAAGGACCACAAGTTTATCTCATCATAAATTCTTTAGTTCACTGTGTGAGCTTTGTTCATAAGAACTCTGTCTGCCTCCCTCTAAGTGTGAGGACACATACTGTTTATGATACAAGTTAACAGATTTTATACTTTTTCCTGCTGATGCCCTAGAAATGTAGCACAGCTGTTCATATATTTATAGGAACAATCTGTACAATGGCTGAAACAACAACCATAACCCAGAAAGAGATGGCTCTCTGTTTGCTACTAATGTTAGGGTTCTCAAAGACCAGCTAAGACCAATCCAATTACCTTCATATCTGTTGGTCAACACCATGCACCATGCACAATAGTTTAGCTAATCGTCACATTAGTTGATGACAATGAGAATTATTGGCCAATATCTGGGTTTCAAAAAAAAAATGTAAGTCATACAGGATGAGGAGAAATAACGCTCAGACTCAGCTGGGGAGGTGCTCTTCCATCCCAACTCTATTCTAAAATAGCAAAGCAAAATTCTCCTATGACAGCTCTCAGAGTATCAATCACTTATTAGGCAAGGTAAAAACAAGTCCCAGAATGCTCAAGTTTACGGTATAACTTTCACAGCTCTGATCAACCTCAAGCAGAGAAGATGTTGAAACTGCCAACAGCAGTGCCAGATTTACAAAGAGGGTTTTGGATATTGCCATTCTTCCTTGCACAATAATAACCTGCATCCTTCACTCTCTTAAAACAAATATGTACAATCATTATGATTAAAGAACCTTCAACCTGAGGGATGTAAGTTAAAATCCTTGTTCGGTCATGATAATCAGTGACTGCCCTTCTCACAATCACCCATTTCCTGGCCATATAAATCTGTCTCATAAATTGTTTAATAAATTGACTTGGAACCAATCATATTATTTCTACCCTTCACACTAGTGAACTTCACAGGATTTTTCTGGGGTGGGGGGAGAGCGGGGACTACTTACATTGTGTTGAATCTTACAAAGGAAATATATTATAAAAGCAAATAACAAAAAAAAAAAAGCAAAGCTTGGATTAAATTACAATCTAGACTTTGAAAATTTCAGTGACTGGTCATTTATTCAAACAGAACAGTATATTTTTTCCTGCTACTGTCAGTACTTACCTAAAGAAACAACAGCAACACTCTCTGGCAAAAAATGCAGTCTGTATCTTATCAATAAATGCACCAATATGATGCAAATAGCTGAAGAAAAAGCAGACAATATTTAGAGTTATTTAACAACAAAATTCTTAATCAAACAAACTCTGCCATTAGTTAAAGTTAGTTAAATGCTATCTATAATAACTTTTTAATATTTTATATGGGCTTACAGCACATTGTTCTGTGAGTTCTGATCAAAAACAATGTAACATGGTCATTGTCAGCTTCATGTCAGTTTTGAATAGAAGAAACATTGATGGCTTTAATCCAAACAATTCTTTCACATAACATATTATATTATATTTGGAAAAAGTCACTTCTAGGATTATTCTAGAACAGTTCACAATGAGATGTGCAGAAAAGAGCAAATACCAGTACCTATTGGGGGAGGGGCAGTTAGCTGCTAGGAGGAAGATCTAACTTCTCCCATTTGTGCAAGAAATCCTAGGATCCAAAGCTACGTATCCAATTATAAAAACTGTGTAAATTATTGCAATCTGTTATATTTTTAATTAAGAATCCAGGACAATAGATTTTCTTCCATGTAAACAATGAAGAAAGTAGCATCACTAAAAATGAGATATACAGGTCAGAAACTGCCAATCTTTTTAGATCAGTGGGCACATTTGTTATTATGAGAATCTGTTGGAGCTCCTGTAGCAAAATACTTGCCATAATGCACATGGTGAACCATAAAAACACCTGCTTCCAGAGGATCTCCGCCAGTATGGTCTCTGTTGTGAGCTCCTTGATGCTCTCTGAACTTGGATGCTTTCTTGCAGATATTGCATTACCAAACTAGATAACATCAGTGCCAGAAGGGAGCAGGGGTTGCTCTGTATTTATATGCATTTTTAAAAATTTGGCAAATTTTAACTGTTTAACCAACTGTCCCATCTTTCATATTAAGAAACATAAGTAAATTAATTGTCATATCAATTATACGGTCATCCGCTACCTGATCTATTTACTTTTCCATAAATAATTGGATTATTTTTTTAAAAAAACTTAATGCTTTAACCTTAAGCTTCAACTTGTGAGTCCTTGAATCCTTGTGGAGAAAGGGCGGCATATAAATCCGATAATAAATAAATAAATAAATAAATTTATTGCTTCTGAGAATTTTCCCACTGAATTAATATAATTTAACACCGTGAAATGCCTCTAGTCAATATTTCATTTTCCTATAGACATGTGGTAACAAATCTTGACTCTACAATAACATCAACACAAGTGACACAGACAAGCATCCACCCAGTTGTGAAATGTTATAATTATTCTTGTGCATGAAGCATTGTGGGGTTTTTTTATGTTACAAAAGATTCTCCAAAATTTAATTTGCAAGAATTTCACCACTCGTGAAAGGCTATTACAATTACAGTATGATATATACACCTAAATGACATAATCTATTTTTCATATTAAAAACCGGGGAATCAATAAGGAACTCTCCACCCATTCCTGTGTTATTTGTACCTCACATTGTGGATTATTTCAGACTACTTTTTCCCCAATTATAATATTTCCTTTAAATAGAAAAATAGGTACAATTCAAGATGCTGGTTATCATCTTTAAAACCTTACATACCTTGGGGCCAGGCTATTTAAAAGATTGTCTCCCCCCACATTACATCCATTCAGCCCACTAGGATGGGAAGTCAGGACAAGGTAACATCGAGTAGGGATATACCGGTAGTCCTCAAGTTACAACAGTTCATTTAGTGATTGCTGAAAGTTACAACACTGAAAAAAAGTGACTTATGACCGTTTTTCACACTTAAGACGGTTGCAGCATCCCCATGCTGTGTGATCAAAATTCAGATGCTTGGCAACTGACTCATATTTATGACAGTGTCCCAAAGCCATGCCATCACCTTTTTCAATCTTCTGACAAGCAAAGTCAATGGGGAAGCCAGATTCACTTAATAACCAGGTTACTCACTTATCAACTGCAGCAATACACTTAACAAGTTTGGCAAAAAAAAAAGGTGTAAAATGGGGCACCGTTCACTTAGCAAATGTTTCACTTAGCAACAGAAATTTTGGGCTCAATAGTGGTCGTAAGTCAAAGACTACCTGTACATCTAATGGGAGCATGAAAAAGGCCTTCTCAGGGGTAGCCCATTCTTTATGAAACATCATTCCTCCAAGGTACGATTGCCCTCCCAGCTTGTTGCTTTTTCCGAAAAGCCCTAAAACCGTGGTTTCGTCAGCAGGCTTGGGGACCACAAATGGAGATGGAACCGACCAAGTGGCTGATTTCATAGTCTTATGATTTCACTGTTTTATGGGGATATTTTTAATGGGTTTTTATTATATGATGCAGTAGTTCAGTGGCTATGACGCTGAGCTTGTTAATCAGAAAGGTCGACAGCTCAGCGGTTCGAATCCCTAGTGCCGCGTAACAGAGTGAGCTCCCATTACTTGCCCCAGCTTCTGCCAACCTAGCAGTTCGAAAGCACGTAAAATGCAAGTAGAAAAATACGGACCACTTCAGTGGGAAGGTAACAACGCTCCATGTGCCTTCGGTATTTAGTCATGCCGGCCACATGACCACGGAATCATCAGATAGCGTTGGCTCTTCGGCTTTGAAACGGAGATGAGCACCACCCCTAGAGTCGGGAACGACCAGTACATATGTGCGAGGGGAACCCTTACCTATTATATGATGGGTTTTTTAAATGTTGTAAGCTGCCCAGAGTCACCTATTTGAGAGTTGGATGGTTATAAAATTTTGTTAAATAAATGAATAACATTTTCAGAAAATAATTTTACTCAGTAAAATGCAGTAATCCTACTTGCAAATGTTACCCTCTTAGCACTATATGTAGTCCTCGATTTAGAACCACAATTGAGTCCAACATTTCTGTTGTTAAGCGAGACATTTGCTAAGTGAGTTTTGCTCCATTTTATGACCTTCCTTGCCACAATTGTTAAGTGAATGACTACTTTCCCGTTGACTTTGCTTGTCAGTAGGTTGAAAAAGGTGATCATGTGACTTTGGGATGCAGCAACGGTCATAAGTATGAACCATTTGCCAAGTGTCTGAATTTTGATTACATGATTATGGGGATGCGTCAAAGGTTGTAAGTGTGAAAAATGATTATAAGTCACTTTTTCCAGTGCTGTTGTAACTTTGAATGGTCACTAAATGAACTGTTGTAACTCAAGGATTACCTGTATATCTCAAGCATTTATTTTCACAGCATTCTTGTGATATAATTCATTCTGATATACATGGATACAGTTGTTACTTCTATCCAAATGATTCAAATCTGCATGTGGTACATGAATGAGAAAAATGAATCAAGACTCAAAAGGTTTTAAATCAACTTTCGGAAAAGCATTTTTATTAGAAGATAAAACAACAAGCATTCAAATTTGCCTGTCAAAAAGTTTTATATTTTAAACAGCATATCAGGTAACCACAGCCATAACCCAATCAAAGAAGAAGCCACTTTTTCTCCCAATAAACTGAGAAAAAATGCCCAACACATGAAGAGTTATTTTATCCAGACAGCATACTAGTATGGAAAAGACCAACCATGCACTGGATTTTACCTAAACAAATTACACTCCATCCTAATCACATATATCCGAAGGTAAATACTAGTTTATTTTGGAGGATGTTAACTTCCAGGAAATAGGCTCTCCTATTCAGATTTGAGAACGAATTCTCCTCTGGATTTTAGCTTCTCTTATTTGGTAAACAAACCATCCCACAAAGAAATGGACACTTGCTAAAAGGTACACCTCTTCTCAAACAAAAAAACTGAATCTTTTTATTTATCTTCGGCAAATAGAAATAGTTTTCTTTTCTACTTCTGCTCTGTCAACATTTTTAGCTAACAAAGAGTTTCATCTTATAAACAGCACATTTAGACAATGGATCCATTTCATAAGTAGCAGTAGAAACAGTAAATATTGGTTTTAATCCAAAAACGTTTTGGAATTCAAAACTTGCAGGGCATCCAACCAACAGCAGCCTCATGCTAGTAACAGTAAACCAAGGAGAAACAGCCAATATTCACGAAAAAAAAGTGGGGGACAGGAAGAGGGTTGTAAGAAAGTCTGCAAAACTGTACAAAAAAGAGAAAAGCAGGGAGTAAGTTTAGTAAACTTAGATAAAAATGCAAGTTATTAAAATATTTGATGACTTCATCAAACAAAAGAGACTAGGCCATTCCAGCCAGGCTTCTTCAAAAAGGCCTTATCCAGAATTGTTAACAGCATGAATAAAAGAAAAGAAAAGAAACCAAATCCAGTGGAGATATAACTTCTCCTGACATGTCTATAATGGCTAGAGCTGCTCTTGCATAGCACAGACCATTTGGGGGAAATTGGACATGGCACAGAATCTGGACAACTCTCAGCAATAAATATCTAATAACATTTATTCAGCAATCAAACCACAACATCCTGTCCCAAGAGAAGCGCAACCCAGGTCTCATGAGATAATGGGGGCTCCGTTTAGTACTGTAGAAGATATTATTGGACATAGCATGTGACATTACTGTGACAAGTGACACAACAGTCAAGTGAGAAAGACTCATTCAACAAGAAAAAAAGTGGCAAAGGAGAGAAAGAGATTACCAAGCAGCCATGTTTGTCTAGAACACCGATTGTTTTAGAGGTTATTTTGATAGTTATTTCTCCCCATCAATATTTTTTTAGGAAAGTGTCTAGGTCTAGTCTTTAATAAGTCATTTGGCAAAACGGGAAGCCATACAATGTTTTCAAATAAATAAATATAGGCCTTCTATGCCCTAAGTGCTTTCCCACAAGCACTGGACCTCAGGTATAATAATGTACCACCAAGAATAAGGTTTCCTAGCCCTTTTTTGCCATTGTTTCTAAAGCAGCCTGTTCAGCTTTAATTTGGACTACATTTAACAAGTATTAGCTGGTTTTAAATAAAAGTTTCCAGGAAATAGCCTCATCATGAATCAGATGGCTAATACAACTTCCTCTTTATTGTCTGCATTGTTATCAGTGGCTCCTAAGGTTTCATATAAGACTTTTCCTGCCCAACCTAGTGCTGTCATGGATTGAATTGGAAAGGTATGTGCTCTATTGGTGCTTTCTTAGTCACAGCTTATTTACAGTGGTTTTTTTTTTTACAATTTGCCCCTTCACCGCAAATAGTAAGGAGTCATTGCTGAGACACACTCTGCAGTCAACATCTACCAACCCATTTGCAAGTTATCCAACCCTGGAGCTTGAATAACAACAAACCCTTTTGAGTAGTAGGATAACATTTTGCTGCATCTTACTTTCTCTGCATATTTCAGTATAGCCACTCCTACAAACTCATAGTGCTTCTGTAAATAATATCCTTTGGAATGTTCATTAGGCTGAAGTGACATATAAATTGTAGGAAGGGAGAGGAGGAGTTGGTCAGTTTGGGGTAATGATGACAGCATCAGTAGAACCAGGGAGACCTTATGCACAAAGCCAGATATGGAGCCTTGGGTCTCTCTCTCAGCCCTAGGAAGAAAACAATGGCAGACTACTTCCATAACTTTTGCCCAGAAAACTGCCCGGACTTATCCAAGCAATTACCAAGGGTCAACACTGACCCAAAAGCACTCTCCTCCAAAACCCTCCCCCCCCACATCAAACTAGCATCTGTACAAGGAACTTATTTTGTTGTGACGTATTTTACAAATTTATTACAGATAGTCCTCGAATTACAACACTATGTTTAGTGACCATTCAAAGTTACAACAGCACTGAAAAAAATGACATGACCATTTTTTACGCTTAACGACCATTGCAGCATCCCCATGGTCCTATGATCAAAATTTAGACACTTGGCAACTGACTCGTATTTATGACAGTTGCAGTGTCCTGGGGTCACCTTTTGCAAATTTCTGATAAGGAAAGTCAGTGGGGAAGCCAGATTTACTTAACAATGGTGTTAATAACAACTGCAGTGATTCACTTAAGAACTGTGACAAGAAAGCTTGTAAAATGGGGCAAAACTCACTTAACAACTGTCTTTTGGGCTCAGCTGTGGTCGTAAATCGAGCGCTACCTATATAGAGGTACAAAACCATTGTCAGGAGGATGTGAGGCTGGTAGAACTGGCTGCTTTCAAAATAATTTTATTGTACTCAGGAATTTATCTCAGAGAGTCAAGGACATTTTGCCCTGCACCTGGAGGGGTGTGACTGGGAGGCATCCAGGGGTGAAATGCTCCCGGTTTGGACCGGATCGCCCAATCTGGTAGCAATGGCGGTGGGTGGTTCGGAGAACCAATAGCAAACATCCCTGCCCCCCTCCATGCCCAGCTGAGCTGCGCAATCATCAGAGACTTTTTTATTTTATTTTTAAAAGCATTTTTTCTACAACCTCTTTGGCCGAAAAAATGCTTTCAAAAGTAAAAAAAAAAGCCTCTGATGATCGTGCGGCTCAGCTGGGATTGTCAGAGGCTTTTAAAAGCATTTTTTTAACAACCTCTTCGGCTGAAGAGGTTGTAGAAAAAATGTTTTTAAAAGAAAAAAAAAGCCTCTACCGATCAGGCAACTCAGCTGGGATTGTCAGAGGCTTTTAAAAGCATTTTTTTATAAAATGTCAAAGAGGTTGTAGAAAAAATGATATTAAAAGTAAAAAAAAAAGTTGGCCATGCCCACCCAGTCACATTACCATCTCCCCCCCACCAAGCCACACCCACAGAACCCTTAGTAACAAATTTTACATTTCACCACTGGAAGCATCTTCAGTTGGGATAGTGCTGGGCAGGGACTTGGACTTTTCTTTGGGTGGGGAAAACCTGGAAGCTTTCAGATTCGGGTTTTCCCATATGTGCCAATGTGACATCTCTAATAAAATGGAACTTTGAGGAACTTCAACCCTTGGAGTCTTCTTTCATTGAGGGTGTTACTTGGAACCCTGACAATGTATCCTTATTATTTTCACACTTGGGGCTCTCAAAAACTCAGACCCAAAATTTAATGGATTTGCTTTAATGGATCCCATTAAAGCGAAAAATTGTGAACAATTTTTTCTATGTCAGCTATGTAGGATTACACAATTGCATATTATGAATTGCATATTATCACTCTACTTCCTCAAAAAGAAGTCCACAAGGAAGTAGGGATAGAAGTAAAATAATTCCTTCTGCAACAGAAAGTTCAAGGAAAAACAAAATAAACATGTCTTTACATTCCAAGTGCAGTGAAGGTACAACACCCTTTAATTTTAAGTCTGGAATTAAGAAACCAATTGCAGGATTTAATTAAGTAAAAATATAGCTATGTACTCAGATTGCACATTGTCATGGTTTAATAAAACATGAAGCAATTTTCTTTCAAAATTATGGTAATTCAATAACTACATGGATTTGGAGCATTGATCTGCTGCATTCAGGCTACACACAATTCTCTTTGTTTTTGTAATGGAATTTTTATAAACAATTAATTTATACAGGGAATTCCTGTGCATTTTGTTTTGTAGACGCTACCATAAACATACAGAACATCAATGTAAATATACAGACACACATAGTAACTTTCCTGGAAAGATCATTAATTTTAGGACATTCACATAGTTCAAATTGGCAGTGATCTGGTTCTAATCTTGTTCAACTAATTCTCTTAACAATAACATTTCTAAAAAATGATATAAATTTTTCTTCCACATTGAAAGATGCACAAAAAAGCAATTACATTAAAACTCAAAAGAGCTTTGTAATGCATTTATATTCTTATAGGGATCTTTCTTGTTAGAATACATAAACTGTGATTAGTCAAACCTAGGAAAAAAGGTTAAAGATACTTATTGAAACTCATATTCTTTATACCAAGAACCTGAATTAGAAGCCCCAACAGGCTGTCTAAAATTCTTAGTGACCTAAATCTGCTTTACAAAAATTATTAGACTATCTTCAGAATATTTTTAAAATGTAAGAATTGATCCTATTAATTATCATTCCTCAATTTTTTTCCCAGATTTTTTTAATATCACCAGTGCTTCTTGTCATGATAGTTCCCCCCTAACAATTGTTGTTATTATATTTTTAACTCACCTTTTTTCTTTGTTTAAAAATTGATAAGGTACAGTTAGGAAGAAAATGACTCTAATAGTAATATAATATTTTTTATTGTAATTAAAAGTTCATGTGAATCTTGTATCTTCATTAGGAAAATTCTCATTTAAACAGGCAAATAGGGAAACTCCAGGATAAATGAAAATGTCTTTCTTAAATTACCACTCTACTCATGCAAACTACAACGTAACTTGTAAATTGCCAAAGTAAAGCTTTGGCTGGAAATAACCTGCTATTCCCAAGAATCAACCTATCAAATTGTTTTCCCTTATCCTGGGAAAAATCATTAATTTGATACCCACACAGTATTAAGTTATCATGTATTTAAACATAACTTTGCTAAATAAAACACAATTGGCTAAATCTATATACTATATTAAATCCTAATTAATGAATTACAAATTTTATACAACATGGCTAAGCCAAAGGAAGAACGCAGCCTTTAACTCCACTTACACATTATACCTCATCTTAAAATATTTACATTTTCATTATTTGTATGCAGCCATCAGCTACTTTCATGTGCAGTCATAGCAGTTTGCTAAATAGTTAGAGAAGCCAATGTGGCACAGGTTACATTTAGTTAAATGTGCTATGATGCTATTTCCAGAAGGTTGAATATAATGCACTAAGACCAATGGGCACATAGAGTAGTTTATGACAGACGAGATCATCAAGAATCTGTAAACATTTAGCAAACCACAGATAACATTTGCCAAAATCTCCTGGATGGAGAATTTGAAACATTACACAAGATAAAGATCACTTATGAGCCACATGTGATTTCTGAATTGCTTATTTCATATCCCATTTGGTTATTCATATCCCATTCTGACAGCACAAATGAACACTGACAGTACAGTTTTCCATCATTTGTAAGAGGGAAATCAAAACTCTTAGAAAAAAGTTGCAATTCTCAAACAGCCCCCACCCTGCCAAAAAAGCTTTCTGGAAACTTATAAGTATACTTATTCATATGGCATAATCCTCTCAAATTCACACCTTTATCCTAATGAGTAAAATGGGGGAGGGGAGACACTCCCAAAGTGTCGCTTCTGATAAAAGAAATATTTTTTGCCCCTACTCTAACCTTGTGAAATTTGATGTTCCTACTACTTGCTTATATGCATAAGCAAAAAGGTAAAGGAGTTCCTGTGGATTTTACTCTGCTGGTCATTGCTGACTATAATAGCAATAACACTTGGACTTATATACCGCTTCACAATGCTTTACAGCCCTCTCTAAGCGGTTTACAGAGTCAGCATATTGCCCCCAACAATCTGGGTCCTCATTTTACCAACCTCGGAAGGATGGAAGGCTGAGTCAACCTTGAGCCTAGTGAGATTCAATCTATCAAACTACTGGCAGCCGGTGTTCAGCAGAAGTAGCCTGCAGTACTGCATTCTAACAACTGTGCCACTGTGGCTCTTATAAGCATTATAAGGGGAAATGCTCATCTCTGTTTCGAGTACATTGAACCAGCACTGTCCAAAGACATTTCCATGGTCATGTGGCCAGCAGGACATCATGAAGCACTATTACCTTCCATTGAATACATATTTATCTACTCTAATTTGCATGCTTTTGAATTGCTAGTTTGACAGGAGCTAAGGCAAGGACAGGAGCTCACCCTGTCATGTGGTGCTCAGATCTCAAACCTGGGCTGCCAGCTTTCCAGTCAACAAGCCCAGTGTCTTAACCACTGAGCCACTGCATCACCCTGCATGAGTAAAAAGGTATGCAAATTTTATTTCAGAAAGACTGAAGCTAATGTTCACATCTGCTTACTTCTATTTTGGAAATTAAAACAATTCTTCCACTCCACTTTTTCTTCATACTAGCAATACAGATCAGAAAGCATAACTGGAATTGTGTTTCACAACCTTCATTTTTCCATGATTGCTATCAAATGTAATTAATAAGAGATTACCTAATACAAGGAGACTAAAGAATATAGTCATGCCACTCGATTGTTCTTCCTGTTGAGCCTGGACCCCAGTTTGCACTGGGAGGATTGGTTTGGCAGGTGTAGGAAGCACTAGTTTTGTGGTGAGGGCCAGGGTGGTATGAAGGGTGAAATTGAATACATCATGCGTCACATTTGAGAAGCTGTAAGAGAATGCAAACCCAAGTCAGACTGCATAGAAACAGGACTAAAAATAAAAACAATGGCTAAAACACAGAAAACTGTGGAAAAGCTGTTATTTAAGAAACAACTGCCTAACATTAACCTGTCTGAAAAGAACTGTGCTTTATTGTAGGTCTTGGATAATTGCAATATAAATACTGTGACTCCAAAATCTCTTGGGAAACTATTGTAGTAAAATGGTTAAAATAACTGTGTGTGAAGACTACAGTACCTGAAAGAACATTTGCTGCTTCTAAGAGTAAATACATCAAAGCAAAATAGAAATAAAGATAAAGACACCTACAAGTATATAATCTAGATTCTAGAAAAAACAAAGAGTGCCTAAGAGACTGAACTACTCCAGGAGGAATGGATGGTGCATATTATATTAGTGTTCTAAACTAATAGTGTTCTAAAGTAATAGCTATGGGATAGTTATTATAGCTATGCACACTTCAAAACTGATTTGGAAGAAATAATATTGGACACAAGTACATAATATCTCTCTGCTATTTGTTAAAACAGCCTCATTATATTAACTTTAATAAATTGACTCCTTAAATCAGGGCCCCTTTTTTCAGCTCATTCAGAAGCCTCATTCATGGAAGAAGAAGAAAACCTAACTTAAATACAAGGTATTACAAGATGCACAAAAAAGAGGAGGATTGAGTCTACCAGTTTGGAAATTATATTTTGCTGTCTGCTGTCTAGCTTGAATGAAAGAGTGGATGTTCGTATGAAATAGAAGGCTAATAGAAGAGAGTATTATGTTATACCATACCATACCATACCATACCATACCATACCATACCATACCATACCAACAATAAAGGAATGGTTGGTGATCATGATAGAACTTGCAGAGATGTCTAAATTGAACTTCTTGATTAACGAAAAGATAGTGTTTACATTTATGGCTCACTATAAACCCTTTATTATAGCCTTTTGGCATGAACCAGAAAAATGCACTTGGGACTCATGGTTCTGATGATTAGGAATAAAATGAATAGAAAAAAGTGAGGGTTTTTTTGTAATCCTAGAGTAAGGAATTACTTTGTAATCATATTTTTATTTGCTGCTAAGGAAATCAGAAACTTCTATTTCTTTTTATCTTTTCTTTCTGCACTTTTATCTTTGTTTTCTTTTTCTTGTGTTTTAGTTTATGTTGGTTTTTATAATTTCTTTAAAAATTTTAATAAATTTATATAAGAAATTGCTTTACTGAATAGTAGAAAACCATGTGCTCATGAGAAAACCAAAACAGGGTGGGAGGGCGGGGGAAGGAGAATTGGTTCGGTGACGTCATATCATCACCGCTACCAGCTCGGCCGAACAGGACCAGGAGGAACCCACCACTAATATATATATATATATATATATATATATTTCGCTGATAAAGAAATAAAGGGAGACTAGTATAGATCTATTTGAAGCTATTTAGCTCTCATCAGCTAGCCATACCCTTACTTGGATTTGAACTTAGGCTGCCTGCATGTTAGGCAGTTGTATTAACCTCTGAGCCACAAGTTCTCCTCCCTTCATCAGTTTGAGCCAGGGGAGAGATTAAGTATTTTTCTATCAAGACACCTGGTCTACCCTAGCATGTGATGTGGGAGGGAGCATACTGCATCCCTTTCACCTTTCAGCTCCAATCCAGGAACCCTCAAGCAGTCGCATTCACGAGAAACCATTTTACACCAAATTTATATTTCTTGTGGCTCAGAGGTTAATACAACTGTCTAACATGCAGGCAGTATCCAAGTAAGGTTATGGCTAGCTGATGAGAGCTAAATAGCTTGAAATAGATCTATACCAGTCTCCCTTTATTTCTTTATCAGTGAAATATAAATTTGGTATAAAATGGTTTGTCATGAATGTGACTGCTTGAGGGCTCCTGGATTGGAGCTGAAAGGCGAAAGGGATGCTTCCCTCCCACATCTCCGATCACGCTTTGCTCGCACATGCACGAAGCCAAAGACACCAGCCTGAAGATGACGAGTGGGACCTCGTCGAAACATCGCCAAGATACTCTCAAGCTTACATGGGAAAAGACCCGAATATATCAAGACTTGCATACCTGTACCCGTAAACATCTACGAAAACAAACAAATATATAATATATATATAAATATATATATCTTTAGCCAGGTTCTTCCTACGTGTATGTATATGTATGTATGTATGTGTGTGTGTGTGTGTGTGTATATATGTGTGTGTGTGTGTGTGTGTGTGTATAGTTAATATTTCGGGTTTCTTCCCATGTAATTGTGGATATATCCCTAAAAGGGTAGAAGCGACATTTCGACAGAATCGTCGCTTCTACCCTTTTAGGGATATATCCACAATTACACGGGAAGAAACCCGAAATATTAACTATACACACATACGTACCCGTGAAAACTTACATAAATATATAAATATAAATATAAATATAAATATAAATATAAATATATATATATATATATATATATATAGAGAGAGAGAGAGAGAGAGAGAGAGAGAGAGAGAGAGTCAAGCATGTATTAGATAACAGATATAAGTATAAACATGATTATGAATACATGAAATATATTATATTATACATATATACATATATATCACCTTTGGGACAACCATGACCTGGATGACTGAGAATCTCTACAGCCTTTCAACTTCTTGTTTATATTTCATTTTATTTATTTTATTTATTTCATCAAGCATGTATTAGATAATAGATATAAGTATAAACATGATTATGAATACATGAAATGGATATGAATAAAAAGGGGACACTGGGCATTCCCCCTCCCCCTCGGCCCCAGGCTTCCTCAATCAGGAGTTTTTCAGACGGGCTCGATTCCGTCCCCCACCAGCCAGCCCAGCAATGACAGCCGAGGTGTCAGGAGAGCCGTATGTATGTCAGCATACCAAAGAAGACACCTGCTTGGAAAGGCCAGGATGGCGGGTGGGATCGTAAACCTCCCCTATCTGGAAAGACCCAGGTGGCAGGAATGGTATGAAATGAGAGTGGCTGCTCTGTGGGGAGGCGGGGGTTCCATTAAAGGCGGCCCGCACCTCAAAGGCCCGACGTAGGTTTCCCCTCATGCCATTCTTTCTTTCCTTCCCCTCACGCGTTTCTTCTCCACGACCTTTTCACCCACCGCAAATCTGGCACCGTTGACCTCCCCGCTCTTCCCCTCCCCCTCCTCAGTCCCGACAGGAATTCCCACCCCCACGCCTCTTGCCCCACGCCCGAGAGCCCTTAAAGAGAAACCACTCACTCCATTTGCGCCATTCTTCAACTCTTAACGGTGGTGGTGGTGGTTCTGGGGGGGAAAAGAATTATGTTGTTTCTTTCCGTCTTCTCCCTGCCCCCCCCCACCACCACCTGCGCACCATAGAGCGTTATAGAACTGCACTATGCGAGGCCGACTTCCGGGTTCTTGTTTGCGACGCTCTGGAACCGGCAAATGCGCGTCTCTATGGCAAGCACGAGTCTGGGAAGGACCGGAGAGGGCATTTGTGGTTTCAGTGCCAGGTCTTTCTCGGTAATTACATCGTCGGCGCGTGGTTGGGGCGTTACGTCATGCCGAGATTTGCATATCCGGCCTTGTACGGTGGCTCGTCATTTCTCCAGCTGTTCAAGAGGCTTCCGAGCAAAGGAGCCCCACCTGCTGCTCAGGTGTGGCCGTTAAGTGGCACTTAACCAAGGACTCTTGGTGTGGAAAGAGCGAAACTTTTGAGGAATCGGTCAAACATGATTCCTTGGGAGTACCCTAACCATGGCGTAGCCAATCCAATTTTCAGGATTAATCTGGAACGCCAAACCATAATATGTTGGAATTACCATTCATATTGGATAAATCCAATTACTGACTGGGTTCTCACAGCCCACTAAAATGTGATTGTTTAAATCAGAGATCTTCAAACTTGGCAGCTTTAAGACTTGTGGACTTCAACTCTCAGAATTCTCCAGCCAGCATAGGTTGGGGACCAGTGGTTTAAATGGTGCTCTGTGTGGAATTCTAACTTGGATATTTTCTGTGTGTGTGTGCCTTTTAGTCAGCTTTTAATTCCAAAAAAAGTTCCTGGAGTTTTCTCAGCAAGCTTTTTTGAAAGTGGTTTGCCATTAGTTTTAACATTTATAGGATAGTATCTTAAAACCAAATACAGGCAGTCCTCCACTTACAACAGTTCATTTAGTGACCATTCAAAGTTGCAGTGGCACTGAAAAAAGTGACTTGTGACCATTTTTCACACACATGACGATTGCAGCATCCCCATGATCAAAATTCAGATCCTTGATAACTGGTTCATATTTATAACGATTGCAGTGTCCCAGGATCATGTGATCATTTGCCACCTTCTGACAAGCAAAGTCAATGGGAAAGCCAGATACATTTAATTTCAAAATCAGAATAGAGCTAGAAGGGACCTTGGAGGTCTAGTCCAGCCCCCTGCTCAAGCAGGAGATCCTATACCTATCCTATACCATTTCAGACAAGTGACTGTCCAGTCTCTTCTTAAGAACCTCCAGTGATGAAGCACCCATAACGTCTGAATTTAACAGCTGCTATGATTCACTTAACAAATGAGGCAAGAAAAGCCGTAAAATGGGGAGGGGCAAAACTCCCAACGAATTTCTCATTTAGGAACATAAATCTGGGTCTCAGTAGTGGTCGTAAGTCAAGGACTATCTGTACTATCCATAAATAGTATGTGGCATTTTGCATCACTGCGTTTTCCAGGGGAATAGTCAAAGAAACTATGTTTGCACAACATGTTCACACAATATGCAAGTCATAAATGGAGAAATCACAATATGGCTAAATATAATATGTGAACTGTTTAATTATTTTTAATTTGAATTATAATAACAAAAAAACCCCTAAAGATTATCCATGCCTGGTCCAAATACACTGTTGGAGATATTTCACTCTGAGAAAAGTAAATTAACAGATCATTAGAACATTTTTAACTTGGAGTGGAAAGCAAACTATGATTGAAAATGATAAATAGGAAATTTAGAGCAGTCAAAGAGAGTTTCTTTTCATAGGTAATTACAGAGAAATTTGATACCTATGTATAAGTTTTTAAAAGATTATTTTAGGCAAACTGATAAGTGAGCAACAGAAGTGTTCCTCTTTATCACCTGAACTGCATGGGTGGTAGACTTATAGGCAAGACCTAAACAAGGGGAGGCCGCTATTTATTTATTCAATTTTTATCCTTCCTTTATAATTACTCCTTTCTCCTATTTTCACCACAACAATAACCATCTTTCTCTTTCCTTTGAACCTAAAGTGAAGTTGTGTTCTACTTCCCAGTCTGGTATATAAAACAATTCCTTCTGCTTTCACTCATTTCCCCTTTTTGGCAAAGCTTTTGAAGGTGAAAGGAAACACAAACACAAACCATTAGAAAGTAATACAATTACAAAATCAAAATAAAAGCCTACAGTATAATAAAAAGTCAGATTAAATTGAGAGAGAAGAACTTGATGTTTCTAATTCAACAATATTGCATCCATTGGTTTTAACTGGTCCAACAGCAGTAACAGGAGGAATATGTAAAAGTATTGAACTTTTCAAAGAGACTGAATTCATGCATAATGTTAATTCATAGGTTGTTTTAACTATTATTAATTAATTTGCAATTGGCTAAATCTGCACTGTATGCTAAATTATAAACCATGGTTTAAAACCATAAGGGCATAATTTGTCAAGTCAAAATCAAATCATATTATGGCTTAGCACAATATTTGAATTCTGTTGTTTTAATTCTTCTTTGTACATCATGTCACATTATTGAAAGAGAAATGCATTTTTTTGCTTAGTTACCTAAGAATAGAAAATGAATAAAATAGCAGACAAACAACAAGTTTACCCCAGCTCTGGGATTTTCTCCAAATTCATCACAGCAATGCATAAAAGTAATCATTTTTGCAGAAGAGGTTCTATATAGAGTTTTCATTTGTGGTTGTCTGCTATGCAGTTAATAAGCATTAATTAAACATGCTAGCTGAATTCTTTTTATTAAATACGGTCAAGAATTTCCTCCTCCAGTGCTAAGATGTGGTAGCAAATTAGTTGTGTTTAATCTGCTAGGTAGTCTAAACAGAATCCCCTGATAGAATATACGGAATTCTGAGTAAATAATTTGATGTAGAGTAGATAGTCAAACATTAATTTTGTATCTCTACTTTCTGATAGTTCTGAACTTTCAAAAATGTAAAGAACCCAAGCCTTGGACTTCACTTGGTTTCCACAAACAAAATACTTGGGCTTGAAAGCAAATGGAAGACTGATTCATTTAATTTTAAACTGTGCCTGGAGGAAAGGAAAGGAAACCGAGATTCACATTTAAATCAATTGTTTTTGTGTCAGTCATTTCGCAACAACCTTCAGGCTGTCCACAGAGAATAAATAAACAGGAAAATCATACTGAACAATGCAGGAAGTGCCCTACTTGAATTTAAAATCAGAAAATAGCCGAACACTTTATTAAAAAGTAAGCATATAATGGGAATTCAGAAATACATTCCCTGACCATTTGTTTTTCTTCATATAAATCATGTTAGTGTGGCTTATTAATGAGGGCATATTATGTTCTTCTTGTGCATTTTTTAAAACATTTTTTTTGTGTTATCACTACTGTATAAAGCAGGGGTCAGCAACCTTAAATAGTCAAAGAGCCACAAACCTCCTAACCTGAAGCCCCCCGTTCAATTCTGGAGCTGACCGGAAGTCTGGTTCCCCCACTATAGATGCCTAGTGCGGCATCCTTCTTCCTCTGCCAACCGGAGATCTGGTTTTCCCACCATAGAGAGTCCTCCTGTGCTGTGTCCTTTTTTCCTCTACCTGTCGTAACCAAAAGCCCTATCAATTGTGGAGCCAACTGGCGACAGGGAGTCACAGCAGAGGGATGAAAGAGCCACATGTGGCTCCAGAGCCGCAGGTTGCTGATTCCTGATATAAAGATAGTCCTTGACTTACAGCCACAATTGTGATGGGATCTTCTGTTGCTAAGTAGGATGGTTGTTAAGTAAGTTGCGTACCATTTTACAAACTTTTTTTATCACATATGTTCAGTTAATTACATAGTAATTAAGCTTTTCCCATTTGCTTGTTGGAAGCCTGCTGAGAAGGTCACAAATGGCAAACACATGATCCCGGGCTGCTACAACCATCATAAATACATGCCGGTTGCACAATGTACAAAGTTGGATCACGTGACCATAGGAACACTACCATGATTGTAAGTGTGAGGACCAGTTGTAAGTCACTTTTTTCAGTGCTATTGAATATTGAAGAGCAAAAGCACTAGATTTATATACAGCCTCATAGTAATTTACATCCCTCTCTGGGTGACATGGTGGCTCAGTGGCTAAGACGCTGAGCTTGTCAGTCAAAAGGTCGGCAGTTCAGCAGTTCGAATCCTTAGTGCCGTGTAACAGGGTGAGCTCCCGTTACTTGTCCCAGCTTCTACCAACCTAGCAGTTCGAAAGCATGTAAAAAATGCAAGTAGAAAATAGGGACCACCGTTGGTGGGAAGGTAACAGTGTTCCGTGTGCCTTTGGCGTTTAGTTATGCTGGCCACATGACTACAGAGACCTTGTTGGACAGAGCTGGCTCTTCAGCTTTGAAACAGAGATGAGCACCGCCCCCTAGAGTCAGGAACGACTAGCACATATGTCTTTCCCTTTCCCTTTACCTGGGTGATTTACAGTGTCAGAATATTGCCACCAACAATCTGGGTCCTTGTTTTATCGACCTTGGAAGGATTCAAGGCTGAGTCAACCTTGAGCCCCTTCCAGATCAAACTCCAGGCTGCAGGTGTGCAAGGAGTTTGCCTGCAATACCACATTCTAACCATTGCACACCAGGGCTTCTTGAAACCTTGAGCGGTCATTAAATGGTTCTAAATAAAGGACTACCTATGTTTATCACACTATAATAGCCTGTGATATACTGTATAACATAACGTAAAGGTAAGCAGATCAGTGGTGGGTTTCTACTGGTTCATCCCAGTTCGGGCGAACTGGTAGCGGCAGCGACAGAAGGCTCCACCCACCCGCCCGGACGTCATCACGGATGCTCTGCATGCATAACCTATAACAGCTTGACATTTTTTTTCCTGTGTCCTTCCTTCCTTTCTAGTGGTGGCAGATGGGAATATATATTGATGGCAGGCCATGGATGTTGGTCTTGGAAGCAGGTTGAAAGGACTATGCAAAGGACTATGCTACTTCCAGAGAAAGTATAAAGCACAGGTATCAAACTCGATCGTGTCACAGGCCAGATCGTGATGTATCGTGACATTTTTTGCCTTTGCGGAGCCAGGCTGGGCATAGCCTGCACGTAACGTATCTGTCCCGTAGACCACCAGTTTGACAGGCCTGGTATAGAGGATCTCTGGATGTGATCATATAGCTGAGATAGAAAGTGTTTGCTGCAGCTGTCAGGATCACTTAGTGGGAATGTGGTTCCAGCTCAATCAGTAAACAAGGATGAGCCAGGGAAGATAATGCTGTGGAAAACTAGGTTGGGCAAAGAGCCAACAGTACAGTAGCAACAGTGTCAAAACCATCTAACTTTATTCTCATCTATTTGCATATCCTTCATCAAATCATTGAAGCAAATCCCAGACGCTGGTTATTTAATGATGAGTTGAAGTTACAATGGATCTCCCTATAGCTAATTCTAATCTATTTTTGAAGTTCTGACAGCTGCAAAAAAACACACCCTACCTTAATAATGTGGTTGCATTTTAGCAACCAACTTGAATCTGACCACATTTTCAACATTTTTTGCCTGTTTCCAGGTTTTACTTCTGGTTTCTGGAAAATAACAACAGCAGCCCTGTTGAGGAAAATGGATTCACTTAACAACTGCTGCAAAAATGGTCATAAAATTGAGCATGGACCAGTGGTGGGATTCAAATTTTTTTACTACCAGTTCTGTGGGCGTAGCTTGGAGGGCAAGGTTTGGCTTGGCAGGCGTGGCTTGGCTTGGACGGCATGGCAGGGGAAGGATTCTGCAAAACCTCCATTCCCTCCCCACTCCAGGGGAAGGTTACTGCAAAATCCCCATTTCCTCCCAATCAGGTGGGGCTCGGGAGGCAGAGAATAGATGGGGGCGGGGCCAGTCAGAGGTGGTATTTACTGGTTCTCCGAACTACTCAAAATATCCGCTACCGGTTCTCCAGAATTGTCAGAACCTGCTGAATATCACCTCTGGCATGGACACATGGTGACCTGCTTAACAGCCACCATAACGTATGACTATAATTTCAGACACAATTTGTAAGTCAAAAACTCTGTACTTACCCACCAAAAGAATTTAAGAATGTCCTTATATTAGATATAATGTTATGGGTAGTCAAAAGTTCAGCTTTTTGTACTAGGGCAGGGCAGTGCTTCAGATTCAAAGGCAAAAAAAATCAAAGGGTGGCGCAGAATAGTGGCATGGATGTAGGCCTACTCTGTAGACCCTTAGTATCTTTATTTTTTCTTGGAATTTACATCTGCTCCCCAAAGCTGCAGCACAATCTCAGGAAAACCTGTCTGTTGTAAGTTGCCAAGAGGTGCTGCGTGTATGCTGATGCACATGATCTGAAGTAATTTTTTTCTCTTCAGGTTTCTTCACATCCTTACTTTAATTGGGATAAGGAGAGAATATACGTGAAGCGGAAGACACATGCAGGTATTTTGCCCTCTCTGTGCACTTAAGAACAAGAGTCTGGAGCAACTCCAAGCACATGTTTAAAAATGTAATCTATATAGAACAAATTGTGAGGGTGGAGAAAAGATAGAACAGCTCTGCTGCTGGGGGGTGGGGGGGAAGCCCTACTTTGCAGAATGGTAGCTGAATAAACATTTAAAAGAGTGATAAAACCCACACTGAAACATTCTGTTTTGGTAACATAATGATGGGTAAATAATTTTGTTTCAGCAACTGGTGGTTCTGAAGAATTTGAATTGTCTTTTTATTTCCTTAGTGGTTATAAAGTAATACATAGTGGTAAATTCAAAGGAAGAAGTATGTTGGAAAGTACAGGTCCGTTTCACCTCAGAAACCTAGCTCTAGTTTGTTGTCATTGTTCTCTGTGTGTAGCGTTTTCCACAGTGTCTTGACTTTCTGAAGTTCTGTTTCCTCAGGTCACTCTTCAGTCTACATCAGGGCTGTCAAGCTCTTAGGCCCATGGGCCAGATGCGTCACGCACTGGCCACACCCATGCCCAGTTTAGCAAAGGGAAAAAAGTCCCAATATGTCACGTGACAACGCTGTAAGTTTGACACCCCCTAGTCTACATCAATTATTTTGCTGACAGAAATCACATTCATTCAATGCACAGAACACACAGCCATGTACTTCATGTGGGCCCAATTCTTCAAGCTTCTTTCTCAAATGTGTTGGTTTGTCTCATCCTGCAAGAAAAAAATAGTGGAATCTAACCTTTAGAATCAAGAGAGAAAGGGACAATACTAGATTTAAAGGGTGTTTGGAGAAATCCTAATCAGTAGTGTTGCCTTTCTATCAGCAAGAGTCATTTCAGGAAGTTCAGCACCATAAACTATATGGAATTCCTCTTTCAGTTAAGAGTGTTGCATAACTTCAATAGGGAAATGTGGTTAGCAACTGTAAACCGTCCTTCTGGTTCTCTTCTAACTTGGATAGCCCTGTATCCTCCATATACAATGATTCCCAAGATATCTGGCTAGCCGATACCTAGCCAGTAGGAATTCTGGGAATGGTCATCTCAACACATCTGAACAGTACAAACTTGTAAAGATTAATCCAAGTCCAGTATAGCTCAAGCCAGTCTTGAGTCAATCGCAGTAAACCTGGATTTTTACACATACTTTGGGAGTTGCAATACAGTGCCCATCTAACCCTCTCCTGCTAAGTCTCTAAACTCCTGTGAACTTGTCCATCACTATTCTCCTTGACTTTTTTTCCTTTCCACCTAACACTGTAGTAGAGCTGCTACTGGGATGAAAAAAAGGCTGGATGATATTTCTCCTCTCCAGTAGCTAAGTGTGCTAAAAACTACTTTCCCTAAAATCCTAACTTAGCGAGATTAGGAAAAGAGTGATGGCTTTTCTACCTTCCATTGCCGTATCAGGTGCACTGACCTCTTTGGATGGATGGTGAATAGGAAGGATATGGCAGGTTAGAAATTTGACTCAATTGGCAGGTACTGCCTGTGCCTGTCATTTGCCTTCTATTCCTGAGATTGCTTATCTCAGGTCACTTTTGCCCTTGTTTACAGGCATACTGTATGCGCCCACTGCCCATATAGCTGCTTTTTAACTTTCCTGCTTCTGGTATCTGGTTATCTAGATGTTAAGCTTCCCTATCATAGCTTCTTAAGCTATCCCTATCATTTACTTAACGATTAAGTACATTTCCTTTTTCTTCTAATAAAACCTGCTCTTCAAATCCAAAGTACTTCACATAAATAAAGTAAACATTGCTTGAGTTAAGAGTCCCCCTTTCCAGAACACTGATAGATCCAAATACAAATACTTTTCCACCAGCAGACAGAAATCTTGGCAACATTTTAAGGCATTGCCTTCTGATCTGAATTGCAAATGATGGGCAAACTATGACCCCTAAATATTGTGTGTGTTTGTGTGTGTGACTCCATGATGGAGTCATGATTAGCCAAAGTTGGCAGCATCATTCCCAGCTATTTTGAGGCAGGAAACATTTAAGCTGGATTCATACATAAAAATAGTTTGTATTTGGATCGAGTATTGGATTAACACAGACCCCACATTTTGGAAACCATAGTTAATTTCCTACCACAGTGGTAAGTTGGCTGAGGCACTCCAGATATTTCCTGTATTAAAATTAGTAGAATTCCCAGAAAGCAATGTTTGTAGTTCAACAATATGTGAAGCTGGAGTGCCAAAGTTTGGCTTAATATAGGCTTAGTATGTTGGTTGACCCCAGTTTGTCATAGGTTATTTAATCCTCCCCCCTCTAAATGCCCCCCCATCTATGAGTGAGACATGGACATCTTTAGTTTATATCAGCACTACGTCCCTCACTCCCCCTAAAATTGTTGTGAACTTTCTAATTGCCAAACCTCTGGAAACAGCACTCTTTAGTGCCTTGTTTCTTTCAAACTAAAAAGCAATTTTTTATATCCACCCTGAACCAGCCCAGTGATGCCCTCGACGTGATGTCCCAATGCCTGGAGGCGGTGTGGCTCTGGATGGAGAGGAACAGGCTCCAACTCAATCCTGCCAAGACGGAGTGGCTGTGGGTACCGGCATCTCGGTTCCAAGGGAATAATCCATCTTTGGTCATAGGGGGAGAAGTGTTGCCCCCTGTGGATAGGGCGCGCAACTTAGGTGTCCTGGATACACAGTTGACTTTAGTAGACCATGTCACGACCGTGACCAGGGGGGCATTTGCCCAGATTCGTCTGGTACGCCAGTTGCACCCCTACCTGGACCGAGATGCCCTACGCACGGTCACCCATGTACTTGTCACCTCCCGGATCGACTATTGCAACGTTTTCTACATGGGACTGCCCTTGAAAACCACTTGGAGGTTTCAGCTGGTGCAGAATGCGGCCGCGCGGGTAGTGATGGGAGCATCCTGATGCTCCCATGTCACACCCGTCCTGCGTGACCTGCATTGGTTACCGGTTGCCCACAGGGTGAGGTTCAAGGTGCTGGTGATTACCTATAAAGCCCTACATGGCTTAGGCCCGGGGTATTTGGCAGATCACCCGCGGCCAGCAACAGCTCCCCATCGCCCCATGCGCTCATATAGAGAGGGCCTACTTGGGGTCCCGTTGGCCAAACAATGTCGGCTGACGGCCCCTAGGGACCGAGCCTTCTCTGTGGGTGCACCTACCCTCTGGAATCAGCTCCCCTTGGAGCTCCGGGTAGCCCCCAACCTTCGCTCCTTCCGCTGTGACCTTAAAACATGGCTGTTTCGCCAAGCTGGCCTGGACTGAATGGGGTTTTAATAGGAATTTTAGTTTTTATTGTTGAATTTTAATTGGACTTGTTGTTGTTTATTGCTGTGAGCCACCCTGAGTCCTTGTGGAGAAAGGGCAGCATATAAATCCAAAAATAAATAAATAAATAAATAAATAAATAAATAAATAAATAAATAAATAAATAAATAAATTCAATTAGATTTTGAAAATGCAAATGTGGGATGCCCATGAGCAAACCGCTTGTGCAAATTTGAACAGAATTTTATGTTAGCATTAGCACTTTAATTCTGTGTTTAGCTTAAATTTAGCTTAAAACTTGATCATCCACTTTTAAAATCTTGAGATCAATAGCAATCAGGCCAATATATTTTTAATAGAACACTAGATATAAAAGTGCAAGGTCTTGCATCAAGAAGCAGGACATTGTGTTTTTTTTATGTTAATTCTGAAGCAAGTCTTTAGCTATGTTTCTTAAGTTCCTAGATAGTATCACAAATTAGTAACCACATCTTATCTTAGTACATTGTTTGTTAGTACATTACCCCCTGTTTAATTAATATCTGCACTTTATTTTGATCTATAGTTTAGACATTAGGCTAAAACATAGTGCATTTTGACCTAGGATCTTGTACAACTCTAATCAATGTATTTAGTTGTGGGTTCATTGCATCATGTGAATGCAGGCAATAGGGTTAACTGAGTAAGCTATGGTTTAATTCATCATAAGTGAACATCTTGTGAGAAAATAAATAAGCACATTGGCTATCTGAACCAAAATAATGGGATTCAACAGAAGGACTCAGACATCCCTCCCACAACACCAAAGAAATTATTCCGGTGCACTCCACAATCAAACACGATCAAAACAAACATTACAAATATAAGAAAGAATTTATTAAATGCACAACTGAAAAGTAAGCAAATTAATTCTATATTTAATTTTAATTAAATGCAAGTACAAAATTATTTTGATATACATCCCAACTGAACATAAATTAAAACATTACAAATAAAAGGGCATTATTAATTGCATAAATAAGATGGTAAACAATTATATGTTTAATTTTAATTAAATGTAAATATATAATTAAGTAAATTTAAATTGTTGGAATGCCACTGTGGAACATCAATTAAAGACCAAATATAGCAATTCTGGAAAAGATTACATACCTTTTGATTAGCACATTGTCGAGTGGTTTTACTCTTGATTGCATGAAGATGGCTATGCTATTTAAAACTATCATTTGAAGAAATTTTATTTTAAATTGTCGGTTTCTTTCTTACTTCTCCTTGAATTTGTGTGTAATATTATCCAACCAAGGGATAAATTTCCTAGGAAAATCTTACTTCCACTGTTTATAGTATTATAAAGAAAGCAAACCCAAACCTATAAGGTACTATATGTAGAATACATCAGTGTGTTCAATGAGAGGCACCTCTAAATATGCATCCATAAAACTGTTCTGCCTTTTAAAATTAATATATTATATGGGTTGCAGATTATAACATTTTTATAGATGTCCATTAGAACGAAAATGCATGTATCCTGGACTTTCTCAATATTTTTGTTGTTTTGTATTTATGAGAAAAGCAGAAGTAGAAAATCTTAACTTACAGCTTCAAGTACAATTCTATTTTGTTACTCTTTTGCAGGTCAAAGTACAGCTGGTTGTAATATCCTCGAGAAATTGACAGTTTGGAATAATTACTATATGAACAGTAGGTCATCTGAAATTCACTCCCATGATTATTCCATAGAAGGCAAAACAGTTTGAAGGCAATATAGTTGTGGCCTCCAATCTTGAAAAACATTTATAGCTATAGTAAATGCAGATGGTTATGAAAGAATAAAGCCCTATATAGTATTAGAAACTACAATTCAGTGGGTGGAGGCTTTTATTTACCTTAAGTGAAGAACAACTGCCCTTGATGTGAAAATAAGGAGTCGGTTCTGAGATTTTTATGCTTATAATACATTTTACAAGCCAGTGTTGGAATCAATATCATTTGTAAATTGATATTGTGACAATCTCAGTGACAACATCTGCCTGTAAAAAGATTCACCATATAAGCCCATGAAACAAATCCCCAAAACAAAATAAGGCATCATAATGCAAAGTAAGACAATACTATGAAAGACAATAGTCATTCAGAAGGAACATATGCTGAGCAGGGAGATGGGTGTCCTGTGTATTGGTCATTTATGGACTGGTCAAATCCTTGGACCTAAATCTGAATTATCTGGGCAGCACACGAGATACCCTCAGGTGGTGCTAACCAATTACTGTGTGATATTCTTCTGATATTTGTTTGATATTGATCATGTGGGGATTCCTGGACTAATCATAAATGCACTATTCTTAAGCATTCTGAACTTTCTCAAAATATTAGAATTTCACTTAAAATGGTATAGATGTAACTAGAAACATGCCTTTCTCTCATGCACGTGTAAACCAGTGGGCCCAGTAGTATTCTTTCATTTAGGAGTAGATACTTTGAGACATTATTTATAATACAATATATAAAATATGGTATGCAAATAGTTTTTTCACATACTTTACTACTATTATCAATTTAAGGAAAAACATAGCCTTTCCCGTTGTTTTAATTATCTATGAAAAAAGCTTGGTTTTTAAAGTATGATTTATTAATTAAGCCAGATGGTTAGGTTAAAATTTCATGCCACAACATTCCTTTGATGGGAATAAACCACAACATTCCTTTGATGGGAATTCAACTAACTGTGACTTATTCACAAGTCCTATCTTAGAAAACTGAAGCTGAATCAAGGGAAAGAAGAAATTATCTTTGCTATTTGGGTGGGTGGGTGGGGACAACCTGTAACTTCTTTCCTCAGAATCTGCAAAGGGATCTGAGTAGCATTATAATAAAAATACCAAGTTTCATATAGGATGTATTTTATATATGTGGTACAGGTACTGAAATATATTTTAAAATGTTGGTAATACAGGGTAAGTGCATTTTTCAAATGTACAGTATTTTTCAGATGAGTGGGGCATAGGCTCTCTGGAGCAGTGTAAACTAATACAAACACACAGCAACCACACGGCAGCTGTCTGTAGTGGTTGAGATCAAGTAGGATCCATATGGGGAGTCAGAGGTGATGCAAGCTTTGCGTCCCTTGTATCAGATGTCACACTCAAGCCCCAAGAGCATGTAGGTTGCAGCACAATGATGTGGCACTATTGACGTTCTGCTAAAAGAAGCAAGATTCTGCAGATACTCTCCTCCAATTTCTTATGATGTAATGTATGTGACTTTCTATGAGAATTCTGGGAATTGAAATCTGACAGATCTGAATGTTACCTTGCTGAGGACACCTGGTTAATAATTCTTGCAGGATATAAGGGTTTAAGTCTATAAGTCAGGTTGACAGCCTCAATATGATCAAAGCTCCATTTGTTTTTATGTGCAACATGAAAAAAGATGATGCTTTCATCACAACATTGCAGCTGCCATCTTGACTTTTTTGACCATAGCTTGAGGACACCTTGGTAGCATAGCTGGCTCATGTAGGACCACTTATTGTGAAGAAAGTTGGAGATTATGCAGTTCAGTGAAAGGTCACGATTATGCTCCCCTATCATTTCACATACAAATACTAGTCATTGGGGCAGATGTGGGGGGGTTTTCAGCCTAAGAGAAGGGGCAAAAAATAGAACAGAACAGAATAACAGAGTTGGAAGGGACTTTGGAGATCTTCTAGTCCAACCCCCTACTCAGTCAGAAAACCCAATACCATTTCAGACAAATGGTTGCCCAATCTCTTCAATAGGTCTCATTCCACATCTCTCAGCATGTGCTGGCTGATGAATTACTTCATTGTTCTGCCCAATGGTAATTACTACTGGCTATAATTTTACTGTGGAAAAAGGGGGAAATGTTGATTTGCTGCTGAAGTGCAAGAGAACAAAATTGTTTCACTTGAGTTTGTTAGAATTTGGATTAAATTTAGGTTGAAATAGGCTAGGCTGTTCCCAACTATGCCTCTCTAACACATTTTTTTTTTTAAAAAAATACTACATAACATGGTATGTACGGAAGTATGAGCTATGACTTAACACTGGAAAATCAAGTTCAGACAACTATTTATGAATCAAAATATATGTAGCTTTAGGTATGCTAATTTTCCACCGGTTTCTTCAAGAGTTGATAAAGCTAAACGTAGCCTTTTCGGAGAATTTAGCTTTTCTAACTTAATCCATCCATTAATGGTTTTAAAAGTGAGGGGATTAGTCTGGGCCTGAGAAGGTAAATTAAATAATGATGGGCTTCTCTACTTCTAAAGGAACTGTTCTCATTTCCCCTGGGTCAGAGCGCAGATCCCTCAGATGAATTGAGTGATCCCTGAGGAAAAGCATATTATCTCTTTTACAGAAAACACCAGGTGGCAGAGGCTATGCTCTCCTGAAATCTGTCAGGGAAGAAAGCTTCTAGAAACTCCTAAGAAAGTGGTAAGAGACAAATGGCACATCACTGTTGATTAACCATTGATTAAGTCTTTCCCAAAATCTTATAAGGAAGAACATTTTCTTTTCTTTTTTCTTGCCTTTGCCTTTAAGGAGCTAATTAAGAAAATGAAATAGAAATAATAGAAACAAGCTTAGCAGCACCCTCATAGATTGAGTACTGCTTTGGGGTTATGCTTAAGCAACACAAGAGTGGGGCTGGAAGCAGTGGTGAAGTCCAATTTTTTTTACTACCGGTTCTGTGGGTGTGGCTTGGTGGGTGTGGTGTGGCTTGGTGGGTGTGGCTTGGGGTTGGCAGGAGAAGGATACTGCAAAATCCCCACTCCCACCCCACTCTGGGGCCAGCCAGAGGTGGTATTAGCCGGTTCTCCAAACTACTCAAAATTTCCACTACCGGTTCTCTAGAACCTGCTGGATTTCACCCCTGGCTGGAAGGCATATCGGACGATGTCATGGTATGCTTAAATTTTTAAATAAATTAGATTTGGTTGGGTCCATGAATATAGGTAGAGCACTCTGGGCCCCAACATAGTTGGGGTACCCATATCTATAATAGTCATTGGTAAAATGCTTAGTGACTACATGCAAGGGGTCTGTAATGGGAATGGGAATGGGAATGGGAATGACCTTGAGAGCTGAGGGAGAGAAATGCTGCCTAAAGAGCCATGTGGCACAGGGGTTAGAATACAGTACTGCAGCCAAACTCACTGCTCACTCCAGGAGTTCGATTCTGAGTGGCTCAAGGTTGGCTTAGCCTTCCATCCTTCCGAGGTCGGTAAAATGAGGACCCAATATGCTGACTCTGTAAACTCCTTAGAGAGGGCTATAAAGCACTGCAAAGTGATATATAAGTCTTATTGCTATTGCTAGGGAACAATCAGCCAAGAGAGGGAGGAGCTCATAGGAAGAAACTTAGGAAAGACCCATCCAAATTGATTAGGCTATAAAAAGAGACAGTGGGACATTTTTACTTGCAGACTTGAAAGATTATGTTAAGGTAGACATATAATAAAATAGAATTAGTGTATCTGGTCATGTTTCCTGTCTGGTTTACCTGGGAAGATTGATAGGATTTAACCTGGTGCCTAGCTTCACTACAGTAGTGTATCATCCTTGCCCAAGGCTCCATTCTGAGAAAGCTGCTTTGAGTCATGTCAATTTGATGTTCATGTAAGTTAAATAAATAAATGCAAGTATGATTCAGATTAAATCTTTATGTAATACATAAATGCAGTTGTTTTAAGAAGTAATTGTTCAGTATGATAAGATTTCTAAAAGATAAGGCATTAAACCAAGCATAATAGTTATAACTGTCTTGATTAAAATAAACAACTGCCAATATTCATTACACCTTGTTCCTACTTGTTCTTAGCAATTGCCAAAAAAAGGACCAACTAAGCCAGTTCTACTATAATTAGGCACTCATAGAAAATTTGTTTTCTTAAAAGCAAGCAAATGCTGCCAGCACTAAAACAATTAAAACCTGTAGAGTTGTTTTAAGATATTCCAATTGTCCTTTTTTTTCTCATTAATTAATTTATTTAATATATAAAATAAACAAAAATAGAAATAGGAAATTAAGGGAAGGAAAAGGAGACCGGAAAAGAAGATGTGAACTACAAGGGGAAAAAAGAAAAAAAAAAGGCGTTGACTTCAGACTTTTTTAGCACATTATAAGATAAAAACACTCGAGCTTCAACTTTTTGCTTTTGCTTTTGCTTTTACACTTTGATATATAACAAGCCATGAATATAACAACAAATCTATCTGAACGAAAAAACCAAAGCCAACGTTTCATTTTTTTTTATCACAAGCACAAAATCCAGAAGTGATACCCAAGTGAAGAACATACTTAAATACTCTTTGAATAAAATAATCAATTTAACAATTTCTCCTTTATCTTCCTTGTTATGGAAATTGTATGTATTTCTATTTGCACCTAATAATCTTTGTGAACTATTGCCATCAATTTTCCTGAACTTTGGGCCCAAAAGTTACATCCTAGTATCTGTACAAATCATTTTGAAGCTCTTCCTAACCGTTTTAGCTCCTAATAAGCTGCAGTACCTACTTTCATTGTTTTGCATACAGGTAGTTCTCAATTTACAACCACAACTGTCAGTAGGATTTCTGTTGTTAAATAAATCATTCCCGATTTTACGAGCTTTTTTGCCTCCCTCATTGATTTTGCTTGTTGGGAAGGTCGCAAATGGAGATCATGTGACCCCAGGATGCTGCCACTGTGGTGAATACATGCTGGTTGCCAAATACCTGAATTATGATCATATGACTCGGAGGATCTTGCAACAGTTGTAAGTGTGGATCAACCATTAAGTTACTTCTTTAGTGCCATTGTAAGCAGTGGTGGGCTGCTGCCTGATTGGACCCGTTCAGCAAACCAGTAGTTCTGACGATCAGCTGGCCCCGCCCACCCAGCCCTGCTCTATCCTGTCCTATATTTCCTTCTTTCTGGCTCAGCTGATTCACACGGCACAGCTGATTTCCATGCCTCCACTGTTCTACTTACCATGGCTGCCTTAGAAGGTAAGCAGCTGAGCTTCACATTGCTGTATTTTGAACACTGCATGGAAGTGTGCGTGCGTACGCAAAGTGCATGCTCATAGAACCGGCTGTTAAGCCAGTTGCAGCCCACCACTGGTTGTGAGGTTGAATGGTCACTAAACTAATGGTGGTAAGCAGTGGTGGGTTTCAAAATTTTTTACTACTGGTTCTGTGGGTGTGGCTTGGTGGGCGAAGGATACTGTAAAATCTCCATTCCTACCCCACTCCGGGGAAAGGATACTGCAAAATTCCCATTTCCTCCCGATCAGCTGGGACTTGGGAGGCAGAGAATACTTGGGGGTGGGGCCAGTCAGAATTTTTATTACTGGTTATCCGAACTACTCAAAATTTCTACTACCGGTTCTCCAGAACTGGTCAGAACCTGCTGAAACCCACCTCTGGTGGTAAATCAAAGATTCCTGTATTGCTACTTCTGTCCTTTGTACACACATTTAGCTGTTTTCATTTCTTTCTCATTTTTCAGTCTAGAAAGTCATGTATTAATCTGGGAAATGGAAACCAAAAGTCATATACTGTATGATTGGTTGCTGTGGGTATAAAGGGGAAACTGCCCTTTTTCTCACCTTTTTCTTCTGTGTGCTCTGTATGCTATTTGACGGTTTTACCTCATGATGTTCCTATGTAGCTGAACTATCCTGTCTGCTGTAAATATAAATGTTAAATATATTTATTTATATAAAACTACAAGTTCGTGTCAATCTCTTTGACTTCATTTGGACACTTGCTGCACAATTCTCTGACATATATAGATCTTCTAAACAGCCCCAATGTACATGACTCTGGGCAGAGCGCACAAATACACCAGTACAAAACTAGTATCTCTTAAGATTCCTTAAAACTTGGCAGCTCAAAATCACAGTAAAAACAATCACCAAAGCAATAAGGGTAGACGTCCACCTATACGTGAAAGACTCATTGAAATAAAATCATTTTGAGGACATTCTTGAATACAGTGGATGCCAAATGGAACCAGGGAGCATAATCTATAAGGCAAGGGCCACTAACAAGAGGGCCTGACTCCTGGTCTAAAGCCCCTTTACCTCCCATGGGTGAGAAAATCCAAAAAGTGCCTTCCTCAATGTTCAAACTGGATGGGCAGAATTGTATTTGACAAGGTAGTCCCTGATCTCTCCTGGTAGTAAGGCACACTCTATGAAGTTACTATTTGTTTAGCCAGTATTTTGATACTAAGGCTGGGTTTGCATATCTATAGTATCCCATAATAAATAAACAAACCACACACACACACACACACTTCAATACAAACATTTCACAGGCTTCAGCAGACACTCCGACACCATGCTGAGGACACAGATGTGATTTCAGGATGTGTGGTAAGGACTTTGCAACAGGTTTGCAAGATAATGCCCATTTTGTGTTCTACTAACTGCCAGTAAGCTTGCAGATTCACTCAAAATACAACATTAAGCATTCCAGGTTGCATGGCTGAGATAAGATCATTTTCCAATTGGATTCTACTTCACCCATCCTGTGACAGAATCTAGAGAAAACTTGCTAAATATGCCATTTTGTGTAATGTGGGAGGTGTGTGGACTAGAAGGGAGGCCTTCTTTGTGGTTGTCCCATGCTGTGGACTACACTTTCCCCATAGTTTTAGATCCCAAAAGTATGATTATGATCTAACACAATATTTTGATTATCTAGAAATACTGAGATTTCATGCATGTCTGGCCAAACACATGTGTGCACAGGTTTGTGTGTCTGTGTGCGTGATATGAGTTCAAGATCATCCTCACTTTAGCAGGCAGCTTTGAAACAAGTCACACTCTCTTACCTCAGTCCCCTCACAGGACTGTTTTTGTGAGGGGAAAATACTATGGTTTATCACACAGTCAGCCAGATGTTTAGACTAGATTAGCTACCCAACTCCCGCAATGCTGAGAAGATGGAATGCTGTATTATATATGCCTGTCTGAGTTCTGGAGCAAATGCAAGCTGTATATCTAATAATTAAAATAACTGCACAGTAATTTAAGGTAGACAACAGACTTGCATCTATTCCTTCTTCAGTGAGGTGACTTTCTGGTTGCTCAGTTACATTAAGCCAGTTTATGACTTCTCTTTGGCATCTGCTAGATTAATTTGATTAAACCTGGTTAATGAGGCAGTATAAATCAGTAATTATTTGTGAAGAGTCATGAGTAACAAGCTACTGCTACATTAATTTGCTTCCATTAAAGGACATGCCATAAAATATGGCTGTTAAAGAGCAATGCAATAAAGTTTGAAACAGGATAGTCCATTGTTTCTCAGTCTTGTCAACTTTAGGACATAATGGGCATCAACTCCCAGAATTCTCCAGCCAGCATACTGATAGGAGATTTTTGGGAGTTGAAATCCACACATCTTAAAGTTGACGAGGTTGAGAAATACTGGGATAGTGTTTTACTGTCATGGATTCACAGAGAGAGGCATCAAACTCTCTTACACTGTTTTTCAACATTGTCAACTTTGTAACATGTGGACTTCAACTCCCAGAATTCTGCTTGGGAATTCCTGTAGTTGAAGTTCACTTGTCTTAAAGTGGCTAAGGTTGAAAAACACTGCTCTACTATCATAGGTGGTATTCAGCCGGTTCAGATTGGTTCACCCGAACTGGTAGCAGAAATCGCATCCACCTGCCCTGGCTCTATGGCATCCTATTTAGTCATGTTTATGACTAAAGCACATCTGTGGGAGGCCGGGCACATGCGTGGATGGAAGGAGCCTGTTGTCTTCCTTCAAGACCCCCACAGACCCCAGGTACCACAAGAGAGAAGTGATAGCAACCCTTGCTTTATCCCAGGATGGAGATGCAATGTTGATCTCTACTTTAGTTTCCCAATTGGGAGAGTACCAAATTCAGTGCTTCCATGCTAGTTTCTCAAAACAGATGTTCATCACATATATCTTTTATGATTCAACAATGGTTGCCAATTGTTCAATATTTTTATTTCACTAATCTAAGAATTTGCCCACATAATTTTAATACATTCATCTTGAATTTATTCAAGCACAGATCTTTTATGACAAGGATGTTAAACTTGTGGCGTCATGTTGCCATCACGTGACATATTGTGACTTTTTTCTCTTCGTAGAGCTGGGATGAGCGTGACCTGCATGTGACACATCCGGCCCATGGGCTGCCAGTTTGACACCCCTGTTTTATGATAATATTTTTGTAGGCCAGCTGAGCTATTTATTATTCAAGTTCTTTGTAAAAGTATTCAGTTTCATTGTTGTAATGACTGTTGTGTAGAACATAGTATTGGGCAGTGAGCCCAGGTTTATTTCTCCCTTTCTCCAGTTCGTTGTTTGCATAATATGGAAGATTTTGCAATGAATACATTTAGAATGTGTTGTCTAGCAACTATGAAGATGACTCCAGCAATCATGATGATGAAATGCAATGTGCATTTCATCATCATTTTTTCCATTTTTGAATTTCTGTTAATGCCATAGTTTCCACACAGGTTGATATGATAGTTGATTTCTCTGAGTTCTTCCATGAAATGGTTTTGGCACATAACTCTAAATGTACTCGAAGTACATTTGCACTTGTAGGAGAAAATATAGAATTTGACCTGGGGCAGTCCATGAATTTTTCAGCCTTCCACATTTTCCCAATTGATCTTTTGCTTGTCCTTTGCTTAGCCTTTTGTGGTGGTTGATTGGATCTGGACCTTGCCATGGGGTGTTTTCCATGGCCACCAGTTGGAGGAATTGATAAAATACATACTGTGCTTTTTGCTCTTAGAAGTTAAATGATTTCAAATAATTGGATCTATAGAATCAATGCCATGAACTAGTGATAACATCTGAAATGTCTTCGGTCATTCCACAAAGGGCTAGGATCGTAAGAGTGTGCCAATAAAAGTCTCATTTTTCCCACTTGTTTTGTACTACTCCAGCCTGGTGCTCTACAGCGTGTTAGACTCTACAATCACATCATTGTTGCAAGGATGGCTGCAGTATTTATTAAATTAGAAGCTATGAGGCTGCCCAATTCTTTGGTCATTATATAAAGTAGACCATGCTGATTAGGAAAATGATGGAAATGCGTAGGGAGGGTACAGAATCAATAAAGACTATCCTAATAGGACTTTTCATACAACAAATTGATTTCCCTACAATTGATTGTATAAAACCCAATTTGGTATGTAAAGTAGTGTCTACATTTACAAGATAAATGAGGCAAATATTGTGGCACGGCATGTTATTAACCGAATCGCTTTACTATTCAGTAACTATTTTAAAATGGTGACTTAACAAAATGTGTGGACACAATCTACACTTAAAGATTCTTGACAGGGCTGCTCTTCTCATGCATGGTTCAGATAATCAAGTGAAGACATTTATAGGAGAGCTGTGTTAGTCCATGGCAGCCAAAAGGCACTCCATTTACATGTGATGAAATGAGCTGTTACCTCGCAGAATCTTACGCCGTTTAATACAATTTATTACGGTAGTCAGGGAAGCCACTACCAGATGGGAGTTAAGTGACTAAACCATAAACCATTGAAGCCACACGCTTTGGAAGCTGAAGGTCGAGCGAAAAACGGCCTCCGAAATTCGCCAAAGCGGAGCGCGGTCGGTGACCTCACTGGACAAGGCCACCCCTCCCAGGCTGCCCACGAGACCAGGAAGAACGAAAAAGGGGAGTTTGCGGACGGTCCCTGAGAGGTGGCCGGGCGAGACCGAGGGAGCGCGTCCAGAGCAGGTCCGCTTTTGACGCTCCGAAAAACGGGATTTTGCAGAGAGCCCCTGAAGGCCCCGCTTTCCCCGCCCTCGACGGCTCCTCCCCCTCCGTTTGCCGGTGCTTCGAGCCTCGGGAGCGGCCAGAAGGAGGCTATAAGAGAGACCACAGGGGCTCGTCGGGCGGCGCTACTGGCCGACTCTTCACTCATGCAGCGCCGTCGCCGAAGGGGGGGAGCCGCGCGGAAGCACCGAGGGAGCAAGTGAGGCAAGGAGGAAGGACCCCCCCCCGCTGCTACACCTCCTCCTTCCACACCGCCGCCGCTCCCGAGTCAGCCGTCCCCTCAGTTACCGCCGCCATCCGCCTCCCTCCTCTTTCTACTCCTCGCCTCAGTCGGCTCGCCTGCAAGCGAGGCGAGGAGGGGGCGGACCATGCGGTGGAAGCGGAGCCCTTGGAGGCCCTGGCGGCTTCCCCGGCGGTCGTTGCTGGCCGCGCTCTTCTTTTTCTCGCTCTCCTCTTCGTTCCTCTACTTCGTCTATGTGGCTCCCGGCATTGGTAAGGGTCGCGCGGCGCGTTTGGGGGAAAAAAAAAGCGGCTCCGGGTGGGCGAGGGAGGGGCGGCGCGCCCGGGTGGGAGACGCGCTTCTCCGCCCGGCCTTGCTTGTGAGAAAGAACGGAGAGAGAGAGAGAGAGAGAACGTCGGGCAGCTAAGGGCGGAGGGGGGGGTCTTTTTGAGGTGAGATGGTGGGGGGGGCGTGATTTTGGCGCGCGTGCGCCCTCCGCGAGCGAGCGAGTGGGGGGGGCGTGAGAGGAGTCTAACGGTAGCGCAGGAAAGGGGAGGGTACTGACCGCCGCCTGAGGTGGTGAGGGGCACCCCGCCAGATTCAGGCCGCCGCTGCCGCTATTGCAGCGCACGGGGGAAAGCGGCCGTGTTGCCCACCCATTTCTCTGCCTCCCGCCCGCTCTAGTTGCCGCAGCCAGGGGTAGGGGCTTCGGTGCCTGAGGTGTCTCTTCCCTCTCTCTTCCAAAATTTCGCCAACGGGTGTCGATGAAGCGCGCTCTTTTCTCTCCCCCCCCCCAAACAAAACACATTTCCTCTCCCCCCCCCCCCGGAGTAGTTATTGGCGGCATGGACTCCTGGAGGCTGCGCTCCCGGGCCGCGTTTCCTTTTTGCAGCCCACGAGAATTCCTGGTTCTGAGCCTCAAAAGCGAGAGTTCCCGTAAAGGCTGCAAAAAGGAATATACTTTGCTCGCTGAAGCGCTTTTCCTGTTATTTGGACTATGTATGTATGTACGTACATGTCTGTAATCCATCCATAATACAGTCGTGATGTTTTTTTTAAAAAATTCGTTGAATACATGTCAGGTCTTTTTTTTTAAAGTATATTTTGGTGTGTGGGAGACATTTTGTCATTTAATCTCTCTTATCTCTCTTACTTTTTATACGTGGTGGTGAACATATCTAATACTCCTATCCCCTATTTTCCCCACCACAACCCTGTGAGGTGGGTTGGGCTGAGATAGAGTGACTGGGCTAAAGTTACCCAGCCAGATCAGTATCAAACATTTCCCTGACATCAGCAGAAGCGTTTTTTTCTTCTCCCTTCTCTCCTTAATACTGAATTCTTTTTACATTACTATCCTCTGGCTTATTTAATTTTGCTCCTGCTTTTTTTATCTTTGACCTTGATTAATTCAGCTGTTCCCTTAAAATTCTACATACAAAAGGATGTAGAACTGGGAAGTTGAATTGGGAAGGTCAATTTAAAAAGTATGTTTGTATTCCCCCATTTTTTTTCTTTTACATGGAAATATTTGCTTGATATATATTTTCAGCTCATATTACAGTAGTAGGTAGACAGTATAAAAACCCAGGAGATATAGAAACCTTTACATTGACTGCAGATTGTGATCAGAGTTGGGTCAAGTGATGATGGTTAAAGTGATTTAAAAAACTAGTAATGCTGACTGCTATTTTCTCCCTTCTCCTTTTGCTCATATTATCAAGTGTCAGTATTCTGCAAATAGTCAGTTGTTAGCTTTTGGTTAATAAAGGCATTCTGTTAATCTTCAGATATTTCTTGCAAATAAGTTATGTTCATGCTAAAATGATTTACAGTTTCTTTTAACAGATCATGCTTTTCGGGCTGTTTATTTTTTTGTGAGATTTTGAGAAGTTTCTCATTGTTCTCTGGTGTTCATGCATATTTTTATGTGGTTTAAAATTACAGAATTCAATCTTAAATTGGTCACATTTTACCTGAAATGACAACTTTATTCAATGCCAAAATAATAATTTCCTAGAGATGAGTAGTAGGCAACAATAATGGCTTGAAAGTATACTGTTCCTATGCAGATTAAATTTGGTCTTGATCCAGTAAAATACTAATAGTTGTCTATCTACATGTCTCTGTACTATAAGGTTGCTTTCCTAGTGTGGGTGCCCTGTAGATGTCCTAGACTATTCATCCCTTTAAGTCATATTGAGTGAGGAATGAACAACTGAACAGGGAATCAGAAAATTGGTATATTATTATTATTATTATTATTATTATTATTATTATTATTATATTTATTTATTTTTAAATTTGATTTATATGCTGCCCTTCTCTGGAGACCCAGGGCGGCTTACAATGCGTTAAGCAATATAGCCTTCATACTTTTGTATATTTATACAAAGTCAGCTTATTGCCCCCACAAACTGGGTCCTCAATTTACCTACCTTAGAAAGGATGGAAGGCTGAGTCAACCTTGAGCATGGTGAGATTCGAACTTACAGTAATTGCAGACAGCTGATGTTAATCACAATGCTATCAGTCTGCTGAGCCACCAGGCCCTTGAATTTTATTTCTATACCGCCCTTCTCCCGGAGGACTCAGGGCGGTATACAACCTATTAAAAGCACAAAGATATAAGAACTGCCTGATACAATAAATTGCTTTTATATCAGGAAAAAGTTTATAAATAACAATTTTCCTGGTAGTATGAATCCTATTTATATGATGCAACATTTAAATTTAATTTAGTTTTTATTGGTATTTTAGAATAGAGCATCAAATCTAATCATTTAAAGTCACCTCTCTGATGTAGTGGATTTTTTCAATGTCACAAAAGACAGCCTGATAATATTTGCTTTCTTAATTGATTACTTTTGGTGAACAGTAGTGTTAATTAATCTTAATTGATTACTTTTGGTGTAACAGCAGTGTTACAGAAAAACAACTGTTGCTCAAGACAATGGTGTATAACCCGTCTATCTTGTATTCTGTGGACACAATATCCAACAAACAAAACCTTGCAGAAAGTTTAATAAGCTTGAATGTTATTTTTTATTTTTTTTCAGTCTGCATTGACTGCATAATAAATATAAAATACTGGATTGTGTTTGTGGTGAAAAAAAGTTCTAAAATAGTTAAAAACAAAATGAATTAATAATAAAAAATTCATAAGTGCATAACTGCAATAGAACAAATATATTTCACAGAGAGGCACCTCCCAAATCTATGTTGATTCTGTTTGCTTATAAGTTTCTTCCTGGAGAAAAGGCATGTTCTCATATTTGAATTACAGTGGCCTCTGAATGCAATTTTTTATAACTTTGTTATATGAGAGCTGCTCTAGAGATAAAACTGTCCTTGGACTTGCAAAGCCAAGCCTATTTGTACTATAATAATACTTTTCTAAACAGAATCTTTACATAATTATTTCTTAAACTTCCTTTTTGTCCTATGTAGGAGACTTTTGGATGTTTTGCTGCCTATGATTTTAGATGGAAAATTTAATAACATGCTATTGTTAGAACTTGTGCCACTATTTAGACTGATTGAGGTAATATAACATATTCAGATGTGCCTTTTTAACAATCCTTTCAATCTGAACTGATAAGACTCTTTTATTAACTATTTGGGTCAGATAGCATAGAAGTACACTTTATTATTGCTGTTAGATTGGTGTATAGAAACATCTCTGTCAAAATTTGACAATTTTGTTTGTAATTGTCATAAAAAGACTAAGATTAATACTGGAAATACCTGCTGAGTAATTTATTGCTGTTTGGAGAGTTTGTGATACATTTAGTTAATCCTTTAGTTTATTTTTTAATTTTTTTTGTTAAGTCTCCCTTTTTTTAGTTAACTACTATATTCAACATTTTTTATCTTTGACCATCATTTAATTTATTCACACACACCCACACACACAATCCCTAAAAACTTTAACAGTACTGCTAAAGTGATTTAGAAGGACCAGTGAAAAGGAATTATTCCAAAGGCAATTAACCATGAAAAGGCAGGACTATTAACAAGATCTGTTGCTGGCTGAAATTCTTGTCCTTTTTATGTTATCATTTTAACACAAGGGAACATTATGGAATAAGGCTACAATCCTATAAATATTTTTATGATTTTTTATATCTGAGCCATGGTAATCTGATGGTTGTCTGGAATATGGGTTATTGATATGGAACTGAACCTAGTCTGATTACCCAAATTCTGGGAGGTAAGGATAAGAATTACATGTATCCTTACACATACCTCCGGCCAATTCAAGCAGTGTACTGGATAAGTCTACCTCTTTTCGGAGGTCACAGTACACCTTAGCGACAGTAGCGATCATCAACCTGTAAGGGTGACATTGCGAGGCTGCTCAGATTTAAGACCATATAACATGGCTGACAAATGGCTCACCAAAAAAGGTAGAGGTGACCCAAAATAAAAGGTTAATTCGGGCCAAAGTGGATTCTAAGGCAATATCAGACTGCCTTAAAACAGAATGCTACCAAATGAGCTAGAACAATCCAGTCATCTACTACTGACTGGCTGTCAGCCTTCAATGCATTCGCTAATCTCTAATATTCTGAAGAAACACCTAACAACTAAGCCTGCTACAAAAAGCCTGAGTGGGTAGACCCCATTGGTTTGATCCTGAATTCCAGCGACTGAAAAAGAAATTGAAGGCAGCCACGAGGCTCACCCAGAGGAATCCTATTGCTCATATACAAGCTGAGATGTTGCACACAAGAAGGGAATATAAAAAAATTATAACATTAAAGAAAAAAAAGTTTTGCTATTTCAATCTGATCAGAACTTGAGTTGGCTGCCAGAAGTCATAACTCAGTAATATTTTGGTACTCTGTAGCAGGTGTCCTGAAAGAATGGAGATTTGCTTTTGACATACCAATCTCTGCTGAGGACTGGGAGAATTATCAGTGTTTGTTTGCTTCCACAGAACCTGCAGAGAAACTGTCTTTAAGCAGTGATTTAGTAAACTCTACAACTCTCCCCTCCCCCCCCCACCACCTTGGCCACCAGTTTTGGAAAAGGAGATACAATCCATCATTAAAAGCTTAAAGAGCAATAAAGCCCCAGGTGAGGATTTTTTACCAGCAGAATTATTCAAGAAATTTCCCAATTGGTGGGGCCCAGTATTGGCAGGTCTTTCTACACATATAAATAACACCTGCCATATACCAGATGGGTGGAAGATGGTAATAGTTGTCCCCATATATAAAAAAGGAAATAAAAAGGATCCTAGTAATTATAGGCCCATTATCCTGATTGACATTGTAGCAAAAACATATGCTAGGTTTCTTTTGAACAGAATTGAAATCTGGGTAGAGGAAAACAATATCTTCACAGAAGAACAAGCAGGTTTTAGACAAAGCCGACCCACTATAGATAACTGCTTTGTCTTGAACCATCTAATTGCCAAATATGCCTATAAGAGGAGACCCGTTTGCTGCTTTTATAGACCTTACAAAAGCATTTGATATGGTAAACAGAGAAGTACTATGGAGTAAACTGACATCTCTTAAAATAGAACCTAGACTGCTGGCTTTGATTAAAGCCCTTTACACAAGTACCTGTTTGAGGATGTGGTATGGGGTTAATGGGACGCTGACTAACAGTATTCACACAAATAAAGAGGTAAGGCAAAGGTGTATTCTGGCCCCATTATTATTTAATAATGAATAACGAAGACACAGACTTCAGAGGATAATTAGAACTGCAGAAAAAAGAATTACTACCCACCTGCCTTCCATTGAGGACCTGTATACTACTCGAATCAAAAAGAGGGCTGTGAAAATATTTACAGACCCCTTGCATCCTGGACATAAACTCTTTCAACTCCTACCCTCAAAACGATGCTATAGAGCACTGCACACCAGAATAACTAGACATTTTTCCCAAACGCCATCACTCTGCTAAACAAATAATTCCCTCAGCACTGTCAAACTAGTTACTAAGTCTGCATTACTATTAATCTTCTCATCATTCCCATCACCCATCTCCTTCCACTTATGACTGTATGACTGTAACCTTGTTGCAATATAAGATTTATATTGACTGTTTCCCTATGACTATCACTAAGTGTTGTACCTTATGATTCTTGACGAATGTATCTTTTCTTTTATGTACTCCAAGAGCGTATGCACCAAGACAAATTCCTTGTGTGTCCAATCACACTTGGCCAATAAAGAATTCTATTCTATTCTATTCTATTTAGTTTATATATCAATGACTTGCCAGGGTTAATGAAGGATCCCATGGTACGGATGCTGATGATCCTAAATATTTACTGTAACAGCTTGCTTTATGCTGATGATATGATTTTATTATCATATTCACTAGTAGGATTTACGTAGGCTATTAAGAAGATTCAGCTCTTATTGCCAGAATAACTCCCTAATCATTAGTAAATCTAAATAGAAAATAATGGTGTTTGGAAAATATCATCAGAGACATAGGTGGCAATTAGACGGTGAACCAATTGAACAGGTTAATACCTTTGTATATTTAGGTGTAATCTTTTCCAAGATTGGATCTTGGGCTTGCCATCATCAACGAAGTAAACTTAGAGCAAAAGCCTGTTTGAATTTACTGCTTAAACTAAAGAGCCATAGTTACCCAGGGCCCCATTAATTAAAGTATATTGATTTGATTTGATTTGATTTATTAGATTTCTATACCGCCCTTCTCCCGAAGGACTCAGGGCGGTGTACAGCCATATTAAAACACATATAAATATACAAAATTTAAAACAATTTAAAATTGAATATATAAAAATTTGGCCCATAGATTAAAACACACATACACCCATTCTAAAATTCGTATTAGGCCAGGCCGGCTTGTTGGAACAAGAGGGTCTTCAAAGCACGGCGAAAGGTACGCAGGTCGGGGATGAGACGAATCTCAAGGGGCAGCTCATTCCAGAGGGCTGGTGCCACCACAGAGAAGGCTCTCCCCCTGGGTGTCACCAGTCGGCATTGTCTGGCTGATAGCACCCTGAGGAGCCCCTCTCTGTGGGAGCGTATTGGCCGGTGGGAGGCTGTTGCTGGCAGCAGGCAGTCTCGTATATACCCTGGACCTAAGTCATGGAGCACTTTAAAGGTGATGACCGACACCTTGAATCACACTCGGAAGACCACCGGGAGCCCGTGCAGCTCGCGCAGGAGGGGTGTTACATGGGTGCGCCGAGTCGCCCCCATAACCACCCGCGCGGCCGCATTCTGGACCAGTTGGAGCCTCTGAGCACTCTTCAAGGGGAGCCCCATGTAGAGAGCATTACAGTAGTCCGGGTGGGACGTGACGAGGGCATGAATGACCGTGCGCAGGGCATCCCGGTCCAGAAAGGGATGCAACTGGTGTATCAGGCGAACCTGATAAAAAGCTCCCCTGGCCACGGCCGTCATATGATCTTCCAAGGACAGCTGTGCATCCAGAAGAACACCCAAGTTGTGAACCCTCTCTGAGGGGGACAAGATCTCACCCCCAATAGTTACTGGGGAAGCTGTCGTGCAACCACACTCTCAACAACCTTCGCTACAAAGCGAAGGTTGGAGACTGGACGATAATTTGCTAACACTGCTGGGTCCAGGTCCAGGTCCAAATAAAGCTATGGTTACCCTTATACTCTTGTATGGAACAGAGATTTGGGCTCTATACTCAACCACAGTCCTAGAACAAACACAGTTTCAGCATTTGATACGTATTTTGGGTGTAGATCCAAGAACATCTGCTGCAGCAGTTAGAGCTGAATTGGGAATTCATACAATTCATGCAATATCCAAAATTAGAGCATATAACTACTGGTGCAAAGTCAATGAAATGGAAACTGATAGACTCCCCAAGTTATGTCTACTAGAGCAAATAAAATACAATAATACATCTCCTGGATCACCAAACAAACAAATTTTGTAAGAAGCTGTGGCCTTACTGTCTCGCGTAACAGGAGAACAATTTTAAAAAAAGCTGCCCAAAGAATTAAGGATATAGAAGCACAAAATGAAATAGCTATCCTTAGCAAGGTAGGTAAATTGAAATGGCTGAGCAAATACAAACATACTTTTCAAGTTGACAGCTATTTGAAATTACAACTGCCAAAACATCTTAGGGAGATATTTACACAAGCGAGATTCGAACAGCTTGACATAATGGTCATATAGGAGATTCCATTCTATACCCTACAGTGAGCGTCTCTGCATTTGTGGAGCGACAGAGGTAGAAGACCTGGCTCACATTCTATTTAATTGTTGCTTGTATAAGGGGGTGAGAGATGGGTACCTTAGTCTATATACCAAACAAATGACCCATTGGGATCCCCATATCAAAACAACTTACTTTACGTGCGGCCAGAACCTGAAAATAACATTTAACATAGCACAGTTCTTAAAACAAAATGGTTCTGTTGAGATCTGCATACATGGGGGTAGATTGTAAGGGTGACACTGAAATATAATTTTGTAATTTTATTCTATTATATATATTATGTATTAAATTATATTGTATCTTATCCTATAACTATTGTATTTTACCCTACTCTTCTTTTAAATTATGAAGGATTTTATTAGTGATATGTGTTTGAACTTTGTGCTTTGATATGGCCTAAAGCCATGATGGCAAACCTATGGCACGCATGCCAGAGGTGGCGCACAGCGCCCTCTCTGATGGCACGCGAGCAGTCATCCCAGTTCAGCTCTTCCATGATGCGCAGGGGGCAGGGTGTATGCGGGGGACATGCGTGCATGCATGGGTGGTGGGGCACATGCAGGGGCGTGCACACATGCACGGGGGTAGGGTGCATGCGGGGGGCTGTGCATGCATGTGCGGGGGGTGGGACGCATGCAGGGGGCTGTGCATGTGCGGGGGCCACATGCACATTGCATTTTGGGGGTTCGGGTATGTGCGCGTGCATGCGCCCGCACTTTGGGTATTCGGTCCAGAAAAGGTTAGCCATCACTGGCCTATAGGCTAATCAATAAAGCTATCTACCCAGGTGGATGATATAGGAATGTTGGTTCTCTATTCTAAGAAGTTTTTACAGGTGATTTAGAAGCTAGTATATCCTAGTTCTATCCTGTGCCCAAAAGGTAGCATTGAAGACTATGCTATGCTTCAGTGCTTGTTTATAACAAACTCCCTCAATTTGAAAAACTCAAGATGTGTTGTACCACGGGAAGCTCCATTTGTGTGAGTGGGGGGCACCTGCCACTTGTGTAAATGAAGTGCACACGAGTGCAGGCACCCACTGCTTGTGCAGACCCATCCTCTCTCCCTCCCCCCTCTGCCGGACCACAAACCCGGAAAGGTTGAAGACCCCTGGTTTAACACATTTGGAGGGCTTCATGTTGGGGAAATCTAACCCATGATACAATGTATTTTTTCACCTATGTTACTAAATAACAATATTTTCATCCAAAACTTTGAAGTGATGTGCCATCACTATCTTAAGGCATTCTTTATTTAACCTCAAGTGAACAGTGGAAGCCTGACAATGTTTCCTGGTTTCAATTTACTTAGATATTATGATTAAGTCTATGTAGGAAGGATATATATTTTTGCTTAAATAATCAGGTGTGCATCTTGGGACCATTGCTTGTTATTAAATTGCTCCTGGATGTATACATAGTGGTATTGCAAAGAGTGCATTTGCAAAGCTAGGCTTAGTATATTGGTTGTGTTTATACTTGACCTGGTTGATTTGGCAGTAGTTACTTGTGTTTGCCCACATACCTTTTTAAATTTGCATTCTTTACTAAGGATACTTTTAAAAATATCTAGAAATTGTGTGGTTTGTTTGAAATTCAATAGATAAACATTATTACCTATAGGTGAAAGTCATGCTTATAACTAGCATTGGCTACTACAGGTAGTCCTCAACCTATGACCACAATTGAGTCTAAAATTTCTATTGCTAAGCAGGACAGTTGTTAAGTGAGCTTTGCTTCATTTTACAACCATTTTGCCACAGTTGATAAGTGAACTCTTGCAGTTTTTAAGTTAGTAATACAGTTAAGTGCCTCTGGCGTCCCCATTGCCTTTGCTTGTAAGTTGAGGTCTACCTGTAATGTGTGTTTTTAGATTTAGTTTTAAGGTTTTAATTGTGACATTATAAAAAATGTATACAATTCTTTGGAATCCAAAGGCCATTGGCCTGAGCTTGGATAAAGATTGGATATTTCTGAACTAACTCAGTGAGTCAAAGTCTTAGAAAACAAAATGTCTTACTGCTTTCAGCATACTATCAAAGAGCTTCCATTTCCCAGTCAATTTATAGTCTACCTCAAAAAACACATTGGTTTTTGAAAACACTAGTTAGGTTTCCCCTATTATTTGAGGAGCTAAGTCAGTGACTATCTAGGATAGCCTAAATTAATGATCAGTTGAGTATTTTATGAAAATAAAAATAAAGTAACTTTTTAGTACCGATCTAAATGTATCTATAAAGCATTTACATTGCAATTGGAAAAATACAGGTAGTCTTTGACTTATGACCACAATTGAGACTTCAATTGTGGTCACCAAGTGGTACAGTTGTTAAACAAGTCATCACATGGCCAGCCCCAATTTTGCAACCATTTTTACTACAGTTGTTAGGCGAATCAGACTTCCCCAACTGACTTTCCTTTTTGGAAGCTGCTTGGAAAGGTCGCAAATCACGTTCTTGTGACTAGAAGCCACTGCAACTGTTGTAAATGCAAACCAGTTGCCAAGTGTATGAATTGCGATCGCTCACCACTGGTATGATGGTTGTAACTTTGAGGAGGAGGCATAACTCACTTTTTCAAGGATGTTGTAACTTTAAATCACCATTAAACGAATGGTTGTAAGTTTATAAACTTTTTAGTACTGTGTTTCCCTGAAAATAAGACCCTGTCTTATATTTTTTGAACTAAAATAAGCGCTTGGCCTTACTGCCATGCGCTCAAAAGCCCGATTGGGCTTATTAACAGGGAATGTCTTATTTTGGGGGAAACAGAGTATCATTGTTAATACTTGTAGATCTCCTTTACTGTGTTAATTCTCTTTTGCACTGGGTATTGACTCTCAGTCTTTAGTATAGCATGATTAATTTAATAGAGGACATTAATAAGTGTGATATGCTCACTAATCTCTTTATAGAAATAGAAATATATTTAATGTTTTGAAATTTTTAAACAATTTCATGATTTCTCTTAAATATTTTATTTTTCATTGTTTTAGAAGTTAATGTTTGGATATTTTAAAAAGATTTTATATAATCTGCAAACCTTTTGTTTATATTTAGGACATGTCAACGATTCTTGTTATTCCTAATGTTATATGAAATCAAACTTGGATATATTGCTATAGAAAAGATACTTTGAGAATCAACAAGATGTCTATTTTTAAACACTTGACCTATTGTTTAAATCTAGATTTATATAGAACGCTTCCCTCTATGAATGGGATACAAAACCCATCATCTCTGTTTCTTGGAATTACTTTAGATATATACAAGTCAATAACAATCTAAATTAAATCTCCAGGCAACCCAGTTTAGGAAACAGTTGTCTGAAACAGACAGTCTGAAAATTGTCTTTACTGTTACAATAGGATTCAACTTATGTGTGACATTATATTATGCTGAATATATACAGTGACTTGCCCTGCCATTGTTGATAGGAGTGCAGTTTTCTCTTTGGTAGTTCCTCAATTAAGGTATTATTTTCTGCTTGATTGTTTGTCTGATATTAATCTCTGCTTATCTGGCTGCAGGCTCTTGGAGAAGGTATGCTTTGTCTTTTTGTTTCGTCCTTAGCTTAGAATGCAGGGAAACGGAACATCCTAGACCAGGCTAAATTAAAAAACACTAGGGAATTCCTGAAAGCATGGCATTCAGACAAATCAGCCATCAATAGTCACATATAGATAAATCACACACACACACACACACACACACACACACACCACATTCAAAAGAGACAGTAAAGAAATTAAAAAGGAAACAAAAAAAAAAAACAGGCTACATGCTTTCCAGCAACCAGCACCCAACTATAAGCAATGAATTGGATGCACAACCCTCTGTAACAAGGGTCCTCAAACTTGGCAACTTTAAAACTTGTGGACTTCAACTCCCAGAATTCCCCAGCCAGCAGCATCTGCTCTATAATGTAAGTCGGTAAAGCTGGAATCTACATTCATCTTTTCAAAAGATATCTTTAATTGAGACTTCAAGGGGGTGTTGAGATCTAAAAGCACATATGAAAATGAGGATGATTCAGGCATGAATAGATTCGTATTAGCAAAAAGGCAGGCAGTTATAATTGTGACCCTGGGAAGGAGATGAATAACAAAAACACTTGTATTTCTAATGAAATGAAAAGAGGTAATATGGATACAATAATTAACATTGTTTGTAGTACATTATGATAGAATCTACAAACAAGAGTAGTATCCTGTTCAAAGGAATGCAGAGTAGAGTAAGGTCACACTCAGTATTATTGTTAGACACATTCCAATTGTAGAGGTCATAAGATATATATCATTTTCTTAAACTCTTCTGTGTGACAAAAATGTATATAACCTGTAGCCATGGTTTGTTCAGGACTCTACTTTGTGCTTTGGGTGAGGAACTGAGTGATCACTAGAGTTGTGGAATACTGCCTTATGTGAGCATTGGTGAGCAGAAGGGTATGGAGCTAGATCATTCATTGCCCGTTATCTGTCTTAATCAATTTCTTATTGCTTGTGTACATGTGTTGCAACTCCTTAACTGTCCTTAACTGTCTAGCAGACTGAGCATTCCTACTTCTTGGCCATCCTACACATGAAACTTTCTCACCCTGATTTCCACATCATGAAAAAGGGAAAGATTCCTATGTCCCTACAGGGCTGTGAGAGGTGAAGTGAAAGAAGAAAACAAGGAGCCTTTACCATAACTGCCTATTCCCAAATATAGTTCCCACTGTTGAACAGAGCTGCTTACCCAATTTCCAAGTTGCACCCACCAAGGGCTGAAAATGATGCTTGTTTTTTGATGCAACAGTGGTGGGTTGCTCCCAGCTTGCACCAGTTCTATAGAACCGGTAGTAAAACTGGTGGGAGGCCCCATCCACTGACCCCGACGTCATGAAAATGCTTCTGCGCATGCGCAGAAGAGTGCGCGCGAGAGAGAGCGAAGCAAGAGCGTGCGGCCCCGTTGCGAACTGGTAGTAAAGGTAAGTAGAACCTACCCCTGGACTGCAACTATTATTAAGACATAAGAATTGCAACTTAGAAAGCTCCCTAGCAATCTGGATAAACAGAAATGCCTTGGGAAGGAAAGAAGAAAATAAGTTGTCATTTAAGGAACAGGTCTTCATCAGAAGGAGATGCTCTTGGAGAAGAGGATGAACCAAGGACATTTAGTGTAGGCATTACATTCCAAATTCTGATGAGTTGCCTGGACCATCTGGATTACAACTGAAATTCATGCTGCAGGTGCCAGACCCAGGAGTTCCAGGAAAGAACCATGTATAAAAATACGTATGTCAGATATGTGCAACTCTGTCCATATGTATTGATCCTGGGAAGTTCCAACAGGAATTAGATGTTGTTTTCCAGACATACTGCCCTACCTACGAGGGTGTTAAATGAATTACTGATCATGAATCCCGATCAGGTTAGACTATAAAGAGAAGCAGCTTGGCCAGCTCAGACTCACTCACCATTGAAGCAGAGCTGACCCAAGCAAAGGATAATCTACTGACAGCGCTGAAAGCTTTGTACCCAATAAAATCAGATTGGTGTAAAATTTCTGCTTGTTTCCAAAGATATGATGAGCATGCTGGACACTATTATCGGAGAGTTTTATTAAGTATTCCTAATTTAAGTGGATATTTTTCCACAACACGAGGTAAATTGTTTCCACAAAGGTTAGCTATGAAATTATATGTAAAAAGAAAAGGAGTAAAAGTCCACAAAGCGCCCATATCTCTTATGTTTATTAAAGATAGTTGTACAAATGACCATAAATGTCCTATAATTAAATTATTAACCTAAATTACTCACCTACTGGAACTTAAATATGTCTCAAGACAAAGGGAATGCCTCACAAAGTTAAGGAAAAAGTCATCTTTAGGAAATCCCCAATAGTTTTAACTTATTTTTATAACTGCAATATTTAACAGAAGTTGGGCAAACAACTATTGTATGATTTGAAAACTTTCTGTTTAAAAGGCTCTTTTATGTCAAGTATTTAGAGAGAGAAGAAAGAAACTGTGTGTGAGAGAGGGAGGGAGGGAGATTTTGAAATAGGAAAATGTTTCCTCCCCTTCCCTCCTCCCCTCCCTACCTGGCCTCCTTAGGGCCCCAACAGGAAGCAGTTGTTGGAGCTAAGCAGCCACCACGAGAAAGAGTTGGCAGAACAGCTGGCTCAGTTCAAATTGGATCTGACCGAGAAGGAGGCTCAGCAGAAGCACCTCACTGAGGACTAGGAGCATAGGCTTTCCAAGTAGAGGGAAGACTTGAGGGAGGGCAAGGCCAGGTACTGGTGCCTGAAGGCTCAGTGGGCTGAGATGGTCAGCCAGTTCCAGGCCATAATGCTGTCCCACTGGAACAAGGCCCTCCGGCTTCTTCGCCACCAGCGGTACTTCGCTCCAGCCTTCGTCCAAAGCCCCACACCAGGAGGCCGAAGCAGACCCCAAGATGAAATTTCTGCCCCCCCTCCAACCTGCACAAAAAGACCCCAAAGCGGGAGACTCTTCAGCAACACAAATGTTCATTGCAGGTATCTGTCCCAGGGGCCATAGTTTGAGGACCCCTGATTTAGTGCAATATAAAAAATGCAAATAATTTTTCTGCGGACCACCAGTGGTCCACGGACTGCCAGTTGGTGACCGCTGCTCTGTAGAGCTTATAAGTGTGTGTGTGTGTGTACACACACACACACATATGTGTGTGTATATATATGTGTGTGTGTGTGTGTAATAGTAGTTCAACTACTGTTGAAACTAAGTTCTTACAGCATCTCCAGATCCCTGCACAAGTGGATAGCCACGTTCCTGTCCAACAGGTAACAAATAGTCAAAATAGGGAGGGCCCATTCAAATCCAGCACCTGTTAATAGCGGTGTTCCCCAAGGCAGCATTTTAGGACCCACACACTCTTTCTGCTTTTTATCAATGACCTATGTGATCATATTAAAAGCTGCTGTGTCCTTTTCGCTGATGACGTAAAATTATTTAACACCACTGACAATTCTGCCCTACAAAGCGACCTTGACTATGTATCTGAATGTATCTATACAAACTCAAGGTGAATCGCTCCAAACTCGATTGCAGAAAATACGACTTCAGCAACAGAGTGGTCAATGCCTGGAATGCTCTACCCAACTCCATTATTACAGCCTCAAACCCTCACAACTTCAATCTCAAACTCCATTCCTAAGCAGTCCGTAAAAAGGGCATGCGTAAGCGCATCAGGATGCCTATCGTCCCTGTATTACTGTCCCCATTTATCTGTACTTATTTCCTTTGTTTATGTTCATGTTTATACCTACACTTGCTATCATGTACATGTTTGACAAAATAAATAAATAAAAATAAAGGTATGAATTTTCTTATTTTTCTCAGTTTTAACAGTAGGTACATTATGATAAATTTATCAAAATGTACCTTTTTCACCTATGACCACAAAGTATCTGGAAATAAAAGGAGGTTTTTGCCATGTTTTCTCTGTGGTAGACACTAATAAACATATCAGGGTAATAACTCATTTTCTCCAATATGATTTGGAGAAAATATTACCAAATATACAGTATTTCATACTTGGAGCAAATGCTGATTTAATTTGCAGCTATTGTCTTTGTTGTTAGAGATACCAGACTGTTTTTCTAAATTAGATAACTAAATTATCTAATTTAGAAAAAAAGGTTGTGTAATGTAGTTTCAGATTAAACCAAGAATCAAGCCAGAAAGAATAAGACTGCATAAGTCATCTTCAAACTCATGAAAACATTCTATCTGGTAATTTGTGACTACTTGATTACAAGAGAGATATATTAACTAGTTTATGGGCAGAAAGCTTTGCAGGATGACATTCTGTTTGGGAATGCAAGCAACAAATTTAGTATTGGTATGCAGCATTTTATTCATTAATTTAAATCTTAGATGCTATGGGATAACAGTTTTACCTATCTTATCAATAATTCATCAATGATTTTATTGTTGCTGTTTGATCAAAGCTACTCCATACTTTCCTGTTCATACTTACTTTCTCAGTCAATGTATCTCTGGAGAAATGTAGATGTGAACATTTTTACTAGCATACTCCCCAGAGCAATTAAAGGCTTTTTTCTAGGCAAGATTCCCAATGGGACACCTCTAGAAAAGAGAAACCACAATTCATCAGCTTTAAGAATATCACACTTACTTAGCAGTAGTCAAAAATAATAATACTGGCAATCTGTATGGTAAATTGAAGTTCATCTAGACAAAACTGCAAAATAATGTTTCTCAATTTGTTCTGAATAAAAATTAACATGAGTAAAAGAATAGAAAAATGATTCCGTGTCATTTGACTATTTTGACAGGAATTTTCATATCTTTTGGAAAGATTAAACTTTCAGAATTTGCCCTGGCTATCATGCACAATTTTCCAAGTACCTTTGAGAACAACCGATTAGTCAGTATGTTAAGACCAGCCCTTGAAACCTAATGTAAATTATTTTAACAAGCTTTTCACAAGGTTATAGAACATGGCTAAAAAACTTATTAGATATACCTAATTTATAAAGTGCAATGCATACGGTATTTTAGTTCAAACCAAGTACTTCTACTTTCAAAATGAATTGTTTCAATCATTCTGGAAGTGATTTCAGCTTGAAGTAGCTTTGTTTTTGTTTTGAAGCAGGTGTTTTGATTTCTGGGTTAGATTTGAATTCAATATATTTCTGGAATTGTTGGAATAATGTTTTGAAATTGAAATAATCTGCCTTAAATTTGAAACTGGGTGTTTTTAAAGCTTGAAATGTTTTAATTTGAAATGTTTTGCACCTCATTTAATCACATTAAATAATGATTTCTCATTTTTTAAAATCAAATAGCATTAAAAAATAATTTCCTACAGAAAGAAAAAGTAGAGAGATGTTTTTTCAGTCTTTGTTTAAGGCTACTTTTTCATTCCTGTGTTAATATTGTATTTTAAACTTAAAATGCAAAAACCATACTGCTCTGGTTTCTTGACATTTAGGATGCTGCTTCTGTTCATAGGATGTGCTAAAGTGAATTGTACTGGGAGTTAGTCTTTACTGGGTTTTAGTATAGGCAGATTGAAAAAACAAAAGCATTCTTAAATTGTCCTTTGTTTCCTATTAGAATTTCAGAAAATATTTTTTTCAAAGCATGTTTAAAAAATGTTGCTCCTTTTTCCCCCTGTTGGCTATATGCAATATTTTGTGCAATATTTTATGGCATTAGGGTAAAAGCCATTTGAGGTAAGGGACTTGTTTTGAGCTCCCATTGTTCCTTGTAACATAAAGAGTTTTCCTCCTTGCAGAATATAAGGTTGAAACTTAAATGAGGCTTTTGCCATATCTTGCTTTCTTCATTTAGTCTATTACTGATAGTTTAGTTAGTTTATGTTAGAGACCAAATTATTATTTCTACTAGGAAAGGGTACAACTAGTGCACCAAATGGAACCAATTCTAATTATGATTGTTAAAATAACTATATGTATATTGATGTATCATTTCAATGAGTACTTGAACTTCCCTAGGTTGTTCTAAAGAGTTATTCTTCTGCATTGTGCCAAAAGTTTTTTGATTATATTTTTGCAATATATCATAACAAAGTTTAATATTTCAAGCTTTTAAAAGAAAGATTTGGGATGAGGGAATGGCTTTGCTTGGTTTTAAAATATTGGCTACATGATCCCCCTTAGGAAGAGCATTGTAGCAAAAAAAAACCCACAACGAAGTCCTTTACCCAAACACTACCACCTTTTTACACTCAATCTGTGGGGGATATCATTTTGAAAAGTTACAGAGGTGAGACTATGAATAGGTATGCACAATTACGGGTTTTTAGATACCATTGATTGGCAAGGAAGAGATTTAATGATAACATAAAATAGCTTGACTCTATATTATTATTGCTTACAAATAAAATTACTGTCTTTGTAATTTTCATTTAAAATCTAAAATGTAAAGGGGATGTCAAACTTCTATATTAAATAATTTAAATATTGCTGTTTCCATGGCCAAACTATACATAACAATGTGTGTGTGTATGTGTGTATAATTTGAAAACACTAAATGCTAGTGTCATATGATGGTGAGGTTTAAATTTGCTTTTTGTAGTATTTTGAAAGTGTTTTGAAATGATTGCTTTCTCATTTAGAATATTCTTTATTGGCTAAGTGTGATTGGACACACAAGGAATTAGTCTTTGGTGCATAAGCTCTCACTGTACATACAAGTAACAAAATGATATAAGATACCAACAGGAGAAGATAATAGGAAAATGAGAAGGCTAATAGTAATACAGCCCTAGTATGTGGGTAAATAACTTTATATCTGTAAACATATTTTTATATTTGTAAACTCTAAAAAGCTGGAAGACTAAATCACTTAGATTTGTTCAGAGTTGGTCTGATTGGCCAGGTCCAAGTGAGCTGCCTGATGCATAGTCTTGATATCAGGATTTCCTTCAAATGTTCTTGAAGTCTTAGTTTTGTTCTCAGATCTGGGGTTAGGATTTTAAGAAACCCCTGACAATTATTGGTGGGGTGGTGATGGGGTGTTATTAATGTGGTTGTGTACAGAAAGTCATGTTCCTTTTAAATTATGTATTCCTTTAAATATTGTAAACCACCAAGAGTTTTTTTTTTTTTACAGTTGGGCTGCCTCAAAGCCTAATAAATGAATAAATGTAAGGCCAAAACCACAATTCACTCCAATTTAAAATCAATATTAGGTTTTGCCTTTTATCTGCATTATTAAATGCCCGTGGTATTGCTAAGCAAATAATAAAATCATTTTAGCATCTTTCTGCTTTTCATGCTGATTTCCATTGTTGGTTAGCAAACTGCTTTTGGAATTAAACGTTTTTGGAGAAGCAGAGAACCTGTGTTTTGTCAGTTCACAAAACATTTCATGTACCCTCTGTTTTTCAGGGTATTCAAAATATTAACAAGATAGCATTAGCAGCTTCTCCTTTTAGCAGTTTTTTTATTACATCAAATACTGAATAGTTCAGCCAACATAGAAGGCAAGCATCTGGTAATAGGGTGAAACTAGTGCTGTCATTCCATTGATGCAAAAACATTTCATCCACCAAATGATTGGTAGAGTGAAATAGTGAAGGTGATTTTTTTCCCCTCTTCTCTGACATCATTAATGTAAGAATCTGCTGCTCTGTTTTTTTTTCTCAAATATCTATTCAACCATTACTGAAATAGGTAAGAATGTTGCAGATTTTTCTGGTAGTTGCCATCTTTTGTGCATTTTAAGTTCACATTTTAGCATTTAATGGCTAGCAGTTCTAGCCATTTCTAGCAAACAATTTTTTAGTTTGAAAATCTGAAATAAGTAATGGGTCACATGTATGATTTTAAACAGAAATCCTAATTAAATGGTTTTTTTAAGCATACCAACTTTATACAGATGGAATTAATTTCACCAACTAGAGAATCAATGGACTTCGTATAAATGGATTGTGCTGTTCATATAATCCAAAAATGAGTTTACTGTCTTGCTTGGAAAAAAATCTACAGATTTCATTATTCAAAAAAAAAAAAAAATAGCTTACAAGTATTTACCATATGATGGGATGACTTTTAACAAAGAATACCATGGGAAAGAAATAATGTTGGTAATTATGACAGACAAAACATCATTATAAAAATGACATGAAATTAATGGCCCATCTAATTCAGTGTTCAACATTTCTGTTTATTGTGAGACAGGTTTCACAATATGGCATGTTTGTGTGATTGTAAACATGTACATATACTAATTGCCTGCTTTAAAAAAAAACATTGCAAACTGCTACATCAGAGTAGACAATTTTTAAATGGGGGTCGATCATTCAGCAGTTTCTGTATCATGCTAGCAATATACATAACAATCTGAAATCTCCTCTGAAATGTAGTCATTCTTGAAGGCAAGTGAACATCATAGTTTTTGAAATTTATTTAATCAATTTTTATTTTATAGCCACTCATCTCAGCAGGCGACTCTGGGTGGTGAATAATGCTAAAAGTAAAACTGAGAACAATGACAGAAATTAAATACATAGCAGCCAAGAAAGGTAACAATGCAGCCAGGAGATAGGTTCCCTCACCCACCCACCCCCACAAAACCCAGGCAGTCCTAGCAGATCCATCCCATGCCCAATTTGACCCATGCCCACCCACCCATCTTGCACAACCAAAGAGTAGTCTAGAGGCACTTATACAAAGTCTAGAGGCACTTATACAAAGGACTTGGTGCCTCCGGCTAACCAAAGACCCCATTTAACATACACCCTGTCGCAGCCCTTCAGCCAACCAGCCCACATTCCCAGTGACTAAAAGTCTCCACCCTCCAGCTTTCACCCTCCAGAATCCACACCCCTCCTGGTATTGATAGTAAGTGAGACTTTTTCAGCCAAAGTCCTCTCAGGTCATGATGGCTTCCACTTTAGAAGCACACTCCAAGACGACTGCATTCAAAGTATGCAAGATGCAAAAGAAAATATTAGTGATTGTATATATCTGGGGTCACTCTTTTTTTTAAAAAAAAATCTTGAATTAGTGCTGCTCACTTGTTGCATCATCCTGAAAATTCTTTTTATACTTTTGCGAAACTATATATGAGTTATTCTTTCCTTCTCGTATGGAGCTGCAACTTAGTTTTGCTTCATTATTTGTGAGTAGGGTTTCTGGATTTAAAAATTCCACAGTTGTTACGAATTTAATAATCAAATGCTAACTCACAATAAATATTTAAACATTATCAATCTGACTTTTCTTAATTCATTCTGGAAAATAATTAGATATTTAAAACCAAGGAAACTTTCTTTGTGCATGTTCATTCTTTACAGAAGTGTGGTAGAAGTTACCACAAGCTCTTCCTCCAATTTGCCATGATAGCCTTCAAAGCAGTAACTCTTAGTTTTTCTCTCCAAATATAATAATAATTGTATAAACAAGAACTTCACTCAATTTTGTGTGCAAAAAATTTCCATTTCTTAAATGGCTTCTAGGTAAAATGCTTTTGAAGCTGAGAAGAACTGTGTAAGCTGTTTATGACAGTGGATGTTTGCCTCTTAAGAATAAATAATCCATTAACTATGCATGCAGATTTGAGATGCCCCAAATACCTGTTTGAATAGTAGTAATCCAAAATAAGTGGAGATGGTATTTTGCCTATTACCAGATGAGCATCCAGGCAGATTAGGATGATTTGGCCAAATAACTTCCTTATTGTTGGGTATTAACTATCTCTGTATTTAGGACAGATGGACTTAAGTATTTATTAGTTAATAAATTTATTAGTGTATGGCTGAAGGCAGTGGTAGGCTGCTGCCAGTTCAGACTGATTCGGGCAAACCGTAGTTCTGACCAGCTGGAATCCTCATAAATCGCTCAGAGAACATGGCTGCTTGCTGATTTCGGCAGAGAGAGGTTTGGAAGCCGTGCAGAGATCGGAGCTGATAGCCACCATTTTGTAGGAGGCGGCTCTTATTATTTTGCTGCTTGCTGCTGTGAGAGAGAGAAAGAGCTCCGGGAGAAGTGCTGCAGCAATTTTGATTCTTCCAACGATCGAGGCTTCAGTTAGGAGTTTGGAAGCACCTGGAAAGCGCTTGTGGACCGTGTTGCCGGTCTTCACACTCTTTGGGCAGGTGTTTGTGAGCCGTGTTGCCGGTTTTCGCGACCTTTTGCCCCTGTCACCATATTTATCGCTGGCCTTGCACTTACAAGCCGGTTTGCCGCTTTTTATTAAGACCTGGACTGCGCAGTGAGTATAAAACCAATTATTCAGTGATAAGATCCTCCCTTGGGAATTGATTAAAGTTTCTGGGATTTGCCAAGACTTCATTACCAGCAAATTAAATATCATGGCTGATCATCGGGATTCAGATAATAGTGAATATGCTGAATCTTCTAATCAGCAAGCTGCTGGGTGTTCTGCACCTAAGAAGGCTAGATCTGGGGAGAAGGGCAAGGGACCTGCCACCAGATCTAAGGCTCAGCATTCTAAGTCAACTTCTGCTTCTGATAAAGATGCTGAGATGAGGCAAAAAGCATTGGAGAAACATTTTGCTAAGGCTCAAAAGCAGGCAGAGGCTTCACATGCCCCAAGGGCTTCTGGGGGCATTCTTGTGCCTAGCTTAACTTTAGCTCCTCCTCTGCCATTGCCAGTGCAGGATGACCAGATAAACTGGTCTCCTACTTTAATTCCAGAGTCACAGCAGTCTCAGGATACCCCTTTCCAGAGGGGAAATGATCAAGATCCTCAGCCTTCTACTTCAGGAGCATTATCAGGGTCTGCCACCAGCTCTTCTGCTCCATCTGCCACGTTTACACCCACAGCAGCTGCAGGAATCCTTCTTCAGAGCAGTTCTGAACAAGTTATTTCTGCAGAATTGTATAGTGCCATTACACAGACTATTGCCCAAGGCATTGATACTGCACTTAACCAGAGGGGATTGTTGGGGCCCTTGCATTCAGTCCCTGAATTGCATTCAGCAATTGCATTATGATAAACATTCCCCATCCCCATCAGTTCACAGCGAGACTTCGCTGGAAGGAGTGGAAGAATTGGGGGATTTAGAGCTCTCTGAGGAGGAAGGATGGTCTATCTCCAGATAGACCAGGATATTTTGGAGTTTTCCGCCCTGTCCTGTTTAAGACCTTATTGCTTAAGGCCAAGGCTACTGCCAATATGGGGCGGATGGGGAGCTCTACTGAGGACCCCATTGAATCCCAGGATCCCCGTGCTAGCCTTTTTACAGAACAGGTCACAGCACAAGAGGTCATTCTATGACCTAAGTTTTTTGTAGATGTGGTGCAGAGACAATGGGATCAGCCTGCCTCTATTCCTGCCCCTAGTGGCATGGATAAGCATATGTATTCTGCGGAGCAGGAGTTTGAGGATCTGCTCCAGATTCCAACTATAGATGCTCCCCTTACCACATTAGCTTCTGCTGCAATTCTCCCTTCCAATGCTGTAGAAGGGTTGAAAACTGAGGATAGAAAGGCTAAGTTATTGTCCCGTAAAACTCACCAGGCAGCTGCTTGGGCTATAAGATCGGTCACAGCCGCTTCCTTCTTTTCTAGGACTTCCCTTTTGTGGTTGAGGCAGATGCAAGCCAGGGCTTCTCTAGAGGCTGCAACAGGATATCAGCAAATTGATCGCTGCAACTGAGTACTCGGCTGATGCGACTTTGAATGCGGCCAAGTTCGCATCTAGGGCCTTGGCATCCAATGTTACCTCCCGGCGATTGTTATGGCTACGCCAGTGGCAAGGTGACATGAAGTCAAAATGGCAGTTAGCAGCTGCCCCCTTTAAGGGACGTCATCTGTATGGGGATGTACTAGATCTGATCCTAGTAGAGGGAAAGGATAAGCGTAAGGTCCTCCCTCACACTTACAAGAGGACGGACAGAAGATTCTCTCCCTTCTATTGTAGGTAGCCCTTTCGTGGTTCTGAGGCGGGTTTCTCTTACCGCCTCTCAGTACCACAGGCAATATCCCCACAGTGGAGACAGGGCTCAGGACAGATCAGCCTTTCATGACAGGGTTCGCCAACCGCAGTCCAGAAGGCCCTTTAGGGGAGCCAGTAACTGGCCTTACCGCTGCTCAAAGTGACTCACAGTCACAGGTCCCCATTGGAGGCAGGTTAAGACTGTTTGCCAGCCAGTGGAGACAGACCACCACCGATGCTTGGGCACTTCAAACGATAGAGCTCGGGCTCACCCTAGAATTTTGTTCCAACCCCCCTCGGAGGTTTTTACAATGTCCAGTTTCCAAGGATCCCACCAAGCGGGCCATGACGGCAGCAGAGATTCAACATCTGCAGGACATCGAGGCAATAGAACCTGTGCCACTGGGACAAAGGGGCTTGGGATTTTATTCCGTACTCTTTCTAATTCCCAAGAGTTCAGGAAGCCAAAGGGCCATAATGAACCTGAAAGACCTCAATATACATATAAAGTACAAGAGGTTCAAAATGCAATCCCTTTACACTATCTTGGGTTGCATACAGCAGGGAGATTTTTTAACATCAATCAACCTGAAGGAGGCCTATCTACATGTCCCCATCAGGCCGTCCCACCGCAGGTTCCTCAGATTTGCATATGCAGGTCATCATTGGCAATAGAGGGCTCTGCCCTTCGGCCTTTCGTCGGCACCATGGATCTTTACTAAACTGCTAGATGTAATAGCTGCGAGCCTGCGAGTGTTATCTCGACGACATACTAATTCAGTCGTCACTCAAACAGGAACCACAGGACCTTTGTATCACGGTCCTGACCCTCCAGGCTCACGGATTTTCTGTGAACTGGGAGAAAAGCCAATTGACACCATCTACCTGTCTAACTCATCTGGGAGTGGTGATAGACCCTTGCTCGTCGCAGGTCTTCCTGTCCCAAGCATAAGGGAAATGGTGAGAAAAATCAGGTCCCTAGACTTAGTTCCTTTACTGCTCCTCTCCCGACTATTAGGGAAATGATATCTTGCCTAGTTATAGTTCCTTGGGCTCGTTTACATTCAAGAACCCTACAATGGCTCTTCTTGCCCAGTCAGAGAGCAGTCCAAAGCAATTCACTATCCCAGATCAAAGTCACCAGGCAGAGGTTCTTCATTCCCTTTCGTGGTGGACATCGACGGCCATGGAGGAGGGATGTCTATTCCGAGAACCTCCCAGACAGGTGCTGACATCAGACGCCAGCTTATTTGGCTGGGGGGCTCACCTGAGATCCAAGGTGGCTTAAGGTCGATGGTCTCAGTAAGATTTGCAAAACGACATCAACTGGGCTGGAACTGAGGGTGGCAAATCTGACGCTTCGTCACTTTCAATTGGACTTGGCGGGCAAACATGTTCTTTTGGCGGACAATGTGACAGCCAAGGCGCAGATCAACAGACGGGGGATCTTGATCCAAAATCCTGATGCACAGGGCCAACGACTTACCCCGCTGGACGGAACAACATCTCTCCTTGAGAGCGAAACACATCTCCGGCATTTCCAACACCCGGGCGAACTAGTTGAGCAGAACAACAATCGACCAGTCCAAATGGAGACTCCACCCAGACCTGTTTCACCAAATTACGGACCGATTCGGACTTTCGGTCCTGGATCTATTTGCCAGCCTGCACAATGCTCAACTCCCGAGGTTTTTCTCCAGATTCCGGACATTAACAGCCGATGGAGTCAACGCACTTCGCTGTCCATGGCCAGCCGGGCTGTTGTATGCGTTTCCTCTGATACCCCTAATACCACGGGTCATCAGGAAGATCTTGGAGGAAGAAGCAGATGTGTTGTTGGTGGCACCTCACTGGCCATAGAGGCCATGGTTTGGGATCTGATGTCGCTGTCCATCGGCCGTCCATGGAAATTGCCACTGAACGAGGTATCCCTCAGCCAAGGGGCTCTATACCACCTGGACCCTCATTGGCTGCAGTTGGCTGTTTGGCTCTTGAACAGGAGATCCTAAAGAGAGACAAATTTTCAAGCAGAGTAATTTCCACGATGCTGGCTTCCCTCAAGGCCTCTATGAACAGAATATATGAGGCCACTTGGACTTCATTTTGTCGCTGGTGTGCCAAAAGGAAAGTAGTTCCCACATCGGCAACAGTTCCACAAGTTTTGGACTTTTTGCAACTTGGTCTAGATAAAGGATTGTTGACAAATACCCTTCGCAGACAGGTTGCTGCCTTGGCCACCGTCCTGCCAGGGGAAGGAACAGTGCCTCTTTCTCAACACCCGAGGGTACGTACCTTCCTCAAAGGGGTATCCAACCTTTTACCCCCGACGGTTCACAGATACCCGATTTGGGACCTGTTCCTAGAATTGTAGGCTCTGATACTATCCCTGTTTGAGCTCTTGAGATCTGCCAGCCTCAGACATTTCACCTTTAAGGTTGCATTCCTAGTTGCGATCACATCTGCGTGCAGAATTTTGGAACTGGCACTCTTTCGGTGCATTCAGATTTGTGTACCTTTCACCCGGATAGAGTCATTCTCAGTTTGGACCCAACATTTGGTCCAAAAGTTAATACATGGTTTCATCAAGCGCAGGGAGTTATTCTACCAGACTTCTGCCTGAATCCATGAGAGACGCTGGCATACCTTAGATGTCCGTAGGGCTCTGCGGAAATACATCAAGCGGACTGCTTCCTTCAGATGTACAGAAGTTTTGTTTGTTTCTTTTCAGCCCAGGTCAATGGGCAAGAAAGTGTCATCTTCCACCATTGGACGCTGGCTAAAGGCTTGTATTGCGCTAGCCCAGTGATTGCTAACCTTTTTTTCCTCGGGTGCCAAAAGCGCACGTGTGTGTGCGACAGTATGCGTGTGCGTGCCCACACACAGAATGCAATGCCTCCTGCATTGCATTGCCCCGTCCCCTGCGCATACATATGCGCCCCCGTGTTTCCCCTCCCCCCTGTGCATGCATTCGTGACTCCCCCGCCCCCAACCCTGTGCTCCTCCGCCACATGTGTGCGCCCCCCTGAGCCCATATTTGGTCCCAGAAGCTTTAGGGAGGCCTGCTAGGCCCAAAATCGGGCATGGCGGGATGTGCCACATCCACCCAGACCCCTGTGCATGCGTGCATGACCCCCCTTGCCCCCTGCACATGTGTACATGACCCTCCCGCCCAGTCTCCCCCTACATGCGCATGCATCTCCACAGACCAGTCAGCTGGCTGGCAGGAGGCATGCGCACATGTGCGGTGAAGTTGATCTAGGGTGACAGCTCACGTGCCCACAGAGTTGGCTCTGCGTGCCACTTGTAGCACCCGTGCCATAGGGTCACCATCACAGCGCTAGCCTATGAGGATCAAGCTCGACCTGCTCCATGATGCATCACTGCACACTCCACTCTCCTGGAGATCTGCAGGGCAGCCATGTGGGCTTCCCCTTCTCCTTTTTGTGAGAAATTACAAGTTGGACATTTTTGCTTCCTCGGAGGTAGCGTTTGGGAGACGAGTGTTGCAGCGAGTCCTGCTGGCCGAGGGGACCCTGGACCAAATCTCTCTCCTGCCCAACATCAAATTAGCTTGGGTATATCCCATTGCTTGGACTTACCAAGCAATGCACAGGAGAAGGGGCTGAACATTCTTTCTATGTGCACTGCAGGTGAGTCCAATCCCACCCTGGTTCTGGTATGGTCTGGGGTCCAGGAGTGGTTGGTTATCACATGAACTATGTCTTCTCCAGATCTGAGGTTCATTGAAAAAACTGAGGCTCGGCCGGAAGGAGGAGGCATGGCCAAAGATTTTGCAATTCAGTATCTGGCCAATCAGACAAATTGAACCCATTGCTTGGACTCACCTGCAGCGCACATAGAAGGAACGTTCAGGTAAGTAGAATGCCCCTTCACTTGTGAAAAGAAATGAAATATCTCAGCTAAATTGCCACGGAGTCTGTATTGAAGGGCTGCCCTAGGGAAAGGGTGGAGGATCCATCTGACATTGATTAAAGGTAAGAAAGACAGTATTTTATGAGGGATGGCTTACTCATAGTTTCGGGGGTGGGTGGTTTAAGTCAAGAATACTGGAAGACTTTTTAAAAAAAGGTAGAAAGAATGTCCATGTTTGTAATGTGACCTAGATTATAGTTTTGCGTTTCTAATTATAATATTTAAAGTTACCTTTTGCTGACCTGTCAAAGCTCAAAATACAACAGGGATCTCTGTAGCTGTGGATCTCTTGCATAGAATTGTCCTTTTGTTTTGCTTAATGTAATTACTGTTTCCATAATGTTGGTGTAAAAATTGGAATATTTGGTTCATTTTTTTCTGAGTTCGGCTTTCTGTACTTTAGAAAATGTAATTGAATAAAAGGGCAGTAGCTCAAATAGCCTAACTTTATTTCTATCTGTACAAATAAGGTGATAAATATTGAGATTTAGAGCTTCCTGATACCAGCATATGTCAGTCTTTATTACCAAGCATAACAAGCTCTTGACATGCAGAATGTTACTGAACCAAATAGCTGAGTTCAGGTTCCTATATTATTCTATGCTCTGACCTCTTTTCAGTATTTTGATCTTGTTTAAGTTCTTATTTCTCTATTTCCCTCTGTTAATGTTTTTTACCATCTTAGCCTCTTTTATGTTCAATAATCATTTTCTAGAACTTCAATATTAATTTTTGCAGAAAGAGTTCTAACTTCAAAATGGGCATCTTTCAAGATCACAATGCCTCTTTATAATTTAAGTGAGAAATATTTCTAGAAAGTTCAAAAGAGTTCAAACTTAACATACTTAGTACTGTACATGTTATCAAGTTAATACTAATGCGTTCATGCTATTAGCCCACCTTCCTCAAATCTGATTGCTTTTACATTTGCTTGTACTTTTTATATATATCCAAACTAGAAGGTGGTAAAAAGATTGTTTTTGTAAAATGTAAGTTAACTTATTAAAATAAAAGTTATTATCTCTCTGGATTTCAGAAGTAATAAATAGAAATTTTAAGGTAGAGAACTGAAGCGGCTATATCAGTTGTATTAAATAGGGAATGAGTAGACTTCATATGCAAAAGATTCATGTCCTTCAACTATGGAAAGTCACTTAGTAAATTTAGATTAATTAGTGTAACGCAGCTGAAACTATCCCACAGGTTCAGATTATAAGATTAAACAAACAGGAGAAGAAAAGATGGGAACTGAATATAACAAAATAATGTCTATGTTTCTTAGTATTCTTTTGTTCTGGGATGAATTGGAATATACAGTAAATTTCTAGAATTGTATTACTAGAATATAAGTAAATATATTTATGTTAAATTTATTTTAAAATATTTAAATTGATAACTTTCTAAAATATTGGTAAAAAGGAAGAGCAGTTTCTAAAATAGAAGGCTATAACTAGTCTTATCTTTGTTTTCTTGCAGTGAACACCTATCTCTTCATGATGCAAGCCCAAGGTATCATGATTCGTGAAAATATGAGAACGATAGGAGCGCAGGTTTATGAACAGGTGGTCCGCAGTGCCTATGCCAAGAGGAACAGCACTGGAAATGACTCTGGTATGTTTTGTGAGAAATGTGGTAAATAAGGATTGCTATCATATGTCATCAGGGCCTTTCAGAATATTAGAAGGGAAATAGGTAATTAATTTCGGAGGAAAGGATGTTACTTAAGCTAGCTAGACAGAGAAGGCACATCTCCTGGGACCTATCAAATGTAGTTCTCCAACTGGTGGGATCTGCAACATGACCTCACTGCTAGATCTAATAGGGCAGGCTGATATAGAGATAGTCCAACATATATCACAATTCCGTGTCATGAAGGGTTATTCCAACACCTTGAATTGGACCTGGAAGCAAACTGGCAGCCAGTGCAGATCACGGAGCAGAGGTAGAATATGCTCTGTTCCAGGAGTGCACATAACCGCCCACGCTACTGCATTTTGTATTAGCTGAAGCTTCTGGATACTTTTCAAGGGCAATCCTCTTACTCACTAGAGGTGGAGATTTATATTTGAGTATCTCAGAATGCTGATGATACCTCACCCCATAGCCACAAATGAGTTCACACAGGGGTCTCATGTAGATAAGAAGGAAAAGGACAAAGCACCGAATCCTGTGCCATTGCACAGTGGGGAGAGAGCTCTCCTCCCCAATCATCACTAAGTGCATCACTGGTCCTAAAAGAAGGAGATGAATCAAGAAAGCACCATGCTGCTCATTTCCTTTTTTTTTTTTTTTTTGACAAGTTTTATTAATTCCCCCCCAATACACACCCATATATTTTTTGAAAGAGTATTGACCATATCATATCATATCATATCATATATCATATCATATATATACAATTTATCATATCCAAGTATATTTTACTTAATTACAGTTTCTGCCAAAGTGTTCTTTTTCCATATTTGTTAATCCAATCTTAATTTTTCTATTCTTATTTCTATAAATAGTATCTTCTTTCACCCTCAAATTCTATTTTTTTCATTCTTAATCATATACATTCTCCTTTATTTTTTTTTAAATAATTCATTCTTTATCTTAATATATTTAAACATGTTCGGGGATGCCTTTCTTCCATTTCATCTTTTTTGTTTTACAGCAATCTTTCTTCTCTTCCTCTTCCTCTCCCTCCCTTCTTTTATCCTTTCTACCTTCTTCTTCCCTCCTCTCCTATTCCTTCTCTATTTCCCCTTCCTTTCTCCCCCTCCTCCTTCCCCCCCATCTAACCTTCTCTCCTACTCTTATTCCCCTTTCCTTTCTTCCTCTCCTCTTCCCTTTCTTCTGTTCCTCTCTTTTCCTCCCTTCCTTCAATCTCCCTAGTCCTTCTGTCTCTCTCTAGTGCTGTATTCATTTTCAATTCAGTGCTTTTTTTTCTATGGTATCCAGGTATCCCCGTTTTTCTCTCCCTTTATTACATATATCCCTCAAGATTCCCATCATTTTTAAAATTCTTAACATTGTATTTCAACCTATTTCATCTTTACCTTAAAATCTTTCAACTTAATTAACTTTCCACCTCTTATTTCCATTTCAATAGTTATTTTTCTCTTTTCCTAATATTTCAATTACTTCCAGCTATTTTTACATATAAACCATTCTGTATCTGCTGGTCTACTTACAACATTTTCTTACATCATTTATTTAACATTTCAATTTCATTTCTTACTTTCAGTTTCCTTTGTTTTTTTCAATCTTTAGCACACATTTCTTTACCTTCATTTCAATTTTATGTCTTAATTTAAATTAAGTATTCCCTTTTACAGTAATATATATATATTTATTCCAATTTATTTCTTACATACAACTTCTACTACTAATGCCATTCCCTTAAATCAACATATTACTGCTTTGATTCCTTTCTACTACATTTTTTCTTTCCCCTTTTAACCATTTTCTTTTAAACTTCCTGAATTCCATTTAATATTTTCTCCCCTTTCTCCCATTCACTTATTTCTTTCTTCCTCTTCTTCTTTTTGTTGTATCTTCCTTCTTGCATTTTTCTCTAATTTTTACCTTTATTACCCTTTTAGTTCTCCATGTTACTCTTTTCCCATTTCCTTCTCTTTTCTTCTTTTTTGAGAGATATTCCCCCCTATCTATTTTTATTTTATCAGTGTTAATCTTAGTGTGATCATCTATATTTTTTCCTTCAATTATTTTCTTTCCAACATTATATTCTTGCTTCTCATTTATCTTTTCTCTTTCTTTCTTTCTTTCTTTTTATATTCTATCCAATCTTCTGCTTCTTTGTTTCCCTTAAACGCTTCTCGCAATTTTTGCAACATCTCCATCAACTTCTCATACTTATGCTCCCAATTTTCCATATTTTCAATTTAAGAAGAAATAGTTTTTAAATTTATTTTTATTTTAACTTATATATAGTTCGAATTCAAGTCCACTTGATATCCTTTTTTTCCTTCCTTCCTTCCAAATAAATCCAATTCAGATAGTCCTTTAAGCCTTCCCAGTTCGAGATTTTATTCTTTCAACTTCTTTTTGTAATCTTACTGCAGCTGTTTAAACAAATACTCCTCATGCGGCTTCTCACGCTGATTTAAGTGCAATATTTCTTTTCCACCAGTAGATGACTCTCTCTAATCCACAAATCCCCAGGCAAAAGTATCAATTGTAAATCCACAAAAGTAGTGCTTCCTGTTCTTCAATTAGTTCCTTTTGTTGAAAGCATTAAATAAATGCTTTCTCTCAATTTCCTTTTCTTTATATTATTCTTAATTTCTTCCAAGTCCAATTTAAATCCAGGTGGCTAGTTCTCCTTTTAGGGCTTTCGTTTTTAAAGTTCCTTTTTATTTTTTTTCCCTTTGCTTTAAATTCCCGGATGCGAATTAGCCGCTTATTTCAGATTGGGACCTCTTTTAAAGTTTAAAATTTTTTTCTTCTTACCTATGAGTTGGCCAATCACTCATTTGGTAACAATACTCCATTTCATCACTGCTCTTGCTCAATTCTTAATCCGGTTGCCCCAGCTTGTAGCAGCTGTTTCAATGGCCGCCTGCCACCGGCCGCCTGCCACCGGGTCAAAGAGCTGCCTCTGACCTTTCAAGGAAACTTGCCTGTTTCTCTTGGTCTTCCTAGGTGCCTCTCTCTCTCTCCCGTACCTACAAGAGAGATCCGGTCCGAAGACCGCCCGACAGCAGTTTGTCAATTTGGGTTTTCGCGAAGCTCACGGAGCTTCGCTATTTCCCAACCAGTATCTCCGTAATGCTTCTGGTTTCTCCCATGGTGCTCATTTCCAATCCTCTCAGCCAATCAAGAAGAACATCATGGTCAATGGTTGAAAGCCACTGAGGGGTCCTGTATGGCAAGGATGGATGCACTATCCCTATCCTGTCATGTCAGAGGTCATCCAAAAGTACAATCCATGCAGTTTCTGTCCTTTAGGTCCTGAATCCTGGATCTAATCATATAACCATATGTCTTTGATAATTGCATTAGAAGTAGAAGTGCAGCTGATAAACCAAAGTGGAAGACACCATTTCTTTGAAAATTAACATTGGTTTCAGCTATTTAAGATATAAAGCTATATCTTCAGCTATAAGAGCAGCAAAAGTCCTGTCTTGTTTAGTGTTTCTTGCTTTTCAACTGCCTTAGATGGTGTGACTATGAGATCCCTGATATAAAGTGTAGGAAATTTTCCATTGCAGTAATAACCAACTTTGGAAATGTAGATGTTTATATTTAGCACAACCAATTTGTTATGCATAGTACCTTGTTCCAGCCTTTAGTTATGTGGGTGGATCATTATCAGATCATAATCCAATTATATGGGAAGCCATAAAAATCATATACTTAAATAGTTTTAAAAAGAGTGCTTTGTTTTAATTTTTGAATTCCATTTTCAACACTGCTTGAACACTAAGTTTTTACCTCTAACCCAACTTCCAAATTCCAGTATTCTGATAGTCACATTCTCTGGGTAAAATTACATAAATGCTAATGTAAAAAAAAAAAGAGAAACAGGAAAACAGTAGTAAACAGGAAAGATATAAAACACATAAAATTACTGTTTTAGCATGAAGCAAGGACTTTAAAATCAAACTGAATATTAAAATATTAAAAACATCTGGTTATATCTATAATGCTACTATAAATAATATAATATAATGGCTTGACTAGAGAGAATGATGCATCAGAAAAAGTTTTAAAAAGCACCTTTGGGACAACCATGACCTGGATGTCTGAAAATCTCCTAGTTTTGTACTGCTGGAGCACTTTTCTGCTCTTGTTTCCTGCTGTAGCTTCCTGTTTAAATATAAAATATTATATGTCAAAATAATTTATGCATGGTTGTGGAAATGTCATTATCTGGGATGTTGCATTGCACTGATGTCTGTCCATGGTATTTCACCCTAAAATGTGTAAGCATGTTTTGACAGGAACTGTCCCTTGTGTTGACATGTGTTTCTTGAATTATTATTCATAGTAAAATGGCTTGCTCATTTTCTCGGTACTGTCTCACAATAACGTCATTTGATTTCCTTATAAAAGAAACTATACCCAGAGAAAAAAGAAACCATTTCTTATTTCTTTTTTGCAAGGTTTTTGGCTTCTGTAGGTATCAAAATATATAACACTACCTTTGAAATTGCATAGCTTTTTTTTCCAGATTTCCCAGCCAATCCTCTTTGAAAATTTCATTTGTCTCCATTTCTTAAAGTATTTTCCTGAATTAGTTAGAAAAACTGCAAATTGATATGCAGTAAAAGAACTGCCAAATGTATTGCTAAGATACACCATTCAAATTGTATCTTTCATCTGTTTGAATCAATTTCCTTTCAGTAGTTCCCTTGTTTCAGCTGAAATTTAAAATGATAAAACTTACATTAAGGGCGCAGTCACAGTTTCTATATTGCTACCAACCTGCCTTCCATTGAGGACCAGTATACTGCACAAGTCAAAAAGAGGGCTGTGAAAATATTTACAGACCCCTCGCATCCTGGACATAAACTATTTCAACTCCTACCCTCAAAACGACGCTATAGAGCACTGCACACCAGAACAACTAGACACCAGAACAGTTTTTTCCCGAATGCCATCACTCTGCTAAACAAATAATTCCCTCAACACTGTCGAACTATTTACTAAGTCTGCACTACTATTAATCTTCTCATCATTCCCATCACCCATCTCCTTCCACTTATGACTGTATGCCTGTAATTTTGTTGCTTTTATCCTTATGATTTATATTGATATTGTTTCCTGATTGTTCATTTGTACCCTATGACTATCATTTAGAGTTGTACCTAATGATTCTTGACGAATGTATCTTTTCTTTTTATGTACACTGAGAGCATATGCACCAAAACAAATTCCTTGTGTGTCCAATCACACTTGGCCAATAAAATTCTATCCTATCATATCCTATCCCTATCCTATCCTATCCTATCCTATATGAAAGAAAGGTTTTAAGGTATCTATGGAAAGAGCATCTTAATTTATGTACTTTTGCTGCTTTTACTGCTGATAATACAATAGTACCAGCAAAATAATTTTAATTTAATTTAATTTAATTAATTAAATTTATATGCCGCCCCTCTCCGAAGACTCAGGGCGGCTCACAATACATTTTAAAAAATAATTATTAAAAAAACATTGAAAAATTAAAAACATTAAAAACTCATTCACGCCATTCATGGCCAGATCTCGTCAGATCACAAGAGCGAGATCAACGGCCCCAGGCCTGCCGGAAAAGCCAGGTCTTCACCGCTTTTATTTTATTTTATTCTCCATTCTTTCCTTCCTAATAATTTTACAATACATAAAGAATTTTGCAGTTCTTAATTATTTTACGTTTACCTTAGACAACTTTGAAATTAATTTAAGGCTTTATAGCAGTTAATTCACCCAAAAAAAATAATTGGAGATTTGAATTTATATCTCATATATTTACTCTGGACAGAATAGAATAGGAATAGGAATAGAATAGTTGGAAGGGACTTTGGAGGTCTTCTAATTCAACCCACTGTTCAGTCAGGAAACCCTATACCATTTCAGACAAATGGTTGTCCAATCTCTTTTTTAAAACTTCCAATGTGGGAGAATTCACAACTTCAGGAGGCAAGTTGTTCCACTGGTTAATTGTTCTAACTGTCAGGAAATTTCTCCTTAGTTCTAAGTTGCTTCTCTCCTTGAATAGTTTCCACCCATTGCTTCTTGTCCTGCCTGCAGGTGCTTTGGAGAATAGCTTGACTCCCTCTTCTTTGTGGCAGCCACTTTGTGGCAGATATTGGAACACTACTATCATATCACCCCTGGTCCTTCTTTTCATTAAACTAGACATACCCAGTTCCTGCAACTGTTCTTCATATGTTATAGCCTCCAGTCCCCTAATCATTTTTGTTGCTCTCCTCTGCACTCTTTCTAGAGAATCAACATCTTTTTTACATCATGGCGACCAAAACTGGTTGCAGTATTCCAAGTGTGGCCTTACCAAGGCATTATAAAGTGATATTAACACTTCACGTGATCTTGATTCTATCCCTCTGTTTATGCTGCCTAGAACTGTTAACTTTTTTGGCAGCTGCTGTACACTACTGACTCATATTTAAACTGTTGTCCACTAGGACTCCAAGATCCCTCTCACAATTACTGTTATTAAGCGAGGTACCACATATACTGTACCTGCGCATTTTGTTTTTCTTGCCTAAATGTAGAACCTTACATTTTTCATGACTGAATTTCATTTTGTTAGATAGTGCCCAATGTTCAAGTCTCTCAAGATCCTTCTGTATCTTAAGCCAATCTTCCAGAGTGTTGGCTATTTGATGAGCTCCCCATCTATCTCCTCATCCAAGCCATTGATGAAGAAGTTGAAGAATACTGGGCCTAAAACAGAGCCTTGGGGTACTCCACTGCATACTTCCCTCCATGAAGATACAGTTCCATTGAGGACTGTTGAGTGCCGTTGGTCAGCCAGTTACGAATCCATCTGGTAGTGATGCTGTCTAACCCACATTTTTCTATTTTATCTAGTAGAGGTTATGGTCTACTTTATCAAATGCCTTATTGTATGCCTTAGTATCTAATTGTATTTAGAGGGGCTATGCAGCCTCTGAACTCATTCACAATCTTCTTTATTTTTGCATGTAATTTTCTCATGAAAATCAGCATATTGTCACATGAACATTAACAGACTCATTTATAAGAAAGCCACAATAGTTTTATTAGAAGTGAAATGATAAAATTAAAAAATGAGCATTCTGAGCATTCTGTTTTATATCAAGGAAATTCACAAGTTGAAATTCTAGTTGTCTAAATATGCATTCTTCAGATCTGTACAAAATGTAGCTGCTATAAAAATTAAGATAAGCAGAAAAAAAGGAATTAGTGGTTTGTTATTGATAAGAATATATGATGGTAGCACAATAACCTTGTAAGCACAATAACCTTGGTAATATAGATACTAATGGAGTGCCTTGTATTGTGTAATTTCAGTCTCATGTTGGCCTCCTTCACGGTGAAATATGAGCACGCTGCTGCAATTATTACACATTCTGATAGCTAAACTCTTTAACACTGTGACCTTGTTGAAAAAATAAAGGACAATCAAAATTTTGGAAAAAAAACAATTAGAATATTTTTATTGTACTTTAGTCTGCATGTCTTCATAGATTTGATATGTTAGGTTAGAACAAAAAATATTCATCTTCAGTGATAGGAAACATAAGGCATTTTACGTCATAGGGCATTTTAAAAACAGTTATGTAAATAACTGCAGCTAGCTGGAAAATTTGTTCACATTTGTCAACAACATAGAGCCAGTCTTTCCTGGATCATTGGAATTCTCTTCCTTCTGAAGTGAAGAGGATTTTATGTTTTGGAAGCAAGTGAAGACCATTCTGTTTTGTTTGCTCTTCAGCAGATAGATTGAAGTTGTTGAAAAGATAAACATCCCTGTTAGTTTTGATTTGATAACTGGTTTGGTTATGATATTATTTTTATGTTTTACTTGCACAGGATCTTGCAAAGTAATTGGTATATGCTATTGAAAATGAAATAAATTAATCATAAAAATATGTTGTAACATATAAATTGAAATGGGCCCAGATTAAATATCTAATCAGTGGATATTAGAAGTGGGAAAATGTGTCATTGATCCTGAGGATCAACCTGTTCCTCTTAAATTAGAGTTAAGGTCTTAAAAGTATACTGTAGCTAATGCGAGAGTGGGTAGATTATTTGTTTGACTTTCATTTGTGTTGATACATTACAGACTCTTTTAAACATGCAGTCAGAAACATAAAGAAACGGTCTTATTATGTTTGATAATTTTGTCTAATTCAGAATACTGTACAGTGCCTGTCCAAGATGTTAGAATTTTTTCCAGCCCTATTTGGAAACATCAGGGATTAAATACATTGTGCAGGTGCTATATTAATGAACTAAAATACTTTTTCTTAATAAAAATCTGGTTTAAAAGGAGAATGTCTTCTTTATCAAAAGAGGTAGGTCAGTTAATATTGTAGCTACTATCAGATACTTCGGATGAATTAGGTTTCCATCAGGGTGGATAAAAATCAATGTTTTTTTAAAAAAAATCAAAAAAATCAGATTTTTTTTATTTAAATCGGATTTTTTTATTTTTAATCAAATTTATTTTAATAAAATGCTTTGGGAGTAAAAATCTATCTAAAGATAGTTTTCTATTTAAGATACATTAATAATTTAGCTTAATCTGCATGAAATGGACCTTAGTTATGTAGCATGAGGCTGTATATTCTGCAATATTGGGACTGTTGGTGAATCAACAGCGGATCAGAGGAGGAGCCGCTGCCAGAAAAGAGATGTCAGCTGCTCTTTAAAAATTATGATTTAAATCGAGTTGATTTAAATCAAGCCTTTTTACTAGTGATTTAAATCATGATTTAAATTGTGATTTAAATCAACTTGATTTAAATCAAATCCACCCTGGTTTCCATAATTCTGTCTGCTTCTGCTTTCCATTTTACATAATAAAATCCAAATGTTGCTTTCATGGTGCTGCTGACATATAAAATATGAGCACAACATGGCAAGTCCTAAAATAAACATTAGGAATTCATCAAATGAATAAAATAAACAAAATTATGTATTGATGCAACTATCAGTGTCTTACTGGCTTTATAGATATTTAATGCATTAACTCTGGAATTTCTTTTCTTTATTTTTTTTGGGAGAAAATTTCATTTCCTATTGATAAAATCATGAAAGTTATTGTTTATGTTGCATAATACTAAAGATATTAAGAAATAAACTGAATGACTTGGCTAGCAATAGTAAATAATGAAATACTTTTGAATGGCAGTCTTGTTTTCTCACTCTTCCATCAGATTATCCTCTTGATTTGAATCACAGTGAAAACTTTCTGCAAACAACAACTTTCCTTCCTGAAGATTTTACTTATTTTCCAAATCATACTTGCCCTGAGAGGCTTCCTTCTATGAGTAAGTTTTATTACGATTTACATAATAACTCTTCTCCCTTTCCAGTTATATGTTCACATATATAAAGTCATATTCCAGCCAGAAATAAATTCTCTGAAACCTTATTTATTTCAGTGTTGCTCCATATATTTTGCATTTTTAATTGAATCTGAATTAAATTTGTTTAACCTAGAATTAATTATTCATGTGTAAGTAGATTGCTGAACTAAATTTATATCATGGAAGAAACCACTGTTTACTTCCTTGAATTGCTTTATAGTGCATCACGGCTTCAGCTAATGCCTCCAGACTGTACAGAAGCCACTTCTTGAAATGCTGAATAAACCATTGAATTGGCACCAAGTGAAGAAAGATAATTATTTTGTTCATAGAAAGGGAGTAGGTTCTATTGCTTTGCAAAATAGATTCAAAGAGGATGTTCCATTGAATATTTCTTGAGCGAAGCATCCCTTCATGGCTTTACATGGTCCAGACATTATTTTGTTTATTAATGAATAATCTATTAATAAAATCTGCTTAGTTCATTCATGTCCAGATTTTCTCAACTCTGGGATGAGGGAAAAATAGAGACTCTTTACCACATTATTTATCATGTATAGATTGGAACTACTCTCATATTGAAAAGTACCGTATTTTTCGGAGTATAAGACCTACCGGAGTATAAGATACACCTACCTTTTTTGGTTTTCTTTTTTTTTTAAAAAGTTTTTTTTTTATTTTTTAGACAAACACACATACAAACATACAATGTATTTTCTTTGAACAGAGTATTTGGCTGGTTCACAAATTTAAACAGTGTTTAATTTTTATATTTCCTTTTTGCCATATTTATTCCTCATCTATTTTTTAAAAAAAATAACCCTAACCCTAACCCTGCACAAAACAGCTGATCAGCTGAGAGTCGGGAGGCCGATCTAATCAACTTGTGCTAATTAGCCTATGCCGAAGCTGAAAGGAGCTGTATTTTCTTGCTGTTTGCTTGTAAGGAGGTAACTGCTGCGAGGTGCAGGCCAAAGGGTGGGGGCCAGTGGATAGGCAGGGCTACATTCGATGTATAAGACGCACCTAAATTTTCACCCCATTTTAGGGGGGGAAAAGGTGCATCTTATACTCTGAAAAATACGGTAGTTTATAGTCATCAAAAATGTTTTATTTACCTCTATTGGCACATGGAGACTCTTCTTAGATATTCATAAAGGTGATACAGGAACACCTAAAAGAATATAGGTCATTCAAGCTTAATATCTGTTTGTTAATGACTGTTCAAACTTATGTCAAGGTTCAGGCCATACATTTCAGGCATTGCAGGTAGACCACACATAGGACTGGCTGCCATTGTTTATGATGATTAATGTCCCTGCAGTCATGTGATCACCATTTGTAGCCTTCTTTGTTGACTTTCTACAAGCAAAGTCAATGGGGAGGCCTGCAGGTGTCACAAGTGGCAACCATGTGACTTTGCACTTAAGAATGGCACTGGATTTGCTTAAAAATGACAATAAAAAGTGCTAAAATTTCCATTGTTTAGCATTGCGGTTATGTGTTGTTGCTCTATGTGCCACATTGCTTAGTGACAGAAATTCAAGTCCCAGTTACCATCATTAATTGAGGACTGCCTGTAATTACCTGAAGCATATGGCCGGAACCTTAAACAGGATTATCCTAAAATGTTGAGTTACATCGACTGTTTCTAAAGGCTGGTATAGCCAAGGAAGCATTATAAGTGCACATACTTGAAAGATTCATGCTTCAGTAGTGTTTACTGAGTTTCTGTGCTCTAAATTTGGGAATAAATTTGTCTTGGTTGGTGAGCATGATTATATCAGTGAAGGATAATGAGTCCTAGTAAAATTACTGTCACTCATCATAAATAGCAATTGCTGTCCAGCAAGTTTGGCAAATCCAAACACACAAATTTGTTTTATGTGGAGTTTATATGCTTCCTTTCTTCATACTCAGCACTACAATAAGAGTGCGATGCTGTTACATGTTACTCATCTGGAAGTAACAGCTTGTATTTGGTTGTTCTTCCAAATGAAGTATACAGTACACACAGTAATCATCAACTTAATAACCATTTGTTCAGCAACCTGAACAAAAAATTACAATGGTGCTAAGTAGTGCATGAGCTGAGAGCTTTGTTATCTGTCCAGTCACACTTGGCCAATAAAGGGTTCTGTTCTGTTCTGTTCTGTTCTGTTCTGTTCTGTTCTATTCTATTCTATTCTATTCTATTCTATTCTATTCAGAGACTTTTGACCGATGCTCAAAGTTATGGCCATTGCATCACCTCCATGATCAAATGATTATGATCTGGGCTCTTGGCAAACCATTTGCACTTACAACAGGTTACCAAGCTATCCACAATCATGTGACCACCGTTTGCAATCTTCTGTGATGGCTTCCTCAGAAAGCCAACAGGGAAACCATCCAGAAAGGTTGCAAGTTACTTCATTTCTCTGGGCAACAGTGCACTGCATGGAGAAATGAAGCTTGGGAGTGTTTTGCTTCTCCATACAGCAAACCGCCTCCTCTCCCTGCCCTGAGACTTTAACTTTCTAGCACATGGCAGGGAGGAGAGCCAGCATTCTGGGCCAGAGAAAAAAAGCTCTGATCATTGGTATGCGAGCTTTTTTTCTCTGGCCCAGTTCTGCATATATTGTCCCTTTCTTTGAAGATCCATGTAATCACCTGCTCCTCGGAAGGCAAGGCCAGCAATCATTGAGCAAGACAATCACATGTGCCTTGCTTAATGATGTCATTGACCTATTACTGTAATAGGCAAGCTCCATTACAATTGTAACATGGAGACTATCTGTAGTACCCAAGTACTCCTTGAATGTAAGAGGCTTCTATTTCTTACATCATTTAATTCTTGTACCATAAATAATCTACGATAATCATAATCATAAGTTTATTTTTCAAGCATATATAAGTTAACAGGTAAAAGTATAAACATAATTTGAATACATGAAAAGAGTAAGTAAAAAGGGACATTAGGACAGGGACTGTGGGAATGCTGGTGCACTTATGCACGCCCCTTACAGATCTCTTAGGAATAGGGTGAGGTCAACAGTAGACAGTTTAAGGTTAAAGTTTTGGGGTTTGAGGAAGAAACCACAGAGTCAGGTAGTGCATTCCAGGCATTGACACTCTGTTACTGAAGAAATATTTTCTGCAATCAAGTTTGAAACAGTTTACCTTGAGTTTGTATCTATTATTTGCTTGTGTATTGTTGCGGTTGAGGCTGACGTAGTAAGTAATCCTTCAAATTTTATTTGCAAGGGCATGAAATCTCCTGATAATCTGTAGGTTTAGGTAAATTTATTGGCTTAGAACTTTGATTAAAATAGTAAAGGGGGGGGAGTTAATTCTAAAAATTACAACTGATTACAAGATAGCAATAACAGTAGTATAACAACAAAATGCATAATATGGTGAGATATTGCAAAATGTATTTTTTGAGCTGTGCTTCCTGCTTCTCATTTTCTCTTTTTTACATACACAGAGGGGCCAATTGATGTAAATATGAGTGAAATCAGTATGGATGAGATCCACCAGTTTTTTTCTCAAGACCCTACTATCAAATTAGGAGGCCACTGGAAGCCTAGTGACTGCTTGCCTCGCTGGAAAGTAAGTTACAGAAAGGGAATGTTGAAAATAATAATGCCATACCATCTCAAATCCTGAGTTTGTTATGTGCAATATAAAGGGCTTACATTTTTCTTTTGAAATATTTTTATATAAGATGCTGGCCTTATAATTCAGGGGTTCTTATTTTGGTAGCTGTTATAATATAATAGAAGAGAATATTTGTACAATAGAGTTCTTAGTGCTTTCTGAGCTTAGTTGTTTGCTTGCAAACATTTTATTACTCAGCTAGCTAATATTGTTAGTGTGTCTCGCACACAAGTTGCAAGCAGAGTTTCTAGCACTAGCAAAGCATTTCTCCACTTTGGAAATCTCACTTCAAGAACTGATCGTAGGAATATTAAAAATAAAATTAAGAATCTGTCTTGAAGAACTGGAGTTCAGTATGATATTTTAATGTAATGCAAGTTCAAGAACCAAATCTGAAGCCACCACTTTAAAGTTATTAATTATAATCTAATATTTAGTATTAGCAGGCAGTGTGATTTGTTTACAAGGACTGAGATGATGAGTCCATTTAAGCTCTAAATCAGAAGTGTTGACACCTGCGCTTGGTCTCTGGAATCTTATTAGGCTAAAATAAATTAATTTGAATTTTATTGTAACGTATTCGAACACAATTTTGCAAGGAAAGAACATTTAGGCAAGCCAGTTCCCACTCTTAAGGATTTAAGGATTTTACTTACAAAAATAATGTCCATGTGAGGTTTACATTTTTGCTTATCTAGTATTGCTAGCTTAGGTTGCTTGCAAGATCTTGGAAGAGCTCATGATCTTTCTCCTTGTAGGTGGCTATTCTAATCCCATTCCGCAATCGTTTTGAACATTTGCCGGTTCTCTTTAAACATCTTATTCCAATGCTGCAACGCCAACGTTTGGAATTTGCATTTTATGTCATTGAGCAAGTAAGTTTGCATTTACTTTTTTTGTTTCCAAGGTTAATTTCTAGATTTCTGAAGACTAGTTTGTTTTGATAACATTTTGTCATCAAATCAAATACTGAAGTAATTCTTTTAACGAGGCAACTCATGTCATCCTGAAGCCTTAGCTGACTGTTCCCCTAGCCAGAAACTTCTACCCATGCAGAGTGCAAATATAAAATATTCTTCCAGTTACTGGGACTGCTGGAGGAGACTTCAGGAGAGAAATGAAATGATGTAAGCTTTTCATTCTCCAGCGCGCTGCTTGGAGAATCCAAAGCGTGAGTAATGTTCACATTGAGCTTGTCAGAGACTGAGTGTATCACTTTAAATTTTCTGCCTTGGTTCCGCCTCCTCTGCTTGACTGGTGTCAGTTTAGTTCACTCAGTCGAGTGGAAGAGACTGAACTTTTGGCTTGCTCTGACAACCTCATTGTTCTTCATTCTCCACGCTTTGGATTTTTCTCCATTATTTTATTTCTCCTATTGACTTATTTCACCATTCTTCAATTGGGTTATTCTGGACTTGTGAGGGTTGGGTGAGTCTTCCCTGGGCTCCCTGTCCTCCTTGGAGGCTTCGTGCCTCACCTGCTGAACTATTTGTCAAATTGACTATTCAGGAATTTAATAAGACGTCTAGCCTGAAGCTTGCTGCCTCGCTAGCGTCTTTAGCGGCTATCCCTTTTGTATTTCCCGCGCTCGCTTGCCACCTACGTCTTGCCTGTTTGCAAGTAATTCTAGCCGCCTGTTCACTCCGTCCCGGGCTTCTGAGCAGAATCGCCTGAGTGACCGCCAGATTGTGCCCTGCGCTTCGTTTATCGGTGGCCGATCGACCCCCCCGTGGCATCGCCCCGAAAATACTTGCTGTCAGCCCGTCTCCTCAGTGCCGCTCTGGAACGTAGGCTGCCTGATTCCCGCCCGCCGCCATCTTTGCCTTCGGCCTTCTTGCCTTCTGGAAGACGAGCCTTCGGCCGTCTGGATTGCGCCCGAACTGCGGCTTGCTTATTACCCGGTGGCTGATCGACCCTCTGTGGCATCACCCCGGCTGTTCTTTCCGCCCTGCCTTCTCTCTCCCTAACCGCCACTGAGCTCTGCTAATTCCCGCCAGACGCTATTGTGGACTACACCCGGCCTCTCTTTCGAACTACAGATGGCCGCCATTTTGATTGATATAACGGGCCGCCATTTTGGACTCTGAGCCACCCGCCATTTTTGTGTATTTCGCCGGTCTCCCTCGTCACTGCCCCAGGTTCCAAATTATCTGCATTCGATCTGGGCAGCACGGGATATCTTCTGCTGGCTAATTTCGGAGGGTTTTTTTGCAGCAGACAGCTTTGGGCATTCCTTTGAGGCCTGCATTCGCTGGTGATAGGACTTTCGCCCAATCAAATTCTCTGACTTACCTGAAACACCGAACCTTATTTACCTGTATTTAAGATCCTCTTTTTCCTCGTTTCTGTATATAATAATAATAATAATAATAATAATAATAATAATAATAAGTTATTTGTTTATTACCTGCAATTCATTACTATCATCACTTCCAACTTACCTTTCAATGGCGGACCTCGAACTCTCCTCCGATTCCGATGTCTCCAATGTTCAACCTGCTGTGGATCCAGTGTCTGTAAAAAAAGTGAACAGGTCACGGTCAAAAAGACCTCCACAGGCAGCTTCTGCACCTCCATCTTCTTCAAAACAATTCCCCGCTTGCAGTCCTTCGTCCACCAAGGAGGAACAGAGGCATCATAAGGCCCTAGAACGTCAATTCCTGGCTGCGCAACAGAAGGCCTTGGCCGCTGACCTCAATTCATCTCTAGCTGATCGTGCTACTGGTTCTGACTCGCAGCCCCAGATTGTCACTGAGACCCAACCTGTGTCGGGGCGGCTTGGCTTATCATCTGGTTCAGACGGGGCCACCATGGCCTCCCTGCCTCCACCCGGATCAACTAGTCACCAGTCACTTCCTCGGGCCGCTCCATCGTCTACCTTTACTCCAACAGTGGCAGGTCTCAGACGTGGCGAGGACTCCTGCTCTGATGCACCGATGGATGTCCAGTCTATTGTGGCGACCACCATCTCTAATCTCATGGCTACGGGCGCCTGGTCTTCTGCTCCTGTCGTGAGCTCACACCATCATAACCGAAGTTCAATGGCAAATGTCTTCAGCCGTTACCATGATTACGAATCCTATCAGGACTCGGCCCACAGTGAGGACTCAAATTGGGAGGACGATGAATTTCGAGATTCAGAGTTTTCGGAGGACGACAACCTCCTACCAGATAGAACCCCGGTCACGCGACTCTTTCGCCCGGCTTTGTTCAAATCGTTACTGCACAAAGCAAAGGTCTCCACTAATTTGGCAGATCCCCCAGATCAGCAGGTAGCATCTTCATCGTCAATGCCTTCTGACGGTCTGTTCAATGTCCAGACGACAGCTCAGGATGTGATTCCCTGTCCTCAATTATTTTAGGAACTGATCAAAAGACCCTGGGGCCTACCAGCCTCCTTGCCGGCTCCTAACGGCTTGGAACGGAGGTTATACTGTGCTGCTCCTAACCTCAAGGAGATGCTACAGCTGCCATCGGTGGATGTCCCAGTCGCTCACCTAACGGCATCGTCGGTTCTCACTGGCAATGTGGCGGACGGACTAAGGACTGAGGACCGACGGGCGGAGGTCCTCCTACGCAAGAATCACCAAGCGGCGGCTTGGGCGGTCTGGGCGGCAACATCAGCGTCCTTTTTCAACTGGGCCTCCATCATATGGCTCCGGCAGTTACAAGACCGCCTCCCTCAGGACGATAAGTGTTTACACCAGGATATTAATAAAATCGTGGCGGCCGCAGAATTTTCCGCTGATGCATCCCTGGACTCCGCCAAGTTCGCCTCTCGGTCCCTTGCCACAACTGTAGCCTCGCGCCGCCTCCTGTGGTTAAGGCAATGGAAGGCGGATAACAAGTCCAAATGGCAGCTCACTTCCGTCCCCTTCAAGGGGTCAAACTTATTTGGTGACGCGCTTGATCCCATCCTCGTTGAGGATAAAGACAAGCGAAAGGTGATGCCGTCCTCCTTCCAGCGGGGAAATCATCGCTATTCGCCATACCTCAACGGCCGCCCTTTCGAAGGGAGTCCGGGACCAGTGGGTCCTACCAGTTTCGATCCTCCTTTCAGGGATACTACAGACTGCCTGACAGGTCTAGCTTTCGAGACCACGGCCGTCAACAGCCTTCCTTCAGAAAACCCTCCAGGGGCTCGGGCAACCGCCCCTTCCGGAGGGGAAAGTGACGCCCACCATTCGGCTCCGATTGGCGGCCGCCTTCACCTCTTCGCAGAAGAATGGGAGCGTACCACCACAGATGCGTGGGTCCGCCAGACCATCGGCTTGGGCCTCACCCTCGAATTCAGTTCTCTCCCTCCTCCACGATTCATCAGGTGTCCCGTCCCTTCCAACCCGACGAAGCGGGTCTTGTTCGACACGGAGATTCAACACCTCCTGGACATTCGAGCCATAGAGCCAGTTCCCAGTTGTCATCACGGGACCGGCTTCTACTCCATCTTTTTCCTGGTGGCCAAAAGCTCTGGGGGATGGAGAGGAATCCTGGATTTGAAGGCTCTCAACCAGTTCATCACGTATCGTCAATTCAAAATGCAGACGCTACGATTGATTGTGGACTGTATTCGACCCGGGGACCTCATGACTTCCATCGACTTGAAGGAAGCGTATCTGCACATTCCAATCCGTGCGGCGCACCGTCGCTTCCTACGGTTCTCCTTCAACGGCCAGCATTTCCAATACCGACCTTCAGCCTCTCGTCGGCCCCACGAGTCTTTACCAAGGTGTTGGCCGCTGTGGCTGCCTCTCTCAGGCTGATTCCCATCCGGCTGTATTGTTACCTCAACGACATCCTCATCCTTTCGTCGACGCCCGACCTCACCCGGAGGGATCTCGAGTCGGTGACTTCCACTCTTCGGTCTCATGGCTTCACGCTGAACGAGAAGAAGAGTCATCTCCATCCCACTACTCGAATTATACATCTTGGGGCAATCCTGGACTCTCAACTGAGTATGGTTTTTCTGTCAGAAGATCGCCGGCTCAGCATCCGTTCCCTGGTCCTCCAGGTCCTGTCACTGACCCGGGTGCCATTGCTGCTCTTGTCGACTCTTTTAGGAAAAATGATATCCTGCATCTTCATCATCCCTTGGGCCAGGTTCCACTCCAGACCTCTGCAATGGTTCCTGCTACCCTTTCAGAAGGCACATCGCAGCAACTCCTGGTCTCGGGTCCGGCTACCTCAATCAGTCCGCGATTCCCTACTTTGGTGGATCTCGCCATCCGTGCTCTCCGGGTGTTCATTCCAAAGCCCCCTGCGCGTGACGGTGACCACAGACGAGAGCCTGCTAGGCTGGGGTGCCCATCTCCTGAACAAGGTCACGCAAGGTTGATGGTCTCCAGCAGAAGCAGCCAACGACATCAACTGGCTGGAACTTCGCGCCATCAGACTCACGCTGTCGCACTTCCAGCCTCTATTGGAGGACCAACATGTCCGCATTGTCACGGACAATGTGACGGCAAAAGCACACGTAAATCGAGAGGGAGGAACGCGATCGCCCCCCCCCCCTCATGGCGGAAGCGACCAGGCTGCTAACTTGGGCAGAACTGCACACTCAGTCGATGATGGCCGACCACATCTCTGGGACCGACAACCGCCAGGTGGATTGGCTGAGCCGTCAGCAGATCAACCATGCCGAGTGGTGATTCCATCCATCCCTATTCCAGGAGCTGTCCGTCAGGTTCGGCCGTCCCATTCTCGACCTTTTCGCTCATCCGACCAATACACAACTGCTGAGATTTTTCTCCCGGTTCCATTGTCCCACGGCAGAAGGCACCAACGCCCTTCTGTGCACCTGGCCATGAGGACTTCTCTATGCCTTTCCCCCCCTCCCGCTACTGCCGAGAGTGCTCTGGAAGATTCTACTAGAACGAGCGGATGTCCTAGTCGCCCCCCACTGGCCGCGCAGATCCTGGTTTGCCGACCTGGTGGACCTGTCGGTGGCCGCCCCGTGGCGGATTCCGGACCACAGGATTTCTCTCAGCCAGGGGGTCATACTGCATCCAGATCCTCAATGGTTGCAGTTGACCGTCTGGCACTTGAGAGGGTCCTCCTGACCAAGGACAATTTGTCCAGAGGGGTTGTTTCCGTTATCCAGGCCTCCAGGCCACAACCAGGATTTACAATGCCACCTGGCGATCCTTCTCGGCCTGGTGCATCGCCAGACATTCTGACCCCATCTCTGCTTCGGTCTCTGACGTGTTGGAGTTCCTACATGCCGGCTTCGACAAAGGTCTGGCGGTAAACACTCTCCGCAGACATGTGGCTGTCTTGGACACCATCCTTTCTACTGATTCCGATGTCTCTCTTTCTCGCCATCGACGGATTAGATCCTTTTTGAAGGGCGCATCTAATCTCCATCCTCCATGTATCCATCAATATCCTTCATGGGATCTACCGCTGGTTCTTCGAGCCCTCACAGCTGCTCCCTTTGAGTCCTTGGCCTCCATTGGACTGCGCTTCCTGACCCTTAAGGTCGTGTTCCTAATTGCAGTGACATCAGCTCGACGAATCTCCGAATTGGCTGCCCTGTCAGTTCGAGATGATTTATGCATATTCCATTCTAATCGAGTCGTCCTCAGGATGGATCCATCTTTCCTCCCGAAAGTCAATTCCATTTTTCACCGAGCGCAGGAGCTGCTCCTTCCGGATTTCTGCCCGGACCCTAGACACCCATTGGAGGACCAGTGGCACACCCTTGATGTTTGGAGGGCTCTCCGTCGATACATCAAGAGGACCTTGACATTCTGTCGTTCTGAGGCCCTCTTCGTTTCTTTTCTCCCAGCGTCTCTGGGCCAAAAAGTTTCATCTACTACGATTGGACGATGGCTGAAAGCCTGTATCTGTAAGGCCTACTCCATGTCGGGCAAGCCTCCTCCAGGCAAAGTGCTTCCTCATTCTACCAGGAGTGCCTCCACCTCAGCTGTGTGGGCAACTCAAGCCTCGGTTTCGGAGATTTGTAAAACAGCCACCTGGACCACCTTATCACCATTCATTAGACATTATAAGATTGATGCTTTTGCGGCTGCTGATGCCTCCTTTGGCCGACGGGTCTTACAGTTGGTCGCTGCTCCAGTACCTACTCCGGACCTGCCTGATGACCCCCCCTGACTAACTTGCTTGGGTATATCCCACGCTTTGGATTCTCCAAGCAGCATGCTGGAGAACGAACGTTGCTTACCTGAACGTTCCTTCTCGGCGCGCTGATGGAGAATCCAACCCTCCCTATCTTTGTGCATTCAGGTCCGGGGGTTTTGAATTAGGACTTCCGTCTGCTTCTTTCCTGTTCTTCGTGAACTAAACTGACACCAGTCGAGCAGAGGAGGTGGAACCGAGGCAGAAAATTTAAAGTGATACACTCAGTCTCTGACAAGCTCAATGTGAACATTACCCACGCTTTGGATTCTCCATCAGCGTGCCGAGAAGGAACGTTCAGGTAAGCAACATTCGTTTTTAGAAGCAAGGAGGCCATATTGCTTTAAAAAACATCTTCAAGGAACGGTTTTATTTAAACTTATAAAATAAAACTTTTAAGGATTTGCAATGCTGATCTGTTGTATAATAGCAATACAACTTAGACGTATACCACCCCAAAGTGCTTTACAACACTCTCTGAGTGATTTACAAATGTCAGCATATTGCCCCCAACAATCTGGGTTCTCATTTTACCAACCTCGGAAGATGGAAGGTCAACCTTGAGCCCAATGGGATTGAATTCCAGGCTGTGAGCAGAGTTTGCCTGCAATACTGCATTCTAACCACTCTGCCATCAGGGCTCCAAAAACCCTGTAAGAAAGATATACTCACAGAGTTTTTGCTCAGTGATATTATATCTCAAATGTTCAGAGCATTGTTTCAAATTTGAACTGATGGAAGACTTCCAAGTGTGTGTGTGTGTGTGTTTTGTTTGTTGATTTGTAGTTAAAACCTAAGGCTATCTAAATCAAAATTTTAGTAGTTACTAAGACATATAGCTTCAATTGACTCAATATACCCCAATATACCTCAACTATGTACAAAGTTTCCCAAGCAGATTTGAATTGCCACTCTTTTCCTTGATGAAACTCTTACAGTGTTTGCATGCTTGTTTTGGGTGTATGTGTACAATTGCCTATAATACATCTGTGTAAGATCCATTTAAGAAGTGGGATCCTTATACTTGTATCAAAAGGTGTTGTAGCTCCTTCTACAGACTAGGTTGGGCTATCACTGGACAAAAGTGAAATATAAATTTTGCATTGCATTTATTTTTAAGTGTTAATCAAATTCAGCCTATATATCTAGATCAGCATGTTATCACTGTGTTTCTAGGAATGTGTTTAACTCCTATTTTTCAAGAATTACCCTGGCAACAATGTGTGTCTTTTTTGGTATTTGTAGTTTGGCTTTAGGGTGATCCTACAAGCCCACATATGTCTATCTGCAGGCCTTAATCTGCTGATATGTCAGACATGTCAATCTAATGAAACAACAGTTTCTTAGGCAAAATTTGAAAGAAAAATCTTTGTGTCTTTGAAAAAGAAAACTTACCATACTGTAAGATATGAAGCAACTAAATGCACCTATTCATCCACCTAAAGCATTGGAACTCAGGTTGACTTGTGTATGAAAGTAAATGTTATTTTTTTAAAATACTGGGCTTTTCTTCTAGGCAGGTAATCAGCCCTTTAATCGTGCTATGCTGTTTAATGTTGGCTTTTGGGAAGCTATGAAGGACTTGGACTGGGATTGTTTCATCTTTCACGATGTGGACCATATACCTGAGAATGATCGTAACTATTATGGATGTGGACAGATGCCAAGACATTTTGCTACTAAGTTAGATAAGTACATGTATATGTAAGTAAGTGTAATTCCCTAGTGAGTTTAATGCTAAAAGTAGAAAATTAATTAGAAGCAGATACTACTGTAACTAAAACTAATTGAGACAAGCTACAACCACATATTTGCTGTGACCACTAAAAACTGTATTAATTTCAAACTTGACTGACATTTTTATTTTCATGTATCTGTAGCCTTCCATATGCTGAATTTTTTGGTGGAGTGAGTGGCTTGACAGTGAAACAGTTCAAAAAAATCAACGGCTTTGCAAATGCATTCTGGGGCTGGGGTGGAGAGGATGACGACCTTTGGAACAGGTACATTGTGCAGGAAATGGAGAGGGTGGTTTGCATGTAAATTCCAATTGACCAGGCTCCATGATTTAGTTTCAAATTCCACGAAACATGTGAACAAAAAGAATTACAATATAAAATTAAAAAGGAGTGACTTTGTCAGTTTTTTCAGAAAATTTGCATCCTTGGTTACATCTTGCATTATATACTCATCTTAGTAATACCAACTGCCTGAAAGTCTTCCCTATTTTCTTTTTATGCTAATCAGCCCTGTTTTGGCAGTTGCCACTCTTACAACATAACATCTAGACAATGCCCACCTCTCCAGCCATGTCATTATCACTGATACAAAGTTAGCCTTCCTTCCCATCATTGTTAATTTTAAATCAATTTAGTATTACCATTTATTGTTTTAACATTTCATATTTTTGCTTTTATTGATTGTAAGCCACCTAGGCAAGATGGGTGGCATATAAGTTTAATAAATCAATAATAAAAAATAAAGACTACTTCATCTTCCACCTTTATGATTTAAGTTGAAACATCAAGTTCTGTTTATTTCCTCGGTATAGTTAATTTTACTCTATTAGATAAGCTGTTTTTAGAAGTACATAACAACAATACCAGAGGAATGCTGTCAATATAATTTACTTGGACTTCAGTAAGGCATTTGATAAAGTAGACCATAACCTACTACTTGATAAAATAGAAAAATGTGGGTTAGACAGCATCACCACCAGATGGATTCATAACTGGCTGACCAACCGCACTCAACGTGTAGTCCTCAATGGAACTGGATCTACATGGAGGGAAGTATGCAGTGGGGTACCCCAGGGCTCTGTTTTAGGCCCAATACTCTTCAACATATTCATCATTGATTTGGACGAGGGGATAGATGTGGAATTCATCAAATTTGCAGACGACACCAAGCTAGCAGGAATAGCCAACACTCTAGAAGATAGGCTCAAGATACAGAAGGATCTTGACAGACTTGAACATTGGGCACTATCTAACAAAATGAAATTCAATGGTGAAAAAAGTAAGGGTTTTACATTTAGGCAAGAAAAACAAAATGCACAGGTACAGTATATCTGGTACCTTGCTCAATAGTGGTGACTCTGAGAAGGATCTTGGAGTCCTAGTGGACAATCATTTAAATATGAGCCATCAGTGTACAGCAGCTGCCAAAAAAGCCAACACAGTTCTTTGCTGCATAAATAGAAGGATAGAATCAAGATCACGTGAAGTTTTAATATCACTTTATAATGCCTTGGTAAGGCCACAGTTGGAATACTGCATCCAATTTTGGTTGCCACAATGAAAAAAGATGTTGATTCTCTAGAAAGAGTGCAGAGAAGAGCAACAAAGATGATTAGGGGACTCGAGGATAAAACATATAAAGAATGGTTGCTGGAACTGGATATGTCTACTCTTATGAAAAGAAGGACTAGGGGAGACGTCATAACAGAGATAACAATATCTCAGGGGTTGCCACAAAGAAGAGGGACTCAAACTATGCAGCTGAGGGCAGGACAAGAAGCAATGGGTGGAAACTAATCAAGGAGAGAAGCAACCTAGAACTAAGGAGAAATTTCCTGACAGTTGGAACAATTAATCAGTGGAACAACTTGCCTCCAGAAGTTGTGAATGCTCCAACACTAGAAGTTTTTAAGAAGAGATTAGAATACTTGTTGTAGCTATGCCCCATAGCTTCATAGGTAAATAAACAGCTCATTTCATTTTCTAACTGGAATATAATAACAGGCTGCCACACAACTAATTCAAATGAAAAAGTGTATAAATAAGCTAATTTAGGAGATATGTTGGGATGCTTTCCTATGAATAATTTTGATATGTTTGCTCAAATGGTTAGTGTTGGCAAATACTAAATTCAAAGCAATTTAATGATTCCCTTTCTTTTCCAGGGTTCACTATGCAGGCTACTTGGTTACTCGGCCAGAAGGAGATACAGGGAAATACAAGTCAATTCCCCATCATCATAGAGGGGAAGTTCAATTCTTAGGAAGGCAAGTTCTTAAAAATATTGTATATATGCAGATTTTCCTGTCCATTAGATTTGAGTGGATGTCATTCTAAATGCTAAGACTCTGCACCTTAAAAGGTATGGTGAAGTTAAACAGTCTAAAACCTCCAGTGTATTTCTTAAACAATATAGAGAAGCTATTGTCTGCATTCACCAATTAGATGGTTGAGCCAATTAAGTCCTTCATCTAAAAAAGTCCTATGGATCTTTACTTTGTAACCCCAAGTCATTGTGTTCCTTTTCTTTATGATTTTTGATCATCTGACTGTATTTCAATTTGAGTTTAAGATGATTCTAAAATAGAACTAAGTATATATGTTTGTGGGATAGTTCAGATTATTTTATGTCACAAACTAATTCAGTGCTCCTTGTTTTTCCAGTCAAGGCATATTTGTCCCCAGCAATTTCCTAATTATTGAAAGCCTTGCCAAGTGTTCAGATGTTTCTACTGGAAAAGCACAAACATGGATTATTCTCAGGCAGATTTCAGCAAAAATTTTAAGATCCCCTTTCTCTTTAGTTGGCAAACCTAATGTCTTTGTGACCTCCACTTTGTGACCTCCACTTTCCATACATGTAGTCCTTGACTTATGACCAAAATTAGAACCGGAAGTGATGCATTCATTAAGTGAATTGCACTTAATGCAGTTTTACAACTTTTTTGCAACAGTCATTAAGCAAATCACATGAGCAAAATAGCTTCCATCTTTGCTTATCAAAAGCCTTCTGGGAAGGTTGCAGATACAGTTGCCAAATGCCCGAATGTTGATTGTGCGACTATGGGAACATTGAGATGGTTGTAAATGTGAGGACCAGTCATATGTTCCTTCTTTTTAGCACTCTCAAAACTTCAAATGATCATTAAATGAAAGGTCATAAGACACTGAGTACCTGTAGTCCAGACATTTTCCCAGTTCTGGCTTGAGTTGTAGTTTTGACCATTGAAATAGGCTGAAAAATGATGCCATAACTTTATCTTACTTATGTTTATATTCATTTACATATGGTTGTATGAAAAGTTTGTGCTCATAGTAAATTTTGCATCAAGATTTCTCATGCAGATCAGTACTGAATTGTAATAACCTTGAAAATGAATTGCAATGAGATTCTTGGTACTGAATGCTGTATCTTTTAAAGTGGCCTTTTTATGTATCAAGCATATAGAGATTTCTATAGGTCTGTTTTAATGTAAAATACTGATTTCATATTTTGAAGCACAAAATGAGTTTATAGTATACAATGTTCTGCTTTCTGATCTTTTCTTCTTTCCAGTCAACCATTCCATTTTTTGAAATGTTTCTTCCCGTTTTTCTCTTAGCCTTTACTTTGCTATTGAAGTTACTGTATAGTAATTGTGTTTAACTGGGAATTAGAGCAGCTATAATTTAGAGGTTTTCTCCCTAGCCTCAAGTGTTTGTGGGACATTGATGCTTGTGTGGAAAGGAAAGCAAAGGAGAGCTTCAATATCCTGAGCTGATTTAGTTAAAAAAAAGTATTGCTTTGAGCCAAAGCCTATTTAAGATCCATTAAGTCATGAATTACTACTTCATTTCAACTTTAAACATTTAAACAGTTTTAAAGGAAAGTTTCTAGAGTACCATCTTTAGGGGAAACTTGCATTTTAAAGAGTTGCTTTCAACTCTTTAAAATGCTTTCCCCTGTGGATTACAATTGTTGCCTTCTTGTTTTTGAAGTAATCCTCAGTTTTTAGTTGCTTAGTTGATTTATTCAAAGACAGTGCACCTGAATTCTCACACTGCCTCTTCTCTTTTTTCCCATCCTCCTTGTTCTGTTATAAAACTGTTACTTGTTTCAGTTCCAGCTGCTAGCAAGTAAAAGCAAGCCAGTCCAAGAGAGAAATGTAGACTGTAATTTGCAAGTGATAGAGCATTAAATGATTTAATTGACAAGGAGCTCACTAAAGGGACTTCTATCCAGCAACGTATTTCCCGTTGCTCTTACTGAAGGAGATGGAGGGGGAAATTGCACCTTCAGGAATTATGGGATTATGAACATTTATGCCACACACATGTCATTACCTGTTTTTGTTCTTCTGGTTAAGTTTTGATGCTAAAGGGGTGACATGTTATATCCCCATCAGCTAGGGATCTCTGGTATGAAATTATGCCATATATTGTAGCTTCAGGTTATGGAACAAGAACTAGGGGAAGCTGTGTGTGTCTGCATGTGTGTGTGTGCATGCCACATGTATTACGTACACATGAACACGCTCCCAATTATATTTGAGAAGAAAGAAGAGTTCTCAGCTTTAGTATCTCATACTTTAACAAGCAGTAAATGTATAAAAAGGTCACTGACTATATATAAAAATGTCAAGTGTTATGGAACAAAGAGGACTATCAGGAACTATTTTGTAACAGCCTACTTATGCATCTGAAAAATCATTCAATGTTGTACTTGCTGTAGTTTAATGTAAGATTTCTTATAAATTTGGAGTCATTTTTCAAAATGATTTTAAATTTCTTTAAACTGGCAGCATATTTTTATCTTGCTTTGTTCATTGCTGTTGATTTGGACCCACTGATAACTACCAGTCCATCCTTCCTTCTGCTTACATTGCTTTTGCTTAATAATGTTTTGAACTGTAACTCATTTGTGTGGACATGCTCATGGTAGGAAATACAAATGATAGAAAAGATGAATACAGAAAACAGAAGGCTTAATTTTCTATAACATAACCTCAAAACATAACCTCAAAACCCATAGATACTACTTTGTCCATAGATAGAACTTTTAATTATTAATTTAATGGATGGAAACTGATCAAGGAGAGATTCAACCTAGAAATAAGGGGACATTTTCTGACAGTGAGAACAACTAAACAATGGAACAGAAGTTGCCTTCAGAAGTTGTGGGAGCTTCATCACTGGAAGCTTTCAAGAAGAGACTGGACTGCCATCTGTTAGAAATGATGTAAGCTTTCCTGCTTGGACAGGGGGTTGGACTAGATGACCTACAAGGTCCCTTCCAACTCTGCTATTTTGAAATTAAGTATTTGTGCTTCATCCTTTCTCGTGAATGTAAGAAAATGAAAGTGACAGAAAAAGAGTTTTCATTCTTATATAGATTTATAAAAATGTCTGAAATCTATATAAAGGATGAATTTTAGCAAACAAAGCAATTCTTTGAATCCATGTTCAGAAGTGATTTCCATTCGTTGAGCATGCTGATTATATAAAATGAAAATAGAATTTTTAAAAAGGGAAATTTATGATTCAGGATGAGATTTATGACGAGAAAAGGAAAAGGAAAACTGAAGCAATAGTTTTTGTTTCTCATCGGAATTGGTCGGAGCAGATCTTGGGCAACATGTTGGAAATGGATGCTTTTGTGTGCAATATTAGAAAATTAAATGAAGTGGAAGAAAAGAACTGGACAATTTAAAACAAAGCTTTTTTATAGTTTACAATGCTTTCATTTTTGTCTATTAAGTTTATATTTTGTGTTGCTTACATATATTTTCTTTGCAATATTTATTTATCAGGATCTGAGCATTTCAATAGAAATCCATTGTTCTACTTTAGATATCCAGCTCTGAGAAATGATTGTGTTCACATGATGTCCCTACCCATGGTTAATTCATCTATAGCTTCCTCACTTAATCCAATTACCTATGTTCATACTTTATATAAGTACATACGTATGTACTATGTATATAAACTAATATAAATACAAAATGAAGTTAGGAGTAGGATGTAAAGTTTTAGAATCCGAGTGAATCGGTGTTCTGCCTAGAACTCAGACCTTTTAAATTGGACATGAATGGACTTTTGATGGCTGTAGGCTGCACAGGCTGATATTTTTTAATAAATTAAGAAACCATTGATATTCATAATGTAGTCATATTAACAGTCTTTTATGTTATATTTTGGAACAATATTGGTTTTAATGTTTTCTCTCTCTTTCTTTTTCAATAGATATGCACTGTTGAGGAAGTCCAAAGAGAGGCAAGAATTGGATGGCCTCAATAATTTGAACTATTTTCCAAATATTACATATGATTCTTTGTATAAAAACATAACTGTCAATCTATCTCCAGAGCTGGCTCTGGTGAGTGAATACTAAGAGAACATGAGAAGAGAATGTCAAGAGATGGTTTTATAGATGTCTCCTGGACAAGAATAATCTTGTGTCTAATGAAGGATCACAGTGTTTTGAAGAATAATTTTCAAAAATACGCACAGAGATCATCAGACTGTAGACATATTCACACTGTCAGCGAGTTCAGACTTAACTTGCTTTTTGATTTCTTTTTAAAAAGAACAGTGGTGTGACCTGCTGCTTTTGTCCCAGCATTCCATTTCCTTAAGCAATCTCCAGTAACAAATAGAAATTGAATGTGCTTTCCTGCTCATAAAACCAGTTTGGCTTAAAAGAAAGAAAGAAAGAAAGAAAGAAAGAAAGAAAAGTCTTGGTTTCTTGACTTACGGTGCTGGAAACTATCCTGTAAGCAACTGGTGTCAAACTTGCAGCGTCACATTGCCATCACGTGATATATCGCGATGTGTTTTCCTTTTGTGGAGCTGGGGTGGGTGTGGCCTCCGCGTGAGGCATCCAGCCCGTGGGCCGCCTGTTTGACACCCCTGCTGTAAGCTATGACCATTATTGGAGATGAACTGCTACTTAAGAGTGACACCATTCTTTTGCATTTGTGTTTGCATTGGTTTTCTAATTGACTTGCTTGAAGGAAAAAAGATATATATATATCTATATATATACACACAATCACTTCTTAAAGAAGTATAGATGTAGATAAGCTGTATAAATTGCTTTCCTTTATTTTTTAAAAAATGCAGTTCAAAACTGAAGCTGAAGGTTTACAACTTAGCATAACTCAAGTAAGCCCTCAACTGTGCGAGCACTTCAGTACATAAGGATGACATGCAAGTAATTCTCTTCAGGGCTATTTAAGCAGTTGTTAGTGGGATTGAGACTGTCAGTTCATTGGTGGTTTTGGAAACAATACCAGTGTTTATTGGAAAAGGAGGAATCTGGCATTGGGAGAGTGAATTTTATTCATGAAAGTGAAAAGGCCAATTGCATTTTGGGGATTGCATAGTCTTTCTGGGTTGTTGGTTTTGGTTTTTTGGTTTTTTTTTTGTGTGTGTGTGTGACCCAGTGCATTTTGTCCCCGTATTCCAAACCGACAGCAAAACATCAGAAAAAATATCTCCCTGTTTCATCTTGGTAAAGGACAAAAAGTCTCCAGAAAGTTAACCAAGTTTCCACTTTGTTTGGTTAAAGTTTGCAAATCATTCAGTCTGTTGTTGGAAAAATCTATAGTGATTTCTGTAACTTTAATTGGGGTGGGTGGGTGTATGAATAATATTTTGATATATTTATTGTGTAAATGAAACTGAACTAACATAGACTAAAACTGTAGGTTGAAGTTCTTGGGTATGATTATTAACCAGAAAAACATTGCACAAGTACAAGTACTGGGATAAATGTATCCAGACTCCAACTCTTAATTAAAAGAATGAAGGGCATTGAGATTAGTTTTTAAAAATGTGAATATCAGGCAGAATTGGTTGGTCCATAATCTCTATCTAGTTTTTGTTTTAACCTACCATAATAAGTTTGTGCCTTTGTTTTGTTTTTTTTCTGGTTTAAAACCAGTCCATCTCTTTATATAGCATGTACAGACTTTTTAAAACCGGGGTATTTACTCTGGTAAAACAAATTGTTCTTTAATATATATTTATAGACAGAGTTTAATGTGAAAAGTACTTTAATCTCTTTGATTGCATTGTTGCCTTCAGTTGCTTTAACTTGTATAGGGTTGTGGTGGGTTGTTTTTTTTTTTAGATTTTGGGTTTGGTAGATATATGACCCCCCATATACAACTGTTGTGGAGGTGATTAACCAGACCCATTTTCTTGAATCTCAAGAGTTATGAAGGGGCGAGTGTGTGCTTGTGCGTGAAAGAGAAAGAGAAAGTGTGCATGTGTGCATCTTACCAGCTGATATGAAAGGGCAGGAAGTCTGTTCTTGAATTTGCTGATAAGTAGGCTTTAAAATGTTTCATAATAGTACCTTTACAGTTGCTGCAGAGGGAATAACTTAGCTTTTATTCTTTTAATGGCACATGAAGCAATAAAGACTTCTACATTTTGATAATTTTCAGTTGTGAATAATTCATATGTATTTTTTTTAAACTTGGAAGGCTAGTAGAAATTAACATTTTATTTAATGGTGCTTTGGTTGAGAATGTTTCAATCTGTCTTAATTCACCTTGACATTTCCAAACATCTATTTGGCAGTGCTGCACACGCACGCACACACACACACACACTATAAAAATAGATTGTGCACCCTTCTACTATACCCTCTGAATTACCTCTGCTAAGAATGCACTTGTTGAACATTGGTGTGAAAGAGTCAGTTTCACTTCTTAATTAGTTCTGGATTGATTTTTTCCCCCCAAAAAATTATTTTCTTGCCCTTCCTTTAAAAGTGTGGAATATCTTTTAAATGTGCACTGTTGCTCTTATCAGGTAAGTCTGCTATTGTATGGTAAATGTAATTGTTGGAAACATAACTGTCAAGCGCATGTGTTGTTATGGTGTTTTAAAAAATCATTTAAAATGTGTACTAGCTGAAATTTCAACAGAGTGCTCCCCATTTCCATCAGCACTGTCAGCTAATATTGCTAAGGGATAGAACACTATCATTACAAAATGTATGTTTTATATGAGCCATGTGGATCTTTATTTGCTAAACCTCTTTTTTTGTAAAAACTTTTGTATTCAGTTTAACATCTGAGCAACCACTGTGCATTGCCAAACTTCTACTGTCAAAGATAGAATTGAATCATATGTAATTTTTTTCTTTCTGTTGTTTTGAGCTTCTTTGTGTTTTCTGTGAGGCTCCAGGGGTATATTTTTGCACTGAAATCTAGTGTTAAAACACACAATTTTCAGCAATCCATTGTATCATTGCATTTATGCACCTGTGTGTTTGTACATTTTTGTATTTGTTAACTTATGAGTGATTTTTTTTCAGTAAAAAGAATACATATTCAAGAACCAAGAAATGGTAATGATATTGCTTTATTTATGAGTGAATTACTAACCTGCAGTTCAGTGTAGTGAAGAGCCAAATTTATAGGCATGCTTTAATGCACAATTGGATTAATTTTACAATTTAAAAAAGATAATGCTTTTAGATTGTTAATTATTTGACTCAGTTTCCCTTTCATTACAGAAATCAACACATGAACTTCATTTATTAAACTTATTTATATTTATATGAAATTTAACTTTCAAATTTCTACTTTATAAATAAAAAATTGCTTCATTTAAAAAAAGATCATATAAACAAATCAAATTACTCATTGTTTGAACAAGCGCCTAGATAATTTCAGTAGAATGCATGAATTAGTAAAGGCTTTCTATTCCCTGAAGTTTAATTTATCAATGATTATTGTATTTATCAACCTATGTTACTGACATTTTAAATTGGACCAGCCAGATATTTAAGAGGTGTCTTAATTTATTCCCAACATTTTCATAAGTACCTTTTTTGGAAAGTTTCTCAGATCTAATGGTAGTATAATTCCAGTTCTTAGCACTTAGATTTATATACCACTTCATGGTGCTTTACAGCCCTCTGTAAGCAGTTTTATAGAGTCTGCATATTGTCCCCAACAATCTGGGTCCTCATTTTACCGACCTTGGAAGGATGGAAGGCCGAGTCAACTTTGGGCCGGTGAGGATCGAACTTCTGGCAGAATTAGCCTGCAATACTGCATTCTAACCATTGTGCCACCATAGCTCTTACTTATCTTCCTGCATTAAGCTTTTTATTCATAAAGTTCGTGCCCCACATTCTGAGTATTTATATAAAGACACTTGAAATCCTTGTGACTTGGTGTGGTCCTTCTTGTATTTGCATCCTTGTTATTGGTTGCCGACACATCCTGCATACTCCATTTGGTTCCATTCCCAGTACCATTTCAATTTAAAGTCCTCTGGATCATGTTAGCAAAGTACTTTTTAAACACCTTCTGGCCAACTCTTGTGAGATGCAGCCTCTCCCCTTCCAGGAGTCTCCTGTCTTGGAAACATGTTTTCTTATTAAAATCTAAACCATTCCTGTTGGCCTCGTCTATGTAGCCAGATGGCTACACTTCTTGCTCTTATTGGGCCACATGGATGGATGGAATGAAAAACAGGGAAATATCTACTGTGTCCCAGCTCTCACCTTTCTGCTATTATTCTTTGTCGTCATAGCCATCTTTAAGGTTTTGATTGTCTGTGTCATATAGTGCAGAAGATATTTATCAATGGGCTTTTTATCTCATGCATGCCACACCTTTCTCTTGCTTGACTGATCACCAGAGAGAATCTAGCACCTATTTCTTTCAATAGGGGGTTTCTGATTATCACTATCATTAAAGTAGAGGTAGGAATCATTCAATTTTATTTTAAAATGTTGATTTAATTTGCTCTGGACTCTTACAATTTTAAAAAAAAAATAGAGGAAAAATCTAAAGTGTCTAGACAATAATACCCCATAATGGGTTTAAACCCCCCCACCTAACAGGGCTCCATGGCCACGTACTTCAGGGCCTGGGAGAAGAACCATGTTTTTAAGGACTACTGGAACATCATTAGGGGAACTTTAGGGGGATATCATTCTAGAGTGCAGATACCATAACAAAAATGGTAAAATTCCTGGGTCGGGTAGAAGGTGTTAAATTGAAGGGATATGGAGCATACTAACTCTACCCAATCTTACTGGACAGGCAGAAACTGGGAGATAGTCCTTATAATAACCTGGACTTTACTTACCCTAGTGAGTCATCTTAGTGTTTGAGATTTATGGCCACTTTTCATCCAGGAATTCAGAAAATTAATCAGCAGTGAGACTGGAATCCGTTCTGAAGCCACTGGAATACTAAAAGATTTTTATGGATTTGGATGTTCCCTTGGGCTTTCTTTTTATCTTCTGGGAAGCTTCTTGCTGCTGCTGTCCTTTTGCAAGCACCTCCTGTATCTAATTTAAGAATTTCCCATCTTCCCTCCTAAGCATAAGTCCTTTCACTTTTTCTTCCAGGACGTACATCCTGAACTTGTGCAATACATCCTGAACTTTGTATAATTCTTGTCCTCTTCAGAGTAAAAAACATGACACTTCTGCAGTCACAAGAACTAACGAAAATGTACTTTCTCCTTGGTTTCCCCTTCCAACGACCTATTTGTATTCCCCCCCCCCCTTCTGCTCACTTGCAATAATTTTGGTTTTTGCTAAGCAATGTGTTACAATCAGTTTGTTGCTGAATTTCTGGTGATTCCACGGCTAAGCCCGTGCAATTGATTGACAACAAGTATGGAAAAAGTTTTCTGTGTTTTCAGTTTAGCTCTGTAACCCTGGTCTAGGGTTGCTAGGTAAATGCCCATTCAAATAATCAAATCTTACTTGGTTAATTTTTGGGACAGTTGGAACAAGATTCGAAACGCATATAGACTCAAAACTTATCAATCTAAGCTGACGAAAGTTTTTTTTTGTCATGAGAATTAGCCATCTGTTCAAGAAATCTCGGAGACATTTTTATGTTTACTGTCCTCATGTATGTGATTATTTTTAATATTTCAGAAGTAATGGTAGTTGTGACAAATTTTCCTGATTCTCGCCTTGAAAAGTGATTTGGGAGCAAATTAGCATTGATTTGAATGTAGAATTATCCTTTACCTTTAATGAAGAGGGCTTTTATTAAAATCACTAACCCATTGAAGCTTTTTCTAAGAATTATGGCCAAAATATTGTCAGACTGAAAAACTTACAAGATGTAGTGGAACAGAGATTTCACAATTGCCTAATGCTCCTAACAGAGAAAGGGTTGTCGGCTATTTTACATTTGACAAAGATGGACGAGGAGGAATAACAAAATCAGTGCAGCATAAAGCAAGCCACAACCTCAAATACAGGTAGTCCTCAACTTACAACCATTTGCTTAGTGGTTACAATGGCATTGAAAGCAGTGACTTATGACCGTTTTTAGCACTTATGGCCATTGCAGCATCCCCATGGTCACATGATCAGAATTCAGCTACTATGTCAACTGACTCCTATTTATGACAGTTGCAGTGTGTCCCAGGGTCTTGCAATTCCCTTTCACAACCTCTGGACAAGCAAAGTCAATGGGGAAGCCAGATTCGCTTTAACAACCACATTACTTAACAACTGTGGGGATTCGCTTAAGAACTGTGGCAAGAAAGGTCATAAATGGTGCCAAAATCACTCAATAACTGCCTTGCTTAGCAACAGAAATTTTGGGCTCCGTTGCAATCATAAGTTGAGGACTACATTAAGTTGGAGATGAGTTGAGTTATTTGCATGCACAATGTCTTGATGCTAAGCTCTTTTTTGACTCCAGAGACTGGTATGAGAAGGGATTAGCCGGTCTCTGTTTAATACTTTAGGAGTTTAACTAATCAGATTATCCAGCAGAATGGATGTAATTAGAAAGGATCTATTTATTAGCTTATGGAGCCTTGTGCATTTTTATCATTTCTCTTTTCTTAGCTGATGGGGTTGTGATGTTTTGCATGAGATATTTTACTTGAGGGGGAAAGCTTGTGGTTTTCAAATTGTGCTTTTTTTGTTTCACTCATGCCTTATTTTTTGCTTTCTGCATTTCCCATTTGCACACTGCACAAATGCTTTATGTTGCTTTTAAATTGTAATATATATGTACAGTAATAATGATCAGCCAATACCTGTGACTTCAGGAAATTGAATAAACCAAAGAGATACACAAATGCTATGTACTGTAGTTGTGATTCAGAGCCAGCCAGAGATTTACAGCCTAGATAACAACGTCAAGGTATCTATTAGAGGAAAGAAAGCTTACTGCAAAAAAAACAAGCAAAACTTGCACAAAAAATAAAATAAAATATTTTGTTTCACAAAGTTTCACAATGGAAACTTAACAGTAGTTACAAAGAAATCAGCATACCCAAAACAGGTGCTATCAAGGCAGTGAGATTCTTGGGAGGTGGGTGATTTTTTCTGTGTGCAACTTTGCTGCAGCTGAAGTAAGACGGCTATCTGTGCCTGAACTAGTTAATTCAACATACAATTAAAATGACAAAGTTTTAGATCAGATGTGTACCTGTGGCCAATATTAGATAATTACTAGGCAACTTAGAGCATTTTGGAATACACTGTTCCTTACGCTGCACACAATGAAAATATTTAAGAGGAAATTACTTCAGAATTCATGCAAACAGAGCACCCCTCTACTACTTATCCAAAAGATGCTGCTGTTCTAAACTCCATGTATTCTATGTGTCAACTCACAGTGCAACTCTTTATAAGTAGCAACATTTTTTTAATCTCATGGGAAAAAAATAGATTGCTTTAATAAATGTCAGACAAGCATAGTCTGACATTAGTTCAAACATAGTTCAAACATTATAACACCTTGTAAATAATACGTTTACTACACCAATAAGCTTCGTCTCTCAGGATGTGGCTTGAATGTCTGCCAGGGTTTCTCTGTTCACTTGTTACTCATTTCCTTTCTGCGCTTTGCATTCCAGGGTCTGCAGGAATGCAAAAGATTTTATTACTAGCTTTAGCATAGTTTGGAGGGATTGGGAAGTGTGTAAAAGTGATTTATGTGTGTCATCTCTTATCCTAGCAGTCTTAAGAAAATGATTTTAAAACGGGCTTGACTGTAAGGAGACTCAGACTAAATCCCTCAGAACCTACTGGTTGCCTAAGTGAAACATACTATGTACTGACATAGTGAATTCTATAATATTGAGGACCTGTATACTGCACGAGTCAAAAAGAGGGCTGTGAAAATATTTACAGACCCCTCACATCCTGGACATAAACTGTTTCAACTCCTACTCTCAAAACGATGCTATAGAGCACTGCACACCAGAACAACTAGACACAAGAACGGTTTTTTCCCCAATGCCATCACTCTGCTAGACAAATAATTCTCTCAACATTGTCAAGCTATTTACTAAGTCTGCACTACTATTGATCTTCTCATTGTTCCCACCGCCCATGTCGTTCCACTTATGACTGTATGACTAGTTTTGTTGCTTTTATCCTTACGATTTATATTGATATTGTTTCCTGATTGTTTACTTGTACCCTATGACTATCATTGGGTGCTGTACCTTGTGATTCTTGATGAACATATCTTTTCTTTTGTGTACACTGAGAGCATATGCACCAAGACAAATTCCTTGTGTGTCCAATCACACTTGGCCAATAAAAAATTCTATTCTAATATGACTAAGTTCCAATACACTTAGATTTCATTTAGTATAAAATCTAGCATAAACTCACCCATTATTATTTAGTAAGTATAAAACAAGATGTGATCACTTGCAAACCAATCAACACACCCATAAATTAGTTTGACATTGTATGTGTACATGGGTAGTTCATATTTTGAGCCAAGCCATAATACAGTTTGCTGTGTAAACAGCAAATCACTAGGCTTTGTGAATCACAATATATGGTTTAGTATAGTTAAACCATGGATATGGGAATGAGTGAAGTGATATGTATGAAGACATACTTCCTTATATCTGTCATTGATTTTCCACTATTTGTTTTTTCCATACAGCAGAGGAACAATAAGTCTACCTACCTACCATTGATATTTTTTTTAATTCAAGTTTTTTATTTTATATTGTTCATACATACTGTGTTTCCCCGAAAAGAAGACCCTGTCTTACATTTTTTTGAACCCTGAAATAAGGGATTCAAACCGCTGAACTGCCGACATTTCAATCGACAAGCTCAGTGTCTTAGCCACTGAGCCACGCATCCCTATAATATTATCACTCCTAGTTATTACATTTCATGTTCATTTTTTCATATACACATATCTTTTACTATCATCCTTCAGAGCACAATGCGCTCTGCACATGCGGTAGCAACCCACCAGTAGCAACCCACCATTGCAAAAATTCATCCTTCAAACTTTCATTATTCATTGCCTCAATATACACTCTTAGTACCAATCACAATCATTAATACATAATTCTATGATACAGAGTATAATTCTATTAATACACATACAGTATGTATATTAAAATATATTTTCGTTATCTAATCACCTATTTTTTATTTCTAATGTAATTCTGTTAATATGCATGTTTACTTTAAAATATATTTGAAATATGTTCTTTCATTATCTAATCTCCCATTATTTAATTCTAATATTTCACTGCTAATCATATTTTTATTCATCTTTAATATTTCAAATTCTAGTTTCACTTATTGTTTCATTCTTACCATAGGTATTTTTATGCTGTTTGAAGAGCTCACAGTCTAATCTCAATGGAGGACTACCTAACTCAGGGGTGTAAAACTCATATTGTCACAGTAGCGTCATGTGACATATCGGAACTTTTTTTCCCCTTCGCTAAACCGGGCGTGGCCAGCATGTGACGCATCTGGCCCATGGGCCAAGAGTTTGACAGCCCTGATCTTACTGCTGCATTTCAGTTCCTGGTGACTTTAGGACTAGTTCAGGATGGAAAAGGCCCACCTCTATGTCTAGCCAACATATATCCCTGGCTATTGGTCGCTTCAACAATGGATAGTTAGGAAGAGGCAAAGTTGGCATTTATTATGGTTGGTTAGAGTCAGCCTGAAGTTTAGACTGGATCTTTCTTATAGTGAGTTAGTGCTTATATTCTATACTACAATACTGGCATCTTTTAATACTTGTGCTAGGTGTTTCTTTGTAATGCAGGCAACCTTATTATATTGTTTTTGTGCTGCTCTAGTTGTTCAATTATTCTTTGTTTCAATTCCTGTATTTTTCCCCCCAGAGAGCTTTCCTTTTTCTGAGGAGAAGGCAGAGAGAAGATTTGAGAATGAAAATGATTCAATAGCTAGTCCTTTACTGCAGATTCCCTCTGGTTTGCCTCTACAATCTGAGCTGCTTGTGGCAAGGCTTCAGTTTCTTTGCCCTGGGTAGATCTTTGCAGTTTTATTCTATTTCTGTGAACACTTTATTTCTATACTGTGCTAAAACCATAAATTGACACTGATGTCCTAGTTTCTGTTATTTCCTGGACCTGGTGCATTGTCTTCATATGTACTAACTTTCAATTCTTGTTGACTTTATAAATTGTAACAGCAAATAATTATTACTTTTTGTTTCCAGTCTTTATATATTTGCAATGAGCAAGCAACATTTCTTCTCATAGCCCTACAGTTGCTGGCCCTGGTTGCTTAGTCAATAATCCCAAATCCTGTAATTCACTTGTCACCAGATATCTGGAATCTCCAACAGTTTGTTGACTCAGTCAACAATTGATTTAGAAAGGGGTTTGTAAGTTACATGTCTGACTCCTCTGACATCTCTGATGAAACCTATCCAGTATAATTGAATCTCTAGCATAGTTCTCATCTTCCTCAGATTGTGCATGGATAGCATTTCTGTCTAAATTTACTTGGTGATGGTCTAATCTAATCCAGGTTTGCTTAATTTCAGGCATTTTAATCTGCTTTGGGTCTTCCACTTATGGCCTCTTTTTATGGCTCTCCTGCTAAAAGCCTCTCTTCTAAACTCTTATATATGGAAGCTCTGTTCCAAAGTTATCTATTCTCAGTTCTTCCCAAGTTATACTGACATCAGTCCAGCAGGAAATGTTATGCCTTGTGAATAAGAATGCTCCTTTTCTCTGAAGTTGGGATAGCATTAAAAAATAAATCACAAGGTTCTTTCAAATCTCCACTTCTTATTTTGATTGCCACAAGGTCTGGAAAATATTTCTGGAAATATAGGCATGATTCAGAGCACAGCCTACTTTCTTCTCAAATATTTAGTCTTTTTGCTAATGCTTTCTTCCTTCTAATGTTTTGATTTTTTCAACAATATATTGCTGTTCCAGTGCAATACCATACCAGGAACAACGACCCTATTCCCTACACTCAGCCTTCAGTTAACATTTTAGATGGATTGTTGTACAATGAGTTCTTCAACCACGGTATTTGGAACAAAATGCCCAGATAGCTTAAACTAAAAATGAAAGAAGAAACATATTGGCGACAAAATCTAAGTGCTTACTGTTTTCATTTTCACTGAACTATTGTTCTCCTATAAACTGCTAAATGCTGTTTTCTTTTTTTTCCTGTGCAAAACTATTGTAGCCATTTCTTCCCTGTAGGCTACTCAAAGAAAGGAGATCAATAAAAAATTCATCACCATGATGGCTATTCTAGTTCTAGAACTACTATATTAATATTCATTTATCTCTGTTTTCTGCCCCTAAGACAGTTAGCTATCTATTAGTAGACCTGTCCTCTTAATCCCAAATGTTTCCTTTCTCACAGATTTCATAATATTTTACCACAACTGCATTTTTATTTTGTTTCTACCATGTTTCCCTGAAAATAAGACCCTGTCTTATATTTTTTTGAACCCCAAAATAAGCACTTGGCCTTATTTTCGGGGAGGTCTTATTATTTTGGGGCGTGTGGAGCGAGACGGGGATCCTCTTGCTGTCTTACCTGATTTCCAGCTCTGTCTCCCTAACCCTAACCAGAGGAAATGGTGGCGACCGGCTGCGCATGTGTTTAAATATTTTTGGGGAGGGCTTATTTTCGGGAGGGGGAGCTTATTTTCAAGAAAACAAGGTAGGTTGAAATTTATATTTATTTTGTAATACTAGGTACAATGCCTGTGCCTAGTTTCATATTGATAATATTGATATTTTTTTTCTCTTCTGTTTTCTTTATATATTTTTACTCTGGATCATTGTTTTTGCATTTCTTGTAGCTAGTGATTTTTTGTTTTGTTTTTTGTCATTTTCTACCTTAAAAGAAGTAATGCATCTCAAAATTTAACTTACCCAAATGTCAGATGGATGACCTTGCCCAAAGCATTTTATAAGATCAGATACAAAGAATCAGTGGATCACCTCTACTTAGGTAACTCCTTGATCTCTCGTTCACTTTCTGGGCATGCCAAGAACTCCGTCCCTAAGGGAAGGGAGTAAGGCATGCCAAGGCTCCCCTTCCTAAGGGAAGGGAGGTGTGGAAGATCTGGCCAGATATTCTTAGGACTCCCAAGGGAAGAGCCCTAGCAGGGGAGCCAGGGTGGACGGTCACACCCTTCCCAGTCCCTCCTTGCAGCTCCCAGCCAGAGGTGGTGAGGTGTGTGGGTGTGAGAAAGGCTGAACATGAGCTGGCAGTGGCAGCAAGATTGCTTGCAGAAACTCTTTCTGTTATTTCCAATTCTGCATGTTCTTTCCAGCATTGGAAGGAGGACGACACAAAAGAAAGGGAAAAGAGTGATGCTTATTTAAAAAACTAAATACACTTAATCCTTGATTTACAACCATACATTTAGTGACTGTTTGGTTACAATAGCACTGCAAAAAGAGTTTTCACCGTTACGACCTTGCAGCATTCCCCCATGGTCTAGTGATTCAATTCAAACGCTTGGCAATATTTATGACAGTTGCATAAAGGGGTCATGAGATCCCCTTTTGTGACCTTCTGACAAGCCAAGTCAATGAGGAAGGCAGATTCACTTAGCAACCGCCTTATTAACTTAACTGCAGTGATTCCACTTAACAACTGTGACAAGAAAAACCATAAAATGGGGCAAAGTCGCTTAAAGCTGTCTCGCTTAGCAAGAGAGATTTTGGGCTCAGTTGTCATAAGTTGAGGACTACCTGTATATAGGCACTCCTTGTTTGTTTAACAATCACAACTGGGACCAGCAACTTGGTCTCTAAGCAAAGCGGTCACCAATGAAACATCACAGTTTTATGATTTTACTTCAACTTTCCTTTAAGACTCCAAAGGTCATAAATGCAAGGATTGACCACAAAGTTATTTATTGCAAATGGTCACTTAATGAGACAGTTGCTAAACAAGAACTACCTGTAGTTCCAAATCAAAATCACCCTAACAGAAAAGTAGAAGAGCAAGTCTTCCCTAGCCATTAATATCCACTTTGCTGTGAGACACGGGACAGGATGCACAAGGGTCACCTTTTCCTACTCTTCCTTATAAAAATGTGTTCTTGGACCATTCTCAACTAAATAAATCCTTTTATTTTGACTGGTTGTGGTATTATACTGGAACTGGGAGATCCAAGTTCTACTCCACCTTCAACAACCTTCGCAAATGGAAGCTCACTGTGTGATTCTCAGCACAGCCTACCTCACTGGGCAAAATACATTTCTCCCCTTACCTTCAAAATTTAAGTAAGCATCACACTTCTCTGATTCATACATCTTTCTCCATCCTTTTCTCACATCCACACCCACACACATTTTCTCCCAAACTTCTTTCTCTGCCCTGCCCTTCCTCTTCCACACTCACACCCACACATATTTTCTTCCCAGTGATCAGTCATACACATGATATTTATCTCTCTCTCTCTCTCTCTCCCTCCCTCCCTCCCTCCCTCCCTCCCTGCCTACACACAATTGAATTGACTCCAAGTCCCATCTTCTATCTACTTCCCAAAATACGCAAATGAGGTAAGCCAACTCTCCCATGGTCTCAAGCATCAGAACTATCACAGCTGAAATATCAAATCTTATGGATTCTATATTCAGACCACTTGTCCCCAGCACCCCAACTATCTAAGAAACTCCACAGACTCCCTAAAACTGAATTCCATGAGAAATCATCTCCCCAAGATGGCTTTCCGCCTATAGTGTGTATAATGTCACACATCAGTGACTGGACCTGACTAATTTCTTTCTCCAAAATCTTCAGAAAAACCAGTTGCCAGAGCTTATTCTAACATCTTGCTAACTACCCCACTAACTTTTCAGGGACATGGCCAAGTCTTTGTCTTGTCCCTAGCCTTTTCTACAGATAGCCCAAATTTGTCCTTGCTGCTCTAGTTTTAAAGTAGTATTTTTAATCTTCTTTCAAGTCAAGTCTTGGCATAGGAAGGTTTTCAGGATGGCATAATCAGGACTGGATCTTGCTGAACTCCTGTTGACCAGTTGAAGCTGCTATGGGCTCCTCATGTCTCTCTGGTCACTTATCTGTGTCTTCCATGTGCATTTTGGCTTAATTATAATTTTATTAGTTTTCTTAATACTTCTGATAAACAAAATAGAAAAACAAGGTGTGAAAACCAAAACTACCCATTAAGGGGGAAACCCCTCAATAATAAACATTAAGCATCTATTTGTTGTTAGTTGCGAAGTCATGTCCGACGTATCACGACCCCATGGACAACATTCCTCCAAGCCTTCTTGTCCTCTTATCATTCTCTGGAGTTCATTTAAGCCCACGCCTACTGCTTCAGTGACTCCATCCAGTCACCTCATTCTCTGTCATCCCCTTCTTCTTTTGCCCTCAATCTTCCCCAGCATTAGGTTCTTCTTCAATGAGTCCTTCCTTCTCATTAGGTGGCCAAAGTATTTGAGTTTCATCTTTAGGATCTGGCCTTCTAAAGAGCAGTCGGAGTTAACCTCCTATAGGATTAGCCAGTTTGATCGCCTTGCAGTCCAAGGGACTCTCAGGAGTCTTCTCCAGCACCATAGTTCAAAGGCCTCAATTCTTTATTTGCCAGCAAATTTGGAAAACTCAACAGTGGCCACAGGATCGGAAAACGTCAGTTTACATTCCAAGTCCAAAGAAAGGCAATGCCAAAGAATGTTCAAACTATCGCACCATTGCACTCATTTCACATGCTAGTAAAGTTATGCTTAAAATCCTACATAGATACTAAAAGCAGCCATTTTAACACTAGAAGAATCAGTATAAGATATTAAATCTTTCCCTGCTTTACCAAAATAAGAAATCAGAACTCTGATAATGGATGGTCTGATATGAGGTTAAGATAGCCCCAGATCCTTAGAATCAAATCAACCCATCTAACTCATGTAACCCAACCCAATACAATCAATCCATCTGCTAGTTTGTTCCATAACATGCTTGTTCCATAACATCCCCCCCTCCCAAAGCCTTTTTTCTGAAGCTACCAGAAAGAAAGCCATTATTTCAACCTACTAGACAGTTGGTAAGACTGGCAAGGAATAGGTGCAGTAGATGTTCTACACAGGTTCACCTCCTTCCATGGTAAGAGACTTTAAAGATAGATTAGTTATGTCATCAGACATGAATAGTTCCTGAAATCTCTGTTCACAAGTGGTAACATGATTGCATGAATTGGAATGTAAGAATGAAGCCACCACTTACCAGTAATTCTGAAACTATGCTGCCAAGAAAAGACGATGAAATGCAAGAGAGAAACTCACCCTCTAAGCAAGGTTATGTTTCATACCAAATCTTGCATGACAAACCCAAATTAATCATAATTTGCATTATCACCCTTTCTGATAATGCAAATAGTAGTTTTCGATTCCAGGCTGGATGGTCTTATGATTGAGAGGGAGAGTGTTCATATGACTGCACAAGTACAGCACTTTCTTTGTTGCTGGCCTACCACTCCCAACATCCCTCAGGGCAGGGAATGCTGGCTGAGGCCAATGGGGATATCTTAACACTGTGATCCCATGATGGGGATGATCTAAGGTGATACTGCATCTAATTTCTCTTTAAAAACTAAATAAAAACAACAGCCTGTTGGAGTCGTAGGGTTTGCTGGAGCCTACTCTTGGAATTTGGTTTTTTGCCCCAGCATCTTCTCTCCAATAGGACAGTAAAGCTGGATCCCAATACAGGACTATCAGTTCAAAATATCCATCCATGGTAAAAGAAGGCCAACTGGTAACTGGGCTGCATAGGGATCTACTTGGATGCAACCTTTGACATTAACAACATCTATAGACTATGCAAAAGAGACAATCAACCAGCCTAAAAGAGAAAAGGACTCTAGCACCTCTCCACCAGTAATCAACCCTCAGATCAGCATATATTATTACCTCCGAGTAGTGGTAGGTTTCAAAATTGTTTACTACCGGTTCTGTGGGTGTGGCTTAGTGGGCGTGGCATGGCTTGGTGGGTGTCACTTGGTGGGCATGGCAGGGGAAGGATACTGTAAAATCTCCATTTCCTCCCAATCAGCTGGGACTTGGGAGGCAGAGAATAGATGGGGGCGGGGCTAGTCAGAATTTTTACTACTCATTCTCCAAACTAATCAAAATTTCCACTACCGGTTCTCCAGAACTGGTCAGAACCTGCTGAAACCCACCTCTGCCTCCATGGTTAACTTCGGACCAACAATCAAGTAAGCAATACCCCAACCAAGAAATGGTCAAACAGCCATCAGTAAACAGCCCAACCAAAGAATCTCTAAGACCGCCCCCACCCACACAGACAAGGAAGACACCAGAATATAAACTGACAGCAAACAACACTCCTTACTAGCACTGATGATGTTACGTAGGTAGGGTAATGAAACATCCGCAAGAAAACGAGCAAGCTCAAAGAGCACCAAGGACCCTTCATTTCAACCCTGAGCTACAAATATTCTCCTTTATTGAGACAACTAGCTATTGGCACATGATCATTTTATTATTTGACATCATGCATGAGTATCCTTTTCTATTTCAAAATTATATTTAATTCAGCACTGTGGTGCCAGAAATAAGTTCCATTTTATTATGATTGCCATGATAGTGTACAGTACTAATTTAAACAAATTCGAAGTCTGAAATTGCATAGATGCAATTATTGTGCTGGGCCTACAGTGTTTGAAGATTGTTGTGTAGTTTTGCTCGAATCAGGCAGCAATATAGAAGCAAAAGTAATTGTATAGGTGTCCATCTAAAGCCCTGTCTCACCCTGCCTTTCCTTAATACTGGTAAGTTTAGAGAGAAAATGTCTTTCCTACAAAATCTTTGTTCATTTTTTTTTTTTTTTTAAATTTGATTTATATGTTGCCCTTCTCCGGAGACTCAGGGCGGCTTACAATGCGTTAAGCAATAGCCTTCATACTTTTGTACTTTTGTATATTTATACAAAGTCAGCTTATTGCCCCCACAAACTGAGTCCTCATTTAACCTACCTTAGAAAGGATGGAAGGCTGAGTCAACCTTGAGCCTGGTAAGATTCGAACCTGCAGTAATTGCAGGCAGCTGTGTTAATAACAGGGTGCTTTAAACCACTGTTTACCAAGGCTCCGTTCGTTTCAGGAGATGATTGGATATCCTGTCTTAACACGGACAGTTGACCTTGATGAACTAGCAATCAAATACATGTCTTTACACTCAAGACTCTTAAACTCCAGATCAAGGAGAAATAGAACGGTTTCTATGGACACCAGTAGACACCAGGTCTCACTTCGCATTTTTCATGCTCTCTACTGGCTCTACATTTTTATTTATTTCAGTAGGGAATTGACTTATTGCAAAGTATGCTTTTGTAAAGCTTCCATACTTCTCAAAATGACTCTGTGTCATACATAGGTTTTGTATTTGTTCTTAGAAAATAAAAATGATCGGTGGATATGTAGATACCCATCTAGAAAAATGACAAAGGTATGCAAAGTTGGTATTCAAGACAGGACTTGAAGCAGCAGAGAGGAATTTTACCAGTTTGTGTTCTGCAACTATGACAATCACTCTGTGACAGCACACTTACCATTCTATTAATATTCCAAATCTGACCTTTTCCCAATGCTATCAATTTCTCCTACAGACAACAGGAAGAACATTTTTATGGGTGTCTCAGATAATTTCAAATTGGTTTTACTATTCTGCCTCTGAATCTGGTTAATTATGTACCAACAAGTTGTGATTACAGGCTGGATCTTAATTATTTTATATTCATACCGCGTTTTCCCGAAAATAAGACCTTGTCTTATATTTTTTTGAACCCTGAAATAAGCGCTTGGCCTTATTGCCAGGCGCTCAAAAGCCCGATTGGGCTCATTATCAGGGGATGTCTTATTTTGGGGAAAACAGGGTAGTTAAGGATAAAGGGAAAAGTTCTATACATTCTAGGGACTCTTCATTTAAAATGTCTTTTGTAGGGGAGAATTGTCATCAAGATTTCTTTAGGTCAATGTTTTTCAAGCTTGGCCTATTGGCTGGGAATTCTGGGAAATGAAGTTTACACATTTTAAATTTGCCAAGTTTGAAAAACATTGATTTAAGAGTGTCCTGCTTCTGCGTTCTTTTGTTAATGATTCTTAAACTCAAGAAAAGAGGAAGTGGGAGGAACAATAATGTTCTGATGTTCTGCAAATTCCCCTTAATCCTTCCCCTTGATTCAATCATGCAGCCATTGTGACCAAAGAACAATTCTTGGGGATTTTGCCAACATTTACCTATCAAAAGTTAGTCCCAGAGAAAGGGGGGGAAATCCAGAGAAATACTTCCTTAAAATTTCTGCTGGCCAAATTCCTTGTGAATGATGAACTGTGACGGTGTTATGCACTACATGAGAAGGTTTGGTATTCATAGGACAGTGATGGCTAACCTTTTTGCCATCGCATGCCAGGAGAGGGAGGGCAGGGGAGAGTCATGCACACATGTGCCCATGCGCATGCAACCCCACCCACCCCCGCACATGATGGCCTGATAGGCCCATTTTTCTTTCTTACCTGGTTCCAGATCCTCTCTATACATCTGGGAAGGGCGAAAACAGCCTTTCCCACTCCCTTAGAGGCCCTACGGAGGCTGAAATGGCCCATTTCCCAATTCTCGGTGGGACAGGAAGTGACATTTTTTGCTGTCTCCAGCCTCCAGAACCTCTCTTGGAGTCTCTGGAGGCTGGAGACAGGAAAAAAGTCACTTCCTGACCCACCGGGAGTCGGGAAATGGGCCCTTTCAGCCTCTGTAGGGCCTCCAAGGGAGTGGGAAAGGCTGTTTTCGCCCTTCCCAGATGCATAGAGAGGATCTGGAGCCAGTAAGAAAGAAAAACGGGCCTCCCCCCCCCCCCCCCCGCAGGCCCTCCAGAGGCAGGAAACAGCCTGTTTCCCTACTTCTGGTGGGCCCAGAAGGCCTGAAAATCAGCTGGCCGGCGCGTGCATGCACCCCAGAGTGGAGCTGGCGTGCCCACTAATATGGCTCCATGTGCCACTGTGGCACGCGTGCCATAGGTTCGCCATCACGGTCATAGGACATCAAAGTCTAAATGTTTCTAATATGGGAAGAGAAGCAACTCCACTTCAACATACACCAGCCCTTGAGTTGGCAGAAAACTATACCGTAGTTATAGTACATTATAGACTATACATTTATGGTCATTCCCATAAATGATCTCTGTCTCCTTGGCCAATGGTAGCTTCCTTACTTAAAGAAGACATGACACATTAAGGATCCAAATTAGTAAGTCCTGTTTGTTTTGTTATCCTTCCTTTGCACTACATGTCACCAGCCACTAGGAAAATATCCATAAACACTTTTAATGTGGCCAAATTTATAGGATGCATTGGAAGAGCGTTTCACCATCTACTGCTTCATAATCATAATCATAAGTTTATTTGTCAAGCATATATAAGATAACAGGTAAAAGTATAAACATAATTTGAATACATGAAAAGAGTATGTAAAAAGGACTATTAGGACAGGGACGGGAAGCACGCTGGTGCACTTATGCACGCCCCTTACAGACCTCTTAGGAATGGGGTGAAGTCAACAGTAGACAGTTTAAGGTTTTGGGGGTTGGGGAAGAAACTACAGAGTCAGGTAGTGCATTCCAGGCATTGACTACTCTGTTGCTGAAGTCATATTTTCTGCAATCGAGTTTGGAACGGTTTGCCTTGAGTTTGTATCTATTATTTGCTCATGAATTGTTGTGGTTGAAGCTGAAGTAGTCATTGACAGGTAGGACATTGTGGCAGATAATTTTATGTACTATGCTTAGGTCAGACTGAAGTCAGCATAATTCTAAGTTGTCTAAGCCCAAAATTTGGAGTCTGGTGGCATAAGGTATTTTATTGTGGTTAGAGGAATGGAGGACTCTTCTTCTGAAGTATCTCTGGACTCTCTCGATTGTATTTATGTCCGATATGCAGTGCGGGTTCCAGACAGATGAGCTATATTCAAGAATTGGTCTAGCAAATGTTTTGTGTGCTCTAGTTAGTAGTACAACATTACCAGAGAAGAAGCTATGCAAGATTAGGTTAACAACTCTTAATGCCTTTTTGGCAATGTTGTTACAATGAGCTTGGGCAGTTAGATCTTTAGAAATGAGTACTCCAAGATCCTTGACAGAGTGAGGGTAATCTACAAGGTCATGTCCATCTAATTTGTATTTTATGTTTTGATTTTTTTTTGCAAGCCAAAGCATTTGTTGGTTGAGATTTGAAGTTGCCACTTGTTAGACCAATCTGACACATAGTCAAGGTCTTTTTGAAGGGTAGTTGCATTGTTGAATAGTTTAACATCATCAATGAAGAGAACACAGTTGCTTTTAATATGATCACAAAGGTCATTTATGTAAAGTATGAAGAGTGTTGGACCCTAAAACATTCTTGGGGAACACCACTATTAACATGTACAGGATTTGATAGAGTCTGAAAGTCAGATTCCTTTCAAACGTGACTTTAGCTCAGTTGCAGAAGACTGCTCTTTAAAAGCAGCCAAACAACAGGAGAGTTCAGCATGAGGCAGCTGCTTTTCCACTGCCACTCTTGGTCACAGGCTTTTCAGGCTAATCTGGGCCTTTGAGATGGAGTTCACAGACCTTGGATGCATTGCACAGCCTGTCTAAAAGAAGCGGCCTGTTTGGCTGCAAAGCAAAAAGGCCCCAGGGGAAGCTGCCCAGGGACCAGAGGGAATGGGATATTCTTGAAGTGGCCAATAATGGCAAAGAGATACTGCGTGGATCCCAACTTGTGAGGTCAGCTGTATGAGGCATCAAATGAATAGTTAGTGAACCATGTCTGATTGCACCGATGGTGCAATTTCCATAGCTAGTTGCCTGCTTAAAAAAAAAAACTACTTTTAAACCTGGATATTAATAGTTTAAATCTGCCTCTGGTAGGACCTGGGGATGAAATAAAGGCATAGTGAAGATGTAACAAGAAAAGGTTGCCAGGGCATGTTTATACTATGGTTAGATGCAAGTGAGAAAAGGCCCACATAATATTTGTTCTGCAAGAAATCTTGACACACCCAGATTTTGCTAGATAACATTGATCATTATTTCCATGGTGTTATATTTCCGGGACTTTGAACCTTTTGTGTGTTCTGCAATCAAAAGAGATCTCTAACCGTACTGCAAAACTTTGGTAAAATCTCTTGGTATATTTTTTTTTAAAAAAAGACAAGAACTTTCCTTAGTATAAGATACTTGAGTGTCACGCCCTTGCTTGAAAGATACCATTTATTTTGCTTTCCAGTAGAAACAACTCACTTCTCAAAAGCCTCTTATTTAAAATCAGGAATGCCAAGGTTGCAATTCTGTTTGCATTTATTTAAAATTATATTTATTTCATAACATAGGATTTACTTTTGGCAGACAACTGGCTTCTCAAATGGCTTTCCCTGATGCAACCCTTAACTGACAAATTGATTATTTATTCATTTCAGAGCTAAATTTAAAAAAAACAAGAGTGGTTTTTAAAGATTTCTTTACTTTATAAATCAAGAAAGGGTTTTAAATACAACTGTAGTGTTTGTGTAGGTGTTTCTGTAGGTTAGGGTTTCATATATCAAAAAATCCCTTCTCACCCTCATGGATGATCTGTGTCTTCTCAAATTCAGGACCTCTATCAGAGGCTTGGGAGTTTGAGGGTTCTGCACAGGATCTTAGCTGTTCTGGATAGAGAACAGTCCAAAAAACTGCAGTCTTCTGGATAGAGAGCGCTGATGTTGTTCCTGAGATCTGCTGAGCTGCTCTCTTATTCATGGATGAAATATGGATGATATATTTATAATTCTACCACACCCTGCTTGTTTAGCCATTGACCATGTATATTGGGGGTACATTGGAAAACATCAAATTGGAAAAATCTAATCTAGAATCCAGGAATCTGAGATTTCTAAGCAGGCTGTCTGCTCAGGAATCTAACACTCTGAATTTTTGGCACTGACTGGAAGGCTAGACTAGAAGTGATGATCTGTACACTTCCGTTTCTTACATTCACAACTTCTGGAGGCAAGTCATTCCACTGATTAATTGTTCTAACTTAGGAAATTTCTTCTTAGTTCTAGATTGCTTCTCTCCTTGATTAGTTTCCATCCATTGTCCTACCCTCGGGTGCTTTGGAGAATAGCTTGACTCCCTCTTCTTTGTGGCAGCCCCTGAGATATTGGAACACTGCTGTCATGTCATCCCTAGTCCTTCTTTTCATTAAACTAGGCAGACCCAATTCTAGCAACCGTTCTTTATATGTTTTAGCCTCCAGTCCCCTAATCATCTTTGTTGCTCTTCTCTCCACTCTTTCTAAAGTCTCAACATCTTTTTTACATCATGGTGACCAAAACTGGATGCAGTATTCCAAGTGCGGGCTTATCAGGGCATTTTTAAAAGCCTCTGCTGATCAGGCAACTCAGCTTGGATCGTCAGAAGCATTTTAAAGAAAAAAAGCCTCTGATGATTGCACAGCTCAGCTGGGCATGGAGGGACAGGGATTTTTGCTACCGGTTCTCCGAACCACCCGCCTCCATCGCTACCGGATCAGATGATCCAGTCCGAACCAGCAGAATTTCATCCCTGCACTCCTAATCTAGGGGAAGTAGGTTGGGAGAGGCATTTTGCTTTTACAACAAGGATTCATTCGGGTTCAAGATATTTGCTGTTCACAATCAAAATCATTCTGGGCAAAGAAAGTTTTCAGGGAAGGGAGAGTAAATTTCAAAGGCAGAGCACTGAATGTAGAGCCGTTTTGATATTCAAGATTTCCAGCTGATGGATGTTTTAGGAATCATAGGGAAAAGATGAGCCATTTGTCCTGGTAAAAAACAGAACATGAGGCAGAGGGGCAACAAGACTGACTTAGTATCGGGGCTTCTCTAGATCGTCAAAAGAATGAAGATGATGTTCCAAGTGAACCTCCTCTTCAGAGTAACTTCATGAAGTGGCCCATCCATTGCTTCTAATCAGCCGAGTGGCCATAATGCTTCACTCTGCTTATAACAGCAACCACTGGTAATTGTGCAGTTGCAGAAATCACTGTAGTGTTTTGAGTGAATGAGGCAATTGTAGTTTCTTCAAAAAGCCATAGTTAAACCATGAATAAATGCAATGTAGAAACTCCAGCAAGTGGGGATAATTATTAAACTAGGCTTCCTCAGATGCTTTGGCTTACATCTCCAGTCATTCTACCAAGCAGGTCCAAGAGTTAAATATAATGTGTATTGTAAACAAAGGCTAGGCAGAATAATGTTGAACTACAGGATCTTGGGATTATTCAGTACAAAAAGGCTGCAATTACCTTTCTCTGTTTTATATTGTGTGTGGGGGGGAGAATATATGCAAGGGAGATTGAATATGACTCTTGATCATGCTGGGTGGGGATTCTGGGATTTATAGTTCTGATACATTTAGAACAGTGTAGATTTCAATTTTTTTTACTACCGGTTCTGTGGGCGTGGCTTGGTGGGCACGGTGTGGCTTGGTCGGCGTGGCAGGGGAAGGATACTGCAAAATCCCCATTCCCTCCCCCTCTGGAGCCAGCCAAAGGTGGTATTTGCCGGATCTCCGAACTACTAAAAATTTCCGCTACCGGTTCCCCAGAACCTATCAGAACCTGCTGAATAGCACCCCAGATTTAGAGGTTGCTAGAATCAGAAAGTGTGAATTTGAGTTGACTGGTATTAATCGCAACGACGAGCCCGGGCAGCCTCCAAGAATCCACCCTGACACTGAAGGCACCAAATCTTCTGCTGCCTCCTCCTGTCTTCATTTGCGCATATTTATTGACGGCACCATGAGTCCTGCAAAAATGTCAGCCTTGATGAAAACACAAATACTGTGCTAGAGATGATGAGGAAAGGAATAGTTTGGTCTAATGGTTAAAATAGCTAGAAACCAAGACAGCGTGGGTGATATGAGCAGCAGGAGGTAACTGCATATTTATCTTGCTTGTGGGCTTCTCACAGCCGTTTGGATGGTCACTTTGGCCTCAAAATTCTGGACCGAGCAGACAAAGACAGAGTCATAATCTTCTGTTCAACATTTATGTAAAACCGCTAAGCGAGATCATCCGTGGTTTTGGGGTGAGTGTTTATCAGTATGCTGATGACACACAGCTATACATCTCCACCCCAGACCACCCCAATGATGCCCTTGTTGTGATGTCCCGTTGCCTGGAGGCCGTGCGGATCTGGATGGGGAGAAACAAGCTCAGACTCAACCCCTCCAAGACCGAGTGGCTGTGGCTTCCGGCGTCCTGGTATAGTCAGCTAGTACCATCACTGACAACAGGGGATGAGATCTTGCTCCCCACAGAGAGGGCCCGCAACTTGGGTGTCCTCCTGGATTCACGGTTATCTTTAGAAGATCATTTGACGGCCGTGGCCAGGGGTGCCTTTTATCAGGTTCGCCTGATCCGCCAGTTGCGGCCCTTTCTGGATCGGGACACCTTGCGCACGGTCACTCATGCCCTAGTTACCTCCCGTATGGACTACTGTAATGCTCTCTACATGGGGCTCCACTTGAAAAGCACCCGGAGGCTCCAACTGGTCCAGAACGTAGCCGCGCGGCTGATTATGGGCGCAGCTTGTTACACCCATGTAACACCTCTTCTACGCGAGCTGCACTGGCTCCCGGTGGTCTTCCGGGTGCGATTCAAGGTGTTAGTTATCACCTTTAAAGCGCTCCATGGCTTAGGACCTGGGTACCTACGAGACCGTCTTTTGCCACCAATAGCCTCCCACCGACCAGTTCGTTCTCACAGGGAGAGCCTACTCAGAGTACCGTCAATCAAATTATGTCGACTGGTGACTCCCAGGGGGAGGGCCTTCTCTGTGGGGGCTCCAACCCTTTGGAATGAACTGCCCCCGGAGATACGGAATATCCCTGATCTCCGTGCTTTCCGCCGTGCCCTCAAGACCCTGATGTTCCAACAGGCGGGGCTAAACGTACGAACATGTCAATGATTTTTTTTTTTAAATGTTATCTAATTCTGGGTTTTATTTAATTGACCAAACTAAGTAATAATTTTAATTAGCAATTTTATGATGTTTGTGTGTCTATATTTTTCTTGACTGTACACCGCCTTGAGTCCTATGGGAGAAAGGCAGTATAGAAATATAATAAATAAATAAATAATCTGTTAATTAAGGGTTGAACCCATTGATCTTTGCCTGAAGGACAAAGTGCCAACCCAAATGTTGTCATTTCATTGACTTGCAGCATGTTATTAATTTGCTAAGTGCTTTGACAGTTTCATAGTCCAAAGTTCTAGATAAATTGATAACTTAAACAATAAAGGGAAGCCTGTTACAGCCTGTTACGAACACAAAGAGTTTGGAATGGTGGGTACTTTCACCTTCATTAGGAATTCAAAGCAGGCAGTACAACATGTGTTACTCCATTCCTATGCCTCCTTAAGGTACCTAATACTCAAAGCATCAAGGTTATTCTGGCATGCAGAAATATTACAAGCCTTTCTCTTCCTTCCTGATGGTACAAATAAAACAATAAGAACAAATAAGTACTAATAGTTTGCTCCCTTTTCAGAAACACACAGCTTGCCCTGCTGATTTGAATAGCCAGTTCTCTCCGCTCTTGTCTGTTATCCTGGATGGTGTTATTAGGGCAAAAGCTGTACTGAAATTTGTAAGGCTGATTGAGCAATGCAGATACATGGAATCACACACTGCATTCAAATACATATTTCCAAATATGCCAGTGGATTCTTCATGCTCTAGTTTGCGCAACATCCTTTTTAAAAGTCAGATTTGGAAAAGTAGAGCAGCAAATTATTTCTATGTAAGTACAGGCACACCACCTGCTGGTAAGTATGAAGTATGAAAGGGCAAACAACCACAAGAGAGCTGGACTTCTCCTAGCCAGCATAGAGTAATAGAGAGTAAGCCATCTGCAACTTTGTCGAACAGGCATAGATGACCAAAGACAGGGGAACCTGCTTGCAATCCAGCCTGCCTCTTTTCCTATACTGTCATAATTTAAATTATGAGTTCCCTTTTCTTAGCCCAGGACAAATTCTGCTGCAAATCTATATTAAGTGCCCTGTCATAGAGCTGTATATAATCTGATGACAATCCATCAGAATTATTAACAGCTCCACAGACTCCAAATTCCTTAAAAACCGGACCAGGGACCATGTAATTCATTAGATGATTGCCATTTTTTTTTTGTTTTGCAAAATATAAAAATACAAATTTCCACCGAAGGACTATGCTCAATTGCTTCCTTTTCTTTGTATATGAAATAGAAATAGAATGACCAATATTAACCTTCTCAGTTGCCTTAGAATGAATGCATCTACGCCCCCACCTCTTTACTGATGGGTGTGTGTGTGTCCAAGACCAACTGTGAGGTTGTGTAACCTGCTTCCCAGGAGGAACATGATGAAGAGGCCTTTACATGAGCCACAGAATAATATAATAATAACTTTATTGTCATTGTACGTGTATACACAGTATACCCATACAACGAAATTCACTTAACACCCAAAGACCAGGTCCAACACACATAACAATCCAGTGGTAAAATCTAAAATTTGTTACTACCAGTTCTGTGGGCGTGGCTTGGTGGAGGGGTAATGTGACTGGGTGGGCGTGGCCAATTTTTTTTTTTTACTTTTAAAACCATTTTTTCTACAACCTCTTCACCGAAGAGGTTGTAAAAAAAATGCTTTCAAAAGGCTCTGATGATCCCAGCTGAGTTGCCTGATCAGGAGAGGCTTTTTTTCTTTTAAATGCCTCTGCTGATCAGGCAACTCAGCTGGGATCCTCAGAGGCGTTTAAAAGCATTTTTTTCTACAACCTCTGAAGCCGCGCGATCATCAGAGGCCTTTTTTTGTTACTTTTAAAAGCATTTTTTCGGCCAAAGAGGTTGTAGAAAAAAATGCCTTTACAAGTAAAAAAAAAGCCTCTGATGATTGTGTGGTTCAGCCGGCGGGGGGGGGGGGGGGGAGGGATTTTTGCTACCGGTTCTCCGAACCACCTGCCTCCATCGCTACCAGATCAGGCGATCCGGTCTGAACCGGGAGCATTTCACAAATGCTGTAACAATCCCCAAACATACTCCCACCCACTACAATTCCCCACCCCTAAACCACCCAAACATCCACAGAACAGACCAAGAAGGAGCAGTTGCAGAGAATTTACTTTTCTCCTCCCCACCAGATGGAACCCTCTTGCTACTGACAGTTATTCCAGCCCAAAGAACAAGAGCTGCCAATTGCTGGTTAAAGCAAAAAGCAAAGGATGATTGCCTCGACCTGAACCAGATACACAAACAGTTGTATAAATGCTGCCTTGAAAAACTGATATCCCTTCTCTCTTTATCCCTTTTGTAGCTTGTCTTTTTTGGCACAAGTTAGAAGGAAGGGACTATCTCTCATTTGTAACTGAAGTGAAGGACCGCAACTGTTGTCCAACGCGCAGGATAAAACTATGGGAAGTAAATAGTCAGTTGAATGAGGCAGATATCACAAGTGATGGATGGTAGGCAGGGTAGTCTTATTGGAGGGCAGAGCAATGAGTGCTACATCAGAGGTGGTATTTGGACCAGTTCACCAGAACTGGTAGCGCCCCCCACCCCCACCCCCGGCTCTATGCCATCCTATTTAACCAGGTTTTTGAGGCCGGGTGCATGCACAGAAGCAGGCATGCGTGCAAACTGGATGTGTGCATGTGCAAAGTGAGCGTGCATGCACAGGGCGAACTGGTAGTAACATAATGTGAAACCCATTGCCATGTAGCTGCGCTACATGTTGTAAATGGAGGAATATGCTTTAAACCCAGTATGAAAATAAGATAGAATCTCCATTCTAGTGTGTTTCTAAGGAACATCTTTAGTTGTTATAATAATAAAGAGCTGTGATGGTGGTTAGGACGCAGTATTGCAGGTTAATTCTCTCTAATGCCAGCAGTTTGATCCTGACCGGCTCAAGGTTGACACAGCCTTCCATCCTTTCAAGGTTGGTAAAATGAGGACCCAGATTGTTGGGGTCAATATGCTGACACTGTGAGCCACTTAGAGAGGGCTACCAAGCACTCTGAAGCGGTAGATAAGTCTAAGTGCTATTGCTATTTACGCAAGCACAAAATTTAAGAGAAAATTTTTATAAAATGTTTTATAGATGGCATTTAGATCTCAAAAAGTTAGCTTGTATGTATCCGAATTTGCAATCTAAGTGTTGGAGATGTGATTGTGATGATGCCACTTATTATCATATATGGTGGACTTGTAAAAAGGTTAAAGCATTTTGGATTAAAATATAGTGGGTTATCCAAAATATCCTTAAAAAGAAGATAAAGTTTACTCCACAGTTGTTCTTGTTGGGTATAATCACAGATTGTACAGTTATAGAGACTAAATTGATCTTAAATTTAATAACTGCAGCTAGACTTTTGGTGGCGCAATATTGGAAGAAGGAAGATTTGCCTACCATTGAAGAATGGACATTAAAAGTAGCGAATTTAGCAGAAATGGCTAAAATTTCAGCTTATTTGAAAAATCAATCACAAGAAAGATATATATCGGAATGGAGAAGATGGATCAACTATATTCAAAACAAATATCGGACTAAAAAGTATCAAATAGTTTATGAATGAACAGAAAAATTAAGAGTATTCATATTTAGTTAAGTAAAAGGGGGGTTAAAGTGTGAAGGGGGGGTAGGAATCCATAGATAGTTAGCTTAGCTTAGTATATGATTGTCAATTGTTATACCCTGTATTTTGTTTGGGAAGTTGGGGGTGGGGGTAGGGGGGAATAAGGAAGGGAGGGGGGAAGGGGAAATATTTGTAAAAAAATTTTTTTTGTAAAACTTTAATAAAAAAAAAGTCTAAGTGCTATTGCTATTGTTAGATACTGTGTATATTAGGTTTGAACAAGTATTTTGAGGAGCATTAACAATGAGCATTTTATCATTTTTCATAAACACTCTACTTCATTAGGAAACCTGGATCACAACACCTGTGATAATAAACTTCTCTGTCAATAATAGAGTATCTACCATTAGGGGGAGCCAGAGATTGAGAAACATTCAAAAACATTGAGGAAATTCAGAAATAACAGCAGCATCTATCTAAAAATGGACAAAGAGGCTTTCTGCAGTATGATAATTAATTTCATACAACAAATCATATCCTGAAGTATACTTTATGTCAAATCATAATTATGTGGAGAACTTGTTTATCTTGTCATCAAGGAGAATGGAATGGAATGGAGAGGGGAGGGGAGGGGAGGGGAGCAGAGAGGAGAGGAAAGGAAAGGAAAGGAAAGGAGAGAAGAGGAGAGAGGACCCGACCCAAATCTTTTTATCCCAAACAAGAAAACACCAAAAACCATGAGTTTATTCCCCTGGCATTATCATCCCATTCACTTTAGCCTTTCCCATTTTCAAAAACTTAAGCGTAAAATGCAATGCAGCTGTTGCTTGCTCACAAGATATACACAGACACAGCAACTGCGGAAAACAGCTGTTTTGAATCTTCCTTTCCATAAAACAATATTATGTGATGCCTATCTCATCTTTCTAGCCATGCTTTATTGGCAACTCCATGAAAAGGGTAGGAAAATTAAATGTTCCCATGAAAGATAATATCTAGCTCAGGCTCCAACTATAGAGTCCTTGGTGTTCTCTAAACTTGGCTGTTTGCTTGTAAATATTTCATTACCCAACTAGATATCCGTGTTTCCCCAAAAATAAGACTGGGTCTTATTTTCTTTTGGGCCCCAAAATAAACACTAGATATTATTTTGGGGGGTGTCTTATTTTTTTCTCCCCATGTACGAGTGGCCCATTTCTTCTGCTTGCTCATGGCAGGACAGGAGGATGCATGGTGTGCCAGTGCCGCTGCTGCGAGGCAGGGGGGTGAAGCTGCCCCATGAGCCCTGAACTGGCTTACATCAGGGCCCTGCAGCCAGGCCACCCACATCCTGACACCTGCCTCGCACCTCGGCAGCGGCTCCAACAACCCCATCCAGTAGGACCCCACGTGGCCACCGGCCCACTTCTTCTGCTTGCTCACGGCCGCAACAGAGCAGGAAGCTGAACGACATGCCAGTGCCATGGCCATGAAATGAGGCAGGAGTGGGTGAAGCTGACCCACATCCCCGCACTGGTTTACCTCAGGGCCCTGTAGCCAGGCCATCCACACCCAATGGCCGTGGCATCAACACACCACTTGCTCCATTGCAGCCGTGAGCAAGCAGAAGTGGGCCAGCAGTCACATGGGCTCCTGCTGCACATAGGTGCTGCTGCTGCCACTGCAAAGCAGCTGTCGGGACATGGATGACCTGGTTGTGGGGGCCCTGAGGTAAGCCTGTCTAGGGTGCATGGGGCAGCTCCACCACTATCAAGCCTCGCCTTGTGGCTGCAGTACCGCAAGCAACCAGACAGAATGGGCAGGTGGGTGGCTGCGCAGGCTCTTAAGTATGGCTTATTTTGGGGGTAAGGCTTATATTAGGTACACATGTAAAAACATGTTAGGTCTTATTTTTAAGATAGGTCTTATTTTCAGGGAAACAGGGTAGCATCATCAATGCAAGTGATGATGCCTGTTTGCTGCCTGTTTATATATAGTAGATTGTCTCTACTAATAGTAGTGTAGTATTCTTCTTGGTAAAAATGACCACCAATAGACACAAAAACACATGTCTACACTTAGCCATCAGCCTCAGAGTCATGCAAGCCATGGTATTCCCTGTGACACACTATAGAAGTGAAAAATGGACTTTAAAGAAACATAGGAAGGATAGGGAAAGTGGACGCCCTTGGCCCCACTCATGTGAGCAACAAAACCACTCCCTCTTTTCCCCCTCCCCCCTCCAGGCCACCAATCCAAAAAGGTTGAGGAACTCTGCTGTAAACCATTTTTTTCTTTCTCCTTTGTCACCGGAAGCCGTGAATGCCATTTTAAAACATGGAGTAAGAGCTGATACTATGAGCGGATAATTTGCTATGAAACTTTGCTTAACCACATCGAAAACATTACTGTTTGGTTTTCATGACAATAATAGTGTTTCATGTAATCTGACGGATTTCAAATTCAACCCACACAGCGAAATGTTTTCCTGTGCTAGATCCTAGTTTGGCTTCTTCCGTTGCAGAAAGTTTAAAAGAGCTATTCAGACCATAAACTTTAGTGATATAAAGCTGCCAACAACCGAGCAGTCACGTAAATCTTCCTACTAAAAAGTAGATAATGGAAAACTTTCCACTGTAAAACCTGAAGGCCAATTTGTTTTTCTCCTGGCAAATCTCTTGTCCTGACATGTTTTGGTCTCTTTCTTGTAATTGTCCTCCAACTCTCTTTGATGGCAATCAGATCAGCTATCCGGAAGGAACTCTTTTTCAGCTTACCACAATCAAATTTGTTCAGCATTTTAATTAAGTAAATCCTTTGGTGCTCAGCCCACCCATGTGAAACAATGCAGTGCTGATCTTATAGATTTATATGGTTTTCAACATTCACTATATATACAACATTTGTATAGTGGAAAAGAAGTGACTCTCAATTTCGGTTTCCAAAAAAAAAAAAGTTTTCAATGAAAGGCTCATGGGTGGGGTTCTTTCACAGCTTGCAATGATAAAGTAAGCCCAAACCCAAAGGAAATTTCCAAGAAAGTTCTAAACTGGAATGGAAAAATAGTACTTTTGACAGAGGAAAATCTTTCAGGAACATGGGAGACAGACTTCATCCCATTCTTACTCTTGGTACCGGTTCTACTTGTGCTGTCTATGGATTTAGAGGTCCATAGGACTTTATGTATGCATTAAAGACATTAAAGCATTAAAGCTTTAATGCATACATAAATAGCATTAAATGATAGCATGCAGAGCACATCATGAGAAAGCCGGGTCTAGATGAATCAAAAGTTGGATTTAAGATTGCCTGGAGAAATAACAACAACCTCAGATATGCAGATGATACCACTCTAATGGCAGAAAATGAAGAGAAACTAATGAGCCTCTTGATGCGGGTGAAGGAAAGTGCAAAAGTTGGCTTGAAACTCAACATTAAGAAAACTAAGATCATGGCATCCAGCCCTCTCAATGCCTGGCAAATAGATGGGAAAGAAATGGAGGTAGTGACAGATTTTATTTTCATGGGCTCCAAGATCACTGCAGATGGGGACTGCAGCCAAGAAATTAAAAGTCACTTGCTCCTGGGGAGGAAAGCTATGGCAAATCTACACAGCATTCTAAAAAGCAGAGACATCACCCTGCTAACAAAAATGTGTATAGTCGAGGCTATGGTTTTCCTAGTTGCAATGTATGATTCTGAAAGTTGGACCATAAGTAAGGCTGAGCGCCAAAGAATGGAGGCCTTTTTTTTAAAAAAAAAATGATTTATATGCCGCCCTTCTCCGGAGACTCAGGACGGCTTACAATGCGTTAAGCAATAGCCTTCATTCTTTTGTATATTTTATACAAAGTCAGCTTATTGCCCCCACAAACTGGGTCCTCATTTCACCTACCTTAGAAAGGATGGAAGGCTGAGTCAACCTTGAGCCTTGGAGAGATTCGAACCAGCAGAAATTGCAGGCAGCTGTGTTAATAACAGGGTGCACTAAACCACTGTACTATCAAGGCTCTTTGAACTACGGTGCTAGAGAAGACTGCAAGGCGATCAAACCAAGTCCTAGAAGAGATCAACCCTGACTGCTCTTTAGAAGGCCAAATCCTGAAGATGAAACTCAAATACTTTGGCCACCTAATGAGAAGGAAGGACTCACTGGAGAAGAACCTAATGCTGGGAAAGATTGAGGGCAAAAGAAGAAGAGAACGAGGTGGCTGGATGGAGTCACTGAAGCAGTAGCCGTGAGCTTAAATGGACTCCATAGGCTGGTAGAGGAGAGGAAGGCCTGGAGAAACGTTGTCCATGGGGTCGCAATGGGTCAGACATGACTTCGCAACTAACAACAACAAAATAGGGCTATCTTCTAGATTTATAATTGTTCTTATTGTAAGAGACACTAGAATCACCAATTCCAAGGCCTCTGAAGTACAGATCAACTTATCCTTTGTACCTGCCTATGCAGAACATTCCAAACTCCACATTTTCAGTGGCATTTATCCCATGGCTGCATCTCCACTGCATGCATCTGGACTATCATTGGTTGATAGGCAAAAGTTTAAAAAAAATAACCCTCTTAACTCTCTGCTTCCACTTAGTATTTCATAGGCTTTCTGATTGACAAATGAATAACCAGAAAATTCACATGGATTCATCTGGAAGTACCCCACAGCTTAATATATATTCTATATATCCTATGAATTCAAAGAACACTTATGCAATGGCTACCTCTGGACAGTACAAATCTGGACAATTACTAGTTGTCCAGAACTGAACTCTTTATTGCCCTATAGTAGTGGATAAATCACCAGGTCCTTCAAAAAAAGGGGGATCGGGAAAAGTGCAGGTCTATACAAGCATTATTTTGGCAGATATTTTGTTTAGTGATTGGTGATGGCTTTTCCCTTAGTTTGTGATTTTTGAATTTCACCCAGGGGAAACCACAAATCCCTATGAACAACAGCAGAATAGTTGTCCTATTATGTGCAGTAAGAGCACTCTGTTTGACCAGCCAGATTTTAGTATTTAAAACTTGGCAACTTGAAGATGTATGGACTCCAACTCCTAGAAGGCTGACTGGGAAAATTCTGAAAAAAAACACTGTTCTTATTCAGATAAAACAGGTTGGGCAGGGTTTTATTATTTTTTAAAAACTTATAGTCTTGTAGAAAAGTGGGCTACGTGTTGCAAGACTATAGCCAAGCAGGGTTGAATCAAACCTAACTTTATGCTGACTGGGGAATTCTGGGAGTTGAAATCTACACACATCTTAAAGTTGCCAAGTTTGAAAAACACTGATTTAGGGTGACAGGAGCTGTCCCCAAAACTTATGAAGAACAGTTGCAGCAACTGGGTATGTCTAGTTTGATGAAAAGAAAAACCAGGGGTGACATGATAACAGAGATAACAATATCTCAGGGGTTGCCACAAAGCTATTCTCCAAAGCACCTGAGGCCAGGACAAGAAGCAATGGGTGGAACTAATCAAGGAGAGAAGCAACTTAGAACTAAGGAGAAATTTCCTGACAGTTAACAACAATTAATCAGTGGAACAACTTGTCTCCAGAAGTTGTGGGGGCTCTAACACTGGAAGTTTTTAAGAAGATGTTGGATAACCATTTGTCTGAAGTGGTGTAGGGTTTCCTGCCTAAGCAGGGGGTTGCACTAGAAGACCTCCAAGGTCCCTTCCAACTCTGTTATTCTATTATATTCTGTTCAGTTCTGGGACACGAGGAAAAGCATAGCAAAAGTGGTAGATGGAAATTCCAAAAGCAAAGAATCTTCTACTGTATACCGTTTTCTGATTGCTAATGAAATTCTCTGGTATAATGTAATGTAAATATGCCTCAGGCCTTCCTAAGTCATTCTGACATATTCTTGGCAAGTCCAGTGTTTTCTTTTGTTCCTGACATATTAGCATTATGTATTAACATCAACAGCATCTGTGTATTATAACAATGTCATATTTCACACTGTTTTTAACCAACCTTGTATTAAGATTTATAGTCCTAAGATCATCAGTGTATCATTGCTAAGTGAGGCAGACATGCCTCCAGGTTAAACAAAGAAGTTGCAAATTTAGGCGGAACAACCTATAAAGACTCAAGCATTTTGGGGGAAGTTGGAGACTTTAGAAGGATGACTCCTTATATGGGTAAAAGGGCTGTTAAGAGTTTGACATATTTAAAAAGCGTAACTGTGTTTTAGTGATTGGCTAAAGCAGTGTTTTGTCAATCTTGGCAAATTGAATATGGGCAAATGCTGCTGGCTAGGGGATTCTTGAAATTTGAAGTTTGCAATTGAAGTCCCTGGGCTAAAGGTTGCCCGTCTGAATCTTTGCTGATTTGTCATGTTTCAGGAACATAAATTTACTGCCAATTGATAATCAGGAGGAAGGAAGAAAGACAGCATTTTCTTCTCTTGCAAACTAAAGCATAAAAGTCTTCATAATGAAAATGTATGCTAGAAGTAGTTCTTGTTAAGTAACCACATGGTTACCTTTGATCAATTTTGATCAACAACTTGGTCATTACATATAGTGGTTGCTACGTGAAATATCATGATTTTACAACCTTACTTCAGCTTTCCTTATGACCTGTGAAGGTCATTAATATGGGCAAAGTTATTTTTTCATCATATAGAAACTGAACAATTGTTATATGAGACAGTTACTAAATGGGGACTATCTGTACTAGACATTCCTTGATACTTATAAACCACCTGATAATTGGGATAGGAGCCTTGTTTTGAACACATTTCTCTTTCTCTCTTTATAAAAGTAAAGGTAAAGGTTCCCCTCGCAAATATGTGTAATTGTTCCTGACTCGGGGGGGGGTGCTTATCTCCGTTTCAAAGCTGAAGAGCTGGCGTTGTCCAAAGACATCTCCATGGTCATGTATCCAGCATGACTAAACGCCAAAGGCGCACAGAACGCTGTTACCTTCCCACCAAAGGTGGTCCTTATTTTTCTACTTGCATTTTTTACATGCTTTCGAACTGCTAGGTTGGCAGAAGCTGGGACAAGTAACGGGAGCTCACCCTGTTACGCAGCACTAGGGATTCGAACCACTGAACTGCCGACCTTTCCATTGACAAGCTCAGTGTCTTAGCCACTGAGCCACCACGTCCCTCCACTGAGTCACTGTGTCCCTCTTTCTCATATACATTGTGTTAAACCATGATTTATTGAATTGGCCGCTTTGTACTAAACTAGAAATTATGGGTTGCAAACCACAGTGGCAGTGTATAATGCAACCTATGAAGTTAAAGCCACACAAATCACATTGTGGTTTAGATGTGAACCGAGTTATTCCTTGCCAGTTATAAAAGAGGAGCAACCTTTTTCAGGTTGAGCAGCACTACATTCAAATCATGCATTTAAACTGTTTCAAAGTACTTTTCTGCCTTCTCAAGACTATCTAAAGATTTCTGATCTTGCTGACCTCATAATAAATTCAGATTTTGTTCTTTATATTTGTTTCTCCAAATTAAAATGAGCTTGCCAGTGATGAGCTGATTCTTAGAAGGATTGTCATTGCAGCCAAAAAACGGGGAGGAAGGTAAGAATGAGAAATAGCTTAATTAGACATGTAGGTTGGAAGTTCACTAATTCTGGGCACTTTTTAGACTGTCTTAATGAGAGTTTTATTCTCAGTATAAACAGACACAGATGGTAAAAGTCACTGCTGCCAGGAAAAATGCAAACTATGGAAAATAAAATGCCAATGAAAGATTTGAAGCCTTTCATAAGTGTAAATCTGTGACTTCTGTTGGGGCCTTGTAGGAGAAGAGCCATGTTAGTCTACGATGGCAAAAATCAGGAATCTGGAAAGACTTTTTCAGCTAATATTATTTATTAAAAGGCATACCCTTTCAATGCATCTAATGAATGAACTGCAGCTTATGAAAGTGTTTGCTTTTTAATCAAATTTGTTAGTCAGAAATAATGCTCCCATCCTCCTTCTGATTTCTCTTGGGGCAGTACGTCTTTCTTGGTGCAGAGGATGTCGGAATAGTAGTGGCTTTATTTATTGTGCACTCATTACAAAATATAACATTAGCTTAGAGTAAAATAAGAATAGATAAAAGTAAGATACTGCAAGGAATTATTGTGCCGTCATATAAAATAACATAAAATAATATTAACCTCTGCACAAAGTGACAGATCAGACATTTATACAAATTGAAGTAATGAATAAACAATGAACAAATGAAAAATTCCAACATTCCATCATCTGCTCCAGATGTTTCCTTCCAATTCTTGCAAGAGAACTATCTCTTTTCTTGCTTCTCTTTCTCTCTTATTTTTGCACGGTGAAGAATCATGAGGTGGTATCCAGCTACCAAGAATGCACCACTTCCAATTTAACCATTCTTCCATTCTACATGCCAGCAGTATCCTGATTCCAGGAAACTGCCAGGTATCTATTTCCTTTACAATTTAGGGCAGTGTTGCTCAACCTCAGCGACTTTAAGATGTGTGGATTTCAACTCCTACTACTCCCCTCCAGCATTTTCACACCAAGATAAACCATTGACTTCAAGGATCCCTACCGTAGCTCTAACCCTACCATCACCATACTTTCTGTGGGATGTTATGATTGGTGCCAATTATAAAAACTCTATTAATTTTTTTGTCAATCTGAGACATAGGCTTGAAAAAGATGTTGAGACTCTAGAAAGAGTACAGAAAAGAGCAATAAAAATGATTAGGGAAGCTAAAAACATATGAAGAACAGTTGCAGGAATTTGGTATGTCTAGTCCAGTGAAAAGAAGAACTAGGGGCGACTTGATAGCAGTGTTCCAATATTTGAGGGGTTGCCACAAAGAAGAGGGGATCAATCTATTCTCCAAAGCACCTGAAGGCAGAACAAGAAGCAATGGATGGAAACTAATCAATGAGAGAACCAACCTAGAAATGAGGAGACAGTTCCTGACAGTTAAAACAATTAATCAGTGGAATGGCTTGCCTTCAGAAGTTGTGAGTGCTCCATGACTGGAGGTTTTAAGAAGAGATTGGACAGCGATTTTTCTTTTTCTTTTTAATAAAATTTTATTAGAAATTAGAGACATAAAACAGAATAAAGACTATAACGAAACACAATCACATACAGTACATACGACTGAGGTTGATTCAACCCCCATATATATACAGTTTCTAAATAACATTACATATCATCATACTACAGCTTCAATTTGGTTTATCATTCTGCATCTTGCATTTGTTAATCTTCTTATATCTAATATTCCCTTATTTATATTTAGCTTGCTATTTACATATCTATGCTACATGCTTCCCTAACATCTACCTCATGACATTTTTACTTCTATCCATTGGTACCATTTATCCCAGCTTTGATTGAAAATTGATTCTTGTCTATCTTTAAGTATATATGTTAATCTATCACATTCTGCACACCACAAAATTTTGTTGATAATCATCTGATCCGATGGTACTTCCTTCCCTTTCCAAAGTTGCGCATATGCAATTCTAGCCGCAATGGTGATGTGTATGAAAAGTCTGCTTTCCTTATGCCCCCAGGGTTTATTCCTAGCAAGTAGGCCTCTGGTCTCAGTTGAAAACTGACTCCTGTAATCTCCATGAGCCAAACTTTTATCTTACTCCAATAGTTTTGGGCTTGTAGACATGTCCACCATTGGTGGTAAAATGTACCCCTGGCTGACCCACATTTCCAACATTCTGCTGAGGTTCCAGGGAACATCTTTGCGATTCTTGCTGTTATATACATCTATATAACATTTTAAATATATTTTCTTTGAAAGACACTGCCATCGTCATTTTCGCATTTCTCTTCCATATTTGTTGTAATATTCCATATTTGTTGCCATTTTTCCAGATCTAATGAATATCCGAAATTCCTCCCCTTCAGACTCGATGATAGCCTGGGGGAGGACAGTGATTTTTCTGAAATGGCTTATAGTCTCCTGCTTGACCAGGGGGTTTGGACTAGAAGACCTCTGAGGTCCCTTCCAACTCTGTTATTTATGTAATATTTAGTAATGTTAATCCTGACAGTATTTTATACTGATTATTTGGGGTGGGGGGAGCAATCCCTGTTAGAATATGAATGTAAACAATCAATAATCATTAAAAATTCACTGCAGAGCTAATTCACAAATAGAAATAAAAAAAAAAATTAAACCTCAGTGATAAAATAAATTTTATCTAAGGTTACTACAGAAAGGTTCACAACTAAGATTGTTGCTGACCTCTAAGGTCCCTTTGTTCAAAAAGATTTTTGCTGCCAGAGTCATGTGATTTGGTAATTGTCGCTTCTCAATGCTCCATTATCTCTTTTCTTCTGCAGCATGTGACCATATACATGGGGTACTCGGTTTCCCCCAAAATAAGACCCAACCAGAAAACAAGTCCTAGCATGATTTTTCAGGATGCTTGTAATATAAGCCCTACCCCGAAAATAAGCCCCAGTTAAGATTGTCAGCCAGATGGATGCATTTAGAATCATATTTCCTGAAAAATAAGACCTAAACAGAAAATAAGCCCTAATGCATCTTTTGGAGCAAAAATTAATATAAGACCCAGTCTTATTTTCAGGGAAACACAGTAGTAACTGGACATCATTTTTCTCCAGGCTAATTCCCTGCAGTGCAACACTGGGTTACTACCCTTCCAATCGATTGGCATGCCCAATGCCATTGCCATCTTTGGGCAGGACAGTACTTGCATACCTCTTTGTGGCAGCCTTGTTCACCACCATAATCCTTGGCCCTAAAGCTAACCTTTACTCTGTGTTGAACCACAGAGGTAAAAAAAGAATGTAATGGTAGATGAGGAAGCTGACAGATTCTATCTTGTTCAGTTTTGAAAATTCTATCTAAACATTTTCACTTTTCTTGACAAAATATTTATTAGAATGTGATTCAAAGAAGATCAACTTTTTGTAATTGTAGAAAGGGTATGGCTTTTTAGAACACAGTAATAACAGTTGAGATGCATAATATTTTTGGAAGGACACTTCGATTCCTACTATGGACGAATGGTTGTAGAAGTTGATGGAGTTGGCTGAAATGCCAAAATTGACCACTTTGATTAAAGTAAAGACCATAAGTACTTTTGTTTCCATATGGAGACCACTTCTGAACTTCATACTTGATGTGGAAAATAATGAAACTCTGACTTTGGGTTTTAGCAATTAGACTGATAGATCTTTAGAGAAATGGCTTGTTCATATTATTATGAAAAAGCAAAAAGTTGTGATTTGATGTTAATGCCTTATTTGACTGTAACAGAGAGAATCGGAAGTCAATGCTTCTTTTTCTATTTCTTTCTTTCTATCTTTTTCTATCTTTCTTCACTTCTCTTTCCCCTCCTCCCAATTTTCTATTTACTTTGTATTTTGTATTTCATAATACTATAATAATAAAATACTATACTAATACTATAATACTATAATAATAAAAATGTTAATCGGGGATGTTTTTTTATATCAGCATTTTTCAATCTTAGCAACTTTAAGATGTGCAGACTTCATGTTGTTTGAGGAATTCTGGGAGTTGAAGTTCACACATTTTACAATTGCCAAGTTTGAAAATGCTGATTTAAAATATTTGCGTAACTGCCAAACTTAAAACCAAACACTGGGCGGCAGTAATAAACAAATGTAATAGTTTACCTTGCACATATGAAAACAAAACCCAGCATGTTGAGAAGTTAGCTGAAATTCTCTTTTGTGAATGCAGAGTGGTTGAATTAAGATTGTATGTTCAAGGAGTTTAATCTTAACACACACTTTTTTCTGCTTTGAAAGAAGGGAAGCAGACAAAGGCCACCACCTTACTTACTCTTCACTAATTCAGCAGTAATTTAGTGACTTGTGAGGGGATTTCCTAAAAATGCTCTCCGAGGAATTATGGGAAGAACTGTAGGAATTATGGGAGGCCTTTCTTGTCAGAGTTAGAAGGCCAAGCCACTATACCTCAGAAATAGTTTATATATTCCCATTTCTCCCTTATTATAAAAGCATACCCTTCCTTCCTTCCTTCCTTCCTTCCTTCCTTCCTTCCTTCCTTCCTTCCGTCCGTCCATCAGAGAAGAGCAACAAAGATGATTGGGGGCTGGAGGCTAAAACATATAAAGAATGGTTGCTGGAACAGGGTATGTCTAGAAAGAGTACAGAAAAGAGCAATAAAAATGATTAGGGAAGCTAAAAACATATGAAGAACAGTTGCAGGAATTTGGTATGTCTAGTCTGATGAAAAGGAGGACTAGGGGTGACATGATAACAGTCTTCCAATATCTCAGGGGCTGCCACAAAGAAGAGGTAGTCAAGCTATTCTCCAAAGCACCTGAGGAACTTAGAACTAAGGAGAAATTTCCTGACAGTTACAACAATTAATCAGTGGAACAACTTGCCTCCAGAAGTTGTAAATGCTCCAACACTGGAAGTTTTTAAGAAGAGATTGGATAACCATTTGTCTGAAGTAGTGTAGGGTTAGGGTTAGGATTAGGGTTGTCCTCCCTAAGTAGGGGGTTGAAGACTAGAAGACCTCCAAAGTCCCTTCCAACTCTGTTATTCTATTTCTTCTATTTCTTTCCTTTTATATAGCCAGTGTTCTCACACATATTAATGGCAATACAGTATTATCACCAAGAAATGGTAATGTCAGTAAAATGTACAACATAAAGCATAAAATCATAACCCAAAAGACACAAGTGTTGAGAAAAAACTTCATCCATGGGTTTTACCATCCCATGCCCAATATTTTAGGATTAGAAACAGATTTTAATGCTCTATACCTACAATGCAGATAAAAATGGATAGAGCTTCAATCACACCATTGTAACCACCATCTTTCTTGACTTTATCGCTAATATCCCTGATGCCTTTTAAAAGGCAGGCAGGCAGGCAGCCTCAGGGGCAACAAATTGTATGACTACAAATTGTTAATTTATACTTTGTTAATTCAATTGTCATGTTGTTAATTAAAAAAAAAAACACTACAAGAGACCTTCTCCTATGATGTGTTCCCTGGGATTTCATTGAAGTATGGGAAGCCAGGATGGGAATAAACTACAAGAGAAATGGTGGTCTAATGACAATCATCTACACCTGTTAGTAAATTGATAAATCAATATTAAATCATGCCTGGAAAATAATTGTTGCAATTCCCTTTTAATTTGGAAAGAATTTAAAACCAATACTCTTTCATCAAATTGACTGAGAACTGGTAGAAATAATGCAGATTCTTCTCTGCTTGGCTTTAATTAACCAACATACTGCACTACAGGTAGTCCTCGACTTACAACAGTTCATTTAGTGATCATTTGAAGTTACAATGACACTGAAAAAAGTGACTTATGAATGTTTTTCACACAACTGTTACAGCATCTCCATGATCACATGATCAAAATTCAGATGGTTGGCAACTGGTTCATATTTATGACGGTTGCAGTGTCTTGGGGGTTATGTGATTCACCTTTTGCGACCTTCTGACAATGGGAAAGTCAGATTCACTTAACAACTGGGTTACTAACTTAACAACTGCAGTGATTCATTTAACAACTGTGGCAAGAAAGGTTGTAAGCTCTTCTTCATATAACGTTGTTGGAATCATAAGCAAACACTGTCATGTACTGAGACCATTTGAGGGCTCAAATTACAGAAGGAAATATTCCTTCACTCAAAAGACACCTACAAGAGGCTAGGTGGGTTAACGATGTTTCCTAGGATCTTACCCTTTCGTTGTGGAGGAAGAGGGCAAGAAAATGAAATTAAGTGTGAAAGAAATTATGTTGGGGCACAAATTTGGTTTGTAGGATGATTAATGTGAGGACAATTATTTGGACGGTGATATTAAGAGGAACACATTTACATTTCAGGTACACATTCACACATGCATGTTTTACATGTATATTTTTTGGTATTTCCCCCCCCCCCTATTTTTCAGCCATACATTTCTTCCTTTTTGGCAATGAATAATCACCACATTGACAAGAAAATAGATTGATGAATGAAGCTTATTTATATATTCTGGGAAACAGTCCCACTGCAAGTTCTCCTGTTGCTCCATTTTACATTTCTTTCCTTCCTATTTTTGCAGCTAAAACTATCCTATATAGCAGTGGTTCTTAAATGGTTTGACCCAACAATTCCCTATTTCCTAGTCATGAATAATGCCATTATGCCCATGAAAACACAGACTCTATGGTTTTTACACAAGCATCCTAGCAATGGCAGCCCCATCAACTCCTAACTAACTAATTACAAATTGTTTCATCGCTCTCAGAATATGCCCAAATTATCCTAGGGACTAAAGAACCCTTGCTTAAGAACCACCACTCTATTGTATCACTGGCTAAGAGACAGAGTTAGTCCAATGGTCTCCAGTTTTTAATTTGTACTGTAGTTAATTTCCAGAAGATCATAGGATTTTGACATTTTGATTGACTTTCATTTAATTCTTACCTCTTACCCAAAGCATTGCAATGGTGCACAGACTCGGTTCTTTCCAAACACCCTAAAGAACTAGGACTTGAGAATCATAAACAAAAACAAGAATTGATCTCTAACATGTAAGCAATCATAAAATACTTCTGTGAGCTCTCCAATCAGATTTTATAATATCAAACAAATGTCTTGGTATTTTTTAATGAGATATGTCAACACATCCAAAATATCACTTCTGGGCGATTTACAACATAGCTATGTATTTCCTATCCAGTAAATACTCTATGGTTTTATTGAAACCTTGGAAGAATTGTAGATACCATGGCAAATCCACAGCAATTTAAATGACTGAGCTAGAACAATTTAGTTGCAATCCCATCCTATTAAAGTCACTGTAACTTAAGTCATTATTAACTTGTCACTCTGGTTTCTATGGACACAACTTTCAATTAAATTAATCCCAATCAAATCCACTGAATATTGTGAAGGTTTTCAGCTAGCCTAACTAAAAATTACTTCTTACTCAATCCTATAACATAGCCAACTGTAGGCACACAAAATGAGGCATTTAAGCTGAATATAATCAAGAATGAACAGCAGAGATGTTTGAAAGATTTACCACTTTCATCAAAATTCTGGAGAACTATATAGTGGTAAGGAACTGGAGCAAGGCAAATGTTGCTCCTCTATTCAAAAAGTGAGGAAAATACAATGTTCGGGACTTACAAATCAGCCTAAACAAATTCTAGAGTACAGTAGAAAGAAAGAGATTGAACTGTAATTACATTAAAAGTAATAATTACAGAGGCCAGCATGGATTTGTAAACAGCAAGTAGTGCAGAATTAATCTTATCTGATGTTTTGATTGAGTAACTTCTTTGTAGATTATGGGAAAAACATTAGGCACAGTAACCCGTAACATTGTCATTAGCAAGTAAACTAATTAAACATGGACTGGATCGGGGTGGGTTCCACTTATCTTTACTACTGGTTCGCAACGGGATCATGTGCGTGCGCTCGCTTTGCTCAAGCATGCGCCTTGCTTCTACACATGCGCAGATTGCTTCTGATGATGTCCATGTCAGTGGGCGGAGCCTCCCGCCGATTTTACTACCGGTTCTATAGAACCGGTCCTAACCGGGGGCAACCCACCACTGGACTGGATATATAGCTGGCTCAGAAATCTTATTCAAAGACAGTGTCTCAATGATTCCTTATCAAAAATACTATGTGAATTTTGTGCCCTGATTCTTCAATGTTTGAATTAATGACTATAATGAAGAGAAAAGAAAATGCTTATTGGATAGGATCAGTAGTGGGTTTCAATTCCCGGCACTACCGGTTCGCTACCGGGAGTGCGTAGGAGCGTGGGTGTGGCACTTCTGCACATGTACAGAAGGTTCTGTTCATGCGCAGAGCATTTTTGATGACATCTGGGGGGCTGGGCGGAGCCTCCCGCTGACACCGCTACTGGTTCGCCTGAACCGGAGTGAACTGGTAGCAATCCACCACTGGATAAGATGGCAAATATCCTAGAAGATAGAAATAAAATCCAAAATGATAATGATATAGTAGAGAAATGGATTGAAAGTAATAGAAAAACAAATGTGCAAAGTGGATGGACTCAATAACAAGAGTCCACAAGGAGTTGATGGTTCATAATCAGTCAAAGAGATGAATGCAACATCCTCCCTTTAAGAAACAACATCAGCGACATAGGTATGGAAGACTTGGTAATAATACGTGTAAGAAAAAAATTGAATAGCTAGTGAATAGCTTAATCAGAAGAATTCAATCAGAATAGAGCTGGAAGGGACCTTGGAGGTCTTCTAGTCCAGGGGTCAGCAACCTGCGGCTCTGAAGCTGCATGTGGCTCTTTCATCCCTCTGCTGCGGCTCCCTGTCACTCAAAATATGCACTACAACCGCCAATATGCTACACCCGCTGGCATGAGACTTATTGAGCTTTTCAACCCCAGTAGGCCAACCATGGATAAATCCAAGAAAAGAGAAATTTCAGAAGAAAACAGAATGGTTAATTCAACTACATATGCTAGTTTTGTGGCCACTCAAGAAATAGTCAGGCATGGGAAGGGTTTTGTGGCTCCCGGTGTTTTCTTTTCTGTGGGAAATGGGTCCAAATGGCTCTTTGAGTGTTTGCAGACCCCTGTTCTAGTCCAACCCCTTGCTCAAGCAAGATACCCTATACAATTTGAGGCAAGTGGCTGTCCAGTCTCTTCTTAAGATCCACCAGTGATGATGCACTCACAACTTCTAAAGGAAGCTGTTCCAGTGATTAATTGTCCTCACTGATAGGAAGTTTCTCCTTAATTCCAGGTTACTTCTCTTCTTGATTAGTTTCCATCTTGTCTCTTGTCTGGTGCTTTGGAGAATAGGTTGACCCTCTCTTCTTTGTGGTGGCCCCTCAAATACTTGAACACTGCTATCATGTCACCCCTAGTCCTTCTTTCCTCTAGACTAGCCATCCCATGCATAGCCATTGAATACAAACAACAATCATTCAGTTAAGAAGCATGACTACAAAAAATAGCCAAATAAAATTTTCTATATCTACCTTGTATTGATTAGAAACAATTTCTTTTTTTTAAAAAAAAGGACAAAAAGATGATTTAAAGATTAAAAATTCTTACAAAGAAAAATTAGTGTCAATAGAAGAAGCTCAGTATTTGCTTTAAATAATTTGAAAAGCGAAACAAGGAATAAAGGACTAAATTAATAAATTCTGGCTTAATGTAAACAAAAAATCTAACAGTAAGAATGTTTAGTAATTCAAAAGTGGAAGCAATTAATTTCTTTCATAATAATTACTGAAATATTACTGTAATGCACTCTACATGGGGCTGTAATAATAACTAATATAAACTAAATTAGAACTGAGAAAATGGAAGAGAGAGAGGAATAACAGAAAAACCTAACAGTGCAATAAAAAAAGAAATTAGAAAAAAGTAGAAAAAAGAGAAAATAATAAAGAAAGACATAAAAGGTATAAAGAAGTGTTTTCTAATATTCTTCACAGCATTTATAAATACAATGATATTTTAACTTCTCTCCAGTTACATCATAACTGTCGTTTTTCTATAAGCTAACTTGTCTAATAATCAAAAGAGCACTGATGATGTTACTTAGTTTGGTAATGAAATATCTGCAAGAAAACCATCACTCAAAAAGCTCCACAGACTCCACAGTCCCAGAGCTACAAATATTCTCTTTTATTGGAGCTATGATTTCTTCTTTGATTTCCTTCTCATATTAAAGTAGATATATTTTTTAAAAATGCATTGCTTCCATGTGTGGTGTTGTGAATCCCAGTACAACAAGGGGGAGACAGAAATATTGAGAAATTAGGATTAAATGAACACAACAGTAATATTCTGTCCAAAATATGGGTTGAAGAGTGAAAATCTTGTTCTAACCAGAAGTATGACTTGGAAAAAGTAACCAGCCTTCGTAAGAGATAATAAGGAAGCATGGAAGACATCAGAGCCACATAACCCACTTTAACAACAAAGATATTAAAGGCAGACTGGAATGGAAACCAAAGAAATTCACAAGCATAGGTGGGGGAAGCATGGTTTCCTAAAATGAAAAATTAATCTAACCACAGCATTCCATGCTATTTGAGTCTTAGAAACTAAGGGCTTAGTGAAAGTTATTACAGATTGAGTAAGAAGTCTGAGTAACTTCAAGATAAACATCCTAAAAAGGTGAGTTTGAAGTTGTATTGTGTGGTAATGATGAACATGTTATTGCTAAGGTTTATAAAATGTTGTTGGAATTGAACTTGGAAAATGAATATGTTGAACACTGTATGACTCAATGGGCAAAAAACATTAATATAATGTTTGAGCAATGTGAAAATATGCGGACAAATGGACTGAGATTTATATTGAATTATAATTTGAAATAAAAAAATTATAAAATGTTACCTAATGCCCATGAATTAGAACTGATAAATAAAACTGTCTCAAATGTTTATTGGAAATGTAATTATAATTAAGGTACCCGTTATCACCCTGGTGGATTTGTGATAAAGCAAATAAACGTTGTGGCCAATTTTCTGTCTTAATTCAGAAGATTCTTAACACAAATATAAAGTTGAAACCAGAAGTTTTCCTTTTGGGGCTGTTGGCTAAAAGAACTTGAACTATATATATGTTGACAGCGGTGAGAATTTTTTATGCTCAAAAGTGGAAAGACACGTCAGTTCCCACAATGGAACAATGGATGGAAAAAGTGACGGAGTTGGCTAAGATGATAAAGTTAACTGTTTTAATTATAGAGAACAATTTATCCAGTTTTGTTTCCACTTGGAAACTACTTTTGGACTTCATGCTTCAAACAAATAAAATGAAACTGTGAGTTTAGGTTTTGATGAATAGATTAATTTTGTTGTTATAGAAATGGCTTTCACCTACTAGAAATTTAAAGTTACTTTTTTTTTCTTTTTTCTTGGCATTCCTTTTCCTTTCTTTACTTTTCCTTTTTCCTTTCTGATCTTTGTTTCCATTTTAAATTATAATAAACTTTATTTTAAAAAAAGATCAATATCCTAAAGAGAACCATTGATAAATTGTTTTCTCTATTTCATTTCTAAATAAAAATAGTCTTGATAGTATTGATCTACAGTATAAAACAGTTTGGTAGTTAGTCCAGGGCTGTCTTAATGCATGGGCCTGATGGACACTTGCCCGTGGGCCCCACGAGCATCGGGGGCCCATACTAATCTGTGTATATTAACCCTTCAATGTACCTTGTATCATATAAATACAGCAACTATGTGGCTTACTGAGTATTATTGTGTTTTTCAAGCCTCATGTATTGTTCAAATGTTTATCATGTTGATTAGTTGTTGCTGCACAGCATGTTTTTAATGCCTCAACACCAATTTTTTGTTGGAAATGCCAATAAAATAAATATATGTTTAATTTTATCGACCATTTACATTTTTATTCCTGTGAGTAGTTGTTGTAGGGGCCCCAGTACACTGCTTTGCCTGGGGCCCGTAATGCTGTTAAGGGGGCCCTGAGTTAGTCTCATAGATAGATCTATAATGCAATTTATTACCTGACATCATCCAAGGAAGATATGAGTGGAGGTTTGTGTGACAGAAAGAAAATATGTCTGGAAAAGCTAAAGTGAAAACTTATGTTTAGTTTGAATTTGGAACTTGCATAGATAAAACCACAAAACTGGCAAAAACAGAAGAGAACTGGATGGTCATCTGCTCTTAATACTAAAAAATGTAGCAATCTGGATAGACATCTAGGATCAGCTTCAGTCAAGAGGCCTTTTTTCTCCAAGCTGCCATTGTTTGTTTGTTTGTTTGTTTATCAAATTTAGAAATCTCCCTCACAAAAGAACTCTGGGCAATGTACAAATAAAAAGTTAAAAATTTAAAACTGCATATAAAATTTTTAAAAAGAGGCAAGAATGGTTAAAATTCAGTGTTAAAACTGCAGGCTGCAGGCTTCTCTATAGGCCCCAAACCTAAGGTGACCAGATTTTAACATTGGTAAAGAGGGACATTGTGGGCGTGGCTTATTTTGTGGGCATGGCTAGCTGGTCATGTGACTGGGTGGGCATGGCTAGCTGGTCATGTGACTGGGTGGGTGTGGCTAGCTGGTCATGTGACCGGGTGGCCATGGCTATGCGTATAGGGTAAGGTGAACAGATTTTAACATTGGTAAGAAGGACACCATTGTGGGCGTGACTTATTGTGTGGGCGTGGCTAGCTGGTCATGTGACCGGGTGGCCATGGCTATGTGTATAGGGACTACTCAGAGGGCTGAAAAAGTTATTTTTGACTGGTCCTCACACTTATGACCATCCTCACATTTATGCCCGTGCAGTATTCTTAACAACCATGTCACTCATTTCACAACTGCTTCTCTTCACCATGGTGACAAGATAGGGCAAAAACGTAAAATGTGAGGACAGTCGTAAGTTCGAGGACTGGTCAAAAGTGTGAGGACCAGTCAAAAATAACTTTTTCAGCCCTCTGAGTAGTCCATATGCACAAAAGGACTAACCAGAGGGCTGAAAAAAGTCATTTCTGACAGGTCCTCGCACTTTTGACTGGTCCTCACACTTATGACCATCCTCACATTTATGCCCGTGCAGCATTCTTAACAACCATGTCACTCATTTCACAACTGCTTCTCTTCACCATGATGACAAGATAGGGCAAAAATGTAAAATGTGAGGACAGTCATAAATTTGAGGACTGGTCAAAAGTGTGAGGACCAGTCAAAAATAACTTTTTCAGCCCTCTGAGTAGTCCATATGCATTAAAGGATACAGCAATAGAGAGGGATGAAGGAATGGAAATTAGAGTAGGAGTGAGGGTAAGAGAGGGAGGAAGAGAGGAGGAGAAGGAGAAAGGAAGAGGAAGTAGGGAGGAGAAAAAAAGGGTGGGGGGAAGAGAAAGTAAGAAGGAAAGAAAAGAGAGTGGTGGTAGGTTTGAGGAGAAAGATTGCTGTACAATAAAAAAGATGAAAGGGAAGAAAGCCAACCCCAAGCAAATATAAAGATATTAAGATTAAGAATGAATTGTTAAACTTTAAAGAATAAAAGAGAACAAATATGAATAAATAGCAATAATTAGAAACACACATACAAACATGCAATGTATTTTCTTTGAACAGAATATTTGGCTGGTTCACAAATTTAAACAGCGTTTAGTCATTTCAATTAAATTTACAATTTCTATATTTCCTTTTTGCCATATTTATTCCTCATCTATTTTTTTAAAAAAACAATATTACCCTTCATCCTCATCTCTAATCTTAATCAAATTCAATTTTTCCCTTCTATTCTATATTATACCCCTTCCCATTGTCATCTATTTTCATATCCATCCTCACATTGGTTAATTATGTAATTATGTAATACAGTTGTTTAATACAAATTCAACATTTTAATATAAATCAATTAGTTATATAACTATCTTTTTTGTATATTAATCAATATGAACATGAATATTCCAATTATTTCCATGCAATCCAATTTCTTACAAATCAATTAATTATATTTACCAATAATAATAAACCAAATAATTTCCCCCATATATTCCTCCAAACCACAACTTAACCATTTCTGCTTTCAATACAATATACAATTATTAATAGTATCTCAATTATTACAATTCCCTAGTTAAATAGAGCTTTTTTTCTTTTGTGTTTTAAAATCTTGAACTCTCCTCTTTTGCCCAAAATTTCCCATTGTTTGCAGTTTTGTACCTACCTTTTTTGGTGAGGAAAAAGAAAAAGAAACAGAAAGAAATCTCTCTCTGCCTCATTTTGTCATGTTGCAGGTTTAGTTTCGCTTTCGCCTTTGTTTTCAGTATAGCTGGGGGGGGGGGGGGAATCTGCTCCAGGAACTTTTTGCAGCTTTTTGCAGCTAATTAACCTAGCGGAAGCTGTTAACAGGGGCTGTTTTTTCTATTTTTGCAGGCATGGGTCTATTCATTTTTTTTTAACACTGATCAGCTGTAGGTCAGCCCTTTGAAGCCCCGCGGCAAGAGTTTAAAGAGTTTTTTTTCCCTCTAGCCATCAGCGGGGATTCAGGAGGCAGAATGAAAAATCGGGACTTTTTTAAAACGCCGCGGGACGCGGGACAAATTGCTCAAAAGCGGGACTGTCCCGCCAAAAGCGGGACGTCTGGTCACCTTACCCAAACCACTTTAAACATTTCTGAAAGGTTGAGAGACTTCTCACAATGTTGAAAAAGGCTCTCTTTCTGAAATGGCCTACCATTCAGAATTCTTTAACCTGTGGGTCTGCAATATACCATCCCTGCCTGACCAGTGGGACAGACTGATGTAATGGGGCAAAGATAGTTTTGTTGGTAACCCAGCTCCATGCCATGATGTCCAACAGCAATTATGGAAATATATCTAATATTTTGCTGAAATAGTTTTTTTTAATCAAGGTTAGTTCTGCAGTAACAGAGAACAAATCTTTTTGCACTAACAATTGAAATGTGAAAGCAATAAAGGCATATCTATACCATGTAACAACAATTTGTTAGAATTGGCTAGCAGATTGAACAGCGAAAATGATAAAGAACTATCCAGGGGTTAATTATCTTGTCTAATCCTGGGAAAGAGAAAGGAGCTTTTGAAAACACCTCAAGTTGAGAAAGGTGCTTTTTCAAGAAGCAACTGGACTTTCTTTGTTTTTCCTTGAAAACATTTTGCTTCTCATCCAAGAAGCTTCTTCGGTTCTGAAGAAACTTCTTGGATGTGAAGCAAAACGTCTTCAAGGAAAAACAGAAAGTCCAGTTGTCTCTTGAAAAAACTCCTTTGGGACAACCATGGCCTTGATGACTGAGAATCTTCATAAACACTCAAGTTGAGAAGTTGAGCTGATTCTTCCTTTATCTGATAAACAGCTGCATCTCCTATTCATCAAAGGGCGTTTACCAAAAAATATCTGCCCTAATGAACTCAGACATAAATAAGTTCCAAAATATTTTGTTGTTGAAATTTCTATAAAATTATGCTGCCCTTCCTTTTTCATTAAAGTTAAAGAACTCTCTCTGAGAATGTTGCTGTAGCGTACAATTATCTATCGAAAGTTTGATGCAAAGCTGAAGGTGTATGCATAATAAGTTAATGTGGTTTTCCATAATACATGAGCCACAGTTCATTGAATAACTCAAAATTATCTAGGTTTGCATGACATAACCATAAACCATGTTTTCCAAACGACAGTGGTTGAGTTAACACAATCCCTTTAGCCAAAAGCAAATTATTTTCATCTTGACTAAGCGTAATATGTAACCCTGGCCTGAAGGTTAGAAGATGTCACAATAAATAATTAAGACATAATGCAGGGAAGAATTCCAGAAAAATCTAGAACCGTGATGGCGAACCTATGGCACGCCTGCCCAATGTGGAACACAGAACCATGTTGCCTGGCACGGGCAGCATTGCCCATTGCTGTTCTGGGTTTCTGGCACGCATGCATGCATGACTATCAGCTGGCCTTTTTGTGTGTGGCAGTGCCAGAAACTGGAAGAGCTGGTCTTCCGTTTTCCTGCGCGAGCATGCACACCAGCCAGCTGATTGTCACCACGCATGCGTGCCAGGAACCTGGAAAACTAGCTGACCGGTGCACATGCCCCTGCCAGAAACTGAAATTTCATTTTTGACTGCACCAGAGGTGGATTCTACTTACTTTTACTACTGGTTCTCAATGGGATTGCGCGCATGAGCAAAGCTCGCACACGCCCTTGCTTCTGCGCATGCGCAGAAGCTTCTGTGCATGCGCAGATTGCCAATGACAACATCCGGGGTGGTGGGCGGGGCTCCGACCGGTTTTACTACCGGTTCTTGTGAATCGGTCTGAACTGGGAGCAACCCACCACTGGACCACGCTCATGCGCCCTGGGCAGCTCCTGTTCCGGATTGCTGCCTAGATGAGCACGCATGTGCACACGCTCCCTTTTCAGCACACAGTGCCAAGATTACTCTAGATCACCATCACTGATCTAGAGTAATCTGAGCATGAAAGTTCATTTAGAGTAAAGGAGAGCAAGATTTAACGGAAGGTGGGGTAATCGATAGCACATTTCTCAAATTTTAAAAGGTTTACTAACAGGGATTGACTTCCAGAATCAACTGGCTTGGTTCACATATGATCTTAAACTTTAATTTGGTTTGGTGTGTTTCTATTAGCATATGTTTATGAACATAATAGGTTACTCAGGCTGATTGAACAAACTACATTTTTCTAATGTGAACTCAGCCTATGAATGCTCAGGTTGAAGACTAGTAGGCCAGTGTGGGTGGCACTTCCAAAAACCAAAATTTATTCTGCAAGTTGGTTCTACAGATTTCCTAGAATTGTAGAGTAGGAAGGTATATAAATCTTATTGCTATTGATATTTACCATTTGGTGCAAAAGAAAGGCAACTGATAAATATTGCTATATAGGAAATAGGAATGGTGGTTAACATGATACTGAATACCAAAATGGATACAATAAGAGACAGAATAATATTATATAATAGAATAAAAAGTTAAGTTAGTTAGTTAAGTTAGTTGAGTAGTTGAATCTGGCTTCTCCATTGACTTTACTTGTCAGAAGGTCACAAGAGATGATCACATGACCCCAGGATGCTGCAACCGTCATAAATGTGAGTTAGTTGCCAGCTGTCTGAATTATGATCACGTGGGAGGCTGGAACAGTCATAAGTGTGAAAAATGGTCATAAGTCACTTTTTCCAGTGCCGTCGTAACTTCGAACGGTCACTAAATGAACTGTTATAAGTCGAGGACTACCTGTATATGTTTCATATTTATAGCTTTTTTTTTTAAATGCACACCATGTCCTAAAACGAAATGTCTTGACATTCAGCTCAAGGCCTTTTATTAAGCAAAAACAATGGACTAATTTGTAACATCCGTATGCCAGGAATAAGAACTGTTCCTGTCCTTTGATGCCCAGCCCTGCAGCCTGTTTCTTGTAGCCCGACTCTTTTGAACAATCTTTGCATTCAAAACATCAGTTGCTAGTTTCATCTGTCAGCTTTAAGACATTCTGCAGTTACCAATTAAGCCTCCCAGTTTTTCTATCCTGGAGAGGGGTGGGGAGGGGGTTGGCATTAAACAAATATTCTTTGCTTTCAAACTGAGTGGATAAGGACGCCGGTAAATTGCTAGTATCAGGTCTTTGTTGCACCCTTTGCAATGTGGTAAGGATCATTAACGGTGCTACTCTTTATGTCTTTGGTCACAGAATTATAAAATTATAGAGTTGTGGAGTTGAGTTGAATCACCTCATCCAATGTTCTGTAAAAGTTAGTTCCGGACCATCTGAAAAAGCTTGAGTTACATTACATACATTACAGGTAATCCTCAACTTACCACAGTTCATTTAGTGACCGTTCAAAGTTACAATGGCATTGAAAAAAGTGATTTATGACCTTTTTTCACACTTACAACCGGTGCAGCATCCCCATGGTCACGTGACAAAAAAATCAAACACTTGGCAACTGATTCATATTGAGGACATTTGCAGGGGACCAGCTTTTGCAACTATTATGTTGTGGGCTGCAGTAGGCTAGTGTAAGAAGAAATATCCTTCTGGGTTCAGCTCCAAGTGGGGAAAAAGACACTGGAAACATGGGGACTGCTTGGAAAGATGGTTTAATGGTGGACAGGATCACATGGTTTGAGTTCCTGAACAGAAAAGCGGGGAGATGCTGCGAGTCCCCGGGTTTTATGCCCTCTCTGGCTTTGAACTTCCTGGGACCCAGAAAGAGTATCCTGATTGGTTGTCAGACTCCCAGGGGGTGGGGGTCTTAGCTAACCTGGCTTAGGACCCGGGTACTTGCGGGACCGCCTACTACCACCAATAGCCTCCCACCGGCCGGTACGCTCCTATAGAGAGGGGCTCCTCCGGGTGCCGTCAGCCAAACAATGCTGACTGGCGGCTCCCAGGGGGAGAGCCTTCTCTGTGGGGGCACCTACTATCTGGAACGAGCTCCCCCCAGAGATACGGAGGATCCCGGATCTGCGCACCTTCCGCCGCGCCTTAAAGACCCTATTATTTCACCAGGCTGGCCTGGCCTAATTTTCCCCCTCTTTTATAAAAGATTTTTAAAATTTTAAATAACTTTTTGTATTTTATATATTCAATTTTAAATTGGTTTTAAAAGTTTGGGGTTTTAAATTTGTTGGGGCCAAAATTATTTAATTTGATTTTATTCTATTTTTAAATTTTGTATTGTATATGTTTTTATTGTTTGGCTGTGCACCGCCCTGAGTCCTTCGGGAGTAGGGCAGTATAGAAATCTAATAAAATAAATAAATAAATAAATAAATAAATAAATAAATAAATAACCTTGCTGGTTGATGTAATCTCCCCAGGTGCCATATGGTGAGTTTCTGTTGCTAGATGGGTCCCATTGTGTTAGTTTCTGTTGCTGGATGGATCCTATTGTGTTGCAGATGATGGTCCTTTGTCAAAGGATTGGGTTTCTGCCTCTGGCCCATTGACAAAATGGGGGGAGGCAGGAAGGTGGGAGTTGCTTTGTCTTTAAAACATGTTTCTCCATTTCTCATCCAGGGAAATATATTCTGCCTTTTTAATATTTCCTAAAATATTTCATTCTTCTAGGAAAGGGGTGGGTGCTAACTTCCTACACTAGAACAGACAGCATAGATACAACAGCATTTATTGACTCAAGTGGAATTACGGAACAACAGGAACATTCCTGTAATTTATACTCTGAGCCCATAGGGCCTCAACCAATCATTATAGTTGAAAAAGCCCGCCCAAATAGGAATGTTCTAAATTTCCCTCCAATACAGTTAGGGTCATCTAAAGGTTAATTTCACTTTAGCAGACCTTAACACAACTATATGTATTCAATACATAAGCGCAACCTTCTGATAAAAAAAGTCAATGGGGAAGCCAGATTCACTTGACAACCCATATCACTAACTTCACAACTGCAGTGATTCATTTAACAACTGTGGCAAGAAAGGTCATAAAATGGGACAAAAGTCACTTAATATTTCACTTAGCAACAGAAATTTTGGACTCAGTTGTGATCTTAATTCAGATCAGACTATCTGTACATACATTACAATTAAGAATACTAAAAATATTTTAAAACAATAAAGACAGTAGAAACATCCAGATTAAATTTACATGGGAGCAAGATACTAATACAGTTTTTCTGTATACTAATAGACGGATATTTGTGAAGAATCTGTCTTTTATTGGGTAGCAGCAGCGGTGAAATCCAGCTGGATCTATCTGGCTCATGCAATCCGGTTGGGCCAGCGGCGGGAGGCTCCACCCATCTGCTGGGATGTCATCATGTCCCGTTTTTGACCCTCTGCGCATGCGCAGAAGGCTCTGTGCATATGCAGGAAGAGGTGCGTGTGCTCACATTTCTGATCTAGTAGCAAAAGTAAGTGCATTTTACCCCTGGCTAGCGGGATGAATTATCTGAATACAGATAAATGTTTAGTTCATTTTTACTAAGTTTCTGTGTTTCTATCATCTATCTTGTTAATATTTGTATTTTTCCTTCGAGGAGAGGTTTAGCTTTATGACAATTATATAAATTAAGAGAATATTATTAGTTGTCCTAGCAAAATTAAAAATGTCCAAGATTGTGAATTTGCATTTGTGTTAGTAATGATAGTGATAAAGAATATCCAGGCAACTAGTCAGTATTCTAGTAAATCACTTTTGTGACTGATCAAGTTCCATCACAGCAGCCATTTTCTAAGACTGACCATTACTATGGTTTCAGAATTCCATATTCCATCTGAAAAGGGTTGTCTACCCTTGTTTGGACAATTGCATGAAGAATATGGTTACTTAGGGCTACTAATCTTGATGACAAAGAATTATGATCAGTATAGGGGATGGTTACACCTTTCAGTGCCAAGTTGTAGGGACATAAATAAAACATTATTGTGTCCAAGTTGTGGATTTGCTATAGGTGTCTGCTTGATCGTTATATAAAACAGTGGGATAAACAGGCCATTAATCTGGTTGTAGCAAAACAATTCTCATATTTTTATCTCAGGTTCTTATTCTATGAAAATTTGTTAGTACTTTGGGCTTGAAGTTGACATAAAGAAGAAAACTGAGCACAGAGTTTTAATAAATGTGCAACCAGTATACACATTACGGTATGAATGATAAAATGCCACATAAATTACCACTAAATCCTTTTACCGAATGGTTCAACTTAAAAAAACCCGAACAAATTGAACAACGGCAGACCTTGCTGATGAATAATACAAAAATGATACATATGAAAAATGATACCCATAAATTATAAGTATTGGACCTGCGGACACTATGCAAATTCCATAAAGAAACCTCATGGCTGTTATGTAGTGCCAAAGACATGGCTGGATCTTTTCAGGATTTTGAAATTCAGTCTATGACGTTGTTCATATGCTCCAGTAGTTCCAGTAATTGTAATGAATTACGGACAAAGAAGAGAAAAATTAACTAAAATTGATAAGGGTTGTGTAAGTTAGGTCTGGCTCCCCATGATATGTGTATTTAGAGTCAGGAATGATCATATTAAATTGGCATTTATTTAAAATCCAATTAGCAAGAAACAAAACAAAACCCCAAGAAAAATGACCCCATTAATTTTTCTCTTGTTGAGGTTGAGCAGCAAAAGGGAATTATTAGATACAAAGAAAAACACCCAAGCTAGTTTAGACAAACACCCTGTTACTTTTCCATCATAAATCAGATATGAGTAAAAAATATGAACAAACATTACAGAAGAATGGTAAATTATTAAATTATGACTGTTGAAAAATAAGGTCCAACTTCCTCTCTGATATGAGCAGGCCTAGGAAAAGATTTACAATATGAAATTATTCACTGGAGCGAAGTATAGGATCATATTCCCTACCTGCTAAAATAGTTTTCCCTTCCAGTTTCTGCAATGAAATTATTACTTAGGATCATCTAAATCTTTACACGATTTAGGATAGGGGTCAGCAACAATTTGAGGCAATGGGGCTCATTTTGGATGTTAGAACTGCGGATGCCTCTCATCTCATCATCTCATTTCTCTCTCTCTTATTTTCTGAGCAAGTTGGCTGTATGTATCCTTCATTTTCCAGGTTGACTAGCAATAAAGCCTACCTCAACCATGATTTGATTGTAGATGAAACCTGGTTGGGCTCTGAAGGCTACCCTCTCTGAAATGTGCTTTCCTAGGACACCAGGTAGGGGTATGGCAGTTGTCGTTCATAAGTCTTTGATGGCCATCAGGGGTCATGCCCTAGACGACACCAGATGTGAGATCCTCTTTGTGAGGTTGGGCCATAGGGATCCATGGGGATTGCTGCTCATTTTGTGACTATGGTCCCTGAGTTGGTACACAGTTTGGGGGTACTCCTTAACTCATGGCTCCTGGTTAATGAGAAGATGATAGTCATAGTTAGGGGAGCCTTTGCACAGATCTATTTTTGTGCACCAGTTGCACTCTTTCCTGGACTGGGAGGCCTTGCTCATGGTTACCAATGCCTTAGTCACCTCCCAGTTGAATTAAGTCAATGCACTTTGCATGCACTTTGCATGGGGGCTTTCCTTGAAGACCAATTGAAAGTTACAACTGGTCCAGAATGCAGCAGCACATGTAGTATCGGTTGCCCAAAGATTGGACTGTGTTAAAGCAATCTTCACTGGCTTCCAGTTTCCTTCTGGGTGCAATTCCAGGTGCTGGTTATCACCTTTAAAGCCCTACATGGTATGTGACTTGATTATTTGTGGGATCGCTTCTCCCTAACAATATTTGCCTATCCCACAAGATCATACAGGGCAGGAACACTCCAGGTCCCCTCCCTGAATTCTTGCCATCTCATTTAGTCTCCAAAATATACCTTTTCTGTGGCTTTCTCAACCTTGCAGAACACTCTCCCATTGGTTTGACAGGCCCCCACCCTTCTAGCCTTGTAGAAGGCATTAGGACCTAGCTTTTCCTGGATATATTTGCATAGGTAGATAGTATGGAAGTGGAGCTATTAAGTCTGCTGTGGGGTATCCCAAGATGGAATGGGACAATTCGCTACAGCCAACTCACTGCAGCCACCTCACCGCTGCCAATTCTCCACGGCCAACTCACCATGGCCAACTCATCATGGGACAACTTGCTAGAGGCAACTTGCTGCAGGACAAATTCAATTCAATTATTTAAAATAACTTAAAAATATTTTAATTTCTGCCATTCACTTTTCATGTTGTCCCTCTTTTTGCATCTTTTTTTTAATGATTCTATTCCACCATTTCTTTGATATTAATGTAACTCTTGTTCCGCAATGAGTTGTCCCACAGCAAGTTGGCTGTGGTGAGTTGTCCCACAACGAATTGGCTATGGCAAGCTGGCCGCAAAGAATTGTCATAGATCCATCCCAAGTAGTTGTATCACTCTGTGAGGCCTTTTTCTCCAGCAATGATTCATTTTTGCTTCCTTCTCTAGTTAGATTTGCTAGATAGACAATATTTCCCATTGCAAATATTGTATTTGTCCACTGGGCATACATTATTTGAATTAGCATTTTGATCTATTGTTGTTTGTCACACCGTGGTGCTTGAATTATTGTAAACACTGTGAAAGTCATTATTAGGCAATTAGAATGGAAAAATATGAACTCTCAAATAAAGTCAAGAAGTAATAAGCATGGGTAAAACAATGAATAAAGAAAGCTGGTGTAATGCTCAAATTACGGGGCCAGCCATAATTCAATATAATAAACTTCATAACAAGAAGCAACACATCCGATGTTAGTTGCTTTTGTAAAAAGCTAAGCAGCATCACACCATGTTAGTACTTACGTAGAAGACCATAGAAATCCCAAACTAAACTAGAATGGAAAGTTGAAACAATATCCTGGAATATAGCAAACTATTTTTATGAAGAAAACTTGTCTTTGTGATCACTTTGAGTTGGCAGTATGTTTAAAAATTACAGTCTATCGAACACCCTTTTGCTTTTTTTAGACGGGTTGTCTTGAAAATAGGTCCGAAGGTCAGGGAAGTGATATGAGCCAGGTAATCTTTAATTCACAACTGTTCATTTACAACAGTATGGAGTTATCATGGCCTCAGAAAAAAATGACTTTATGAGCCTTCCTTGAAGTTACAACTGTTGCACAACTGCCAAAGTCACGTGATCACAATTTGGGTCCTTAGCAACCTGCTTGCATTTACAGCAATTTCAACATCTTGTAGACATGTAATCGTGATTCCCTCTATGAAGGAGATGGGCAGTTTCAAAATTTGAGAAAGAAATAAAAATCACAATTTTGTGATCTTCCAGGAAGCAAAGTCAATTGGGGAAGCAGGGTTAGCCTAATGTCTATGGTGATTCACTTCATGATTGCAATAAAATGGTCTTAAAATTAGGTCTTTTTGTTGATTTCATCTAAATTTAGGCACCCTAACCCATTTTTTTTTACAATCCTATAATCCCTTTTGTCAGGGTGGAGTTGGGGCAGGTGAATTGATCTGAGCGTTTATTGGCCGGATGCCCTTCCTGATGCCTATGCAGAATTTGCAGTAGATATTTTCTTTTTGTGCTCTGATAAAGAAATATCTTTCGCTGCCTAGGATTGAACTCTCAGCTTTCCGAGCGAGAGGTAAGTATCTTCACCTCTAGGCTACCGCACTGCTCTTATACACAAGATGCAATAATTAAAAAATTAGTAATGTTTTAAAGCCGATGTTTAAAAACTCAAAATAAAATAATGAGACCTAAGTTTGCAAATTCTAGACAACTCAAAATATGATGCAATAATGCACAAATTATCAAATTTATGGGGGGAAATATATTCAAAATGATTCTGCCTAGAATAAAAAAGGAGCAAAAATAAATAGTAGTTCCCACATACCACAGTGGAAACAGAATTTCCCCTGTGGCTTTTCTATTCACAGAAATAATTAGTATTCCAGAGAGTGTATTTTGGTTGTTTATTTTTCTACCCCAGCCCAAGCTTTCCAGAACAAACTCTGTCAATGCTTGCAAATGTTAAGGTATTATTGATAGATTTAAAAGTAAAATTGAGTGATCAAAAAATTCTAGTTTGAGGCAATTTGATTCCCCCAAATAATCTATTTGAAAGGATGGACATCAAATCTTCTTTGTTGGCGATGCACAAATGTGAGAGATTACTGGCCCATAAAATTTAGTTTAGTAAACTGTGTAGCTATTTATTCAGAATGTATAAATGTCAAGGTTTTCTTGTCCAGTTATATCCAACTCTAGCAGGCAGTGATCATCTTCATTTCTTAGCTGAGGAATCCAGCATTATCTGAAGCCATTTCTGTGGTCATGTGACCAGAATGACTATACAACAAAGGTGCATGGAGCGTTGTTACCTTCCCACTGAAGTGGTACCTATTTATCTACCTTCATTTAATACATGTATAATACATGCGTAATTTGAGTGTTCTTTGGCATAAGCACATACATTTGCACACTTTTGAACTGCTAGGTGGGCAGGAGCTGAGGTAATGGGAGCTCATCCCATCACACAATGCTTGGGTCTCAACAGGCTGTCAGCTTTCCAGCTGATTAGTTCTGCATCATTAACCACTGAACCATCGTGTCTCCTTCAGAATGTATACAAGTAGATTTATATTCTCTGATTGATAAAGATGTTACTGTGATTCTTTGGAATCTAAGGAATTATATTTGTATTGGAGGTAGAGGTTTCTAAAGGAATTATTTTGGGAAATTGGAAAAGTGGCATTATTCCAGATATTAAACATTGGCTTTAGAAAAGGCAATATTTTCAAATAATGATAAAATGAAGCAATGTGTGCTTCTTTGGTTTATATTGTATGATATTTTACAAATGCACAGTATTCTCAGCTAATTTCTAACCCTTTAACATTTTTTTTGTAAAACAACGATTTCAGAAACAGGATAACAGAGTTGGAAGGGACCTTGGAGGTCTTCTAGTCTAACCCCCTGCTTAGGCAGGAAATCCTACACCATTTCAGACAAATGGTCATCCAATGTCTTCTTTCCATATAGCATCTCTGTATGTATTTAGTATTGCTACTTTTGTTTCTGTGGTTATTTTTTTAATCAAAGGCTTGTTTCTGCCTTTTCTTAGTTTTATATAATTTTCCTTTTGTGTTTATTAATTGTTAGCATTTTCTTGTTTGCTTCATTCATTTCATTTCATTTTTTTATATTTTGGCATTTTGTTTTAAAAAAACATAAAATTGGAAGGAGGGAAATAAAGAACAAACTTTCGTAAGTTCATTTTAAAATAAACATGCAACCTCCAACAGCTGGGATATAATTATAAAAGTTACTCCACTTGTTGGTGAAGCTCCACTTGTTATTCAAAGATTCTACTATGAGAATCTTTGGCAATACTTGTTTTGGCTAAAGGAATTCTAGTGCATCTCATTTAGAGCACATCAGTTACAGAAAGACTGCAGTTTCTTCTTATCTCCAACTGATTGCTTTAATCAACTATAAAAACAATTTTGAGATTATTTTCAGTTGACCAAGCCAGTCAAGAAACACCTAAAATACCAGCAAAAAGAATGAAATAGATTAAGATTATAAATGTATTTTATACATTTGGCAAACTCATAGTGGATGATGAAAAAGTGGTAGATAATTCTATTGATTTTGGCACAAGAATAGGTGATAACATGCTTGAGCAATGAAGATTTTAATCCTAGGGAGAAAGGCAGTGACAGGATAATAAAGCATAAAGATATTCCTTTGAGACAATGATCCAAATAGTTAAAGCAATAGCTTTTCCAGTTATAATATACAGTCGGGAAATCTGGTTATTAAAAAATAACAGAAGAAAGAAGGAATTACAAATCCAAGAGCATTGCTAAAACTACTATGGATTGTAGGAAAAGAAAACTACTTTGTCCTCAATCAATTAAAAACTGATTATTCTCTTGAGGCAATAACCAGTAAGCATAAGCTCACATACATGCAACATATGAAACAAGCAGAAGATAAGCTTGAAAAAAAGTATTATATTTGTGAAGACTGAGGAATGTAGAAGAGAGGGGAGTAAAAAAAAATCCATAAACATTGATAATTTAGGTGTTGGCAGGCATCAAGGAATATGTTCATGACTGTAGGAGATGAAGCAGGCTGAGCTGGAAGGCGAGGTGTCATCAGTTTGGAATAATTGCATAGCCATAAGAGACCTAGGTCAAGCCCCCTATGAATTCCGTTGACCCTTATCTAGCACCAATTTAGCTTTGACCGTTAGTTGACCATATTCTTATCTATAGTAGCAATAATAAACTCTTGTGCTTTGAACTCACCATGTGTTCCTGATTCTTTGTACCTGATATTAATCTAGTCAACTAAGGGTCAAAACTAAACAAACAAATCAATCAATCAATCAATCAATCAATCAACTTGCTGGATAGCTCTACCATTCTAAATAATGCCATCATTAGTCCACCCTGAACACCCCTGTATAGTCACTGCTGTGGAAGCTTAGGGTTCTTCTCAACAGTGGGTTTGATTGACCCCAGGGCAGGGCAGCCAGCAAGTGAAATAAAGTAAATGAAATAATATGAACTGCCAGCTAAAAATTAGGCCTCTTAAAAGATCATTCAGTCAGAATCTAAATTATTGAAGTTATTCTTATGAGCACAAGACCATTACACATGTTGTGTGGCAGGAGCTCCTTGCTTTCACCCTTTGTTGTTATGTAGGGATGCATATGCCCTACACCAGTTAAATCATCCAATTACTTTATTAGCATTTAATCTGTCATTTCTACTTAATAATGGGGGGGGGGAGAATTGAACAAGTCCGAAGATTTACATAGTAAGGAATTTATCCTATCCTGAGATTCACTTTTTATCAAGATTAGTTCTGCAGTAACATTATATTCACCACATGTTCCATTGCTTACTAATCTTCACTGTTTTTATAAGGTGGTGCTTTGTATAAAACAAAGCAATAGCACTTAGACTCATATACTGCCCCATAGTGCTTTCAAGCACTCTCTGAACAGTTTACAAATATCAGCATATTGCCCTCAACAATCTGGGTCCTCCTTTTACCAACCTCAGAGTGATGGAAGGCTGAGTCAATCTTGAGCCCCATCAGGATCGAACTCCTGACTGTGGGCAGAGTTAGCCTGCAACACTGCATTCTAACTACTGTGTCACCATGGCTCCAAAGTGCACATTCAAAGCACTGTAAATTTTATTGCAGAACTAAATATTCATCCTAAAGGCATTTATAACAGTAAAATCAGGGATGAAATCCAGCACATTCTGACAGGTTCTGGAGAACCGGTAGCGGAAATTTTGAGCAGTTTGGAGAGCTGGTAAATACCACCTCTGTCTGGTCCCAGAATGGGGTGGGAATGGGGATTTTGCAATATCCTTCTTCTAGGAATGGGGAGGGAATGGGGATTTTGCAATATCCATCCCCTGGAATGGGGTGGGAATAGAGATTTTGCAGTATCCTTTCCCTGGAGTGGGGTGGGAATGGAGATTTTGCAGTATCCTTCCCCTGAAGTGGGGTGGGAATGGAGATTTTGCAGTATCCTTCCCCTGCCACACCCACCAAGCAGCACCCATCTAAACTTGAAAAACTCAAGTTTTTCATCTAAACTTGAAATGTTTATTTAAATAATGACTAGACATTACATTTCGTTTTCAAGAATTTAATCTTTTGTTACAAAGGGAACTGAATGTTGCTGAACTCTAATGTTGCATACTTCATCACAGTGAAAAAAATCTAATACTGAGACAAGAAAAGAAACCACCAACACTGTTGTGGTTTTAGAAATATTGTTTAGTAATGTTTTTTTAATAAAAGTTTTTTTATTTTATAGATAAACAAACATACAATACATAATCAATCATTCAGTGTATTATCTGAATATATCTTTTGTGTCTTCTTCCTATTCCTCCACTATTTATCATCTTAATATTATCATTTCATTTATTATAACATTTCTCCCACATTTCTTGCTTTTCTATTAATACATTTATCTATCTTCTTTCTCTTCTTTCTTCTTCACTCATTTCATTACATTACCCTATATATATCTCTTCTCTAACCAATGATAAAATTGCCCCCATACCTTAAAGTATTCCGATTCCTCTTTCTTTAATTGTCGAAGTCAATCTATTCATTTCTGCACAATCCAATATTTTCTTAATTACTTCTCTCTTTGTATGGATTTTCTCTGCTTTCCATCTTTGCGCATATACTATGCTTGCTGCAGTTATAACATGTATAATCAAATATGTATTTTCTTTACTAAATTTCTCTGGTAAAATACCCAATAGGAACAGTTCAGGTTTTAAATCCACATGTTGTATCATTTCTTCTAACCATATTTTAATTTTAATCCAATCATTTCTCGCTTCTGGACATATCCACCACAAATGATAATACGGTCCTGGTGTCTGATTGGCATTTCCAACATTTAGCTGATTTATCTTTAAACATTTTTGCCAATTTTTCAGGTGGCATGTGCCATCTGTAAAACATTTTATATTGATTCTCCTTATAAGCTGTGGACATTGTTAATTTATAATTCCTTTCCCATAACTGCTGCCATTTATCTAACTCAATTAAATATCCAAAAAATTTTGCCCAAACTATAATTCCTTTACCTATTCTTCTTCTAATTCAATACTAAGTAAGTGATTATATATTATTTTTTCATGTCTTCCTGTGAGTATCTTATCCAATTCTGTCATTTCTAAATAAAAACCATATAGTTTAGCATCTTTTTCATATCTTGTTTGTATTTGCATATGAATATACCAGTCCATCTCAATCCCTTTTCTTCTATTTTTTGTTTCCCTTTCAATTCCCCCCTATCTGTTAATATATCCTTGTATCTAAGAATATTTTTAATATTAATAATATTTGAGTGTATTGACGTTTTCATTGTTGATAACCATTTTCAAATAATATTTATCTCTAATCTTCTCCCACACTAGTAATGATGCATTTCTTACATAGTGTCTTTGAAAATAAGTATTGTTTAGTAATATGTTGTTATTATCATTACTATAAAGTTCTTATTATACTTTATTTTTAAATCAAACTCAATGTAGTGAACATACCTAATACTCCTTCTTCCTCCTTATTTTCCCCACAAAATCCCTATGAGATGGGTTGGGCTGAGAGATAGTGACTGGTTCAAAGTCACCCAGCTGATTTTCATGCTTAAGGCAGGGCTAAAACTACAGTTTCCTGGTTTTTAGGCCAGCATCACACATTTTTCTTCCCTTTTTATAACTTAAAAATAAAACAATAGGAAATATTTGATAATGTTTCAATTTCCCCCTTTTGGGAAAGGCAATGAAAAAGTGAGGGGGGGAGGGAAATCTTTCTCACCATCCAATCTTTCTGAGTTTTTTTCTTCTTCATTTTTTCCTCTCATGCCTTCTCATCTCTCCTGTTGTTGTTACATCCAAATATGGTACACAAAGCATTGGATGGATCAGCTGGGCATACTACATAATACATACTAGGGTATGTATTATCGTTGAGAGTTTATCCTCATGGGGACAGCTTCTTTAACAGGTTGTTTTATATCAGCTTTTTTCAAACTTGGTAACTTCAAGATTTAACACCAGAATAGCATCTTAAAAGTCCACATATCTTAAAGCTGGCAAGTTTGAAAAACACTGGTTCATAGGATCTTCAACAGATTATATAGAGCAGTGATCCCCAAACTTTCTGGCACAGGGATTGGTTTCATGGAAGAAAACTTTTCCACAGAAAAGGGGGGGATGGTTTTGCAAGCAACCTAGATTTGTGCAAGCACAGATGAAGCTTCACTTGCTCACCTGCCGCTTGTGTGGCCCATTTCCTAACAGGCCATGGACCAGTTCTGTTGGGGACCCCAATATAGAGTACAGCAGGCATAGTGCTACACTTTTAATGACACCTATTAACTACCAAGTATGCTTATACCTGAGTTCAGGCAAAAGCTACAGAATCACTTATATGGGAAAACCAAACCAAACACTTTCCCAGTGTTGTTATTATTACATTTTCCTTTAAAGCTACAGTTTCATTTTCCAGCATCAAACAGAAGCAAGGAGTCTTTGGAGACTACAGTTCACAAAAAAAGTATGCTGTAATAAATGTATTAGTTTTGCTGTTTAATTTCTCTCTGGAAATATTTGTAGATGCTGTTATAAAACAAAAATAAGCGAATACTATTGTAAAAACATTTCTTTTAAATGAGAATTGACACATATCTTTAACCCAAAGAACTGCTATTGCTCTTTAGTTGTTTAAATTGTTTCTTCAGTTGAATTAACTGGTTTTATTTTCTTATGACCATGTATTGTTGGATGTTTTGTAGAAAGGACAGATATACATTTCCCAAAATAAACATAATTGTATTGGATGTGGAACTCATATTTCATTTAACTGTAGTTGCATTTCCAACTTTTTATATCTCTCTGTATCTGATCAAACCTCAAGCTTTCGAGGAGATCTCTTTTGGAAATGAAGGGGTGTTCTCCATAAAGAGAATTTGTAATGCCTGAAGTTTTTAGAATCAGATTCATGCCTATGCACATTTAATATGTATTTTATGTTTACCAGCATTCTCAGTCCACTTCATTTTATTGCTTTTATATGTATACATAGGCATCAGTGGTGGGTTGCCCCCGGTTCGGACCGGTTCTATAGAACCTGTAGTAAAACCGGCGGGAGGCTCCGTCCACTGACCCTGACATCATGAGATGTGATCTGCACATGTGCACAATCCCGTTGTGAACCGGTAGTAAAGGTAAGTAGAACCCACCCCTGATAGGCATGTTTATTTTCCAGAAAGCATATGGTAGAAAACATGGATTTTATATTCACAACTTTTCTGTAAGGCAGGTCTGAGAAAAAGTGGTCAAAATCTCACACACATAATCCATTCTGTCTTATTGCACCCCTTCATTTCCAAAAGAGATCTCCTTGAAAGCTTGAGGTTTGATCAGATACAGAGAGATATAAAAAGTTGGAAATGCAACTACAGAAAAATGAAATATGAGTTCCACATCCAATACAATTATGTTTATTTTGAGAAATGTATATCTGTCCTTTCTACAAAACATCCAACAATACATGGTCATAAGAAATTATGTCTTATTGCGCTAACCATTACACCACATACGGTATACTAAATATTGTTCATGACCCTATAATTAGTAATCTTTCAGAATCAGGTGTAAAATCCAGGGCTTCAGATGAAACCTTTTACATGACACTGAGTGACAGATCTTTTACAGCTTAAAGCAGAGTATTCAGATAACTTTGAAAGAAAGAAGATCAACCTGAATAGATTTAGCCTAAAGGATGGGACCTACAAAGGTGAAGCCTATAGCCCAGTGGTTATCAACCTTTTCTTCACCATGGACCCCCATTTAAATACTTTTTGTGGCCATGGACCCCCAAGACTCAAGATTTAAATCACAATATTTCTTCAAGCCTTCGCAGACCTTCTGTGATGACAGTGTGACCCCCCAAGGTGTCTGTGGACCACAGGTTGAGAACCATTGCAGTAGCCCATTGTTCTGCCTAGCATCTTTAAAGAACAGTCTTAGGCAGTTCTTAGACATTTACATTTATCTTTAATATATGTAAATTCATGTGCTGCTTTTACATTTCTCAGGGGGGAAGCACATTTGCTTTTTAATTTTTAGCAGTGACATTTTTAAACAGAACTATCGGAACAATCATGATGCAGTCCTATTTTTACCTGAAACTGAATCCCATTTCAGAAGGTGAATTGAATACTTTATTTGCCCAAGTGTGACTAGACACACAAGGAATTTGTCTCCGGTACAGAAGCACTCAGCGCTCATTTCAGAAGGTGCCAATGCAGGATGTCCTTTCCTGGCCTGGAACAAATGTTATGCTTCAAATAACAAGCACAAGCATAAATAAACGATGTCACTTTTATGAAGTTTTGGGCATGTTTTTTATTGCAAACTTTCTTTTGGATAGGATTACATTTGTTCATCTTGAGAATATCTATTTTTTAAAAACAAATTACAGGGTGGAGGTTTTCCTTTCTATTAGAGTACACAAATGAATAAAGGAGTTTATTTGGATTTCCCAACCTGGTGATCTCCAAGTACTGTAACAAGAACAACCTCACCCCATATCTTCTCTTCCATATCTCATCTTACTTACAGTTTGTTCCATATGAAAACCTCCAGTTACAAGTCCATGAAGAGCCTTGGTAGTACAGTGGTCTAAGGCACTCTGTTATTAAGCTGGTTATTAAGACCAGTTGCCTGCAATTACTGCAGGTTCGAATCTCACCAAGGCTCAAGGTTGACTCAGCCTTCCATCCTTTCTAAGGTAGGTAAATTGAGGACCCAGATTGTGGGGGCAATAAGCTGACTTTGTATAAATATACAAAAGAATGAAGGCTATTGCTTAGCGCATTGTAAGCCGCCCTGAGTCTCCGGAGAAGGGCGGCATATAAATTAATTTTTTTAAAAAAATAAAAGTCTCAAGCAAGCACTCCCATCACAAAATGTTCAAATTTCCTTAGTTTAATCATTATTTGAAAGCATTAAATTCAGGAGAAGATTACCTAATGTGATGTCCAACTTTCCTGACAAGCCAGTGGCTCTTAACTAAAGCCTTTGGTGGTTTGACATGGAGCAGCATCTGTCAGAGATCTTTCAGTATGAATGAGCCAGCAATGCAATAAATACTTATAGCTGTTCAGCAGTTTGTGGTCTGAAGCTTAATATTCAATTACCCCAAATTCCTTTGCAGCACAGCTGTTCCCATTGTGCACATGTTTCCAGGTTATTCAGGCTGACTTGTCCATAACAGTGTTAGAAGCATTTAATATTGTAAAGGCATCCCAGGGGCTGGGCTGGTTAGGAGGTTTCTATTCTTTGGCTTAGATGGGCTTGCAGGGGGGGCTTTTTCTGGTGCGAGCAGGTCAGTTTGGATCTGATGGGATTAGGCAAAGGGATGAACTGGGTCTGACTATGGTCATATCTAAAAGACAGGGAAGGAAAAGAGGGTGCAGCCTCCATTTTGTTTGACTGATTTTCTCCATTTCAGTATCTTGTAAGCTAACAAACCCACAAAACGCTATGAAAGCTGGAATGGGTTGGGTCCACAGGGACTTGGCAAATGAATGGGCAGCAGGTGGACAATACAGAGCTGGGCCATCACACAGCACAACAAAAATAAACATTCAGAATCTGGCTCATAAGGGGCTCCAAATGCTTACAAATATTGTAACTTACCAGAAGCAAAAAAGGGGGAAGTTAAAAATTGAATAGCCTTTTTTTCTTTTTTGTATTTAATTACTGTCAAATTTGTCTTCCTTTTTTCTTTTTCAATATGCACAAACAATATTAAGTAAATGGCTTAGGACCTGGGTACTTACGAGATCACCTTCTGCTACCGATAGCCTCCCATCAGCCAGTGCGCTCCTACAGAGAGGGACTCCTCAGGGTACCATCGATCAAACAATGTCGACTGGCGAGCCTTCTCTGTGGGGGCACTCGCCCTCTGGAACGAATTGCCCCCGGAGATACGGATGATTCCTGACCTCCGTACCTTTCGCCTTGTTCCAACAAGCTGGGCTGGCCTAAATATTAATTTTAATGGGTTGTTTTTGTTTTAATGACGTCGGGGCCAAATTATTTAATATGTTTTTAAATTGTTTTTAAATTTTATATATGTACTTGATTTTATCTTTGGCTGTGCACCACCCTGAGTACTTCGGGAAAAGGGCGGTATAAAAATTAGATTAAAATAAAAATAAAATAAAATAAACAATACAGCGGAGTCTTTAAAACTAAGTAATGAGCTTAAGAACAAAACCTTTATCATACAACAAATACTTTGATGCAACCTGAGATACATTATTGATAATTTAAAATGTTCTTTCAAATAATAACTACATTTGGTTTAAAGGAATTTAATCTTTTGTTACAAAGAGAACTGATGTTGATGAACTCTAATGTTGCATACTTCAACACTGTGAAAAAAACTAATACTGAGACAAGAAAAGGAACCACCAACACTGTTGTGGTTTTAGAAATATTGTTTAGTAATACATTGTTATCATCATTATTATTAGGTTCTTATTCTACTCTGTTTTTAAATCAAACTCAATGTAGTGAACATACCTAATACTCCTTATTCTTCCTTATTTTCCCCACAACATCTCTATGAGATAGATTGGGCTGAGAGATAGTGACTGGCTCAAAGTCACCCAGCTGATTTTCATGCTTAAGGCAGGGCTAAAACTGCTGTTTCCTAGTTTTTAGGCCAGCGCCACACATTTTTTCTTCCTTTATATAACTTAAAAATAAAACAATGGCAATACTTGATAATGTTTCAATTTCCCCCTTTTGGGAAAGGCAATGAAAAAAGGGAGGGAAAGGGAAATATTTCTTACCATCTAATCTTTCTGAGTTTTTTTTCTTCTTCATCTTTTCCTCTCATGCCTTCCCATCTCTCCTGTTGTCTCTACATCCAAATATGGTACACAAAGCACTTAATATAATTTTGGATAGGCTGGGCACACCCTAACTCTAGGGTATGTATTACCACTGAAAGTTTTTCCGGACTATGCCAAGCAAAATAACATCTGGATTTTGTTTTAAGAGAAAGAAGCAAAAAGCTTTCTCCTACAAATGAATGGGAGAGTGGGGAAAACAGATGTATTTACAAAAAAACAGGGTAAGCTCACGAAAAGCAGCCTAAGTTATACTCAGGAGAATTAGTTACACTAGCTGCAATAGGATGTGGTTATAGTGTAAAAGAATTTTGGGAGGGTGCAATCCTGCATAGAAATCAGGCAAAGCTTCAGCCCCAGATGATAGATTAGGAAGAAGTGAATGAGCACACCCACACATAATGCCTTCTTACATGCTTGATGATGTGGAATTTGGGAAGACATTGGGGGAGGATGGATTTACTATATGAGTATTTCCTTATTCCTAAAGGTTCCGTTAATGAAACATGCAGAGAAGAGGGAAATCTCAAACTGCCAAGGAATATTTTGTGAGGCAAGATCTGACTATCCTTTGAGTAATGCTAGCAAGATAAGCTTATCAGGAAACGAGCTGACTATTGATGGGCACTTTAAAAAAAGAAAAGAAGCATTAGAGATAAATGCATCTATGTGGTCTCTAAAAGTTGGCAGTGACTTCACCGTCTATATTCAATCAAAGGTAAATGATTTCAACTAGAAGCACAATGTGTGTGTATACAAATGTACCACATGACATACATAAGTACAAAGGAAAGGAGCTTTGATCCCAGCAGAAGACAAAGTGGATGCATAAAGTGGAAAATCTGAATGGATGAATTCTGTATCTACATATAGACAGGGAACAGAAGGGGAATACCCAAACGTGGCAGAAAGGCTTGTGCCCAGAGTCAGTTGGAGATATGGGAATATGCTACAACAACCACCAGCTTCTTTGTGCAAATTCAGAGCATAAGAGAACAGTGGCAAAATGTTAGCAGGAAACAGCGAAAAGGGGTACAAGGCATAAATCCAGGTATATTTCAGTTCCATCTTCTCCAATAAGAAGTTTGATGAATGTGAAGAATAGGTTGATCAAGCAAGACTGAGGGGCACCTGCCTTCTGTTCCCCCTACCTACTATCTATATAGCAAAAAGAGAGGTGCTCACTAATTATATTGATCCCCTTAATAGCAATAGCACTTAGATTTATATACCTCTTCACAGTGCTTTCCAACCCTCTTTAAGTGGTTTATAGAGTCAGCATATTGTCCCCAACAATCTGGGTCCTCTCCTTAATGTTAGATGTAGTTGGATTCTTTGGTGAAATTGGATCAAATAAATTCTCCAACATTAGGAGTTTCCTGTTTGCATAGAAGAAAAACCGAGCTGAGCTATTCAGGCCATCTGTGTGAACTTCCCTAGTTAAGCTCATCTGTTAAATCATGCGCCTAGGTGCACCAGGGAGTGGCTGATGACGTTTGCCAGGTCAAAAAGTTAACAGCACAGAAACTCCTCCATCTGGATTTATTTCCTTTTCTCTCTTTTTTTCTAACCTCAGGCTGTATGAGTGCATGCACTTGTTTCTTGGCAAATTCAGTATAGTGGGGAAAACTGGGAATATTTTGAATGGAAAAACTGACATGAGAAATAGTCACATGTTTCTTATGGAATCACTGTCCTAGTTAGTACTTTGGCTCCTGATCAAACTTTAATTCACTCCAGTTTTAAAAAATAAGTTATAGTATTTTAAAATATTAAAAGGAAATTAAAAATAAACATTCCAGTCAAGCTTATTTGGGAGTATGTCTCATTCAGGTTAATAAAATTTGAACCCAGATAAGTGGATATATCCACTTACTTGGGAGTAAATTCCAACTGAACACAGTAGTATTCACTTTGCATGAAAATAGATTTAAATTTTAGGGTTTTTTTAAACAAAAATTCTAATGCCATATTTGCATCCTTTAGTTTAGCATAGTTAGTTTCCAGAAAATGTTTTAATAGTGGTGATGATAATAATAAAAGTCTCTTTAAAAACCACAAGCACATTACAGTATAAAAAAACTGTTTTATAAATTGGAAAACAACACATATCCATTAATTCTTTAGACATCAATAGAACAAATTAGATTTCTGGATAATGGATACTACTTTATTGCCATTATTTCTACTTCTTAGTTTTTCAAAAATGGCTGGAAATAAATGATAATAGCGACTTCTAAACCAGAGGACTTTGGAGATTGGGGGTGGGGGGGATGGGGATATGAATTTGTATACCAAATAATTACAACTTTATTTTGACTAACCTATAATGGAAATTCAGCTTTTCAACAATGAAGTTATTTTTTGGCTCTCAATTCCAAAAAGTGTTAATTTTAATACATCTCACTATCAAAAACTATTATACACAAAAAAGCCTTGTTGAATTACTATTGATTCAATGCATTAATAAAGATGCACAGATATTTATATATTTTTTTAATACTTTGATAAGTCTACTGGTGCATAATTGGTATCCTTTGTAATGCAATCCATATTCATGTATTTATATTTTTCGGAAGAGGAATCTGAGGTTTCAGACCTTTAAGACTTCAGATTTTTAAACAGCTTTTTGCTCTAAGCACTGAGGAGCAAAAGACACAACTGCTACTAGTCCTGCATAATAAAAAGCTACTCACCTGGGCTCCATACATAAGTGAAATAAATAAATTAGTCTCACCTAAGTTCTTATTTCATACCGTGTGCATTTTCCTAACTATCTGGAAATCTAAGCAGTTCCAGGATGGGGAATTGCAAAGCCATCAAGTCACCTTCCCCCTTAGAATAGCTTAGAAGCCCAAAACCTGTTAAAATAAAATGAATGGAGAGTTCCCATTGAAACTGAACATTCCCAAAATTCTACAGCATTTAAAAGAAAAGGTAAGTTTTAGTGCTGTTTTGAATATGCTTCCACTGAGACATACCATAAATAATTGGGCTCCACTGCTAAAAATAAATGAGAAGGTGGCATCACTGAAGTAGGGAATCAATTTGGATTCAGTGACACATGCCCAGTGGAAGTCCTTTATTTAAATCCCATCAATTATCAGTGGAAATAAAACAGGCTTTTCTGACCTGACCTAACCTCACAAACATTTTGGATTAATATTCTCATAACCCATGACCGGTACAGCATGTAGCACCGGACTGAGGAAGATGTATGACTAACTTCTTCTAGTTCTAATTAATACAAGGCACACTTCAAGAGGAAGAAATAATCTAAACCACAGTGTTCTTGTTTGCTTTATGTAAACATCTTCAGATTATGAGAATGATTAAATATCTTAAATTAGCAAATTTGTTACAGGTGCAGGAACACCTAATTTCTCATTTAACCCTTCCAATTTTCTTTCTTTTCTCTTTTTAGGCTCTATTTTTTATTATATTTAAAAAGGATAAGATTAAAAAAAGAGGGTTATGGAAAAGAAAGGTAAAAGAAAAAGAAAAAACAGGGTGCAAAAGGAAAGAAAAAGAAAAGAGAGAAAGGAAGAAAAAGAATAACTTCCAATTTTCTTTGCTACAAATACAGATATAAAATACATTAACCTCTTACATGAGAAACAACAGTGATACACAGTATTTCTAATGTCATAAACAGTTTAAACATCAAATCCCAAAATTATATTTGACACTCCCTTATACATCTTTGAAAACTCTGGATTTCACCCCTATCTTTATCCCTTTAACTGTGTGTAGAACTAGCAAAAGAACTAAATTGGTGGAGCAATTCATTAGGCATTCTTCTGTGGGGTATATGTGGAGGGGGGAGGAAATATTCTTTTTTATAACAATTATTTGGTTAAGTTGTGCAGTTGGGACTCCTTTTTTTTCTGTGAAGAAAATTTTACTAGCTTCCTGTTATGCAGCAAAATCACCTGTGCTGGAATGGCTGTACAGATTTGGGACTTTTGTACCTATCCTTATGGATCCATAGAAGCGGAGACATAATTCATGTTTTATTCTTTTGCTAGTTCTACACACAGTTAAAGGGATAAAGATAGGGGTGAAATCCAGCAGGTTCTGACAGGTTCTGGAGAACCGGTAGCAGAAATTTTGAGCAGTTTGGAGAACCGGTAGCAGAAATTTTGAGCAGTTTGGAGAACCGGTAGCGGAAATTTTGAGTAGTTCGGAGAACCGGCAAATACCACCTCTGGCTGCCCCCAGAGTGGGGTGGGAATGGAGATTTTGCAATATCCTTCTTCCAGGAGTGGGGAGGGAATGTGGATTTTGCAGTAACTTTCCCCTGGAGTGGGGTGGGAATGGAGATTTTGCAGTATCTTTCCCCTGCCATGTCCACCAAGCGACGTCCACAGAACCGGTAGTAAAAAAATCGGATTTCACCACTGGATAAAGGGTGACCTCAAGGATGACTTTTGTTTTAATTCTTGCATATTTTTTGAATTAATTGTTTTTACTATTGTTTACCTACTGTTTTATCTAACATTTTCATTGTTGTTTGTCTACTGCTCTGGACAGACTCTTTGGAGAGGAACAGTGCTAGTAATAATAACAATGATAATATCTAGATAGGGATTGGAACCTGAAGAACCACTTGATTTAAGTGATCATAAAAAGATTATCACAAAAATTATCACAAAGCTAATTAGTTCTACAAAGTGAAGTTTAACTCCATGGATGGATGCATACATCATAATTTGCTTCCCAGTCAGAATTTTTCCAAGGATAATTTTTCTCAGGAGTAATTTCTATGATATTATCAATCCGCTGTATCTACTGCTTCCCATTTTATTTTTCTCAACCTTCCCAAGCATATTTTTTTCTGGCCCATCATATGTTCAAAGTGTGTAAGTTTCAGTTTGCTGGTCATCAGACTGCCAACTACCCTGTTTCCCCCAAAATAAGACATGCCCTGATAATAAGCCCAATCGGGCTTTTGAGCGCATGGCAATAAGGCCAAGTGTTTATTTCAGGGTTCAAAAAAATATAAGACATATATATTTTGGGGGAAACATGGTAGTAGTATAGGCAATTCAACAGGTTAAGGAAAAGAAAGTTATGAATTTTTTGAATATATAATTGATCTGTACATGTTATACATGTGTTGTTTCTGAGCATACTTTCATTATCAGTATCATTCTTTTTTTCCCTCCTGTAATGGTTTATGACTAAACAAAGTTATTTGTGCTTTCTGTAATTCCTATGTCTCTCTTGATCATTTGGGAGAGCATCGCATTCTAGATCAGTTCCTTAAATACAGTATCCTATATTTTTTCTTTATCAAAGGATCTCCAAGTATTTATATGGTAGATTGCTGAAATGTACATGGTGGAAGGCTCAAATCTCCTCTTTCTGAAGTCTTCTGGGTTTTCATATCCTGACCAGTGGTGAGTTTCAAAAATTTTTACTACTGTTTCTGTGGGTGTGGCTTGGTGGGCGTGGCATGGCTTGGTGGGCGTGGCTTGGTAGGCATGGCAGGGGAAGGATACTGTAAAATTTCCATTCCCACCCCACTCCAGGGGAAGGTTACTGCAAAATCTCCTTTTCCTCCTGATCAGCTGGGACTTGAAAGGCAGAGAATAGATGGGGGCGGGGCCAGTCAGAATTTTTACTACCGGTTCTCCGAACTATTCGAACTTTCCACTACCGGTTCTCCAGAACTGGTCAGAGCCTGCTGAAACCCACCTCTGATCCTGACCCAACTCCTGGCTTTGAATAGTGGCCTGGCAGTTCCTGTTGCAACCAATTACCTTTCAGGTGACATCTTACCTGGTGCCTAACCCACAAGCCCAAAGTATGAGAGAGAAGATACAAGATATCTTCTTTTATTTTCTTGGTGAATAAAAGGTCAACTTCTTTTGGCCATATAGTGAAGAGGTGCAGTAATGGGATCAATCCTTCCTTTGGGAACCACCTCCACCTCACAAGAAAGAAAGAAATCTAATTGTATTTTTTAAAAAAACAAATAAAAACTAAAAAGAATTATATTTTTTTTACTAGGCATAATTCCAAAATGTATTAATAAAAAAATCAGTTTACTAAAATATATATTAACACCACAAGGATAAACTTAGCATATCAGTTTGAAAAGAAATACATTACCAACAATATAAGACTCGGAACTTTAACTTGGAAAATATGAAGTAATGGGAATTCAACAGCACATATTCACAACACAGGTTTAACAAATTTAAGCAAGAGTAGCTTCTATATATACCCTATATTATGCAGCAAGGCAAATATAAATATTTAAAGAATAGTTTTTAAGAGGAAAAAGAATTGACTAAAGGACTTAGAAGAGAAATACAGGAACATTTTAAATGTTTATAACATTGTATATTGTAGGAGTACAACAAAGGGGAAGTTGGAAACTAAATATTTATTTATAATGTTTTTAGAAGCCTTTCTTTTTTCTTTGTATCTTTAAATACAAAATAGTGGAGATTTGGGCATGCAGATATTTTCTCCTATTGTTAAATAATTCAATTTACTTTGTTCTTTATGGTTAATTTTCTTATCATTTGAGCACTGACTGTACAACCTTCATAACTCCTTGGTCCACTTACTGATATATGTCTGCATTAATTATTTTTATCTCCTTTGTTTTTTCTTTTTATTTATTCATTGTCTATTTTTTAAAAATGATTAATATGTTTAAAAAGGCAAAACTTCATAACTGTACAACCTTCATAACTCCTTGGTCCACTTACTGATATATTTCTGCATTAATTATTTTTATCTCCTTTGTTTTTTCTTTTTATTTATTCATTCTCTATTTTTTAAAAAATGATTAATATGTTTAAAAAGGCAAAGGCCTGTTTTACTTTAAGTATGACAATGTAGTATCAACATAAATTATAGAACTGCCCAGATCATGTCATGCGTCAGTTTACAAATTAATTTTAAAAGAAAAAATCCAAACAAAAATACCATATTCCAGACAAACCACAGGATGATATGGGCCTGGGACAATGGAAAATTGTCTGCCTTAATCTCTTTAAAAAACTAGAGTGGTTTCAGATTATTATCAGATCACAAGAAAATTCTAACAGAGAAAGATATATCATCCTGAACACAGCCTGAAGGATGACGAAAGGCTAAAATTATACCCAATTCTCCAAATTTTACAGAGTATAAAGCATTACACAGAAGAAAACCCTAAAGCAAATTCCTGACTATCCAATTTATCATTTGTTTGTGACTTTCCAGTCAGTCCTGTCTTCTGGTGTCTGCCTTGATTAACCCCTGAGGTTTTCTGGGCAAGATTTGTGAAATGTTTTTTCCTTGTCTTCTTTCAATGGTTGAGAGAGAAGGATTGGCCTAAGGTCATCCAGGTAACTTCATGATGAAGGCAGGAACACAACTTCCAATCTCCCGTTTTTCCACCTGGTGCCTTCAACCAGTATAGGTAGTCCTTGACTTACGACCACAATTGAGCCCAAAATTTCTATTGTTAAGTGATACATTTGTTGAGTGACTTTTGCCCCATTTTACGACCTTACTTGCCGAAGCTGTTAAGTGAATCACTGCAGTTGTTAAATTAGTAGCACAGTTGTTAAGTGAATCTGGCTTCCCCAATGACTTTGCTTATCAGAAGAATACAAAAAGTGATCACATGACCCCAGGACACCGCAACCATCATAAATATGAGTCAATTGCCAAGTATCTGAATTTTGATCACATGATCATGGGAATGCTGCAACGGTCATGCGACAAATGGCCATAAGTTACTTTTTCCAGTAACATTGTAACTTCGAACTTTCACAAAATGAGCTGTTTTAAGTCTAGAAGTTCCTGTATAACAAACTGGCTCTTAACCAGTGGTGGGTTGCAATTTTTTTAATAACTGGTTCTCTGCCTTAATGACTGGCTGAGTGGGTGTGGCTGGGTGGTCATGTGACTGGGTAGGTGTGGGCAACTCACCGTCACTCATGGCAAGGTGGGGCGGCGCAGGCCAGCTGATGCTGCAGAGACAGGCTGACTTCCTATGTACCATTCTGAGCCCCTTCCCCCTCTTCTTGGGCTGACAAAATAAAAGCCTTTCTAAAGATCATGACTGCCTGCCAAGCCTGCCTGGCGCATGCTGGCAAAAGGAGATTCTTGCACCAAAAAAAGAGGTGGTGGCTGCAGGCTTCTCGGGGGGGGGGGGGGGAGAACATGGTGAGGCGAGGCTGCCTTTCGGGTCCTGCTCTGGGCTTCTGCCTGCTCAACCTCTGCTCCGCCTTGAGTTCTGCATCCAGCCCACAACAAGAGGGGCAAGATGCAGGCTGGCGGGGAACCGAACAGCAACGGCTCAGCCTAGCTTGCCTTCCCCTCTGCCACCAGCCGTGGAAGGAAGGTAAGGTTGTGGGACGAAGAAAGAGACAGTCATGGGGGAAGAAGCGGGGAGACTTGAATAAGGGCCAAGGCCTCTGAAGGAGAGAAAATGGGGTGACCCGAGGTGAACAGAGAGCGGGCGGCATGCGGGAGGAGGCCCCGGGAAAGGCCAGAGCCAGGGACTGGCATGTCCCCCAACCCGAGATAAATAGAGAGCAGGCGGCACGCAGAGGAGACCAGGGAAGGCCAGAACCAGGGACTGGCGTGTCCTCCAACCCGAGGCGAATGGAGAGAGGGTGGCATGCAGGCGGAAGGATGGTGAGAGCCAGGCCCGAAAGGCAGCAGAGCCTTGCCATTTCCACCCCGAGGTGGCCCTTCGGCTGAGTGCCTTACCTTCGTGGACAGCTGCTGTGAGCAGAACAGGCATGGTGCGGATATCAACTGGGCCACGTGGCCGGCATGGTAGGCCGCAGCGAAGGCAGGCAAGCAGACAAAGCGTGCAGATCAGCTGGACCACGTGGTCTGGGTGAGTGAGTGAAGGAGCCAGAGAGTAGCTGGGAATGGGCATGACTCAAGCCACCACCCAAGGTGTGTGCAGTGAGATAGGGTGGGGCGTGGTAGGAGGGGCCATCCAGTAGTGGCATTTGCCGGTTCGGCGAACTGCGCATAATCTTAACTACCGGTTTGCCTGAACCGGTGCGAACCAGCAGCAGCCCACTCTGCTCTTATCTAAGTATGTGTATAAAACTATGGAAGTTTCTTTGTTTACTTTCCTACGTTTCGCCAGCTGCATCTTTACGGAAGATAAAATAGATTGGTCTGAAGAAAGTAGTGCTACATTGTGAAAGTAATACTAAATTGTGAGGCAAGCCCTGTCCCCTTTGTAGGTACATTATGATGTCACATGCACATCCCAAAGGGAAAGATCTTGCAACATAATGCTGCTTTCACCATTCCAGAATGAGACTGCAGAAACCCATTTCCCAAACTTTAATTAGAGGCTGATGGGAACATGAAAATCCCCAGCCTTTTCCAGCCTTAGTTCATGAATGACACTGGAGTTCTGCCCACCAAGGGTAAATCAGAGAGAGAGAGATTCTTTCTAGGAATGGCAGAGGTTGGAGAAACTACCTGAATCGCAAAGCCATCTCTCATTAATAGAGGTGTGCAGTGTTCATCTAAGTGTGCAGGCTGGCACTCAGTCTACTTTCACCCAGATGGATTTCAAGCATAGGTTGGATGTATTTGGTATCTATTGCATATATTTTGCTGTTGGGTTTTCTGGATTTCTGTCTTGTTTATTTCTTGTACTGTCTTTTTCTTTACCTTGTTGAGTTTTAGCTTGTTCTCTTTATATTACAAACCGCCCAGAGTCGGTTTGGAGTGAGGTGGCACTGAAGTGGACTTAGTCAATCAGCCAATAAATTCACAACAGCAGCAGCCTAAAGAAAAAAGGATGCATTTTCCAGTTTAAAGACAGAACCTACGGTCACCCTTCCTTTCTTTAATCAGTTTGCCAAGAGAGGGAGGAGGATCACAATGTCACCTTGCTGCATTCCCAGAATAGTAGCAACATTTGACCTTTGAGCACCAATTTCCTTAATGTAAGAATAAGGGATAATTATTTGTTGGTTTCAGGAGGTCTCTAACACTAAGTTTATAAACTGAATTTATGAACTAAGTTACTATACTGTATGTCCAAGTGAGATTTGTGCCAAATATTCTAATATTTCCATTAGGAAATGTTAACTATAGACATGATAGTAACTGGATTGTTCCTCTGGGACAGTTTTTTAAAAATGTTATCCGAGGACCCCTGGAGCTCCCTCAAGACCATCTAAAGTCCAGGAAATCATAAATATTTGCCTGATATTAGATACTTGGAAAGATATTTAAAGATAAAAGAGTTACTCTTCTCATGTTTTGTTATACACACACATATGTTAATACCTAATAGGTTTTAATATTGATATTTTTACATGATAAAATATTCCATGAATGCATATTAACTTTTAATATGGTAAATATGATAAATATAACCCATACAAGCCAAAGTTCTTTTGGGATCCTCCATAATTTTTAAAAGTGGGGAGGGTCCCAGACTCTAGGACATTTGGGAAGTCATTGAAGGACATCGCATCCCCACCTAGTTGATGGAACCATCTCTCCTGACCTTCTGAAAGTCCCTTCAAACCTGGTCCTGACAACAGGCTTGGGGAATCTCGCAAGAGAGCCATAATTTGATTAGACGGCTCCATTGTTTGTAATTGGACGCTGTCTCTTAGCCTTCTAAAATATTATTTTTGGTCCTTTTTGAATATTACTAAAATTGTTTTGTTGTTGTGGAGTCATGCCAATGTGCGATGTGTGGCCATATAAAATACGATCAAGCCATCAATTTATGAGCTGCTTTTTTCTGGTGAATTGTAGTTGGAGCAACCTTCTTCCATTTTGCCCCCTGTCCACGCTCTATCCCTAGCAATCCGGCCTAGCTGTGCTACAATGGTAATTGAGGCAAATCTGGAGTCCCTGGGATTAGCCCACGGCTTCCTCTTTCCCGAAAAAAAATCCCTCCTAGAAGACCCGGAAAGAAAGGAAGAGGTGGAAATCTTTCGGCAACCCCTTCGGGCTAAGCTGAAGCCAGGTGAGGAAAGACAGACACGCGAAAGCTCGCTCTCTTTCCAGCGAAGCCTGCCAGGGTCGGGCTGAGGTGAGGCCCAGCGAGGACCCGGAGCGGGGGCGGAGCGCTTCAAAAAGCGGCTGCGGGCAGAAGAGAGCAAAGAAGGGCAGCGCCAGGAGCACCGGGGGCCGGGAAGAAGGCGGAGGCGACAGGAAAGCGGGAGAGCGGCGCAGACAGAAGCCATCGGGGAAAGGGCGAGTGAGCGTCTGCCTCCGTTTGCTCCTCCGGACCATGGGCGCCTTCGTCTTCGGCGCAAGCTGGCTGGGTTTTCTCCTGTTGCTGCTCCTGCTGCTTCTACTGCTGGTGGCCTCGCTCAGCGGGAGGACTAGGTGAGTGTCTGGCGGGATCCATCCCGCGGGCGTCTAGGGAAGGGTCGGGACAGGTGGGATCTTGGACCCGCTACCACACCATAGCCCAGAAACAAGTTTGGGAGATCGGCATTGAATGTGGCTTCCGTCCCTGACAGGTGAGATCGGTGCGATGGTTAAGAGACCTTACAGGTGAATCACAATCATAACCTTTATTATCACTGCACAACATATGTCCAACGAGATTGGTGAATCACTTTACGGTGCTTGGAATGGGTAGGAAGTGTAATAGAAGGCAAGAGCTTTGCGGGAAGGGAGTAATTTGATGGAGGGAATAATTTGAATTACGAGGTGGAGAAACAGGATCGGGTAAGTTTTTCTCCTTCATCAGACTGGAAAACAAGCTCATCCAACCTGACTGATGGGAAAGTCAATGCTAGGAAAGGAAGTACAATACTTTACCCCGTCACTAATTGCATGGTTAATCAGTGGAGTTAGAACAGCATTGAGGTGGCTTCAGTTGATCTCAAAATAACTAAGCCTGAGACTGGTTAGTAATTGGATGGGAAATCACTTGGAAATACCAGGGTTTTTGGCGCAGGTAGGAAATCTCAAAAACATCCTCTATGAAGCAGTGGTAAGCTAACCTTGAAGGCTGCCTGCCCTTTTTACACATACAATCGTGTTTAACTGTAGTTTATAGAATAAATCACAATTGGATAGATTCATACAAACGTTAAACCATTATGTTGTGAGTTAAACTATTATGTCGTGAGTTTTAATACATAATAGTTTAACATTTGTGTCAACCCAGCTAATAAACGAGAGGGTTTTTTAATAAGAATATTAGACGATTTTTAAAAAATCATATTGATTTTGATTGCATTGTTCCCGGGAACAGAATCATAAGCCTATCTGCTTTAAATAGGAGCTAAAGGCTCTGACTATATAGAAGGGAGCTTTTATGCTTGACAGATTCCTGGGACTTCCCAGGATGGTGTAGATAAACCTTTTGGGATGATTCGTTATGCAACTTCTTTTGTTCACATAGCATGTGCCCGATACGCAGCTCTTAAATCTCACCTGGTATGTGTGGGTGGGTGTTGAGAAGAGAGTTATAGATTATCTAACTACAAAATGTTCTATTTTATGCTGGAGTCCCCAAGTCTGCCCACAGTATTTTCCTTGGCACCCACCAGAGTTTCTACATTTCTTGATTGGTGGAAGTGGTATTATAGTACTGTTGTTCCAATACAAAAATTTTCCAGTCTGGAAAATCCAGTGCCAACTTGTGATGCCAGTTTTATGTCTAAGAACGTCTGTGGTTCTTGAATGAGCAATAGAGACACATTGTCATATGAAAATGCCACTCACAACTTATTTTGAAAAGCGTGGTTTGTACAATTTTAGAAGATTTAATTTAAGCCAGGTAAGCCATGTCTGCTATATTAGTATAGCATGTTAAGCTTGTTTGGTATTAACCATGGGCAGGAATTTGTGCTTTATGCAAGCTAAATTCATTTGGTGAGTTTAGAATACAGTATATTGTATGAACCCAAAAACGGTTAATTCAAAAGCATCTACAGCTGGTACAGAATACAGTTGCATGGGCAGTTAAGTCTGCTCTTCAATTAGTGCAGGCTCTATGAGCTGCTGGTTTTAAACTGTGAAGCCCTTTATGGTATGGAGCTGGGGTTTTGAAGGGCCATCTCTTCCCCATTATACTGCATCTACCTGTCCCATTGGGTCCAACAGAAGAGGCATATTCCAGAGTCATGAACTTGAGATGGGTAGCTATATAAATTGAGATATTTTTTTTTTAAATTTGATTTATATGCCGCCCTTCTCCGAAGACTCAGGGCGGCTTACAATGTGCTCAGCAATATTAACAATAAATAAACAACATTAAGAAAGTTGTGCAAACATAGCCATTCTGCACACTCAAAAACAGATAAAATTAGAGTGTGTGAGGAGAGCAGCTAAAAAGGAGATGTGCTAGAAAGATGCTATAGAACAGAACAATTGTCTCCTCCCCCTCCTCCCACGACGTGGACTGTTTTTGCCTTAGCTAATACACTATGTTTGTTTCAGTATGGAATGTATTTTCCATAATAGTTCAGACTTAGAATTCGTATGAATATTGCAATGGTAAATATCTGTTTTTCTTTCTGAGCATCATCCCTTTGCTTTTGGCAAATGGAGTATTTTGTAATTTTTTGTAAGATTGAATATTTTGTTTAGCACTTGGTATTCACTGTTCTTTATTCTGTTTCTTGACCAAATAACTTCTCTGCACCCTTTACTAGTTTGCATCCTAGACATTGGGGAAAAATGAGCAAACAACCTATCAAAAATGTTTAACATGACATTTGGCTTGTGGTTCGTTCATTGGCAAATTATTTTTCATTAAAACTAACTTGGCATCCCAGCATTTGGAAGGTACTCTGACCCCACATCCCCAACCCCCTCACAATGCCATTTCATGGATATTTATTTATTTATTTGTATCTTGCCTTTATTGTTTTTACAAATAACTTAAGGCAACACATCTTCCTACTCCTATTTTCCCCACAACAGCAATTCTGTGAAGTGGGTTGGGCTGAGAGAGAGTGGCTGGTTCAAAGTTACCCAGCTGGCTAAGGCGGGACCTGAACTCACAATCGCCTACTTTTTAAGCATGGTGTCTTAACCACTAGACCAAACAGGCTCTATTGCTATTGACCTCAACTTGTTGGTTTGTAGCAAGAATTTTTCTCCAGTTTAGATTGATCTCAGATTTACACTTTTGACCTGGATAAAGTGTACTTCTGAACAATATTTTCTTCCATTTAACATATAGATACAGTTTTCATATGCTTGTACTTACAGTGTATACGAAAATGTCTAATTGGAACTGAAGAATTGAAAACTCCTTTCCTTCAACTTAGTCCTTGAAAGCAAGAAATTAGGCAGTGTCCCTTTACTGAAGGAGTGCTGATCTTTTCAAAACTAGGTGTATATTATGTGTATACATATGCGTGTGTATACATACAAAAATTAAGCAATATTGGTGGAATCTGACAGCAACATCTGGAAGCCCATATGGCATTCCGTATCATAAAAAGTTTATTTCTCCATATTATTAATTTTAGTAATGTTTTGAAACTCTAGTCTCCTCTACTGTAGGAGTGGCTTCACTCATCCTTTTAAGTGCCATTGTGGTTCATTAGGTTTTAGGTCTAGCATATGTAAAATTCACCATGGGTTAAAATCATGGCTTAGTGCAGTGTACAAATCATACCAATGTGTATTAGAGGCTGTTTAAAAGTAAGCCATAAAAATAATATAGGAAAAAAATTAACCCAAATAAAACTGGTAAAAAAAAGGTTATAATAAAGCAAAGGAACTTTCTAAAATAGTTAATCACTATAACCATAACAGAACAGTTTCAGAACAGTTTTACCAGGTGCTCAAAAGACTTTTAGGAAAATTAATTGCATCTATAAAGGAATTCTGTTACAATAACAGAAAATTTTACATCATCAAAATTCTTGGCTATTTCTGTTACAACAGGATAATATATTTGTACCTCTTGACAGCTATTTTGATAAAAAATGGGTGCACTGATATGTTTCCAAACCAATGCTGGAAATTCCAATGTATGGAAAGTAATTTTATATAGAGACTCCAGGTTCTGTCAGTCTGCTTGCCTGCATTATAAGTCTCTGGAAACTGAGCAGAATGGGTCCTCATTCAATCTGTGTAAGACCATCTCTCAAAAGAAAAGCCAAGTTAAAAAACAGATGGACTTTTGCTAGGATCTGGTTAGGGGGAAAAAAAAGTCAGCCAGTATACCCCAAACACTGCCAATTCCTCCATTCTAAGCTGTCCTCCCTCCTGGTCGTATAATCCAGAGCAAAGAATATTTATCTCGTAGACCCCTACACACAAACACAGACAAAAGAGAAAAGGAGAGCAGAAGCATGCACACAACACAAGCACCCACAAAAATGTGACTTATTATTTCATCGAAGTAGCAAGTTCACACAGATGCTTCTTTATGACCAAAGAGTTGAGAACAAACCCAAAAGTCGTGCTTTTCAATCTTGACAACTTTAAGATATATGTACTTCAACTCCCTAGAATTTCCCAGCCAGCATGGGGAATTGCTAAGGTTGAGAAACACTGCTCTGTACGTTTTTCCTACTTGTATTTTAATTGATGCATTTAGGCCAGAGATGAACAATTTGCAGCTGCAGTGTAGCAATCCCCATTTCTGAGTTCTTAGAGTCACAACTGCTAACAATTTGCATGATTGCTTCCCAAAAAAATAAAGTAAAAACCCTAAAATAGACAAAATATTTGGAAAAGGAACCTTTCCAAACGCCATCCAAAAATCTAGAGAACCACACTTCCTAATCATAATATAATGAGTATTTACAACAGAGCACCTATGGTTTGTACCCATCGGACAGCAAACATCCCAGATGGGAAGAGGGCTCAAGTAGTGAATTAGCCTGGACTCACCACATAAGCACCAGAGGACAAAGTCTGACAACAATACCCCCCCCCCATACCTTTGAGCCTTATATAGTCTAGACACGATCTGATCTTTTGTTTTATATCTCTGTCTCTGCAGTTTGTTAGATAATCTGACAACCAAAATGCTCTCCATCAAACTCTTTGAGTTTTGCACAATCTTGGCAAGCCTTTGTTAAATTAAGAATGGTTGCGTTCAACAAGAATTACTCATAGGTAAAAATTATAACAGATGGGTTTTATAACTCTTAATCTCTGGGATTGTATTCTTTGCTCTTACTACAGTATGTCATTGTTTCAGGTCTGTTGGTTATTTTGCCCTAACATATCTAAAATTACTCAAGACATGCATGTTTCTTTTTTAAAAAGGCCAGCAATTGTATGTGCATATATGGATGGTTTAATGTTGTGATGCCATTTTTTAAACTTACATTTTGTATGTTCCAACGTTAGAGCTATCATTTATAAAGAGAAAATAAACTGAGAAAATGTCCCTTTAAGTTTTTAAAAATTCAATCATATTTCAAATTAAAAGTAACAAGTTATCTCTGTATACTGAGTGACATTAAGCACTACCCAAGTCTTTAGAAATGTGGGTGGATTTTAGATTGAAGAAATTCTCTATTAACTAGGGGGGAAGCTATGTGGTTTTTTATAATTGCATTGTAATGCAGTATTCTTCATGTTTATTCAAAATAAGTTCTATTGATTAAAGGTTGACTTATTTGCACTTATATTTAAGATTCAAGATTTATGAACAAGGTTTTCTAGGATTAATTAGTTGTAAATTATTTTGGCTTGGTCTACCCAAATATGGGAAGGAGCATACTGCTTCCTTTTCGCCTTTCAGCCCCAATCCAGGAGCCCTCAGGCAGTCGCTTTCACGACAAACTATTTTGTGTTAATTTTATATTTACTGACAAAGAAATAAAGGGAGACTAGTATAGATCTAATTCAAGCTATTTAGCTCTTCATCAGATAGCCATACATACATTCAAATCCCAGAAGGGTATGACTAGCTGATGAGAGCTAAATAGCATGAATAAATTTAATATACATATACATACATACATACACAGAAGGCAAGAATGTATAGGAAAACCTTTACAGAATTTTAGCCCATGTTATTCCCTGTCTTGAAGGAAGTAACTGCAAACAAAAAAAGGAAAACCAAAACAATACATTTGTTCTGAAGGATTAAACATTCTGAACCTTTCTTATAATGGGCATATGCCTTCTTTTACAAATGTCAAGTATTTATTTGAAAAACTGCCAGATTATACTATCTATTTAGTATAGTATCTTCTATCCAGATAGAAAGTCTACTTCAATTGGAATCCCACATAGATCCTGTAAATAAATAAACAGAAATGAAGAATGAAGAAAAAACAGCAGCAGCGATCTTAAATTGTCTGCTGACTCCTGAACAAGGTTAACAGAAAGCCTACAAGTCCTTTGGCTGTAGTCTACCCTGCAGTTGGATGCATTGTATTTCCATGCTAATATTTGGATCGTCTCTATCTTCCTCAATCTTGTGTCCCAAAGATGCTTTTTCAAGAGGCAACTGGACTTTCTTGTTTTTCTTTGAAGAGGTTTCGCTTCTCATCCAAGAAGCTTCTTCAGCTCTGACTGGATGGTGGGAAATGAAGGATTTATACTCCTTGCAGACAGCTAGTCATTTGCATTCTTTTAGTGAGTTGTTAAGCTTCTTGGATGGGAAGCTAAATGTCTTCAAAGAAAAACAAGAAAGTCCAGTTGCCTCTTGGAAAAAGCATCTTTGGGACAACCATGACCTGGATGACTGCGAATCTCCATAGATATCAATCTTGGGTCCATTTCTGTCTTATATCTAAAGTAGGAATATTGTTTTGAAAAGGTCAGCTCAAGGGTATATGGCATTGATGGCTAACCTTTTTGCCGTTGCGTGCCAAAAGTGGGGGGAGTGTGGAAGGGGGTGCGCGTGTGGAAGGGGGTGCGCCATGCATATGCGCATGACATCCCCTCTGGCGTTCCTCCCGCTTTTGGCATGCAGCGGCAGAGGCTTTTTTGGAGCCTGGGGAGGGCGAAAATGGCCTCCCCCACCCTCCTGGAGCTGGAAATGGCCATTTCCCAACTTCCAGTGGGCCCAGAAGGCCTGAAAATCAGCTGGCCAGCGCACGCATGTGCGCTGGAGCTGAGCTAGGGCAACGCTTGCGTGTCCACAGATATGGCTCCACATGCCACCTGTGGCAAGCGTGCCATAGGTTTGCCATCACAAATATATGGCAATACATTAACTATGGCACCAACCTCCCGCTAATGTGAGGATTTCCATTTTTGGAATGATTATTTTAACATTTTTATGTCCCTACAATAAATTTAACATTTAATCATTTTTCTTCTGGCCTCTTTTTTGGAAAGACAAGAGTTGTTGATGCCCCTTAAGCTTTGGTGCCCTAAGACAGTGTTTGCTCATCCTTAAAGCTGGCCCTGGGGAAGACATACTGTATTAATGTCCATGATGCCATTTCACACATGCCTCTCTTGTCACTAACAGACTCACTTCTTCCCTGACAGTCAATTTTAAAGTTTCAATTTTAATGAAGTGGTAATACTTGGGAAGAGGATACATTGTGGAGCAAAGTGCCAGCATATAAACCTTACATTTATTTCCAACAATCCTATCAGGTCCACCTAGGGCCCCAGAGCACTGTTAGGAAACGAAAGAGGTGGATTTCATAAATATATTAAATGAAGGGGATTAAATAGCATAATGGACTGGCAAAGAACATCCTAATAGATTAAAGAAATTCACCAGTTGGCATGCTACTGAATAGAAAACACATTGTACCTGGCACTTATTTGTGACTCACCCAACCTCCCACATTACAATCAATTCTGGAGTTAGAAGTTTTAACAAGCTTCCCCTTGTTAAAAAGTTACAGGTCTCACTAAGGTGTGTACCTAAACAGGATCTTGGATCACCACACCAACTTTTTCAGAGGAGAATACTGTACCCCTGTATGGCTTAACAGCTGCCATACTAGTAAGCTCAACGACACCATGAGGATTATAAGCGGATGTATTAAAACCACTCTGACTTGCTGGTTTCCTGTTCTGAGCCATATAGCACTGCCAGCTTTACAAAGACAAGATGGACTTCTTCTTCTTGTGCCATATCCGTCATCGGATAGTGGCAACTAGTGAGAGAATACAGAAAAATTATGAACAACTCACTCCTACCGGTGCATGTCAACTTTTGTCATTTATCAGCAGGAAGGCTCAAATCCAGGAAGCCACCACTGGCACTTGCCCAAGATCTGGCCAACAATATCGATTCCCAATAGAAAGCCAAATGGGTTGCTGAACATCCAGGCCTAGGAAAACATATAAATGACCCCACAAAAAAGGTGACAGGCTTTGAATTACCACGCCAGCAATGGACAATCCTGAATAGGATTCGCACCTCACGTGGCGTTTGCTGGGATTCCCTGCATAAATGGTGCATAGCATCTTCCACTCAGTATGACTTTGGGGTCCCACGTCAAACTGTAGATCATATTGTGACAGACTGTTAGCTGAGGGTATATACTGGTTCAGTATCTGATTTTTTTTTCATATAAACGAAGCTGAACTTCAGTGGTTAGATGGCCTAGACCAGGGGTCTCCAACCTTGGCAACTTTAAACCTGGAGGACTTCAACTCCCAGAATTCTGGCCTACAAAATACATTGGTATTTGAAAATAGATCTTTTTAACCTTTATCTTTTATTATGCTTCATTAATAAAAGTGAAATGTTAATATATATTGCAAGTCCATGCACGATATGCCATACGCTAAACAAACATCAAGGAATTTAAAAGGAAAAATACAAATTAATTTGCAAACAAATGCATTTCCTCATTACATACTTACCATTTGGCTGGCTTGATTGTTCATAGATTATTATAATATATATACATCCTGGAAAATTATTTAAACATAATTTTTAAAATAATTTTAGAATTTTACATCAGTGTATACACAAAATGTTGACAGTGAGACGGATGGCACGTAAATTTAATAAATAAAAAAGTAAAAATGCTCTAAACTTCTTTTGGAGGAAGGCTATATATTTGATGAAGGAGGGATGGTTAATGCTGCACTGAGAGCAAACTACAAAATTTACTTTGTAGGTGTCTTTAGCAAACATTGTACTAGAAATCTTTAGCTTATAAACTTGGAAAGCCGTTCCTTTTCCTTCTTTCTGTCCTTGTTGAACTAGGAAACATCTTTTGTCATTTATTAGTCTCTGGGCTGAAATCTAGAGGAAGGCAAAATGGCAACGCAGCCAAAATAACTTTCTTTATTTTTAGAATCAAACAGCCCGTAGTTTATATTAGTTAAGCAGTTGATAGCCCATAGTTTATATCAGTTAAGTTGTTGGTTAGCAACTGATCTCTATGTGATCTTTTGGGATAAACAGAAACATACTTCTATTAAGAAATGCACTGAATTGAATTTATTCAACAAATCTGGAACTAAAACGTAGGAAAATATTGAATTGTGATTGCTCCATCTTTTTCATTCTTGGTCAAAAAAGCAGCTGGCAACCTTAGAAAAACAATGATGTTGGTTTCACCCATACTTGTAAAACTATTTTCTTTCTTCTCCATGGATTGTTATATATTTCAAGGACAATAGTTGTATATGAACAGATTGCTTGAAAAACTTGAGATCTGTATCTGGGACTGAGCTTCTTCTCAGAGGAGGAGCCATGTTGGGAGGGGTTCACCATTTGGGAAGAAATTCCATCTAAAGTAAAGATTTGAGGTATGAAAAGAATGGAGAGACTAAAATGCTTTTCATTCAACATATTAACTATATTTTATTTTAACATTTTTACTGGATGAAAATGGCTCAGAACCCATGGAGGAAATAACTACATGATCATAGATTGAAGATTGAGCTCAGTCTGAATCTGGTGATATATAATATGGTGAAGCAACAAAATAACATAAGACTGTCAAGAGAGGATTTGTTGGAGCCTTGAAAATTCTGCTTTGGGGTTACGATGTGCCTAGCGTTATGGGTGAATATGAGTAGATTAGTATAAATGACAGCATTGAGTTCACAATTAAAGAATAGCCTACTGACTGATTCAATAGAAGCTGTTTTGTCTGACCCTTGCTGAGCTTGAAAAAGTTACTTCAGACCTGGTTCGTACATAGGTGGGAACTGCTAGAAAAATGCATGATTATTGGCTATAATTGAAAAACATCCAAGAAGAAGGCAGTGGCAAGTTACTTTTGTATTGCTAACAAGAAAAGTTTGCTAGTTAGAACAATTAATCAATGGAACGACTTGCCTTCAGAAGTTGTGAATGCTCCAACACTGGAAGTTTTTAAGAAGATGTTGGATAACCATTTGTCTGAAGTGGTATAGGGTTTCCTGCCTGAGCAGGGAGTTGGACTAGAAGACCTCCAAGGTCCCTTCCAACTCTGTTAATCTATTCTATTCTAAAACTACAGGTAGTTCTTGACTTACAACTCTTCATTTAGCAATCATTCAAAGTTACAACAATACTGAAAAAAGTGATTTACTGGTCCTTGCCTTTACAACCATCACTGCATCTCCACTGTCATATGATCAACATTTACAATGGTTGCAAGCATCTCAGGGTCATGTAACAGGCATTGTCTTGTCCAGTCTACACATGCACACACGAACAGGGTTCAACAGTTTTATTTCACTATCAATAAGCCCCTTTGTCATTCCCCGCTGCAAGTGCAGTCCTTCAGTAGTCTCTTTCCGGCCAGTCACAGTTCACTTGCTTTTACAACAGAAAAGAGGGGGGAAAACATGAACCCACCCCAACCCAAGTATGCATGGGCACAACCAAATTCCAGCAAAGTTGATGAACCTAGGCACACCAAAGTCAATGGGAAATCCAGGAACTCAAGGCATAGAAAAATCCAAATGAAAGCAATGGAGTCAAGACATGGAAAATCCAAACAAAGGTAGTGGAGTCAAGAGCACACACGAATGACAGAACACAAATTATTGTTTCTGACAACCACCCAGTTCCAGACCCTGAGATAAATAAATGCTGACTGGTGCACTTCATTAGGAGAGAAGAGGCTGCCTCCTTGTGAGTAGCCTCACTGACCTCCATTGCGCTTCCCCCCACTCAGCTTTGGACACCCTGGAATCAGGTGGGGTGGCAACTCCTCCTCTTCTGTGCCACCCTACTGCACCTGTTTTCCTCCCTGGCCTGTGCAAATGGCTGGTTGCCAGCAACTGCAGCTGCGCTCCTTGTCCAGACTGCCCAGCCAGCTGTTCATCCAGCTGCGCTCCCTCTCAGATTCTCCCAGTGTTTCCTGCACCATTTTGCCTTGTTCCTTTGAGTCCTCCGAAGTCCCCTTAGTGCTCCCCATAATCCCGCTCTGATGTTTCCAGAACTGGAATGTCTGAGGGAACCTTTACTTCCTCAGCTGACTTCTGACAAGCAAAGTCAATGGGGGAAGAAGCCAGATTCACTTAACAATTGCAGTGATTTCCTTAACTGCCATGTCAAAACATGTCATAAAATTGGGCATGACTTGCTTAACAACTACCTTGCTTAAAAATTGAAATTCTGGTCCCAATAGTGATCGTAATCGAGGACTATCTATATATGGACATATCCATGAAGTCAGTGTAACAGTAGTGGGTTCCACTGACCTTTGCTACCGGTTCAAAATCGGGAGCATGCTTCGCTCACGCGTGGCACTTCTGTGCTTGCACAGACCGTCTGTGATGACATCTGGGCGGGTGGGCGGAGCCTCCCAGGGCGAATCGGTAGAAACCCCCACTGCAGTGTAAGCTAAATTCATCTCAAAGGAAATTCTATTTATCTTCTAGTAATAGGAATAGTTTAGGAACAAATAGTTAGATTTCATTCCAACAGATATAAAATGACAGTATAAAGCAGGGGTGAAATGCTGCTGGTTCAGACCAGATCGCCCGATCCGGTAGCGATGGAGGTGGGTGGTTCGGAGAACCGGTAGCAAAAATCCCTGCCCCCCCCCATTGCCCAGCTGAGCTGCGCAATCATCAGAGGCTTTTTTTTTATTTTTAAAAGCATTTTTTCTACAACCTCTTTGGCTGAAGAGGTTATAGAAAAATTGCTTTTAAAAGTAAAAAGAAAGCCTCTGCCGATCAGGCAAATCAGCTGTGATTGTCAGAGGCTTTAAAAGCATTTTTAAACAACCTCTTCAGCCGAAGAGGTTGTAGAAAAATGGTTTTAAAAGTAAAAAAAAAAAAATTGGCCATACCCACTCAGTCATATTACACCTCCCCCCCCCAAGTCAGGCCCACAGAACTGGTAGTAACAAAATTTACATTTCACCACTGTTATAAAGTGACTGTCGGTCCTTATGCTTAATAGCAAATATTCAAAGTGGAAGACATCAAATGCTTACAATTAAAGTTGCCATTAATTTTGGCCAAATTATGTTGTGCTCTCAGTTCGATCAGTTGAAATATAACCCTTTCCCACGCTTAATTTGCAATTAAATAGGAACAATGCTAAGACTTTATATAGCGATACAATAGCTTTTATTTCTTTCACATGATAGACAAAAATAAAGCATCTCAGGTTGTTCTCCATATGTTTTTTCCTAAACTAGGAAAAACTACATCTGTTAGACTTCTACCTGTAGTGAAATATTCACCTACCCAGCAAGCCAGAACTTCAACACATCAAAAACTGTGCTGAACCAAATTAAGTTTCAAAAGATTTATTGAGGAAGGGTAATTCCTTCATTTTGATTCTTTAATTCAGGATTGAGGCTTTTGGTACTGAGGACTACGTTAAATATATACAAACTTTTTCTGATTTATAATGTGCTTTCAATTAATTTCAGACATCTGCATCCCATTAAATTAATCTTCATACTGCCAAGATGCAGCAGTTAAACATGGCACAATTACTGTGGGAAACCCATCTGCTAACCACAAACATGAAACATTTTGACGGGGTTTTTTAAATTGTGATACATTTATCTAAATTATAATTTATCTAACTAGGGCTCTGTCTTCTCAATATGGAGGGTAGTTATCTGAGCCAATAATTCACCCCTTAAACAGTTTCTTAATTTATTTTTGTCTTTAAACTTCTGCCATATGATGCCACTTACCTCTACCATAATGAGAAGTTTGTTTGTTTTTTTAAAAAATGGATTTTTGATAAGCTATTATAGGTGACATGCTTTACTAAGTTTAGCACTAGAAGCAAATCACTCTGCAGATGTAACTATTCTTACACCCCACCCCTATCATAGTTAATTTGCTTTGTCCTGAGGATCCCTGATATTCTTAAGCATTTTGGATATTTTCCATGAAAGGTTGTTGAGGATAGGAAGCTGCCTTGGACTGCTCTATACCAACCTTCCCCAATTTTGGTAAAAGGCAAATTTGTGGATTTTAGTTTTTACAATTCTCCGTAATGGCTATTCTGGGAGTTGAAGTCCACGATGCCCAGGCTGCCAAGATAAAGGAAGACCGATATAAATTAACTGCTTTCTCTAGCTCAATGCTGTCTAAATTGACTGATTCAAAAGAAGTGTTTCTTGGGCCTGAAAGTTTTCTATTAGTTTTCTAGAAAGCTGTTAGGATTGATCCTGGAAACCTGGAGTGCTGGGTCACAGAAGAATTTCTTTTCCACAAAGCTTGTGCTTCCATGTGATAATTTCACAATCATTGCCTTGTGTAACTGCAGCAAACAATCTACTTTGTTTTGTATAGCTTAACCTCATTTTGATGGGGTTGAGAAGACAATCCTCTGCTGTCTTTAAAAATGAAAAATGAAACTCAGTATTTAAAGGCCAGTCTGGCTGAGGTTCAGTATGAATGTTTCAAAGCTACCTTTCTGTTATAGCCTTCTTGGTGCACCAAGGATACTCTGCATGCTCTGTTCTGCATGCTTTTCTTATACAGGTAGTCCTTGATTTACGACCACAATTGAACTCCAAGTTTCTGTTGCTAAGCAAATCATTAAATGATTTTGCCACATTTTACAACCTTTCCAGGGGTGGGTTCTAAAATTTTTTACTACCGGTTCTGTGGGCGTGACTTATTTTGTGGGCGTGGTTTGATGGTCATGTGACAGTTCTTTAGGATTTAGCAGAGGTACTGATCTACCAGGCTTTTAACTGCTTGCAGAGCTGTACCTGTCTACCCATTTGTTCTTGGAGCATTCCGATTTACTCATTTATTTTTGGAGGCACCAGTCTACCCATTTGTTTTTGGAGGCACCGATCTACCTATTTGTTTTTCAAGTGCACTGGTCTACCACCACTCTGCCTTTTAACACTGATCAGCTGTAGGGCGGCCTTTGAAGCCCTGCGGCAACAGTTTAAACAGTTTTTTTCCTTCTAGCCAATCAATTGGGACTCGGGAGGCAGCGAATAGATTGGGGGCAAGGCCAAATAAAAGTAAGAATAACGTGGGGGGGGAGGGTCGGGGGGCAGGGTCAGGAGGACCCAGTTTCCGAACAAAGAGAATCAGTTCGGTGACATCATATCGTCACTGCTACCGGCTTGGCCGAACTAGGCCGAACCGGGATGAACCCACCATTGAACCTTTCTTGCCATAGTTGTTAAATTAGTAACACAGCTGTAAAGTGAACCTGGCTTCCCCATTGGTTTTGCTTGTCAGAAGGTCACAAAAAGTGATCACATGACCACGGGGTACTGCAACCATCATAAATATGAGCCAATTGCCAGGCATCCAGATTTTGAACATGTGACCATGAGGATGTTGCAGTGGTTGTAAATGTGAAAAATGGTCATAAGTCACTTTTTTCCACTGACGTTGTAACTACAAATAGTCACTAAATGAAAAGTAGTAAGTCAAAGACTATCTATATGTATATTTAGATAAGATTCAGCCCCACTAATTAATTAGACTTTTGGAACTCTACACAGGGAAGTCTACCTAGTTAGAATAGTTCTCTTTTTTTAGTAAAGCTGCCAAAAACTCCACCCAACTTCCTTATTTAGCAAAACACCTGGGCTATGAATTTCTCAACTGGCTGTTTTACAAATATCTCTGTCACAGCAGCTGTTTCGCAAGGGCGGGAATTGACACGGAAAAATAAGATAGTAGAAACTTTTATGCTTTTTACTATATACCGTGACATTGTTTACAGTAGTAATATACAACATAGGATGTGTCAGATTTCCTCCTAAGTCTCCCTCCTAGAAATTCCCTCTAGTTCTCCTGCTTCCTTTTCCTTTCTCTGCGTCACTTTTCATGAAGCAATTGGACAATCATTTCTCTGAAATGATACAGGGTTTCCTCCTCGAGCAGGGGGTTGGATTAGAAGACCTTCAAGACCTCCTTTCCAACTCTGTAATTTTGTTAGTCTCCTTCCTCAGTTTGTGGCCCTGACAGGAAAGAGAATGAAAAGAAACAGTGGGCTAGAATTTGCTGTAGTGAGCTCAGCATGCATTGACCTCTTCCGAATACCTTCTGCTTGTCCATTGGGGGAAGAACCTTCTCAGAGTCAGCTACCCAGAGTCAGCTCAGAGTGTTTCTCTGAGACCATAGCTACATGATGGCGAACCTATGGCACGTGGGGCCATATCTGTGGGCAAGCAGGTGGCACGCGGAGCCATATCTGTGGGCATGCGAGCATTGCCCTAGCTCAGCTCCAGCCAGCATTGTGCTCTGGCCAGCTGACTTTTGGGCCTTTCTGGAAGTCGGGAAACAGGCCATTTCTGGCCTCCAGAGGGCCTCCGGGGGAGTGGGGAAGGCTGTTTTCGCCCTCCTCAGGCTCCTAGAAAGCCTGGGGAGCCTGGGGAGGGCAAAAAATGGGCCTATAGGACCCACTGGACCATAAAGTGCCAAAAGCGGGGTCGCACAGGGGCCGCACGTGCATGCACAGGGGCGGGGCACATTGGATTATGGGTGTGGGCACATGCACGCTCGACCTCCCCCATGCTCCCCTCTGCTTTTGGCACGCGATGGCAAAAAGGTTAGCCATCACTGCCATAGCTTATCCACCAACATCTACCCCTCTTGGCTCTTTGGTGAAGCCACTGCCTATGGCCAGTCAGGTCCCCGCTTCTTATTCTTGACATTGGGTGGAGTTTTCATCTCTTTGGGTCTTCACTTTCTGTCTTCCAGGGAAGCCATTCCTGCACTTTTCTTCTCTTCACAAGGAACTAACAACTACTGCACATTTATTTTTTTCTCTCCAGACCATCTCTCTAGCTACTCTGTGTCCCCCCCCCCTCACAATGTTTCTCCCTCTCCTCTTCTCCTTCTTTCCTCTCTTCTCTCTCTCCAGTTTTTAGGTTACAGTAGTAGCATAATAGTTCAGAGAACCGGCAAATACCTCCTCTGGCTGGCCTCAGAGTGGGGTGGGAATGGAGATTTTGCAATATCCTTTTCCCAGGAGCGGGATGGGAATGGAGATTTTGCAGCATCCTTCCCCTGCCATACCCACCAAGCCATGCCCACCAAGCCATGCCCACAAAACTGGTAGTAAACAATTTTGAATTCCACCACTGCACCACACCCTCACTTTCAATTGTCGCTAGAGCTGTCACATGGTAGCTTTCGGCTTTTGTGTTATTTAACTTTAGCTAAGACTTCAGGACAATGTATTTTTTGAAACAGTGGAGAATGATTAAATAGTAATGTGGTTAATTGTTTATCTATCTTGATATGATTTCCAGGCGGCCTGATGAACCTCCACTTGATAGAGGTCACATTCCTTGGCTTGGGCATGCACTGGCATTTGGTAAAGACGCTGCCAAGTTCCTGTCTAAGATGAAAGAGAAGCATGGTGATATTTTTACAGTAAGTATTTATAGGACTTAACATTCTCCAGGGTGCCACAGTTCACCTCCTGCGGGACACAGTGTTGATAGGCATTCATTGAATGCTACCTTGAAAATCTTGTAAACTTCCTGGAGTCCTTATACAGGTAGTCCTCAATTTACGATCACAATGGAGCCCAAAATTTATGTTGCTAAGTGATACATTAAGTGAGTTTTGCCCCATTTTACGACTTTTCTTGCCACATTTGTTAAGTGAATCATTGCAGTTGTTAAATTAATAACACGGTGGTTAAGTGAATCTGGCTTCCCCGTTGACTTTGCTGATCAGAAGGTCGCAAAAGGGGATCACATGACCCCAGGACATTGCAACCGTCATAAATGTGAGTCAGTTGTCAAGCATCCGAATGTAAATCATGTGTCAATGGGGATGCTGCAAAGATCAGAATCCAGAAGTGGCATGGCGTTACTAGCTGGGAAAATGTCGGGCTCCGACGAGCTCGGCAAAATCCAGCCAGATGAACCGTCACCAGGGGGTCTTCAGACCGAAGCTGTCCTATAGGAACAGTGAAGAAAGAGAGGCAGCTCAGTGTCTAAAGAGGGACAGGCAAGTCCCATGGATAGCCCGAGAAATTCTCTCTGAGCCGGTGAGGGGGGCAACGATCATGAAACAACGCCATGAAACTGGAGCCTCTGGAACAAGTCGAGGACTATCTGTATAAAGGTAGGGTATAAACCTAATAAATAATTTAAATAAATAAAAGTGCAGCACTTCATTGATGGAGTTTTACATGGCACCCAGATGATGTCACTTTTGAGTTGCCAGCCATCTGAGTTATCCCACTGACGCTTCCATGTTCTTTCCCACTGAAATCTGCAAGAAGAAGGCAGCATAGTTGTGTCACTGCTAGTACTGCTGCCATCCATCTAAATGTGTTAAGGAGGCCAAGTGTCATTGGCCATGTCAGGAATAAATGCCTTGCCTCTGACCCAGAGCTAGAGGTAGGGGGGCTGGACAGGCCAGCCCACAAGGTACACCCTAACCCAATAGCCCCTCCTTACCTTAGCCACGCCCAGGGGGTACTTAAGGGTCAGCCATGCGGTCCTGTTCCAGTTCCGGAGATGTACCTGTATTGATGAGATGTCCAGTCAATAAACAATAAACGATTTAAACCAGAACTGCTTGTTGGAATTATTGGGCACAATCCTCGAACATATCTAACAAAATGGTAGCAGAGGATGGTTCGGCAGCCCAACCCAAACATTCCACAAGCATGCAAAGAACCAAGACGGAAAGGATGAACACCAGAGCGTTCACCAAGGAGATGGCAGAACGACCTGCCCAACCCGAAGCCACCCGAGGAGAGGCATCTGAAGCAAGTGGCCTACTCCACTACCCACGCACCCCTGCCAGGCGCGGAGAGGAGTGGGACGAACACGAGACTCCAAAAGGGGAAAAGCACAACCTAAAAGGAAAACTCCTGGACCTGATAGATTCATCGCAAAGCAACACCGACCTCATCGCGGAACTACGGAGCCTAATCGAAGGCTGCGAAGCAGCGAGTGAGGAAGATGAGGATGAATCCGAATGCAGCGGCGGAGAAGCGGTAAGGGAGAGAACCCCCCACCAAAAACCCGCCAAGGGAGCCGAAGGGGTTTTCGCGCCTTTTTCACGGCGGCCATCTTGGGAGGCGGCGTCATCAAAAATGGCCGACCACCCACCAATAGATTCCCGAGATTTAAATCTCATGGCGGGAATCGGGGCCTACCCCAAGGTAACCCCCCAAGAATGCCACAAACAAAGAGGAAACCCAAGGCCCAAAGCCACAGGCTCGCCCACCGAGCCCGAACTCAACAAGGCAATCGAATTGATCGCCGCGGCCCTGGGGGACAAGATGAAGCTACCGGACACGCACCCCGGTGCCAGGCCCAAGCGCAAAGGGGACCCTAACGCGAGGAGGCCCGACACCGACACCCATCCCGAGGGACCGATCACCGCCGCGTGGATCCAGAGCCACCCAGGGCCCCCAAGAAGCCTCCCCTTAAAAACGGAACACCGGAGGCGATGGGACTACTCACCGGACCTACGAACTGGACCAGACCCATGGCCCGCGGGGCCATCCGCCGGCAGGGGACGTCCATCGGCGGGCAGGGGACTCGGCCCGACACCCGGAGGCGACACCCGCACGAGGCCGGGCCATCCAGGACCATCCGCGGCACCAACCGGACTCCAGGCCCTCGACGACGATCCTCACCGCTTCCCGAGGCTCCAGACGACGAACCACGACGATCCCAGACGAGCAAGGCCGACCAAGGAGGAACCGAAGGCCCATCCGGAGGATTGGGGCCTATACCAGGGAGCTACGGAGACAAGCTCCTCACTCCACGGCGGCTGGGAAGAAATGAACTTCGCGCACGCGCAATGCGCCCCTACAGGAGAAACGGAAGAAGACATAGAGCTACACCGACGCATGCACACAGAGACAAGTCAGTTCAGACTCGCCACAGTCGTTCCCCTACCTTATTGTGAGTTCCCTTACGTGAGGAACCATGGACAGCGACATAATGTGAGTAACTTAAACTATAACTCAGGGGCTTTGCCAAGTGACTTCCCCAAACTAAGGCTAGATGGGGAGAATTTCCTGGACTGGAACCAACAGCTCCAGGTCACCCTACTCAAAGAAGACCTACTATCCATAGTCACTGATCCCCCAAAAAAGCCCTGGACCTTTGAGCTAGATTGTACCCATCATAAAGCATACTGCATTGTTATAGCTAGTATCACCCCCAGTATTTACCCCAGCATCAGGCATCATCTGACTGCTCTAGAAGTAATACAGAGGATGCACAAACTATTTTACTGCCAGAGCGTGGCAAGCACCACCAGGCTATCCAGGGAATTCTATGCCACCAAACACAAAGCAGGGACCCCAATGAGTGAACATCTATTATCCCTAAACGCCACCAGAGCCCAGCTAACACAAAGGGGGGAGGTCATAAGCGAAAGGACCATGATAAGTATCATTGTGAACTCCCTGGACCCCAGCTGGGACACCTTCATTACACAAATAGACAACCTAGGGACAGGAAAGCTCTCACTAGAGTTACTAACGAGCAAACTAATAGCTGAGGATAGCATCAGAAAAGATCGCTCAATAAGCCGCAGGGAGCAAAGGCCCAGTAAGAAGGTCGAGCCACAGAGCAGGAACCACAGCAACGCAGAATGTTACTTGTGTGGGTCAAGGAACCACTACAAAAGGGACTGCCCTAGAAACACAGGGGACAGGGACAGGCAACGTAGGAGGGACAGATCAGAGTCAAGGACAAGATACACAAGCAGACACTCACCCGAGGACAGACACAGACGTAGGGATTCACCTAACCCCAGGGACAGGAGAAACCACAGGGACAGCTCCAGGGAAAGTCAAACGGGTTCTCTGTATGGCATAGGAGACCAGGGGCAACACACAAACCAGGACAGGATGGAAGGTACATGGCTGCTAGATTCAGGAGCCACAAACCATACCACGTATGACCGTAACCTACTAACATCATTCACAGAGGAGAGTTTCATAATAAAGGTGGCTAACCAGAATAATGTGCAAGTAACAGGCAAGGGCAATGCACACGTGCCGGGGATAGGGGAGGTACAAGGAGTGTTACTGGTACCCAATATACCCTATAACATCCTCGCTACACTAAAGTTAAGCAAGGACAACAATGTTGAAGTAACCTTCAAGGGAGGAAAGGTGCAGGTAACTAGAGGGGGCAAAAACGTAGGGAAAATAGTGATCAGCGGAGAACTCCCCTTCTACCACCCAGTCTGGGACAAGCAACCCAGAGTAAACAACCACCATAAGGCCAGCCCCGATAACACAAGTAGGGAAATAGAGGGGGTTAACCACACACACGACAACAATGAAACAAGTGAGCAGGAGGCAACCAGAAAAGAAAGGCCAGCGATAGGGAAGCCCATACATGACAATTGCGCTCACCTATTACACAGAAAGCTAGGACACATTAGCTTCCCCGTGGTGCAGAAGATGATGGAGTGCTCTGAAGGTGTAAAAATAAAGAATTGTGAGAACTATCTCGAGTGTTCTGTTTGTAAGAGCTCCAAATTAAAAACCAAACCTAGGCCCAAAAAGTCAGTACGCACTACAGACTCAACCTTTCAACTCATACATATGGATCTAGTGGGACCACTAAGGCCCTCCATTAAATACAGGAAAAGGTACTTCCTGACCATAGTGGATGATTTCAGCCGCTATGGCTTCGTGTACACACTAAAACAGAAGAGCGAAGTATTCCAAAAATTCAAGGAATTCTACGCTAGGGTAGAGACACAACACAATACCAAAATCAGGCAAATAATGACAGACCGGGGGTCTGAATTTTTATCGAGCGACTTCTCGCAATGGCTAAAGGCACGCGGGGTAGTCCACTACACGTCTTCCCCATTTTCGGCCTTCCAAAACGGAGTGGCGGAACGAAAAAACGGAATGCTGCAGACCATGATGAAGTGCGCATTAGAGGATGCAGGCCTGGGACAACACTTCTGGTCGGAAGCACTCATTTATTCAAACTATACTCTGAACAGGTTATGGTCCAGCGTACTAAACAAAACTCCATATGAGTTAATGTACCAAAGGAAGCCACAAGTATCGCATTTACACATATTCGGGGTCACAGCAGATGTACACATTCCCAGGCAATTGAGGCAAAAGGGGGACAGGGTATCCCGAAGGCTGAGGTTCATGGGATATGAACCAGGAACAAAGGGATATAGGTTCATAGACAGCAACAACAACTTCGTAATCTCTCGAACAGCAGTTTTTCACGAAAATGCCAACTGGTCCAAGATACACCTCAACGAGGTGTTCCTTAGCAAGGACGGACCGGGGAACACTCAAAGGGGAGTAACACCTAACACAGGAAAGGGTACAGAACAGGAAAGAATCAAAAGCGAGAGGCAGGAAATACTAGTGAAGGAGTGGAAGGAGAACCACCCACACATCAAAGTGGACTCACTCACTGAGAAAGAAGCCAGGTACATGCACGACACAGAGACGCCGCCCGACAGGCCAATCAGAGCAAACAGGGGCAAGGTGCCACAAAGGTTAGGGGATTACGTATTATCTATCCACACTAACCAACTAACCCCCAACACATATGAAGACGTGCTAAAATTACCAGATGAGGAAAGGGCAAAATGGGAGCAGGCCATGGAGAAGGAAATGGATAGCCTGAGGGAACTAAACGTATACACTCCCTCTGAGGTCCCAGCAGGAAAAACGACAATAGGCACCAGATGGGTCTACAAAATCAAGACACTAGAGGAAAACAAAACTCTCTACAAGGCTAGACTGGTAGCGCAGGGATTTGCTCAAAGATACCCTGATGATTACACAGAAACATACTCCCCCACAGTCAGGGCCGAAAGCGTAAAATGTGCGTTAGTCATTGCATCACTGCTAGGGCTGGAGGTACACCAATTCGACGTACAAACCGCCTACCTGCACGCTGAGCTTGACAAAGAGATTTATGTAAGAGCACCCCCCAGTCAAACAACTAGGAAGGGAGAAACATGGATTCTAAACCGAAGCTTGTATGGGCTCAAGCAATCAGGGAAACGCTGGTACGAGTGTTTGTCTAAGACATTGAAATCCATGGGCTTTGCAGCCACCTCAGCCGACAACTGCTTCTTCACCAAGAAGTCAGGTGATTCCCTCGAGTATGTCTTAATATACGTGGACGATATACTATATATCGGTAATCAGATCAGCAAATGCAGTGACTTTGCCAATGAACTAGGAAAGCACTTCTCCCTGAAGATTTTGGGTAAGGTAGACAAGTACCTAGGGGTGCAAATCACAAAAACAGACAAAGGTTTCCAATTGTCACAGAAAGATAAAATTTTGGAACTGGTACATAAGTGCAATATGACAGGTGCCAAGGGGTGTGAAACACCAATGCAACCAGACTTTTTGAAGGACATGTACAATGAGGCTGAACCACTCAAAGACAACACGCTGTACAGATCCACCATAGGTTCACTATTGTACATTGCAAACTGGACCAGGCCAGATATCGCCCTACCTGTCAACCTGCTGTCTAGACACGTAGGGAAACCCACCGTGTACCATTGGGAAGCCATAAAAAGGGTACTGAGATACCTAAAACACAGTTCTGACGCCTGCCTGTCACTAGAACCTGAGAACGCCACAACTCCCACGCTCACGTGCTACGCAGATGCTGACTGGGCTGGAGATGTGAAAAGTAGGAGGAGCACCTCAGGTTACGTGTTCTTCCTCAACAACAGCCCAGTGCATTGGTACACAGGGAAACAGGATCTGGTAGCCACATCTACCACAGAAGCCGAATATATTTGTTTGTCCAAGGCCACCAATAACTTGATCTGGTTTGACGACCTGCTCACGGACATATGGGCCGAACCAAACTACCCCATCACTATGCATGAAGACAATAAAGCAGCCATGGAAATATCAAAGGCTGAAGCGGTTGGCCAAAGGTCGAGACACATTGACATAAAATATAAACATGTTAGGCAATTCGCAAACATAGGATTCATAAGGGTTATACATTGTGACACAGAGGAGCAAACAGCGGACATTCTAACAAAGCCATTACAAAACAAGCAACACACATACCTCACATCAAAATTAGGTGTCCTCCTAAAAATAGCGCCTCAAGTGTACACCACTCAGGAATATCCCGGCCAGGCATTTAGAGGGGGTTTTGTCAGGAATAAATGCCTTGCCTCTGACCCAGAGCTAGAGGTAGGGGGGCTGGACAGGCCAGCCCACAAGGTACACCCTAACCCAATAGCCCCTCCTTACCTTAGCCACGCCCAGGGGGTACTTAAGGGTCAGCCATGCGGTCCTGTTCCAGTTCCGGAGATGTACCTGTATTGATGAGATGTCCAGTCAATAAACAATAAACGATTTAAACCAGAACTGCTTGTTGGAATTATTGGGCACAATCCTCGAACATATCTAACAGGCCAGAGAAAGGAATTATTAGCAAATAGGGACACTGTGGCTCAGTAGCTAAGACGCTGAGTTTGTTGATGGAAAGGTCGGCAGTTCAGCGGTTCGAATCCCTAGTGCTGCGTAACGGGGTGAGCCCCCAGTTTCTGCCAACCTAGCAGTTCGAAAGCACATAAAAAATACAAGTAGAAAAATAGGCATCACCTTGGTGGGAAGGTAACAGCTTTCTGTGTCCCTTTGGCATTTAGTCATGCTGGCCACCGGAGATGTCTTCAGACAGCGCTGGCTCTTTGGTTTAGAAACAGAGATGAGTCGGGAACAACTAGCACATATGTGCGAGTTTTACCTTTAGGGGTACCTTTACCTTTAGCATTTGCTCACCCTTGTAACTTAGGGAACCAGATGAAGCTGATGCAATGCTGTAAAGTTCTCAGACATACTGTTCTCCCACAATGCTTTGGTAATAGTCAAGCCCTTTGTGCTGCCATTTTGCTCCAAACACTTAATAACAGATCAGCCTTTGGACTGAAGAATCCGCTAGCATTTTATGGGAATCTAATGCTGCTTATTTTGCCACCAAATGGTGAAAAGGGAAGATAAATCAAGGGATTGACTTGATTAAAAGGCAAAAAAAGGACAGCTGCATTCTGTCCTGTTACATTTTAAAAATCATCACCTCTAGAAGATGACCTGCTAATCTTAACTGAAAGAGGATGTCTATTACAAAAGGAAGTTGCTTTGATTTTAGGTAGTCAAACACTCTTATTTAATGGCAGATGAAACCAGGAAAGGAATGTTTTCAAAAAGAATAGTTCTTTAAATGACCTATTTATTTATGTATTTGCATAATTTCTACACTTCCCCTGCAGGGGGAAAAAAGTTCCAGGGCAGTTTATCCAAAATTTAGAATACAATTCCAGTGGAAGAGAATACAGTTTTTCAATCATCTTCCAAAGCAAAAGCACAATAAAGGTAAAGGTTCCCCTTGCACATGTGTGCTAGTCGTTTCTGGATCTAGGGGGCGGTGCTCATCTCCATTTCTAAGCCGAAAAGCCAGCGCTATCCAAAGTCGTCTCTGTGGTCATGTGGCCGGCATGACTAAACACCAAAGGCGCACAGAACGCTGTTACCTTCCCACCAAAGGTGGTCTCTATTTTTCTACTTGCATGTTTTACGTGTTTTCGAACTGTAGGTTGGCAGAAGATGGGACAAGTAACAGGAGCTCACTCCATTACGCAGCACTAGGGATTCGAACCATTGAACTGTCGACCTTCTGATCAACAAGCTCAGCCTCTTAGCCACTGAGCTACTGCATCCCACAAAAGCACAATATAGTCAGCCTATTCCCATATACAGGCGCTTGCGACAATATCAGAATGATGAAGCATAAGACACAATGTACTGCAAGTCCCTCCCCTTTTAGATTATGTTAAAGAGCAGAAGTTGGAGCAGGGGCCATGTTTGTTTGGTTGTTTGCCTTCCTTGCTCTCTTTCTATGGATGCCCATTAGCATTATTGGGAAAAGAGATCAAAGAATTACACATGTGATTACCATGTAATCAAGGTAAGGCATAAACACAGTGATTACAATTAATAATATTTATTTATTTATTTATTTATTTATTTATTTATTTATTTATTTTTCAGATTTCTATACCGCCCTTCTCCTTTCGGACTCAGGACGGTGAACAGCCAAAATAAAACATTTGTACACAAAAGATAAAATAGATGTAAAATAATTAAAGTTTGGCCCATAATTTAAAACATTTCAATTAAAATCAATATAAATTTTAAAACCAACCATAAAATCAGAACAGCCCGGCTAACTAAAAAAAAGTAGGTTTTAAGGGCCCGACGAAAAGTCTGGAGGTCTGGGATCAATAGAATGGAAAGGAACACTTGAGATGTTTGTTGGGATTCTTTAGAATATTTATTTATTTATTATCAGTTCAATTTATATGCCGCTCTTCTCCGTAGACTCAGGACGGCTTACAATGCATTATAGCAATAGCCTGCATACTTTTATGTATATACCTGCGTATTAGGGCTTTCAGCCCCCACTAAGCGGAGTTCTATACAAAGCTAGCTTATTGCCCCCACAATCCGGGTCCTCATTTAGTATTAGCTACCAGTGTTCCTCAAAATTTGTGAATATTTTAAATAGATAAGGATTCAAATAAAATAGAAGAAAGGAGACCTGATGGAATGTAGCCAGTTGATTTTGAATAAATCTCCATCTTTAACTCCAAGATATGAAACTTCTATTCATTCCTTAAACCCAGAGCAAAAACAAAATCAATTAAAACTGAGCTGGGCGATACTTGATCCTGCAGGTGTTCCTGAATAACAGCTCTCAGCATTCCTCAGGAGTGGCACAATTTCTAGGAATCAAAGTTAATCCTTGATTTAGATCATTATACAGTACCAAAAATGTTAGTCAAATGTTTTTTACTAGGGACGAATTGTGTACTTAGTCATATGCAAACATGTATAAACGCTAAATTTGGAATATGAATTGAGTTTCAGTTGAAGAGTCTTTATATCTCCCTCCCTCCCTCCCTCCCTCCCTCCCACTCTCTCTCTCTCCCTCCCTCCCTCCCACTCTCCCTCTCTCTCTCTTTTCTTCCTATAATAATCCCTACTATCCATGTTTGGGGGAAGCATCCTTTATTATTTTTTTATAATTAACTCAAAGTGGTGAACATATATAACGCTCTTCCCTTCTCCTATTTTGCCCCCACCAACAACAACCCTATGAGGTGAGTTGAGCTGAGAGAGAATGACTGGCTCAGATCACCCAGCCAGTTTAATTGATACCATTAAGGGCAGTGGTTGGTTCTAACAAGCTTTACTACCGGTTCTCTTTCGCGTTGGGAATCTTGCTCCGCGCAAGCGCGTTGGGAATCTGCCCAGCTGAGGTGTGGCAATCCACTCTGACGCACCTATCAGCTGGGCTAAAAAAGAAGAAATAAAAGGTAGGAATAACGCGGGAGTGGGCGGGAGGGCCCAGCTCCCGGACAAAGAGAACGGGTTTGGTGATATCATATCGTCACTGCTACCAGCTCGACCGAACCAGCCCGAACCGGGAGGAACTCACCACTGATTAAGGAACATGACCTATTCCAAAGTCTCTTGAATTATGAATCAATCATTTGTTCTGATCATTGTTCATACAGCAATTCTAAGGGCCTTCTTTATATGGGAATTTCATTATTGAGATTCAGGAACCATTTAAAATGTATCCTAGTATAAGCATATACTCTAAAGTTGCCCTCCTTTTTAATATAATGCATTAGATGTTGTGATATGCAAACTCACAAGCACTACAAAGACCACCGCTTGATCCTCAAGGACAGTCAAGGCAGTCTCTTTAGCATACCCTCCAGATCTTGTTTCTAGCTCCACTCTTCAATTCTTGGGGGTTCACAAATTCTCCATCCTTGAAGCAGGATCTGGTTTTTCATTGAGCAAAATGTTGGATTAGGAACCTATTGAAAAATTTAATTCAAGATTTAGGATAAACTGTAAGATCTCAATTCAGTCTGCCGTTTAATAGGAATCATAAGATTCCTGGGGTTAGGGTTGGAAACAGGATATGATGAAATCTCTCTATTTTTCAAAATTCATTGGTTTCTTTACATTGATGTACTAGATTAATTCTACATGACTAAATGTAAATTGTTTGTTTAAGGTTCACGTTGCAGGAAAATTTGTAACCGTCTTATTGGATCCCCTTTCCTACGAAGTGGTGCTTTGGGAATCAACTGCCAAGCTAGACTTTGGCCAATATGCACGTATGTTAATGAAACGGATGTTTGATGTGACACTCCCGAATTATGATTCTAATGAGGAAAAGGCCATGCTAAGACCGTAAGTGTAAATTTTATAGGGGAAGTACTTGCATCCAAGAAAGCCATGATACTGTATGTTCTATGAATTAAGTATTTTGAACACTCATTTCAGGGAATTCAGCATATAGGGTAGCATCTTCTTTTACATATTGAAAAATTGAGAGTCAAGTGTTCATCTATAACATGTGTTGGAATGCATAAACCAGCCTTGTCCAGCCTTGTTAATAAAACCTTGATAAGGAATTATACATAGGAAATGTTTCTTCAGTTACATTACATTCTTCCTTCCAGTCAAAGGCATTATAAATCTTGAGATAGTAAACTTAAAAAGAACATTACCTTTAAATTCTGATAATAGAAATATAAAAAATAATGTAATTTATGCTTAGGATATTTATCAATCCAAATGTACATTTTGTTTAGATCAACCAGCTCTATGCTATTCTAGAGTTATGTTGATTTTATACACAACTTTCCCAAATATACATTTTTCATTTGCAAATTTCTGAATATTCCACATTCTAAATGGAACTGTCCCAAAGACTTACTTTTCTTAATTAACTTTTCCAGGAAAGGACAGATTTTCCAGCTAACTCCATTTGCTTCTACTACCCATCCTATACTGAAATTTGCTTATGGGAATCAGACTCTTTTTGGCAGATTTCTTTTACCACTATATCTAGGACTCCTAAATTCCTCTTCCTGTGCATTTCCCATGGCCCTGCTTGCATGGATTTTCAACACTACTGTCTTTGCTAGGCACTATCAGTGCTTACAAAGTATTGTGGATTGCAGAAAATAACTCAGAGGCTGAATTCAGCCAATGGGCCACTGGTAAATCCCCATTGAAGAAATTATTTTAAACTGCAATCCTAAACATACTTGGGACTAAGTCCCATTGAGTTACAATGCAATGTCTGTTGCCCCAATGGGGATTGCACCGAAATCTTTAATCATTTCTGCATAAGGCATGGATGTTCTCTTTTTCCAGGGATGCGGTGGCTCAGTGGCTAAGATGCTGAGCTTGTCGATGGAAAGGTAGGCAGTTCAGCGGTTTGAATCCCTAGTGCCGCATAATGGAGTGAGCTCCCATTACTTGTCCCAGCTTCTGCCAATCTAGCAGTTAGAAAGAACATAAAAAAATGCAAATAGAAAAATATGGACCATCTTTGGTGGTAAGGTAAGAGTGTTCTCTGCGCCTTTGGCATTTAGTCATACCGGCCACATGACCACAGAGACGTCTTCGGACAGCGCTGGCTCTTTGGCTTTGAAACGGAGATGAGCACTGCCCCCTAGAGTCGGGAACGACTAGCACATATGTGTGAGGGGAACCTTTATCTTTACCTTTAAGGTTTTTGTTGAGTCAGACTATCAGAAACTCATAGTGACGTCTAGCTAAGTTGCCAAGTTTCTAAGGTTTATTTAAGAAACCTCCATTTGAGGAATCCAAGTGGGAAGCAGACAGGAGTTTTACAAAGTATTCTTGTGTGTTTCCTTCTACAGAACTCTGAAGGACAAGAATCTTCACAGCCTGACTAAGGCCATGTGCCTTAACTTACAAACCATTCTGCTTCCTGGACCTAATGGAGGCAGTGGGCAGTGGAAAGAGGAAGGCCTGTTTCACCTCTCCTACAGCACTATGTTCAGGTGGGTGTAATGTTTCTAAACCCTTTTATAAATTTTTTTTAAAAAATTGGGGTTCTTGGTACTCTGAGCTTGGTTGTTTTTTTGCAGACAAGCCTAGGTTCTGACCTAGGCTTCCCCACACCATGAAGCAAACTCCTTGTCCCCACAAAACCCCCTTTTATTAAGTTATTGTGAATTTCTCTCATTCATATCCAGCAAAGTCTTTCAAGGGTGAATTTACAGTCACAGACCTTATCTGGCTTGGAGAGCTGCCAGGCCGATATTTTCAAAACGCAAGGCTGTACTTGGCAAGGAGTCTTTGAGAGTCACGAACCAATTAAGCGAACTAATTGCCTCCTGCAAACTCCACTCCCCTTTCCCTCCTCTTTATTCCCTATGGGAGGAGTCATTCACCATCCACCTGTGCCTTTACTCTCGAGTTGGTCCTTGTTCCTTAGCTGTTCTCTTCTCCTGGCAGCTCTGCACATGTGCACATCAGAAACGGGATCCAGCTGTTCTTCTGCCCCACTGATATCCAACTCCAAAGGCAGCTGATAGCTGTCATACGGCCCTGGCCCCATCTTTGCTTCTGATGCAGAGCCTTCCCCAGACTCCAGGGGAAGGACTGGCCCATGTTCCTCCCCAACCTCCTCACTGTCTGAGTCTGCCACCAGCTCCGCTGGCCCCTGGCGGGCCACAACAGTAACTAGATAACATCATCAGTGCTCTGAGGAAGTTACCTAGTTTGGGTAATGAAAAATCTGAAAATAAAACAGCCAAGCTTGGAAAGCATCAAGGACCTCTCATTTCAACCCTGAGCTATAAACATTCTCCTTTATAATATTTTTTTTATTAAGTTTCATTATAAAATAAAAGTGCATCTGAACAAATGTTAGAAAAGTAGAAAAAAAGAAAGAAAAGGGCAAAGAGAGAAAAAAAGATAATGATTTCTGACTTTCTTCGGTGCAGTAGATTACAAAAATAATACAATCGTTTACTTTACATTTGACAAGATTTCAAGCCATTCCTATATATATATATATATATTTTATAAGTATGAACTAAACAGAACAATGAAACGTATAAAACATAAAAACATATAAACATCCATTTCAATACATGTCCAAGTTGTCGCAACTATAATATACATTTCTCTTTGTATTTTGACTCTTCCTTATTTGGTCATTCCCTTTTATCTATCTAATATTGATCTTTGTTAACCTATGTCTGTTCTTTGTTTCCATCATATTATATTTGGTCATTTTATTTACTTCCTATTGCTTCATCTCTTTCCTATCTTTCAACCAACTATACCACTTTTCCCATACTAAGTAAAAGTCATGTTCTTCCCTATTTTGTAATTCCTTTGTGAGTCTATCTAATTCCGCACATTCCATAATTTTATTGATTACTTTATCTGGTGTTGGTATATCACTACTCTTCCAGTGTTGCACGTATAGTATTCGTGCTGCTGTTATCATATGTATAATTAAATAGGTTGTTTCTTTTTCATAGTATCCATTCACTATGCCTAATAAGAAGCTTTCTGGTCTTAGTTCTATCTTTTGGTGTGTTATTTCCTCTATTTGTATTTTGATCCTTTGCCAATATTGTTTCGCCATTGGGCAGGTCCACCACATATGGTAATAGGTGCCTTTGTGGTGGTTGCATTTTCAACACGTTGATGGCATGCCGGGGAACATTCTTGCCAATCTGGCTGGTGGCAAGTGCCACCTATAAAACATTTTATAGAGATTTTCTTTATAGGATACAGACATTGTCATTTTATAATTTATTTTCCATAGTTTTTCCCATTTGTCTAATTGAATACTATAACTGAAATTTTTTGCCCAGGTTATCATATTTTCTTTCACTACCTCTTCTTCTAATTTATATCCTCGTAAGTAATTTCAAGCCGTTTCTATAATCACAAAATCATTCCAATCACCAAAGCTAAAACCAAAGTTCCAATTTTTTTTTTCAGATTTGAGTAAAAAGCCCAGAAGTGGTTTCCAAATAGAAACAAAGCCAGAAAAATACTTTTCTTTCATTAAAACAATGAATGTTTCTGCTAACTCCATCACCTTTACATCCATTCTTCCATTGTGGGAATTAGTGTGTTTTTCCATCCTTGTTTATATTAGATTCTTGCTGCTGTCAACACATACAGTAACAAAGTTTTGAATTTTCATTCAAATTCCTTATCCATCAAACCTAAAAGGAAAAATTCTGATTTCATTATTTATATTTATTTTAAGAAACTTCTGAATTGAAGCAGAAACTTGATGCCAATATGCTTTATCATAAGTTCACCAGAGATGATAGAAAATACCCTCTTTGCAGTCGCATTTCCAACATACATTTGAAACTCTCCTACACATTTTTTGACAACTTCTCGAGTGTTAAAAACTAATAAGACACATTTGTACATCCTGAACAAGTTTCCAAAGAGGTCTACTTGGGTTCAACATGAAGAGTTGACAGGGCCTCCAACAGGACCTCCAGTGAGGTCCTGTTGGAGGCCAATGTCTCAGCCTTTTTGCTCTTGTTTCCTTTTCCTGCTCCTCTGTTCTATTGCAGGTAGTCCTCAACTTACAACAGTTCATTTAGTGACCATTTAAAGTTACAAGGGCGCTGAAAAAAGTGACTTATGACTGTTTTTCACACTTACATTGTAACCATTGCAGCATCCCCAAGATCATGTGATAAAAATTCGGACGTTTGGCAACTGGTTCATATTTATGACAGTTGCAGTGTCCCAAGATCATGTGATTCCCTTTTGTGACCTTCTGACAAGCAAAGTCAATGGCGGAGCCAAATCCACTCAGCAACTGTGTCACTCACTTAACAACTGCAGCGATTCACTTAACTGTGGTGGTGCAGTGGTCAGAGTGCAGTACTGCAGGTTACTTCTGCTGCCTGCCGGCTGCCTGCAATTTGGCAATTCAAATCTCACCATGCTCAAGGTTGACTCAGCCTTCCATCCTTCCAAGGTGGGTAAAATGAGGACCCAGATTATTGGGAGAAATATGCTGACTCTGTAAACCACTTAGAGAGGGCTGTAAAGGACTGTAAAGCAGTATATACTGTACTTTTCGGAGTATAAGACACACTTCCCCTCCCTAAAAGAGGGTGGAAATGTTGGTGCGTCTTATATACCAAATACAGCCATTTTTGGCCTCCTGAAACCTCATCCTGTGCAGCCTGTTTTCACCAAAAACAGGCCCATTTTTTGCGAAAACAGGATGTGCAGAGGGTTTGGGAGGTCTGCAGAATGCTCCTGGAGGCTGGAGAGGGCAAAAATGTGACGTGGGGGATTTGGGAGGCTAAAAATGGGGGTGTTTTTTGCAAAAATGGGGGCGTTTTTGCCCTCCCCAGCCCCCGGGAGCACTCTGCAGGCCTTCTAAACCCTCTGTGTGCCCCATTTTTGCAAAAAAAACGGGCCCATTTTTGGCCTCCCAAAACCTCCACGTGTCAGGCCTGTTTTTCACAAAAACAGGGAGTGCAGAGGGTTTGGAGGGCCTGGAGGCTAGGGAGGGCAAAAACTTTTTTTTTCTTGTTTACCTCTTCGAAATCTTGGTGCGTCTTATTACTCTTATTGTCCGAAAAATAAGTCTCCTATTGCTATTGCTAACAACTGTGGCAAGAAAGATCATAAAATGGGGCAAAATTCATTTGACAACTTAAGTTTAGCAACAGAAACGTTGTGCTCAATTGTGGTCGTAAATCGAGGAGTACCTGTTCCTGTTCTCCTCTCCGAGTTAAACAACAGAGTAGTGCCAGAAGAAAAAGAAACGTGGCACAGCTCCCACTTGCTTTGCTTGCTGTCTCAATGTCTGTACGTGATCAAAGCATAAAAACAAAGAAACCGACAAAAGCAGAACAAGGTAGGTAGTTCCAATGAGCTCGTTTGGCTCTCCTGGTATCTGGAAGGGGTTCTGCACTTTTTCATTAAACAAAGAAATTGAAATCAAGTGTTCTTTCTTATTGTCAAGATTTCAATGATCTGCTCTCACACAATGGAGCTACCAAGCTGCAGAATGTTGATAAAAAATGTTTATTGAATGGCTGCATATGAATGAACTTTATGCAACATGCATAGGAAATGTCATGAAAAAGCAACATACAAATTTCAGCTGAACATTTTAGGCACGTAGGGGATCAAAAAACAGCCATGATCGCTTTTCAGAATGTAGGATCCAGTTTCCATACACAATCCAATTTCTTGTCCAAAACGTACTGTAGATCACATTGTAAACTACTAAGACGTGCTCAGTTATGGCTTTTAGAATGAGAGAAAATTATTCTTCTCTTTCTGATTAATTTCCTAAAGATCTTCCAAGTACTGCTGTCTTGTATATAAGGATTAGAAGGGAGCTTGGAGATCATCGAGTCCAATTCTCTGCCCAGTATAGAAATTCATTATTCCAAAATACCCCACAGTTGGCCTCTAGCCAATCTTTAAGATTTCCAGCTAAGGAGAGTCCATTATTTCCCGGGGCTTTCTTTTTCCTTTGTTGAACATTTTTTATTGTTAAGAAAATGCTTTGCAGTTGAGACCTATCATATTTTTCAGAGTATAAGATGCACCGGAGTATAAGACGCACCTTAGGTTTTGGGGAGGAAAATAAGAAAAAAGCTGATTGGCAGGTTGATTGGGCTCCCGGAATATCCCAATCAGCTGTTCTCAGAGGTGAATTTTAGCAACAGGTTCCTTGGTTGTGAGCTCTGTGCCTTGCTTCTTTTTGCTTTTTTTTCTGCCTCTGAAACATCTGAAACTCTGTTTCAGAAAAAAAAAATTCTGCCTCTGAAAGCTTCCAAAACAGCTTCAGAAAAAAAGCCTCTGAAGCAGTGGTGGGTTCCTCCTGGTTCGGCTGAACCGGTAGCGGTGATGAACCAGTTCTCTTTGTCTGGGAGCTGGGCCCTCCCGCCTGCCCCCGCATTATTCCTACCTTTATTTCTTCTTTTTTATCCCAGCTGATAGGTGTGGCAGAGTGGATTTCCACACTTCAGCTGGGCAGATACCTAACGCGTGGCGATCGCGCACAAAGCGTATGCACGAAGAGAACCGGTAGTAAAGCCGGTTGGAATCCACCACTGCTCCGAAGCTCTTTTTGGGGGATTCTTTTCTGAAGCTCTGTTTGGGGGATTCTTTTCTGAAGCTCTGTTTGGAGGATTCTTTTTTGAAACTTCCTTTCTGATGCTTTTTTCAGCCTCTGAAATCTCCGTTTGAGAAGCTGGGCAGGGCTACGTTCAGAGTATAAGACACACCCAGATTTTCACCCTCTTTCTTTGGGGGAAAAGGTGTGTTTTATATTCCGAAAAATACAGTAAATAGATCTAAGATCATTCCAAGTTTCCAGGTACCTTATCATATTGTTTGTTTTTCCATGGACACGTGCTGTGGCACATTAACATAGATAGCTTTTGTTGTTTTAATGTTTTATGTTTTAACCGATGCTTTATAGTTTTTAAAATTATCCTCTGGTAAAGTTACCCTGTGGTAAGATGGGTGGTCAATAAATTTGACAGACAGACAGACAGACAAACAGACAAGCAGACAGACAGTTTTATAGTTTTTAAAATAAATGTATATGTTTCTTAATTTTTGATTGGGTGCTGGCTAGAGTTGTCTGAAGATGGGTGACTATATAAATGTTTAACTTAAATTAAATAAATGCTCCAGTTTGTCAATGCCCTTGCTAAAATATAATAATAATAATAATAATAATAATAATAATAATAATAATAATAATAATAATAATAATAATTTTATTTCTATACCGCCCTTCTCCCGAAGGACTCAGGGCGATGTACAGCCTATTTAAAAACAGAATAGACATCGAATTAAAATAATTAAAAAATATTAAATAATTGGCTTAATTTAAAACCCCAAAAATTTAAAACATCCAATTAAAAATTATGTTGCTAACCCAGCCTGGCGGAACAATAGGGTCTTGAGTGCGCAGCGAAATACCCGGAGGTCAGAAATCTTACGAATTTCCGGAGGCAGTTCATTCCACAGGGCTGGGGCTCCCACAGAGAAGGCCCTCCCCCTGGGTGTCGCCAGCCGACATGACTTGGCCGATGGCACCCTGAGGAGACCCTCTCTGTGGGAGCGGACTGGCCTGTGGGAGGCTATTGGTGGCAGAAGACGGTCTCGAAGGTACCCGGGTCCTATGCCATGGAGCGCTTTAAAGGTGGTGACTAACACCTTGAATCGCACCCGGAAGACCACTGGGAGCCAGTGCAGCTCGCGCAGGAGGGGTGTTACGTGGGCGCAACGGGTTGCACCCATAACCACCCGCGCGGCCGCATTCTGGACCAGTTGGAGCCTCCGAGTGCTCTTCAAGGGGAGCCCCATGTAGAGAGCATTGCAATAGTCTAACTGGGAGGTGACAAGGGCGTGAGTGACTGTGCGCAGGGCGTCCCGGTCCAGAAAGGGCTGCAACTGGCGAATCAGACGGACCTGATAAAAGGCCCCCCTGGCCACGGCCGTCATATGTTCTTCTAAAGACAGCCGTGCGTCCAGGAGGACGCCCAGATTGCGAGCCCTCTCTGTGGGGGGCAAAGATTCACCCCCAATAGTCAGCGATGGCACCTGCTGACTATATCGGGACGCCGGGAGCCACAGCCACTCGGTCTTGGAAGGGTTGAGTCTGAGCCTGTTCCTCCCCATCCAGACCCGCACGGCCTCCAGGCGGCGAGACATCACATCAAGGGCATCGTTGGGGTGGTCTGGGGTGGAGATGTACAGCTGAGTGTCGTCAGCGTACAGGTGACACTTCACCCCAAAACCACGGATGATCTCACCCAGCGGCTTCACATAAATTTGAACAGGAGGGGCGAGAGGACCGACCCTTGCGGCACTCCCCATGCGAGATGCCTCGAGGTCGACCTCTGTCCCCCTGCCAACACAAACTGCGAGCGGTCGGAGAGGAAGGAGGAGAACCACCGCAGAACGGTGCCCCCTATTCCTAACCCCCTCAACCACCGCAGCATGATACCATGGTCGATGGTATCAAAAGCCACTGAGAGATCTAATAGGACTAGGACAGAGGAACAACCCCTGTCCCGAGCCCTCCAGAGATCATCCACCAACGCGACCAATGCCGTTTCTGTGCTGTGCCCCTGCCTGAAGCCCGACTGGCACGGGTCCAGATAGATAGCTTCATCCAGGTGTCGGGGAAGCTGTCGTGCCACCACGCTCTCAACAACCTTCGCCACAAAACGAAGGTTGGAGACCGGACGATAGTTGGCTAATTCAGCCGGGTCCAGGGAAGGCTTCTTGAGGAGGGGCCTCACTACCGCCTCTTTCAAGGCGGCAGGAAAGGCACCCTCGCTCAGAGAAGCAGTTATAATCCCCTGGAGCCAGCCTCGTGTAACCTCCCGGGAGGCCAGTACCAACCAGGAGGGACACGGGTCCAATAAACACGTGGCGGCACTAATCTTACCCAAAACCCTGTCCACATCCTCGGGGGCCACAGGATCAAACTCCCAATACATGCCCAATACAAGACACAATATTATGTATATGGTCTGATCACTGCTGATGTTCTGCCCCAGCTACAGACCCCAAAGAACGCAGCACACACAAAGTCTATACAAACCTTAGTTTACTAAATTAACTCAGCCTTTTTCAAACAAAGGCTGTTAATTAACTTTCTTAACAGCCTACAAGAACCCAAAGAATAAATAATCGTAATCTTACTATGATTGGCAGAAAGCCCAGAAGCAATTTGCAGGAAACTGATAAGAGAACTAATATCAAGACGCAACAGAGAGTGAACGAAGTTGTTCCCTGCAAATTGCCTTAGTGGTTATCCTTCCTTAAATAGGCTAAGGCAGTGGCCAATTAGCCCCAAGCCTTACTCTCGAGGAGACCTCCTCCTGAGGAACCACTCCTGCCTTTTGGAAGCTCTGCGCACCTGTGCATCGAGAAGAGGCTCCTCCTTGTCTTCCTCTTCACTTATGGGAGCTTCTGGAGGTTCTGAAGGCCCTGGCTGAATCCCTGCCTCTGGCACCACATCTTCTCCAGCCTCCTCATTGTTTGACTCGAGTGCCAGCTGCACAGGCTGCTGGCGCAGCACCACACCAGCCTCCTCGCTGTCAGAATCAGCTACTAGCTGCACAGGCCACTGATGGGCCACAACAGCTGAATAGAGCAGTGTACCACCAGGATACCCAGAACTTTTTTTGCAAGTACTGCTAACCATACTGGATACCATACTATCATATACTGTTTCCCAGGGGTGGTATTCACTTCCCTTCGCTACTGGTTCACAAATGTGAGTGCGTGCCCATCGCACATGTGCAGAGTGTCAACAACGGGACGTGATGATGTCCCAGTGGGTGGGTGGAGCCTCCCACAGCTGCCGCTACCGGTTCACACAAACTGGATAGAACCAGATGAATACCACCACTGCTGTTTCCTATCTAAATGAAAAACTCTGTATTTGTCTTGAAATTCATTTTTCTGCTTCGTAGCTATTATTCTAGCTCTATTTCACAATTTTTAGATAATTGTTTTAATCACTTTCCTTCCTAACCCTGCAGAGCTGGATTCTTGACATTGTATGGAAATGAAAGTAAGAATTATGAAGATGTTAACTGTCAAGCTAAAGATCGAGCTCATTCGATGGAAGTTTATAATGTATATTATAAATTAGACCGATTTTTGATGAAAGCTGCCCGGTCGACTTTAAGTGGAGGTAAGTGTCATTGGTAAAAGAAATATCACTTTTAAAATGTCAATGCTTTGAAACCTAAGACTAAACTGAATTTACTTCTTAGAATCAAAACAAGAGCTACACTACATATCTGCAGTGTGTTTGTGCTTCTTATTTAAATGTAACTATAATTTACTTAAATGTAATATTTAGATTTTAGAGTGGTATGTGCAGCAAAAAAATATTAATAGCTAATTATGAGCAAGTGCTGATTAATAATTAGAGATTTGGAAACCAGCAGACTGTACATTCTAGTCCCATTTTAGGCATGAAAGCCATTCAGTAACCCAGGGCAAATCATTCTCTCTCTCAATACAAGCCATCTCACAGGGTTAAGTTATTCATAAAAATAATAAAGGTAGGATAAAATAAATAAATAATTATTTTTTAAATAATGTCTCGATAGATTAACAACAATAATGTGTCGGCAGATTGACAGATTGTTCCTAGTTCACTTCAGAAGATGTATCTGATCTAGATAATTGTAGTCGCCAAAAACATACGTTATATAGAAATATATGTAACAGAAAGTTAAATGATGTGATCATTTTGAGATCTATTTCAAAGGATAAAGGTTTTTGGTTTTTTTGCTACAGATTATTGATTTTTCAGTGGAACACATCTGCCTTTGGAAGAACATGGTATTAATCCATTCAAACCTCACCCCCCCCCATGTTCAAAATTCAGTTGGGATCCATGATATATATAAATAGATAGTTGAGATGGGTGGGTGGGCAGGTAGGTAGGTAGGTAGATAGATAGATAGATAGATAGATAGATAGATAGATAGATAGATAGATAGATGACGGACAGAAGGATAGATAGATGGATAGATGGATGGATAGATAGATAGATAGATAGATGATGGACAGAAGGATGGATAGATAGTATAGTATAGTATAGTATAGTATAGTATAGTATAGTATAGTATAGTATAGTATAGTATAGTATAGTATAGAGCTTCCATGTTTAAATTCATGTCTATATTTACACTATACCTAGTATTTTAATAGGAATATCGTAGCTGCTGCTTCTCTATTAAAGAGGTTTTCCCAGGAACAAAACAAGCAAAAAAAACAACAACTATAAAACTACTGAGTAAATGTGATTAATTAATAGAATAAATGCAACCTTATAAAAGAGGTAATGGTAGTAATCTTATTATTGTTGGTGAAGCTTTTTCTTCATGAAAGAGTAGTAAACAACTACATCATTTAAATGGCACTATTGGGAAAAGGGAATTTACAAGAGGAAATTTACAAACAGTAGATGGTGCCATTGTGCAACCTTTTAGATCCTTTTCATTACAGCAGTTGGAATGGATAGGTCCATCCAGCTTTCCTCCTCTTGCAGGATGAGATAATAGGATAATTTTATAACGATTCTGTCAGTGTTTTCAGTCCAAGCTTACAAAACAAGCAGAGCTCTCTTTCTTGCCAGTGTTTAAATTAGTAAAAGTGTTTCAAAGAAAAAAAAAATACTTGTAAGTAGGATATTATGCTTTTCAAATCGTGATGTACCCTTTCATCATCAACTTGAACTCTCTTGCATCTATCATCACGTTCCGATAAAATAAACATCTTAAAATGATTGCTATCATTGACAGCTGCAGAAATGACTCAAATGCAGAATCTCATGTATTATGGCTTGCCACCATTTCTCCTGCATAGTGATCCTTTGAAGGTCCTCTGAGCTATACAGGTCTGGACCTGCACCTATAATTGGCTAAGACCTGCAATTTGTTTCACCCTTAAAACTGAAAAATACCTAATGAAAACTAGAACATAAACCACAGAATAGAGGTCTAGTGTAGTCTTTAGTTAATACATATACCTTGTTCGATAACGGAGTGCATACTGTTTGAAAAGCTGAGTTTGGCCCTCTTGAGGCTAGTATCATTGAGGCTGGATTCCTATACCGCTAATTTCTGAGGAGTTGAAATTACTTCTGAGTAGATATGCCTCAATGAGAGCCACATTGATGAAGCATCAGGCTAGAAACTAGGAGATGGGAAATTCTAGTCCTGCTTTAGGCATAAAACTCAAATTTTTTTACTACCGGTTCTGTGGGCGTGGCTTGGTGAGCGTGGTGTGGCTTGGTGGGTGTGGCAGGGGAAGGATATTGCAAAATCTCCATTCCCACCCTACTCCAGGGGAAGGATACTGCAAAATCCCCATTCCTTCCCCACTCCTGGGGGAAGGATATTGCAAAATCTCACCCCACTCTGGGGCCAGCCAGAGGTGGTATTTGCCAGTTCTCCGAACTACTCAAAATTTCTGCTACCGATTCTCCAGAACCTGTCAGAACCTGCTGAATTTCACCCCTGCACAAAACCAACTGTCAGTCCCTCTGTCTCAGCTCTAGCAAGTAAGCAATGACAAATCTTGCCAAGAAAACTGAAGGGACTTGTCCACCATCCAGGCAATCTCTCTCTCTCTCACACACACACAGAGAAAGGGGGGGGGGAAGAGGAAGGAAAAGGAAAAGAAAAAAGAAAAAAAAAGAAAAGCCATAGATTGCATTATTTAGAGGAAATAGATAATGTACAATGAAATCATGTGTAAATGTCTATCAATTATTACAGCACCTTCTCAAACAAACACAGAAAACATTTATGCTTCCCACAGCAATTTACCTGGGGAGTACAGCTTATAAAGAGTGAAGAAATAAACTTGTGTATGCACCAATTCTGTTAATGAATGTCTGTAAGAGACTCTGTAGATGCTACTATACCTCCTACCTGTGGTCCCAGGTTGATAAGCAATAGCACCTGCCTCACTAATCACATACAGCTTGCCTCCATCCCTCCCTTTTCTCTCTTTCTTCCTTTGACTTCTTGATCCCTGATTTAATCATAGAAGAGGCTTTCTCAGCCTGATACCTACTAGATGTAAAGAGTGTGCAAGTAATGAAGGTACATAAGACCTGAAAATAAATACATCCTGAGTGATCTGAGCTAAAAACTCAGACATAATGTTTGGCTTTGAGGATCGAATTCTTGTTCACCTGTGAAATTCATGTGGTAGCATGATGGAAAGCTACTTTCATTTATTTATTATCCCTCTTCAGTAAGAACCCCAAAGGCCCCTGCCAGAAGAAAGCGAGAGAATAGAGAAAATAGTAGTATATAAATTAATAGATAATACAATTTACGATAACTAAAAATAAGTTAAGCTTAGTAGATGGAAATTTAGGATTAGGTAATTTAATTGTATTATTAACATTAATAGTGTGTTAAAGTATATTGTGAATTTAAAATATTAAGGATTAGAAATTGTGGGGATTTTGAGATACACTTCCAGGATTGATTAAATATTGTTAATATTTGGCTTTATTAGTAATCCTACACATTTGGAATATTGAAGTTATGGTGGAATAATGAGTAATTCTTAAAATATTAAATATTAGTAATTTAGTAGGGGATAACAAATACATAGGGCAAAGAAATGTTATCTATGTTTAAATGAATTAATGGGAAAAATGATAAAGAATTATGAAGAGAAAATAGTATTGTTGAAGTTGGAAGATTAGGATTACACATACTTATTTGTATATTATTGTTAGTGTTGTTTAAAAAAGATTTGACCCAGTCAATACACTGTCCACAAAATATATATGGTGTGAAAAGAAAATTGCAAATAAAACATGTTTGAGAGAGAGAGAGCGAGAGAGAGAGATTATAAATTTATTTTCATAAAATATGTAATAAAAGTTGAGAACATCTCTACTTTACATGGTTGTTTTCAGGATAAAATAAGATAGGCCTTCTGATTTTATTGGAGGAAGGCCCCAGTAATCGCCACCTATCATCCATATTTATATCTCTATCTATACTTCTCTGTATAGTGGAAAAACAGAAATTTTACAACATCAGGAAGGATCTCTGGAATTTATTTTCTATGGAAAGACTGGACAGCCGAGCAAACCAAAGTATTTGGTTGAACATCTATAAGGAACACTTGGTAGACCTTGGTGTGAATGAAGATATGCAAACTAGAGCCATGGTACTGCAACTCTGGAGTACTCAGGTAAACATGCAATTTTACTTCCTGTATTTCATCCTCTTTATGGTTTCTCAATCTTAAGTTCCACCCTCTTACACAAATTATTTATACGCAAAGGATAGAGTTTAGAAAAACATACCTATGGCCCAGAATCAATTGAAAAATATAAATATTGTATGTTAATATCAACCTTCCATCATGGACCACTTGTTCCTTATTGACACTAATGGCAGGACATAATGTCTATGGAGTTTCTCTCAAAGGTGCTTTTTTCAAAAGGCAGCTGGACTTTTCTTGTTTTTTTTCCTCCTTGAAAATGTGTCGCTCCTCATCTAAGAAGCTTCTTCAAACTGGATGAGAAACGAAAAGTTTTCAAGGAAAAAACCCAACAAAAGCCCAGTTGCCTTTTGAAAAAAGCACCTTTGGAGTAGGAAAGAATGTACTCTTATCTCTGTCAGCTGGAGATCTTTAGTGGGGTTCTGGAAGGAATGAAAGAATCATCAAAAGGAGAAAGTGGATGAGGTCTCGCTGTGTATCTGGGTTCTAACCTAGGCTCCCTTAACAAGCAGGAGGCAGGAATTGGTCCTGGTAAAACCTCTTTTATTTACACAACTGTGAATTATGTTCATTCACAGTCAGCAAGGTTTGTCCAAACAGTTTTTCAAAGGAATATTTCTCAACACACCTTATCTCATTTGGCAAGCTGCCACGTAACTTGTTTCCAACTGCAGTACAAGGCAAAACTTGGCACAGCATCTCTCAGAGTCACGGAACGAATGAATTGTTTCCTGCAAAAGCCCACTCTCTGTTTGCTCCTCTTTTATTTCCTGTGGGAGGGGACAATCACCTCCAAGGTGTGGCTTTACTCCCGAGTCAACACTGCTTTCTGAGTTGTTCTTGTCTTCTGGCAGCTCTGCGCATGCACACACTGGGAACAGGCTCCAGCTGTTCCTCTGCCTTACTGCTGTCTAACTCCCTCTCTGCCTCCGACGCAGAGCCCTCATCCGATCTTTCCCAGGCCCCCAGGACTGGCCAAAGTTCCTCCCCAGCCTCACTGTCTGACTCTGCTGCCAGCTCTGCTGGCCACCAGCGGGCCACAACATTGGGAAAAGATGCATGAGAATGAGCGGGAAGTTTGATGGTCTTGAGGGGCAAAATGGTTCCTCATTTATTAGTGATCATTGATGACAAATACCCTGATTTTTTTTTAAAAAAAATAACCCCCATGTGTATACTACTTGAAATACTATTAATGTTTGTGTAGTGTCAGTCTTCAATTGGGATAATCAATACTAGGCCTGCCAACATCTCCAATAGTGGACTTCGTGTTTATGTCTTCCTTTGATGTGTTCAGGTTGGGAAAGGGTTCCCCGTATGGAAAATTTATCCATCTGCATGTAGTTGATTGGAATTGGATTTACGTGATTAAAAGTAGTGACCCCTAAAAAAAAAAATAGAGGATTGATTTTTTTCCCCCTTGATCCCTTTGGAATTATCTTCCTTTGACTGCCACAGGGTACATAAGTAAACTCAGAAAATATGTGAGTTTCTATAACAATAATTGCATTTTTTTTGTTCCAATGTTTGGTTTCAAACAGTCAGCCCACTCCTATTTTCTACCTTCAGTTTTAGAAACGTTGAACACGGCAGACTGTAATGAGAGATGCTCTCATTCAGTGTTTTTCAAACTTGGCAATTTTAAGATATGAAGACTTCAACTCCTAGAATTCCCTAGCCAGCAAACTGACTGAGAAATCTGTGAGTTGAAGTCCACACATCTTAAAGTTGCCAAGTTTGAAAACCCCTGCTGTAATTCATGTAAAACAGGCTGGGAAGGCTGCTTTTTAACCCATGTCTCATCTAGAAAAGAGACCTGCATGCTACAGAAGACAAAGTTGAAACAAAGCAGAGATAGATCAGATCTAATTCTCTGAACAGGAGGTATAGTTGAAAGAGAGGCTGCAGTGTAGAGACAGGGTATGTACAGTAAATTGGATGTACAGGATGTTGGCTTATTTCCCCATTAGGAAGAAAGATTGAAAATAAAATCATTATAATAATGTTAATAGTATAAGAGCCTTGGTAGTACAGTGGTCTAAAGCACCCTGTTATTAAGACCAGCTGCCTGCAATTACTGCAGGTTTGAATCTCGCCAGGCTCAAGGTTGACTCAGCCTTCCATCCTTTCTAAGGTAGGTAAATTGAGGACCCAGTTGTGGGGGCAATAAGCTGACTTTGTATAAATATACAAAAGGATGAAGGCTATTGCTTAGCGCATTGTAAGCCGCCCTGAGTCTCCGGAGAAGGGCGCATAAAAATCAAATTAAAAAAAAAAGTATTATAATCATAATGGAAGAGAAGTCATTTATCAAAAGTTTTACATATAAAACTTCTCAGTTGCAGTTCTTTACGTCTTTATGGCTCTGGTTAGAAAAGTTATTGAGTAGCTAACAGGAGAGAAACCCTTGCATGAAATCTTAAAGGAGTGGTTAAAAATATGGAGCTAAATGGATAAGTACTCTGATATTTTATAAGATGGCTCATATTTTTTTTATAGTGACAAATGTGAATTTTACTCCCAGGAACCCCTTGAACCTGCATACCAAGGGCACACACAATACTTCAGTGGGTAGACCTCTTTTTTGGCACACCTAAAAATAATAAAAAGTACTGTGTTTGCCATCTCAATGTTTTTAAAAAGGACAGGTGAGATTTCTGAGTCAAATATGAAAGATCTGTTTCTTGTTCTTTAGCACAGGGGTCTCCAACCTTGGCAACTTTACGACTTGTGGACTTCAACTCCCAGAATTCCTCAGCCAGCGCATGCAATATAATTGGAAGCCCTGATCTAAAGTATTTGATTTCCTGTCCCTCTCATAATAATTATCCCGACTTGTGTTAGCAAATCTGCTCCCCAAGACACTCCAAGCTTCAGTTCTTATACATTGAAAAGAGACAATAAGAATTTTTAGAATGCAGCTTTCAAGGCAGCAAGAGAGACTCCTCCCCCCCATCCTACTATATGAATAGATCCATTTGGTCACCATGTTTAATAATTAAAAGCCCGGATGCACTTTGATTCTCTCGCCTCCACCCCACTTTTAATGGCTGCACTTTAATTAAAAGAACAGCCATCCTTCTAAAAAAAAAAAAAAACCCAAGCAAGAACAAAATCTTGCATCTCACCCTTCCAAAATCAGCATTTATTATTTATTCTTTGCACTTCTCTCTATTGGATTTGATGTACTCTTGATGTACTTGCAATCAACAATAGTGCTGTATTGCATTTCACTTCATCATCTCAATTTTAATAAGCAAGCAGAGAATAATAAGAAATGCTGGGGCTTCCTGTTTTCTGTTTCTCAGATTCTGAAATAAGAGCATTTCCGTGAGATGCAGTGGTGGGAAAGAATGGCCATGGTTAGGGAATATTGAGTTGTTCCCAAGAACCAAGTCTCCATATTGCACTGCTTAAAGCTGGCTAGCCAGCTTGCTTCCTTGTTTGTTTGTTTGTTTGTTTGTCTGTTTATTTATTTACACTTACCACCTGACTCCAATCTGTTGGTTTGTTTATTAAATTTCTATGCTGCCATCTTCCCTATAAGGTAACTGTTTGATGGCCCATAACATAAAAACAAATTTTAAAAATACTGTATTTTTCAGAGTATAAGACGCACCTTTTTCTCCCCAAAAGGGGATGAAAATTTAGGTGCGTCTTATACACCAAATGTAACCCCGCCCACCCACTGGCCTCCACCTGTTGGCCTCTGCCTCCCAGCAGTTACCTCCTTGCGAGGAAACAGCAAGAAAAAACAGCTCCTTTCAGCTTCAGCACAGGCTAATTAGCACAAGTTGATTGGATCGACCTCCTGACTCTCAGCTGATTTGCCCTCAGCTGTTTTGCGCAGGGCTCTGCTGCTTGCTGCAAAGAGGTAAATTGCTGGAGCAGATTTTTTTTTCCTTGTGCTAATCAAGCTATTCTGAAAACGAAAATGAAAGTAAAGCAGGCTGTTTGATGTTTGCTGCAACGAGGCAAAATTGCTCAGAGGCAGAGGCAGAGGGAGATTTCTTTTTCTTCTTTTCCTCGCCAAAAAAGGTAGGTGCGTCTTATACTCCGAAAAATAAACATGTCATAGAACCGGAGGGGACTTTAACCATCTTCCTGCTTGTCTCATTTTCATCTGAACTGAGAAAAGATTTTATGCACATAAGGATGACCAATATTATAAAAGGACCTCTAAACAACATACATGAACAAGGTGACATAGGTCACCTTTAGAATGCTATTGAATGCCTAGGAGATAGAACTAAATGGATAAGATTGAAAAGTGATACAAATTGAAAATCAAATACTATGGTCTCTGCTATTTTACCATCATTCTTTAGGGGGGAAAAATGGCAAGATACCGAATTTGAAAAGAACACGAAAACCAAATGCAGCTCTTTGGAATAATGACTCTAACAGTAGAGATATCTTCATGAAATCTGCAGGTTTTAATAGCTAGACAGGTTTATAATGGGAGAGGCATACTCAGCTTTGCCCTTGGCATGGTGATAGACTATCCAAGAAGTTCCTTTTTTTACTTTTCTTAATTGTGGCCACTAGAAGTATCTCAGAACCACATGAAAGATGTTAGTGTCCAAAATGAGCTGTCATATCTCTTTTTTAAGTTACCAGGGGAAATATAACAGCAGTCTCAGTAATGAAGAATAGTAGGAATACAGGTTCCTAGAAAAAATGGACATTAGGAATATTCTGAGTTTTTATATAACCTGGGGCTTCATGAGGGCTCCCACACAACTGCTGTTTAGCTCAGTTTATTAATGGATTGGAGCAGGGGTGGGTTCTAGTTACCTTTACTACCGGTTTGTAATAGGATCGCGCACACACGCTCGCTTTGCATGCGCAGATTGCCGATGACGATATCCGGGGCAGTGGGCAGGGCCTCCCACCGGTTTTACTACCGGTTCTTGCGAACCAGTCCGAACCAGGGGCAACCCATCACTGGATTGGAGGTGTCACAAATGCAAAATTCTCAAGAAGAGCACTTCAGTTATTATGCCAGTTTCCAGCCCAAAACATCTGTATATTTTTTTCCTAAGTGCTAGGAATATAAATCATTTCAAAACTATAAAACATTTCAAAAATATCCCAGGAGAAAAAACAAAGACCACTAGATCTCTCCTTGATTTAGCTAGTGAACAGTTTGCAAGCAATCCAGGTTATTATGTTCAGATTTCCCCAGCATTTCACCTCCTAGTAGATGCCTCCAAGCTTCAAAGGCTACCTTTGCAGTCCTGATCCTGGATAGTATAGTGCTGTTCTAATGGGTTTAATTTTCCTGAGAAATAAAGCTCTATGTTTTTGCTGCATCTTATAGCAAAATGTCTTATTGCAAAAATCAGAAGTACTAGTGTCCATTATAAAATGGCCAAGTAGGATCAGGATATTGCAGGATGGACTGAGTAGAAAAAGACCTCCTTTAGCTTTTTTTAAAGTTTCCAGACTAGGGTTTTTCATCTAAATATTTTAAGACCAGTGGGTTAAAATTTGTTGTTAAAGTGCAGTGATAATTTGCAAAGCCCTTTAATCTCTGTATAAATCTTAGCTCTCCCTCAAATCATGGGGAGTACTGGGATTCCTGAGAAGGGAGAGCTTGCATGGGCATAATCTGATCCAAGATCTCAGACACACCCATTTTACAAGTGGCAGCCCGGATTTCAGATGATTCAACCTCCCTGTGGTAGGTCATGACACTGGAGAATCTCAAGAAATCAGAATATGATCCAACCACGACAAAGGAGGTAGCACAAGCTCCCGCCATTTTGGATCATATTGCCACTGCTCTGACAGGAACATCAAATCTAGAATGTGACCATTGTTCTGAGTCAGACTTTGGATCAGTGGTGGGTTGCCCCTAGTTCGGACCTGTTCGCAAGAACCAGTAGTAAAACCAGCGGGAGGCTCCTCCCACCGACCCCAACATCATCAGGAAGCTTCTGCACATCCGCAGAAGCGAGCGAGAGAGAGCAAAGCAAGCACGTGCGCGGCCCCGTTGCGAACCAGTAATAAAGGTAAATACAACCCACCCCTGCTCTGGATGGTCTGGGATAGGCCCAAGGCTGTCATGGAAGCTATGAACTTCAAAGCCACTCAGACGCCATTCTCAGGGAAGGGAGATTAACCTTAGAGTCATAAATCTGGGGATCTCCATGTCCAACCTGAACAAATGGAGTCAAACAGCTCAGGCAGGGAAGTTGCTATGCAGCATGGAAGTTGATACAACAGCAATGATCCCAAATGATCCTTAGAGCCTAACTTAATGAACTGAGTCTCACAACCAGGGATCTGTGAGGCACAGCTCCTGAAGTCACAAGAGATTCCTTGATAACGATTGTCATAAATCTTCCCCTACCCCAGAGTTTTGGTTGATACCACATTGAAACACAGCTGGGCAAATTTCAGAAAGGAAAACCCCCATTTCAGAACCCAGCCAAGCCTTGGTAATACAATGCTGGTCTATGGAGATTCTCCATTCTCACTTTGGGTCATGGTTGTCCCAAAGATGCTTTTCTCAAGAGGCAACTGGACTTTCTGGTACCAAAAAATCCAGTTGCCTCTTGAAAAAGCATCTTTGGGACAATGTTGGTTCGCCCTCTCATCCATAATTTAACTGTGGATGAGAAAAGTCTTATTACAGACTGAGCTGGCATTCAGTAGCAGCAACTGAAGGCCAGGTTGAGAATATGGTTAAATAAGTACATTAGGTATTATGAAATTCGTTAGATTTCTAAAGCAGCTATTAGTTTGTGTGTATAGCATTGCTAATACTGTGGAAGGCTTACGGTTATTTCTCAGCTTTTCAAGGCAGTCCTTCTAAGGCCACCCTGTTGTTCATTTATTAAACTGCTAATGTGGAACTTTCTTATTGAAGGTGAAACAGACCCTGTTGATTTTAACCAAAAGGATATTTAAATTGGATCAGATTTTGTTGCTTTGTGATAAAGTTCTATATGTGTTCTCTGGCATTAAATTCTGTCTGATTCCTTTGTTGTTTCTTTTTTAGAGTAATGCTGGCCCAGCAGTTTTTTGGCTTCTCCTGTTTCTTTTAAAACATCCTCCAGTCATGGCAGCAATTCAAGCTGAAATGGAAAAACTATTTAGAAACAGACGATTAGCAACCAGGCCAATTTGTGAGATAATCAACCAAGACGTTTTGGATAGCACACCCATTTTTGGTTAGTAACATGTCATTCATCTAGCCCTGAGCAATTTAATTCCTTAAGTGTCAGTTAAATATTTACCACTGTCATCACTGGATCTGGGAAAGCTTCTTACACCATCCTATCTGTCTCTTTGATTTTCTTTACTTAAAGCATAGCGAATATCAGATTTTCCCTTTAGCTGTCTCCATGTTGTATCCAGTCTTTTTATCTTGGTAAACATGTGGAAATGATCACCGAGAGGAAGGCAGCAGTATGTGCCTAGGTACCATGTCTTTCAAATTCAGGGTTGGCAAAGTTTGAGAGAAAATCCCAAAAACATCCAGTGACATCCAAGATGACCTTGAAATGAGAACTGTCTTGGGCAGGAAAAGCACCCCTGCATAGGATATAATGGAATTATTTATGGAAGCCATTATTGTAGACTTCGTTTATATTACAGTGGGGGACTAACTTTCCATTTGGTTCACAGCCAGTCAGGTTAACCAGTCTGATCATTGTCTCTGTTTCCCTTGCTGTATAACAATCTTTTCAGTAGCCAATGTTTAACGAAAAAATAAAAGTATTCTCTTATCCTGTTTGTAGCTATTCCTGCACCCTTAATGGTGGCTGTTAACCATGAATTAGCTATTAATTCAGGTGTGGAGAACCCCAGACGAGGGTTATAAATTGAGCTAATCAACAATAAGCCAAAGTTGCAGATGTTGATTAAAGAGAAATATCTTACGGTAACTATAATCTGGTCTATTGAGGATTGGGCTGCATGGCCAATTGGAGCTTATGCATATGATTGTATGATGGCATATACTTAATAAGCAACCAATGTATTGCAGTGTCAAAAGCTGTATCTCAGGTTAAATGGGAAATGTTCAGTATGTTCCATCTAACTTTCAAGGCCTTCTGCTACCACTGTGCCCTCTTTCTCACATTTCATCTCATCCCTAGTCTGAGATTTGGAAAAAGTACTTTCAAAATGTAGTAAGGGGACCTCTGAAAAGACATAGCAACCTTTCAGTAGAGGACAGAATTGTAATTTTAAATCGTGACATTTAACTCTCAGATTCCTACAATTTCTTTGCCCCAGTCACGTCTCCTTTAAGAAAATGCAGATGATCTATATTTAGAACTGCTATTAAAACTAGCAGTAAAGCATTTTAATTGTAGTCTTCATGCTAAAGATCAGCATATGCATCGCAAAAACCCCTTTATAAATACAAAAAGAAATCGCCAATAATCCTATTAAAATCAAAGGCTAAAGTAAGTTCCATGTTGTCAGCATCTTAATACAGTATTAGTCTCAGCCATAGGTATATAGAAAAATGTGTTACCTCTCATACAAAATACATATCATCACATAACATCACATGGTGAAGGTAACAACTGAACTGTATGATTGGAAACTGCCAACTGCCTTTTCTCCATGGGAAGATTCCCAACACAAAAAAATAGATGAACGGGTAAAAGAAATTGTAGCATTATCTTTGCCCTCTGCTGATTTGCTTTGTATAGAAAGTTTTTTTCTCTCTCTCTCTTCATTCTTGAACAGAACAGAACAGAACAGAACAGAACAGAACAGAATAGAATTCTTTATTGGCCAAGTGTGATTGGACACACAAGGAATTTGTCTTTGGTGCATATGCTCTCAGTGTACATAAAGAAAAAATAAAATATATTCGTCAAAAATCATCAGATACAACACTTAGTGATAGTCATAAATTACTAATAAGCAATCAAGTCATACTAGGAAACAATAAAAACAATATAAGTTGTAAAGATACAAACAACATTGCTTGTATCTTTACAAAGCACACTGTTATTAACATCTGTTGCTTGTAATTACTGCAAGTTCAAATCTCACCAGGCTCAAGGTTGACTCAGCCTTCCATCCTTTCAAAGGTAGGTGAAATGAGGACCCAGATTGTGGGGGCAATAAGATGACTTTGTATAAAAGTATGAAGGCTATTGCTTAACGCATTGTAAGCCACCCTGAGTCTCTGGAGGAGGGCGGCATATAAATTAAAGCAAAAAAAACAAAAAACAAAAACCAAACAAACATGGATATAACCATAAGTGGGAAGAGATAGGTACTAGTAAGGATGAGAAGAAGAATAGTAATACAGTCTTAGTAGTCTTAATAGTTAAGACTTAGTAGTATATTGCTTAACGCATTGTAAGCTGCCCTGAGTCTCCGGAAAAGGGCGGCATATAAATTAAAGCAATAAATAAATAAATAAATAAAACATTTGACAGTGTTGTGGGAATTAGCAGAGTGATAGCAGAGTGATAGCATTCAGGAAAAAACTGTCCTTGTGTCTTGTTCTGGTGCGCAGAGCCCTATAGCGTCATTGTGAGAGTAGAAGTTGAAACAATTTGTGATACTGCAGTATCACAAACAGTGGTGGGTTGCTCTCGGTTTGCACCGGTTCTATAGAACCGGTAGTAAAACCGGCGGGAGGCTCCGCCTACCAACCCCAATGTTACCAAAACGCTTCTGCGCATGTGCAGAAGAGGGTGCATGTGCGCGAGTGAAGCCAGTGTGCGCGCGGCCCCGCTGCGAACCGGTAGTAAAGGTAAGTAGAACCCACCCCTGATCACTAAGATTACATTGCTTCCAGATCTATGGTCCGATTACACTCTGGGTATTACATATAAGAAATGTATAAAACAAGTATAAACACTGCTGCATATCATGCAAAGTTTTTCAACTGTACTTGAATAAGTTACAGTTGACAAAGTTTCCATGATGTTCTAAACCACCAGAAAAGAAAGGGGAAAAAAACCTCCACAGACAATAAACTGGATGCAGTATGCAAACACTATTTATTATTAGATTTTTTTTTCATCCTGCCTTTATAATTTTTATAAATAAGGCAACAAACATATCTACTACTGCTTCCTCCTCCTATTTCCCCCCAAAACAACAACCCTGTGAGGTAAGTTGGCTGAGAGAGAAGTCACTCAGCTGGCTTTTGTGTCTAAGGCAAGACTAGCCTGTAGTAAGAAGCAGCAATCTAACAGAATTGTATTCTGGCTGGTTTTCTTAGAACCCCAATGTTAGGACAAGAGTTCCTATTATAATTTCTTTATTGCTGGTCTTGTTTCTAAAGGATTTGGCATGATGGGAGTTTGGGTGGCAATTGCGGTGCTGTAAATTGAGCTATGGTTTCTTCCCTGCACACTGATATCATGACAGCCTATCCACACCTTTGCTCCTGGGCTATTTTGGGTGCCATAATTTTCCCTGTGGGTTTTCTGTTTTCTACAGACAGTGCTTTAAATGAAAGCCTGCGTTTGTCAGCCGCTCCTTTTATCAGCCGAGAGGTCCTTCAGGACATGGCCCTGAGACTGGCATCTGGCAGAGAGTACCACCTGAGGAAAGGAGATAGGCTTTGCCTCTTCCCATTCATAAGCCCTCAGAGGGACCCTGAAATCTATGAGGAGCCAGAGGTAAAACAATGCTATTCTGAATCCCGTTTCCCCTGACGACTTTGCTCTGATGTTTGTTTATGCTATGTAGCTTAACTAACTGTATTGAGCAAAGAACTGTGATTATTCTCAGTGCACAGCATTCTTAAGACTTGCCAAAACTACAGGGAATGACATAATGGCAAATCACCTGAGGGAAGAGCTACATGTAGACATTGTATAAGTCAGGTTATGAAGCTAGAAGGCTGTGATCCCAGGAAGAGATCCCAGGAAGAGATCTGGCAGGCTTATCTTATAACTACCAGCGGGCAGATTTTCTCCATTTGCGGTAGAGCAGGGCTGTCAAACTCACGGCCTGCGGGTCGGATGCATCACGTGCTGGCCATGCCCACACCTGGTTTAGCAAAGGAGGGGGGGGAAAGTCTCAATACGTCACGTGATGCCACCGTGTCGCCGTGAGTTTGACAGCCCTGTGGTAGAGCCTTAAAGATCTGGAATGGGACGAATCACAGCAGCCAGGTGGACATGGATGAATGGGTGCAGCTGGGTGAGTCTTACTTTGTCAGCATGGCTAGGTAACAGTAACAGAGTTGGAGGGGACTTTGGAGGTCATGTAGTCCAACCCCCTGCTCATGCAGGAGACCTGTACTAGGGATTCGAACCGCCGAACTGCCAACCTTTCTGATCCACCCAGTCATGCCCATCTACCCACACCAACCCATCCACACCAACCTGGCTCTTGTGAGTCGTCCTAGATCAGGGGTGTCAAACTCGCATTGTCACATTGTTATCACATGACGTATCACAACTTTTCCCCCCTTCACTAAAATGGGTGGGTGTGGCCAGCGTATGACGCATCTGGCCCATAGGCTGCCAGTTTGACACCCCTATCCTAGACCCTTAAATATCTATTCTTGGGGGAATTTCTGGAAATGTCACTGCTAAAGACTTCTAATGATACAGCTGTGTTTAAACATAGTGAGTTCAGTACCCAGGTAATCTTCGACTTATGACCACAATTGGGACAGGAATTTCAGTTGCTGAGAAATGTGGGTTATTAAGTGAGTCATCACGTGACCCAACCCAATTTTATAAACATTTTTACTGTGGTCTTTAAATAAATCATAATGGTTGGTCAGTGTATCACAGGGCTGTTAAGTAAACGATGCAGTGGTTAAGCAAACCCAGCTTCCCCAACTGACTTTGCTTGTGGCTGCAGGATGCGATCACAAGATGCAACTGACGTACAGTAAATGTGAGCCAAATGTGAGCAGGTGCCCAAATTGCGATCATGGGGGTGGGACAATGGTTGTAACTTCAAGGATGGGTTGTAAGTCATTTTTTCCAAGGATATCTCCATGCTCTCGTTAAAAACAAACAGCCAAATGTATAAACAGAGGGATAGAATCAAGATCATGTGAAGTGTTAATACCACTTTATAATGCCTTGGTAAGGCTACACTTGGAATATTGCATTTAGCTTTGGTCGCCACGATGTAAAAAAGATGTGGAGACTCTAGAAAGAGTGCAGAGAAGAGCAACAAAGATGATTAGGGGACTGCAGAACGGTCCCCTAATGAAGAACGGTTGCAGGAACTGGGTATGTCTAGTTTGATGAAGAGAAGGACTAGGGGAGACATGATAGCAGTGTTCCAATATCTCAGGGGTTGCCACAAAGAAGAAGGAGTCAAACTATTCTTCAAAGTACCTGAGGGTAGAACAAGAAGCAATGGGTGGAAACTAATAAAGGAGAGAAGCAATTTAGAACTAAGGAGAAATTTCCTGACGGAACAATTAATAAGTGGAACAACTTGCCTGCAGAAGTTGTGAATGCTCCAACACTGGAAATTTTTAAGAAGATGTTGGATAACCATTTGTCTGAAGTGGTGTAGGGTTTTCTGCCTGGGCACGGGGTTGGACTAGAAGACCTCCAAGGTCCCTTCCAACTCTATTATTCTATTCTATTCTATTCTAAAATGTCAAGGACTAACTGTAAAGTTGTCAAAAAAATAAATTAGCTTCATATTTGGAGTGGGGGGAAAAAATCAGCTCACCAATGCATCAGTCTTCGGTTCTCTCCCTGCACTGAACGTGTGAACTGATTGCATCAAGAAAGGAATGCAGACCTTCTGTGGGTAACATTAAGATTCGTGATGGTTCTTTCATATCAGCTCAAAAATATATATTTTTTTCTCATAAGATCAGCTCTCAAGAGTTTTCCCAGGAACAAAAATAGTTTGGATCCATATTTATGATATAAAAATATGATGATATAATAATAGTTAAGAATGTAAAAACCTATCTTGGAATTCCTGTTTGGCTGTTGCTATGGCTTTAAAAATATATCAGTATCTTCCCCAATTCAGGGTTCCTAACTTGCTTCTCTTTTACTTCACCTTGTTAATTTTTTCTTTGTTGACAGAGAGGCACACTGGAACCTGCTTCCTTTTATGAATAAGTTCCCAGGAACAATGCTGAGAAAACCATGATAGTATTATAACCCAAGTCCAAAATAAACAGTAAATCCTGTGGGGTTTTTTTCCCCCTGGGACTGGGAAAAAATAATCTAAATATAAAAATTCTGATTACTATCACACTTGAAGGAAGGTTAAGATCACAATACAAGAATTCCCACAAATATTCTACTACACACCAGGAGGAAAACTCTTTTATCTATTCTTCCTTCTTCTTCAGCGTAGAGGGAAAAGGTTTGCCTCTCTGTTGAAGGCAAAGTAATGCATAGTTGTTCATTTAGGGAATTGCTGTTCCTTTTACCAGCATAACAAATTATTTTCATAATGTTCAGCAAGGCTTTATAACTAAATTTACTTTGGAGTGGAGCAGTATCCAGAGTGAAGATTATTTTTAAGTAATTGCAATCTTCTGTGTGTTGTTTTTTTTTTTTTTTAAATAAAAGTATAAGGATCTAGTATGTTCAAGTTTCATTTCCTTCTCTATCAAATTGGAGCTCTCGTTCCTATTTAGGAGTTATGGAGGATAAAAATAATAAGGACAGGATAAAAAAAACTAAAATAAAATTGAAAAATCTAAAATAATACCTTATAGACTTCATCTTATGTAACTGCTTTCATTTCTTTTGCCATGTTTTGCAAACAGTAAATATTTTTGATTGCTTCAAGACCTTATTATACTTAACATGTAGACATTCATGGGATTGAAGTTAATTAGGCTTAGTTTATACCAATTTCAATGGGCCTGCTTTGGATCCAGTTCCATCATGTGTCATATAGCAATTTCCTCTCCCATTTATTGTAGTTTAAACTTCTGGATGCAATTTTATACAGCTAAATATCTCAAGTAAGATGTTTTTTTAAAAAATATTGGTTATTTCAAATGAAAAGGAACATTGATCGGAACTTGTTTTTCAGAAGTTCATATATGACCGGTTTCTCAATTCAGATGGCACAGAAAAAAAAGACTTCTATAAAGGAGGAGAAAGGCTCAAATATTACAATATGCCATGGGGAGCAGGAATAAATGTCTGCATTGGAAAGTTCTTTGCAGTTAATAGCATCAAACTGTAAGTGAATGCATAACACCGATAAAATACCCATCTCTAAGCAAAGTATCATTTAAAGAAAGCCAGGGTTGGCTTGTAGCAGAAGCCAACCTCTTAAAGGCAAAACAAAATGAACAGAAATGTTCATTTGATTTGGTTTCATGGTGTAAATATGGATTGAAACGGGTGGGCTGGTGGGAGAACCTCTAGCTAAGATTCTGTGCAGTTCGGAGAACCCCCAATCCCACTCCTGGCTGGCCCCTTCCACCCCACCCCTCCCAGGAGTCCTCATGCGGCCCATTTTAGATGCAGGTAAGCGCAGGGCGTGCGTGGAGGCTCAGGGAAGGCGAAAAACCAGAGGGCCTCCGGAGCCTGGGGAGGCCGTTTTCTCCTCCTGGAGGCTCAAGGAAAGCCTCTGGAGCCCATGGAGGGCAAAAATGCCCCCAGCGCCATGGTGCAGGAGGCTGACTAGGTCACGCTCACCATGGCCATGCCCACCCAGCAACTGGGCAGAGAACCCCTTGCTAAAATTTTTGAAGCCCATCCCTGGATTGAATCTATTTTTAGAACTCTTGATGAAGTCTTCATCTGTTACTCAGATGATACTCCATCTGAGATTACTCCATCTATTTGTTCCAGAGTCACTGTTCATAACCACTCAGAGTAACTTCTCATGAAATGGGCACATAAATAAAATTTACATCTTGTGATCCATCAGACTGAAAGGAGACAAGATGAATGTCAACCACAAGTTCTGTTTTACATGCATGTCTGGTATTACTTTGCAATTCAAAGCAGGAAGCAGACATTAGTTTCCTTATATACCCCAGAATAGATTACTATTCACTGTTAATTAGTAATAGCCTGGCCTCAGTTTGGTAGTTGGTCTGTTGTTCAATTTTGCCTTAGCAAAATTTCAAGGATTCATTTACTGATCCATTTAGAGAGCTTACTGCTGATTGCCTACAATCAGCCCTCAGCCCATAATACTGAGGATTTGTTGTGCCTGCTTTTGTGGGTCTGAAATGACTGTAAGCCATAGTTTGTAAAAAAAATAAGTTTCTCTGGATCTTACTGCTGGGTAAATTTGTTAAGAACCACCTCTGGCCGCCAGTGTCTTTTAGAAATATCCAATAAAGCCACACATTATTCTGAGCAAAGCTGCATAAGATCAGCTGCATAAATTACGTTTAATAGAATAAAGATTCAAAGTGCAAATTTGCATGCTGTACAGCCTAGTTTTACAATTTAAATATCTCTTCTTTTTTGGTTGAGGCTAGGTGTTTCTACTTCTTGATATTAAATGCAAAGTCAATATCATTGGCTATACTGATTTCTTTTTGCTTCCTCCTATTTACAGATGTGTTTTCCACCTCTTAAACTATTTTGATTTGGAACTGATAGATCCTGCTAAGGAGATACCAGGCTTTGACACGGAGAGATATGGTTTTGGAATGCTGCAGCCAGAAACGGATGTCAGAATACGATATAAATTGAAAGACCAGTAAAGTGATGGTCCATTTCTCCAGTCATTCTGTCTAGTGCATAATCTGCAAACAAACAATACTTGTTACCGTGTTTCCCGGAAAATAAGACCCTGTCTTATATTTTTTTGAACCCTGAAATAAGCGCTTGGTCTTATTGCCATGCGCTCAAAAGCCCAATTGGGCTTATTATCAGGGGATGTCTTATTTTGGGGGAAACAGGGTAGTTACCATTGGAATTAATTTTAGGGCTCCATTACTAAAATGGTAATGATTTGATGGCAAATAAGCCACGGTGGCGCAGTGGTTAGAGTGCAGTACTGCAGGATACTTCTGCTGATCACCAGCTGCCAGCAGTTTGGCAGATCGAATCTCATCAGGCTCAAGGTTGACTCAGCCTTCCATCCTTCCGAGGTCGGTAAAATGAGGACCCAGATTGTTGGGGGCAATATGTTGACTCTGTAAACCACTTAGAGAGGTTTTACATAAAGCACTATGAAGCAGTATATAAGTCTAAGTGCTATTGCTATTGCTAAATGTCTAATATTAGACCACATTCTGCCTTTCAATTTCCTGAAACTCTTCTCCCCTTGTAAAAGTGGCTTCAGTTTTTCTACCTCATTCTCAGGATGTTTCAGAAGTCATGAAGAAATTTGTTGTAATATAAGCTATTGTGGGTGAGGCTGTTACTTTTTCAGTTTGACCTCTCTCCATCACTCTGTAGCCTCTCAGGCTTACAATGACTTCTCATCTGAAAAAAGCCCCCTTATGAAAAACAAGAGGTGTGTGTGTGTGTGTGTGTGTGTGTAGATTGTAGGACGAATACTTTACAATGAATTACAAGAATACTTCATTTCTCGTTGGGTACAATCATAATGGCATTAATGCAAAACACCACACTCCTTTTATATGGATTTTAACTGAAATTCCTTTCTGTGTTAAAAAAGAAAAGAAAAGAAAAGGCAGAAGCACTTTTTATAATCAGTTTGAATTCAGAAAAATATTCTGGTCCAGCGCTTCATCGGTCTTTTTCAACTATGGTCATCCAGACATGGTGGCTGGGAATTCTGAAAATTGTAGTTAAATGCAGCTGGAAAACATCACGTTAGAGAAGCTGATTTATGTTTATCTATGAAAGTGCAATTTATGCTATTCTGCAAGTTGCTGATATTTTTGATCATATCTTTGCAAACCAGTATTTCTGGGAAGCGGGGGAGAGAAGGGGAGATGTTGATGCAAATAGACCATTTCAAATAATACACGTGTGCATAATCCATTTAGATTGGCCTTTCTGTGATTAGGAAGCCAACTAAGTTCTGAGTGAATAATAAATATGAATAAAAATAATTTATTGGATTGAAAAGTAACTAAACTATTAACTTACCCTTCTATTCTTAGATTCTTCAAGAAAGATTTTTAAAAAACAATCCAAAAAACCCTGTTATAATATAGAAAGGAGCAGATAGTAACTAGTAACTACATCAAGAACAGTGTATGTGTGTGTTTACATTCATGTATGCGTGTGTATGAGAAACACACATACATTCCCCTGGCTACAGGGGAATCAGTGATGTCAAAATGGCAGACATAATGGCCATATGCACTCCAGACAGATAAAGGGGGCAAGGGTCCTACCCCTTGGTTGCACCTCCCATTTTGATCATGTTTATCTCCGCAGCAAACATAGCTATATAACCCTGATGTTGTTAATTTGTGGCTATCCAGGATTTCCTACTGTTCGCCATGCTAGCTTGCTACTGTTAAGAACAGTATTCCAAAAACATCTGGAGGGCTACAGCTTCCCTGCCCCAAAACAATATTGCACACCCAACATCATCACAAAGCCACCTACTGAAGTGTGTTTTTGAGTCAATATAAATAGTAGATAAAAAGAGCAAGACCACAGACCGCTGTTCTGTACCGCAGCATTGAAATGCTGTTATTCAGCACAGGGACTAGCTTAAGGTATGTCAGCTTAAAGAAATGTTGACTGCACTTTACCTACGTCTATTCTGCCCTGACAACAAAGCAGAATTGGGGTGTCTGTCCACACAAGAAGCTGTGGGGAGAAGTGGCATAGAGAATGCCTCCTTTAATGTTGCATGTAATAATAGCGGCTAGAATTACGTATGCACAAAATTGGAAAAATGTGTATGTGTGTGTTTGTGCTTCAATCTTCAGCTTTAACTTTAGAATTACAATTAATCCCTACTTATTTGCAAACACACTTTATTGAGCGTCAATAGAATTATGCAGCACTTTATAAGTTTAAATAAGACTGTTTTAACTATAAGACTATAAGAGTAATTGGACTGCATTTCATGCTATACTAGGGTTAGTTTATGGCTTATTGAACAACAAAGTGACCTAGTTCATACATGACAGCCATTTTGGTGTCTGTTTGGTTAGATACTGGGCTAGAAACCCAGTTCTAGGCCTGTTTTAGGATGACCCTGGGGCAGTCCATTTCCTTCAGACCAGTGGTGAAATCCATTTTTTTTTTACAACCAGTTCTGTGGGCATGGCTTGGTGGCTGTGGTGTGGCTTGGTAGACGTGGCTTTGTGGGCGTGGCAGGGGAAAGTTACTGCAAAATCTCCATTCCCACCCCACTCCAGGGAAGGATACTGGAAAATCACCATCCCCTCCTCACTCTGGGACCAGCCAGAGGTGGTATTTGCCAGTTCTCCGAACTACTCAAAATTTCCGCTCCCAGTTCTCCAGAACCTATCAGAATCTGCTAGATTTCACCCCTGCTTCAGACCTAGAAAGAAGGCAATGAAACGTTGCCAGGAAAACAGCATGGATTTGTCCAATGGAGTTGCTAGGTATACACACACAGAGAATTCATATATCCAAATCCCAGACCATGGTTTACAAACCATGATAGCTAAGTTCATCTACTTTGAAACCAGTATGACTTCATGAAAAGTAAGACTCTAGCCCTTGTGTCTAATTAGACATACTTCCTAGTTAGTATACACAACAGTTTAGCCCACATAACCAGCAAGACGAATCCTTCCATTTCAAATGTGCCTTTAGTTACAGCCATGTTTTTCAAACTTGACAATTTTATGATGTGTGGGCTTGTCTGTGGAGATTCTTAGTTATCCAGGTCATGGTTGTCCCAAAGGTGCTTTTTCAAGAGGCAACTGGACTTTCTGGTTTTTCTTAGAAGACGTTTCACTTCTCAAGTAAGAAGCTTCTTCAGCTTCTTGGATGAGAAGCGAAACGTCTTCTAAGAAAAACCAGAAAGTCCAGTTGCCTCTTGAAAAAACACTTGGGACGTTGTGTGGGCTTCAATTCTAATGCTGCCTGGGGAATTCTGGGAGCTTATTTCCACATATCTTAAAACTGTCAAGTTTGAAAAACACTGGTTCATAGAATCTTCAATGGATTATATAGAGCAGTGGTCCCCAAACTTTCTGGCACCAGGGATCGGTTTCACGGAAGAAAACTTTTCCACGGACTGCGGATGGGGGGATGGGGATGGTTTTGCAAGCAACCTAGACTTGTGCAAGCACAGATGAAGCTTCACTTGCTCACCTGCCGCTTGTGTCGCCCATTTCCTAACAGGCCATGGATCAGTACTGTTGAGGACCCCAATATAGAGTACAGCAGGCACAGTGCTACACTTTTAATGACACCTAATAACCACCAAGTTTGTTTATACCTGACTTCAGGCAAAAGCTACAGAAATCACTTCTATGGGAAAACCAAACCAAACTGCAACAAAAACACTTTCCCGGTGTTGTTATTATTACATTTTCCCTTAAAGCTAGATTTTCATTTTCCAGCATCAAACAGAAGCAAGCAGCCTTTGGAGACAACAGTTCACAAAAAAAGTATGCTGTAATAAATGTATTAAAAATTGTAAGAGTCTGTGTAGTTTTTGCTGCTTAATTTCCCTCTGGAAATATTTGTAGATGCTGTTATAAAACAAAAATAAGCAAATACTTTTGTAAAACAGCTTTTTAAAATGAGAATTGACACATATCTTTAACAGAGCAAAGAAATAATCTCAGTATTAGAATTAAATAAAAGCTTTAGGGGAAAAAGAACAACAGAACACCAAAGTTAAAAAACAATGATGTGTCCTGTTGAAAGTTGATTTAGATCAGTGTTTTTCAAACTTGGCAACTTTAAGATGTGTGGACTTTAAGATACTATTCAGAGTTAAATCTTGAAGTTACCAAGTTTGAAAAATGCTGATCTAAAACTGTTCCCATGAAATCTCATAGGATACTCTTATAAAATTGTTTATTATGCTGCTGTTGCTCTTTAGTTGTTTAAATTGTTTCTTCAGTTGAATTAACTGGTTTTATTTTCTTATGACCATGTATTGTTGGATGTTTTGTAGAAAGGACAGATATACATTTCCCAAAATAAACATAATTGTATTGGATGTGGAACTCATATTTCATTTTTCTGTAGTTGCATTTCCAACTTTTTATATCACTCTGTTATCTGATCAACCTCAAGCTTTCGAGGAGAACTCTTTTGGAAATGAAGGAGTGTTCTCTAAAGCTCCCCTCCATAAAGAGAATGTCTGAAGGCTTTAGAATCAGATTCATGCCTATGCATATTTAATATGTATTTTATGTTTACCAGCATTCTCAGTCCACTTCATTTTATTGCTTTTATATGTATAGGCATGTTTGTTTTCCAGAAAGCATATGGTAGAAAACATGGATTTTATATTCACAACTTTTCTATAAGGCAGGTCTGAGAAAAAGTGGTCAAAATCCCACACATAATCCATTCCTTTTATTGCTCTAACCATTACACCACATACGGTATACTAAATATTGTTCATGACCCTATAATTAGTAATCTTTCAGAATCAGGTGTAAAATCCAGGGCTTCAGATGAAACCCTTTACATGACACTGAGTGATAGATCTTTTACAGCTTAAAGCAGAGTATTCAGATAACTTTGAAAGAAAGAAGATCAACCTGAATAGATTTAGCCTAAAGGATGGGACCTACGAAGGTGAAGCCAATAGCCCAGTGGTTATCAACCTTTTCTTCATCATGGACCCCCATTTAAATACTTTTTGTGGCCATGGACCCCCAAGACTCAAGATTTAAATCACAATATTTCTTCAAGCCTTCGCAGACCTTCTGTGATGACATTGTGCCCCCCCCCCCCAAGGTGTCTGTGGACCACAGGTTGAGAACCACTGCAGTAGCCCATAATTCTGCCTAGCATCTTTAAAGAACAGTCTTAGGCAGTTCTTAGACATTTACATTTCTCTTTAATATATGTAAATTCATGTGCTGCTTTTACATTTCTCAGGGGGGAAGCACATTTGTTTTTTAATTTTTAGCAGTGACATTTTTAAACAAAACTATCGGAACAATCATGATGCAGTCCTATTTTTACCTGAAACTGAATCCCATTTCAGAAGGTGAATTGAATACTTGATTTGCCCAAGTGTGACTAGACACACAAGGAATTTGTCTCCAGTACAGAAGCACTCAGCGCTCATTTCAGAAGGTGCCAATGCAGGATGTCCTTTCCTGGCCTGGAACAAATGTTATGCTTCAAATAACAAGCACAAGCATAAATAAATGATGTCACTTTTATGAAGTTTTGGCCTTGTTTTTTATTGCAAACTTTATTTTGGATAGGATTACATTTGTTCATCTTGAGAATACCTAAATGTTTTTTTTTTAACAAATTACAGGGTGGAGGTTTTCCTTTCTATTAGAGTACACATGTGCTCTAAATACAAATGAATAAATGAGTTTATTTGGATTTCCCAACCTGGCGATCTCCAAGTGCTATACCAAGAATCTCACCCCATATCTTCTCTTCCATCTCTCATCTTACTTACAGTTTGTTCCATATGAAAACCCCAAGTTACAAGTCCATGAAGTCCGGACCAAGCACTCCCATCACAAAATGTTCAAATTTCCTTAGTTTAATCATTATTTGAAAGCATTAGATTCAAGAGAAGATTACCTAAGAGAAAGTCCAACTTTCCTGACAAGCCAGTGGCTCTTAACGAAAGCCTTTGGTGGTTTGACATGGAGCAGCATCTATCAGAGATCTTTCAGCATGAATGAGCCAGCAGTGCAACTGATACTCATAGCTGTTCAGGGACTTGTGGTCTGAGGCTTAATGTATCCAATTACCCCAAACCCCTTTGCACCATAGCTCTTCCCATTGTGCACATGTTTCCAGGTTATTCTGGCTGACTTGTCCATAACATAGTGTTAGAAGCATTAAATATTTATTTAGATTTAGAATTATAGCCTTCATTTATTACCTTTTGCTACTTTGCATAAAATAATAATAATGAAGCAGCATAGATTATGAAAACTGGACCGAAGAACTCCAGACATGCATGGATACCCTCTATGCTCTGCATCTCATAACAATGTGCATCTACATTAGGAAGACTCATTACATTTGTACCTGAAGTGTGATTTATAATACAATGCCCATTGTGAAGTATTTGCATCCTCCAACACAGTATAACACTATAGCAATAGCTCTTAGACTGATAATGTTGGTTTATAGAGCTTTACAACCCTCTCTAAGCTGTTTACAGAATCAGCATATTGCCCTTCAAATCTGGGTCCTCATTTTACCGATCTAGAAAGGATAGGAGGTTGAGTCAACCGTGAGCCACTGAGGATCAAACTGATGGCAGTCGGCAGAGTTAGCCTGCAGTGATATATTCTAAACACTGCACCACCACAGCTCCTTCACTTTTTTGATCTTTTTGTGCAAAATACCAATGGTGACTTTTAAAAAAAGTTTTTGAGCCCTAGTCAGAATCAGAAATTCACTCTGATCAACAAAAGGAAACCAAAGCGCTGTGGTGAACATGATGTTTTTCATGTAGAAGATCTTAAGCTCAACAGCCCCAGCCCAGGGACAGAATTTGAGATGTTCTTCATGGAAAGCAGGTATTTTACAAGAATGTTCCCTCAGAATCAAGAATGTTCCCTCAGGTAGTGATGCTAGAACAATAAGTAAGGAGGTTTGACTGATTAATGGCTGCCTTAAGGGAGGAGGTTGTCAGCCCATAGTCATGATATACAAATGCAGCAGAAGTGTGGACTGCAAAAATGTGGGAATCTCTGGTTTTCCAATGTTGCTGAACCACAACTCCTAGTATCTTTCACCATCAGTTCTGTTGCTTAGGGTTGCTGGATATTATAATCCAACATCTGAACAGCCATATCTTCCTTGCTCCTGCTCTGTATCATGATGCTCTTAATGCTGGTTTCCTGTATCTTTCTCTATACGGACACCAAAGAAATGTCTTTTTTTTTAAAGGAACAATTCTTCAAGAGGAAGAATGATCTTACATCACTGTGATACTGTACTTGTTTTCTCTTTTCAGGGAGATTTTGTAAAAAAAAAATATATATATATCTTTCATCTCCTTCATGAAAGCCCTTCCAGAACTCTGCAATCTCATTCCCATCACACAGTAATACAATATACAATGCGAAAAAAACCCTGTCTGCCTTCCAAAAAGCAAAGATTTACACAGATAATCCACATTTAATAACCCTAATTAGGAAGAGAATATCCTTCACTATGCAAAATGGCCATGAGCACAAAAAAACATGTGATTGCAGTGCTTAGCGACAGTAGTTTTAGTAGTCATGGTTGTGGTTGACCTTACACTTTTGTGAGAGGGGAAAGCTCATCTCCATTTCAAGTCCTCAACCCACTTCTCTCCCCCTCGCATCTACCCTTTTGGCTGCCTTGCGCCGCCACCAGCCTGCACTCTGTTTACCCCTGCACCCTCGTCAACCCACCTGACCTTTGCCATCTTTTTTCTCCCACTGCTGAGTCATACATGACTGGCCCTTTAAGAGGCAGCTGCTGGCTAGGCAGTCCCAATATTGGCTCAGAGCAGCAGGGGGCAGCAGAGTACAGGGTCACCAAAGGGCAGAGATGGGAGAGAGAGAGAGAGAGGGGGGGGGGAGAAAGGTGGGGTGCGGGTGTGTGTGTGTGTGTGGAATTGAAGCTCACATTGTGGTTATAAACGTGGTGACTAGTGGCTAAATTTTGATCAAGTGACTGCTGGATGCTACAATGGCAGTAAATCTGAGAACCGATTGCAAATACTTATTTGCTCAACACCATTGCAACTTTGAATAGTCATTAAGCAAGGACTACCTGAATAGAATTTGTGTGCTGCAAGGTGGGAAATCCAAGAGATACCATGTGCTGACCAGTTGGGAGAAGCTCTACACATCCTTGTAGCTGTGGTGAATTCTATTGTCAGGCAAATGGGCATTTAGTGGGGGGCAGCAGAGCTGAGGAAGTCCATTGTTAAAGGACATGGAATGTGGAAGCCATCACTGACAGAGCAACCTTGAGAACTTTAAGATGCGGGCACTTCAACTGGGGGATTGACTGGCAGGGTTGGGAACTCTGAGAGTTGAAGTCCATACAACTTACAGTTCTCAAATTGAGAAACACTGTGAAAGATCAGCGTTTCTCAACCTTGGCAACTTGAAAACATGTGGACTTCTGGTCCCAGAATTCTGCAACTGGAAGTCCAGACATCTTCAAGCTGTCAAGGTTGAGAAACACTAGGATAGATGATGGAAGGTTGGGGTTTCTTGGTGTTGCAATCTCTTTGTAAAGGCATCCCAGGGGCTGGGCTGGTGAGGATGCTTCTATTGTTTGGCTTAGATGGACTTGCAGGGGAGGTTTGTCTGGGGCAAGCAGGTCAGTTTGGGTCTGATTAGGCAAAGAGATGAATTGGGACTGACTATGGTCATATCTAAAAGACAGGGAAGGAAGAGAGGGTGCAGCGTCCATTTTGTTTGACTGATTTTCTTCATTTCAGTGTCTTGTAAGTTAACAAGCCCACAAAAGGCTATGAAAGCTGAAATAGGTTGGCAAGTGAATGGGACTTGGCAAGTGAATGGGCAGCAGGTGGACAATATAGAGCTGGGCCATCACACAGCACAACAAAAATAAACATTCAGAGTCTGGTTCATAAGGGGGCCCAAATGCTTACAAATATTGTAGATTACCAGAAGCAAAAAAAGGGGGGGAAGTTAAAATTTTAATAGCCTTCATTCTCCTTTTTCTTTTTTGTATTTAATTACTGTCAAATTTGTCTCCTTTTTTTCCTTTTCAATATGCACAAACAATATTAAGTAACAATACATTACTTTAATATACATTAAAGTGGAGACTTTAATACTAAGTAATGAGCTTAAGACGAAAACTTTTATCATACAACAAATTCTTTGATGCAACCTGCAATGGTTTTTAAACATTATATTCAATTCATTTCATTTCATTTATTTAAATTTCTATACCGCCCTTCTCCAATATAGGACTCAGGGCGGTGAACAGCCAAAGTAAAAACAAGACATAGAAAATCTAAAAACTGATTAAAATAATTAGATAATTTGGCCGTAATTAAAAACAATTCCAATTTAAAATAGTTTAAAAATTTGACTCAAGCCAGCCCAGCTAGTTGAAATAAATGAGTTTTCAGGGCCCGACGAAAAATCCGGAGGTCTGTTATTGTACGTAACTCTGGGGGGAGGTTGTTCCAGAGGGTGGGCGCCGCCACAGAGAAGGCTCTCCCCCTGGGGGTCGCCAGCCGACATTGTCTGGCGGACGGCACCCTGAGGAGGCCCACTCTGTGCGAGCGTACTGGCCAGTGGGAGGCTATTGGTGGCAGAAGGCGGTCTCGTAAGTACCCCGGCCCTAGCTTTTTCTGGATGAAAAAGCTAAATAATTTTATACTCACTAACACTGCAGTTTTAAATCATAACACTGATCATTTTTTTCTTTTTTTAATTTTCAATGTCTGTTACCTCAACATAATGATGATAATAATATTTAATCTATATTATACTGAATAAACAGCTTTATTAAAAAGATAATGCAAAGTCTATGTTTCACAACCATGAAAATACTATTTAAAAAACCCACAGAGCTGGGTTAACAAGCCTCGTCATAAAATATGGTCTACCAGTCACAACAGTTAGGTTCACACTTTTCAGTTGTAAACCAAAGAAATGGTGTTTTAAAAAAACACTCCATCAAATTTGCATATGGACCAAAATTGGGTGATAGAACTAATACAGTGAAAAAAAACCCCAAAAGAAAATAAATAAAAATGCTTTTGATGGATTAGAGAAGTAAGGTGAATGTACAGTAAGAAGGACAGAAGGAATGGGGCAAGTTTAACCTTGAGAAAAGATTACTATGAGGGAAGGATATAGAAGCACTTTTCAAGTACATAAACAAACGTCACACAAAAGAGCTGCTGTTTCATATTCCAAGCCATAGTACATGAATAATGGTTTTAAATTATGGAAAGCAAGAATAGTTTGATAGTGCAATCAATTATTAGGAAAAGGGGTGAGCTTGTCTTCACTGGATGTGATCAACCATTTGCCTGGTATGCTTTAAAGTGGATTTTGGACAGAACGAGGAGTTGGCCTTGTCATAGGTTCTTTTTTAAACTGTTACCAATTAGATTGACCCAGATTTAAGAGAAAAGCAATGGACCCTGAACTGGTGGTTTCATTATATCTCACTATAAGGATTGGGGAGAGATCTTATTTTGTAAAACAAACGTATGAAAGCGATATACCAGTGCTTCCTATATTGTGTTGCTATCTGTATACCATTTACTGTTTAATTAATATTACTATGTCAATACTTATACTACACTCCATACTATTATTACTCAATTATTATTAGTTATTATTCTATTACATATATATATATATACACACACACACACACTCTATACTACTGCTAGTACGCATCAACAGTTCTTAAGACTGATTCTGTCTTGAGTCCCTTCCATCTGAGATCTTCTTTTTCTGTTAATGGCCAGCATATAAAGCTCCTCAACCTTTTATGTTGTTGTCTTGTCTTGCTGTGATACTACAGCTTCTTTCCCTCTGTTTTAGATCATCCAATACTTCTGAAGGAAAAAAAAAGCCTTCTTTCATTAGGCTACTGTAGTCTACTGTTTGTTCCAAAACACGCATCTCCTCTGCTCTCTTCCCAATCTTCTCCCACACCTGTTTTAAAGTTGCAGCTTTATTGGCAACTCCGCTATGTTGACACTGGGGAAAAGGCTCAACTCGGAGGAAAAGAAAGGCAGAGGCCAGGCGCCTGCAATTTTGCTAAGCAGCCTGTTCGTCCGCAGGCCTCCCTGGCCTCCTCTGCCAATGCTTTTCTCTGCTGCAAAAATGACTACACATCCATCGAGAGCCAAGCCCAACTCAAGAGAGTCTGACTCTGAACCATCAGAGCAACTGCTCGAATTGATAGCAAGTTCTCAGCCGCTCTGAGTCTTCGGAGAGGGGCGGTATATAAATTGAATTAATTAAATTAAATTAAATTAAATTAAATTAAATTAAATTCTCAGGATGTCCGACAGAGGAAGTCTTTCCACTGCCCCTGCCTGTTAGGTGACAAGGTGGAAAATAAATGTGATTTTTCATCCTGTACTGTCTTGGATGCCAGAGCTCTGTTTCTGAACGAGAATACTCCCGCCACTTCTTCCAAGGCATCGAGAATCCAAAGATGGTTTAACCCCCGCTTTAAAAACCAACAAACCAACAAACACGACCCGCCTTTCACTCTCGATCCGTGCCCACATTAAACCTGGCGCATTTTGCCCGGCTTCCCTCTTGTCGCAACCCCTCCAAGGAGAGCACAAGCGTTAAAAGCTCTCGCCCGTAATGCCGCGTCCGAACTCGAGATGGCGCTCTTTTCTTCTCCTCTTCCCGTGGTTCAACTTCCAATTCCCCGGCCGCAAAACTCCGGGACAGAATTGCGAGGGGGAGACGGGAGGTTCACCGGACTTGTTGATCTCCGTTAAGAAACGAGGAGAGAGAGAGAGGGAAAAAAAACAACAACATCAAGAGCAGGGAGAGGAATTGCCTTGAAGCGCTGCCCGGCTTCTTGATTCCCAGGGAGCCCGGGAACCCGTTCACACGTTCAGGGGGGGAATCTGAAGCTGAAGCCCGGGAGTTCCAAAGATCCATTGGAGGGCCCTGATGGGTTGTTTTTTCCCTCTCCTCCTTCTCAACCATCTACCTTTCGGGAACGAGCTGTAGGTTTGAGACTTTGGGGGGGGGCACGTGACGCCCCTCCCCGTCTGCTCGGTTGTCCCGGGATTTGGTGCACGGAGGGGGGGTTTCCACATCGCCCCCCCCCCCCATCTCTCCCCGTCTGCCGCCACCTTCCACTCCGCCTCCCCGGCTCGCCAGGAAGATCCCCGCCGTGCCCGCTTTGCTGATCTCGCCTTCTTCGGCTGAAGCAGGATGTAGCTTCTGTCTACCCGATGTCCGCCTCTCCGCCGCAAGCCCGCTCCGGCGTTGGTCTGGGGTCGTGGGAAAGGAAGTAAGTGGCGAGGTGAGAGACGGTGGTGGGTGGGGGAGGGAAGCGGAGAAATTTGGGGGGCAGCGGCGGAGGGGGAGAGATCCCGCGATCGCTCGCCGTGGGGAGCCGGGGATCTCGCCTCATGGCGAGGCGACGCTTGGGCGGGCCGCGGGAAATCTGGGGCTGGGAGAGGCTTGGAGGGTTTTCTGCTCCTCCGGAAGGACCGCTGGATCTTGTGGCTGAGGCCATCTGGGAGAAAGCAACAGCGCGAGAGGAAGGGTGGAAGGCAGGCAGGCGGGCGGGCGGGCAGGCATCCCGGGGTTGACGGCGTTTCCAAATATATACATATAAATATGCATACATGCACACATGTATATTTTGTTGTTATGACGACTCTCTCATTCGCCGGTGGTGGTGAGGAAGGATTTCTCTCCTTCCAGAGATCGATAGGGAGATATGCAAATCATTGTTTTCATTAAGCTAAAACTCAGTTTAGCTTCTCCTCCTCCTCCTCCCTGCCATGCTAGTCTAATTGCTCCCTCCACCATTGCCAGGTTGTTTGGCAGCACTGAGCTGATGGCCTCACACCCCGTTTGCCACAAATGCATTTATGAACAACCCCCCCCCACACACACACACATATACACACCCCTTTCCATCATGGCTCTCGTTTCAACCCCTGCTCGATGCAGTCTCCTACAAATTTAAGCAGAATGGTTTAGCTTTTGTCTTCCTCCCACCATACCGTATTAAAATTTTAAAAATCCCATCTCCCCCGTTTTATGCAAGGCATTACAAACCTTTTAATAGCACATTATTCAAAAGCCTGTCTCTCCTCTCCGCCCTGATGTTTTGTCATCCCCTGAGTTACCTGTAGGCCAATCTTTAAAATAGGTAACCTTCCTTAACTGAGATGGGTTGGGTAAGGATGTTTAAAAATACTGGAGGAGGTGGGGAGATGGATGGTTTTCTGTATGCACATTATGGGCCTGTGTGTGTGTGTCTCTGTGTGTGTGTGTGCACACAACATGTGTCTGGGGGTTTGTTTTGACTGCAACCAGTTTGCCGTTGCATTGAAAAAGCTACTACTTCCAGAGAGTAGGAATATAACGCTGTGAAAGTACCATGGTTTTCTTCTGTGTTAAGATGTTCTTCATGTAGAAGGAAGGCTATGTAAGTTTTAAAAGCAAGGTTGCTAATAGATGTACTATTGTAAATTGTTAATGCCAGCCTGGACTGCTACAAAAAGATGAGAAGTGCACATGTAGGGAGCAAAGGGGAAAATGTCCGTTTTTCTTTAAATTGTTAAATATAATCTGTCCACTGTTTAAAACATAATTCATCCCTTCTGGAAAGGAGAATTTATGTGGAAAATGTAGCTGAATGCATAGTTGAAATGAGTAATGCTTTGATATTTTAGAACTAGCGAATACAAAAATACATATTGATATTTCAGTCTGAAAATGCATGCATTTTAGTGGACATGTTCAGGTAGATCATTTGAAATCTGTAGGTAATTGTACTCATATCTGCAAAACAAAAAGGCCACAGGAAAAGTTGGTGTACAGTTTATGTCAGTATTATTGCAAGATCTTCTTTCCCTCTCCCAGGGAATATAATGGGAATATATTATATTCCCTGGGAATATTATATTCCTTGGGAATATAATATAGCATATAAGATTGTATACGAAAAAGTACATATTTGAATAATGGAATATACAGTTTGGAATTTCCTTATATTTTTCTATGACATATATACTTTATGGGTAAAGATGTTTGATGGTTGGCCTTTCTGGATAAAACACTGAAAATCATATTACCTCAGGGTAGTAAACTAACGATCCTTTAGCTTGTTCCATAGGCCTAATTTCCTACACATCCTTTTCCCAAAGCCCAAAGCTTCTAATGATAATAGAAAACATCCTATCAAGAATCAAACTTCTGCTTGGAACTTCTGCTTATATGTGTCCGTGAGGGAACTGCAAAAGGACAGAAAGAGGCTAACTAGCATTAAAATGACAGATGTTAACATGGCTTGAATGATTGGCCAGGGTAACACTTTATGCGCTTATCTGTTCAAACGTGTCCACAAATTTATCTTAATTTTTGATCTAAAAGGAAGATAGGTAAAAATGAAATATGACTATGGAATGCTTTTGAGAAAGTTGAAATGAATTAAAATGGATGCTGGACTTATGAGGATGATCTATCTTTTCCAGAAAGACACAGCACAGATATTTGTGCCTTTGGGAGAAGATATGTAAGGAATTTGTCTTCAGCACTTTAGGTAGTGGACAGCTCCCTGTCACTAAAATGTATGGAATTGGACAAAGTCTGTACTAAGGTTTTGTTAACTCAGACCCTAAAAGCCCCTATTAGCATCCTTTCCCTTCAGTTCACTTTCTTTAGGACTTTTTGTTCAGTTTCAGCACCATGACACTGAACAGCAGCCTGTGCTCTTACAGCCAATCTCCTGTCTCTGTTGCTCCTTCCAGCAAACTAACCAAGCTATTTGTATATCTCCCTGCTTAATTGAACAAACAGGCAGTTTGCAAACAAAGGAAGAAGCTTTCCATTTAATTTGCTGAAGTTACCAGTAATTCTGTGGATTATTTTCTTTACAGGCATGGAGGAGCAGGAAAACAGATGAAGAGAACTTGTCTGGAACCTTGAGAGCCCAGGAATCACTTGTCAGCCTGTTTCAGTCTTTTTAAAGATAAGCAATGCCTGCAGGCATGAATAAACATGGATCTCGATCTACTACCTCTTTGCCCCCGGATCCCATGGAGATTGTCAGGAGCAAAGCTTGTTCCAGAAGGGTCAAGCTTAATGTGGGAGGCTTGGCACATGAGGTTTTATGGCGAACCTTGGACAGGTTACCACGGACAAGATTGGGTAAACTCAGAGATTGCAATACTCATGAATCCCTGATGGATATATGTGATGACTATAACTTGGAGGAGAATGAATATTTCTTTGATAGGCACCCAGGGGCATTTACTTCTATCTTGAACTTTTACCGCACGGGCAAGTTGCATATGATGGAGGAAATGTGCGCCTTGTCCTTCAGCCAAGAACTGGACTATTGGGGAATTGATGAAATTTATCTAGAGTCTTGTTGCCAGGCAAGGTACCACCAGAAAAAGGAACAGATGAATGAGGAGCTCAAGAGAGAAGCAGAAACCATGCGTGAAAGGGAGGGAGAGGAATTTGATAACACTTGCTGTGCAGAAAAGAGAAAAAAACTCTGGGACCTTTTGGAGAAGCCCAATTCTTCTGTAGCAGCCAAGGTAATATCCAGTCTATCCATTTTTGATCTGTGATTGATAGGGCTAGAAAGATGGCACTTCACATTTTCAATTGTACCTTCCTGGTGATTGCCCCTGGCTATTTTTGATGTACAAAGAGATAAGAAAAACTCAGTGATGGTTTAGTTCTTTAAGTGCTTATGTTTTTCATCTTGGCAGGGAATTGTGTTCTGCAATTACCAGTATTTTTAAAAGAGGTTTCTTTGCAACAGTTATACAGTAGAAATAGTATTGATATTGCCTTATTTTAGAAGGTTCATTCAGAATCCCAGCCTAACCTTGGAATTATGTGGAAATCTCTCATCTATATAGTAACCAGATTTAATCCTACTCAGCTTTTAGAGTCAATCAATGTCATCTAGGTACTGCTGTGTAGCAATGAAGTGAAGTGTTGAAACAAAGGCAAAAAATTCCCTATGAACATGTCCAATTATGTGAAAATGTGACATAATCTCTGTTTGATTAGAACGTTGTTGTTATGTTTCCTTTCATTACTTAGGAGGATTAGGGATGAAAGCAATTTTCATATTCAATTTTCATCTTGGTAATCTATAAACCTTGTTTTGTTTTCAATAGATTTCCAATAGATACCTTTTTCTAATTCTAAATCTCCCACTCCCTTCTAATATATTCGTGCAGGTTTTGATGATTTCATTGTAGAGGAAGTCAGAAACCTCTAAGAATTCCAAGCTGCCTCTTACTATGGCTGGGTGTAGTTTGAAGATGATTCTGAAATGGTGCTGTACATAGATAGAGCCTTCTGTATCAGCCTGGAAAAAAGATACCACTATTTTAAGGAGTTTCCTTAGAGTAATTGACTGCATCATTGGAAGCCCTTTGAGACAGGCCAGGTCAGAAAACAGACACCCCATTGATTACAGGAATTTGACTTTATTGTTGTACACTATAATAACAGAATCTTGAAAATCTGCCAATTTACCTTTGGCCCCACTTATACCAACAGAATCAAAGCAGGGTTGATTTGAATTTCTTCCTCACGTTCTCTCCTTCCTCAGAATTAAGTTGTCATATATTTTCTCTTAATGATTTTCCTAATGACTCTTGTATTCCTATATCAAGATTATCTCTGCACCCCATTATACTCAGTTGACATGGTCGAGAATTCAGTTAGGACTATGCTTGCTTTGAAAATGATTTAAAGAAGTACTTTAAAGTTTGCACAAGCATTGCATCTCTCTATTACTAATTAAAGCAGCCACTGCTTTTTTTGGGTGTGTGGGTGTGTGTTTACATGAGCCTAAAAAAATGCCACAGCTATAGCTATAAAGCTATAAAAGGTCAAATCATTAAAGCAACTTGATTTTTTCATACTTAACATGGAAGCCTGGAAAAAGACATGATTGTTTCAATGAACACCAAAAAGAAAGGTCCCAAATACTTCTTTCAAACAGGTTTTCAAGGGTGCATTGTCCTACTCCATTATACAGCTTGCATTGAGGCCATCTGGCACATTTCTCTCATAGATACTCTTGGCCATTATCTCAAGTTTTGAATCCAATTTTTTTTTTAAAAAAAATTGTTTAATTATCTTGAGGTCCCACTTGGTAGAAAGCTGGGCTAGCTGGTCTTTTGGCTGAGGAATGAACTGTTGAAGACCTGGAGTTCAGCGGTGAAATCCGCCCTGTTCTATCTGGATTGCTGAACCAGTAGCGCTGGCGGCAGGAGGCTCAGCCCACCCTCTGGGACGTCATTACGTCCATTTTTTTACCTTCTGCGCATGTGGAGAAGAGGTGCGTGCGCGTACACATAGCACACACGCTCCTGCGCGCCCCTGTTCCCGAACTGGTAGCGAAAGTAAGTGGATTTCACCGCTGCTGGAGTTCCATTTGTGGCCCAGCTGCTTCACAGTCTAAGTGAAAGCACAACAAAAAACGGATAGTTCAGGTGGCCATGAGAAGAAGACTGACGTTCAGTGAGGGTGGCTTTTAGCAGAGCTTTTACTTTTCCTGAAAATTATCCCAGGTTCCATCCTTGACATCTCTGTTTTAAAAAGGAATTGCAACAGTGAAGCAGGTTGTAGCTAAACCTGAAAAGCCTATGTCAGGCATAGACTAGAGGTACATCTTTTAACCTTAGAAGATCAGATGGCCAACAGAACCTTGGGTTACACTTCTAGAATCTTCCAAAAGTTATTGCCAAATTATGACGAAGGGGAAAGCTATTTAGTACATGATCCTGTTACCGTACTTGCATTTAACTAATTGCTAATTTTAATTAATTAACTAATTACATTATATGAAATTGAGTGGAATTAAGTCCAATGTTATATTTGTCCTAGCTTGGCCTACTGTTTGGACTATGATCCTATTAAATTAAGTGGCAGCCCTTGGCTTGAAAAGGATGCGCAGTTCTGATTGGAGAATATTAAAAAAATCCTGTCAACTTTAATGCAAAGCAATGGTCCTATAAATACAGCAGCATTTTTAATGACCTTGTAATCCCTTGCATCGGAGTGGAGTCGGGGCGACTGAGCGTTTACTGACTGGATGCCCTTCCTGATCCCTATGCGGAGTTCACAGCAGATATTTTCCTCTTTGCACCCAGAGAGCAATTAATTCACTGAATTCCAAATGTCCTTAGTAGGGACCCTTACCTTTCCCTGATTTTATAGATTTTCATGATGTGTAATAATTTCTAAATCATTTATAAAGTGTAGTGGAGCTGAGCAGACCTGGAGTTGTGTAGCTTTGTTCAAGCCCTCAAAGATCTGTATACACATACAATTCTGCCAAGTTAGAACTTCTACTAACAACTTTTTATATCCCATCCTAAGGAACTTAAATCCAATATTCATGCAAACTACATCGTTTCTAAAAGGATGTCAGTTTATATAAATCTTCTTTATGTTAAGAATATTTAGAAACCATAATTCAATCCCCTCTCTCTCTGGTGTTTGAGATAGAAATATTAATTTACACCTCCTTTATATATATAAATACAGAACATATGTATCAAAGGATACTGCAATTATCTGTATTGGTACCGCTCAGCAAAATGCAATCTGAAAAGCCATATTTTACATTCATTTACTTATTCTTTCTTCCATGGAGAAGGGGGGGTTGCTGGAAAGATTAATGCTAAAAAAAATCACTATCCTACTTGGCAGCTAATTAAATATTTCATGCTGCTATAGAAGCTACATGTTACCACTAGCAACAGCATGCCTGCAAAGAAACTGGGCACAAATATGGAGACTAATACCGGCAACATGTAATTATTAAAATTGGCAAGTATTAAGATGGTCAAATATCAGGCTCTTGTAGAAAAGCAAGGATTTTGAAATAGACTTCAGGGTAATCCAGGAGATTCTTGGAAGCTTGTCAAGTATCACTCTAAGGCTGAATTTGCACAACACATTAGGCTAGGCATTAGATGTGCTATGGTTCTGCATTTACTTATTTCATGTATTTAGCAGTGTTTGTAACCTGTCCAATTCTGGAGATCTCTGGTGGCACACTGCAAAATACAGAGAATAGAAATGTGTAATTATAAAACCCCAAAATTAAATGTAGATGAACACCCCCATTCAAAACTACGAAGGGCCATGGCTGCACTGATATAATACAGCGTGACTTGCTTATAGAATATTAACAAGGTGGGAGTTGAATGTAAATTGGGGTTGCCATAAAGAAGACCCATACTCCACAAACCTGATAGGTAGGGTCTTTCAACAGGATCTTTCTAGATGACCAGACCAACCGACAGTTTCTGTTCTGGCAGAGCATGTTGTACAATCAGGCCACTATCTTAAGCCATAATCTAATTTTTTTTGATTGGGTATGACATGTCATGTAAAGATTGCAGGTGTTCAGTTAACTTACCAGGTTTAGGATTTGACATGTGATCTCATCATTGTGGAGAAAATTTATGTATTCACTATGAGTTGGAAATAGCTTGATGGCACATAATTAATCAATTAATCAAGGAACTCTGTCTCAGTTTCTAATGATAGAAGCAAAGAAACTTTTTTCCTGGCTGGATTCCCACAGTGTGCTTAACTAGGTCGATGAGAAACCTGGCAGAAGAGAGAAAGAGTCAACTTAAGTGTTACCTGACTCCAGACTGACTCTGGAGACGAGCAAGGTGGGAAATCTGGCCAAACAACACTAAAACATACACAAAACATAACTGGCAAAAGATTCTGTTCTCCCTTGGACCAAGGCTTGGGAGGACAGAGAGTGCTTTATGGCTTTCCAGGATTCCACCGGGACTCAAATAGAGGTTTCGTATGTATATATGGGTTTATTTTTGTCTTAACATGTTGTCCAAACAAAGCTCATTTGGTGGGTTAATGATTTGGTGTGTTTTGCTAATATATTGCACTGCTTAAGTTAAGCATGATGTGCTAATGTGGCCATAGTCTCAACCTGTTAGGTGAGGATTGGTAATACTGAAGGTCAAAGCATTCCAGGGTGTCAGATAGAAGGTTACTCAGCATCTATGAAAGGTGAAGTGGAAAACTCTTCCACTCTGAATTTTTCCTGTTTTCCACATAGCTACCTGCTCATCATTATCTCCACTCCTTTCCATGGTGCATCACTAGAGATGTAATCTAGGGATCCCACTGAGTTAAGAGATGATGGTGATGAGATCCAAGCAGATTTGGATGCCTTGGGAATGCCTTGGGGAGAACAACATGTATCCCAGAGGAAGGATTTGACTGTGTTACTTAAAAGGCATTTTGCCAGATTGATGACTTCAGTGTTTTGTGTAGAGTGAAAGTTGGAAAACCAATGCAAACCAAACAATAGATCTGAAAGTTGAACTAGTTCTCTTGGTCCCTACCACCAGCCAATGGAGTCTCCTAGAAATACAGTACATATCAATACATTCATGTGAAAAGCCTACAAAGCATTTTGGGAACTGAGATTCTTTGACTTGATGGGACAATATTGAAAGAAAAAGTTGTTTTTCTTTGTTCTGGAAGTCATTTCAAAGATTTAGAGGTCTTTGGTGTGCATTGGGAAAACAAATGTTGTCATTTTTATTTTGCACTGTAGCTGGGTCCCAACTGCCTTTGCTTCTATTTCAGGTGGCATTGCACTCTATCTGAATAATAAGATATTCTCTGACATAGTATCAAAATCCATTAGAAGCTCCTTACATTGTATTGATTTACTGTATATGAGGATGATCATCCTTGCCAAAAATGTCTTCTGTGATTTATACATTATATCCAGGTTTGTCTTTAGGAACAAACAATCCAGCACAAATGCATTTAGCAATTGAAGACATGCATATCAATACCATCATTCATCATTATTTTAACCATTGTCTATCCAGTGCAGGATGAAAGTCTCTTCCACATGTTTCCAACCAATACGTTCCCCAGCTTTCTTTTGCCAATTGGGACCACAATAGTTGCTGAAGTTGTCGATCCATCTTGTTTTAGATCTCTTTTGTGGATATTTTTTATCTATGACTGCCTTGGTCCACCTGCTATCTGTTCTTCTTGCTATGTGACCAGCCCATTTCCTTCTTTGATTGGGGCTTGTCAAGTTGAAGGGGTAAATGAAATTGTGGGCTATGTCATTGGATATGTATATGTCCAGAAAGGTTTCCCAAGGTGAACAGGTCATGATGGATATCCCAAACTAACACTGATCACATCTGCACATCTGCCAACCTGTATTGGACCAGCGTGGTAGATTATGATCTATATTCATTCCACCTATCAATATAATTATTCTTTAATTTATATAGTTGCTATCCCACTTTTCATCATTTAAATCATCCCAACCTAGGTATATTTAAAATGTTTGCAGTAAAGAATTTGAAAAGATGTAATTCCAAAGCGCTTCTATGGAAACATTTCAAAGTGTTCTCATGGGTACAAAAACAGAGTGGATCAGAACAGTGAGCATGTGTGAAAGCAGAATGGGACCAGCAAAATGTTCTCTCATCCAAGTAAACCAAACAATACAGATACAGTTGTGAAATGTTTATGTTTCAGGAAAACAAAGTCTTAGCTTCTTATATTTTAGGAAAGTCCAATGTACTGTAGTTCTTCTTAACAATTAGGAAACTAACGATTGTTCACTCACCGTTCCTATCTGTCTTTGCTGTCTCTCTTTTGAATGGGTTCAGAATCTACTACAGCAGTTCTTTGGAAAAATCTTTCCTTGATATTTATTGAGGAAGAGGAAAAGGAAATATTGAATTATTTTCCAGATGGTTTAAATGGATCATTTGTTCTTTCACATACACCAAACATACTGTTATTACAATCTGGGATTAAAAAAAAAAGCTAAAGGAGAATAGCAGGGGTGCCATTAATCATTTCAAGGAAAATGAAATGCTTGATTTCAATGGGGAATTAAGCTTTAGTTTATTTCTTTTTCTCATTGAGCCAAATGAGACTTTGCTGTGCCTAAACTTTGGCATACATTAAAATTATGTAGCACAATAATGCTATATAGCAATTATGAGAACTCTCCAAGCTGATTAGCCTGTAATTAAAGAAAGATGGGAAATGTGTTTGGTTCACATTTTAATGTGACCTTGCTTAATTTCATATTCTTGAACAAACATGACAAACACAATTATTCAAATATTACTTTTCATACTGCCTAATGTTCCAATGCTGATTCTCCCTGGAAAAGATAAAAACAAGAAATGCATTTATTAGGGAAAAAACATACAGATTGTGTACATTTCCAAAACAACATCCAAAAAATGCACTTTAGTGCATTTTAAATGCACTTTAGTGAAGAAAATGACTTGCAAAAAGTACATGTATTAGACAAAAGTACTTACAAAACACGTGTATTAGAAGAAAAAAAGCATAAATAGCTGCAAATTATTTCATGCACTTATCTTTTTTTCTCTATCTCTCCCCTTCCCTCAGTTTGTTTTGTTAATTGAAGCGAATGCAGAAGCCTCTAAATTTGAACTCAGAACCAATCCTAGGGAAGAAAGGAGTATTTAATATTTTACCCAAGCTATGTTCTAAATTTAAAGACTCTTAGGAGTTGCTATTACTTCCTGTAGGTAAGTAAGAGGAATGTTAGCAAAAAATAAAACAAAACACCCCTACTAGCATTAAAATTAGAAGATATTTATCAGAATGAAGAAGGATTAAAAAAGGAGGGAGAGGGGGAGTGGAAGGGAGAGGAGGAGAAAAAGAGGAGGAAGAAGAAGGGAGGAAGAGAAGGAAGAAGAGGAGTTATGTACCATGTATGGTTTGTCCTTATCAAAGAGTTCCTCTCCTACAAAGAGGAGGCTCTGCACAGTCGTTATGAGTGAAGCAGCTGCACTTGATTATTATAATTTAGTGACTGCAATCTGCACACATTTCAAGTCCACCCCATCCCATTGCAGGCAACTTACTTCATAAATATCATCCATTGTGTTGAGTAGGTGGTATTGTTTTACAGAGCAAAGACTTTCTTTCCTTCCTTCTCTTTCCTTGATCTCTCGCTCTCTCTTGCACATTTTGTTTAAAAAAAAATTGCTTTTTTTTTATTGTCAGCAAAGCATGTTATTCTTCTGAGAAACTTCAGTTATTGACTGATTATGGGGAGAAAGTCAGGATTGGAGGGGCAGGGGAGGGAATTGTCCAAATTTAGCAGGGCATTCAGATTAAATCCACTATAACTGCTTTCCTGACCTTTTGACTTCCTACATCTATGATCTCTTCCAGCGATGAGATAAACAGATCCATATCTAATTGTAGCCCACAATGCATTATATGCATTTCTTCTAAGTTTTTTTTTCTATTTTAAAAATAATTTAGAATGGTATAACATACTGTACCTTCTAAATTCCACTGCATGTCCATCGTGCATATGTGAGAACAGTTCTGCTTACTCTAAGCACAAGAATCCTTTGAGAGAAGGCATGTTCCGGCACCTTTTTCATTTAAGAAATTAAATTTATCTTGAATGCTTTGGAATGATTACTGCTGAGAGTCTAATCATTCATTTTGAGAAAAGGTGCTGGAATGAATAAAGGCTTCCCTATTACAAACAGTATTGTAGAATGCAAATCACTTGATAGCATTCCAATTCAATATCAGATCCATTTAATATGCTTCTTAGATATAACCGGTTAAATTTTAGTGTGTAGCTTAGAAATGGGCTTCTTGCTGGTTTAACAACTTCTAACATTCCTCAACGCTGACTGCTGGGGTGGCTTGGCTATGTGATACCGCAATTTATAAAAGGTTTACTCAGCTCTGGGCAACTGGACCGCACACTGGATGACAATATCACAATAAAGCCAGCATCAGATTATCTCCAGACTGGGAATTGCAGATTGCTCAATACTGAATATTGAACCTCCGAATGTTTATGTCTCATTATCCTAGGCTTTCAAAAACTATTTTGATGAGTGATCAAAATCTCAGTGAATCCCAACCGTCATACCATACATATTGTGTGGAACTGACTGGGCATGTTCCCAAGGATATCTGGCAAACCTGGATAGCTTTCATTCATAATTGCATCCTGCCACAATGGCCATTGTCATACAGTTAAAGCTGTGAATGTGAAAATTGCAGGGATGGAGAAAGTCAGAACCCAGTGACTCATGTCGCAAATATCAGGGTGCATTCAAAGAAGTTCCATTTCTTTCTGAAGAACCAAATTTCATTTCTCTTTATTAATTTGTCTTCATTGGGAAACTAAACAGATTAAACCCATCTAGCTCAGTTCAGCAGAGAGCTTTGCACAATAATTGAGGTATGAGCATTGGCAGTGTCAATTTATTTGGCAGTGGTCCTTAGTCTTCAAAGCTAATTAACATGCCTTTATGTTTTGTTTTAGGAATTGTTTAATGCTTAGTGCTACCAGCGATCAGTGGGTTTACAATACCTAATACATTTCTTTGAAATGATTCCCGCTAGTTTTAGAAAAGGAGGGGGAGTTTATTGGAATATGAATTGATCCAATGTAAGTTTTCAACTAATACAAAAATGTGGTGAGAGTTATATGGTGTAATCCAAACAATTCCAAGTTTTGCAATTCAGTGCAAAATTGAATAGTGCATGCATAAAGAGAAAATGTGTTTAAAACATTAACCTTATGAAAAACAACTTTAAAATTAATACTTGTTAATTGCATTCAAAATATATAACAGAAAGGTGTGCATAAGGAAAATGCATGCAAAATACATATATTGTAGGTTATTTTTTAAAAAAAATACGATTTGTTGTAGAAATGGGAATGAACTATCCAATAATGGATAACATAATTGGGGATGCCTAACAAGTTCAACTTTGCTTGGTTGTTCCCTCTGAGATGTTGCCTCTGAGATTGTAGTTTTAACCTACTCTTTTCCTATTTTTGTGGGGACGCGGTGGCTCAGTGGCTAAGTCGCTGAGCTTGTTGATGAGAAAGAACTGCAGTTCAGCAGTTCAAATCCCTAGCGCCGCATAATGGAGTGAGCTCCTGTTACTTGCCCCAGCTTCTGCCAACCTAGCAGTTCAAAAACACGTAAAAAATGCAAGTAGAAAAATAGGGACCACCTTTGGTGAGAAGCAGTGGTGGGTTGCTCCGGGTTTGCCCCGGTTCTATAGAACCAGTAGTAAAACCGGCGGGAGGCTCTGCCCACCAACCTGACATCATCAAAATGCTTCTGCGCAGAAGCTTCTGTTCTTCTGTGCTTGCGCAGAACCGGTAGTAAAGGTAATTAGAACCCACCCTTGGTGGGAAGGTATCATCGTTCCATGCGCATTTGGCATTTAATCCTGCCGGCTACATAACCACAGAATCGTCATCAGACAGCCTGGCTCTTTGGCTTAGAAACGGAGATAAGCATCACCCCATAGAGTCGGGAACAACTAGCACATATGTGCAATGGGAACCTTTACCTTTACGGAGATATGGCTGTAATACAATTACCATCATCCTTATTAGAATAGTTAATGTACAGACATGTGACTAATATCTGATTGTAACAGGATGTACTGCTTTTTCTTCTTTTCCTTTTCCTAGCATTCCTAGACCTTCTCAGCCCTATTTTTTTTTTAAAAAAAATTGCTTTCTGCTTCAAGACTCCACTGGTCACTATCTGCATTGAATTACCTTTGCTTCTGTTGGCTTTGCCTGTGGGATTGGATTTGGCTGGAGAAAAAGTGTGTCCATTTCCTGATGTCTCTCTTGCCTATCAGGCACAGAGATTTCCAGTGAGGGCCTCTTAGTGCTCTGCAATGGTGATGAATGTTAGCATGCTGTGTTTAAATCAGGGGTGGGTTTCAAAACCCATTGCTACTGGTTTGCTTGTGGGCGTGCGCGTGCTCTCTCTCCAGGTGGGTAGGTGGAGCCCCGCCCAATCCGGGGCGAACCGGTAGTAACCCATCACTGGTTTAAATACATTTCAATGTTTTATACTTGAAGCAGAGAATTATTTAGAAATGCTGGTATCACTCTAGAGCTGAAGCAGGCTTCTTCTTAATATTGTCCTTTGTGAATTTTGACCTGCATGTCTGTATTTTAGAAGCAATTACCATTCAAATGGAGGCTGGTTAAATATTATGCATTCATCCCACATACATAGCGATGACTGTTAACTACTTTTATAAGGTGAATAAGAAGTTGCAGATACAATGGACCATATTTATTTATTTTTTAGCTTTATTATTTTTATAAATAACTCAAGTAAAGCTGTATTCTCCATAGTGTAGAAATGGGAGGTGCCAGTCTGGGTATTCCTTGCTCTAGCTCTATGTCCTGAGCTGAAAAGTTCTGAAGATCCGCCTCCCTGGTGACGTCTCTTCAGTTTTTTTCAGCTCAGCACAGCTCATGGTTGCAAAGTTTTAGCTCCTGAGCTTTGAGCCAGAAAAAGTAAACCTTTTTCCCTGGATTCTTTATTTTTTTTCTTTCTTTCTTTTGCCTTGTATTGGAAGTTACTGCTGCTTTCTCTTCAGCCTTTGTTTCTGGATTTCCAGGTACTGGTTAAAGGGGATTTCTCCAGAGCTGGATTGAGCGTGGGGGGGGGGGGGCGCTGTTTTTCTCCCCCCAACCTCTCCTATCTTGTGGGTAGCAGTGAGGGGCTAGCCGGCTGGCTTTCGCCCCGGTCCCTCCAGATCCTCTTCGGAAGCCTCTCGGGCTTCTCTAACAGCAGCGGGAGCCGCGCGCGCCATTTTGGCCTGCCGCGGCGTCCCTTTGATCACCGCTCGTCAGCTGTAAAGCGGAGCGGCGTTTTTTTGCAATTTTTTTTTTCTTCTTCCCTTTTGCTGCTGGGAGGCTTGCTGCTGCTGCGCCAGCCTGTATTTGGCTGGTGGCTTCAGGTGCCTTGGTTGAAGAGTGCGTGACTGGCAAAGGGCCACGCTACACCCTGGCTAGTAATGGCGGCCTGTAAGTCGCGGCGGCTTTCGTCCCCGCGCATTCTTGGCGCGAATTAGTCCAGGCGGCTGTGATCCCCTGGCAACTTTTGGGCACAGCGCTGGTTTATTCTACTTGAGCAGCAGAGGAGAGTGTGGATTTTCTGATCAGTGCTTATTTATCTGCGGGTTTGCCTGGCGGCCTGACCTGATACTGCTGCTAATCATCAGAGAGAGATTTTATTTAAACTGTGGCAGTTGAAGAGCGGCCATTTTGAGAACCGGGAGCCATTTTGTTTTTTTCTTTTAGTTTCATGGCTAGTATAATTTACTTATTTATTTATTTTTCTCTCTCTCTTTTATTATCTATTGCAGAGTCTTGGGATTTTGGTTGCCCTGTGATTACCATCTGACTTAACATCATGGGGGATGCTGACAGGCAACCATCTTTCTCTGCTGAGGGCTCCTGGTCCCCCCCACCTGATAAGGGTAGGGCCTCTAGGCCACGAACGGCCAGCATTGCTGCAGCTAATAAAATTAAGGCCAAGGCTAGAGCTCGCCCCGGGCGTTCCAAGGCTGAGGAAAAGACAGCTCAAGTTAGACAACGTGCTTTGGACAGAGAATTTGCAAAGGCCGCTGCCATTAATACGGCTGCTGAACCCCCTCAAGCCACTGTGCCTGCGCTTCAGCCATCAGTTCAAACTGTGGAAGATTCTGTCCCTCAGACTGTCCATTCTCCTATCTTGGCTGGGCCATCCAGGGCATGGTCTCCAGAATTGCAGGCTGAGCCCCAGCAACGTCCAGGGCCTTCTGGGACCAAACGCCCTGAAGCCACCTATACCCCCACTGCAGCTGGCCTTCGCCAGGATGAAGGCGGGGAGCTGGATGGTCAGAATTCCATGAAGTCCTGGGTGGAGCAGGCAATTAGGCAGGGCATTGCAGAAGGGATGCAGCTTCAGTCACAGATGTTTGCCCAAATGTATGTCCTTAGACCTGAGGGGGAGTCCCAGGGCTATTTGGCCCCTTCTGAGGATTATCACGGGCAGGTCTCCCCTTCCCCTTCTGAACTAGTTGACTATGCAGAGGACTACCTGGAGGAGGGAGAGATTTCGGGTGAGGATCAGATCCAACCACCCAGGCCTGCATTCAAGGGCTTATTTAATCCTGCCCTTTTGAAGCCTCTCCTGACAAAGGCCAGGGCCACTGCTCGATTGGGCCCTGACCCAGCACTATCTGGCACCTCAGGTACTGAAGAACAGGATGATTATCTTTTCACAGAGCAGGCAGTGGAGGCGGATACTATTCCTATCCCGGGAATGTTTCTGGACATGATCCGTAGGCAGTGGGCGGCCCCAGCTCTACCTTCCAGGGCCTCAGGGCTGGACAACCAGTTGTTTACGGTGGATGCGGACATGCTTACCTTGTTGGAGGTTCCAAAGGTGGACGCTCCGGTGGCGGCTCTCACCTCTTCTTCTGTTTTACCACCTGATGCAGAGGACGCCTTAAAGGCAGAAGATAGGCGAGAGGAGACGGCACTTCGTCGTGCGCACCAGGCGGACGCCTGGGCTGTAAGAGCTTCTTCGGCAGCATCCTTTATCACCAGAGCGTCGGTCAGATGGCTTCGCCAGCTTCAAGGCCATTTGGCACCACATGATGTTCGGGCCCACCAAGACCTTTCTAAGATTTTGGCTGCAGCTGAATACACGGCGGACGCTACCTTAGCAGCTGCCAGGTTCTCTGCAAGGGCCATGGCTTCGTCTGTCACCGCTAGACGTATGCTATGGCTACGTCATTGGCGAATGGACGGGAAGAACAAGTGGAAGTTGGCTTCCGCTCCTTTTGAAGGGGGGTTTCTTTTTGGACAAGCCTTAGATCCCCTACTTATCGAGACAAGGGATAAAAGGAAGGTCCTCCCGTCCCAGAGCAGGCGAACGGACTTCCGTTCATCCCCTTACTATAGGCGGCCCTCCTTCCGCCAGGGGGGAGCCGGGCCAAGCTTTCCCCGTCAGCAACGGCCCTTTCACTCCTTCAGACCTAATTATCAGGCAGATAGATCAGCATTTCCCCGGGGTCGCCAACAGTCGTCCAACAAGCCCTTTAGAGGCTCCGGTGGCAGAGGGGCCAGGAGATCTAAGTGACTGTACGTCACTGGATCCTCTTGGGGGCAGGCTCGGCCTGTTTGCAGACCGCTGGGACGACCTTACTACAGACAATTGGGTGAGGGAGACAGTAAGAGCAGGGCTCTCCCTCGAATTCCTTTCACCCCCTCCGAGGCGTTTCCTCCGCTGCCCCGTTTCTGGAGACCCGCTCAGGCGGGAACTCATGGAATCGGCTATCCAGCATTTGCTGGATATCCGGGCCATTCAGCCGGTTCCACGGGGGCAGTGGGGGCGCGGGTTCTATTCCATCCTTTTTGTCATCCCAAAGGCCTCGGGAGAGTGGAGGGCAATTCTAAATTTGAAAGGCCTCAACGAGTTTATCGTTTACAGAAGGTTCAAAATGCACTCCCTGCATTCCATTTTAGCCGGAATCAGGGAGGGAGACTTTCTAGCCTCCATAGATTTGACCGAAGCCTACCTCCACATCCCTATTCGGCCGGAGCATCGTCAATACCTGAGGTTTTGCTATTCAGGCCGTCACTTTCAATATCTTGCCCTGCCGTTCGGGCTGGCCTCCGCCCCCCGGACGTTTACCAAGATTCTCTCTTCCTTGGCGGCGTATCTCAGGTCTCTTCCCATCAGAATTCAGTGTTACCTCGACGATCTGCTCATACAAGGGTCCTCCCAGCGGCGAGCGGAACAGGACTTGGCCACGACAATACAGGTATTGAGGGACCACGGGTTCTCGGTGAATCTGGCAAAGTGTCATCTCGTACCTTCTACAAGGTTAGTTCACCTGGGGGCCCTGATAGACACGATAGCGGGGCAGGTCTTCTTGTCCCCGGACAGACAGGACAGTATCAGGGCGCTGATTCAGTCCATTCAGGGATCCCAGCCAGTTCAGGTAGCCCAGCTATCCCAATTGTTGGGGAAAATGATTTCTTGTATGAACATAGTTCCCTGGGCCAGATTCCATGCGAGACCACTACAGTGGTTCTTGCTCCCCTTTCAGAAGGCAGGAACAAGCTCATCCAAGATGAGGGTTCAGGTTCCCCCACGGGTCCTACGATCCCTGACATGGTGGACGTCGGGGGCCATCCAGAAGGGGTGCTTCTTCAGGGAACCCCGCAGGGTGATAGTAACGTCGGATGCCAGTCTAACGGGCTGGGGGGGCCATTGCGGGTCTCAGGTGGCCCAGGGACGCTGGTCCTGCCAGGATCTATTCCATCAGATCAATTGGTTGGAGCTCCGGGCTGCCCGTCTGTCTCTTCAGACCTTTCTACCGCAGGTGAGGGGGCAGCATGTGCTCCTTCTCACAGACAATACGACGACGAAAGCCCATATCAACAGGCAAGGGGGAACTCGTTCCGGGCCTCTAATGCAAGAGGCGGAGACCCTCTGTCTTTGGGCAGAGACTCACCTTTTGTCTCTGACAGCGGACTACATCGCAGGGACGGACAACGTAGAAGCCGACTGGCTGAGCCGAGCCATTGTGGATCCCTCGGAGTGGAGGCTCCATCCCAACTTGTTTGCGGAGATAGTTGACCGGTTCAGCCGCCCGGTAGTGGACCTCTTCACCTCCCCAGCGAACGCACAACTCCACCTTTTCTTCTCCCGGTTTCCTGCCCCAGGAGCGGCGGGGGTGGACGCTCTGCGGACCCCGTGGCCCAGGGGCCTCCTTTATGCATTCCCTCCCCTACCCCTAATCCCGGCCGTCATTCGGAAGTTGATACTGGAGGGGGCGGAACTGGTTTTAGTGGCTCCTTATTGGCCCAGACGCCCTTGGTTCGCCGACCTGGTCGACCTGTTGGTTGTCCCTCCCTGGCGACTTCCCCCGGACAGAGTCGCGCTCAGCCAGGGCCCGGTTCAGCATCCGGACCCGCAGAGACTGCAGTTAGCCGCTTGGAGGTTGAGCGGGGCCTCTTGAGGCGGGAGAACTTTCCGACCAGGGTCATCAGGACTATGCAGGCGGCCAGGCGGCCCTCCACCACACGAATATATGAGGCAACGTGGAACAGGTTTGCCGGGTGGTGTGCCTCCAGACAGTTGAGCCCGACGTCTGCATCGGTGGTGGAGGTGCTGGAGTTCCTGCAGGACGGGTTGGACATGGGACTTTCCACTAACACTCTACGGCGACAAGTGGCTGCGCTAGGCACTGTCTTGACATTTGGGAGGTGGGGCTCCCTTGCTAACCATCCGAGGGTGAAGATCTTTCTGCGTGGGGCAACTAATTTAAGACCGCCGCCTATTCACCGTTATCCCACTTGGGATCTCGCTAAGGTTCTTCAGGCTTTGACTAAGGCACCTTTCGAACCGCTGAGGGAGACCAGTCTCCGTCTCCTATCGTGTAAGGTAGCTTTCCTTGTGGCCGTTACGTCTGCCCGACGGATCTCAGAATTGGCGGCTTTATCGGTGCAGAAAGACCTCTGTATTTTTCACCCCAACAGGGTGGTTCTGCGGCTGGACCCTGCCTTCCTTCCTAAGGTCAACTCCTTGTTCCACCGAGCACAGGAGTTGATCCTGCCTGACTTCTGCCCTCGGCCTCGGCACCCTTTGGAGCAGAGCTGGCACACTTTGGATGTGAAGAGGGCCCTCCGTATTTACATTTTTAGAACCTCTTCTTTCCGAAAGACGGAGGCTCTCTTTGTCTCTTTTCAGCCATAGACTCTTGGCCACAGGGTGACTTCTTCCACGGTGGGACGCTGGCTTAGGACGTGCATCTCATCTGCATATGAGCTTCAGGCTCTCCCGGTACCTTCAGGGATAACGGCCCACTCCACCCGCAGTGCTGCCACGACTGCGGCCTGGTCTACTCAGGCGTCAGTGGATGACATTTGTAGGGCGGCCACATGGACTTCTCCCACTCCCTTCATCCGTCACTATAGACTTGACTCCTTCGCTTCGGCGGAGGCGGCCTTTGGGAGAAGGGTACTGCAGCGGGTTCATGAAGATCCGGGGTCGTCGGCCCAGGACAGCTCCCTCCCTTAGGGCTGGTCTGTCTTTGGTATATCCCAGACTGGCACCTCCCATTTCTACACTATGGAGAAGGGACGTTGGTCTTACCGTGATACGTTCCTTCTCGTAGTGTAAAATGGGAGGTGCCAGCCCCACCCTGCTTGTGGCTGCCTGGACCGGCTCCCCTGGTGGAGCATGTTGTTTCTATCTTTCAGTCTCCGTAACTTGGCCTGGACTGCGTACCATTCGCTTTCGCTTCGCTGGCAAAACTGAAGAGACGTCACCAGGGAGGCGGATCTTCAGAACTTTTCAGCTCAGGACATAGAGCTAGAGCAAGGAATACCCAGACTGGCACCTCCCATTTTACACTACGAGAAGGAACGTATCACGGTAAGACCAACGTCCCTTTTGCAATTGACTGCTGGCGATTTTGTCAATGCAGATGGTGTGCAAGTAACGTTCTTGGCATATTCGTGATGGGTAAATATTTTTTTCCCAATAGTCCTTCAATTGCTGGCCCTGGTTGCTCAGCCAACAGTCCTAGGTCCTGTAGCTCCTTTGTCACCAGATGTCCAAGAACTATAACAACTAGTGTGGTCCTTGAAACATGTTTAGTGTGATTGAACCTCTGGCATAGGTCTCATCTTCTTCAAAACACACAAGCCCCACAAACAAAAGTAATAAAGGCAGGATACAAATAAATAAAAATTTAGCCTAGAGTAGAACTATGATCCAGTAACCTATTTTTTAATCTGCCATGTCAAGCAAAATGTCCGTGTGATTTCCTGGAATTCATTCAATACAGACAGGGAAACAAAATGGCTGAACAAATCAGGTGGTTATTGTCAAAAGACAATAGCTATGCTTTTACAAAAGCTTAGTAAAGTCTACCAGATTTATTCTTATAGAAATGCTGCCTTCTGGCCCTGATCCAAAAGATGAGGGATCACACACCCCCAGTTCTCAAAGCCTGAATATATGAAAAATGCACTACATAGCAACAAAATCTCAATCCCTGCTTTAAAGTTAGTGGAGCTCTTCTCCATATATTTATCTCTGGTACATTATATGACACAAAGCGAGAGTTTTCTTTGCTATGACACTTGAAACAGATGAAGTAAATGCTGAATCATTTCTTTTTCATTTGCTAATGCTTGATTTATTTTCCAACTTCAGCCTGTCTCAGTTGGATGTATTAAGTAGAACTGTGCAGTTCTTTGGAAATTAGTTGGAAAAGTGCTTTGGGGAGAATAGGAGCATGAATGCAGCACCTGTATGCAACTATTTAAAGCAGTTGCATCTTTTCCCAGAGTCACATGGCTACCCTCCATATTTGCCTCATGATCCTGGGAAAAGAGGTGGCTGCTTTAAAGAGTTTGTGATAGACATTACGATCGTATAGAATTTTATTTAGAGTGTTAAGAGTATAGACAAAGAAAAACCAACCAGAGCACAATCATTTTTAACCACTTCATTGGAACATGTGCTACAAATTCACATAGCACAATATACATGGCAAAAGGAAAAAAGAGGAAAAGAAGGAATAGTTTACTTTCTCAAGGAAAAAAACATGTTGATTAGTCTTGGCTATTCAGTTGTGATAAATAGATGTTCCCTTTAGTTTGTTTCCATTTATCAGCTTTAAATGGTGCCATGATGGTGATGGATTAGTCTGTATACTTCAGTTCTGTTATTTTTTTCTTCCTTTGGCTTCTGCTTTCTGGGCAGATAGTAATACAAGGAGACAGAGAATACAACAAAGAATGAAGGATGGAAATATCAGAGCAAATACAAGTAGACATTTCATATCACAAACAAGTACTTTGGGTTCTTGTATGCTCTGCAATACCCTTTTGGAAGATAGATAGATAGATAGATAGATAGATAGATAGATAGATAGATAGATAGATAGATAGATAGATAGATACATAGATACAGAGAGACAGACAGATATTGCTTTAAGATCTTTTTAGAATAAGTAAGACAATAAAAGCTTACAAAGTGCTAGCATGAAATAGTTTTTTGCTTTACCACCAAAATCTGAGCAGCAGCCCATTTGCAAATAGTTTGGGATTTCTTTGCATTAGCATCACTAAGAAATGACAAAACCTCATTTATTGCCCAACAGCTGCACACTATATTCAAACAGAATCCTATGTAGTGATGTATTTGGGTAATTTTAGATTCTGTGTGTAATGGTATTATAGGGTGCATTTTCAGTAAAAGGCCACGTGTTAATTGCTTAAGCTGTGAAATATACTACTCTCATTCCTCTTCTTCCCACTTTTCTCATCAGTTCACATTTTAGATTAGAAGAAAAACAAGTTTTTTAAAAATCCTACTATAATTAAAATTGCATTCTGACCATGTACAATTTTCACATATAACATCATTCTATCACGAATACAAGAACCAAGTGAATTTTGTTTTTGACTGCTAGGATGCTACGCGTTTCCTTGAGGAGCACCATCATTTGTTCTAATTAAAAAATAGCATCTTTTACAAATGTTAGCAACATCTGTGGGCATTTGTTGCCACATACACACACTTCACACACTCAGTCTGAAAATGTATTTTTATATATATGAAGAAACAAAGACTGATGCTCAGGATCATTTTAAGGGGTGGGCAATAGGGCAATTGTCGGGGTTCCAAAAAAAGTCTCATTATCTAAATATGGGCCTAAATATGATCAGATGGATCAATAATTCTTATTCAATGCAGCAAAATTTAAAGTTAGAAAAATTTATAGTTAGAATATAATTCAAAAGTATTTTCGGTACTTTGAGCTTCTTGTCCTTTTGTACTCATGGAGCCAGTGATTTAATTAGAGGAAAACCTTCACATAATATAGGAGGTATTGAAAAGAAAATGGGAAGGTGGCTCAAATGAATTATTGTGTACCCCAAATTTTCAGAGTCTTACAAAAGTCTTGAATGCTACACCATATCAGCCAAGCTCTTACTGCTAAAGACTGCTTGCTGTTTTCCTATTATCTGCAGTTCTCCTAGAGATGCCTTTGGTCCTCCTTGGGATGTGCGTCAAGCCTCTGTCCCAGCCCCATTGCGCCACTGTCTGTACGTGCTATCAATTGGATTAAATGTACTTTACTGAAATTACTGTCATATTTTTAAATGGAAAATCCTAGGCAATAGCAAAGTACACAAAATATCCTCAAGAGAAAGGCTAGCAACAAGAAACTTTGCCTAAAAATAGCAGCCTGTTCATTGGGAATATTTTCTAATAGGTCTTTATGGTTGCTTTCAATTTAATGCTTTTTTTTTTAAAGAAAAAAAATCTTATCTCTTTATCATGACACAATCGCAGTAACATTGTAATTAACTTGGAGGCATGAGTGAAAGATGAAATCTGGGTTTCATTATGATCCAGGAAATGCAGTTATTGCTAATGGAAGGAAGAAAAAAATTGAATTGACACTAGACTATATGCCAACACTTCCTCCTTTAAAAAAAAAAACAAAGAAACAAACCAAGGAAATTATCTGCCACCAAAACAGTTTCTGTGGGGCGGAGTGATCTTTAAATCTGAAACATAATCTTGCCTTTCTCTAAAGCCAACTGGATTAAAGGACACTGCAGGATTTATCTATACTTGCATCAGTTTTGTTGTTCATCAATTTCAAGTTACTTCTATTTATATTTTATTCATTTGTGCCTTTGAGTCAATGTTGATTCCTGGTGATTGCCTGAACTCATCTTTGCAGTATTCTTGGCAAGATTTCAGGAGTGGTTTGCCATTGCTGTCTTGTTCCTAGAGCCGACAGGGAATGACTGGCTCAAAGTCACTCAACTGACTTTGTGCCTAAGATGAGACTAGTGCTCATGGCCTCCGGCTTTTTTGCCTGGTTCCTTAACCGCCACACCAACCTGGTTTTGTACTATTTATATTAGACTTGGCTAATCCTGATGCTTCAAGACATTTTCAAGTTTATTGGGTTGAATGGGACAAATAGCTCAATAGAACTGTCAAAACAGTGGTCATCCAGTCTGGGATTCTTCCAATAACATTTACTTGCACTTAATAGGTCAAATAAAGGTCGACTTGAGAAACCATTGAATAAGTCAAGCTAAGCAAGATCATTAGTAGGGACGTGGTGGCTCAGTGTCTAAGATGCTGAGTTTGTCGATCGAAAGGCTGGCAGTTCAGCAGTTCAAATCCCTAGTGCCGTGTAACGGGGTGAGCTCCCATTACTTGTCCCAGCTTCTGCCAACCTAGCAGTTCGAAAGCAAGTAAAAAATGCAAGTAGAAAAATTGGGACCACCTTTGGTGGAAAGGTTACAGCGTTCTGTGTGCCTTTGGCATTTAGTCATGTCGGCCACATGACCATGGAGACGTCTTTGGACAGCGCTGGCTCTTCGGCTTTGAAACGGAGATGAGCACCGCCCCCTAGAGTCGGGAATCACTAGCACATATTTGCAAGGGGAATCTTTACCTTTACCTTTAAGCAAGATCATTAAGGCAAAGATCTGGTAAGAATGAGGAAAAGAAAGTGAATGCTACATCCCAATGTTAAATCTTTGGCAGGCAAGGTTGCAAGGTAGCTGGTTTCAGGTTGGGCTGTTTCTGAGGGAATATTTTTATTCTAAAGATCTTAAGCCTCCAACCCAGTTCATGCAAATTAGCTTTGCTCAGGATGCAGGCCTATACCAGAGCCACAGCAACATATAGAAAGATTGAAAGTATACTTCCAGGTTGTGTGAAACAGCTCTATAGAGGCAACAGCTTACTTCATTGCTTCTATGTGAACCTGAGAGTGAAGTGCCAGGCTATTGGAGTTAGATCTTCAGACCTTTTTTAAAATTTGTAGGTTTAGTAGTTTCTGAGGCCTCCAGGGTCATTGTCCTCTTCTGAGAATGTGCTCTCAATGGGAGTCATGGCAGGGGCAGAATTCTCCAGAGAGTCTCAGAGCCGAGAGTGTCCCCAAGGGCAATTACGGTATGTCTCTTCTGCTCTCTTCTTTGCTTACCACTGTCTCTCTCATTCATATAAACAAAGGTAAAGAATGAGGCCTGGGAGGTTACCATATCTGAACTACACAAATATAACTCCTAATTCTTGTTGCCGTCTAGTAGTTCTCTGGACTTTTGTGCTCCTGTTCTATTGACTGGGAAAGATCAAATACCAGAGAAAAATGCAAAGGATAGCACAGAAGAAGAAAGAAGGCAAATATGTACGGTCACCAGGAGGAAATCTGATCTAGAGCAACCTAGCCTAAAAGTACCATTGCTAATAGCCCCCCAAAAAGACACAATTTACCACAGATTCCTTCTGTGCTGTATATTTCCCAAGACGATTCTGATCTTAGCTGAGCGTAGACAACTTCAGGTAGATAGCACCACGGCTTTAAAGTGCAGCAACCCAGAAAAATCATACACCAGTTTATTGGTTTTGTACTTCTTTTCCTTTCCTTTCTCCAAAACATACTACTGCTATAAACCAATATGGGAAAATGTCATACACATTAGTACTACAGTAGTAAAACACTGCAGTAGAGAATTGGGCCAGAGTAAATTGATTCTGGATGAAGGAATCCAGACTTGGATATTCTATAATCCAGGAAATTGCAGAGCAAATAATTCTCAATAACATGAGAAAAGGAGCCAAGCTCCATGATTTGAAAGAAGGAGTGGGAGACTTGTATTGGAGTTCACATCCCATAATTTATAGCTCTGTGAATTATGGGAGAATATCACCTGGGGATGCTAGTAAAGCTAAACTATATACGTTATTAAAAATCACTATTGGTACTTTCATGGATATATCAGTGGAGCTTTCTTGGCAGCACTACATAAATATTTTGTGACTACTTCTACTTGTCAGTTTTTAGTTTTCTTGGCAACATTTTTCAGAACTGCTTTGCTATTGCCCTCTTCCTAGGGCTGAAAGAAGAGAGTGAGTGAGCTGACTTTAATCTACACACCTGCTATTCTAACTTAGTTCAATTGGATTAAGTATTTAATGGTCAGACACATTTACTATTACAGTTTATTTATTGCTACAAATTTTATGCTGCTCTATTTATGGAGATTCTGAGTGGATTACAGAATGAATTTAATAAAAAATAATAATTCCATGCAGAGCATGACACCATATAGGGACAGCATATCATTGTTCCCCAGATGTCTTTCCTAAGAGCCATGTTTTTCACCAGCTGCCACCACTTGATGAGATGTGACTTACTACATTTGATTAGTGTATAACTGAATTGGCCATGCAACTGTTTCTGTTAACCTGTAACTGTTTTTTGTAGAATTAAACCTGAAATAGTGCCCTGTGCCTGTGAGAATCAGGCTTTAGATTATGTCAAAATTCAAGGAGGATTTATTGGGCTTATCATCAGTAAGCTGCCTCTACTTCTGAAAGGAATCTTGGATGAAGATCCATTGGGTTGATCTCAGTTGCTAAAAAAAGTTGTAGAAGAAATGGTGTAACTACTCATAATCTTGTCCCAAAGATACTTTTTCATAAGGTAACTGGACTTTGTTTTTCCTTTACCAGTTCTTACTTTGCTGTTCCATTTGGTTCACAAACATCATAACTATATTTGTATGAATCTTGGGTCATATGGCCGTTCTTATTCTTTTTTTTTCCAGTTCTGCTTGATTAATCATTGCAGGTGCTGCAACATAAGATCCTCATCATGTACCTCTTTTTACTACTTAAATGCCGATGTACTTAATGTTCCAAAGAGTCCTCTAAGTTTTCTTCTCTCCTCTGTCTGTAGTTTATCCAGACACCATAAATATTACTGCCTCTGGAAAATATGACAGGGTAGCAATGTTGGCCTGAGTTTGGAAAATTCTCATTATCCACATATCCCAGGGGGATTTCAGACTGAAAAGCAACTTTGAATGTTCCAGCATTTATTTCACATTGGAAATGAGACAATGCTGGAATGAATTGCTCAAATGGGCTCAATCCTATAAATTGCTGAGTTGGGAAACGAGAATCAAATACAATATATTTAGTGGTTTTTGTTTTTGTTTGATTGAGCTGGTTCTGAAATGATTTTTTAAAGCTAAGAACAAATGTTACTCTTTCATAATTCTCCTGGACTACTGATCATAGTCACTCGTGCCCCAATGTTAATATTAAGTTCTGTTTTAAAGTACATTTTCCCATCATCTCTGATTTTCCATTACATCAGAGATCCTAATGCCATCAAGTTCTTACATAAGAGCATTCCCTGGGATGTTTTCCAACACTGGTCATAGTGGCCTCTTTAGCAAGTGCTTCTTTCTGGTCCTTCAAGTTCCCATAAACTCCAGATGATAATAAATTGGGCATTGGCAGTGTAACATCAACAGAACCTTTTGGCTTTTACTTGTTGTTGGAAGTCTGAACTTGGGTTGTTTTTGTTTGGATTTTATGGGAAGGAATTAGGATTTTTTTTCTTTATTTATCAAGTTTTTATTTTTTATTTTTTAAATATACATATCATTGTGTGAATGGTGCGATGTTTGAGTATCATACATTTCAATACATATAAACATATTCCTAATTATTACATTCCATTTTCCTTATTTCATATTATTTACTCCTACTTTTTACACAAAAATTTAATTTTCATATAAATATTAGCTACTCTGCAATAACATCTAAACCAGTGGGTCTCAACCTTCCTAATGCCGCGACCCTTTAATACAGTTCCTCATGTTGTGGTGACCCCCAACCATAAAATTATTCCTAAGACCATTGAAAATATGCGTTTTCCGATGGTCTTAGGAGACCCCTGTGAAAGGGTCGTTCGACCCCCAAAGAGGTCCCGACCCACAGGTTGAGAACCACTGATCTAAACCAATGTGCTTTAGCATCTGTATTATCTTCCGTTATAGTTTCAATAGTATAACCCTCAAGAAAAAAAAATACAAAATTGTCGGTCTGTTTTCTTTTCTCCTGTACACCATATTTCACCCATTTTTACAACATCCCTCTCCTTTCCTCTTCTTTCTCCTCCCTCTCTTCTCTACTTCCCTCCTTCCTTCTCCTCTCTGAAGGAATTAAGATGTTGAATGCGGCAATTGGTACCTTAATGATTAAGAAGAATGTGCTTTTTATGCATGATATTAAACGTTTCAGAATAATAAATACTCTGCTCAGGGTTTGGGATGGAGGCTGTGCTACGTTTTAGATTTTTGCTATGGCCCAACCCATTGTTCCAAGGTACAATTCTTAGCAGGTTATACAGTAGCCAGTGTAGCCTTTATTTCAAGATGACAGAATTTGTGCTTGATCTAGCAAATAAAAATATCCAACCAAAATGGAGCAACGTTCATTTTCAGTTTAATTAAATGTTTCTGGTTTAATAAATCAGTGGTAAGCTAAGGACATTACACATAAAGTAGCTCACTGTTAGAATCAGATTACATCTACTGTTAACTTTCCCACTAGAATAAAGGGGAATAATTTATTTTGGCTTGATTTGGCTTCATCCCTAGATGTCTAAGACCAACTAAAAAAAAGTTAAACTATCTAGAACATTGTGACATAGAAAAGAAAAGAAGACAATATGGGAAGTGAACTCAAATTTGGCATTTTGAAACCAAAAAGTTTGTGTTGCATTTGGGCATGATGAATTACAGGTACAGGTAGTCCTTGATTTATGACCACAACTGAGGCCAGAATTTCCATTGAGGACTACCTGTATATGTCTTGTCCTCTTCCATCTACTTTACTTTAGAAAGCTTTTTGGAGCTTTTTGGAATTCTCTCTTGCTTGAACTACCAAAGGTACCATGCTGAGGTCAGTCAAAGATTTGTACAATAGTTGCAAGCTTTCAATTTCCAAGGAGAAAGAGAAGCAGGAAACTTACTTTATTCCCAAAGTGAGAGGAATGTATCTAAAGAAAGTCTGTGCCCAAATGTAATCCGAACTGAAGTTGGGGAATAGCTTACAGCAGTGATGGCTAACCTTTTTCTCTTCAGGTGCCAAAAGTACCTGTGTGCGCTTGAAACAGCACGCACGCATACCGGCACCCATAATGCAATGTGCGCCCCACCGCGAATACACGCATGACTCCCCCATGCCCCCCACGCATGCTCATGCAACCCCCACGTGACCCCCCCGCCACGCATGCAGGCGTGCGAGGGGTAGGATTAAATTTTTTTAGCAACCTGCACCATGGGGGGGGGGGCGTTTTTGCCCTTCCCAGGCTCCGTAGGCTTTCCTCGATACTCTGGGAGGCCAGAAACGAGCCCCTTTCCGCACTTCTGGAACACGCATGCCACTCCCCCCACGCATGTGCGTGCGACCCCGTGGGCATGTGCGCGCATCTCCCGCATGCACCTTACCCCCTGTGCATCCTGAAAATCAGCTGGCCGGCAGGAGGTGTGTGCGCATGTGCAATGGACGTGAGCTGGGCAATAGCTCACATGCCCGCAGAGAGGGCTCTGGGTGCCAGCTCTGGCACGTGTGCCATAGGTTTGCCATCACGGGCCTATAGATATACAAACTAGCCTGTAGAAGTGCCAATAGACTACTCCCCAAATCATCTCACAGATCTTAGGGGGGAAAAAAGAAAGCAAATCATTGTTGGCCTAATAAAGGAATTGTCACAATACGGATTTTTAAAATATAAATCTCATAGCTAACCTGGATTTTCTTGCTTTTTCTGTAAAATAATACTGAGTAATGTAGCACATGCTGCTGGCATTATGTCAGTGATAAATGTGTAGTTAAAATAGGTAAGATTAAGAAACCGCAACAATCAAGGGACCAGACTCTTGATCATTTGACAGAAAAGCCTTTTGGGGGGGAGGGGCAGGAGTGAAATCCAGCAGGTTCTGACAGATTCTGGAGAACCGATAGTGGAAATTTTGAGCAATTCAGAAAACTGGTAGCAGAAATTTTGAGTGCTTCAGAGAACTGGCAAATACCACCTCTGGCTGGCCCCAGAGGGGGGTGGGAATGGAGATTTTTCAGTATCCTTCCCCTGCCACGCCCACCAAGCCATGCCCACCAAGCCACGCCGCACCCACCAAGCCATGCCCACAGAACTGGTAGTAAAAAAATTTGGATTTTACCACTGGGGGGGAAAGGTTAAATAAAAATAATATTACAAGATTGGAGCCTGACAATTGAATATTAATATTAGATATGTAAACTTCCCATGTGAAATTTTGGAATGCGAAAAAAGAGAAGCCATTTGGAAATCATTTCTCAGCACATGATTATCTTGTTTCAAATGTTTTTAGCATCCAAATCTTCAATTATAGTTCAAGGTGACCTTGGCCAACCTCCTTGCCGTGAGGATATATTTTCGATAATTGTGCAGCATTTGACATGATTTTTTTTTCAGTCAGAGATTTTAGTCATCTGAATAAAAACTACACTCCTTTCTATCCGTATTTACAGAGATCTTTTTTAAAAAGTAATTGAAACCTAACATTCTCCACAAAATGGAAATGAAACAAGATTGCTTCAACTTTTCTGGCTGGATTGGTAGAGAGAAAATAAGTGTGAGAATTTTCCTAAAGAAACAACACAGCTAATAGGGCCCAGAGAGCGAAGGAGAGAAAGAAATAACTATAACTAGTCAATTATAATCAGTCAGCAACTCTTAACTGTAATCAATGGCGGAATATGGTTTTTTCCCCAGGAAGTCCAGCTGCCAATCTTTTTTTCTTACACAATTACAATGTTTAGTTATTGCACATATATGGGTCCTGTCTGCGTCAAAGAAAGCTTTTTGGATGAGTGGTGTTGGTTGCTCTTAATCAGTTGTAGTTTTATTTCAATAAAACTTTTCCATAGTGTAACAATGGTTTAAAAACTCATCTTTTTATTTCAGGATTTAAGACTTGCTTTGGATTCCGCCCATATGTGAAGTTATGTTCTTGCAAACTAATGTAACTTATTCAATTGCCATTATTTTTTAAAAATACACATTCAGCCATCTATGCTTTTTTCTTGTTCTTTCATTTGAGTAAGAAGATACAGAAACAAAATTGTTATTCCAGGAGAATCTGTAACAAACATTCAAAATCTTTATACTTGGCTAAATGCATTTATGGGGAGGAAGGTTGCTTTAAAATACTGATTTAGTTAAATAATCGCAAAAGGATCTGGATTTTATTTTCCATATAGAAAATAAAATATAGGTATTTGTAGAAATACCATACAAAATATGCAATTAATTGTCTATTAAATATTTAGAAGCAATGCCACTGACTTCAACAGGATTTGCTTCCCGGTAAGGATGCAGGGAATTGAAGATGAAATGGGGTAAGCTGACCCGTGGCTGGAAAAGTAACTGGCTAAATTGATGGATCGATTTAAGGAGATAGATGGCTTCAGTTCAGAGATTCAGTTGAAGTACTGACTCCAATTGACTTTCTGATTTGGATTGCCTTCTACTAAGGCAGCATTTAACATCCAGCTCCCTGCAATTACTGCAAGTTCAATTCTCACCAGGCTCAAGGTCGACTCAGCCTTCCATACTTTCTAAAGTGGGTAAAATGAGGACCCGGTTTGTGGGGGCAATAAGCTGACTTTGTATAAAATATACAAAAGTATGAAGGCTATTGCTTAACGCATTGTAAGCCACCCTGAGTCTCTGGAGAAGGGCGGCATATAAAAATAAATAAATAAATAAATAAATTATTTTCAAATCAGTACAAATTTTAAAGTTGAATCAATCTGATTCTTTGAAACTGTCAAATCAGACCAACTTTTTAACTGAGCTGATGATCCAAAGTTGAATTTATAATCTAGAGGGATGGCAAGTTCCCTTCATTAGATATAATCAAGCAGAGGCCAAATAGCCACCTGTCTGTAATGCTTTAATGTGGATTCTTGCACTGAGCAGGATTGGACTCAGTGGCCTAAATTGCCGCTTCTAACATTATAACTTTTGAACCATGATGGCAAACCTGTGGCACGTGGAGCCATATCGGTGGGCACATGAGCTGTGCTCCGCATGCATGTGCCAGCCAGCTGATTTTCGGGCTTTTTGGGCCCATCAGAAGTCAGGAAACACACTGTTTCCAGCCTCCGGAGGGCCTCTGAGGGGTGGAGAAGGCTGTTTTTGCCTCCAGAAAGGCTCTGGAGCCTGGGGAGAGCGAAAAACTGACCTACCAGACCCATCGTGCCATCACATGCCAAAAGTGCGGGGAGCACGGGAGGGGGCAGGGCGCATAGAATTATGGATGTGGGCACACGTGCGTGTGACCTTACCACCCTCCCCCTGCTTTTGGCACGCGATGGCAAAAAGGTTAGCCATCACTGCTCTAGAATAAATGGTTTCTACACCCTTATAACTAAGCCATCCATTTAAACCAAAACTAAGCAACCCAAATGATAGCTTAATATGTTACATGAAACAAAGCCCAAGAACAACACAAAACAGATCAGCCAAAGTTCAATTCTTTATTTGCTTACACATAAGAAACAGAATCTTGCCAGACTAAACTCTTATTACTTTCAGTCTAATGGATATACCCTGGGAGATTTTAGGAAATGGATATCCTTACTCTCTTCCACTGTCTCCTATACAACTCCAGTCTGTGCTGCCTCTTGTCTCCCTCCCTTTTTGGTATGTGCTCCTTCCTTCCTGGGAAACTGCTGTTTCACCCTAGTCCATCACACCGATTCCCACTCCATAGACACTGTCTTTCGCCTGTAGATGGTAACTGTGTGTGTTCATAGCATTGTGATCCTTTGAGTTGAAATTACATATTTATTTATTTTATTTATTTATTTATTTTTCATATTTGTATACCGCCCTACTCCTGAAGGACTCAGGGCGGTGAACAGCCATAAATAAAATACAAAGACATACAAAAGTTAAAAACTATTAAAAAAACAGATTAAATAATTTAGGCTCAAAGATTAAAACATCCAAATTTATCTAAAAGAGATTTAAAACCCAATTTAAAAGCCAATTTAAAAGCCAATTTAAAAGGGAGAGTTAGGCCAGACCAGCCTGTTGGAATAAAAACGTTTTTAGGGCGCGGCGGAAGATGCATAAGTCTTGGATCCTCCGTATCTCCGGGGGGAGCTCGTTCCAGATGGCAGGTGCCCCCACAGAGAAGGCTCTCCCCCTGGGGGCCGCCAGTTGACATTGTTTGGCCGACGGCACCCCGAGGAGCCCCTCTCTATGGGAGCGAACTGGTCGGAGAGAGGCTACTGGTGGCAGGAGGCGGTCTCGTAAGTACCCTGGTCCTGAGCCATGGAGCGCTCTAAAGGTAGTAACCAAAACCTTGAAGCGCACCCGGAAGACCACCGGGAGCCAGTGTAGCTCGCGCAGGAGGGGGGTCACATGAGAGCGCCACATCGCTCCCGTCAGCACCCGCACGGCCGCATTCTGGACCAGTTGGAGCTTCCGGGTGCTCCTCAAGGGGAGCCCCATATAGACAGCATTACAATAATCCAGGCGTGAGGTGACAAGGGCGTGAGTGACCGTGCGTAACGAGTCCCGATCCAAAAAGGGACACAACTGGCGAATCAGGTGAACCTGATAAAAAGTCCTCTTGGCCGTCATATGCTCTTCTAAAGACAGCCACGAGTCCAGGAGGACGCCCAAGTTGCGAACCCCATCTGTGGGGGCCAACGACTCGCCCCCAATAGTCAGAGATGGCGCCAACTGACTATATCGGGACGACGGAAACCACAGCCACTCGGTCTTGGATGGGTTGAGCCTGAGTCTGTTCCTCCCCATCCAGATCCGTACGGCCTCCAGGCACCGGGACATCACTTCGAGGGCATCATTGGGGTGGTCTGGGTGGAGATGTACAGCTGGGTGTCATCAGCGTACTGATGGTACTTCACCCCAAAACCACGGATGATCTCACCCAGTGGCTTCACATAAATGTTGAACAGAAGGGGTGAGAGGACCGATCCTTGCGGCACCCCACATACAAGGGGCCTCGGGGTCGACCTCTGCCCCCCTGTAAACACAGACTGCGACCGGTCAGAGAGAAAGGAGGAGAACCACTGTAAAACAGTGCCCCCCACCCCCAACCCTTCCAACCGGTGCAGCATGATATCATGGTCGATGGTATCAAAAGCCGCTGAGAGGTCTAATAGGACCAGGACAGAGGAGCAACCCCTGTCCCAAGCCCTCCAGAGATCATCAACCAATGCGACCAATGCCGTCTCTGTGCTGTACCCGGGCCTGAAGCCCAACTGGAACGGATCTAGATAATTCGATTCATCCAGGTACTGAGGCAGTTGTCGTGCAACCACACTCTCAACAACCTTTGCAACAAAACGAAGGTTGGAAACAGGACGATAATTTGCTAACACAGCTGGGTCCAGGGAGGGCTTCTTGAAGAGGGGCCTCACCACCGCCTCTTTCAAGGTGGCGAGAAAGACACCCTCACTCAAAGAAGCATTTATAATCTCCTGGAGCCAGCCTCGCGTCACCTCCCGGGAGGCCAGTACCAACCAGGAGGGACACGGGTCCAATAAACATGTGGTCGCATTCAGTCTGTTCAGTATCCTGTCCACGCTTTCGGGAGTCACAGGATCAAACTCTTCCCAAATAATATTCTCAGGACCTGCCCTTGTCATCTCCCCTGGATCTACCCAGTCAGAGTCCAGCTGTTCCCGAATCTGAGTGATTTTGTCATACAGATATTGTACAAAATCCTCAGCTCTACCCTCCAAGGGGTTTTCCCACGCCCCTTGGTGGAGCAGGGAGCGGGTCACCCTAAACAGGGCGGCTGGGCGATTATCTGATGACGCAATAAGAGCAGAAAAGTAGTTACTCTTCTCTACTCTTATCGCCACTAGGTAATTCTTAATATGAGATCTTACCAGTGTCCAGTCGGATTCAGAATGACTAGCCCTCCAACTGCTCTCTAGGCGTCTTTTCCGGCGCTTCATCTCCCTCAGCTCCTCAGTATACCAAGGAGCCAGGTGAGACCGGCGCCAGGTCAGAGGCCGCAAAGGCACGACTCGGTCCAAAGCCCCAGCCGCCGCCCTATCCCAGGCGGCCACTAAATCCTCAGCCGAGTCGTGTGCCAGAACCTCAGGAAATGGCCCAAGCTCCATCTGGAATCTATCAGGATCCATCAGGCGCCTGGGGCGGAACCACCTGGTCGGTTCCCTGCAGCGGGGTGTGGCGGTTCGGAGGTCCAGGCGAAGGAGGGAGTGATCTGACCATGACAAGGGTTCAATCACTATATCCCCTATCTCGAGATCACTCGACCACTGTCCAGAGACAAAAACCAGGTCCAGTGTGTGTCCCCCCATGTGAGTAGAGCCATAAATTAACTGGGCCAGGTCCATAGCCGTCATGGAAGCCATGAACTCCCGAGCCACTTCAGACGTCTCGCCGACTGATGACAGGTTAAAATCCCCCATGACCATAAGCCTGGGGGTGTCAACCGCCACCGCGGCTATAACGTCAAGCAGCTCAGGCAGGGCTGCTGCCACGTGGCAGGGAGCCAGGTACGTGACTAGCAAGCCCAACTGCACCCTATGACCCCACTTCACAAGGAGGGACTCACATCCAGCCGTCTGAGGAACAGTGGCCTCCCTCGGTCCAAGACCTTCGTTAATAACAACCGCCACCCCTCCGCCCCTGCTAGGTGTTAGAAAGGAAAAAAGCCCAGAACCGAGTAGATGAGATTCTACTGAGCTGGAGCTACAAAAAAAACCTTGGCTACGTAGGGAAAACCTGGCTAGAAGAAAAACATATATATATATATACATATATATATATATATATATATATATATATATATATATATATATATACACACACACACACACACACACACACACACACACATATATATATACATAGGCGGTCAGAGTGAAGCCAGATTGAAGCCAAGCGCTCCCTTCTAAATTTTCCTCCCTCATTTTTAGTTCTGTTTCTAATGACTACATGGACATGACCAAGTAGTTTTATTGGCAACAATATGAATGTGACTTTCCTCTGCTTTCTTCTGAAAGGTTGCTGTATCTACACAGTGCTGTTTACAATTTTGGGATTTTCCGCTTCTTCCATCCAAATCTTAAACAGATCTAACAGATCTATTCCCACTTAGCTCTTCTGATGTCCATCAAGCTTGGCAAGGTGCTGCCTGCTGCAGCAACTTCTATGAATAGATTGCAACAGATAGGAAGTCCTTGGGTTAGAACGGCAATTGGGATTGGAATTTCTGTTGTTAAGCAATGCAGTCATAAAACACAATGTCATTTGACTACATTGCTTAGCTGCAGCAATTCTGGCTATCCTAGCTGTCATCATTAAGGAAGGCTATGCAGTAATTAAATAAGGGCCCCACCTGATTGCAACTTCCAACTTCCTGCTTGTGGGAAACTAACAAGGAACATCAGAAATTGTAATCATGTGAGGCGGGTGCTGCAATGGTTTAGGATACTACGATGCTGGAACTCTGGGGGCAGGTCATAAGTACCATGCATCCAGGGCCATCTTAGTTTTGAATAGTCACTAAATGAATAGTCATAACTTGAGGCCTACCTATTTGATGGCAGGTTTTTTTGATGCACTGAGCATTCTTCAGCCCTTCCTGCTTGAATTCTTCTGGGCCTCTCACTTCACATCTGAGGCTTTTGTTTTCCCATATGTTTTTCATTTGATTTTTAACAAAGTCAATGGAGAAAATGGCAGGAGGGCGCAAAGGATCATCATATGAACATAGCAGTCCCATGGGATTCACCGAGTGATGGCAACCGGAACTGCTATCATAAGTTGGCACAGTCACATGATGTTGCATCTTATGACCTCCTCACTTAATGACAGATTCCCTATTCCAATTTCCTTTGGCAAGGAAGTATTTATTTATGTCCTGTTTTTTCTCCTGAGAGTTGAGATTCTCCCTTAAATTTATTCTCACTATATCATTTTGAAATAATTTGCACTGCGAGTTGTGTCAGGACTTGAATCTGGGTCTCCAGGTCCATCAACTCAACCAGTAGACCAGTATTTTTCAAACTCGGCAACTTTTAACGTGTTGGCTGAGAATTCTGAGAGTTGGAAGTCCACGCATCTTAAAGTTGCCAAGTTTGAAGTAAACATGCTAGACTGTATGCTTGACTTGTACGCTCACCTAGTCAGATAAAAATGTCTTGGGGAGTAATAATGTCTTACAAAATTAAACCACAATACTACAGTATATGGAAAGATGCACTTTTTTATTCATGGCTTTTAAGGGGGAATTTGAGATATCATACCTATTCCGGCATCAAAAATGACTATCTTGAATACTGTTTGTTATGGATCTTTGTTCAATAAAGTTTATTGTTCTGTCTTTGATTTGTTTCTGACTGTTCATATCCCAATAAATACAATTATACTAGGACTGCCAGTCTGGCAGTCATGGCTTCTTTGAATTCCTGTAAGCTCCTGCTCATGATATCAGAGGAAGCTATCACCTTACTTTCTATTGTCCTTTTTCTAAAAATTTCCCTCCTTTTTTTATTATCTATTCATTAAATCTCTGAAATATGGCTAGTCCTCAATTTACCCTGTTTTCCCCAAAATAAGACATCCCCTGATAATAAGCCCAATTGGGCTTTTGAGCGCATGGCAATAAGGCCAAGCGCTTATTTCAGGGTTCACAAAAATATAAGACAGGGACTTATTTTCAGGGAAACACGGTACAACCATGATTGAGCCCAAAATTTCTATTGTTGACATTTATTAAGTGAGTTTTGTCCCATTTTATAATCTTTCTTGCCCCAATTGTTAAGTGAATCACTGCAGTTGTTCAGTTAATCACATGGTTGTTAAGTGAATCTGGCTTTCCCATTGACTTTCCTTGTCAGAAGGTAACAAAAGGTGATCACATGACCTTGGGAAACAGCAACGGTCATAAATATGAGCCAGTTGCCAAACATTTGAATTTTGATCACATAATCATGGGGATGCTATAAAGTTCATAACTGTGAAAACCGTCATAGATATAATTTTGAACAGTCACTAAATGAACAGTTGTAAGTTGAGGACTACTTATATCTAAATGTTAGCTTCATCCAGTGAGGAGTCATGAATTGCTTCATTTAGTATTGAAGATTTCTTCTTGCCTTCCAAGATATTCTCAATAATTTTCTCCATCAATACAATTCAAATGGATCAATTTTTCTTCTTTCGGTCTTATGGCTAGATCAGGGGTCTGCAACCTTAAGCACTCAAAGAGCCATTTGGACCTGTTTCCCATAGAAAAGAAAACACTGGGAGCCACAAACCTGGTTGGGCATGGCCAACTCAATGTCACTCACTTCCACCAGTCACATGAACCCCCCTAGCCACGCCTACCCAGCCGGTCATTAGGGCAGAGAACCAGTTGTTAAAAAACACTGGGAACCACAAAACCCTTTTGACATATCTCTCTCTCCCCTCCCTCCCTCCCCCCTCTCTCCCCCCCCCCTCTCTATCTCTCTGTCTCTGCCCAGGCCGCTTCTCCATCCCCCGCTGTCGCCCTTACCTTCTCAGGCTAGACGAGGAGTGACTGGGAGGGGAGGGTGAGGGGCGGGGCCAGCCAGTGGTGGGATCACCTGACAGGGAGTCACAGCAGAGGGCCCAAAGAGCTGCATGTGGCTCCGGAGTCACAGGTTGCTGACCTCTGGGCTAGACGTTCACAGCTGCATGTTAACAATTGGTAAACCATGGCCCTGACAATATGTGTTTTATAATCAATATGATGTCTCTGCATTTTTATTTACATTAAAAAACATTTTTTCCCCAAGCTATGGATACCTCTTTTATTATATGGAATTGAAGTGGTTCGGGAATGACGAGAGGCACAAGCAAGCAAGTGACAACAGCTCTTTAATATATGGTGAGACTTCAGCAAAAACTCAGAGGCTGCAGTCCTCCTTATATACAATCCTGGAGAGACTGTCAGCCAATCAGAAACGTAGGCAGGTTTGAAACTCCCGCTTAAAAGTATCAATACATAACACCCCTCCCTTCCCAGAAGGCACTAACACTCAAAAATTAACATATGTACAAACAAAGTCTCGCAGGTGCTTAGGCTGAGTTCTCGCCCTAGTTGACCTGCGCAGTTCAGTGTTTGGTGAGGCGTCGAGCTGGTCGGAGGGACTCTTTGTCTCTCCCGGCTCCGCCAATGGAACCTCCTGGATTTTGTCCGGGGCGTGGTTATTCCCGGCTGGGAGTGGCGACTCGCTGGGGCGGCGCTGGAACCAGGGCTTGTCAGCTAAGTATTCTCGCGGCCCCGGGCTTGAGTTAGCTGTTTTGGAGAAGTGGTCATAGTTAGGCTCGGACATGTCTGCGTTGATGTTTGCCTCGCCAACCACCCGTTTCCTCAGTTGGTCTATGTGGCGCTTCCAGAGTCTATCTACCCCCACATCCACCGTGTATGATTTTGGGCCTGTTATCCCCACTATGGTTCCTGCAACCCACAGAGGACCGCTGGCATAATTGCGAGCGAACACCGGGGACCCGACCTGAAACTGCCTTAAGCCACAGGTCTCTCCCTTAAAGTTTTCGTGCGAATAGTTAGGGTGAAGCCTGTCCAACACGCACCGGAGCTTTCTCCCCATGAGGAGCTCTGCTGGGCTTCTCCCAGTTGCTGTGCATGGTGATGCATGCTGAACCGCAAGGAATTGATCTATCCTGGCCTGCCAGTCCCCATTGTCTAATCTGGACAGTGCTTCCTTGGCTGTCCTGACAAATCGTTCAGCCAATCCGTTGGAAGCCGGGTGAAATGGGGCTGATAGGGCATGGCGGATCCCCAGGCCGGCCAAGTAGCCTTCGAAAAGGGTTGCTGTAAATTGGGGACCATTGTCCGATACCAAGGTATCCGGCAGGCCGTGGGTGGCAAACAACTTTCTTAGGGCCTTGATAACCGCTTCGGCCGTTGTGGATGGCATTAATACAATTTCGAGCCATTTTGAAAAGGCATCCACTACTATTAAAAACGTTTGGCCATGGAACGGGCCGGCAAAATCAATGTGGATCCTCCCCCATGGGCCTTTTGGTTTCTCCCACTCTCGGATGGGCGCTACTGGGGGATCGGGGCGAGACTCCTGGCAGGGTCTGCACTTCCCCACCCACTCGGAAATGACCTGGTCCATGTTGGGCCACCAGACATAGCTGCGGGCTAAGCACTTCATCCTAACGATGCCAGGATGCCCTTCGTGCAATAATTCTAAAACTCTATCTCGTAGTTTTGCTGGAATTACCACTCTGTCACCCCACAGTAAGCACCCCCCTTGCGTAAACAGTTCATTTCGTTTGTTGGCAAAACCTTGGTACTCCTCCCCGACCACCTTGTCCGGCCACCCTTTCAAAACCCAACCCATAACAGTCCGGATAACAGGGTCTCTATTTGATGCCTTCGCCACCTCGCCGGAGGAGATGGGCCCCAAGGTTAACGTGTCCAACAACAGGACGGAGGTTTCCGGTGTTGGGTTGTCCAGCAGGTCGGGAAGGGGGCAACGGCTAAGGGCATCCGCATGACCCAGGGTCCGCCCAGGCCGATGGACGAGCTGGTACGAGTAGGCCGATAAGAAAATCGCCCATCTAGTTAAACGGGGGGAGAGGGCAGCGGGGGTTGGCCTGTCGCCTGCTAGCAGTCCTAGCAACGGTCTATGGTCAGTCACAAGTTCGAATTTTCGGCCATAGAGGTATTCGTGGAACTTTTTAACCCCCGCAATCGCAGCCAGAGCCTCTCTGTCCAATTGGCTATAGTTTCGTTCTGTGCTGGACAGAGTTCGGGAGTAGAAGGCAATGGGTGCCTCTAGGCCGTTCGGCAGTCTATGGCCTAGGACGGCACCAACTCCTACGGGGGAGGCGTCGCAAACCAAGACGAGCGGCAGCTCTGCATTGTATTGGATCAGGAAACTGTCCTCAGATAGGAGTTTTTTTACTGCCTCAAACGCGGCCGCTTGCGGTTTCCCCCAGACCCATGGTACATTCTTCCCTAAGAGTTTGTGAAGGGGATCAGCGACCGTGGCCTTATCTCTTAGGAACATTGAGTAGAAATTTAGTAGTCCAAGGAAGGCTTGGAGCTCAGCTTTGGATTTGGGGGCTGGTGCGCTTTTGATGGCCCTCACCTTGCTTTCGGTAGGGTGGATGCCTGTGCCGTCCACCCTGTACCCCAGAAATTCTACCGAGGGGACCGCTATCCTGCACTTGTTCTTTTTAAGTCTTAGTCCCGCTTCTCTGAATCTGGACAGGACGTTCCGTACCCTGTCCCCTAGCTGGTGTTCGTCTTGGGCGCTGACTAAGACGTCATCGAAATAGGGGACTACTCCCGGAAGTCCTTGCAACAGGCGCTCCATGGTGCTTTGAAATAAGCCGGGTGCGACGCTCACCCCAAATTGGAGCCTGGTGCATTTAAATGCACCCCTATGAGTCACGATCGTTTGCGCCTCTGCCGTGGCGTCGTCGACCGGTAACTGTTGATAGGCTTGGGCCAGGTCTAATTTGGCAAAAATTTTTCCGGGGCCCAGGGAGTGTAGTAGATGGTGCACGATCGGCACCGGATAGGCGCTCGGCTGCAAGGCCTTGTTGATCGTGCACTTGTAGTCGGCGCAAATTCTGATTGAGCCGTCGGACTTAACTGGGGTGACTATGGGGGTCTCCCACTTGGCATGGTCAACGGGAACCAACACCCCTTGCTTAATCAGTTTGTCCAGTTCTGCATCGATCTTTGGTTTCAATGCGAACGGCACTCTTCTGGCCTTTAGTCTTACTTGGGCTACGTTGGGGTCTAAGTTTAGTGAAATAGGGGTCCCCACATACTTGCCCAATGTGTCCCCGAAAACGTCCTGGAACTCGGACAGGAGGCTGTCTTTCAGGGTTGACTTGGACATCAGGTGGACGCCGGTGAAACCCATGCCAAGGGCTCGGAACCACCCCATGCCCAGGAGGCTCGGCAGCTGCTTCGTGACGATGGTCAGCGGCAGGTCTCTTTCGTAGTCTCCGTAGGTGACCCGGAACGTGCCCACGCCTTCGAGGGGGACTCGGTTCCCCTGGTAGTCTAGGATGCGCAGTCTCTGTCTGGAGAGTTGATCCTTCCGGAACGACGGCAGGAGGGTCTTTAGGGTTGTCCACGACATGATGGAGAGAGCTGATCCGGTGTCGATCTCCATCGAACACGGTCTTCCGTTGATCTCGACCACCGTGCTGACTTTGTCCTCGACCGTTGTGCTGGCCTGGTCGATGTGTATGCTGCGGCCATCTCGCGGTTCAAATTCGCGCCGTTTTTTCGCGCCGCCTTCTCTCGTTGGCTGCTTCTGGCGCGCTGATTCCGGTTGGCTGCGGCGCTCACGTGGTTTGAGTCTTCTGGGCAGAGTGGCTCTGCAGACTCGCGCCAAGTGCCCTTTCTTCTCGCAACGCCTGCAAATAGCCTCTCTGTATTTGCAGGACAGTCTATCATGGTGCCCGCCACAGCTGGGACAGCTTCGCCGGGGGCTGCCAGTGTCTTTTCTCCGGTGCTCTGTTCGGAAGACGTCCTCATCCGACTCGGACTCCGAGCTGGATCCGGCGTCTTCTCTGTGCACCGGGGCAGACTTGGGGCTGTCTTTGCTGGTCGGCGGACGCTGTAGCGTTTCAGCGGCCTTTGTGGAGGCTTCGTGAGCCCTGGCCTCATCAAGGGCTCCGGCAAGCGTCAGATCAGGCTTGGCGAGCAGACGCCGTTGCAGCCTAATGTCCCGAACACCACAGATCAGTTGCTCAAGCAACGCATCATCCAAGTCTCTGTAGTCGCAATGAGTTGCGGCTTTTCTCAGGCTGGCCATGTACGCGCTGACCGGCTCTCCCTCTCGTTGGACGCGCTGCCTTAGTTGGTATCGCTGCACGAACTTGGAGGGGACGGGAGCGTAGTGAGCCCGGAGAGTTGCCATCAAGGTGTCCCATGAGACTGTTTGAACCGGCGTTGGCTCACACAGTGACTCGGCCATCTCGAACACGTCCGGTCCGCAGTGGCTTAGGAATAGGGCTCTCTTTCGATTAGCCGAGAGGCCCTGCATGTCGCTGGCTTCTAGCGAGCATTCAAACCTTGTTAGGTACGAGACCCATTTTTCGCGGGTCGGATCAAAAGGCTTGGGCGGAACGTAGGCAGACATGTCCGGTATGTCTCCTGTGGTTCGCCTCGTCGCCTAGCTGAAGCTCGTGGTCTCACTGGTTGGCTTCTTGTAGCCTCAATCCCATCCTCGTCGCCAATGAAGTGGTTCGGGAATGACGAGAGGCACAAGCAAGCAAGTGACAACAGCTCTTTAATATATGGTGAGACTTCAGCAAAAACTCAGAGGCTGCAGTCCTCCTTATATACAATCCTGGAGAGACTGTCAGCCAATCAGAAACGTAGGCAGGTTTGAAACTCCCGCTTAAAAGTATCAATACATAACAGGAATAACTAACATATCTGAGACTTCGAAGATAATGGCTGCTACTACTTCAATTTTTTTTCTTGCCTGTTTGCATTGAGTATGGACATAATCTTGCATTTGTTTGTTTTAGCAAAAAGGTAACAAAAACTGTTTGCAGCCATTTCACCTTCTTTTGCCTTTTGCATTTCAGGATATTTTTGTTTGCTTCATCTTTAATCATTTCACAAGCCTGAGTCTGAGTTTTCATGCATTCTGCTGATCACATCTAATCCATCAAATATAATGTTTACCTTTACTTTACTTCATATTCATCTGGGATATTGCTGAAAATATTGTTGGTCTGATGATTTTATTTGTATTCTATAGTTTAAAATGTAATTTTATAAGAACTTTATCTGTGCTTGCAGTACATAGAGCCAATGTGACTTTAGTGTTTCTCTAGCTTGGGATAGTCAAGTACAGAGTCATTTTTAGGTTATTGGAAGGAGCTATAAATATACCGTATTCTTGACAGAACTGTATTAGTTTATTTCCCGTTTCTTTTGCACTCCAGGGCTGTATTTTTTTCCCCATTATTCCGAAACCTATTTTCCCTCAACTTTAGCATTCCAGTTGTCTATAATTAGTATGAAGCTATTTGTTTTGTGATATGTTGACAAAGTATTCCATAAAACTATTCAAATTCGTCTTCATTTCCATTGAAGCATGGATTTGTATCATCCTAGCATGATTTGGCTTATTTGGAGCTTGAACTGAGATATGATTCTATCATTTTGTGGAGTTTTACCCAGTGGTGAAATTCATTTTTTTTTACTACTGGTTCTGTGGGCATGGCTTGGTGGGCGTGGTGTGGCTTGGTGGGCATGGCAGGGGAAGGATATTGCAAAATCTCCATTCCCACCCCACTCCTGGGGAAGGATATTGCAAAATCTCCATTCCCACCCCATTCTGGGGCCAGGCAGAAGTGGTATTTGCCGGTTCTTCAAACTACTCAAAATTTCCGCTACCAGTTTTCCAGAACCTGTCAGAACCTGCTGAATTTCTCCCCTGGTTTTACCTGAACCTTGGCAGCTTTTGTTAATAATGAAGGCCAGTCCTTTTTCTTTTCTGATTTTCTTGTTTGCAGTAGAAGATCTGATTCTTTTCTGATGTGAAGTGACCCATTCCTGTCCATTTCAGTTATTTGATTTCCTTCCTGAATGTCAAAAGCCTTGACACTTTTGTTTTGGCATCAAGTTTGCCTTAGTTCAGACGTCTGACATTCCATGTATCAGTGGGCGTACATCTTTGCAGCATCAAACTTTGCCTTTGGGCACATCGTCAGCTAGATATTCTTTTGGTTTTAATTCAGCCATATCATAAGCACCAGTAGTAGCACCCCGGGCCTCTGGCCTCCTCCAGTACTTGGTTGGATATTTTCCAGCTTGGGGAGCTCATTTCCCAGTATCATATTGACATTGTCTTGGTTCTGAATGCTCTTTTGTCATTATCGTCTGTAAGCCCTATTTTATTAATGTTTACTTAGAAGCGAGCTTTATTATTTTCATTGACATATTGACCTAATTAAATTGGTTTAGTCATTTCTACATTTCAGGTCATGCTGGCATTTCTTCTTTAGCAAATTTTAAATTACAAGTTTAGATCTTTAAACTACAAGGTCCTGAATTCTTGTACTGATTTACACATTGCACTAAGCCATGGTTTAAGTACAATTTTTTAAATGAACATTAATTGGCTGAATTTGCAGAGGATGGTAAGCATACTTTACAAGCTGCAGTTGTGAGGTTCACATAAAATGCTAAGCAATGACCAAACAAATCTCTTTATGGCTCAGGATGTTTTATGAACTAGTCTTTGAGGAAAGCCAGGACCATCAAAGTGGTATGAAATCATGCCTGTTGTACGAAGATGTTTCCAGTGAACTCTTAGCCTGCTGAATGATTGGGTCTTAAAATTGGTCTACCGATGTAATATTTTTTATTGTAAAGTGAAGTTATGTTTCTCAAAGTACTTCTGAAGCATGCTTTTATATCTTTAGTATTACACAGATTATTTCATTTCACTGATTGATACATTCTGATCTGAATTAGTTTAAAAGGACTACTGAAGAAGAAATGTGAGCCTTTTTCTACTACATTTCTAAAAAAGGAAATGGTGGTTTTATCAGGTTTTGAAAACTGGGTGAATTGGGGAATCTTTTTTTTTAAAAAAAAATGCCTACCTTGCTTCTATGAAAATGGGCAAATATGTGTTAACTCAGATTTCATTTGTCTCCAGAATGAGGGCTGTTATTAAAATAGATAAAAAAAACTTGATGGCTATAGATAATGATTTAGAAATATTCTAATGGCACATTTGAAACCCTTAATGTTTAATACATTTTTGAGAACAATGTATTGTAAACATGGCTAATAGTGAGCTAAGCTGGAAGTTATAATTCATTGGCTTCTGGAAGATCACACATTGTACTATACTTAACCTAGACCAGGGATGTCCAACTCAAGGCCCGGGGGCCAGATTCGGCCCGCAGGGTGCTTAGATCTGGCCCATGGGGCCGCCCCAGATATGGCAAAGGACCGGCCCGTGGTGCCTCAGCCAGCAAAAATGGAGCACGGGAGGGCCACTCTGTTTTTGCTGGCAGAGGGTTGCAGACAAAAACGGAGCTCAGGAGCCCATTTTTGCTGGCAGAGCACTCAGGCCGCCACAAGCGTCCCCAACATGAGTGACATCAAGCTGGCCACACTCACTCTGGCCATGCCTACCCTGGCTGTCCGAGGTCAAACACAACCCTGATGTGGCCCTCAATGAAATCGAGTTTGACACCCCTGAGCTAGACGCTTCACAAATGAGCATGCTAATGTGTACCTACCAACACCCTGCATAAATAGAAGTGGCTACCAATCTGGTTAACCAAATTACCAAGTTAGTGTGATGGCTACATGCAGAAATCTGTCTTCATTTGTAAGGGTCAGCTTACAAGATAGACAAGATAGGAAATATGACCAGATTAATTAATTGTACCTTATTGCAAGACTGTGTTAACAGAATCTTGCAAATCTGAAAGCACAATTCTTTGTCCGTCTCCTAAGAAATCAGGGAGGGTCTAAGCCAGTTGATTTTGCCTATTCTACAGCTGCAGGCTATTCTCTCTCTTATCTGACCATTTCCTAGATAACATATCTGGACCTAGTCTCCCAAAATCATTCCCACATACCATTACATCAAGTTGCCAGAAAACAAAAGCCTTTGTCTTTTTTAAGTTTGCTGATTGCTTCATTTGTTGGCTTCTTCCAAACAGATAAAGCAAAGAATCCTGCATAAAGAACTCACATTCAGCTTAGTTACATGCCTTGCAGGGGTGGGTTCTACTTACCTTTACTACTGGTTTGCAACGGGATCTGCATGCGCAGATCGCTGATGATGACATTCGGGGCGGTGGGTGAGGCCTCCCACCGGTTCTACCACTGGTTTTTGAGAACCATTCCGAACTGGGGGCAACCCATCACTGATGCCTTGGTTAGCCAAACAGACTTGTAACAAATTTCATTAGCCAGATGAACTTGAGGCCACACAGAATTAAAGTCAATCCACCCTCAACTCTCACACAATTGAGATAAAATCCTAGAGAAGTATTGTGGAAACTACCATTATGGCTACTTTGGTTGTAAATAACATGCCAGTTGCGGGATGATCAAACAGTTGTAAGTACAAGAACCAGTTGTAAGTGACTTTTTTCAGTGCCCTTGAAACTTTGAATGGCTGGAGAGATGAGGATGCAGTGAAAGACAGTATATGCACATGCCCTGTGATCACCTCATATTTAACCTCTTCCTTCCTTTGGACCGAGTTTAGGCCTATGGGCCTTATTACGGCTACAGCTACCCATCTATCTTGGCCTGCTGAATTATTCCGAATTTTCCATCTAGCTTGTCTGAAATCCCTGCCATGTAAAATCTCTTTGACGTGAATTTACGAACTTAAACCTCCTTCTGAGCAGGATACTTGGACTCCCGGATGCTACTAATCCCAGGAGGGATACTGGTTCTATGGACGTAAGGCCAGTTGGAGGCGGATTATGGCTATCTTCACGCCCGGATTTCATCAGAGTTTCCATGGGTGGCCTAGGTGAGAGCATGGCTGCCCTAGAAACTTCCGGGGTCGAATGATATACACCTCCTTTGCCACTGTCGGGAGAGGACAATGGGCTTGGTGGCCTGACCATGGACTAGAATTTTCCCTGTTTGTAACATCGGCGGTACCCCCTTCCCTTGGACTTTGGCTCCCCTGATGATTATATGTATTCGGTGTCGGAACTCCTCGCCCTGCGAGATTCTCCCCTCTCACAGGTTTGGCCCTCCACATTATCGAGGGCCTATCTCGATGACGGACTTTGGAGTCCAGAGAGATGGCATGGAGCAAGGAAGAATTTGTGGGGTTTTTTAGGGAAATTTTTTAAGATTTTAAGGGGTTCTGGGAGGGGGGTTTGTAATGATCTTTCTAGAGAAATTGGGAAGAAGACTCTGGGAGATGGGGGGGGGGGAAATCCACCAGGGTCAGAGCCGAGCCCGGCACAGGGTAACGATTTGGGAGGTGCTGGTCGAGGAACTGGGAAAGGGATGGGGGATGATACCTATGAGGTCTGTACCATCAGCACGGTAGATGGGAGGGGCAGATATGGCGGGAGCAGGGGACCATATCATGTGTTGTGGGCTCGCACTCGCTGTTTGAGAGCAATTGCTTGCCCCAGTCCCCATGGCTCCTCTCGGAGACTAGGTGGCTTAGACACTCAGGATCTGGGCCTTCAGCTGATGTTATGCAACGCTAGGTCCGTGGTAAATAAGGCCCCCCTCATTCACGATCTTATACAAGAGGGAGGAGCGGACCTGGCGGGTATTACGGAGACCTGGTTGGGCCCGGAGGGCGGTGTCCCTCTGGCTGAAATGTGCCCACCAGACTTCATAGCATTCCATCAGCCGAGGGCCCAGGGGAGGGGCGGGGGGGTGGCAGTTATTATTAACGAGGATCTGGGTCCTAGGGAGACCACTGTGCCTCAGATAGCCGGATGTGAGTCCCTCCTTGTGAGGTGGGGTCGTGAGGTTCAGATGGGCTTGTTGCTTACGTATGTGGCTCCCTGCCGCGTGGCAACAGCCCTACCTGAGCTACTCGACGTGATAGCCACGGTGGCAGTTGATACACCCAGGCTTTTAGTCATGGGTGATTTCAACTTGCCATCCGTTGGTGAAACGTCTGAGATGGCTCGGGAGTTCATGGCTTCCATGACGGCCATGGACCTGACCCAGTTAGTTCATGGCCCTACTCACAGGGGAGGTCACACTCTGGATCTGATTTTTGTCTCTGGCCAGTGGTTGAGTAGTCTTGTTATTGGGGATATAGATGTGGAACCCTTGTCATGGACAGACCACTCACTCCTTCGCCTGGATTTTCGAACCGCTGCCCCCCACCGCAGGGAGGCGGATCCAATTAGATGGATCCGCCCCAGGCGCCTGATGGATCCTGAGAGGTTCCAGACGGAGCTTGGGCCATTTCCTGAGGTTCTAGCACATGACTCGGCCGAGGAGCTGGTAGCCGCCTGGGACCGGGTGGCTGGTGGGGCCTTGGACCGAGTCGTGCCTTTGCGGCCTCTGACCCGGTGCCGATCCCGTGCGGCTCCTTGGTTCACTGAGGAGCTGAGGGAAATGAAGTGCCGGAAAAGACGCCTGGAGAGCGGTTGGAGGGCCAGTCTCGCTGAATCTGATCGAGCATGGGTAAGGTTGCATATTAAGGCCTACCTAGTGGCGATAAAGACGGCAAAGTTTAATTACTTTTCCGCCTCTATTGCGTCATCAGGGGATCGTCCAGCCGCCCTATTCAGGGTTACCCGCTCCCTGCTTCATCCGGGAGTGCGGGAGGATCCCTTGGAAGGCAGGGCAGAGGATTTCGGACAATACCTGTATGATAAAATCGCTCAGATCCGGGGGGATTTGGACTCTGACTGGTAGATCAGGGCAGGGTGACGAGGAATAGTCTTGAGAATGTTATCTGGGAGGAGTTTGATGCTGTGACTCCTGATGATGTGGACAGGATTTTGGGGAGACGTGGTGCGGCCACATGTTTACTGGACCCGTGTCCCTCCTGGTTGGTACTGGCTTCCCGGGAGGTTACACGAGGCTGGCTCCAGGGTGTTATCAATGCTTCGTTGAGTGAGGGTTACTTCCCCACCGCCTTGAAAGAGGCGGTGGTGAGGCCTCTCCTCAAGAAGCCGTCCCTGGATCCGGCAATATTGGCCAACTATCGTCCTGTCTCCAACCTTCGCTTTATGGCGAAGGTTGTTGAGAGTGTGGTCGCACGACAGTTTCCGCAATTCCTGGAGGAAACATCTTATCTAGATCCATTCCAGTCGGGTTTCAGGTCTGGGCACAACACGGAAACGGCATTGGTCGCGTTGGTTGATGATCTCTGGAGGGCTCGGGACAGGGGTTGTTCCTCTGTTCTGGTCCTGTTAGACCTCTCAGCGGCTTTTGATACCATCGACCATGGTATCATGCTGCACCGGCTGGAAGAGTTGGGGGTGGGAGGCACCGTGTTGCGGTGGTTCTCCTTCTTTCTCTCCAACCGGTCGCAGTTTGTGTTGGCAGGGGGGCAGAGGTCGACCTCGAGGCCTCTCATTTGTGGAGTGCCGCAGGGATCGGTCCTCTCACCCCTTCTGTTCAACATTTATGTGAAGCCGCTGGGTGAGATCATCCGTGGCTTTGGGGTGAGATACCACCAGTACGCTGATGACACCCAGCTGTGCATCTCCACCCCAGGCCACCCCAACGATGCCCTTGAAGTGATGTCCCAGTGCCTGGAGGCTGTACGGGTCTGGATGGGGAGGAACAGGCTCAAGCTCAACCCTTCCAAGACTGAGTGGCTGTGGCTCCCGGCATCCTGATATAGTCAGTTGACTCCATCACTGACTATTGGGGGCGAGTCATTGGCCCCCACAGAGAGGACTCGCAATCTGGGAGTCCTCCTGGATACGCAGCTGTCCTTGGAGGAACATCTGACGGCTGTAACCAGGGGGACCTTTTGTCAGGTTCGCCTGATTCGCCAGTTGCGGCCCTTTCTTGATCGGGATTCCCTGTGCACAGTCACTCACGCCCTCGTCACCTCTCGCCTTGACTACTGCAACGCTCTCTACATGGGGCTCCCCTTGAGGAGCACCCGGAGGCTCCAGCTGGTCCAGAACGCAGCAGCGCGGGTAGTGACGGGAGCAGCATGGCGCTCCCATGTAACACCGCTCCTGCGCGAGCTGCACTGGCTCCCGGTGGTCTTCCGGGTGCACTTCAAGGTGCTGGTTATCACCTTCAAAGCGCTCCATGGCATAGGGCCTAGCTATCTTCGAGACCACCTGCTGCTACCGACGACCTCCCATCGACCCGTGCGCTCCCACAGAGAGGGCCTCCTCGGGGTGCCATCAGCCAGACAGTGTAGGCTGGTGACCCCCAGGGGGAGAGCCTTCTCTGTGGGGGCACCTACCCTCTGGAATCAGCTCCCCCCAGAGATAAGGAGAATCCAGGACCTCAGTGCCTTCCGTCGTGCCCTTAAAAACCATTTATTTAAACAAGCCAGGCTGACTTAAGATGAAATTTTTAACTGTTTTAAATGTTTTAAATGTTTTAATTGGTAATGAGTTTTAATTGGGCCAAATTTATATATCTTTTAATTGTTTTTTAATATTTGTCCTGCATGTTTTTGTTTTTTTTTAGTTTTGGCCGTACACCGCCCTGAGTCCTCAGGGAGAAGGGTGGTATAGAAATTCAATAATAAATAAATAAATAAATAAATAAATAAATAAAATAAATAACACAAGTTGAAGAATTCCACATTCTCCCTCTGAGACTGAAATCCTATTCTCCACTAAAGGAAATTTCAAAAGAAATCCTCTTTTACTCTGCTGAATAAAAACTAATAGAAAAAAATAATGAGAATTTCTCAGCACAGTCTGAAAATGGGATACATGCAGATAGAAGTGGCAATGCAATACTTTTGTTGCATTTTTTCCTATACAATATGTATAGGAAATATACATTACAGTATATTCAGGTAGCAAGTCTTTTCATAAAGCCTTTAAGTCACAGGCTTTGTATAAAATAAAGAAATGAGTATCTATCTATCTCTATCTATCTATCATCCCTCCATCCCTCCATCTACTCTATCTATCTATCTATCTATCTATCTATCTATCTATCTATCTATCTATCATCTACTGTCTGTCTGTCTTCTGGTCTATCTATCTCCACACCTGGAACCACCAGTTATGAGCTGGGCAGCCATAAAAAAATATTTAATAAATTAAATAGGTAGATAAACCCAACAAGAAAAGCTTTCACTGATGTATGTTTGCTTGCTTATATAACACTATCATTGAGAATGGTGCTACATAAGAAGCAATGGCAGACTCTTGCCCCAAGTAGCCATAGTCTTAATTTATTTCAGTTATATATTAGAACTGGAACTGCAAGAGGGGTCACACTAAAGAATCCATGGGGAAAGTTTGGGGAATGATCTTGGGCAAGTCATGTTGACATGAGCAGTGTGCAATTGCAGCTGAAAACTGTACATTGCTTTTTTCCCAAAGAGATGCATTGGGGGATTTTTCTGGAATTCTTTTCTCTGAAGCTCCTGGCTTAACGTCATCCATCTTCCAACTTAATCTTTCTTTGGCTGGTTCTTCCCCTGCATCAGATTTGGTCATGTTCTGCTCAGTTTTCAGATAATTATCATAAAAATAGGATGTTTATTCACGATGTGTTTATACATCTAAATAGTTTTGCAAACTGGATTGAAAGTAGATGTATGTGAGTCTCAAATGAAGACTGAAATAGAAGAAGTCTCTTTTGTTAGATGAGACCTTAAGATTCTTACTTCTTGTTTAAGTACTGTGGACGTAAGGTTCCATCTCTCAAAATGGCTATTGTGTAAAATAGATTAAAATAGATGATCTGGAAGATGTCAGCTTTCTAAACTCTAATATGATTTTCAAAAACCAGGACACCATCTGAGTCTAATCCTTCTTAGCTGACCATAAACAAATGCCTGTCTGTAAATATGCACCAGTGTAAATAATTGTTTAATAGCTGGAGCACATACATTTAAAAAAACTAAGGTTCCTTTTGTTTCATTTCTACCTGTTGTTATCCTGGTGAGAAAGTGAATAATCCTTCACACAACCATTCATCAAAGGCTTACTTTGTGAGAAGTAATGGGCACACATGCCTCAGTTCAATATCTGGAGGCCGTGTTAATTTGAAATGATAATTCCCCATCATTAATTAGTACATCATGACATAGTTCTTCTGCAAGTAAAGCCATAAAAGTTCTATAATATAAACAAAGGACAGATGTATTTGGACAGATGTATTGCTTGATTATGGAGCAGAAGACCTTGTCTGGGCTCTGAGCCATGAGAGATTAATATTCAATGCACACTGTTTCTCCTCTGGATAATGTAACTTTCTCTCAGTTTTTTTCCCCCCTGGATACTCTAGGATGAACGCATGCGGTCTGTAGACAAGAAGATTTTGCAGTAAAGCTCAGAACTATACAGGTAGTCTTCCACTTATGACCACATTAGGCCCAGAATCTTGTTCATTGAGCCAAGCAGTTGTTAGGTGAGATGCCACGTGACTGCTTTGCTCAATGACTGCAAGGCCAGCTCTACCAATTGTGATCATTAAGTGGACATAGAGAAGGTTGAGCCTCTCTGTGATAAAGCAGGAGGAGGTCGCACACTTCCCAACCCACTTGGGAGAATCCTTATCCCATTGTACAGAATAATTGCAAAAATGCTGGGTGCTAGCACTTTTACCATCATTCTGAAAAGCTCAGCACGCTGGTGTTTGATCATATTTTGTTAACATTTTTACCAGATTTGAGGTCTGTTCCTCCAGCACACAAGAGGATTTCCCTTCCCCACACAAAGAAGAAAAGAAATCCCTCAGCATCCTGAGGGAATAAACCTCAAATCCAACATCCCGTCTGCTTTCAACCTTCCCTGCCAGTTTGCCTGAAATGTGGTCATGGGAAGAACAGTGTGTGTGTGTGTGCGTGCGTGCACACAATGTGTGGGAGCATGTGCGCGCACGCACATGCACACAATGTTTTAGAATGGCCTGCAGTACTTCATAGGTTACAAATCACTCTTTCTGAGGTCATTATGACTGAACTACCTGTAATCACTTCATCGATCTGACAATTGCTGATGATTTTTTCAAGTGTGGCTTCCGTTTTCTCATGCAGCATATATATAGTTCTGGTGTGATAAGATGTTTGCTGCTGTCGTTTGAAGGAAGTTTTTTGCAAAAAAAAAAAAAAGGTAAATCAAGTTGCCGAAGAAGTAAATATGGATTCATATCACAAATGAAGCAGTATTCCTAGCTTGGGAAGTATAACTGAGTTATCCAGCTTTACAGTCCTCTTGTAAAGGCAGTTACCAAGGCTGCAGACTGCCTCAAGCATAATCTTTGTTTAGTGACTAATTGAGGCCAGCAATTTGGTCATTTATTGTTGCAGTCACTAAATGAAACCACCGCTGTGCTTTTAAACTGACTTCAGCTTTGCTTTGCAAGCCTGCAAATGTTGTAAACACAAGATTATGAAGTTTTACTTTTTCATCATTGTCATAACTGTGAACAGTCACTGTCCAGGGCAGTTGCTAAACAAGGACTTCCTGTATATTGAATTAGGCCATCTGTTCCTATAGGTCTGCAAGGTGCAGGCCAAAGATGAGGAATCTTTACCTTATAAAGGCCACTTACCCACAGGAGAATTCTAATGGAGGAGAGAATATTTCACTAATAATATTGTTGTTAGTCGCTAAGTCGTGTTCGACCCATTGCGACCCCATGGACAATGTTCCTCCAGGCCTTCCTGTTCTCTACCATCCTCTGGAGTCCACTTAAGCTCACGCTTACTGCTTCAGTGACTCCATCCAGCCACCTCATTCTCTACCATTCCCTTCTTCTTTTGCCCTCAATTGTTCCCAGCATTAGGCTCTTCTCCAGTGAGTCACTAACAATAGTAGAGATTAACTACTTTAGGGGCAGAGCCTATGGTACTGCTGATAGAAACTTGGACTGGAATGCTCTTTCTTCCTCTGTGGCATTTCACCTTTCTTTAGCTGGATTCACCAGTCAGGTTTGGTGATTCGTTGATTTGGGTTTAGCCTGTTGTGTGACCCCAGACATTATAGCTTCTTTAACAAAACATGGATAAAACAAATTATTTAAGAAATGTTTGCACATCTCTCTCTCTCTCTCTCCCTCTCTCTCTCACACACACACACTCACTCTCAAATATACACACACACACAGAGTGAGAGTGAGTTATTCCCAGAGAAGCACTCTTGGGAAGCAAGGATGGACTTGTAGTCCCTAGGGACTCATGTCTGTAATTCCTTATCCAGGGTCAATATGTTGACTTGCAGTTGCTTTTCCTGCAAATAATATTCCCAACTCTGTCGGCTGCAAAAAGCAAGGCCTGAATGAAAGTCCTTTTTTGACAAATATCAGGAATGAATACCTCTGAGCTACTGACCATTTTAGGAGAGTGCCTGTGGACACTTTTTTTATCTTAACAAGTCAGAAAGAGTTCTCTTAAGGCTCCAGCATTGCTCAGGTTCATAAGCCAGAGGTTGGATCAGGTTAAGCCTTCCAGTTCTCACAAGGATTCTGGGATTTGGGGTCTAAATCAATAACTGAATGTATATGATTAAATTGGGAGATTAGGTCCGAAGCTCCATGATGCACGGAGGTGAGATAAGGACAGTTCAAAGAAAGTTGACACTGTGGAAAAGATCAGAGACTGAATAGGAATAGGCCAAAGCCAATTAGCAGTGCTGATCAGCGATACGTCTGCTGAGGGATTCTCTGTAGGGTTTTTTCCCCTCATGATTCTTGTTGCCAAGCAGCCATTATTTGTATTTCCTTAGAATGACCCTGATATAGTGTCATTCTGAGACCTTTCATTTCCAAATATGGAATGAAGCGGTGCTAATGGCTATGCTCCTGTCACCTCAGCTTTCATCAAAGGAATGGTACCACAGAATAAACTTTCCAGAAGGAATTGGTTGCTAAAGGATGCTCCTAACAGATGATGGGGTGCCGTGGCCCTTCAAGCTCAGAGCTTCTGTGATCATGAATGAATTTCTTCAAGCAATATGGATCCCTTAAATATAAGGGATGGGGGTGGGGAACCAGCATCTTTTGTACTGAGGGGTCCTTGGTGCTCCCTGAGCTTGGTTGTTTTCTTGCAGATGTTTCATTATCCATACTAGGTAACATCCTCAACGCACTGTGCAATGAATCAGTGCATTGAGCGCTGATAACATTACCTAGTATGGGTATTGAAACGTCTGCAAGAAAACAACCAAGCTCAGAGAGTACAAGGACCCCTCAATCCTGAGCTACAAATATTCTCCTTTATTGACCTTTTTCACTACTATATACAGAAATAGATGGTTGATTTGGAGTTGAATACAATTTTTTTTTTCTTAACTCACGTGCTCTCTTTAAAAATCCAGTTTTGATCATGTTTGACAAGGAGCGACTTACAGATCAGCTTTCCTTCCTACAGATCTAGGAAGGTTTCCTAATCTCTATTTTGAGTTGGCACCTTGGCGGTCTCTCTCTCTCTCTCTCTCTCTCTCTGTGTGTGTGTGTGTGTGTGTGTCGCAGGGGGACGGACTAAGTGGAGTAAACAGACAGGTTTTATTTAATTATGTCTTAGCTGTGAAAACAATGGAGCAATTATTTGTCCATTATTTTTCCACCTGCTGTCCCAGGATGGAAAAGGAGAGTGAAAATATTTTAGAAGAATTCATTGAATTCATTTATACCTGTGTGCAGATTGGGGAATGTCTATTTCTGAGCCATTGCATAGTTTCTAAAAAGACATTGATGCGCAGTCTGTTAAATTGCAAGATGCTTGATAAGCTTTTCTTATGCTAGTCAGACTGCCTGTAGTAAAAGAATAGCTTCAGGTTATTGGGAGTCACATGCACTGCATTAAGATGACCCACTTGATCTAATTTTAGAACTGGCATCTGGGTTATAAATGATGTTTTCAAGCTTAGGCAGATCCACTGGGCTGTGAGAATGGGCTGGTGGGGAGTGGGGGGTGGGTGTTAATATCTGAAATAGGTCTTCATATTTTGTAGCTATAGAGGAAGCACAGTGTTAGCAGTCAGCAGAAAGAGCCAAGGTCATAGATAACATAGCAATGTTTCTAGGCAGATTCTGATTACCAGATACCCTCTTAATGTTGTACATCTGCCCTCTTGTCAGTCTATCCTTTCTGGCAACTCTGGTGCATTATTCATTTATTTCTGTTGGCATGTTTTCCTTTTCCTTCTCAATTTTCAAGAATATGAAAGTCAAATGGAAAGAAAAGGGCATCAGGAAGTTCTGACGAACCATAAAGTTTATCTTCCGTTTTCCCATGCTGGTATTCCTTAGATTCAGTTCTGTTGAGAATTCCCAACAGCATGACCAAAGGTCCCAAAACATGTACAATAGGCTGAAACTGGCAATCCCTTTTTTAAAAAAAGAAATATCATAATGTAAGTATTCAGATACATGTTTTTGCCAAGTGTTCTAGCAATAATACAGTATAACTGTTCAGAATATTAGCATCATGGCTGTGCTGGAGATAACAGTAAAAACAGAGCTCAGAACTGATGCACATATTTTTCCCATGACCAGTGACCAGGTGTCTTCCTACCATACGTACCCACTCAATAATTTACTCCCCTAATAATTATCTGTGAATAGGAGGGGGGAATCCAGCATCTTTCATTTGCTGAGAATAGAAAACAGCTGCTGGAAATAAATGAATGGCTGAGAGGCTGGATTGCTATGGATCTCTTTGAACAGGAGTTATATCCCTGCTGGTTGTGAATTTAACCCCTTAAAAGCTTCTCCATTTTCTTTTCCCTCTCTGTCTCCCTATTTTCCCTCCCTTCGTTTCTCTACATATTTAATAACCTCTTTTTCTTCCCTTGCAGCTATCCTTTCTTTTGTCCCTTATCTCCTCCTTCTCCTTCTCCCTCCCCTGTTTGTTCCTCTTTCTTCTTCCTGTTTGTGTATGGAAGGTTTTTCTGCACTAAGAGTGATTTGTGTACAAGATAGAGGAATGCTTTGTAAATTCAGCAAGTGATCAATTTTGTAAATTGAGTGCTTTGTTTTATAGGCAGCTAGTGTGAATAAGCAGATATCAATTCAATTAATATTTAGGTTTTGTCTTGTTGCTGCCCTTTTTTTCTAGCATGGCTTCTGGCAAATATATACACAGATCTATGGAAATGCACCCATATACACAACAATTGCCTATACGGAATAACAATAAGAAAATAGCAGGAAGGGACCTTGAGGTTTTTAAATGTTTTTTATTTACTAGAGTGTTATACCATCACAATTGTACAACTCTCACAGTGCGCAGTATACATTTATTGATGGGAAGAAATCTCCGGGTTTGTATTTAGCTGGCATCCTTCTGTTGATAAGACGGGCATTGCCGTAAGATTTTGTCTGTATTTATAGGGGTTTCATCTCTTCTTCCTTTTGGGGGAGGGATCATCTTAAGTGGCAGATCAGGGACAATCCTTTATTTATAGGGTCATCAATTTAAACAACTGCCAGTCCAAGTATGGTTTAATCACAAGGGACCAGAAGAAAGATGGGAAGATGACCTGATGGGAAGGATTTGAAGACTGCCACTGTAAGCAAAAAGAGCACTATTACCCAGGTTTTCTTAAATATAGGAATTAAATTACATTTTCAGTAGAAGAGAATTGCATATCGATGTTCAACACAGTATTGTAATTAAGGGGAATTGGCACCAGCAGGTGAGAAGACAATCAGAAAGTGATCCAGCAATGGTAATCAACTAATGTTAATATCCTTTACTACCAGATCACATTGCAGCTGCCTCAAGACAAAAACCAGATCAAATGGGAAACCTCTGATATATGTTGAGCCATTAATGACCTGGGGTAGGTCCATGGTTTACATCAGGCCTGTCAAACTGGCAACCTTGGGCCGGATATGGCATGTGTAGGCCACACCCACCTGCCTCTACAAAGGCAAAAAATGGCACAATACGTCACAATACGTCACGTGATGCAATTGAGTTTGATACCTGTGGTTTACATGGAGGTCATGAACTCCTGCACAACCCAGACTCCATGCCAGCAGAGGGCACATTGAAATCCCCAAGTACCAAGGTTTCAGGGATGCCTTTGTCAATTCAGCATCAGAATCCAGTAGCGGCAGGACACCAGCAACAATCCCAAATATCCCCTGGGCCCTAACTTCAAACAGAAGTGCCTTAGGCCCAGTTATCTGCAGAGCAGTGCCTTTGAGAGTCTTCGAGCATTTATGGATGACCCTTCCGATATCTCCCTCTCTTTCGCGATGAAAAACCAAAAATGAGATTGTCGCAATTCCGAGGCACTCCTGAAAGGTACTTCTTCTAAGGTACTATCATTCTAACCCTAACCCTAACCAGATTCAGAGAAAATGAGATCATGAATGATGGCAACTTTGCTATTCAGCAACCTGCCATTCAGCAACAACAGCCAGAGCAGAAGGTCACCCAGGATCAGTGGTGGGTTTCAAAAATTTTTACTCCTGGTTCTGTGGGTGTGGCTTGGTGGGCGTGGCATGGCATGGCTTGGTGGGCATCGCAGGGGAAGGATACAGTAAAATCTCCATTCCCACCCCACTTCAGGGGAAGGATACTGTAAAATCTCTATTCCCTCTCCACTCCAGGAAAAAGTTACTGCAAAATCTCCATTTCCTCCTGATCATCTGGGATTTAGGAGGCAGAGAATAGATGGGGGTGGGGCCAGTCAGAATTTTTACTACCGGTTCTCCAAACTACTCAAAATCTCCACTACAGGTTCGCCAGAACTGGTCAGAACCTGCTGAAACCCACCTCTGCTCAGAATCTACTAATCAGACATCAAAAGTGGAAGTTTGAGGTCGGAGTAGCTCCCACGGCCCTGAGTTCAACTGACCTGGATTCCTGATATACTTTGTGCTGCTCATCGCTGATGGGATGTCCCTACCTACCTTCTCAGCCCTTACTTGTTGCTCCATCCTCCTGGGCAAGGGCACACATACTCAAACCTGCATCCTCTGTAGAGATTAAGAAAAATGACATTGAGAGATACAGGTCATATCTTTTAACAGAAGCAGAAAAAAATGGATTAGATCCAAAACAAGAAGAAGGCATCTGCAAGCAACTTAGACAGATACCTGCCTTATTCACTTGAGTATAAGATGGGGGAATTAAGCACAGTCAGACTTGCAAGATTATGCCATTATGGCCCAGTGTTTTTCAACCAGTGTGTTTATAGATATATACATGAAAGTTTTTAGATTTTAATGCTTTTCCCTTCCTACTAATGGCTTTTGGCTTTTGAAAACACACCTGTGCAGAAGTTGCCATTAATCAAGGTGAGAAAGGACATAAGCAGCAAGACTTATAAAGAGAAAGTATCCATATAAATAGATAACATTCCCTTTAAATACATATATCTAGTAAAATGCAGAAATCTACAAAAAGTTTCTAAAGTTTTTTTCCAGGTGCTCACTTGGCCAAAATCTCTGGCTGAGAAATCAATCCTGCTTGGATCTTTCCTTGGGAAAATCACTTAAATGTGCAAATATTTCACCTAACAATTTTTATCCACACCCTATTTGCTAAGACATGTTAGCAAATATCTGTCTTTTTTGGTAATACACAAGTGGCCATTTGATTTAGTGTGCCAGTTGCTTAATTTAGCAGAACTTTAACAGACCTGGGGAAACGTTTATGCCAGAAAGTATGGATAGATTCTGTCAGTCAAGATAGATATACATGAATGAAGATGTGATGCCTTTGTTTGGGTGGGCTCATCAGGCCAATTAACTCACCATGGTCTAACTTTAACTGATGGCATTTTTCCAGAATTTCTGACACAGTTTAGATCCCAATACTTCTCATTTCAATTAAAACTATTCTAGAAGGAGAAAAATAAAACAGATTGTTTTTGTATCCTAGTTTATAAAAAGATACGGAATGGCAATGTTCATAGAAATCTCGGGTTTGATAAACAATACCGTAGCTTGAATCGCTTTCAAATGAAATTTCAACCTGGTGACTTCATGGACACCTCCATGTAAATTTTTTGGCCACAGTATGGACATTTTCTGCCATTGTCTAGTGCAGTGATGGCAAACCTTTTCAGCACCGAGTGCCAAAAAGGTCACGTGGAAACGGCATGTACGTGTGCACATGCTCATCGGGGACGCGCTCCGGAAAAGCCAAACATCCGGGTTCTGGCGTGCATGTGCGCCCGATGATAAGCTGGCTGGCATGCATGCGCAGCCCAGTTTTCAGCACTGCCGTGCACATGAAGGGATTGCGCTCTGGAAAAGCCAAACTTCCAGGTTCTGGCGCACATGCGCACCTGACAATCAGCTGGGTGGCGCACATGCGCACACAGGTTTTCAGCACTGCTGCGCATGCAAAGGACAGCTGATCATCATGCACACATTCCAGAAACCCGGAAGACAAACAGGCAAGGCCACACATGCCGGGTGACATGGCTTTGCGTGCCACTTCGGGCACGCGTGCCATAGGTTAGCCATCATGGCCCTATACCATTTCAGACAAATGGTTAGCCAACATCTTCTTAAAAACTTCCAGTTTTGGAGCATTCACAATCTCTGGAGGCAAGTGGTTCTACTGATTAATTGTTCTAACTGTCAGGAAATTTCCTCTTAGTTTTAGGTGCTTCTCCTTGATTAGTTTCCTTCCGTTGTTTTAGGTTCAACCCTGTTGCATTGTCGCAGATCAATGCAGTTCTGGAACAACTGAAGCCATTGTTGGATGGTCTTACTGACTTTTTGCATAAAAAATTAAAAAAAGGGTGTGATTTACACTTTAGATTATTAGACGGGAAAGTTTATACCAAGAAGATATTATGATATAACTTTGGAGACCAAGGTTAAAATATAATACTATTTGTAACTGTTGGGAAGAATATCAGAGGCCACTTCTTTGTATCCTTTTACTTTCTTTTCTATTCATTACTTTTTCTTTTCTTGTACTTCTTGGTTTCTTTTTGATTCCTTTTTTTTTCTTCTTTACATCAGCTTTTATTAGTTTTTATCTTCTTTTTTAAAAAAGTTTCAATGAAATAATAATAAAAACTGAAATCATTGATGGAAGGAAAGAGGAAAAGGTTGCGAAAGATATACCATATGTATTGCTTGTTTTTCAGGATTTTATTGGTTTATTAGGTGGGGCTTTTTTTAAATCTAAGCCAGCTCTGTATGTGTCCCAATGTATATGCTCATTATGTGCAGGCAATCTAAAAATTGTATATGTGCAATGTTTGGTTTCTTTCAAATGTAGAAGATTCTCGCTATAATTGTTTGCTGGGTACCGGCTCAGTGACTCTTGTGGCTAATCCTTTTCTATGCTTTCTAAAAATAGATAAGGATGCTTACTTATACATTTTTGGAGATTTTTTTGAACGTATGTTTTTCTCTTGAAGACAGGAAAGAATGGAAATATCTATAATAAGAGTGAGACAATACATGAAAGTTACATGGAAATTTTTTTAAAAGTTCTATAATTTCTGTTTTATGGTATTTTATTAATGATGAACAAAAAATGCAATTTTTTTTGAAGCAGGCTTTTTTTCTCTTGCCAAACAAGACTATCTTAAAATTGCAGAATTGAGAATAGCGAGAGGATAAGAAGAAGAAGAAGCTCAGGATGCGAATGTGCCACAAAAGCATAATTTTGGCTTGAACTTTCCCGAAATAGTTATTAATACTGGCAGTTCCGAGCATTGTTTATATGCTTTAAACAGGGTAATAAATGCCTTTAAAATATAGAGTGGATAAACTGATTTGCTCTAAACAAGGCTCGGTTGTATAATATTATGCACATATGGACTTCTAAAATGGTAATCCCAAATGATTTAGCGTCCCAGGACTTCCTGTAACGGCAAGGACATATTTAGGACAGACTTCAGCTATATTAATCTCTGCATCATACCGAGGCAAAAACCATGATGCTGTCCCGTTACTCTGATGCTGTCACAAGAAAAAGAGGAAAGCTTTGAAACTTTTCATTTCAGGCTCCAAGTGTTGATAACTGCCAGCAAAAACCTATGGCAGTACTGGCTAATCTTTTTGCCAACGTGTGCCAAAAGCGGGGAGAGTGCAGGGGATCGTGCACGCACGTGCCCAAACCCATAATTCAATGCGCCCTGGGCCCCCCCGTGCATCGCGCGTGACACCCCCCCCCAAGTCACCCTGCTTTTGGCACACGATGGCATGGTGGGCCACGTAGACCTGGAGGTAGGCTCCAAAGGTTTCCCTGGAGTATGGGGAAGGCAAAAACGGCCTTCCCCACCCACCCGGAGGCCTTCCAGAGGCCGGAAACAGCTCGTTTCCTGACTTCCAGTGGGCCCAGAAGGCTTGAAAATCAGCCGGCACTGGAGCTGAGCTAGAGCAACGCTCGCGTGCCCACAGATACGGCTTCATGTGCCACCTGTGGAACGCATGCCATAGGTTTGCCATCACGGACCTATGGCAATATTTCCCAACCTTGGCAACTTTCAGATGAGTGGACTTCAACTCCCAGGAATTCTGGGAGTTGAAGTCCACACATCAGAAAGCTGCCAAGGTTGAGAAACATTAACCAATCTCCATTATCTTATGACAGAAAACTCCTTTAACGTAAGCCAAGTTACGGAATCAAGAATAGTCAAAGTTGTATTCCATAAAATAAACATTTCCATCCTTTTGGTCTTCAGTTTTTTCCCAACCAGTTTTGAATACCCAGGCTATGCAGGCTTGGAGGTCTAGGAAATGGTGCCTCAGCACCAGTTCAGAGCAACTACAGACCGATACCAAATGTGTCCATTAAGTTGAAAACTCTCATGCAGCCAAGAGGTATCACTGAGTCACAAGCTTTGCAGAAGTAAAAGCAATATTTAGAAAACATCCCAAAAGGAATAATGAGATGCTTAGTGAATTTTGGGGGGAAAGGTAGGGGAGATAATTTTTTAAAATGGGGTGGTGGTGAAATAGCAAAGTAGTATACTTCTGGAGATTTTACAACTAAATATGTTTTAAATTAATTTCTCCCAAAAGTAGCTTTGGCCACCCACAATTTGTAATGTCTAAGGAGACTACTGGTTTTAAAAGGTTCAGAGCTGCTTTCATTATCTTGATAAGTTATTCTGCCCTCCACTTTATTATAATAGTTTAATTCTCAAGTTACTAGTGGCTTATTTTTTATTACTGTATCTACTAATAGCCTAACAGTAAGTTTACAAAAACAAAGGATAATTTTTATCACCCCCTACCTCTACCACCTTCTGACTTTCTGCTTCCTAATCATGTCTTATTTGCACTTTCTGTCAAATATATAACAGCAGCTTTTTTGGTTTCTGTGCTGTTAGCCTTGTTTAAAGTACATTTGTTATTTGAAAGGCAGGTACATAAATTACGGCACAAATGATGTCAGGGGAGAAGAAAACTCTGTAGTCTGAGACTCCTTGATGGATTATGGTGATTGGAAAGTATGAGTCACGTTAAGATGGTTTCTTCATTTAGATTTGGCTAATACTGTACAGCTCCATGTAAAGCGTTCTGGAGGGAAGTATTGTACTTTAAACTGTTCTCTCTCGTTTTAGCTTTTTTAACTGCAGCATTTTCACACTTGAAATGTTTGACAAGGTTTCGATGGGAGTACTGTGAAGCGGTATATAAGTCTAAGTGTTGTTTAATAGCAGTGACTGTGAGAGGGATTTGGAGTCTTATGGACAATCAGTTAAATATGAGCCAGCAGTGTGCAGCGGCTAAAAAAGCAGCTAAAAAAGCCAACACAATACTAAATTGCATTAACAGAGGGATACAATCAAGATCAAGTGAGGTACTAATACCACTCTATAAAGCCCTAGTAAGACCACATCTAGAGTACTGCATCCAGTTTTGGCCACTACACTATAAAAAAGATGTTGAGACTCTAGATAAAGTGCAGAGGAAAGCAACCAGGATGATTAGGGGACTGGAGACTAAAACATATGAAGAACAGTTACATGAACTGGGCATGGCTAGTCTAGTGAAGAGAAGGACCAGGGGAGACATGATAGCCGTCTTCCAATACTTGAGGGGCTGCCACAGAGAGGAGGGGGTCAAGCTGTTTTCCAAAGCACCTGAAAGCCAGACAAGGAATAATGAATGGAAACCGACCAAGGAGAGATTCAACCTAGAAACGAGGAGGAACTTTCTGACAGTGAGAACAATCAACCAATGGAACAGCTTGCCTTCAGAAGTTGTGGGAGCTTTATCACTTGAGACTTTCAAGAAAAGATTGGACTGCCATTTGTCAGAAATGGTGTAGGGTCTCCTGCTTGAGTGAGGGGTTGGACTAGATGACCTATAAGGTCCCTTCCAACTCTTTTAATCTGTTATATCTGCTATTGCTAAATGTCTAGCAGGTTTTGGTATAGGTAGGAGTAGATTTGGAACATTTTTTCTAAGCATATTTCCCCCCGTTTATAATTCTAGTTGTAAGTTAATTATTAGGACACGTAGTCAACAAGAAAAATGAAAACTGGCATTTGTGGTATCACAATTCAAGTCTTGACCCTTTTGTATGAGTGTCAAAGTCACATGCAAGTGCAAAGGGCCGTGGTTTTGATTGTAATGCCGCAACCACCATCTTGCAGTTTTGTAAATTAAAGTTGCAATTTTATCTGCATTGGGAAAAATATTTCTGCCATATCTTATTGGTAACCCCAGTTTTGTTCCTTTAAGAGAACAAGTAAAAATATACAACAAGCTGTAATAAAATTCATTTTATAGGCCATATTCACATATTATGCTACATCTTAATATGGCTTATTTTGCTTTGCTTAGCAGGTCATGGGAAGCCAGCCTTGGGTTACATATCTTTGCATGAAGTTTGAAACTAGACTTATTGTGTCTTATTCAACTAACAATACCTTATACAAACCATCATTTAGCAGAATGTCCAATTGCTTGAATTTGAAGTCAATGTGAACAACTGCAACTATCATTTATTTGTTTCTAATTTAGGTTTCTAGGGCCATCCAACTCATCACCAACTCAGGGGGCTCTATACAGTTTCAATCTCCTTTACATTGTTAAAAACGTTGAGCTTAGATATATGCGGGTTGTATTTATTGATATTGTATTATACTACAGATTAAAACTGAGAAATCTTAAAAATATTTATTTGATTTTGCAGACCCCCTAAAAGGGTCTCAGGGACATCTGGAAGTCCCCAAACCACACTTTGAGAACTGCTAATCTAGGGGAGACATGATAGAGTGTTCCAATATCTCAGGGGCTACCACAAAGAAGAAGGAGTCAAGCTATTCTCCAAAGCACCTGAGGGCAGGATGAGAAGCAATGACTGATCAAGGAGAGAAGCAACTAAGGAGAGATTTCCTGACAGTTAGAACAATTAATCAGTGGAACAACTTGCCCCCCCGAACTTGTGAAAATTTCCACACTGGAAATTTTAAAAAAGATGTTGGATAACCATTTGTCTGAAGCGGTGTAGAGTTTCCTGCCTAAGCAGGGGTTTGGACTAGAAGACCTCCAAGGTCCCTTCCAACTATTCTATTCTATTCTATTCTATTCTATTCTATTCTATTCTATTCTATTCTATTCTATTCTATTCTATTCTATTCTATTCTATTCTATTCTATTCATAATCTAAGCCACACTGAACCTATCTGAGCTAAGGATCTTGGCTAGCAGGTCAGGAGTGAGGACAGAATAAAATTCTCTACAGCTGAAAAAATTGTTCATCTCTGGGAATTGCAACTTTGGGATCTTTGAAACTGCTGTGGGTGGAAGCCAGAGCAGAACCCCCAGAAGCAGAACTCTATGTCAGATCTGACTTACCACCACCACCCCGCCCCCCACCGTTGGCTGTGAAGCTGCTGCAACCCAGGAGATCCAGCTAGCAAGTTCCTGGCTTGATGCTCCACAGTTGGTCTGGCACTCCACCAGCTATGCAGAGGAGCTCCTCTGATGGAATGTCTTTGCTTCTGACTGAAATGCAGCAATTATTACCCTTCACACAGAAAACAAAATGACAGAGGTTTTTAACATCTGGCTTGCCTGCATACACAAGGATAGAAGAGGGATTGTTGTAAAATAAGGGAGAAGAAAGGATAGAAGAGCAACCCCGAATATAATTTTTTTTAAAAAAAAAAATTCTTTAGAAAATATATGTATATGTGGGATTAATTATGGATAAGAGAATGTACATTTACAATATATTTATAAGAAATAAAATAAAAAACTTTTTTCAAAAAAAAGAAAAAGAAAAAAACTGGTTTACAGAACAATCCATTTGTTAGTCTGCTAAAATGCTTGAAGATACTTTCATTTTTTACTTTGCTGCAACAGGCTAACAAGGCTATAACTCTGCAACTGAAAAAAAATAAGAGTAATATCTCTAGGGAAAAATCCCATGTTATCTACACACATTTCAGTTGAAAATGGTGTTGATCTGATGCAAGGGCATTTTTTTCAAATGAAAAGCCCTTTAAGAAGCCATATTATGACAGTCCTGGGCGGGGGTGTTCCCCTCTCCTCTGCTTGGACATTACTAAGGTTTTCAAGATTCTGCTTGTCCAGATCTTTCTCTTGATGGTACACTGTCGAAGCTAAATAAAAAATTATTATGAGAACTGAAAGTCCACAATGTTTTCAGTGTCAAACGTATCTGTGAGATGACATTACAAGATGGACAAATGCAAAGCCAAATTGAATGAAATTTAAGCAGGGGGTATTACAAGGTGAATGCAGATAGAAATCAAATCTCAAAGAATAAAATGAACAGCACTAATGGAAAACAAGGAGAATTCTCTTTAAAATAAAACCAGCAACCTAAAACAAAATCCCAGGTCGAGAGTGGGAATTTGAAAAATCCCCATGGAGATGAACTTGACTCTTAGTCAACAATATGGAAGTTTTCAGGATGGTTTTTTCCTACTTTCCAGGAAAGTCTACAGCCCTGATATATTCTGTTGGTCTTACACTGAAGTTCTAACCAGGACTGATTTTGTTTTGCATTTTTGAGATCACTGAAGTTTGACTAGGTGCTATAACCTGCAGAGAGACAATTTATGCATCTGTAAAAAAGTAGGAAAGATGATAATCCTGCTCAGGTTTTATTTCAATATCTATTGTGCTTGCCATTGTTATGGAACTATTAGAACAGAGGAAGAGTAAAGATTTAAAGAAGCATCATAAGCAACAGGGTGCTCCATTGAGTGTATTAATTAATTCACTTGCATGTAATAACAACACATACTATGAGGAAAGGATGGATCTGAGCAAAACATAAACACAACCCAGGTTAGACTAACAGAATTGGAAGGGACTTTGGAGGTCTTCTAGTGCAACCCGCAGCCCCCCTGCTTAGACAGGACACCCTACACCACTTCAGACAAATAGTTATCCAATCTCTTCTTAAAAACGTCCAGTATTGGAGCATTCACAACCTCTGGAGGCAAATTGATTAATTGTTCTAACTGTCAGGAAATTTCTCCTTAGTTCTAAGTTGCTTCTCTCCTTGATTAGTTTCCACCCATTGCTTCTTGTCGTACCCTCAGGTGCTTTGGAGAATAACTTGATTCCCTCTTCTTTGTGGCAGCCCCTGAGATATTGGAACACTGCTGTCATGTCACCCCTAGTCCTTCTTTTCATCAAACAAGACATACCCCGTTCTTTATATGTTTTACCCTCCAGTCCCCTAATCATCTTTGTTGATCTTCTCTGCACTCTTTCTAGAGTCTCAACATCTTTTTTACATTGTGGTGACCAAAACTGGATGCGGTATTCCAAGTGTGGCCCTACCAAGGCATTATACAGTGGTATTAACACTTCACATGATTTTGATTCTATCCCTCTGTTTATGTAGCCTAGAACTGTGTTGGCTTTTTTGGCAGCTGCTGCACACTACTGGCTCATATTTAAATGGTTGTCCACTAGGACTCCAAGATCCCTCTCACAGTCACCACTATTGAGCAAGGTACCACATATACTGTACCTGGGCATTTTGTTTTTCTTGCCTAAATGCAGAACCTTACTTTTTTCAGCGTTGAATTTCATTTTGTTAGATAGTGCCTAATGTTCAAGTCCGTCAAGATCCTTCGGTATCTTGAGCCTATCTTCTGGAGTGTTGGCTATTCCTGCTAGCTTGGTTTCATCTGGAAATTTGATGAGTTCCCCATCTATCCCCTCATCTAAATCATTGATGAAGATGTTGAAGAGTACTGGGCCTAAAACAGAGCCTTGGGGTACCCCACTGCATACTTCCCTTCATGTAGATGCAGTTCCATTGAGGAATATATCTCCCCAATGAACACAATGAACAAAGGAAAACATAAATAAATGTAAGAATCTTCATTATATAACAGTAGCTATTCTGTGCTTTATTTTTTCCCCATAAGCATTGCTTTGGTGTTCAGAGTAGACGTGAAAAGGACAGTAGTATAAAGCATTTTAAGTCCAATAAGTTTTTGGTTGGAATGCGTGATTCACATGTTTATTATTAAGAAGAGATTGTCTGAAATGGTACAGGGTTTCCTGCCTGAACAGTGGGTTGGACTAAAAGACCTCTAAGGTCCCTTCCAACTCTGTTATTCTGTTATTATTTTAAGCTATAGAAGTTCACAAGGTTCCCACCCCATTTCCTCTCCAAAAACATAAGAGATGCAAGGACTGTAGAAAACTGAGGATGCTTGGGGATTATGGGAGCAGAGTTGGAAGGGCTTATTCAGGGAAAGTGCATTATGGTTGCTTGACTCCCAATCAAACCCACTCTGACACAATATATATTTTGTATAGGTCCCAGATTTTGTTGTAGTTGTCATTTTCTCAAAATCATATTATTAAGGTTATATCTATCATGAGATTTGGGGGAGCAGTAGATTGGGGGGTAGATTCCTATTTGACAGTGCTTGACTTGCATTGCTGCTGAGCTGTTTCAACTCTGCTCATTTAATGCGCTGCTACCATGTAAATGGTACCGGTAGCTTTGTCCCCACCTCTTCCCAATAATTTTTTCTCAATCTTGTTTGTCTCCGCAATCAATGACCAGGCCTTGCTTACAAACCTTCAAACATTGCTGAAGACTATTTTATCGAATAGCCTGGTTACTAAGGGACCATCTCAGACAGGACTCCTCTCAGACACAAATCCAATCAAATATCTTCATTATGGCCTTCGGCCAGCCTTTACCATAAAAAGAATACAGTATAAATAGTTTAATAGAAATAGTTTAGGGCAACAATTTGTTATTTGAAAGGGAAAAATAATACAAGAATAAAATAACGTATCTAATTATATGTTTTGTGGAGTTATATAATTTGGTGAAGATGTTTGGTTATTTGATATGTGAGAGTGGGGTTGGCATCCCTAAAAAAATAAAAAACATAAAATTTATCTGTGTGGCCTTCGTATTGTGTTGACTCCCCCAGTCGCTTCTCCAGATACCTCTCTAGATGTCAGCTCAGGGGAGGATGAACCAGTTCCTGGCATATCAGGAGCTGAGTTGATTGATGGCTCCAAGCAGCCATCTGGGAGGAAGTTGGTTGAAGCTGCAGCAGAATAGTCCTGGGGCTCCAGGTGGGAAAAGCATACAGCTGCAGCCAATCAGTGATGAGGAAGAGGAACTGCCTTCTGTACCTGATCCAAGAACCTGTAGGGCAGAGAAAAGGCAGGAGCAGAGAAGGTCAGCGAGATTACTCACGAGAAAGCCTCACCCTTCTTGATGGGCTGCAGCATAAACTGGCTATTTAGCACAACAGACAGATGGAGACATGGATGGATGCTGGGAACAACATGTTTGTTTCCTAGCTGTGTGTTTTCCCGTCATTGGGATTTCCTGTCTCACTTTGGATTGACACTGTGCCTTGACCTGGATTGTGCCTTGGAAATTCTGGACTTTTCTTGCCTCATTGTGCCTCTTGTGTTGTGGATTTAAGTTTGCCTGGTAGATTTATTTTGATTAAGAAACTTTCAAGTGCCGTGTGGATCAGGGGTGCTATTCAGCAGGTTCTGACAGGTTCTGCAGAACCAGTAGCGAAAATTTTGAGTAGTTTGGAGAACCAGCAAATACCACCTCTGGCTGGCCCCAGAGTGGGGAATGAATGGAGATTTTGCAATATCCTTCCCCCAGGAGTGTGGAGGGATTGGGGAATTTGCAGTATCCTTCCCCTGCCACACCCACCAAGCCACATCCATAGAACCGGTAGTAAAAAAAATTGAGTTCCACCACTGGTGTGGATTCTTTGGCCATTGCTCTGTGGACTAGCATTGGTCTGCTCATGGCTGGACTTAATTGGAACAGTTCTGGGGGTTTGGTGAAGGGAATTGCTGGGGAATGTTAATAAATCCACTAAACTAAACTAAACCACAGTTACACGTGTTTGTGAGTGAGCGGGACAGCACACATATTTGGAAATGATTGGGCCAATCAGAGCACGTTTTGGGGCATCATAGAAAGCACATGTGAATGCATGAGTAAGAGTTTGTACCTCTATGGATCCACAGAAGCAAAGTCTCTGCAAAAAAATCTTCCCACCAGTAGCTCTCAATGAGAGAGCTTCAAAGCAGGCTCTGTAAAAGGCCCATCTATATTTGCTTAGGGTTATATTGTAGATATACCTTGCGACTGCCTAACATTTTGTGATAGAATTCAGGGGCACTGGTGGTATCATTTTGACAATCAGTGTTCCTGATTTTCTCTCTTACTATTGATTTGGCCTTCTCCAGGGTTAATTGGCCTAAATATTCAGGAGAGAGGCCAAGACTACAAAGTTCTGCTACATAGATACAGTGTCATTGAGATTGGCAATTGTCTATCAACAGCAGAGGCACCATGCCTGTAAGGTCATGATTCTAAGATCTCAGACAAATCACTAAGAGCCTTCATCTATGGCAGGGGTGTCAAACTCAATTTCATTGAGGACCGCATCAGGGTTGTGTTTGACTTCGGGGGGCGGGGGTATGGCCAGGGTGGGCGTGGCCAGCTCAACGTCACTCGTGTTGGGGGTGCCGGTGGTGGCCTGAGCACACTGCCAGTGAAAACAGACTCTAGAGCTCTGTTTTTGGCTGTTACGGCCTCCTGCAACCCTCTGTCAGTGAAAACAGAGCTTGGGAGGGCTGTACGTGGCCCTCCTGAGCTCCATTTTAGCTGGCAGAGCCCCCCGTGGGCTGGTCCTTTGCTGTTTCCAGGGTGGCTCCACCGGCCAGATCTAAGCACCCTGTGGGCCGGATCCGGCCCTTGGGCCTTGAGTTTGACACTCCTGATCTATGGAATCAAAGATGGCTATATACTGTGGATTATGTACGCTTCCGGGATGCAAAGCTAGATCCAGGCAAGCCATGGCAGGGAGAATTCTGGTTTGCCTCTGGGTTACCAGGAATGTCTCCAGCCTGTAAGTGATCTTTGGCTGGACAACCATCATCATTACCATTTCAGAGTTTCCTTTCTTTCTTTAGGAGATATAAGCACAAGGGAGGGAGGGAGGGAGGGAGGCAGGAAGGAAGGAAGGAAGGAAGGAAGGAAGGAAGGAAGGAAGGAAAGGTTAGTTAATAGTTAATAGGTTTTCTACCCCAGCACCATACTTCCCCCCCCCCCCCGCAGCACTTTTCCTTTATAGCTTGCTCCAGTATCAATTTGGATTGGTGCTTGCCCTGTTCAAAACCAGGACGGCGGCAATAGCAATATTGAGGCTGGAATACTTCGTGATAAACAAGAGCTGCAATTGTTGCTATGGCAATCAAGCCAGCTCGGCAAAAATTCAAAGGTTAATGGATGATCTCTAACAAACCTGCGAATTACATATGGCAAAACTCACTTCCTTGTGGTTTTTTGCTTGACTATTGATTCCTTAAAGACTTTCCAAAGAAATAGTTTCTATTTGTTTGTTTTCTTTATTGTGTTGTATCGAAGGGTGTGTGTGTGTGTGTGTGTGTGTGTGTGTGAGAATTCTTCATTTACCCTGGAAATTCTAAGGAAAAAAAAACAAAACAAAATGATCCCTCTGCCTGGAAATGTCCTTCAGATTAATTGCTTTTTGGAGGTATCTTGTGCCCATTATTTATTCAAACCCTCAATCGGAATCCCTGTTGTAACTAAAATCTGGCTTGCTGCAAATACAATGACACAGCATTCCAAAATGTCATATATAACTACTGCAGACTGGTAGTTCAGAATTGTATAGAAAAGAAAATGCATGTGTGTAGAGGCGTGCACGTTTGCAGTTGTTTGTAGGAGAAAGAGAATGGCCTTTCAGAAGATGAGGTCGGCTGTAGGAAAAGACATTTAAATACGCATTTTATTCCGTTTTCCTCTTCTTCTTTGCAATCATTTGGCCTTTCATACTTGCATTAGCTTTGGCTACAGTTATAAGATGCTCCAGTCGTATTGATGCCAGTGCAATTTAGTCTTCTATGCGACCTACGTTGCACAAAACATGTTTCTGAGCAACCTGTCTTATATTCTAGTTGACTTTCAAAATGTTTGGGTCATGTATCTTAGTATTTGGTATCAGTGTTTTAATAATAGCATCCCTCCTCTTCCAGCCTTGTTTATGAAATACATTTGCACCTATAATTCATTCTTTCTAGGTGCTTTATTCCAGGTCTCTTACCAATGAAACAATGCAAGATGAAGGGTGACATGATAGCAGTGTTCCAATATCTAAAGGGCTGCCACAAAGAAGAGGGGATGTCAACCTATTTTCCCAAATACTTGAAGGCAGGACAAGAAACAATGGATAGGAACTGATCAAGGAGAGAAGCAGCCTAAAAATAAGGAGAATATTCTTGACAGTGAGAACAATTAATCAATGGAACGACTTGCCTCCAGAAGTTATGAGTTCTCCAACACAGGAGGTTTTTAAGAAGAGTTTGGACAGACATTTGTCTGAAATGTCATAGGGTTTTCTGCTTGAGCAAGGGGTTGGACTACAAGGTTCCTTCAAACTCTGTTATTCAGGTGTGTTACAATGCAACACCCAGAATTCCCAGAATTTGGGAAATATGGAAGCAGGTAGCTCCAACATTTCTGGAGGACAGAATACTGGGATGGAGCAGATACTTCTCCTGTATTCTTGGCTATATGGAAATGAGCAGACCCCCACTGTGATGGCATGGTCTAACTTCAATTATTAGGGAATCTTAAGGACTGCTGTCAGTGATCCATCAAACAGGTAGCCCAAAACAGTGAAATAACTTTTGAGATTATATTTTAATTCATTAGTTCGGCTTCCTCATAGGGAAACTATGGCTCTGTTTGATCATTTCAAATCCTGAAACATACTTCGGTTTTTCCATTCCAGAATCCCGCCCTGATATACTGTGAGAAATTACCAGATTATAGATCAAACTGCTTCAAAATATTGGTTCTTACTGTGGGAGGCATTACTTAACGTTTTTTTCTCCAGACAGCAAAATGTCTTTTGCATAGTCTTAAGGAGGAAGCAAAAACTTCCCCTATTTCTTTCATTCCTGAAAGATGAGAGTCATTTTTCATACACATGGGTGAGCTGAACAGAAAGTAAACGTAGATGATTGGCAAGAACAGAGTTCCTAAGCTGTCTCATCTAGCCAGAGGATAGCCCTTCAGATGCTCTTAATAGTTCAACAATAAAAAGGAGAAATCAAAAATTCACCGCCGTGCCTCTTAAAAGCAAGACACTGAGCTCATTATTGTTTGATGGAGAGCAGGATAGAGGCAAGCTGCAGGCAGGAGCCATTATGGAGAAGGCTTGTCTGCAGAAGACACAGGGAAGTGTCTCAAAGTATTCATCTGGTTGCTCATTCAGGAATTGCTTCCGGCCGCCAAAAGGGCCAAATATCTCTCCAAATGCTATCCTGTCTCCAGGAAATATTCTCAATAGGAAGATAAAAGCTGCTCGTTTTCAATCATTCATTTTAACAGCAATCCATTTCTGCAGCTTTTTACTTCCCTTAAATAGAGGTGTCATAAGCTTGTACACGTGTCCCTCATTTAACAACCACAATTGGGATCCGCAACTCTGTTGTTAAACAAAGCAGCTGTTAAGTGAAAGTACAACTGTGTAGACCAGGGGTGTCAAACTCAAGGCCCAGGGACCAGATCCAGCTCACGGGATGTTTAGATGTGGCTTGTGGGGCCACCCTGGAAACAGCGAAGGACCGGCCCATGGTGCCTCTGCCAATGAAAATGGAGCTTGGGAGGGCTGCGCGCAGGAGATCGTCACAGCCAAAAACTGAGCTCGTGAGCCTGTTTTCGCCGGGCCACCACAGGCATCTCCCCAACACGAGTGATGTCAAGGTGGCCACGCCCACCCTGGTCATGCCCACCCCGGCCCCCCAAGGTCAAACACAACCCTGATGCAGCCCTCAATGAAATCGAGTTTGACAACCCTTTTGTATACGATCTCACTTCAGCTGGGAAGTGGGTTGAATTATTGCTAAGAGTTCCACTCTAAGTGTCTCCCCTCCATCCTAGTCACATGGCCCCAAGCAGAACATATGCTTTACGCTTCTCAGTGCATATATGCATATATCCACGGGCAAACATTCTACAGGTAGTCCTCGACTTACAACAGTTCATTTAGTGACCATTCAAAGTCACAACACCACTGAAAAATTGACCTACCACCATTTTTTTACACTTACAACCATTGCAGCATGCCCATGGTCGTGTGATCGAAACTCAGATGCTTGGCAACTGGTTCATATTTATGACGATTGCAGTGTCCTGGGGTCATGCAGTCTCCTTTTAAGAGCAAAGTCAACAGGGAAGCCAGATTCACTTACCAACTGTGTTACTAACTTATGAACTGCAGCAATTCACTCAACAACCGGGGCAAGAAAAGCCATAAAATGGGGCAAAACTCACTTAACAAATGTCTCACTTAGCAACAGAAATTTGGGGCTCAATTGTGGTCGTAAGTCAAGGATTACCCATATTATGGAAGGGCAAAAAGACTCACACACACATTACTTTATTACACAGAAGAAAATATGGAGCATTTGTGGCTGCTATTTATGTTATCGATTGCTGTTGACTTTTTTTATATATCTTAGCTACAGATTGTGTAATATGGAGTGGGTTTTTTTTTAATATATTGTTTTCTGTGTTGGTATTGTTTTTAATTGCTGTAAGACACCCAGAGTCTTGTATCTGAAATGGGTGGCTACCTAAACTGAATAAATAAGTAAATGAATATTAAAGATGGAAATAATTTTGAAAGTCATGCTCTGTATCTTTTCCCTGTCTTAAAAAAGTCTGGATGTATTTTATTTTATTTTAAAGCAATAAAAAGAGGCCTAAAAAAGAGGCAGATCCTCCCCTCTTAGAAACATTTGCACAAAATTACACTATTCTTAGCAGTGGTATAAGACAGTGACTTTAGGGTCCTGCAATCTGAAAGGAAATTGGGACAGGCTGAGCTGCAGATGGCTGGGCAGGAGTTTGGTCTTAGTACTTATCAGAGCAACCATCCAACCAACCCCTTGTGCAATCATGTAGGGATCTCACCGATTTAAAAGCCAGTGCAAATGTTGCACTCAATCCTTTCCCTTCTCCATTCCAATTAAATCCGTTAAAAGTGCTTTTCACTACTCTGATGAAAAAGCAGTTGGAGAAAAGGTTTGTAGTCAACTTCAAATGGCTTGATACAGTATTCTCCAGCAGATGTTTGACAGTTAGTTGTAAGAACAAAAGCATTTTAGTTTTTCTAGGTTGGCTTTTTCTTTAATGAAGATTTGCATGTCAAAGTGCTTATAATCAAAGAATTTGATTATAAGAATTCCTTCTCTTTGCTGGAATTTTCTAACAAAACAGTTTATGCATTTCATCACCACTCCATTGCTGATAGAAATGCCAATTTTATAGACATTACATTTCAGGTCTTCAGAAGTTCATTGTTCTGACCTACATGGAACTTTATATGAAACCCAGTTAAGATCTGTCAGCTTAAATAAACTGCTGGAGTTTCAAAGCATTGTAGAGGGGAAAGTATTGTGAAGAATTTGGTATTTGTTTTAGAAAAAAAACAAACAGAAGAAGACAAGCCTGTTGTCATTCAACATTCCCAAATACCTTCTTAGACTTTTGACCATATTTCATAAAAAACATGTCCACCTCTTCCCTCCTCCCATTTCTTCCTATTTTTGGAAAATGTGTGGATGCCTTCAACCTTCTTTAATCTGGCATTCTCTAGAAATCTTAGATTATGACTCCCATCACCTCCCACCTCTATAGGCAAATCTATCAACCAATTTCATGCATCTGACAAAAATAAGTTCCGGCTTCCAAAAGCTCATGCCAATTAAATTAATTAGCCTTTTCCCATGCCATAATTATATTTGCAAATTGACAAAGTACATATCAGTCATAGCATCCTAATGCTATGCAAGCTGTAAAAGTCCTGCTGAGCTCAACAGGAACATGCATAAGATTGCAGTTGTAATGACTTAACCTTTTAGACCAACCGTATGAACTGACAGCAGTTTCCATTTTGTAGATGGTCCACTGATGCAAGAAAGTTGATGCGTAGCATAAGTACCGGGTTGACTTTTGATGAAAATTGAACCCAAATTTAGTTCTGGTTGAAAGACATTGTCTGATAGGAACAACCTATCAGACTGGAATTGGAAAGCCTGCTTGTAAAATATCACTCATCCAAGGGCCACGCTGGTGACTTTGGGGGTATTTACAAACTCTCATATTGTTGTGGCCCGTCAGCGGCCTGTGTAGCTAGCAGCTGATTCCGACAGCAAGGAGGCTGGTGTGGTGCTGCGTGCAGTTGGCACTCAAGTCAGACAATGAGGAGGCTGGAGAAGATGTGGTGCCAGAGGTGGGGATTCAGTCAGGGCCTTCAGAACCCCCAGAAGCTCCCATAAGTGAAGAGGAAGAAGAGGAGGAGCCTCTTCTCGATGCACGAGCATGTAGAGCTGTTAAAAGGCAGGAGTGACTCTTCAGGAGAGCCACTTGAGAGTAAGGCTTGGGACTAATTGGCCACTCCCCTAGCCTATTTAAGGAAGAACGATGACTGATGCAATTTGCAGGAAACAACTTTGTTCATATTCCTTTGAGTCTTGATTTCAGAAACATTTTGATTCAGCTCTTCTTTCTCTCATCAGTTTTCCTGCAAATTGCTTCTGGGCATTCTGCCAACCACAGTAAGATTATGGTTATCTGAAATACTGTGCCTCAGAACTGAGTTATTATTCTTTGAATTCTTGTCGGCTGTTAATAAAGTTAAATTAACAGCCCTTGTTCAGAAAAGACTGATTTAAAATTGTACTTGTGTTCGAACAACTACTAAGAAAGCTCATTAGTAGTCCTTAATTAGTAAACTAAGGTTTGTACAGACTTTGTGTGTGCTGCATTCTTTGGGGTCCGTAGCTGGGGCAGAACACATATAGACCTAACAATACAAGACAATGTAGAGACTGAATGGGTGGTTTTGAAGGAAAAGCAAGACATAAGCCTTGTCATGTACAGAGTAGTCCTCAACCTATGACCACAATTGAACCCCAAATTTAGGTTAAGTGAGAAATTTGTTAAGTGAGTGTTGTCCCATTTTACGACTTTTCTCATCACATTTGTTAAGTGAAGTTCTTAAATTAGTCATACGGAAACCAGTGAATCTGGCTTCTTCTTTGACTTTGCGTGTCAGAAGGTTACAAAAGGGGATCACATGACTCCAAATACTGCAACCATCATAAATGTGAGACAGTTGTCAAGCATCTGAATGAAAAAGACATGACCATGGGGATGCTGCAATAGTCATAAGTGTGAAAAATGGCCATAAGTCACTTTTTTTCAGTGCTGTTGTAACTTCGAATGGTCACTGAATGAACTATTATAAGTCAAGGATTACCTGTACTTCCATATTATCATCTAGTGGTCATTTGGAGGTTTGCTGTTCAGCCTTAGTAACCCTGTTGTTTTATTTTCATTTAGGTTCATAACTTAGCAGATTGTTAGAATCTAGGCATGAGTATCTAAATGGGGAAAAGAGACATCAGATCATTGCTCAGAGGATGCATATTATAAATTGTATCATTTGAATGATGACATTATGACACTTGCCATTTCAATGAAATTGAAATTTCAGTGATCCCTATGAAACCAGCCAATTGTATAGAGTTCAATAAAATGCGGAAAAATAAAAATTTTCCAAGCATCAAATTCTGACTAATGCTGAAATCTGGTGGCTACAAACAAGGCAGCTCTGGGCTATAGAGTATACTGAGTGTTTACTGTGGCATCCTTGATGCTCACTGAGATTGGTTGGTTGGTTGGTTGCTTGCAGATGTTTTGTTCCCCAAGTAGATACTATCATCAATATGAGTGATAGATAGTGGACTTTAATCCCTCATATACAACAACGTGTCCCGTCAGTTTTGGTTGGAGGTGTGGATTTTTTTTTCTCGGTAATTCTTTGTTTAGGGTATTGTTTTCTGCTTGTTTGCCTGTTCTTAATTCTTGCCTGTTTGCGTATTGGCAGCTGGAGAGTATATCTTCTGGTCTTTTTGTTTATTTCTTAGCTTTTTTATTGTCTCTTTTGAACAGTGTGTAAATATGGTTTATTTCTGTGTGTCTGTTGATGGCGGATTTGTCTGAATGCCAAGCTTCCAGGAATTACCTAGCATTTTGGAGTTTAGCTTGGTCTAGGATATTCACAGTTTCCCAGCATTCTAAGCTCAGGAGGAAGCAAAAAAAAACAACCCCAAAACCACCAACCATTCCCTCCATTCCCTTATCTGCAGCCAACGTGCAAATAAGAGGGATTGACCCTAGTCAATGAAACAGAAATCAAGGAGAAAACTACATTCTACCAATCAGAACTAAGAAGAAATTTCCTGACAGTTAGAACAATTAATCAGTGGAACAACTTGCCTCCAGAAGTTGTGAATGCTGGACGTTTTTAAGAAGAGACTGGACAACCATTTGTCTGAAGTGGTATAGGATTTCCTGCCTGAGCAGGGGATTGGACGAGAAGGCCTCCAAGGTCCCTTCCAAATCTGCTATTCTATTCTATTCTATTCTATTCTATTCTATTCTATTCTATTCTATTCTATTCTATTCTATTCTATTCTATTCTATTCTATTCTATTCCATTCCATTCCATTCCATTCCATTCCACTCCACTCCACTCCACTCCACTCCACTCCACTCCACTCCACTCCACTCCACCCTACCCTACCCTACCTTACTCTACTCACATGGGCAGAGCAAGCTACTTTATATACCAGGCACAAACCCCACATTCAGTAGCCCTGAGGATGTTATCAAGGTAATGAAATGTCTACAACCAAGCAAGCCCAGGGAGCACCAAAGAATCAACCCCGAGCTACACATATTCTCTTCTCTTGATCTTTTACTGTTTTAGATATGGATTAGCTCAGTAAAGTTTTGCAAATGAAGGAGATGCAATTGAGAGGGATGGTGCTGCAGCTACCAATTTAGCAAAGTTCATTGCAGTCATAGAATCTAAAACATGGAATCTGAAACAGGGATTCCGTGTGCTACATCACAGGACTTCCCAAACATGGTGCCCTCCAAACAGGTTAGATTGTACCAATAAAGATTAGACTGTGGTCCTCACAATCTCTGTTTAATGCTGTCTGGGGATGATGTGAGTTGTAGTTCTAATGTAGAGTAACAGACTGAGAAAAGTTGCCCCATTACATTTCCACATCTCAATCTGTCAGCAGATTTGCTGATAAAATCTGTGTCCTATTCATTTGCCAAACCTGAATGATAAACCAAGTTGCCTGAACTGGCTAAGCTATCATACATGTAGCAGCCCAGGCTGTTTGCAGAGATCACCCTAATGTACCTTTCCCATTTTTTACAGGAATTAAAACAGCTAAGTATCAAGGGTAGAGCTTTTTCTCCCGTATTTCTGAGTTCAGTGATCTCTTAGAAAAAGGAAATTCTGTGATCGACAGTCCAAGGACTCTGCAACGATCTAAAATAGTCAAAGTTGGGCAATTAGCACTTATAGAATCTCAGATGAATGGCATATAATTTGATATGATTAAAGTCAAATTAGCCAAGCACAACAAGAGAATAAAGAGGCACGTACGCAGGATGCATACAGAATTTATAAATTGCTTCCACTGAAAAATTCCTCAACCATTCTCAGGTTTTTGCCTGTCTGATGTATTTCTTGCAAATATATTGATATTTTTAAAATGTTGCAAGCTATGTTGATGGTAGATTAAAAATAGCAATAGACAAATATGCCAAAACAGTACCCCTGCAATACCTATGGTTCCTAACATCTTCTTCTTATTTTCCTGTCAGCCTTGCAAGGTAGTCTGGATAGGAAGCTTGCCCAGATGAACTATTTCTATTTTATTGTAGGACTACATGAACAGAAACTTGCAAATATGAAAGTAGATTTCTCCCCCATCATCTTTCTAGCCGAAGAAACTAAGAACATGTCACATTCACATTCCTTTTGTGGGCTAAGAAGATGCTTCTAACCCAACCAAGAGAGGATAGAAATACTGGTGGCAAGGCACAAGAACTATCTGTGCCTTACAGGTTCCTGCCCCTACTCACCTTTGGAAAAACATTTGACTCTATAAGTGTAATTGACCAGGTTATTCATTTACATAATAACAGAGTTGGAAGGGACATTGGAGGTCTTCTAATCTAACTCCCTACTCAGGCAGGAAACTCTACCATTTCAGACAAATGTCTGTCCAATCTCTTCTTAAAAACTTCCAATGTTGGAGCATCCACAACTTCTGGAGGCAAGTCGTTCCACTGATTAATTGTTCTAACTGTCAGGAAATTTCTCCTTAGTTCTAGGTTGCTTCTCTCCTTGATCAATTTCCACCCATTGCTTCTTGTCCTGCTCTCAGTTGCTTTAGAGAATAGGTTGACCCCCTCTTCTTTGTGGAAATCCCTTAGATATTGGAACACTGCTATCATGTCTTCTAGTTCCTAGTTCTTCTTTTCACTAGACTAGACATACCCAATTCCAGCAACTGTTCTCTATTGTAAATATATAATCAGGAATGGGACATATGAAAAGCAACAACAAAAAAAAATCAAGCAAGCTCAAAATAAAATAAATAAGACCACTATTCTTATTCACTTTTATATAAACATATGCAGAAACTTCCTTGCCATTCCTGCAGGTCAGCTGCCAGGTAGTAGAAATAGGAGTCTGCAAGATGGGGCAAAAAGAGGAGGGGAGAGTGAAAATCTATCTTTGTTGAACTGTGACTGAGAGACAGACTGAAGAAGCAAAAAAATTGGAGGTCTAAAGGAATTTGGATAAAAGGACTGTAGCAGAATGACCATGGTGCCTGGGTCAAAGTGCTCTTTTGGAGCAGGGGTCCCCAATCCCCGGTCTGTGGTCTGGTACCAGCCACAGCATGCCAGCAACCAGGCTATGCAAACAAGCAAAGCCCCTTCCATGGGATGCAGGCCACATGCAAAACCACACCCCCTTTGGTCTGCGGAAAAACCTTCCTCCACAGAACTGGTCCCTGGTACCCGAAAGGTTAGGGGCCACTGCTTTGGAGCATCCATATTTACTCTCTGTTATTCCTAAGTTTTTCAGTCTCAATATTGCAGCCACACACACTCACTCACACACACATAAACACTAAAAGAATTCTAGATTGTCTGAGGAGACGAGTAAGGATGAAGTCATATTTTTCACATAGCTGCCAGGAAATTATTTTCTTCCACAGTGTTTTAAGAAATAACTACACTCCAACCACCACCACCTCCCCGTGCGCGCGCACACACACACACACACACACAAAAAGGAGGGCATTTGCAAGGTTTCCATGGCAGCTGATTCCTGGTCTCAGAGTAAGGAGCTATGATTGGAGATAATTAAAGGAAGAAAAGAGAAAACAGAACTCAAAATATATCTTTTAAAAGCATCCTTCAGATTCTAGATTGCACCCATCTCGCCCATCTCAATTTTGGACTCTGCTTTGAGTTTTTGCTCTGCTTATCTACAGCAGCTTTTTTGCTTATATGTTGGCACCCATATTCACACTCTTGCAGTTTAAAACTGGGGTTGACAGTTTTGGGGGCCAGAGATTCTGCTTGACCTTTGTGAAAAAGAAGAAAGATAGATTTTAAAAAGCCTGAACTGGTATGCATTAGAAAATCAGTTAAAAAGCATTTGTAACATTTTAAAAAGACATTTCACTTATTTGGGTTTAATGGCAAACTTCCCTATCAAATTATAACAGAAAATTGCTGAATTTTGGCAGCAGCAGAAAAAGAGGTCCATCAGACATTTATTTGTGTGTTTGCTAGAAATGCTTCTATGTGTCTTTCTCCTATCTCCCTTTATAAGTCTTAAGCAATTTACAGCAAAATTTACTTTACAATATTTCAGAAATTATCATATCGATTAATAATATTGTTATCAGCAAGAATGCAGCATAGCCATAATATCACAAAATGGTAACATAACACTAGAGCAGCCAGATTCATTCCAAGAGAGGTATGTCTTCCATTCTTGTCTCTGTCTCTAAATGTGCATGTAAAGAGCCAAGTTTTAATAGCTTCCTTACATAGACCCTGTCTGTTAAGATATTCCACCTGGCTGGGTCAAGGAGAAGAGCCTTTTCTACTGTGCCCTTTGGAACATTCTGCAACTGGAGATGAGAACTGTTCCTTCCCACATTTCTGGCCTTCTGGAAGGGCTTAAAACTTTGTTTTGCCTGTTGCCTTGAGGCTGTAGGGCAGGGGTCTCCAACCTTGGCAACTTTAAGCCTGGTGGACTTCAACTCTCAGAATTCCCCAGGCTGCTATTCTTTACTGGCTGCTGTAGGGGGCACTCTTTGCTAGAGATAGTTGACAGGGTAAGATGGTGTCATTCCATGGCATCTATCACCTACAGGTACTCCTCGACTTACAACAGTTCGCTTAGTAACCAATCAAGTTACCCCAAAACCTTCATTTTGTAGCGAAGGTTGTTGAGAGTGTGGTGGCACGACAGCTACCCCAGTACCTGGAGGAAGCTGTCTATCTAGACCCGTACTAGTCGGGCTTCAGGCAGGGGTACAGCACGGAAATGGCATTGGTCACGTTGGTTGATGATCTCTGGAGGGCTCGGGTCAGGGGTTGCTCCTCTGACCTGGTCCTATTAGATCTCTCAGCAGCTTTTGATACCATCGACCATGGTATCATGTTGCAGTGGTTGAGGAGGTTAGGAATAGGAGGCACCATGTTACGGTGGTTCTCCTCCTTCCTCTCCGACCATTCACAGTTTGTGTTGGTAGGGGGGCAGAGGTCGACCTCGAGGCGCCTTGCTTGGGGGGTGCCGCAGGGGTCGGTCCTCTTGCCCCTTCTGTTCAACATTTATGTGAAGCTGCTGGGTGAGATCATTTGTGGTTTTGGGGTGAGAGTCCACCAGTACGCTGATGACACTCAGTTGTACATCTCCACCCCATGATGTGATGTTCCGCTGCCTGGAGGCCGTGCGGGTCTGGATGGGGAGAAACAGGCTTAGACTCAACCCTTCCAAGACTGAGTGGCTGTGGCTTCCGGCGTCCCGGTATAGTCAGCTGGTGCCATCGCTGACTATTGGGGGTGAATCTTTGCCCCCCACAGAGAGGGCTCGCAATCTGGGTGTCCTCCTGGATGCACGGCTGTCTTTAGAAGAGCACATGGCGGCCGTGGCCAGGGGGGCTTTTTATCAGGTTTGCCTGATCTGCCAGTTGCGTTCCTTTCTAGATTGGGACGCCCTACGCACGGTCACTCACGCCCTTGTCACCTCCCGGCTGGACTACTGCAATGCTCTCTACATGGGGCTCCCCTTGAAGGGCACTTGGAGGCTCCATCTGGTCCAGAATGTGGCCGCATGGGTGGTTATGGGCGCAACTCGTTGCACCCATGTAACACCCCTCCTGTGCGAGCTGCACTGGCTCCCAGTGGTCTTCCGGGTGCAATTCAAGGTGTTGGTTACCACCTTTAAAGCGCTCCATGGCATAGGACCAGGTTATTTATGGGACTGCCTTCTGCCACCAATAGCCTCCCACCGACCAGTTCGCTCCCACAGAGAGGGTCTCCTCAGGGTGCCATCGGCCAAATTATGCCGGCTGGCGACACCCAGGAGGAGAGCCTTCTCAGTGGGAGCTCCTGCCCTTTGGAACGAATTGCCCCTGGAAATACGTACAATCTCTGATCTCCGGGTTTTTCGCTGTGCCCTCAAGACCCTACTGTTCCGACAGGCGGGGCTGTCTATTTAAGTGGTTTTTAAATTGGAGTTTTAAATTGGGGTTTTAAATTTTGGCCGAAACTGTTTAATTGATTTTAATTACTTTTAATGATGATGTCTGTATATTTATGTTTTTAAATTGGCTGTACACCGCCCCGAGTCCATTGGGAGAAGGGCGGTATATAAATAAAATTAACATAACATTAACACAGCAGTGAAAAAAATGATTTATGGCCATTTTTTACACTTATGACCATCACAGCATCCCCATGGTCTTGTGATTTACATTTGGATGCTTAGTAACTGGTTCATATTTATGATAGTTAGTGAATCTGAAGCCAGATTCACTTAACAACCATGTTACTAACTTACAAATTGCAGTGATTCACAAATGTGGCAAGAAAAGTTGTAAAATGGGGCAAAACTCACTTAACAAATTTCTCACTTAGCAACATAAATTTTGGGCTCAATTGTGGTCGTACGTTGAGCCTGTAGTTCTTTATATAATTTTTCTTATTTTTAGTTGTTTTTATATTTTATAACTTTTTACTGTTTATAAGTTGCCCAGATTTACCTTATTGGTATGTTACTAAGGGTACAATTTTTAGGTCTGATGAAAGGTGGGTATTCTTGCAAATATTTTTTTTTGAGTCCTCTACTGGCATACTTCATGAAATATAGGGACTTTCCACCAGCCCTCCCTGGGTGAGCAGATTCTATTTGGTCGTGTGATCTCAGAAATAGTTGAACCCATACCTAGAATTTTAAAGGGGATCAACAGCATCTTGAATTGCACCAGAAACAAAGGATTGGGGAGTTTAAAGGCTAGCGTTTACACTCATGGAAAGACCTTTAAGATTAGTCATGGAACATCTGCTTTGTGTGCAGAAGGATGACATAAAATATTGGGAAATCTAAAACTCTGAAATAGGAATTTTGCACTAGAGGGATTGAGAATTAGGAAGGTCCTTCCTTCCTTCCTCCCTCCCTCCCTCCCTCCATCCATCCATCCCGTCTATTTTTTTCTAGCGTCTAGGGATATAAACCAATAGTTAATTCTGAAAATAACAGTAGGTCCCATCACTGATTCTCAAGGTGTCTGAATTGTGGTACTGTGGTCAGACAGGAGCTCTGGGTCTTAGTTTATCTGCCCTTAGCGCTTCAATCCTAGAGAATGTCTGCTTGTTTTAAGGGGGAAAAAATCAGATACTGGTGCTGATGAAAGAGCTTCTAAGACACTGGAGGGCACCAACAGCCAGAGCTGTTATCACTGTGAAAATAGGTAGATACTTAGACCAAATATTAAGCTACTTCAGGGTAGCCAATGCCTGAACTCTCATATTTAGGAATGAATATGTTAAATTAAATGAAAAGTTGCTCTTCTAAGAACAGGAAAGAGAGAGATTATCCCATTGTTTTGACATTCTGTTGCCTTTTCCATTCCAAACACCCTAGGCAAATCTCTACAGGAAAAAAACCATTATCGTGGAAAGGTAATCCAGAAAAAAATATTATCTACTGGCAATTGCTAGCCATTAAATGTTCTTGGCAGCAGTTCCCAGACTTCAGTCAGGGCCTACTTCTAGGGAAAACTATAAGCAGATGCTAGACTAACAAGGGGCTCATATTCAGGAAGAACAGAAGCCCATCAACTACCTTATATTACAGTATTGCAATTGTTGGAAGAAAAATTCAGGTCTAGTTCCAAGCTGGTAGAACGGCACTGGAAATAAAATGGAGGCTGGCAACTGATTGGAAAGAAAGGTTCCCTTTGATGAAGAAGAACGATTCAGGGACAGCTGACAAAATGGTTGAATGAGTGGGTGGATCTTTATAGGTTTTGAAGTTTGAGCTGTTCTGGGGGTGCTGCAATGAAGCGGCTTGTATTCTGAAAGGATGTTGGGCAATTCCTATTGCGGCTAATGGCTTTCGTCCTGTGCTGGATCTTTGGTGAGGGTCTGCTTTCTAATCGTATCATTCTGCCTTTGTTAGCTATCAAACTTGGCTGCAAGGAGTTTCAAAATATCCTGCCTTGAATGGATTACCAAATCTGCATTTCTAAAAGCTGGCCTCCTCAGTTTCTGCTTGGGGGCAGGGCAGAGGTGGGTTTCAGCAGGTTCTGACCAGTTCTGGAGAACCGGTAGTGAAAATTTTGAGTAGTTCGGAAAACCAGTAAATACTACCTCTGACTGGCCCTGCCCCCATCTATTCTCTGCCTCCCGAGTCCCAGCTGATTGGGAGGAAATGGGGATTTTGTAGTAACCTTCTCCTGGAGTGGGGAGGGAATGGAGATTTTACAGTATTCTTCCCCTGCCACGCCCACCAAGCCATGCCACACCCACCAAGCCACGCCCACAGAACCAGTAGTAAAAAAATTTGAATCCCACCAATGGGGCAGGGAGACTGGTGCTGTTTTCTGCCTTCCTTAAGGTTTTTTCCCCCCATTTCTCCTTAGGGGAAATATTCTATCCTGCCTTTTTAAATATTTCCCAAAATATTTCATTTTTCTGCGGTGGGAGCTTCCCACACAATATTTTTTCCTCAACATCTTCATGTCAGTGAGTGCAAACAAGCTTCCCTCTTTCTAAAGAGGAGCTTTGTACATCTGTATAAATCTTCCTTACGAGGGATTTCCTGTCTCTTTGAAGGTTATGAGCATTATTTTTTCTCTTGTAAGTACCATACTTGTAATATGCAGACATTACAGTTGGCATGTCACACTGGTGATTGGGTCAGAAGGCTACATGTCACTATAGTGCTTTGCTTAGTTACATACTATTAAGGACAGCAAGCCCTTAATAGTATGTAACTAAGTGTACCTTAAGGGGATGCTTTGCAAAAGAGAGCCTTCACCCAATAGTTAGTTGAGTAGAAGACTTTGTCAATTTCTCCATTTTCCTTCCTTTCAGACTTCATATCAAGGCATTTTCAGTTATTCAAAGTGATTCTATATTATTGTTTATTAAGCAGGCAGCATGCGTTCCATGTGCAATTTGCTATGCATGATTTGAGATAATTTGTCAGTCTAGTTGATGTCTAGCAGTCATCAGGAAACTAAAAGGGAAACCATCCAGCATGAAGCAACAACAATGACTTACTAAAGGTCACTGGAGCATCTTTCTTCATTCATCACTTATTAAAGTAGCCCATCTACTAATACTGCAACTAACTGAATAGTCTTCAGGCTACATTCATTTTCTGCTTCATAAAAACATGAAAGAATCAGAACCCTGAGCCTCAAAGTAGCCAAACACTTTTTAAGTGATTGGGTGGTGCAAACTCAGACTATATGTTTAATTTATGATTCAGCATGTTGACCTGAATGTAAAAAAAAAATCAGTTATTGAGTGGACTATGGGCGGGTGAAGCATCTTGTATGAACATGATCCTTGGTTGTTGATTTAGTTGTAGCAAGTAATAACCTTCAAATCCAAATAAGCAAAAGCAAAGCTGTAGTTATCCAAAGTTTGTTTCCTTATAAACTGCAGAAGAAAAACAAATATGTATCCTTGATGCAATTATTTGTTAATGATGTATCTGTATGCATGCTGTTAAACAACCCAGCAAAACAGATATTTTGGATCATTCCTGGAACGCTGTTTGCTTAATATATGCACATATATACATACCCAGATTTTAATGCTTCTGAATATTTCAATCCATCCATCCATGGACACACGGTATACCAAACAAATGGAAAAATCAAAATGCACAAGTCAGATTGAGTTAGACGTTTAATAAATCTGTAAAACAAAAGCTGATATTTGTTTAGCCCTGTCTCTCAAATTGCATTTGAACAAGAAGACATATTATTAGCAAAATTGGAGTGACCGTGATCTACTTTTTAAAAAGAGGTAGCCTTGGGGATTTGAGGTAAGGTTGGAGCTGGAAGCTAGGAAATGCCTTTATTTCAAAATTCTATTAGATTTCTTTTGTTCTTTAATTTGTCCAAATGCATCAATCTAAATGATGCTTGACAAAGAACAGGCCCCATGCTGGTAGGACTGGTAGTCAACTTAAAGAGATAATTAACGAGGGAAAGACAGGATAAACAAAAGAGGATTTACATGCCTTCAAAACAATCTTGATTCTTTCATATTTTTTCTACTTGAGGGTTATACTATTGAAATTATAACCAAAGATAATACGGTGGATGTTAAAGCATATTGGTTTAGATGTTATTGCATACTTGTTAATATTTATATGAAAATAAAATTTTTGTGTAAAAGATAGCGGTAAATAATATGGAATAAGGAAAATGGAATGTAATAATTATGAATATGTTTATCTGTATTATCATTTCTGTATTGAAATGTATGATACTCAAACACCACACCATCCACATAATGATATGTATAAATTTTTTAAAAAATAAAAATTTGATGGCAAAAAACAATCTTGATTCTGGGCAACTGCCCTGGCATGTTCCTGCAGTTTTCTGGGCAACGTTTTCAGAGGTGGTTTGTCATTGCCTTCTCCCTAGAGCTAAGAGATGCCTAAAGCAGAACTGGAAGTCACAATTTTACAGGTTTTTAACTTAGTGCCTTTAACCAGTACACCAAAATGGCTCTCTCAATTATGTATGTTGTTGTTGTTAGTTGCGAAGTCGTGTCCAACTCATCACAACCGCATGGTTGTTCCTCCAGGCCTTCATGTCCTCTACCATCCCCCGTAGTCCATTTAAGCTCATACCTACAGCTTCAGTGACTCCATCCAGCCACCACATTCTCTGTCGTCCCCTTCTTCTTTTGCCCTCAATCTTTCCCAGCATTAGGCTCTTCCCCAGCGAATCCTTCCTTCTCATTAGGTGGCCAAAGTATTTGAATTTCATCTTCAGGATCTGGCCTTCTAAAGAGCAGTCAGGGTTGATCTCCTCTAGGACTGACCGGTTTGATTATGTATACCCAATCTGAATAGGATATGAAAGGATTAAGAAGTGTTTGTGAGACTCTGCCTCACCTTTGCTTGTACCTCACCTTAGCTGTACCTCACCCAAACAAGTTTTAGGCTTAAAGAAAAGAATGAGACTTCAAGAGAGGTAGGTAATTGAAGGAACAGGGGTAAGCTATACAAAATGGAGAGTAATACTCAGAAAAAAGTTAATTTGGGCATGGTTTGAGCACAAAGAAAGTAAAAAATAAAATGCCAACACCAATTTCTCTGTAGTGATTCATTCCACCTGAAGATATGGGTTACGTAAGATTGTCCTAGAAGTTTTCACGCTACAATCTGGGTGGTCTATGGAGATTCTCAGTTATCCAGGTCATGGTTGTCCCAAAGATGCTTTTTCAAAAGGCAACTGGACTGTTTTTCCTTGAAAACATTTCACTTCTCATCCAAGAAGCTTCTTCAGTTCTGAAAATGAAGAACGGAAGAAGCTTTTTGAATGAGAAGTGAAACATCTTCAAGGAAAAACAGTCCAGTTGTCTTTTGAAATAGTACGTTTGGGATTGGGTGGACTTAGTTTCTTTTCCACAACCAATCCTGGGGAGACAAACAAACAAAAAACCTCCAGCCAAACTTTCCCATATTATTAATCTCATGGTCTCAGAAGTAGTGTTTCCTCTAGAATTTAACCAATTGACCTACATAAGCTTCCTTACTAAAGGTGGAGAGGATTCACCTATACCTCAGTTGTGTGTACATTCTAATTGAAGGAGTATTTCTAGAAACTGCATTAGTACTAGGCAACGTGTTCTGGGGGTATACCATTTTAAAAGTTATTTGTTTGTTCGATATTTTGATTTATATTCTGGCTTGCCTCCAGGAATGCAGTGTGAGGTACAGAGTGTACCTCCACAGCAACAACTCTGACTAGATTCAGCTAAGGGAAAGAATGGCTAAAAATTACTCCGTGAGCTTCTAGGGCAGAGAGTAAACTCCAGCCTGAGTCTCTCGGTCACAGTCCCACACTACTGCAATATAATGGCTTTCTTATCCAAAACATTTTACTTTTAAATTTTTATTTTTCTGCTATACCCAACAAGTTATCAGAGCAAAAGTAGCTCATCATAATCTGCAGATATGTAAAGCTGAGTAAAAACCAAACTGTATACGTTTCTTCTAAAACGTGTGACTTCTCAGTATCTTGTGCTATAATTAATGTCCCAAGGGAGCATATGCATATTGCCAAATGTAGGATAAATATGGAAAGTTCCCACTTAGGGAGCATTTTAAAGCCTTGACTTCAGTCACTTAGATTTCATGTTTTATTTAAATGTATTTCTTTGTTTGGATTGAGAGAAAATTGCTCCTATACCGTACTCCCAAAGACTGCTTCAGCCCAATTTAGATTTCACTTATTATTTAGTGAACAATACTGTATATCTTACTCTGGGTAAGATGCCAAATAATTTCTTGTTCAGGTTAGCTCTACCTCTTGGAGATAAAATGCACTCAGGGGGTATTATCCTTAGTACAATTGCAGGAACTACGATCTTATTTCGAATCCTGATAGAAGAACAGTTATGGTAATGTATACCTTCTGCATCAGATTTATGAAATCACAAACACTGATTTTTACCCAGAGGGCAATTTAACTGCTATAGATGTCTATGAAAAAAAGCAACCAAAATAAAGGATAACTAGATGTCAAATACTGATGTTTGAATATCAAGGATTCAGGGAATATCTAGAAAATACTCAATATCAGAGTTGTGTTTCCAAAAACATCAGGAGGAAGATGGAGGCAGGAGGGGAAAAGGAGAGACAGGTTGTCCTTTAAAGCTTGCCTCTAGTGTCTTCATGGAGAGGCTTCAGAGAGATAGTTATGAATCCAGATGGTCTGTCAGCCACCAATCACAGAGAACTCTTTAAAACGATGACACTAGAGGCTTTTAAAGAGTTTTAAAGAGTTCTCTGTGATTGGTGATATGGCTGACAGAGCAACTGGGTTCGTAACTATCTCTCTGAAGCCTCTCCATGAACAACGTGTCAAGCATCATTGACTAACTCCTTTACTGTGTCTGGTTTTCTTTATGCCCAGTGGGACAGAGAGGCAAAATTAATGAACTAAGTTTAGGATGAAGTAAGACATGGATTTGAATCCGAACCCCCAACGCTTCAACACTCTGACCCTAACCCGTTTCCTTGATTGGCGCACACAATCATTTGCATGAGAAAGCACTTTTGATATAAAACCTGCACTCTTCTGCAGAGTTCCTAGGGCCGTGATGGCGAACCTATGGCCCTCTCTGATGGCACGCGAACTGTCGCCCCAGTTCAGCTCGGCTGCGCATGCCAGTGTGCCTCCCGCCGGCCAGCTGATCTTCGGATCTCTGCCGCGTAGGCGCGTGAGGGAGCATGTGCAGAGGGGGGGCACGTGCATGCGTGGGGGTGGGGTACATGCAGGGGGCCACTCGTGCATGTGCGGGGCGCATGCAGAGGGCCGCGCACACATTGCATTTTGGGAGTTCGGGTGGGTGCGTTTGTGCATGCACGTGATTTGGGCACTCAGTCCAGAAAAGGTTAGCCATCACTGTCCTAGGACAATAGTATTTATAAATGACTTCCTGTCACTGCCTTTTCCAGTCACCATGTCTCTAGGCTGTTTCAGGAACTGTAGTAGTCCAGGTTTCCTTGTGGCCTCTGTGTGTTGGATACAGAGAAATATTTTAGTGGACACTGCTAGCCTTGATAAAACCATTTTCGTTTGCAACATCTTTCTTGTTATTCAGGCTTCTCTGCAGGATTAAAAGTCTCCACTCCATAACAATTAGCTGCTACTAGGAGGTGGGCACTTAATATTTAATACTATTATCCTGTGAGCATCTTCTTGAATTATTGTCAGCCCTTCAGGGTAGACTACACTAAGAAACAATGCTATGTAAGTCAGGACTATTTTTATTGTCAGGACTATTTTTATTGTAACAACTATAAGAATGGAATTTTGCAAGTTGGAATGGGTGTGTCCCCCCCACCCACCTCCCTTAATCTTGCTGTGAATTAGTAAGGGACTTGTCTGAGAGGTTTTCTCAAGTTGGCCCAGTCTTAGAACACTTACTTGTTGTTGCATTGGTAACAGCTCTTCCTCCTTTCCCAGAAGGCCTTCGACAAGTGCAGTATGCCTTATTGGACTCAATGGGATTTATTACCTTTGCTGAATGTATTGTAGTTTTGAAATTAATATTTTATTAATTTACAGGCTGTGTAAGATAGCTCATGGTTTCTTGGAACATGCCAAATATCATTTACCAGCCAATGTATAGCATATCAGTTCTTTTACTGTCTGAGCTTCCAGTTTAGCAGTAAAACAAATCAAAAGCAACAGTGAGATTTGTAGCAGTTTAAAGATTATCAGAGTTTAGGACATAAGTCTGTACATAAGTACAATATCTGAGAGTACCTTCACTGAACTCAAATTTCTCAGAAGACAGTACAGGTAAACCACGACTGAGCCCAAAATTTATGTTGTTAAGTGAGAAAGTCGTTAAGTGAGTTTTATCCCATTTTATGACTTTTCTTGCCACATTTGTTAAGTGAATCACTGCAGTTGTTAAATTGGTAACATGGTTGTTAAGAGAAACTAGTTTCTCCATTGACTTTGCTTGTCAGAAGGTCGTAAAAGGGGATCACATGACTCCTGAACCCGGCAACCGTCATAAATATGAGTTAGTTGTCAAGTATCTGAATGTAAATCACATGCTACAGCCATCATAAGTGTGAAAAATGGTCACAAATCACTATTATCAGTGCCGTTTGTAACTTTGAACGGTCACTAAACGAACTGTTGTAAGTCGAGGACTACCTATTGCTGTGATACAATTATGTCAGTGTAATAGAAAAAAACACATTATGTCTGTCTTTTTCAACCTTGACTGCTTGAAGATGCATGGACTTCAACTCCCAGAATTGTCTAGCTAGCCAAGCATACTGGCTGGAGAATTCTGGGACTTGAAGTCCACAAATCTTTAAATTATCAAGATTGAAAAACAATGCCTTAGTGTCAGTTTTGTCCCTTTGGCTCTTTCTTCGCTTCTGGCATGAAATATTGTGCAAGTTGCAAGGAAGAAGTATCTGAACAGGATATGTAGTATAAGACATTTATTTATTTATTTATTTATTTATTTAGACATGTCCAGAGATTTCATGCAGATGGAAAAATTTGCATGTACAGACCCAGAGCAATCTCCTTACTTAATACTGAAATAATCTGCTTTATTCAAATCAAAACATAAGAAGAATTTGGTATGGTGGCAGCTTTTGGCACAGCCAGTAGAGAGAGAAATATGATATTTTTAAGCTCTACCATCTCACTCCTATCTATCTATCTATCTATCTATCTATCTATCTATCTATCTATTATTCGTATTTCTATGCCGCCCAACTCTCCGAGGACTCTGGGCGGCTTACAACAAAGACAATATGAAAAATATACAATAAGAGACATTAAAAAAACCCATATACACCGCTCATGGCCGGATCTCGCAAGATCGCAGCGGCGAGATCAACGGCCCCAAAGCCTTCCGGAAAAGCCAGGTTTTCACCATTTTCCGGAAGGCCAGTAGGGTGGGAGCAGTCCGGGCCTCAGGAGGTAGATGATTCCAGAGAGCCGGGGCAGCCACAGAGAAGGCCCTCCCCCACGGATCCACCAGCTGACATTGTTTAGCTGACGGGACCCGGAGGAGGCCAACTCTGTGGGATCTTACCGGTCGCTGGGAGCTATGCGGTAGAAGACAGTCTCGAAGGCCCTAAGCCATATAGGGCTTTAAAGGTAATAACCAACACCTTGAATTGTGACCGGAGACCAATAGGAAGCCAGTGCAGCTCACGGAGGATTGGTGTAATGTGGGAGTACCTAGGTGCACCCACGACCGCTTGAGCGGCTGCATTCTGGACCAACTGTAGTTTCCGAACACTTTTCAAGGGTAGCCCCATGTAGAGCGCGTTGCAATAATCCAACCGTGAGGTGACAAGGGCGTGAGTGACTGTGAGAAGAGCCTCCCGATCCAGGTAGGGTCGCAATTGGTGTACAAGGCGAACCTGTACAAAGGTCCCCTTAGCCACAGCTGCCAGGTGTTGCTCTAATTTCAGCTGTGGATCAAGGAGGACACCCAAATTGTGAACCCGTTCTGAGGGGGAAAGCTTCTCCCCCACCCCAGGGCTAAGGATGGACAATCGACATGGTCCTTGGGAGGCAATACCCACAGCCGCTCGGTCTTGTCTGGGTTAAGTCTGAGCCTGTTGATTCCCATCCAGACTCTCACAGCCTCCAGGCACTGGCACATCACATCCACTGCTTCATTGAAATGATGTGGTGTGGAGATATACAGCTGGTTATCATCGGCATACTGCTGATATCCCACCCCATATCGTCGGATGATCTCCCCCAGCGATTTCATGTAGATATTGAATAGAAGGGGAGAGAGGACCGAGCCCTGAGGCACCCCACAAATGAGGGGCCTAGGGGTCGACCTCTATCCTCCTAACAACACCGACTGAGACCAACCAGAGAGATAAGAGGAGAACCACCATAACACGGTGCCTCCCACTCCCAACTCCCTTAGTCGGCCTAGTAGGATACCATGGTCGATGGTGTCGAAAGCTGCTGAGAGGTCAAGTAGCACCATGATAGAGGAATGACCCCCATCCCGGGCTCGCCAGAGATCGTCCATCAGCGCGACCAAAGCAGTTTCCATGCTGTAGCCAGGTCTGAAGCCAGATTGAAAAGGGTCCAGATAATCCGTTTCATCCAATGTCCGTAGGAGCTGAAGTGCCACCACTTTCTCTACAACCTTCCCCACAAAGGGTAAGTTGGAGACTGGACGAAAGTTCTTTAATTCTGCTGGGTCCAAGGAAGGCTTCTTGAGGAGGGGTCTTACAACTTAAGAGCCTTGGTAGTACAGGGGTTTAAGGCACCCTGTTATTAAACTGGTTATTAAGACCAGCTGCCTGCAATTACTGCAGGGTTCGAATCTCGCCAAGGCTCAAGGTTGACTCAGCCTTCCATCCTTTCTAAGGTAGGTGAAACGAGGACCCAGTTTGTGGGGATAATAAGCTGACTTTGTATAAATATACAAAAGGATGAAGGCTATTGCTGAGCACATTGTAAGCCGCCCTGAGTCTTCGGAGAAGGGCGGCATATAAATCAAATTAAAAAACAAAACAAAAACTGCTTCCTTTAATGGTTGCAGAAAAGACCCCTCCCTTAAGGAAGCGTTAACTAAAGTCAAGAGCCAGCCTTGCTCCTTGCTGGCCGAAACCAGCCAGGAGAGGCACGGGTCCAACAAACAAGTGGAGGAACTCATCGCACCCACAGCCTTGTCCACTTCCTCAGGAGTCACAGACTCAAACTCATCCCATACAATATGACTAAGACCTGCCCTGGTCATTTCGGTCAGAATTGCCCAATCAGAGTCCAGGTCCATCCGAATCTGAGCAACTTTATCTGACAGAAACTGCACAAATTCCTCAGCTCTACCCTGTAAGGGCTCTTCCGCTCCCCCTACATTAAGGAGAGAGCGAGTCACCCTAAACAGTGCAGCTGGGTGAGAATCCGCGAATGCAATAAGTGCGGAAAAATGCGAACATTTTGCTGACTGTATCACCACTAAATAAATCCTAATAAAAGCTCTTAAGAGTGTTTGGTCAGATTCAGATTTACTGGTCCTCCAGCGGCACTCTAGATGTCTCTTCTGGCGCTTCATCTCCCGGAGCTCCTCGGTAAACCAGGGAGCTTTCCTGGATCCACTGCTCTTGAGAGGTCGCAAAGGCACAATCCAGTCCAGTACCCCAGACACTGCCTTATTCCAGGCAACAATCAGGGTCTCTGCCAGGTTGTGGACAAGGGAGTCAGGTATCTCCCCAAGCTCCTTCTGGAACCCTGAAGAGTCCATTAGGCACCTGGGGTGGAACCACTTAATCGGCTCCTGCAATGGGGGAGTGGCATCCTAAAGTCCAACCTCAGCAGGAAATGATCTGACCACAACAAAAGAGAAACATCTATAGCCCTTAATTCCAGATCACGTCTCCACTGCCCTGAGAGAAACACCAAGTCGAGCGTGTGTCCTCCCCTATGGGTTGGACCCTGAACTACTTGGGTCAGGTCCATGGTTGTCATGGAAGCCATGAACTCCTGAGCCACATCTGAGGATTCGCCAAGTGACGGCAGGTTAAAGTCCCTCAGCACCATGAGCCTGGGGAACTCCACCACCAACCCAGCTACTGCCTCTAGTAGCCCAGGTAGGGATGTTGTAACGTAGCTGGGAGGCAGATACGTCAACAACAGACCCAACTGAACCCTTGAGTCCAACCTCAAGAGGAGGGACTCACATCCAACAATCTCCAGGGCAGGGATCCTGCGAGGGCAAAGAATCTTACGGACAATGACTGCCACTCCTCCACCCCTTCCTTGGAGTCGCAGCTGATGCAGTATCTGAAACCTGCCTGGGCACATCTCTGAGAGGGGAACACCACCCTCCTGGCCCAGCCAGGTCTCAGTTATGCATGCCAGGTCAGCCCTCTCTTCCAGGATTAAATCCTGAATGAGGGGGGGCTTTATTAACAACAGGTAAATAAACAGGTTTATTTACCTCATAAACAAATGTTTTCTTTCTTCTGAGTAGAGCAGGGATTCCTTAGCAATTTGTTCTGAGAGTAACTCCTTCTCTTTACTTCAGAAAATCCCTCAACTGAATAGGAAATCTCATCTGTGATTCAGAAAAGCACTTTTAGGCCTATCTTTAGAACAGAATTGTGCACGACTTGCATTAGCAACATCCATGCATGCAGGAGATGTAAATCATGAGGAACCATATTTTCCAGTTGTATGTATGAAGGAGAGGGAAACATACCATCGTTCTTTTACCTGCAAAAGAGCCCCTTTTGCCTGTGCTCTTGTGTGTTTGCAGGTTATCGGTCTATCTCACGCTCTTCATTTTTTCCTCCTGCTCTTTTCCCGTAGAGTTGGCGGGTGTTCGGATTGAGTAACAGTATGTTCCTCTGGCAAGAGTCAGAGCTGTGTCCTTTTGACCAATTTCTAAAAAGGAATTATTTATGTCTCCTGCATATTTCTGGGACCAACTGCCAAAAATGGCAAGCAGTACTAGGGCGTGCTGATAGCAATGGAGAGAAAGAGTCATGGCTTGTGACCAGCAAACAAACAACACACACGCTAACTGTATCTACCAACCTCTTGATTTTGTGTTTTTTTTTTTAATTGGGGGGAGATTCCATCAGCTCTGTAATTTGAAGGGAAAAAAGGCAATGTAAAAGATCAAGAGAAACTTGATTGCGGGAAGCTTCTTCCTGGGGTTTTTTCCCCACTGCCTCAAAATAGTTTTTAAAAGATCTCTGCCATTCTATTGTCACAGAAACAAAACTTTCCCAACCATTATGAAATAGGTACACTATCTCAACAAATGCTATGTCAATTTAATTGCCAAGAGATTATTAACAGGAATTAGAAAATAGATTCACTCTCTCCAATGATGTCCAATTTTGTAAGCTTCCCATAGAGAGAGGGAAAATATATGTGGCCACTGATTAAAGTTTACACTAGTCTTTCACAATCTGGGCATTCTGATATGTAGCCTTCAGCTCCTTAAATTTCCCTGCAAGCATGGCCATTGCCAAGAAGTTTAGAAGCTGAAATCCACATTTTTGTGCGAGTTAATGGAATTGCCAAAGGCTGAAGGATGTTATGCTGCACACCACACAGTGAACTGGTCAAGTATCATGAATTTTCAACAATCTTCTTCTGAATCAGGAATAGAGCGGAGAAAAGTTTTTCAAATCACAGAGGCGTGGTGAAATCCTCCTTGACACTTGGCAAGATGATACAGAGAACCTTTTAGACAATCCAACCGAACAAAGCGCAATTTGTATAAATTTATTGCTAGCAACATTTCTGTTGGCAGCAGCTTGCAGAAGATTTTGAAAGTGAATGTCTCAGATAAGGGAGAATCAGCTTTGAATTACTTTGTGAGATGTCGGGGTACAGCCTTACATTTAGAACAGCCTCCGATCGATATGATTGAAACTTTAAAGAAAAAAAATCACAAAAATTCTCCTATATACAGGGTAGCCCTGATTTCTAGGATTATTTATGTTAAAGGGTCTTTACTCATTATATGTTTAAGTCCCAACTACCATGTTTCCCTGAAAATGAGACCCTGTCATATATTTTTTGAACCCGAAATAAGCACTTGGCCTTATTTTCGGGGAGGTCTTATTATTTTGGGGCACATGGTTTAAGACAGGGCTCCTCTTGCTATCTTACCTGATTTCCAGCTCTGCATTTAAATATTTTCAGGGAGGGCTTATTTTCGAGGGGAGGCTTATTTTAGCACATGCGCTCAAAAGCCTGATTGGGCTTATTATTAGGGGATGTCTTATTTTCGGGAAAAGAAGGTATTCTCTCAAATAAAATATTTACAGATATTCATCAGTTATAGTAAATTTTGGACCATAAACTGATAATGCTGTTGATAATAATGTTTAGAGCTTTAACTGCAAAATAAGCACAGAGAGTTCACTCAAGCTGCAAATTAACTCAGATTTGCCACTATAAGAAAAGTCTGCTCTGAACCCCAAACCAACAAATATACTCACACAACGAAAGGGCTCATTGGTGCAATATTTTATTTTATTTAGCTCTTCAACTCAAAGTATCTAGAGTCTGTTCCAGACTGCTAAAATGCTCAGTAGAGTATGCCTATTGCGCTCTGTCCTCCTTTATTACTATTTAGTTTTTAATTTTTATAATGTTTTTAATAATAATTAAAATAGTTCTCAGCTGTGGAAGTCATGAATGTTTATTTTTTATATGTTAATCAAATGTTATGTGAAGAACTCATAGGACCTTTGGTTTATGAAGGTGTGATAGACCTCTTAATGTGGTCCATTTTTCTCTTACATCCTCATAGACCAAACAGAGAGCAGGCTACACCCCTTTTGGGTTTCTAAATATAGGAATAAAAGTCATTATGACCTAACTCAGATTTATGAGGAACGCTATTTAAAATAAGTATATAAAGCATTTTAAAGACTTACAGTGTAATAGAAACTATTCATAAAAGTACAGGAATATTACATCAGTGCTGCATACTAAAAATAATAATAATAAATAAAAATATCAATAAATATTCATTAATCCAAACAATAACTTGACAGTTGCTGGTTTCCATACTGTATTGTATTTAAAGTAATTGTGCATTTAGTCATATTTATATATTTTGCTTTGCTTCATTTTGTTTTGTTCTGTTTTTATGGTCTTTGATAACATCAGGGATCAATAAAATAAAAGAAGTAGAATAATAAATAAATGTTTCAGTACTAAGCGACTACTCCAAAAAACGTAGGTCCAACAGTGAAGCTTGACTAGGTCATCAGCAGAAGACTATACTATAGGTATATAGTCCTATGATAATTCAAAAGGAATGACACATATAGTCACCAGATGCTACAAGCCAGGGAGAATAGTTTATGCTGTTCTAAGCACAGGTAAAAGATATACCCCATTTTCCCAAAAATAAGACATCCCCTGATAATAAGCCCAATTGGGCTTTTGAGCGCATGTGCTAAAATAAGCCTCCCTCCGAAAATAAGCCCTCCAAAAAATATTTAAATGCAGAGCTGGAAATCAGGTAAGACGGCAAGACGAGCCCCATCTTGCTCCATGTGCCCCAAAATAATAAGACCTCTCTGTTTATTTTGGGGTTCAAAAAAATATAAGATGGGGTCTTATTTTCAGGGAAACACGAGTAGTTGTTGGATTAACCAAAGGTTGGGTAAAGGGAGTTGGGCGGCATAGAAATGCGACAAATAAATAAATAAATAAATAATATAGGACCTGCAAGGGCAAATTTTTTATAACCCAGAGAAAAAAGCTGTTTTGCCAGTCTTAGACAAACCAACATAGCAGTCTGGCCCCAATTGACTTTGCCTTTGTCAAAAAGACCCCATTTTCTTGAAGATTTAAACAAAAAATCCATTATTCGAGAGACAAGCCTTTCTGAATCTCAGCACCTTGCAGACTTCTTAAAGATGCAACTCCCAGAATTCATAGTCAGAATGGTGGCGGAATTCTTGGAGCTCGATTCCCACAAATTGGGAACAAGCTGCCATAAACAAACAATGGGAAACAGCGATGAAAGAAAGAATCTTGATTTGACTTGAATGAAGTCATCTTTTTTTAAAATATGAGAACAGAACTACTATTATCCTCTCCATCTTCGAGATAAATAAATAATAAATAAATAAACTTTATTGTCATTGTATGTGTATACACAGTATACACTGTGAAATTTACTTGACATCCAAAGACCAGGTCCCACATACATAATCCCCAAACACACTCCCACCCACCACAATTCCCCACCCCTGAATCACTCAAACATCCACACAACAGACCAAGTAATACTGTCCAACAGCTCACTGATGGTGAGATGTTGATCTGTAAAGTGCTTTGGGCCTGAAATTATTTAAATTCATGTGTTATTGAATTTGTTAAGAGGAATCGATTCCCCCCCGCCAAAAGCCAAATAAGGTTTCACATTTGATAGTTTTTGTGTCCTGACAGAAATCTGCCTTTTCAGCAAGAGGAAAATAAATCAATCCATTCTAAGAAAGTAAAGGACTTTGGCCTATATGTGTGATTACTAAGGTTTTCCATCCATTTATGGTCTCTGTGGGGAAACCTTTTAGCTCTTTCTATTCAACAGTGAAAAAAAAAGGCTACCATTTCAATTCAAGAGGCCAAGTACGGTTGCTGTCAATTTCATTAATCTTTTTCTCTTTGTTCTAAGACAGGGATGGACAACCTTTTAGTAACAAAAGGCCATATTTAATTTTTTGATAGAGCAGGGCTGCAGCAGGTAGAATGACAATGCAAAGTACAGAAGGCTGCGCCACACACAAGAGCTAGATTAGGATTTTCTAATTTTTCTTGGCTTCTTAGAAATGGGGAGGTTTCTCCTTTAGTTGGGCTTCATATTTTAAAGTTTCTGTTGTAATATTCATGCATTTTCTTAATCAAAATGGCAAAAAATCATGCACTCATGTATAAGAAATTCACTAAAAAGTATTTGGAGACGATATGCATGTCTGGAAGCATGAGTTCTCCTCAGTTCAAACAGATGTGAGGTAATTATTTTATTCAATAATTTTTTAAATTGTTGAAATTGTTGAAAAACTGGCTGTTCTCCAAGGATTTGGGGACAGAGTTGTTGTAGAGCCTCTTTAGGTGCTTGTACTCTTTTCTTTTGCATTGATTTGCTTTGGTTTGGTTTGAACCTTGCCCTTCTGGTCTGTTGTATTCCTATACACACACAGAGATACTACATAGTATACAGTGGTGGGTTCCTCCCGGTTCCACCCAGTTCCGCTGAGCCGGTAGCGGTGACGATATGATGTCACCGAACCGGTTCTTCCCTCCCACCCTCGCCCCTCCACGTTATTCTTACCTTTTATTTGGCCCCACCCCCACCCCCAATCTATTGCTGCCTCCAGCTGATGGGCTGGATTGAGTCCCAGCTGATGGGCTATAAGGAAAAAAAACTCTTGCCGCAGGGCTTCAAAGGGCCGCCATACAGCTGATCAGTGGTAAAAGGCAGTTTGGTGGTAGATTGGTGCCTCCAAAAACAAATGAGTAGACAGGTGCCTGCAAAAATAAATGGGTAGACCAGTGCCTGCAAAAATACATGAGTAGACTGGTACAGCTCTGCAAGCAGTTAAAAGCCTGGTAGACCAGTACCTCTGCTAAATCCTAAAGAATTGTCACATGACCATCAAGCCATGCCCACAAAATAAGCCACGCCCACAGAACCGGTAGTAAAAAAATTTAGAACCCACCCCTGGTAGTATATACTACATAGTATACACACATACATACACACATACATCTACACATACATACCCATACATACATATATACACAAATTGTTTGTACTATATTTATATCATATATAGTGTATAATATATAGTATATTATTTTAAACAGTTCTTCCATATGTTATGGAAGAACTCTTTTTTATGTCATCATTTTCCAGAATCTTTGCTTTTTATGCACATTTTTGCATTAAATATTGCTTTGTTTTATGCAATTTTCTTTAGGCTCTCCATCACAGATACAAACTATGATTCAGAACTGCCAGTCAATGTTATCAGAAAGAAGGAAGCTAAACAAAGATATTCTAGCGTTAGGTGGTTATACTTAAAATCCAACTTTTGAGTAGAAGGGAAACAGGCAAAATCTCAACAGGCCACTTTATTCCTACACACTAACAAAAATGCCATCAGCTTAATTTCAAGGTATGCTTAGAATGGGCATGAATGCTTTTCAGACCACACAGCATTTTGAGGCTACCTGGCCTTTGATCAGCTGTTTCCTTTCTCGTATGAGAAGTCAAAACCCAATAATAATAATAATAATAATAATAATAATAATAATAATAATAATAATAATAATTATTATTATTATTATTATTATTATTATTATTATTATTATTATTATTATTATTATTATTTTATTTCTATACCGCCCTTCTCCCGAAGGACTCAGGGCGGTGTACAGCCTATTTAAAAACACAGACAAAACAACAATGTAAAATTTAAAATAATTAAATAAATTGGCTCAGATTTAAAACCCCCAAAAATTTAAATACCCCAATTTAAAACTATTGTGTTGATAGTCCGGCCTGGCGGAACAACAGGGTCTTCAATGCGCAGCGAAACACCCGGAGGTCGGAGATCTTACGAATTTGCGGGGGCAGTTCGTTCCACAGGGCTGGGGCTCCCACAGAGAAGGCCCTCCCCCTGGGTGTCGCCAGCCGACATAACTTGGCTGATGGCACCCTGAGGAGACCCTCTCTGGGGGAACGGACTGGTCTATGGCTCTTGAGTTTTCATTCTCTGCTTAAATAATACATATCAAATTACCAGTGAATAAAATGCACACATCCTCCCCAGACTAATTAATAAGCATATGCAGATTGCAATGACTCATTTCAACCCACAGGATCTAAAATGTGTCCAGCTTTTTTGTTACATTGCTTTGGTTCAATCCACCTCCACATTCCAAGAACATATTTACATTAGCTATTTTCAGCACCACAAGGTAGTAAGATACATATCCGCTAATAGTTGCCATTTAAATTATTTTAAAACTAAAAAAAAAAAAAAAAAGCTTTTCAGCATTAGGCTTAAATTTAGTTCTTGAAATGGCAACTCCTAATGGAAAGTGGCAGTTGCTGTTTTCTAAGAAATAGACTCAACCTAGATTTTGGAATGAATAATTTCCAGAATTGTATCACAAAAACAAAACAAAACAAAACAAAATAAAATAAAATAAAATAAAGGACCTTGATAGCTCAAGGTTGAAATGACGCGTCCTTGGTGCTCTCTGAGCTTGGTTGTCTTCTTCTAGATGTTTCATTACCCAAACTAGGTAACTTCATCACTGCCAATTACCAGGACTAGCCTTGATGATGTTACCTAGTTTGGCTAATGAAACACTTGCAAGAAAACAATCAGGCTCAGAGAGCATCAGGTACCACTCAAAACAAAAACACCCCCCCCAAAAAAAACTGATTACTAGTGGCCCCTGGAATACAAAACCCATGAGCATCCTCTCCCCCACAAAGGGAAACTATCTACTTTGTGTCTAATACAGTTCTACATACTCAATATACCAACCTTGCCTTACCTTCTTCCATTATGTAGCAATTCCATCTCAGACCTTATAGCTACCAAGCAAAGTGTAAATCATATGGTAACATTTACTCAGTCTAGCACAGTCACGATCTTGATTCCTCTCTGCAGTGAATTTGCTACTTTTGCTTAGATTATAATATACAGTTTGTTCAGTGTCTAGTTTACTTGGGAGCATCAAGAAAGCTATTCCATATGCCTGGAAGAAGTGGCTTCACAGAGATAGTTTGACACCATATATAACAGACTTGTCTAATCTATTGCCCTCTAGATCAGGGGTCAAACTCGCGACAACACGTTGTCATCACATGACATATCATAACTTTTTCTCCCTTCGCTAAACCGGGTTGGACGTGACCAGCATGTGATGCATGCGGCCCGCAGGCTGCAAGTTTGACACCCCTGCTCTAGATGTATTGGACTATAGCTTCTCCTGTGATCAATAGCTGTGCTGATTAGAAGATGGGTAGATAGACAGATAGATTTGATCCTCCCATCCATATAAGAGAGAACAGGATTATTTCTGTGAAATGTTGTTCCTCTGCTACAGTCAAATATTACAGGACTGAAATAGTACTCTACCATTGGAGGGCAACCCCCTTTGACATCTACCAGGGTTTCCTGGCCCCGTGGTCTTCTTCCTCTGGGCTTTACCTCTCCAAAATAGTGAATTGGAAGAATGGATGATGAGAATGAAGCAGTCATCTTTCGAAGGTTGGTCTTGTTAAGATGGTGAGGATTGAGCTCAGGAAATGAAAAGGGATTGGCCTTCTTAGAAAAAGGACTCCCTGAAACTAGCTTCCTCTTGAATGTTGAACTAGCACTAGCATGTAATAATAATAATATCTGTACCAGAGGTTCAGCAGGTTCTGACCAGTTCTGGAGGTAGCGGAAATTTTGAGTAGTTCGGAGAACTGGTAAATACCACCTCTGACTGGCCTGCCCCCATCTATTCTCTGCCTCCTGAGTCCCAGCTGATCAGGAGAAAATTGAGATTTTGCAGTAACCTTCCCCTGGATTGGGGAGGGAATAGAGATTTTACAGTATCCTTCCCCTGCCACGCCCACCAAGCCACATCCACAGAACCGGTAGTAAAGAATTTTGAAACCCACCACTGATCTGTACAGTTTGTGATTACAGCTATTTCTTGGAGATAAATTATTTTATTATTCATATTTATTTTTATTTTATTATTCATATTTCTATGCTGCCCACTCTCCAAGGACTCTGGGCAGCTTATACCAAAGACAGTATAATAAATAGCATATTGCCCCCAACAATCTGGGTCCTCATTTTACCCACCTCGGAAGGATGGAAGGCTGAGTCAACCTTGGGCCAGTGAGATTTGATCTGCTGAACTAGCAGTCAGCTGAAGTAGCTTCAGTACTGCACTCTAACCACTACGCCACCTCGGCTCTATTTAATGGATGGCTTTTAGAATGAGCAAATTTGGCAGAAGGCTGTTTAAATGCCTTGTAGAATATTCTAAGAATCAGTCGATGAGGTCTGTGGGATGAAGTGGTAAATCAAGCATTTTCCTACACTGAACAATTTTTTTCCATGCAAACGAATGGCTGTGTTTAGACTGAAACACTTGTTTTATTTTATTATTTGCTCGTAGCAAAGCACCAAGTCACAGAGAAAGTCGAGTATGAACACTTTTGAGATATTTTTGCCTCCCAGCTATGCAACAGTCAAATGTTTATGTATAGAAAACCACTTGATTGTGCTGATAATACAAAGTGACTCACAATGTATCTAATAACAAGTTCACTCTAATGTGGGAAAACATAAACAGCATTTCTTAACCTGCTGCTGTCCAAAAGCTTTGAGATAAATATTTCTGGATGTCTTAAGTCCCAGTGCATCTGAAGGGCGCCAGGTTAGAGATCACTCAATTAGATCTTGCTCTGGAGTGGTATTTACCTTCTTTCCTTCTATACTATTCGCTTATGTCTGGGAGTGGTTCACTTGAGGCTTAGGAGGTTTTCATAAAGCACTTAACACTGTCACTTATAAGCACAAGATGACACTAAAAGAGATAAGATTCTGTTAGCGTAGAAAGTCTGGATTTGGATCCAAGAAATTTACTTGGCTGCTGGTCAAATCCCTTCTCCCAGGCTTTGAATGATGATGATTATAATGATAATAATACTGTTATAATAGTAATAAATAGTGACTATCTACAGAGAATTGTTAACCATTTATCCACTGTATTTATTGGTTCGTGCCATAGCAAATCATGCCATAGCAAATCCATCAGCCTTGTGAGAAAATACAGAAACATCCCTAGGACATTAATTGTGTGCAGAAATAGTTCTACTTTGCATTGCAGACAGTTCTAAGTTTAATTTAAATGCTCAGTGCAATGAGGCCAGGAAACGGGCTTTAGTTAAACTGCAGTAATGAAGCAGGGAGTCAATGTGAACTATAGCTTTGAGTAATACAGTCATGAATATCCTGTAACTTGTTCTTAAAACAATTATAAACCTAATAAAATCATTTTTATTCAATTACTATTTAATTCAAATTGCCCTAGAACTGCCTGATCTAGTTTAATTTCATGCTAAATATTTTTAACGTGCACCAAGACGGCTGGTGATTGACTGACTAAACATTACTGGTATTGGCAAAATAGCCTCTATACCTGTGATGGTGAACCTATGGCACTCGTGCCGCAGGTGGCACGTGGAGCCATATTGGTGGGCATGTGAGTGTTGCCTTAGTTCAGCTCTGGCACGCATGTGCGCGCCGGCCAGCTGATTTTCGGGCCTTCCAGGCCCACTAGAAGTCGAGAAACAAGCTGTCTCCAGCTGACGGAGGGCTCCAGGGGTGGGGGGAAGGCCGTTTTCACCCTCTCCAGGCTCCTAGAAAGACTCTGGAGCCTGAGGAGAGCGAAAAATGGGCCTTCTGGTCCCATCGTAAGTCGGCAAATTGGCCATTTCCAGCTTCCGGAGGGCCTCCGAGGGGTGTGGAAGGCCGTTTTTGCCCTCCCCAGGCTCCAAGAAACCATCTGTAGTCTAGGGAGGGCAAAAAATGGGCCTACTGGGCCCACCGTGCCATCGCATGCCAAAAGCTTGGGGAGCGTGGGAGGGTCACGTGCGCATGCGTGGGGGGGCAGGGCTCATTGAATTATGGGTGTGGGCATGCACATGTGTGACCCCCCGCACTCTCCCCACTTTTGGCACGCAACGGCACAAAGGTTCGCCATCACTGCTCTATACAGTGGGAAAATTTGTGCAAACTTCATCTCCTGTCCCCTTGTGGATTGCTGAAAGTTTTCAGGTGATGAATATTCATTTTGAAAATAGATGTCTTCATTTTGAATATATTCAAGTAAGTAAGAAGATTCTATCATTCTGATATCTTATTCAGTTTTTTAATGTTATGAAATGTTAGATGTATGGCTAAATACACATATGTTTAGAATGTTGAATATACTGTAGCTTCCTTTAAATTTATCAGCTTTATTATTTATTTTATTTACTAGATACCACCCATCTCATTGTCTAGCTTTAATCTATCCAATGGGGAGACTCACTGGATTTTAATTATCCAGCTGTCCCAACAATGTTCATGATTCCTAAACCCTTCAACAAGAAACTACTATTCCTGTCCTCTAGATACGCTTTACTAGAGAGAGTTTATTCTATATTCACAATCACCTTTCTGCCTAGTTGCATGTCATAGCAGAAGTATGATTCAATTTGCTGGCTATCTTAGCAGTAGAACACATATTATAGATAAGCTCTGCTTCTGACATGAAAAATGGAGATTTAAATAATATAACATCTGCTTTTTGCATTGGCTCTCACATTCACAGGTCTTCAGGCAGATAGTCCCCGACTTAATGACCAGACCATTCAAAGTTACAATGGACCTCCACAGAGCTGCTTACAATCTGGATTAGAAATTTCCCCATAAATACATCATCATATTTTGGGTGCTCGGCAACCAATCTGCATTTCCAGCCATTTCTAGCATCCTATGGTCACTTGACCACAATTTATGACACATTTTGCTGGAAACTAGCATTTCCTTCCACTATCAAGCAAAAAATGCCCATTGCAGACAATGATTCATTTAACCACATAAAAGGCCATAAAATTGGACATGGTCACACGGTGACCTGCTTAACAATTGATACCACTTAGAACCAAAATTCTGGGCTCAGTTATGGTTGTAAGTCAAAGACTACCCATAGATACATATGGATGTCACGAATCAGAACTGTTTAGAATTTGTGATTATATTGATAAAATAACATAACTATTTAGAATTCTGGTTTATTTTGACTGAATAAGCATGCCAACATAGCCTCTATAGATTCTCAGTCATCCAGGTCATGTTTGTCCCAAAGGTGCTTTTTCAGGAAGCAACTGGACTTTCTTGTTTTTTTCTTTGAAGACGTTTTACTTCTCATCCAATAAGCTTCTTCAGCTCTGACTGGATGGTGGGGAATGGAAGGATTTATATTCCTTGCAGACATCTGGTCATTTACAGCTTTTTTAAGGGTTGTTGAAGCACTTGGAGGTTTATCTGTGTCCTCTGGGTCACCTGAGGGGTGCTACTGGTTCTTGTAGTCTGCAATTTTTTCTGGAAATCCATTCATACTCCCACACCATTCAAGGATGTTCATCCCAAATTGCATAGCTAAAAGTCTCTATAGATTCTCAGTCATCCAGGTCATGATTGTCCCAATAAGAGCCTTGATGGTACAGTGGTTTAATGCACCCTGTTATTAACACAGCTGCCTGCAATTTCTGCTGGTTCGAATCTCTCCAAGGCTCAAGGTTGACTCAGCCTTCCATCCTTTCTAAGGTAGGTGAAATGAGGACCCAGTTTGTGGGGGCAATAAGCTGACTTTGTATAAAATATACAAAAGAATGAAGGCTATTGCTTAACGCATTGTAAGCCGCCCTGAGTCTCCGGAGAAGGGCGGCATATAAATCAAATTTTTTAAAAAAAGTGCTTTTTCAGAACGCAGTGACCCTCAAAAAGGATGCAAATGACCAGCTGTCTGCAAGGAATATAAATCCTTCCATTCCCCACCATCCAGTCATAACTGAAGAAGCTTCTTGGATGAGAAGCGAAATGTCTTCAAAGAAAAAACAAGAAAGTCCAGTTGCCTCCTGAAAAAACATCTTTGGTATATGCCAACACAGGTTGTCCAATCCTTTCTGCCTGCTTTCTTACATTAATAGGAAGTTTCTGTTGTTGGTTTACTTAGTATTGCATCTGACCTGCAATCTCTGATTTATATCTCTCGTATCAAACCAGAATCATGAACTAACAACAAATTCTTCACAAGTTTATCGAGAGAGGAACAAACAGAAGATTCTATTCCCTAATTTTAAAGCAGTGATGGCAAACCTATGACACGGGGTCAAAGGTGACACACTACAATTTTTGGGTAATATGCCAGCATTCACCAACACCTGACAATTATTCTTTTTTTTTTTATTGAAAAAGTTTTCAAATACAAGTTTTTCCCCCTTCCCCCCCCTCTTCCCTAACCCCCCCTCACCACCCATCCCCCCCTGTGACTTCTTCACAACAATAGGCTATTTCATAACTAATTACATACATAATATCTTTCCTTTCCCTTACTCCCTCCTCAGAATACTGACCCTTAGCATATTATTCTTATAACTCCCATTTTTACGATAATCTGCCCTTTTTCTCCTCCCCTAAACTTATAGTGTATTATTACAATTTAACATTTAATCTTTTATATATATTAATATAACATTTTAAAGCGACCTTCTCCCTACATCTAAATTTAACATTTATTCAGTTCTATCCAATTCCTCCACTCCCCTAAATATATGACTTAAGGATCCTTTTTCTTAGACTAATCAATCAGTAAACTAACCTATTTCAACCCTTCAATTCCTACAAAATCATGCAATACAATTCTAAATATAACCCACTGCCCACTTTACTAAGATATACACATATCTATATATGCATTCCATTTTGTAAAAAGAAAAAAGACAATAACTTTAAATTTATAATCCATATAATATCTTCTTTGGTGTCTTTCCACTGGATCATTAAATCCATCACCCATAATAGGGTAAAATAACATGCTGGTGCAACAGTTCGTTCAAAGTCTTCAATCATCTTCTGCCCCCATCAATAGTAGATATCCTCGTATATATATAAAAGTAAAAACAACCACCCGAGTGACATTATAATTATATCCATATAGTTATAGTTGTGGTATTCATCAGGATTGTTGATTCCCATCATCCTAATGGGTAACAACCAGATCTTCTGCATGCCCCAGCGTGACTCTCTTGCCTTGTAACTCAAAATAATTATAATATATTTACCAGTAAAAGAAATCCAGAGTAGATAATTCAAATCCAACAAGGTAAGGCTCTTTTCACATCCCAAAATCACGGCATTACAGAGATCTGCCACAATCCTCAGGATAGTATTAAACAATTGTTCGCCTCCACTATCTTTTCAGATATTCATTCATTTTTTAAAGTCCCTGGCTTCACTGTTGCTTGGTTTAGAAACTGCTGTTTCTATGAGATCTATTTCTTTTCTTTTTCTTTTGCGGGTTGAATTTCCATCCTCGTTTCGTGCCTACCAATTGTGTATCAGCTGATCGATTTTCATTCTGCTTTATGAGTTTCTCTTGTTGGGTTAGTTTTATCATCTCATCTTTCTTCTCCATCACTTGTATATCAACTGGTTGATTTGCGCACTTGTCTGTGACTTGATGGTTCATCACATTGGAGTCGGATGACACTGCTCTCTTATTTATAGACAGTCCAGCTGGGGTATCCAGGGAGTCCAAAGACAATTTATCCACCATAGCCTCTGTAATTTGATATTTTCCTTTTGTTTCCAACTCCTTTTGCTTATCCTGTATTGTGCCTAAAGATGTTAAGTTCATTTTTAAAATTTTTTGATAAAATTCTTCCGCTTTTTCAACAGTGTTCAGTTGATATCTTACTCCTTGGTGTCTCAATATTAAACCAATTGGGGCATCCCACCTAAATAGGATATTTCTTTTTTTTAACTCAGTCACTAGAAAGCCAAATTTCTTCCTCTCCATTAGCATCTTAGTCGGGAGCTCCTTAAAAATCCAAATCTTTCTTCCATGAAATTGCAAAGTAGAATTAAAAGAGTTCTGCACAATATTATTCCTAATTTCTTTATCTGTAAAATAGATCACCACATCTCTAGGCAATTGCCTTTGCTTTGCCAACCAGGAGTTTATTCTATAAATTCTATCAATCCTGCAATACACTTCATCAGGTTGAACCTTTAAAATCCCAGCCAGAATTTCAGAAGATATTTTCCTTAAGTCATCTCTATTATTTTCCTGCAGACCTCTCAGTCTAATTGCATATTCTGTAAAATTATATTGAATCATTAAACTTCTCTTTCAATCCTCTGTTGCACATTTTCTTCATTACCAGTCTTTTGGTCAACCTCCATTTTAGGTTTGTCTTCTGAGCTATTATCCTGAATGTTTACCAAATCCTTTTTAATTTTTTGAATCTTGTCATCCAAATTCTCCTCAGTTTCCTTCATTTTAGACTCTAATAATTTAGTCTTTGCATCCACCTGAATCAGAAAGTCTGATAAACCATTAGCTGTATTTAAAATCTTTCGATTCAAAAAGTCAAACTTTGATTTCACCAATTCACCAATTTCTTTAATTTCCTGCTTAAATTTTTCGAGTTGCTGGTTCACAATCTCATCCCTTCTTACAATCTCTTCAAGAAGAAATTCTATTATATTAAAATCAGGTTTCTGACACTGGAGAGTTACAACTTGTTGGTGTAATTTATTAATGGGGGAAATTCCCCCCCCCCTGCTTGTCTAGCTGTGTGAGTCCCGATGCCATTTCCCACACAGACAAGATTTAGTGGAAAAGAGAGGAAAAAAAAAAAAAGCTTGTTTCCAACCAAGATCAATATCAGATCCCCAGGAAAAAAAAAAAGAAAAAAAAAGCAAGAGTGAGAGTGAGGTTTTGCCTCAATTACGGCCAGAAGTATTCATTCCGCTACTTTGTAATAGAAAACCGAAGGGCTTTCTCTTTCAGCCTCTCTTCAAGCCGCAGCAGTCGCAGCAGCACGCCATTTTAAAAATCTTTTTTCCTTTCACTTCTTAAACAACTTCAATAACTTTTCTAAAATAAGAAGAATACTTGCGCTTCAGGATCAGAGGTCCAGCTCACGTCTTCTTTAATTAATTTAACAAATTTACAGGCTTGCTTTTGCCCCCTAGCTCTGCGTGTAGCAGAGATCTCCCAGAGCCCGGAGCATCGGCTGGGGATACGGGGAGTCTCTTCTGCTCCGTCCCAAAAGTAAAAAAAAAACTTTTGGGATTAGGCAGAGGACTCAACCCACCCCAGCCTGCTCTATCTCCGTTTCCTCATGGAAACGGAGTTTTTTCGAGCCGCCATTCCGCTATAAAGGCGGCTCTTTACAGGCGGTGGGTGCAACGATCCCAAAGGAGCGTCCAGCGGGGACAAACAGCAAACCGGAAGTGACCTGACAATTATTCTTGATAGCAGACCCCCTTCTTTGATTTTTGGAGGGTGTGGAGGCCACACAAGAATAGGGTGCACCCTCCCACAACTTCTGCAGCTTTCAAAAATCATGCAAGAATGGGATGTGGTTTTGGAGACAGAAGAGCATTCTCTGAAGCTGTTTCAAGAACAAAAGCATCATGCAACCCGGAGCTGCCTTAGGTAGGCTGCAGGGCCTGTCAAGAGAAAGGGAACACTAAAGGTAAATGGCACACAACAGATCCTTGATATCACAGACATGATTACACTGTATTTTTTTGAAAAGCAAATGAATATATCAATAATTATTTCCCTTTTGTTCAGCAAGGGTTGGGTGGGGACATGCCAATTGAGTCAAGTTGGGGCAGTGATGGCTAACCTTTTTGCCATCGCATGCCAAAAGCAGGGGATGCAGGGGGGGGTCGCGTGCGTGCATGCATGCTCACACCCATAATTATATCGCCCCGCCCCCCCATGCATGCATGTGCGAACCCCCCCATGCTCCCCACGCTTTTGACATGTGATGGCCCAGTGGGCCCGGTAGGCCCGTTTTTTGCTCTCCCCAGGCTCCAGAGCCTCTCTAGGAAAAAAATTGCCATCACTGTTTTAAAAAGTTCTGGCTTATCACAACATCTGTTCCAGTCAATTATGATAGCATGTGTTTGTTTTACATTTTATGGAGCTTTATCTCCTTGAATTTATCTTTTTCTTGGAGTCCTTCTCTTCATTCCAGTTGCTATTCACAGCTTCTCCTTCTGTACCCATCTGCATAACTTTCTGGAGAACACAAAAAATAAAGAGATTAATATTCATTTTCCCGACATCCCTTCCTATTAACTTTAAGAAAGTAAAAGAACAGGCAGAGGCAATAGGGCCAGAAAATTCCAAGGACTGGCTCTGAGTAGTATCTGAGAGTCCAAACGTTTGGTGCTCATTTTAGCATTAATTATTGTTTTAACAATCCTGTTTATTATATTTTCCATAGTGCAAATAGGGAAGCTGAGGCTTGCTAGCATCTACATTGGAAATTAATACTATCCTGCTTCTGCTACAACAGAGCATTAGTGGCATAGAATGAATGCATTTCCTGGGTACCATTCTGTTTAGTACAAGTAATTGCTCCTGTTGATATCCACTAATTGGTACATTTGAAGAGCGTGACAATGTAAAAACTACCCACCGTTTTTTTTTTTTCTGATTGGAGACAGAATTAAACACGGAAGAGACAGTTGCAGCCAAAAATTTCAACCGGCAGTATTTTGGGTTGTCTTAATAAAATAAAACTAATCCTCTGGAATGTGATTTCTGCTTTATTTCTGCCAAATGCTTGAACCCTGGCACTGCTACAGAAACAAATACTATCTTAATATATGTTTCTTGTACCTAGTCTTAGTGGCAGAAGCAATACTAAAAGCCTTAAGGTTTTAAAACAGTGTACAGCATGGAACAACTTCCACCAAGCAATTTTGTTAGCTATATTCTTAGACGGCTCCACTGCGATTAATGTTTTGCTCTCTGTGTAGTTTGTGTATTTTAAATGTTTTAATAATACTTTCCTTTTTAATAATGTTTTAATATTTTTATAGTGATTGTTTTTGTATCTGTGATTTTATTTGCTTGTTGTATGCTACTACTTGTCAGCTTTGGAAGCCATATTAGGCCAGAAGCTTCAATGCTGCCACCTTCTCATGTGTGGGAAAGTAGGAGGGGGGATTAAGGAGAGGGGTTGTTAGTAGACATAATAGCATTCTTCCTGTCGGTCAAGGTCAGAGCAATCCAGCATCTGGAGAAGGAGTGGTCAGGGGGCTGAGTTGAGATGGAACGGACGTTGATTGGAGCATGTGATTGACTGGGGAGTGAGGGGATGGTTTTGGGGGTTTTGATTTACTGAGGGAAAACCCGGGCTTTTCAGATTCGGGTTTTCCCAGATGTGCCAGTTTGCCTATTCTAGTAAGAGAACTTTAGAAAATGCTTGCTTCCGCTTCTTTACTTGGAGTTGGGGTTTTCCTGGAACGCTAACACTACTATTGCTACTACATTCGTGTCGGAAGCACCTACCAAGGCACTTCCAGGTTGCTATCCAGAATTGCTTTTAGAGCAGCTCTGTAAATATGATCAATCAACAAATAAATGCAGCACTTTGCATGCAATATAATATGATAAGCTGAGAACTAAAATTTGCTAGAATTCATGAATTGGAGAAGGTGAGACTAATTCAATTTTTAAAGACTTGCACAGTGAACATTGCCCAAGCGAGTGGTTTTATGGCTGAGTTCATAATATACAATTCTAAAGTTGGGTTAACAAAGCACAGTAATTGTATTCATGTACGGTGCTATGCTGAAAGAAATTATTTATGTAGATTATTTATCTGTCTGTCTTCAACTTCCAGGCCCTTTTAAATTTAGTTAGGGCTTTTAGTAAGACTTAAGCTGCTTTCTATCATTCTCAAAATAATACAGCTTTTTAAAAGATGGGTTGGTGTGTAATCTTAGTTAGTTATTATGATTTTGGTTACTATCACAATTGTTACATAGAAATGATTAAAAAGCAAAAATTAAAAATTAAATCAAATGTAGCATTTGATAACAACATCGGATGGCCTTACTCTGTGTTTCCCCGAAAATAAGGCCCTGTCTTATATTTTTTTTAACCCTGAATTAAGTGCTTGGCCTTATTGCCATAGGCTCAAAAGCCCGATTGGGCTTATTATCAGGGGATGTCTTATTTTAGGAGAAACAGGGCAGAGGTGGGTTTCAGCAAGTTCTGGCTGGTTCTGGAGAACCAGTAGGGGAAATTTTGAGTAGTTTGGAGAACCGGTAGTAAAAATTCTGACTGGTGCCTCCCCATCTATTCTCTGCCTCCCAAGTCCCAGCTGATTGGGAGGAAATGGGGATTTTGCAGTATCCTTTCCCCGGAGTGGGATGGAAATGGAGATTTTACAGTATCCTTCCCCTGCCACGCCCACCAAGCCATGCCCACCAAGCCATGCCATGCCCACCAAGCCACACCCACAGAACCGGTAGTAAAAAAAATTGAAACCCACCACTGAAACAGGGTATTATAATTTAAAGAGTTATGGTGAGGACTACTATATTTTGAATGTAAGGGGAGATGTAAGGCTAAGGTCACTGCAGCAGACGCAATGGTTTTGTTGAGAATGTTATGATTGATTACTATATACATGTTTTAGTATGCCGAGTATAATTTGACAGTATAGTAATTGAAATTATATCATGATTTAGCTACACATTTTCTACCCACTCCTCTGAGTAAACTGCCTCAAGAGAAACATAAAATTATGCAAGATGTGGAAAGACTGTTAAACCAAGTTTTCCTCATAGTTTTAATTATTAGCCAAATAAATAAATTTAAGTGTAAACTACGTGTAATAAAAACCATGATAATTGCTCACTTTAAAACGGGATCAAACCAATTTGTGGAAGACATACAACTCTGTGTAAATGGTATCATTTCTTCTATTTCTAAGAGTCTGACTGCCTTAGCTTACGCATCTATACATGGTTGAAAGAACCCGCAGTCTCACAGAAGTAAGCATTAATTGAGAAAAAGGATTGAAGGGAGGTCTAAAAACAACCTAAAGAATTGCACAAAATGTTATATGATTAATGTGTTAGAGGAAATAGAAATGTGGAGTGGTGGAGTAACAGTTGGAGCTCATTAATGAGTGAGCAGGTAAGGAGAACTAATAAGAGTCTGGACAAAAGTTCAACAGAAAGATGTAGAGAGCAGGAAGGGAGTCAAGTTATAAGAAAAGCTATATGGTCTGAGGGATTGATATGCTTAGCTATATGTTCTGAACAAGTAGGGACTGCTATAGAGATTGTGGAAAGAATCTAAGGAAGCCAGTTTCAGGGATTGGCTTTACAGCAGAGGTTCTCAACCTGAGGGTCGTGACCCCTTTGGGGGTCGATCGGCCATTTCACAGGGGTCGCCAAAGCCCTCTCTCGCCCCTCCCCCACGCCTTCACTCACCCTCAGTCTCTGCTCTGTTGGATCGCCGGCCGTTCGCTTACCCCACCCATTCCCAATCTATTGTGCATTGTACAAATTTAATTAGACAAAACAAAGAGGAAGAGGAAGCAATTCTCCATAACTAGTGTATAAATTTACTAGAACTGTTTAGAGCAAAGTTCCTGTTCAACAGACATTATGTAAAAAAAAAGTATTTTCTTCTGCTTGTCCTGAATTTTCTTGTATTTCGTTTCCATTATCTCAAAGTACTACTATTGTGAAAGTTGGAGAAAAAAATATTCATTCAGTCAATCAGTTTATATAGCCAGCCATCTGACCCCATTGACTGTAGGCCAGGGATAAGCTGTCTCAGGAATTCTGGGAGTTGAAGTCCACAGGTTGAAAAAGGCTCACATTTGCCCATCCCTGCTCTAGGCAGCTAACAACATATCAAAATACAAGCAACATAAATCATCAATACCAGTAAACAAGAAAAAATTACATTATCTTCATGATTTCTATGTCTTGCATTTTTAAATATATCTTTCATATATCTTCTTAGGTTCACAATCCAAAACTATATTAATCTCCACTGAAACTTGGAATTTCAGCAGTGAAGACTTTAAAATGCACATAATATCCACAAGGATAACAGTAACGGAGAACCTCATAGTCTTCCATTCATTAAGGGCCAGCTGTTCATCATAACTAGTTTTGCAAAGGTTTAGCTTACGTTGGCCACCTCCGAATCACACAACTGTGAGATGCATCTTTAAATTCGTTATTAAAATCATTTTCAGTTCAAATGACTAACAGTGTCAAAACAATTAAAAACTCATTAAATTTGCACAGCACATTCAGAATGCATTCCAAATTCTGATCAACTGAAATAGAGTAGTAGGGGAAGCTACAAGTACAATCATCTCATTCGCTAGCATAAAAGATTTGAGAAAATGCAGAAGACTTTTCAGACCCCTAGTACATATTCTCAGTGGCTAAGCAGTTTTGGGAATGGGGGGAATAGCCTAGCAATTCTGTGCTCTCCAAGACTTATTCCTTACCTTGTTCCAGTGGTGGGTTTCAAAATTTTTTACTACCGGTTCTGTGGGTGTGGCTTGGTGGGCATGGCTTGGTGGGCGTGGCAGGGGAAGGATACTGTAAAATCTCCATTCTCTCCCCAATCCGGGGGAAGGTTACTGCAAAATCCCCATTTCCTCCCAATCAGCTGGGACTTGGGAGGCAGAGAATAGATGGGGCGGGGCCAGTCAAAATTTTTACCAACGGTTCTCCGAACTACTCAAAATTTCCACTACCGGTTCTCCAGAACTGGTCAGAACCTGCTGAAACCCACCTCTGCCTTGTTCCTATTGCTATTGCATCGATGAGAGAAGGAGGGAGGGAGGGAGGGAGAGTGAGTGAGAGAGAGAGATTACTTAAATTAGAGATCATTTCAAAATGGGAATCTGTGCTTTTAGATTACAAAACTGAAATTTATCCAGATTTGTTCCCCTTTTCGTTCTTTTTGGGGAATGTTTCTGGAGATGGGAGGAGAGGGACAGCAAAATGGTTACCATGATAAGAACAGTTCTGTTCTATCAGCCCAAGTTATTGTACATCAACAGGGATTGGCATCTGAAAAGCTTAGAGCCGTAATGGGGAATTTATGGCACACATGCCAGAGGTGGCACACAGAGCCCTCTCTGCTGGCACACGCACCATTGCCCCAAGTCAGATCTCCATGGCGTTTCTTTTGTGAGCTTCTGTTTCCCTGTAAACGACGAAACAGAAGCTCACGAAAGAAAAAGATCTTACCTCTTGCTGTGCTGCCGGTGTTGGGATGCCCCGCCTCCCGCCAGTCAGCTGGTCTTCAGGTCTCTGCTGCGCATGTCCGCGCATGTCCGCATTCACACACACACACACACACACACACACACATGTGCACACATCTTTCAGTTTGGGCATGTGCGAGTGCAGTTTGAGCACTTGGTGTCTAAAAACTTCGTTATCACTGGCTTAGAGCAAGTATGAAGGCTAACAGTTTTCCCCTGTTTGCTTCAGAAGATAGTGGAGAAATGATAGAGTATGTTTTGCTCTTTCATTGAAACATCATAAAACTCCACAACATGGAGTTGTTTTGTTGTCAGTGACTCATCCCTTCCATACTCTCATAAATTCTTTGTTCATTCCAAATGATAGTTCCTAGAAATGCCATCACTAACTTCATGCACTATCCTCTGCTGAGATGATGCTCCACTTAACATTTCTAAAAGTTTTGTCTGTGGCACAGTTCCAGAAATAAGTTAGGAGCTTGTTAAAATGCAAATAAAACTTTATTTTTTTTCCTTCCTTTTTCTATAAAACCAGATGGTACTAATTCTCTATAGAATAGAGCATGGTGGCATTGAGTGTTTTTCTGTAGATATCTTCTGCAGTCTTTGTTGAGTTTTACATAACAGAAGAAAGAAGTTCATAATATTTCTTTTGTGCATACAGAGCAGAGGTGGGTTGCAGCAAGTTCTGACCAGTTCTGGAGAACCAGTAATGGAAATTTTGAGTAGTTTGGAGAACCGGTAGTAAAAATACTGACTGGCCCCACCCCCATCAATTCTCTGCCTTTCAAGTCCCAGCTTATTGGGAGGAAATGGGGATTTTGCAATAACCTTCCCCTGGATCGGGGAGGGAATGGAGATTTTACAGTATCCTTCCCCTGGAGTGAGGTGGGAATGGAGATTTTACAGTATCCTTCCCCTGCCATGCCCACCAAGCCGCGCCCACCAAGCCATGCCACATCCACCAAGCCATACCCACAGAACTGGTAGTAAAAATTTTTGAAACCCACCACTGATACAGAGTGCATCAAGTTTAAGTATGATGGTCTCCCAGCCATCATCATCAGTCTCTCAATAATTTGTAAAATAAACCCTAATAAAAGGGTAGTAGGCATGCTATAGTTCCGGAGTTAAAACTTTTTATTAGTTTATCGAAGTATAAAACAGAAAGAAAAAAAAAACATGGAAAAATAAGAAGAGAGGAAGCGGGAAAAGCGTAATGGGAGAGGGGGAGGAAAGGAAAAAGGCACCAACTTCCGACTCTCTTTGGCACAGTCAACTTCAACTTTTTGCTTTTACACAAGAGTATATACAAGTCATTTCTATAACAATAAGCCTATCTAGTTTACAAAAACAGAATCAAAGTTTCATATATATTTTTCTCATTGCAAACACAAAAGTAAATAAAAAAGGACCCAAGTGATTCACTGTGTGATGAACTGGTAGATTGTTTCCCTATCTGTCTTCATTACAATGGGCAAAACGTATGATTGTCTTGCTTTCTAAAGTATTGCACAGCTTATTTGCACCATGATTTGATGTCTATGTAGGACTGATGTAGTTTTGACTGCATCAGCCCGATGATGAGATTCATTTGGAATCTCATTTTTATTGTAATATTAACAAATCTAATGAACTGCAGAGATCCCACTGTGAATTGAAAGGACCATTACTTGGATCATCATGATCATCATCAAGACCCGTGGTGGCGCAGTGGTTAGAATGCAGTACTACAGGTTATTTCTGCTGACTGCTAGCTGACTGCAATTTGGCAGTTCAAATCTCACCAGGCTCAAGGTTGACTCAGCCTTCCATCCTTCTGAGGGCAGAAAATGAGGACCCAGATTGTTGGGGACAATATGCAGATTCTGTAAACTGCTTAGAGAGGGCTGTAAAGCACTGTGAAGAGGTATATAACTCTAAATGCTGTTGCTATCATCATCATCATCCAGACTTTGAAGTATAAGAAAAGTATGAAATATTTTATGCAAGAACTGTGTAGAAACTAGCTTTTTTAAAATCTCTTCCACCGCTGAAGGTAATTGCTTTTTTACTAGAAATGGAAGCGCTTCTTTAAAAGATTGAAAGAGAAGTACACAATTAAATATAACAACATTTATTATTTCTTTATATTCATAAAAATAAGAATACAATAACCCCTTCCTTAAAAATCCACATCTATATCCATTCATCTTTCATATAGTGTTAATAGGGGGAAAAGGTAAGATGATGGATTCCTTTCACTAGAAATGCCTTCTACTTTATGTTACGTTTTGTAGATATTTGATAAAATATCTGCCCCACGTTAGAGCAGGGGTGAAATCCAGCAGGTTCTGACAGGTTCTGGAGAACCGGTAGCAGAAATTTTGAGTAGTTCAGAGAACCAGCAAATACCACCTCTGGCTGGTCCCAGAGTGGGGTGGGAATGGAGATTTTGCAATATCCTTTCCCCAGAAGTGGGGAGGGAATGGGGATTTTGCAGTATCCTTCCCCTGGAGTGAGGTGGGAATGAAGATTTTGCAGTATCCTTCCCCTGCCATGCCCACCAAGCCACGCCCACCAAGCCACACCACACCCACCAAGCCATGCCCACAGAACCAGTAGTAAAAAAATTGGATTTTACCACTGTGTTAGAGTATTGTAGTATCAGCTGGAGAATCCTGGGAATCCACATATCTTAACGTTCTCAAGTTTGAAAATCACTAAAGTGAATAATTACAACAAACAGGTTTCCTCAACTCTAAAGCTGAAAAAGAGCAGGATGGCTAGTATTCATATGGAAATCTCAACATTTGAGGACTATAAGTTAGACTGGGAAAATGAAAAATATCACAGGGGGGAAAAGCTGTAAAAACCTACATCTGTGCTCGTGCCCCCAAAATAATCTGTTTAAATCTGTGTGGTCCACCAACATTGAGCTGAGTTCAAGGTTGTCAATCTTTCCTTTTTTTTTTCTTTTAACGACCCCGTAATCCCTTGCATTGGGGTGGAGTCAGGTCAACTGAATGGAGCTGAGTGTTTACTGGCCAGATGCCCTTCCTGTCGTCAATGTAAAGTTCACAGCATATATTTTCTCATTGTGCCCAGAGAGAGAAATATCTGCCTAGGATTGAACTTTCCTTTGCCTTTCTTTCCTTCCCCACTCTATTTCTCTTTCGGAATTTGTTTCTCAAACTGCTGATGCAGATAAGAGATTTTGACATTCTGGAAAAAAAATCTGTTTCATTACAATTTTGCTCCAAGCTAGTTGTGTATGAATGAAATTCTTTAATGGAACAGGGAAAAGAAATCAAAAGCTCTATCCCACTATGAGCTGGGTGGGGGTGATTAAACCCCCATACATATAAACCTTCATAGCGGGATTCATTTTTCAGGCTGGAGTGCAAATCTAACAACATTTCAGGGCAATCCTAATCAATGGGCATATAATTTCCCTGAGCTGCAGATATGTTCTTGCTTTTATAGAGGTATTGATTGATACCGCTATAAAGGTAGAAGGAGGGAGGGATGTATAATCTTATAAAGAAATGGCAACACTTGCACACAGTATTGTTTACTAGTTGTTCCCTAACATTTATCTTCGTTGCAAAAGATGAAAGGAAATTAGCAAACCATTTTATCTGACAATTTCTTCAGAAGTTGGGTTACAAAATGTTTTAGCTTTCTGCCAACTTCTATAAATAGAAAAAAAGATCTAAACTGAGTAACAAAACCTATCAAAAAGTTGAAGTTCCAATAAAAGTTTCAATATTTCTCTTACAAACAGGTAGCAGAAGCTGGATGGTGGTAGAAACTGAGAACAAGGATATTTTTCCCCCGTAATAATTTTAAAAAAATCAATGGGCATATTGGAATAGACAAAACTTGCATCAGAGGCCACTGACAGTTGAAGTCTTGAGTGATTTATAGAACAAACTATAAAAGCTGTATATATTTAAGTGCCAAGTTTATTGCATTTGGTTTATGCCTGTTTTTTGACATGGTGTACTGCACATCAAAATCAACTGTGAAGTTATGCTAAATCCAAATGTTGTCAGTTAAACCAGAACGCTTTGTGTTCCTATAGCAACTTTGTCAAATCTGGCACCTGCTTCTGCTACATCCTTCAGAATTTACTATTCGAGGACTATCTGCTCTTGGGAGGTACAATCACAATGTATCTGGAGAGCATCAAGTTGATGGAATATGCTAAAGACTTGTGGGGGGGGAAACAAGATGAAGGCATTTTAAAAAGTTGGAGGAAGGCAAGGCGGATGGAAACTAACCAAGGAGAGAAACAACCTAGAACTAAGGAGAAATTTCCTAACAGTGAGAACAATTAATCAATGGAATGGCTTGCCTTCAGAAGTTGTGGGTGCTCCATCACTGGAGGCTTTTAAGGAGAGATTTGTCTGGAATGATATAGGGCCGTGATGGCAAACCTATGGTACGTGTGGCCAAAATGTCGCCCGGCACGCGGGGCCTTGCCTGTTTGTCTTCCAGGTTTCTGATGCGCATGCGACAATCAGCTGTCCTTCATGCACACAGAAGTGCCAAAAACCGGTGTGGCCATGTGCACCGCCCAGCTGATTGTCAGGCGCGGATGCACACTAGAACAAAGAAGTTCAGCTTTTCCGGAGCGCGATCCCTTCGCACGTGCGGCAGTGCCAAAAACCAGCATGCACATGCACGCCAGCCAGCTGATTGTCGGGCACACATGCGTGTTAGAACCAGAAGTTTGGCTTTTCCGGAGTGCAGCCCTGACGAGCACACACACACGAGATGTTTCATATAGGGTCTCCTGCTTGAGCAGGGGGTTGGACTCGAAGACCTCCAAGATCCCTTCCGCCTCTGTTATTCTGTTAAGTTCTTTATCCTTACTTATTGCATATTTGCACTGATGAGTTATTTATGTTGAAACAGGCAAATACCAGGACCTCTCTTGCATACTTCAGCTCCATGGTTGTCATTTCATCTGAACTCAAAAAGCAGCTATTCCAGATCCTGAGCTGCTTGAACAGGTCTTCTTTTCATGACTTTATTTCTTTGCACAGTCTTATGGCTCACTATTTCTTTACGCTCTTCCTCCACTCCTTTTCAAGATAGATAGAAAAGGGAAATGCTCCAGCACTTTAAAAGCAATTTATGTGGACTGAAGCATAAAGGTTAGACTGGATTTTTTTTAAAAAAAACTTGGTTTTTTGTAAGGAAAGAAAACAAAAATGATCATGCAAAGATCTGGAATAGAGAATCAGGAATATTAGATGCTGCTTGTTGGCTCTGACCAGCCATGGGTGGTTTCACAGCTGCAAAGAAGTGATTTGTATCCTTGGCTGAGCTTCCTTAATGTACAGAGAGCATAATCTCTGTTTTTGCATTTACCTTAAAGAGTGAAGATTTTTCTTCATACAGAATCAGTGACGCCTTCCTCAGGAAGAGTGCAGGACACTTGTGGCCAAAATCAGTACTTTCATCACAAGGAGTGAACCAAAAGCAATATAAACTGGCAAACTGAGGGGGGGGAAGAGGAGTTTATGTAGGTATCAATAAAACTTGGCTCTGTCAGCCTTACTAGTTCCTAGGATTTCCAGCTGCACAAATGCAGCTGAGAATTCAAAACCACAGCATCCTTCTCTTACAGTTTGCAAACTTCACTAAAAATCAAGCCATGCAGCTAATCCTGGAAATGTGTATTGAGTTGAGCTAAACTGTCATTACCAAGGATTAGACAAATGAGGGTAATTTGCTTTAAGTACAACTTTAATAAAGGCGCTAGTCCTTACTGACCTCTGCCACACAAGTTCCATTAACATGACAAAGGCTATGGAGCACCATTTTCCATATCTTCAAAAAAAATAATAATAAACCATTTGTAATTTGTGTTTTCTGTTGGTTTTTCAATCTCTCCATTATTAGTCATTCCTAAGGTTAATCATATACTGTATGGTGTGGGGCCAAGGTTGATTACTATTCATCCTACATATTTTCCAGCAACAAAAATAACGGCTGAAAAACATTCCAGGTTTGCAATTGTGGTGGGTGTCGGCTAGTGTGCACTCACTTTTTTTCCATCTCACCTGCAGGCCATTTTGCTTTATCTGCACAAAGCATGCCAGTTGTCATGGCAACTGTTTAAATCTGCATTTATATAATGCTTGGCATCATTCTTTAAAAAAAAAACAAACAGAGTCCAGATGATACCTTCCACTTATCTGTAGTATGCCATTGCTGCTTCCACTTGCGACTACATGAGAATTTTTTTCAGGAGAAAAAGTGGGAAAAGCAGCAGGAATTCTCCATCTGGAAATATGCTTCCGATTCCTCCATGCCCGCCCTTTCTTCTATAATCTTTAATTTCTAATTTAATTGAGCCATTGCAGAGCCCAAGCTGTTAGAAAATAGGATAATACTATCACACTAGATAAAACCATTTAACCATTAATCTCCTGAGAAAAATTAATGGGTGAAGAGCATTTGCTTTGTTTTTCTGTTTGTTATATTTCTTAATGCTTTTTGAAAACACTATTTTCTAAGTAACCCGTAAGTTTAACTAGGTAACATGCTTCAAATTATAAAAATATAAGAAAGACATCCCAATATAAAATAGGTAAATGTCAGTCACATTAAAAAAAATAAAACAAATTCATTCTGTACAAAAGGACAGCAGTATAAGATAATTATTGATGTTGTTTAAAAGGTTGAAGATAGTAATAGTTTTAATAAAGATTTTCTTGCATCATAAAGAATTGAAAGTAGGCAAATTCCTTTTAACGGGCACTTGGACAATCTTAGATGATTCCGAAAAAGCAAAGTAGAGTCAGACTTAGCTTGCTTCTTAGTTAAGAAAGCACTATGAAATCCCAGGAAGGCGGGACTAGACTGAAAAAAGAAGGGGGTGAAGGAGAAAGAGGAAGAGGAAGAGAAAACCACAACAATGGTGAATCCGTTTCCATATGGTTGCCAAGAAATCATCATAAATATGCCCATATAGTCATCCCAAATTGAATTTAAAGGAGAATTGTCTCTCACTATACATGTTGTTGTTGTTGTTGTTGTTATTAAATAAGATGGTTCTTTTTACCCAGCTTCTAAATTTCTTTTGGAAAACCTTACTGAGAAAATTGCAAGGAAGGACTTGTTCAGGCAACCCGCAAGAATTACCATATTTTTTGGAGTATGAGGAAAAGAAGAAAAAGAAATCTCCCTCTACCTCTGAGCAATTTCGCCTGGTTGCAGCAAACAGCAAACAGCCTGCTTTACTTTCATTTTCGTTTTCAGCATAGCTTGATTAGCACAAAGAAAAAAAAATCTGCTCCAGCAATTTATCTCTTTGCAGCAAGCAGCAGAGCCCTGCGCAAAACAGCTGAGAGCAAATCAGCTGAGAGTCCGGAGGCCGATCCAATCAACTTGTGCTAATTAGGCTGTGCTGAAGCTTTATTTATTTTTTTTGCTGTTTGCTTGCAAGGAGGTAACTGCTGGGAGGCAGAGGCCAAAGGGTGGGGGCCAGTGGGTGGGTGGGGCTACACTCGGTGTATAAGACGCACCTAAATTTTCACCCCCTTTTAGGGGGGGGGAAAGTGCCTCTTATACTCCGAAAAATACGGTAGATACAATTGAATGGAAGAAGAAAAAATTATGTGTAGACTGTGTTAATCAGTTTAAATTTGAAATGACTGCAAATCAGAGAGAAGCAGTCAGAGAACCAAATCTGAATGCAGGAAGGTTGGAAGGAAAGTGCAATATAATCTCCTGTTCTTAGCAGATATTCCCTCAATTCTTGTATTATTGCTTTATTGGGCAATTGCCTAAAGAATGAGTCTTCTTGGTTTGTTTGGTTCTCTGAATTAGTTTCATGGGTGTAATTTTTCATAATGAAAAATTAAGGCCTTTATCTCTTGTTATTATAGCTGAAGTTCGAAGCTCCCAGATAAAGCATTAGATGTGTCTTTCATACAAAGATTCAAAGCTTCTTAGGTCAAGATACACTATGACATGTTGTCTTCTCCACTTCATAATGCCTACACCCACACTTTTCTCCCCTAGCTTTGAGGCTTTACCAAGCCAGGCTTAAAGTAAGAAAGTACGCCTCCGCCCCTCTGGATGGGGACCACTGATGGATACCATGCCTTTAATACATCCCCCTTACTTCAAAAACCCTGTTGTTAGCTGTGCTGCTTTTTCAAGAGCCTTTTTTGTTATCATCAAGGGATATATAAGATTGTTTGTCACACATGCCATTCTGCTAAGTGCTGATGATGGGATTGGACTTTTAATTTCCCCAATTTCCCAACTGATGTGCAAATGCATGAAACAAGCCACGTTGTTTGAAATTAAAAATACCAACTTGTCTAGTGTTTATATACATTCTATGCTAAAATAGTATATGATGAAATTGTTTTCTGTACTTTCATTGTAAAACCCTGGAGGGCTACTCTTTGTACTGTAGGCTTTCGTTTCTGAGCAGGGTCAGCCAACCTTCATGCAGCATTTGCCATCCCACTATAATAGGATGTGGGGATGATCTTGGGCAAGGGTGTCAAACTCAAGGTGGTCTGCAGGCTGCTTAAATCTGGTGCTAAAACCAGATCAGGCACTTGCTTGAGGCCACATAATTGTAATCCAGTCCAATCCAGTCCTCCTGCAGCATTCTGCTGGCTGAAATGGGCCCACACGGCCCATTTTCGACCAGCAGAATCCTGCAGGAAGCCAGAGATGCCAAAAACGAGCCATGCAGGGGCCTTGTAGGGCCTCTGCACAGCCTATTTTCAGCCAGCAGAGTGCTGCAGGAGGACTGGATTGGACTGGATTACAATTATGCAGCTTCAAGTAAGTGCCTGATCTGGATATAAAACAAGCAACATCCTATGGTAACACTACAGTTTAATGCCAGATTTTACATACTGTAGGTCCATTTAATCTACAATCAACAATCTATAATTGACAGCCATTTCTATTTACTATCTTGGAAATTTACCTCTGCTCTTAGATCTTGTATTATCATGTTATTTATGCTATTATATTTTTATTATTAGTTGAATAATAAAAATACAATAGTATAAATAGCTTTTCTGCCTGGAAAAGCAATTTACTAGTAAACCATGGGGTATAAATTTGGAAACAAAAAAGTTTAGTTGAGTATGAAGAATAAGTAAAAAATGTTTGCCAGTAATATCTGGTAGAAGAGATAGGAAAATGTTTGTAGTAAAGAACTGTGAAAAGAAAGAAGAAAAAGGGGAAAATGCATCTTGAGCCTGTGAAAAACACCCACCATGGCCACACCCACCATGACCATGACCACGCCCAGCTGCACACACACACCCCGGCGGCGCTCCAAGGTCAAACACCTCCAGTCCTCAATGAAATTGAGTTTGACACCCCTGATCTTGGGAGACAAAAATATAAGAGGCAGCTCTTATACAAAAGGACTGGGGGCATGGAAAATGTCTCAGAAAAGACCCACCCTTGTTTCTTGGATTGAAAGGCAAGTGGGGGGGAAGATGCATTTTTAGACTTGCAAGATTGATGTCAGCCCTGTGAGGTAGTCCAGACAAGAAGCACACTCAAAAGTACTAGCTCTAACTTTATTATAAGATTACATTAACATAAACTTGGAAATCTGAAAGTATATCTTTGCCCCCTCACCTTTATAGTCCAATAAATTAGGGAGGATCCCTTCTAAGCCATTTGCCATGCCCCCACCCCACCCATCCACTGCTTCTGCCAGCAATGCTGCCGCTTATCTGATTGTGGTCTGGTCTGCAGCTCATCCTCCTGTTTCCTACAGTCATTCCCACCTACCATTACACCTACAGAGATTTTAGCTGATGATATCATGCCATTCAAGGGATCCAGTGGCTCAGTGGCTAAGATGCTGAGCTTGTCTATCGAAAGGTCGGCAGTTCAGCGGTTCGAATCCCTAGTGCTGCATAATGCAATGAGCGCCCGTTCCTTATCCCAGCTTCTGCCAACCTAGCAGTTCAAAAGCACGTAAAAAATGCAAGTAGAAAAATAGGGACCATCTTTGGTGGGAAGGTAACAGCCAAGGGTGGGTTCTACTTAACTTTACTACCGGTTCATATTGTGCTTGGTTTGCATCGTGCATGTGCAAATTACTTCTGATGATGTCTAGGTCAATGGGCAGAGCCTCCCGCCAGTTTTACTACCGGTCCAAACCAGAGGCAACCCACCACTGGTAACAGCGTTCCGTGCACCTTTGGCATTTAGTCATGCCGGCCACATGACCACAGAGACATCTTTGGACAGTGCTGGCTCTTCGGCTTTGAAACGGAGATGAGCACCGCCCCCTAGAGTTGGGAAAGACTAGCACATATGTGTGAGGGGAACCTTTACCTATCATGCCATTATTGAATGGGCAATGCCAATTCTAGACCTGTTTAAGAGGGCAAATTGACTTAAGTCTCCTTTTAAAATTCACACCTTCAATATCAAACTGTTTTGAAAAATGTGAAAATATTGGCTTTATTCCCCCCCCCCCCCTACCCAGGGAGGATCAGCTCCATGTACTGTACTACATGAGCTGTTAGTTCCCCATCCTTGCCTTACTCTCAGATAATAAATCCCTCTTGGATTCCACTGACCAAGGCTCTAGGCTCTGGCTCTGAATTCGGTGAACTGTTTAGAGCTGTTTGATGAGTCATGTTTGGCTTATTTAACTGTTCTTTCCCTTTCTGCTCTTGTCGGAGCGTTTACATTTTCAGGAGTTGCCTTTAATAACATGGAGGACTTTAACGGGTAAATTGTTCCCTGTAGTACCTGGTATTGACCTTTTTTCCCCATTCAAATTCCTTTAGAAGGAAAATACTTTTTTTTATTGTACAGTCTGTTATTAAGCTTTACTGAATAATTCATACGTATTCATCAGCACATTGTTAGCAAATGCATTTTTTCCGACTTGGAAAATATATTCTGGTTTCCTTGGCAAAGAAAGTAGTGTTCTTTATATGGTTTGTATAATTTATCCATCACCTCCATCCAAACAAGTTTTAAGTTGCATGCACAAATGCATATTACTTTGTACAAATATAGTTTACAAAGTAGTAATAATTATAATATAAAATTTATAATTAAGTCCAATGGGTTTCATATTAATCAGTTATAGAAGCCTTCCAGAAAAGCCAATATTTTTAGCTTGTGAAGGCCACAAGAGAGGAAGCCATCTTCATGTTAAGGAGTAAGAAGGCAGGGAGTCCACACAAAGAAAACACACTATAATGTTCTTTTGCACCATACCTCCCAACAGGAGGAGATTTTTCAAGCATTCTCCTCACTTAGCCAGGGGTAACAGGTCTATTTAGGAAAGGCAGTCTGTGAACCATAAAAGGTAGAGGTAAAGATTCCCCTTGCACATATGTGCTAGTCATTCCAGACTCTAGGGGGCAGTGCTCATCTCTGTTTCAAAGCCAAAAAGCTAGTGCTGCCCAAAGACATCTCTGTGGTCACGTGGCTGGTATGACTGAATGCCAAAGGCGCACGGAATGCTGTTACCTTCCCACCAAAGGTGGTCCCTATTTTTCTACTTGCATTTTTTATGTGCTTTCAAACTGCTAGGTTGGCAGAAGGTGAGACAAGTAACAGGTCCTCACCCCATTACGTGGCACTAGGGATTTGAACTGCTGAACTGCCGACCTTTCGATCAACAAGCTCAGCATCTTAGCCACTGAGCCACCACATCCATACTGTTCCATATGATTCATACTGGGCTTTAAAATAAAGGCTAGTACTCTGAATTGTACTTGTAAACAACCAGGTAGTTTTACTCCCAAGGTTAAGCAAAATTATTATTGCTGTGTCCAAAATGGGTCCTCGCCTGGAGCCAAAGCCAATAAAGACCATCAGACATAAGGAATGGTGTTTACAGCTTCTTTTATGGAAGTACTCCAGTAAAAGGGTCTCAGCAGCTGAAGGAGCCAAGACCTCGAACAATGCAGAAGCACAAATGTTATACAGTTATGATTAAGGAAGAATCATACAATCCTTGACATATGTTTCCTTTGATTGGATTCTTCTACTTTACCCTCCTTCTTTATACATTGCATGTTTATGTTAATAAGCTTTCTTATCAAAGAAGTGTGTTTTTCACTATTATAATAAGTTAGAGGCTACCAAAGTTTATATATCTATGTGCTTAGCTAGCATCCTTATAGGGTGTCCATCTAACTGGTAACTTTCTTGTTGCTAGGCAGTTGTGTCGCACCGTTTGTTAACCCTCATTGCAGCTGCAACTTTCTGTATCAGCAATTCCTTGAACAAACTTTCCTAATTCCAACCTGAGTCCTTCATTATCAATAGCAGTGAATCCCCACCTAAAAGTACTTAGAGTATGATGGTTGTAAAAGTTGGATCTTCCATAGCAGTCATTGAAATTTCTCAAGTTTAACTATTTGCTAAGTTTTCCTCTGTGTGCAAGATTGCAAAATAGCAATAGCACTTAGACTTATATACTGCTTCACAGTGCCTTACAGCCCTCTCTAAGCGGTTTACAGAGTCAGCATATTGCCCCCAACAATTTGGGTCCTCATTTTACCAACCTTGGAAGGATGGAAGGCTGAGTCAACTTTGAGCCGGTCAGGATCGAACTCCTGGCAGTCAGCAGTGAGTTAACCTGCAATACTGCATTCTAACCACTGCGCCACCATGGCTCTTGAATGACCCACAGTAGGAGGTAGCAGGACTGTACTATCATGAGCTGCAGCAAATATAGGATAAAATGGAAATGCAAACTGAAAGTAGCAAAGCATTGCTCCAACAGAAGTTGGTAGACCCATTTTTCAAGGGATAGACTGTAAAAGTTTAATAATTAATGGAATCTGGTGGCATTGAAGCATTTATACCCATGTCTTCCACTCCCATGTCTTCTACAAATTTTACCATTTTCCAGAAAATATGGAGAGTTTTCTAAACACGGACTTTCAATTGAGAAAAGAATAAGGTAATCTGGAGCTACTTTTCTGCAAGTCTTCCTCAAGTGGATCACGTTTTCTATAGTTGAGTTCACACATTCCAAACTTGAATCTCTTTTTATGGAAATTGCTGAGATCTGTCATTTTGATTTTTCACAGCACCATATAGTAATGCTTGCTCAAGGCCATTCTGGAATTAAAACAGAACCTCTCACATCCATATGTATGGTATTGGTTTGGGAATAGCTGAATGTTGGAAAATAATTCTACTAGGCCTTAGGGTGGGAGTGCACTGGAGTCAATGCAGCTGTGTGGTGATGACACCCAAGACTTGACATTCAGAAATTTAGTGATGTCCATTTTGAAAATCATGTGTTTTTCAAGAAACTTATATATCCACAGCCTCAATTCTGGTAACAGAAGCAAGAAATACGTAAGAATGTTTTAAATGTCAGGCATATGCTTACTCACAATACACATCAGAACCAGAACAATATGGCTTGTGTACATGAGATGATCAGGACAGTAAATATTTAGAACAGAAAATCATGATGAATGTAAAATAAGAAAATGCAATGAGGATAAACATTCTTCTTTCCTTTTCCAGACTACCTTACTGCTGTATATACTTTTCCAGGAACTTTTAGCCAACAGCAAAAAGCTTATTATTCTAAGTGAAGTTATTACGTTATTATGATTAAATCAGAATAAATACATGGACAATACAAATGAATGCATTTTATATATATTAAAGAAAAATTGAAAAATGTTTTATAGCCCCAGTTTATAACAATGGCTTAAGCTTGATGGTTTTATTTCTGCAGTTAAAATTTTCATTAGCAGGACCTAGTGGTTCTTGACATTTTAGATGTGATTGCAGTTTCCTATATGTCTAGTTTTAGAAAACTGCAAAAAAAGAGAGGGTGGGGAGAGAAAGATCCTAGGTATTTTGATTGATCTATTCTATTCTATTCTATTCTATTCTATTCTATTCTATTCTATTCTATTCTATTCTATTCTATTCTTCTATGGTCAAGCTAGGCATTTACTGAATGTTTGACATGCTGAGCCTAAAAGTTTCGCCATCATTATTCTAGACAGTTACTTTATAAGATTATCTAATACTGGCTTTGGTTCCCAGAGCCTGTTCTCATAGTATCTTCTACCATCCTATCAACATTCCTTGGCTTTTAAAGTGTTTTATGGTTGAGTCTGACAGTGTTATTATTTTTGCCAAGTTCCTGGGAAAGCAATTAGGAAGACGGTGTGCTTTGTCTGCTTAGCCATCCACATAGTATCCTTTTCAATACCTCCCTTTAATAACAGGGATGAAAAAAATAAAATGCCTATGATCTGTGCTTAGCCTAGAGAAGGTTGTATTCAAAACCCAACATATTTTGAAAAATACAATTTTCTGTTCTTAGCTACATAGTTTTTCTTTCCCCCTCCCTCCCCCAAATAATAAATCCAGGATTTTTGCATTCACCTAAAGTAAAAGGTACAATCTGAGCTCCTAGATCTCTCATCAGCTATTTGTGATACTGGAAAGCTGGGAATAAAATCTTGCTAGTAGAGTAGAATAGTAAAACCATGGATTTTTTTTTTCTCTTCTTTTTTAAGAGCCCAAGGATAGAACTGTTTAAAGAAGAGAAAATGTGTAATTAAAATAAAATGTTTCTGCCAGCTTTTGAACTAGCAACCTTTGCTATGCAAATATTATAACTAGTACGCTATTTTAGCAGTGCTACAAAAAGAATTTATGGAGTCTATTAGAATGTAATGTGGCAAAAAAGGGAAGGTTTTAGAAAAAAATACTTGTAATGCCTGCATGAATCTCTGTGTTGATATTTTAGCTTTATATATAAATTTAACTTAGACTTGTATGTGTATATACACACACTCACACATAGGCATACACACATAATAAACATCTCTCTCTCTCTCTCTCTCTCTCTCTCTCTCTCTCTCTCTCTCTCTCTCTCTCTCTCTCTCATCTGCAATTGCAATCTGCAATCTTGAAAATCTTGCAAATCCTGTCAGTCATTTCTCAGCCCAGACAGGAATTTCTTAATCCAGTTTAAAGGTAAACTGGCATGAACATAGGATAGGAGCAGTTTATATGATAAATGTGAATATATCTTGAATCGGATTTGATTTTTAATGTGTCATAATGTACAAATTCCCACCTCATTGATCCAGTGCTGTAGGAATAGAGCAAGTTAGTTGCAAAGTAATCAAGGAATGAAATAAATGGTTCTTCTTTTTCATCATAGTGTCATTTTTCCTGAACTGAACTCTCTGGTTTTCTGTGGTTCATTTAAATGTTAAGAGGATACCATAAAGGAACGCATTTCATTAGGATATTTTCAGATTGGAAAGGCTCAGCAGCCAGAGATGATGCATTATGATAGGCCAATGTACTGTATAATAAAATCTCCAACCATTTCATATAATACAATGTTCTCCAAACAACACAAAGTGAGATTCAAAAGAAATTCTCAAGCACGCTGAGAATAAAGTAGAGAAAATTAAGCCTCTTTTACAGAAGAGGAAAAGTTTCTTTTTAAGTTTTTTATTAAATAAACATTAAAAACAATGTGACCATCCTGGTTTTGTCCTTTCCATACATATTTTTAATATAACAACTAATATAATTACTACTTATCATACACTTCTACTTTGATCTTATAAACATATCCCTAGTCCTCATTTGTATATTTGTCTAAATAATATCCCGTTTCAGTTCTACAAACCCAAAATCTTTTCTGTTCCGATTCCTTTTCCTCCTTTCCAACCATTGATACAGTTTGTTCCAGATTTTATAGTATTTTGTCTCGCCCTTATTTTTGAGTTCTAGTGTCAGCCTGTCCATTTCTGAAGAGGAAATGTTTTGAGATATTGCTAGATAGATTTCATCAGGACATTGTATAGTAAGTACAAATAAGAGTAACAAAGAAGATTAGGGGACTGGAGCAGGGGTGAAATCCAAAAATTTTCCCTACTGTGGTCATGGCTTGGTGGGTGTGGCAGGGGAAGGATATTGCAAAATCTCCATTCCCACCCCACTCTGGGGCCAGTCAGTTCTCCAAACTACTCAAAATTTCAGCTACCAGTTCTCCAATCCTGCTGGATTTCACACCTGGACTGGAGGCTAAAACATAAAGAATGGTTGCTGGAATTTGGTATGTTTAGCTTAATGAAAAGAAGGACTAGGGATGACATGATAGCAGTGTTCCAATATCTCAGGGGCTGCCACAAAGAAGAGGGAGTCAAGCTATTCTCCAAAACACCTGGAGGGCAGGACAAGAAGCAATGGGTGGAAACTAATCATGGAGAGAAGCAACCTAGAACTAAGGAAAAATTTCCTGACAGTTAAAACAATTAATCAGTGGAACGACTTGCCTCTAGAAGTTGTGGATGCTCCAACACTGCAAGTTTTTAAGAAGAGATTGGATAACTATTTGTCTGAAATGGTATAGGGCCGTTATGGCGAACCTATGGCACGAGTGCCACAGGTGGCACACAGACCCATATTGGTAGGCACACGAGCGTTGCCCTAGCTCAGCTCCAGCACGCATGTGTGCGCTGGCCAGCTGATTTTCAGGCTTTCTGAGCCCACCGGAAGTCAGCAAATGGCTGTTTCCAGGCTCCAGAGGGCTTCCAGGGGCTGGGGAAGGCTGTTTTCGCCCTCCTCAGGCTCCTAGAAAGCCCCTGGAGCCTGGGGAGGGCAAAAAAACAGGCCTACCGGGTCCACTGTGCCATCACATGCCAAAAGTGGGGGGAGCATGGGGGGTCACAAGCATGCATGGGGGAGCAGGGCACATAGAATTATGAGTTTGGGCACACACGCACGTGACCACCCCGCAGTCACCCCGCTTTTGGCACACGATGGCAAAAAGGTTAGCCATCACTGGTATAGGGTTTCGTGCCTGAGCAGGGGGTTGGACTAGAAGACCTCCAAGATCCCTTCCTAGTCCAATCCTGTTATTCTGTTAATGATACTGAGTTAGAGAAACCAGTGGACTGACTATATAAGGAAAATTTTCCAAATTCATATATTTGTAAGGCAATTGGATAACCCAGAAGGAATGTGTGTATTCTTATGTCATTCTTGACATTCTTGTTTTTAAAGATACTTCACTCTGATATTGAATAAGAATAATTCACTTTCTGGAAAACAAATATAGCGGTCAAGTTTACAAATTCCAAAAAGCATATATGTTAACTGTCAAATGATAGGATTATGAGATCAGTTTAGAAGATTTATGTCTGAAAAAATACCTTTTTAGTAACATTAACTTTATATGGTGACTATGATGACAGACCTGGATTTTAATTTTAAATGCATTTTTGTCATTTTTCTCTTATAGAAGGTTAACTGTAAAATTATAAACTGCATAAATTGCATAAAGGCTAGTAGATTATAAAATAAATAAAAGAATCATATCCAAAGAAGAATGTCTGGTTACCATCTTACAGCTAGGAACTTTAAGTGTCAATCATACTATATATCATAGTGGGCTATATTCATTTTCAAACATCTACCATATTTCCTGCTGCCCCCTGACTTGATTAGAAAATTTTTTGATGTAGGAGGATTATAGGAGTCACTGAGTACCTAAAAGCATATAACCCATTCCAGAATACTATAGTATGCTGTCTTTTCAGCCACTGGAAAAATGATATTGTACTGATATTATGAAGTCTTGATGATCCCCTTCTAATGCAAGAGCTTGTGGGGTAGTGGGCATTTCTTGGAGACAGTATAGAGAGTTTATTGAGTTTTTAAAATGCTTACATTTTATTCAATTAATGTGATTGTGTGCTGCAGGATTACTGGTAAGAAGATTTCTCTAGGTTAGTCACTGTATTAAGCATTTTGTAGGGACAGATTTCAGTTAGATATAAGCCAATGAAGCAGAAATAGGACTGTAGATTATTCCAGGTGGCTGGGACTACAAAACCTATCTGGAGATCATTAAAGCAGATGATTCTGCTTTCAGGATCATGTAACTGGAGTGGAAGCTTCTCCACAGCCTGGGAATTGGTGTGACTGCTTTAATAAGTTGAAGAGAGTTGCTACATTTGTGTTCCCACCAATATCTTTTTTTCCAAGTTTTTTATTTTATTTTTTACAAACATATCAAATCAATGCGTGAACAATGTGGCACCTAGGTGTCATACATTCTAATGCAAATAAAACTAGTAAAATTAATCATAGTTATTACATTCAATCAACATATGTTTCTAATAATGATACACAATTATATTAAGTTGCAATCTGTCATTATTCAATTGTTCCAGGTTTTCTCTTATTATTACTTTTATTTTATTATATAAAAGTGTGTACACTAATATTCCCCCTTCTCTTATTTCTATCACTTATTCTAAGTTTTAATCATGTCACCCTTTACTAAAAAAAAATTTATTTCTATCCTACCTAACTTCTAGTCACCAATATCAAAGGACCTGTTTCAAATTGAATCTGAACCCTTGGTTCCAACAGTATTAAAAAGAAATATTTTACTGTGGATTTAGTGTTGTAAATGAAAGTAATCTCAGTTGTTTATAACTGAGGTACACGCCAAATAAAATAAAATAAAACAGAAGCCATATGATTAATTTGCCACATTATTAGGTCCATGGAGGACTTCTTCATGTTGGAACAAATGCTACTTATTAGTTTCATAATTAAGGCCATTCGTCTATGAGTTTCAAAGCCTTCTAAATTTGCAGTTTAAGACTGAAAGACTGCCGCTTTAATGCAGAAATGTTTCATATGGTAATTTCACACTCTAGGAAGATTTTAATCCATATATTATTCAGCATTAGCCTTGGTTCAAAACAATAAAAGCATGATTGTGCCAAACGGTGCAGGCAACATCAATAAAATATGAGTTATAGACTCGGGAAAGAAAGAACCTACTGTACTGATTTATGGAGTTTTTCAATAGCTGGGTTGCATAAAGAGCACTCTTGCCTTTGACATCTCAACAAGAATTTAAAATCCATGGGAAGGACTATGAAGACAATCTTACACTGCAAAAGTGTCTTCCATTGGCCTGAACAAAAACAAGGGGAGAGATTTTAATTAAAGTTCCCAGGGAAGCTACTGTGGAAGAAGAATATTTACCGGAAAAGAATGAAAACAAATGAGAGTCCATACCCATACTGAATATGGGTAAGTGTAGTGTAGTTCAACATATTACACACTGAGTTAAAAAGTCTGTGTTTAAGGATGGGGTCCTCCTTTGAGAAGAAGGAGTGAGCAGAGGGTTGGACTTCCAAGGTCCCTTCCAACTCTGTTACTGTTAGAATCAAAAACAAGTGAGAATGGAGAAAGCATGCTGTTCATTTGTAACATAAACAGACTGTATTTGAATCACCATTTTTCATATGAAACCATCCATAAGGCATGGTGATCAAATGAAATCAACTAAGTCTGCATTAATAAATAATGCAGATTTAGAGATAAATTATTCTTGACCTGAGGACATATGGTGGAGTGGATGTTGGTTCTGATCATCATCTCTCATCATCATATTCAAGCTCCAGCTAAAGAGAAAGCAGCAGTCACACTTGGTCTGCCCTTTTGTTGTGAAAGAGCTGAAAGACCATTGGCTGCTGCCAATCAATACAAAGGGAATCTGGAAAATCATTTCTGGCAACAGTAGCATTAAATTGCCCTCAAAGATATGTGGATAGACAACATTTTTTCCCCAAAAAACATTTGAATTGGTTCCCAGAATCCCTGGTTTAAAACACAGAGATGGGATTTCATTTTGATATGGATCTTTAACAGAGGTGGATTTCAGCAGGTTCTGACCAGTTCTGGAGAACCAGTAGTGGAAATTTTGAGTAGTTTGGAGAACTGGTAAATACCACCTCTGACTGGCCCCGCCCCCATCTATTTTCTGCTTACCAAGTCCCAGCTGATCAGGAGGAAATGGGGAATTTGCAGGAATCTTCCCCTGGAGTTGAGATTTTACAGTATCTTTCCTCTGCCACGCCCACCAAGCCACACCCACTAAGCCACACCCACAGAACCGGTAGTAAAATTTTTGAAACCCACCACTGATCTTTATTATTAATGTTGCAAAGTTTATTCAATTCCTGTCCCCACTTTTCAGAACTACAAAAGTAATGGAAGATGTTGTACTTAATACAACATCTTGCCTATTAATAATTTATTTGGGGAAGGGGATATTGTCAGGCTGCATCTTTGGGGAAATCTCACAAACAAGTACAGGGAAGAGTGATCCCCTTGTGTCATTTTGAAAATTATTTTGCATATTCCTTTTCAAAGCCTTTTTGTACACTTTCCACAAGCTGATGACAAAAATGTAGGTCACTTTGAAGGTCTTGATTTCCAGCAAGAAACGGCTTCATTTAACATATGATGGGTGTAATTTTAGAGCAGGCTGACAGAATTTCAAAAGTAATTCATATTATAAAGCACCGGGAAAGACAATTTGACTGATAGAATCTCAATTCAAAGTACTATATTAAACACATAATGAGCCTGCTGTTTGGAGGGCTTCCATCTTGCCTTTTTCGTATCTCATATTAGCTATTTGGATTAATATAATTTGAGCACCTATTATTGTGGTCAAAATGGAATAGTGAACATGTACATTTATTTCATCTTTCTCATCTGTTTCTCCTCAAGACTATGCATGATGAAGCTGTTCCCTTTTATCTGCACTATAACAGAATTAGCATAAGACCATTCATCTACTTATCAGTCAGATTCTATGGCTGAACAAAGAGCTGAATTCAATATCTCTGATCCACGGTGACCATATTATCTCGGTATTGTGCCAAACATTTATTTGGTATTTAAATAAAACCATTCCTATTCGGTATGATGGGCAGAAGTGCCATTTAAAGGAGAACCAGAACCATTTCTGGTTGGGGTGGAGAAATTGTAATGGTTCTGTTAGTTATAAGATGGCAAGGGCTATGGGAGAAGGTCTTATCTTTGAGGGTATAATTATCTCTGCAGTGGTTTTCAGCTTTCCCATGTATCAGTTAAATCCCCTAACCTGTAATTCTTTCTATGGGACTTTTTTCACATAGGTTGCAGTGACAGAGAGTATAATGCAATATTAACAATACCTTCCGTTATCTCTCAGCAGTTAAAATATTGTAAAAAGTGGGGGGGACTTCTCCTCTCAAAACTAAAATGCTAGGAAAATAGTGAAAGGGATTTTTTTTTTTTTTTGTTTTAACGGGGCAAAAATATTCCTGGCAACTTGAAAGACAGATTTCAACACAATGTCTGTATAATGTACACTACTTTCAAAACCCCTTGTCCAGAATTGATTACTGTATGCCATAATAAATTGTGGAGATCTCAAGTGCAAATATCAGCAGATGTCTGACCTAGCAAAACAGTGACTTCATTAAGCTGATGCAGACATTCCATATACAAATTGAACAATGCCACAGTTCAGAAATAAAGCCTATTTCTATGACAAGTGTTGGATCAGGTGTCTGACAGCTTTAGTTAAAAAGTCTCTCAGATAGTAAAACTGGAATACATTCTCTAGATGTAAGGACAGTGGTGGGATTCAGCCAATTCGCACCTATTCGGGAGAACAGGTTGTTAACTTTCTAAGCAGTTCGGAGAACCGGTTGTTGGAAGAAATCTTATTTTGTTTTTTTCCACTTTATAGGGCTAATCCTGTAAGGAAGGCAGGAAGGAAACATTCTGGTGTTGTTTCTAGCCTAATCTTTATTGTCCTGTTTACAGAAACTGCCTCTCTGGTTAACCCTTATTACATTGTAACAGCTAAGGCGAAGCGCCCATCGACGTGAGTGATGTTGAGTTGGCCAAGCCCACACAGTCACATGACCACCAAGCCACACCTACCCAGCTGGTCATTAGGACAGAGAACTAGTTGTTAAATTATTTGAATCCCATCACTGTGTAAGGAAGACAGAAAATCATATGCTCTTTGAAAAAAAATATATATCCTATAGAATGTTTTTTTAAAAAAATAATATTTATTAAATTTCCAAAATATAAAACACACACTACAAAAAACAAAAACAAAAAACAAAGAAACAAAGAAAAACACACAGCAAAAATTTAACACTAATGACAGCTTTTCCATATCGGTATCTCTATTATAACAAACATATTTACAAGGTTTCTAATTCTTTATATCTCTATCTTAAATTACATTCTATTTAAATTATAGTAACATCTATTCACAATTCAGTTTCATATCCTATATTTCTTCAGCAGTTTTACCTTCTACATATTATATTTAATAGATTATTCCTTAGGTTTCACGTTTACTCTCAAGCCAGGAATACCATCTGTTCCAAATTTGATAGTAGTCGGTTTCTTCCCTCCCTTTCATTTCCAAAGACAGTCTATCCATTTCTGCACAATCATATTTTTTTTTTATTATAATTTGATTTGGAGGAATATCTGATTGTTTCCAATTTTGTGCTAGGACAATTCTACCTGCGGTTAATATATGTAGTGTTATATATTGTAATTTTTTCTCCATTTTCCCTTCAAAAATGCCCAAAAGAAATAGTTCTGGCTTCATATCTATCCTCTGTTCAATTATCTCTTCCAACCATTTTCTTATTTTACACCACTATTTTCTAATCTTAGGGCAGGTCCACCACATGTGGTAGAACGTTCCTTGTTTCTAACCACATCTCAAACTTTCCGGGGACCTGTTCAAGAACATCTTGGCCAATGGTGGCAGATACCATCGATAAAACATTTTATAAAGGTTCTCCTTATATGCAGATGACATTGTTAGTTTGTAGTTTTTTGTGTTAAAGTGTTTTGCTCTCTGCCAAATGAGTTGAACTTCTTCACCTGTTCCTCCCAAAAGACCTATTAGGAAGGTCAAACCATCACTCATTGTCTACCTAAAAGCTCATGTGGCTTTTAGTGCTTTCACATATATCCGCTGTCATAGCAACAAGGTCGCTTCCTTCTTCCTTAATGCACCTCTCTACTTTTCCTTTTTCACTTGCTAAGTAAAACTTGGAAACCAGACAATGTAATCAGCCTTCCTCTCAAGTTCTTTCGGTGGGGGACTGAAACCTTCCACTTCACCTACCTTTAAGCACACCATCAAGAAGCACTATTATATTTTCTATTCAAGCAAACTGCCATTTTAGAACAAACCAAAGACTTAGGTATTTTTCTAATTTCTTCTTTTCTGGGAAAAATGGTTTCAACATTACAGTAAAAAGATTGAATAGCAATATGAGTTGATCACGTTTAAAATGTTAATAACTCTTCCAAGGCCTGCCTTTTAATACTGGGCATTGATGTAATCCAGGAAATAAGGTAATTAACTCAGTCCCTTACTTTTCTTGATTAGGAATACGCTTCCTTATTTTTAAAAAAAATATTATTTCTTACAGCAGTGGGATTCAAATTTTTTTACTATCGGTTCTGTGGGCATAGCCTGGTTGGCATGGCATGGCATGGCATGGCATGGCATGGCTTGGTGGGCGTGGCTTGATGGACGTGGCAGGGGAAGGATACTGTAAAATCACCATTCCCACCCCACTCCATGGGAAGGTTACTGCAAAATCCCCATTTCCTCCCGATCAGCTGGGATTTGGGAGGCAGAGAATAGATGGGGGTGGGGCCAGTCAGAGGTGGTATTTACCGGTTCTCCAAACTACTCAAAATTTCTGCTACTGGTTCTCCAGAACTGTCAGAACCTGCTGAATACCACCTCTGATTCCTTAACATTGTTGCCATGTATGTTGAGAGCCAGGAAATTCTACAGAGTAGTCTGGCTGCCAGAAGTTGCTAGCTCGATTAGTTCACGCTGTCATGCTATCCAGGGTGCACCACGAGGAGGCCAAGTACCATCACACCTAGACATTGGTATTTGAACATAGATCTTTTTAACATTTATATTTTATTGTGTTCTACGACACTAGATGAAATGTTAATATAGGTTGCTAGTCCATATACAATATGCTATATGCTAAATAAATAAATAAATGCTTAACATCTAAATGAATGGCATCAGGGGTTTTTTCCCAGTACTTTACCACTTTTTTTTAAAACAAGCTTGCATTGTTTTTTAAACAAACTTGCATCTTGGCAAGTTACATGAAAGTAATAGTATAGAACAAGGGTATCAAACTCACAGTGTCACATTGTCGTCACCGCAACTTTTTTCCCCTTTGCTAAAATGGATGGGTGTGGCCAGCGCATGATGCATCTGGGCTGCACCCCTGTTGTAGAAGATTGTCCCCAGTTTGTCTAATGGTAATTCTCTGGCTGATCGTCCCTAACACAACACTGAACAGATGCTCTCAAAATTCCAAATGTGCTCTCAAAGTTCTAACAAGAATCCCTACCTTTTTGATGATCCACTATGGCTCTTTCGATGAGTATTCTAGTCTTGTGCGCAACTACATCAAAGCCCAACATCCCTCATCCCACTCTACCACCTCCAAATCCATATAGAAAGGCTGATCAGTTTGATCACTGAACCTTATTTCAACATTGATGAGTGAGAGAAAAACAAGTTCCATTATACATGAAGGCAGCATAGTTGAGGATTCAGAATATGTTTTGTGGCACCTACTAGTCATGACAAAGTATTGATGCACCTAGACAGAAATCATGAGGAAACTGAAAACAAATATCTGTATGCTGTTTTGTCAGAAAACAAGTTTTGTTAGCTGCCATCGAATAAAGTGCAATACAAGAAATCCTTGACTTACAACCATTTGTTTAATAACTATTTGAAGTTACAGAGGTAGTCTCACACTTATACAGTGGTGGGTTGCTCCCGGTTTGCACCGGTTCACAAGAACCGGTAGTAAAAATTTGTAGTAGTTCCGAGAACTGGTAATAACATTGGCTGGCAACGCCCCCGAACCGGTCCCCAACCGGTTCATCAGAGGCTTTTATTTTTTTTACTTTTAAAAGCATTTTTTCTACAACCTCTTCGGCAGAAAAAATGCTTTCTAAAGTAAAAAAAAAAAGCCTCTGGTGATCCCACGGCTCAGCTGGGAACATCAGAGGCTTTTCAAAGCATTGTTTTCTGCAACCTCTTCAGCCGAAGAGGTGGTAAAAAAAATGCTTTGAAAAGCCTCTGACGATCCGAGCTGAGTTGCCTGATTGGTAGAGGCTTTTCAAAACATTGTTTTCTGCAACCTCTTAAGGTTGTAGAAAAAATGCTTTTAAAAGTAAAAAAAAAAAAAATTGGCCACACCCACCCAGTCACATTACCCCCACCAAGCCACACCTACAAAATAAGCACACCTACAGAACCAGTAGTAAAACATTTTAGTAAAACCCCTGCACTTATAACCATTGTAGCAACCCTGTAGTCATGCAATCAAAATTTGGGTGCTTGGAAACCCACATGTATTTATGATAGTTCCAATGCTCTGGAATCATATGAGCACCATTTGCAATTTTCCCAGCTGACTTCTGACAAGCATAGTCAATGGCGAAGGTGGATTTGCTAAATGACTGCATGATTTACTTAACAATTGCAGTGATGCACTTAACAACCATGGCAAAAAAGGTAGTAAAATCGGGCACAACTCACTTAACTGTCTTGCTTAGCAACAGAAATTCTGGCCCCAATTGTATTTGTAAGTTGAGCACTACCTGAATTTCTGGTTTAAACTGATATGCTGCTTCTCTGCAACAGTATCTTTTGACATGAATGCTTTACAACAGGGGTGTCAAACTCACGTCATCAGGTCGTCAGCATGTGATGTATCGGGACCTTTTCCCCTTCGTTAAACCGGGCGTGGATGTGGCCAGCGCATGATGCATCAGGCCCGCAGGCCAGGAGTTTGCCAGCCCTGCTTTACAACAAAGTTCTAAACAATGATCACCTTAGAATTTTTACTCCCAGTTTCCAGAAAAACTGGAAAATAAGATAGAGCATACTCTGAAGCTTAACTGTTCACAAAACTATGTGTGGCTCAAGTCAATGCAATCCTAGGCTGCATTATTAGCGGGATAGAATCAAGATCACATGAAGTTTTAGTACCGCTTTACAAAGCCTTAGTAAGAGCACCCTTGGAATACTGCACCCACAAAGAACTAAAGGACCATCATCAGTGAGCTGTTGGACAGCATTACTTGGTCTGTTATGTGGATGTTTGGATGATTTAGGGGTGGGGAAATTGTGTGGGTGGGGGGGTGTTTTGAGATTGTTATGTGTGTTGGACCTGGTCTTTGGGTTTTAAGTGAATTTCGTTATATGGGTATACTGTGTATACATGTACAATGACAATAAAGTTATTATTATTGTTGTTCTGGTCACCACATTATACCACATCTTTAAAAAGATTGGGTATATACAGCCTAATGAATTGCTTACAGGAATTTGGTATGTCTAGTCTAATGAAAAGAAGGACTAGGGGTGACATGATAGCACTGGGGGTCAAAATTTGACAAAATAGTCGAACTATTTTGCAAAGTACCAAAAGGCAAGATAAGAGACAATAGTTTGAAATTAACCAAGGAGAGAAGCCATCTAGAACTAAGGAGAAATTTCCAAATGGTGAGAGCAATCAACCAATGCAATAACTTGTCTTTAGAAACTGAGGGTGCTCCATCATTGGAGGCTTTCAAAAAGAGATTGGACAACCGCTTGTCTGAAATGGTATAGAGCAGTGGTCCCCAACCCCCGGTCCGCGGACCGGTGCTGGGCCGTGGAGTACCTGGCACCGGGCCGCGCAGCGGCCGGGGGCCATGATCGATGCAGCGGCCGGGGGCCATGATCGATGCAGCGGCCGGGGGACATGATCGCTGCAGCGGCCGGGGGACATGAACGCTGCAGCGCAAAGGCTCCTGGGCCGTGCGCAAAGGCTCCAGGGAAGAGAGCCCCGCGCAGGTCCCCCACCCCTGCACGCGCTCAGCGGGCCACGGTAAAATTATCAAAGGCTGATTGGTCCGCGGCGATAAAAAGGTTGGGGACCACTGGTATAGAGTCTCCTTCTTTGAGCAGGGGGTTGGACTAGAAGACCTCCAAGGCCCCTTCCAACTCTGTTATTCTATGTTCTGTGTTCTACAACTTTTCTTCAAATGTATTGCTTAAGTGCTTTTCATTCAGAATCTGTTGGGATATTTGCGGCAGCAGCTTAAACAATTATAGATATTGCCTCTGATATTCAGTTGCAAACCAGGCCTCTTATTATATGTTCCCTGGGATGGCAGTCATACTTTGCTAATGACAGGATCAGGTGCCCTATGATAAGGCAGCAATTTTATTTTGAAATGTATTTTCTCCCAGTATATTACCTAAAGAAAAAAACATTGTCTTTACGTTCTCTGTTATGCCCTTTGGAAAATCATATTATGATTTTATTATCCCATCCTACAACTATTGCAGAATTTGTTAAAAATAAGGCTCTGCCTCCAGGCCTGGGGTTAGGTTGGATGCTGAGGTTTTTTGTTGTTGTTGGGACAAGATTGGTTTATTTTAACTCTTCCATGTTTTTATTGTTTGGTCTTTTTTTGGTGGATATCATAAGCTACCTGGAGTCTTTTGAGATCAGGCAGTGACTAAATCTAATAATAAATTTTAAAACAAACAAACATTCTCTTGCTCAAATGACTGGGGGGTGGGCGGTCAGAATGTAGCTATGATGCTAGGGGAAACTGGAAATTGCACTCCAAAATCTTTTGAGGTTAAATCTCAGTGTACATAAGTGTAAATTTGACTATAGTTTTTTTTAAAAAAAAAATATTAACAGCCTTAGCAATAACAATACTCTGCTTAGTCATTTGACTGTATCAAGAATCCGTTTTAAAAAAAAGTAATAACATATTCCCATTATATTGGCTCAGCCCTATATTGGGTTCATTATACCTGATGCAATTTGAATCAATGATCACATTGAGAGAGGAAACTGGGCTTTGACACTTTATTTCTGCACAGAATTAAAGAGAGATACATTGGGACCCATGTGCAAATCAAGAATGTCTGCGGATATTCAACGAGCTGTTTTTATACCATAAAACCACGTTCAGGTAGTCCTTTACTTACAACCATTCATTTGCTGACTGTTCAAAACTACAATGGCACTGAAAAAGTGACTTATGACCATTTTTTTCTGCTTATGACCTTTGCAGGATCCCCATGGTCACCTGATCAAAATTCAAATGCTTGACAACTGGCTCATATTTATGACGATTGCAGTGTCCCAGGGTCATGTGATCACTTTTTGCAACCTTATGACAAATAAAGTCAATGGGGAAACAAGATTCACTTAACAACTGTGTTACTAATTTAACAATTGCAGTGATTCATTTAACCAATGTGGCAAGAAATTTAATTGTAAAATGGGATAAAACTCATAAACTACTCAACAACTATCATCTTAGCAACAGAAATGTTGGGCTCAGTTGTGGTTGTAAGTTGAGGACTACCTGTATGGACATCAGAACTTCCATCACTTGTTCCTGAATTACATGCGCAGTTTAGGTTAACATCCTGCAAGAAGCATAGGATGCCCCTAATTAGCTAAGCTCTTTACTTCTGGGTGTTTTTTAACATGTTAATGATGAACTTTCTACCTCTGGATCTTTGTTCTGAGATTCTTGAGTATAGTTTAAGCAACATGCCACAGTTACATTTTCTTGTTATTGAAATGGGCACACTTGCAAAATTCTTCAGCACAGTTACAAAGACACAATCAGTTAGGCTATAACTGAAGCATTTGTGGTCAGCCTTCTTAGCTTCTTCTGGTAAATGTCAAAATAGGTGTAGCTAACTGCTGATTCTAATGATGGCTATATTAAGTAAAAGCATAAGCAACTAGCTCTTGTTGAAGTTAATTCATGGCTCACTTGCAAAAGCCCTTATTAGTTTGCTAATATATTAATAGGCCAGGCTTCTGCGCTCAAATCTGCAATCTGTTCTAGCTGATCCATCCTCTTCTGAATTGTCTTTGGTTTAAAAAACACAGTCTTTCTAGTAATGTACAAAAAGTGTGATAATTTATTCTCAGTGTCCCAGTATATCTTAATTTTTAAGAAAGACATAAGCAATCAGCTCTTACTACAGATTATAATTTACAGTCAAACAAGGTATGTGCAACGTTTTTCACAGCTAGAATAGCAAATACGCACAATCTTTCTCTGAAACAACTCTGTGAAATTTCCCATGTCTTACCAAAGAATCAAAGTTGTTCTGTAGAGAAAGCTCTTGTAAGGGATTGGCATGCAAATTGTTAAATATTTCTCTACATGGAAAACTGATTTATGTTTTGCCAGCTACTTCAAGGCCATTGTATGCTTAAAAGATGCTAGACCTCTTTGAAACTGTTGAAACTGTTTGTGGCCTTCAGGTATGTTTGAACTGGGAATTAAATAGAAAATCCATATTGTAAAAAAATGTGTTTGTAATTTGAACAACCCAAGTGTAAGAGGACTTAAAAGTTTGCTCTTCAAAACACAGCTTTGATGGGCTGAGTTCATTGATAGAAACTTCAGTCATTAATTAATACTTTAATTTTGAAATGACTTTGCATTGGAGATATTTCCAGCTCTTCCCTAACTACAGAAGCAAGAATGGATTTATTGACTTCCGAGATATCTTTTAAAAATGTGGACAGTATATGCAACAATAAGAGAACATTTATGAGTCCTCATAGTTTTGTTATCATTTGTTATCATAGTAATTATTTCATCATGATCATCATTTTAGCCACTGTCTATCCACTGCAGGATGAAGGCCTCTTCTGCATGTCTCCAACCAATACAGTCCTGAGCTTTCTTTTGCTGCAATACTTGCTGATGTTGTCGATCCATCTTATTTTAGCTCTCTTTTGTGGATGCTTTTTATCAACTGGGATCCATTCTATGACTACCTTGGTCCACCTACCATCAGTTCTTCTTGCTATATGACCAACCCATTTCCATTTCCATTCTTTTACTCTCTTGATGATATTGTATACTTTCATTTGTTCTCTAATCCATATGCACTGCAGGTCTTTCTATGTGGTTAGTAAGATGCATTATGAATTTGGAGTGGGCTGTAGCCTTCAATGAGTTCCTCTTAAAATGCCTGCAGACATTGTGGGTGAGCCATCACTGGAGGCTTTTAAGAAGAAACTGGACAGCCACTTGTCTGAAACGATATAGGGTTTCCTGCCTGAGCAGGTTGTTGGACTAGAAGACCTCCAAGGGCCCTTCCAACTCTGTTATTTTGTTAAATATTAGACATATATCTGATTGCTGTACTGTTTTTAGGTATTTGATGCACATTTAGACTTTAACTGTGATGCTGTTAATCAAGAGACAACTAGGAATTAACAGGAACAAATGAAATGAAATTAGTAAAATTACAAATAAATTGAATAGGCGAAACTCATTTATTACACTGTAGAGTTATTCAGAATCTAGAAACATATCATTTGTGCCAGAAGTTACATCCAAGACGTTGTTACCAGAGCAAGGGAATTATATTCATTTAACTGGAATACAAACATCACTCCAGAAAAGTGGGGGAACATACAGATAAATTCTTAATAAAGCAATAGAATTTGTAAAATGAATTAAAATGAAAAATACAAAACCATCCGATGAATGTTTCTCTTATAGAAAACTCATTAATTCAAGGAACTCTCTGGATCCACCCCTCAAAACCACAAAGTAGCTGTAGCCATTTCAAAGCTTGGTATGGCTACTTCAAAGCCCTTCCCAAGTCTTCTGGGACTGTATGTGACTATCTTAAAAAAACACTTGTGATGGGATAGATGGCAAAAACTTTATTCTTACATACATGTCTTTGGCTCTGCCAAGCTTTTGTGTTTTTAATTTAAAAGATGAGACCTTGGAATGGTGCAAACTGCCAGCATAACCATTTTCAATCAATCAATCAATCAGAGTAGAACTGGAAGGGACCTTGGAAGTCTTCTAATCCAACCCCCTGCTCAAGCAAGAGACCATATACAATTTGAGACAAGTGGCTGTTCAATCTCTTCTTAAAAACCTCCAATGATGAAGCACCTACAACTTCTGAAGGCAAGCTGTTCCACTGGTTAATTGTCCTCACTGTTAGGAAGTTTCTCCTTAATTCCAGGTTGCTTCTCTCCTTGATTAGTTACCATACATTGTTTCTTGTCTTGCTTTCTGGTGCTTTGAAAAATAAGATGACCCTCTCTCCTTTGTGGCAGCCCTTTAAATACTGGAATCCTGCTATCATGTCACTCCTAGTCCTTCTTTTCTCTAGACTGGCCATACCAAATCCTTCAAATCATCTCAGTTGCTCTTCTCTGCACTTTTTCCAAAGTCTCAACATCTTTTTTTTTTTGATGTAGAGACCAAAATAGGATGTAGTATTGCGGGTGTAGTCTTACTAAGGTTTTATAAAGCAGTACTAATACTTCCTGTGATTTTGATTCTATGCCTCTGTTTATAAATTTTCATAAATGCTCTGAAGCTTATAGCCACATAATTTAAAAACAGTATTGGTTATAGACTTGTATTTTGGAACCATGTTCACCTGCCTATAAAAAACGTGCAAGATGTACTTGGCAGTGGTCAGCAGAACTGTAAAGATAACTCTGATATATGAGTATTTTATCAATCATGCCCACCATGGCAGTCATTTTATGCTTATATCCAAACATCTTTCCAGATCTCTCCACCACCAAACAAAAGTTAACTACTATATCCATTAATTAAGAAGTAAACCTGCTTAAATCTCACTTACCTAAGTTCCTAAAAAGTCATATGCTACAAGTTAGCTTTAATAAAATAACTACAGTACTTTCATTTATGAAGTTAAAGGTCCTGGTCTTATTTACAGCTCAAAGCTATGTCTCCTGGCATTCCATAGAAAGTCTTGCATAACATAGTTTGCTGTCAACGCTTATCTATAACTGAGATCTTGTTGAAATAACAGAAGATAATATTTCCAATAGGTCAGACTCCTACCTTCAGTATGGCACCCTACACTTTAATTAGGCTTTTTTTAAAAAATGAAGCCTGCAGAGAAGGGCAATGTGGATGATTATTTATTTTTATTTTATTTTATTAAAATTTATATGCCGCCCTTCTCCCGAAGGACTCGCGGCGGCTCACAAGTATAAAATGACAATAAAAACAATATCACTAAATAGCATTAAAAATCCAATTTAAAATCCCACAGTTAACTAAAAAATCCAACCAGATTATGGAAGTTGTAATGAAATCTTAGGGCAAGGGAAAAGGAACTGAACATATATAGCTTTCAAAAAAGATAACCAAGGGAAGATATGAACTCAAGTATCTAAAGGGGGAATCACACATATTGCCCTGCTCTGTATCATATAGAGCAGCAGTCCCCAACCTTTTGGGCAACAAGGACCAGCTCCGTGGAGAACTGGAGGGTGCGTGGTTTTGTGTCCTGCCTGCATCCAGTGGATGGGGTGTCACTTGTTTTCACTGCCCAATATTGGCGTGCCACGGACCAGTGCAAGTTAATGGGCTAGGGGTTGGGCACCCCTAATATAGAGCAAATGACATAGATAATATTTATATTGCAGAAAAATAGGCTTTTAGTTGAAAAATATCCTAATAGTAAGTTCAACGGTTGAACCAGTCACCTATGCAGAGAACTGATTCTCCATCATCTGTACTCAAGGGAATGCTAAGCAATCATCTAAATGAAAGGAATGCTTTAATTTAAATCCTTACACTATACAGAATAGATGGTTCCAACTTGTGCCAGAGCTATCCCAACAATAGCCTGGAGAGCATATATCTGCTATGTCCTTAAAGTATGCTCATCACACTTTCCATTAAATGTGAAATAGACCACAAGATAAAAATTGGATGCAGGTGGCCAAATAAATTGACAAAAATGTATTACTGAAGAACATAGTCATATCATTTTATATAAAATCACTAAATTTCTAAATTGAAAAAGCTTTTGGAGTAAAAGATACTATAACACAATGTACCTCAACCATAGCAACTTTAAGATGTCAGAACTTCAACTCCCAGCCATTCTCAGTCATCCAGGTCATGGTTGTCTCAAAGGTGCTTTTTTTTTCAAGAGGCAACTGGACTTTCTTGTTTTTCTTTGAAGATGTTTTGCTTTTCATTTGTCATCCAAACTTCTTGGATGAAGCGAAACATCTTCAAAGAAAAATCAGAAATCAGTTCCCTGTCTCCTTGAATACCTGAAAGTGGGACATAAATCTAATGAATCAGTTGACATAAATTATGCCATCAGGTGAAAGCTGTAGCAACAGGGCAGCCAACAGTGATGAAAGCAGAATAACAGAGTTGGATCTTGGAGGTCTTCTAATCCGACCCCCTTCTCAAGCAAGAAATCCTACATCATTTCAGACAAATGCTACTATAGTGCTCCACTCCAAAGGACTGGAGCTAAAACATATGAAGAAAGGTTGCAGGAACTGGGTATGTCTAATTTAAAAGAAGAACTAGGGGAGACATGATGGCAGTGTTCCAATATCTCGGGGACTGCCACAAAGAAGAGGGAATCAAACTATTCTCCAAAGCACCTGGGGGTAGGACAAGAAGCAATGGGTGGAAACTAATCAAGGAGAGAAGCAACTTAGAACTAAGGAAAAAATTCCTGGCAGTTAAAACAATTAATAAGTGGAACAACTTGCCTGCAGAAGTTGTGAACGCTCCAACACTGGAAATTTTTAAGAAGATATTGGATAACCATTTGTCTGACATGGTGTAAGGTTTCCTGCCTGGGCAGCGGGTTGGCAGGTCCCTTCCAACTCTGTTATTCTATTCTATTCTAAATGGTTGTCCAATCTTCTCCAGTGTTGGAGTTCCCACAACTTCTGGAGGCAATTCCAGATTAATGGAGTCATTCCACTGATTGTTCTTCTCTATCAGGAAATTTGTCCTTAGTTCTAGATTTCTTCCATCCATTTTCATGGTTTCCATCCATTGCTTCTTGAGCAGAGTCATGGCATCACGACCTAAGCATTGCCTCTTTTGAACATACATTGTACCAGTCCACAGATGTACAGGAGCCTGTAATACAGTGGACTAAAGCACTGTTATTAACATCTGCTGCTTGCAATTACTGGAAGTTCAAATCTCACCAGGCTCAAAGTTGACTCACCTTCCATCCTTTCAAAGGTAGGTGAAATGAGGACCCAGATTGTGGGGGCAATAAGCTGACTTTGTATAAATATACAAAAGTATGAAGGCTATTGCTTAATGCATTGTAAGCCGCCCTGAGGCTCCGGAAAAGGGCGGCATATAAATTAAAGCAAAAAAAAAAAAAAAAAAAAAAGAGCTGAACCTCTTCCCCATGAATGGGGTGAAATTTAGTGGTAATAATTTATCTACCACTGTGGTTTGGAAGAATCAAGCACTGATGGAAAATCAAGGATAATTATTGGCCTAATTTTCCAACATTTTTATATAAGTTATAAAAGTTCTCTTAAATTTCATTTCAGTAAATAGAGAAGCTGCTTGAAACTTGTTTGTTGTTTGTCATGCATTTTTAAAAAAATAAAATTGAACAGTGAAATAAATTTGGAAGAGCCATTGCATTCACAGGCCCGTAGCTTTATGGTCCTATATAAGATATATAGAATCTAAAGAGAATTCAGAGTATTATATGGCCTTAAAGTGAAACTTTCTGTTTTCAGTCTGTACTTAATTGAGGTATTTTATGTCCATTTCTAGCTACTTGCATAGACAGGATTGTTCATTTGCATTTAAAATTTTAATGCCACTTTCATACAAATTGAAAATAAGCTAGGCAAGTAATGTCCTACAAAGGCATATTATCAATCTTTCTGAAAATAAATAAACTCACAGCTTCTTCCCTGCCACCTTCCTTCAGTGCTCACAAATCATAAGAGGAAAAAGAAAAGAATTGGTGAAGCTGCTAGCTGGTAAATGACTTTCCCTTAAATGATAATTAGCTGAATTTAACAGTGTATTAAATTTCATCAGCTAAAACCTTCTGCTTTTGTTTTTGGGGAAAATACCTTCTAGACAACCATAGAAAATAACGATAGAAAAATGTCCATTTCCTTTTTAATTATGTTAAATTGCTGTCACTCATGTATAATATATTACAGTCCTGATTTGTTGATTGAACCGGGCACAGAACAGATACTTTTTTTTGACTCCATCATTTTTTACTGCAAAAGTTTGGATAACTATTAGATCATAACAAAAAGGTTAAAAAAAAACCCACCTTCAACTAGGTGTCACAGATTTTGGTAGCCTAGCTATAAACTCCTTCAGGATGATTGCTTAACATTCTTCCTTATAAAATCCAAATGTATAAATACAATCAGTCAATTTATTAAGAGTTGGCGTATCCATTAAATGCAGATTAAAGATTATGATAAGTATAGAAAAACACAGGAAAGTTGGTGGGCTGAGCTCAGGCTCTGGCAAATGTTTCAGGCCTTTCAAGGCCGTCCCTCAATTTCTCATATATTTTTGTCATTATCACCTTGAGGTCTCCCAAAACCTTTCCAGTGGAGTCCATGGGAGATCCAACTGGGCAAGAGGGCATTATTAGCATTGTAATCCAAGCTCATTCTTTTCTATGTACATGCAATCATGACATGAAAACAAGAGGTATGAGTTGGATCACAATGCCATAATAGCCATCTTACCTATTTTGTCCTCTCTTTCACTGGAGGTCACATGAGAATATCAGAAACTTGCAGGATTTCACATATATGTGTACAAAAAGCTTGCAACGTTTGGCAACCTCTCTCAGGAGGTCTTCCATGCTTTAAATGTTACTTTTATGTTCATTTTTATATAATGTCAGAGAGTTGCAGTTGCTGCTGCAAAAAATAATGCCTTAGCACAGTGGAGTCATCTAACAGATTCAGCTCAATTCCTGAGAATATCTGATAAATTCTTACGTCATAGCTAAGCCAAAACCTCCCATTTTTTTCTGCTTCTCCAGTTAGAGTGAGAAGGAAAGCCCAGATTGCATCTAACAGGGATCAGGCATTGCAGAAATGCAAAAGCCACAGATTTGACAGGATTTATGTTTGCAGATTTCTGAGTAGCCAATTTATCCAAGCAGAGAAGGGGATTTCTTTATATTTTATCTCTAACTGTATTGAAAATACTGGGGTTTAAATAGCTAATGAAGAATTTAACTTCTACTGTTTCCTTTTAATATAACCTGATATGTTATGTAGTTGTGTGTGTATAAAATTGTATTACATAATCCCAGTTCCAAGCAGAAGTGTGGCCAATGCAACTGAAATTACAGCTGATGCCTAATAAAGCCTTTAAATTAATTTTAATCATCTAATTGTGTCCCATAACAATATTATTAAAAGAGGAAAGAAATAAATAAAGTGGGAGGGGGGAACTGAGCTCTTGTGTTTTCACCTTCTACACTCTAGAAGGCTATTAAGCTATAGCTCTTTCTGTTTTTAATTCTCTATATAAAGCAACCAGGGCCAACATTTCATAACCCTCCATTAGTTGGAAATGCCATCCTGCTCAGAAGAAATTATTTATGTAGATTATTTATCTGTCAGTCTTCAACTTCCAGGCCCATTTCTCAAGACTTTTAAATTTAGTTAGGGCTTTTAGTAAGACTTAAATTGCTTTCTATCATTCTCAAAATAATACAGCTTTTTTAAAAGATGGGTTGGTCTGTAATCTTTGTTAGTTACTATGATGCTCCCACAATTGTTACATAGAAATGATTAAAAAGCAAAAATTAAATCAAATGTAGCATCTGATAACAACATGGGATGGCCTTACTACCGTGTTTCCCCGAAAATAAGACCCTATGTTATATTTTTTTTTGAACCCTGAAATAAGCTCTTGGCCTTATTATCATGCGCTCAAAAGCCCGATTGAGCTTATTATCAGGGGATGTCTTATTTTGGTGGAAATAGGGTATGCTTTGATCCAGTACCTTTAATTTTTATATTCCTACAAGTCTGCTTTTTTCTACTAATACTTTCACCTTCTAACATAAACAGGGTGCTTTTGTTATACCCACGTAATGCCTCCTTTCTCATCAGGGAAAGGGCAAACATCTTCTAACTTTCTATTATCTCTCTCCTTCCCCTTCAAGGCATCAGTTCTTCTGCTCCAATAGAAAAAGTAGAATATTGCTTCCCACATTATCCTTTCAATAAAGAAGGGGCAGGCAACTATTTTTCAACTACTTTCATACTTTCATAGAAAGCAATGGGCCATATTCAAAGAGGATTGCAAGGAAAACCAGATGAGGCTGAAAGGAGGAGTATGTTACATTAGAGCCAAAACTGTAGAATGTAAAGAACTATTTAATAAAACAGGACCCAAATAAAAAAAAAATCTCCAACAGTAATAACAAAGCCAAAGGTTTCGAGAGTCCATAAAAGAGCATGAAATATCAGTAGGAAAATATTATTCTTTGTAGTATACATACTTTTGCCAGTATATGCAATATTTTGTTTCTGTGAGTGTTTTTATGTATGTAAACTGATTGTTCATTGTTTCTCATTCCATTTGAGAAGTTTCCCAGTTTCCCAGTTAACTATAGTTAAGTCTGTCCATGTGTTGTGAAATTAAAGAATTTTTCATCATGCTTCTGTTAGTTGGTGTTCATAGATGCATTCTGCTAGTTTTCTGCCTTTTTGTCCTACACAGTGGCTATTTTAGTCCTGGTACTAATGTATGTTGTAGATGATTCCTGTTTTCCCCCCCTTCTGGGGGCTTCTGGATCTTTTGGCTTACTTAGGATATTTGTGGGGGGGGTTTCAGTTGGCTTGTGCGCTACCTTGGTGCCATGTGGTTCAGTAGTGGGTTCCACTTACCTTCGCTCCCGGTTCGGAACGCATGTGCAGAGCATCCGTGATGATGTCCGGGCGGGTGGGCGGAGCCTCCCGCCGCCGCCAGGACCGTTCGCCCGAACCGGGACAAACCAGTTGAAACCCACCACTGATGTGTTGATGGTTTTTTATGTGTTTTCAATATAGGGCAGTGTTATTCTTTTTACAGCTTGTGTTGGTTGTGCCATATTGGGTTGAGTGGTCAGCCACTTTTTGATGAAGTTGCATGGATATTCATTTTGTTGGAACATGTTGTATAGATGATCTCTTTCCTTTTTCTGATGTTCAGGATTGCTGAAGTGTGTCTGTGCTCGTCTAAAACAGTATTCTTACACAGTTTCTCTTGTGGGGAGGTTGGGTTATTATTTTGGTATTGGAGAAGTTGGTTAGTGGGTTTTGAATAGACTTTTCCATGTAGTCTCCAGGAGTCAAAACTGATTCAAGGCATCCCTCCCCCCAAAAAAGTGGGGCTGTCCCCACTAATACAATAATAATATTTTAATAATCAGCTCTGACCTAGCCAAAAGCAGCACAAAGTGCTGCTACAGGCTGATTTTTCTGCTGCTGTTTTCTGACACTTATCTGATAGGATCCAGGAAGTAGAGCATTCTCTACCATTGCCCTTGCCCTTTGGAACATCGTACCCCCAGAAGTGAAGTAATCCCCACTCTTCTGGCCTCCAAAAAGCATTTGAAGCCCTGGCCCTGCCAATTGGCATGGGTGTTGGATAATGCTTTGTGACCATGGGGGTGCTTGGTGTCATGAAGATGTTTTCTCCAGCATTTTATTTCTTTAACCTTTTAATCTTAATGTCATAACCTTTTTAATTCTGTTTTAATTTTGTTCCTTTTTATTATGATGATGAGATTTTTGTTATATTGTAAACCACCCAGTCACTTACTTAGATGGGTGGGGTAGAAGTGGGTGGATGGACGGATGGATGGATGGGATGGATAGGTAGGTAGGTAGGTAGGTAGCAATGGTGGGTTGCTACCATTTCTCCCAGTTCTTGCGAACTGGTAGTGGAAATTTTGAATAGTTTGGAGAACTGGTAAATACCACCTCTGCCTGGATCTGCCCCCAATCTATTCGCTGCCTCCCGAGTCCCAGCTGATCGGCTAGAAGGAAAACAACTGTTTAAACTCTTGCAGCAGCACTTCAAAGGGCCGCCCTACAGCTGATCAGCGGTAAAAGACAGTGTGGTGGTAGACCTTTGCGCTCCAAAAACAAATGGGTAGACCGGTACAGCTCTGCAAACAGTTAAAAGCCTGGTAGACCTGCACCTCTGCTAAATCCTAAAGAATTGTCACATGACCATCAAACCATGCCCACAAAATAAGCCACACCCACAAAACCAGTAGTAAAAAAATTTAGAACCCACCCCTGGTAGGTTGGTAGGTAAGTAAGTAAGTAAGTAAGTAAGTAAGTAAGTAAGTAAGTAAGTAAGTTTCTTCACTCTTCACATCAAGTATGGTAAGAAAGCCTCTCATCCAGCATTTTAATAGCATCAAGTTAGAGTCCAATATTGATAGAGGTTCTGTTTATTTGCACAATGCAAATCTTTATTCCAGGTTAATATTTGGAGTAGAGTTAACATTTTTTAAAAAGATGCATGTAGTATTTGAGCATAATGCCAGATGCAAAGTTCATGTATAATTCATATAATAGTTAGCATTCTAATTTTTATCTAATTATAAGCACATGCTGTGTGGAGAGAAGAGGCCCATGTGGTCTTCAGCTATGTTTGTCAAAATTTTAAAAATATGGTCCACGTTAAGCAGCCCCCAGACAAAAAAAAGCGAATAGATGTTGAATTTCACCAAGGATTCCATTGGGAGCAAATGCAGGTGCTCTGTCCCCACTGGCTGACATTAGCATGATGAATTCTAAAATTGAATGACGTCTGGCTAGCATTCTGGTTTTTCCCCCTAATTTAAAGTATACAGAGAAAATGCTTGAAAAGAAAATACATTACTGAAGCTGTATAAGAACAGCAGTAATTATATTTTTGAAAAATTAATATGCCAGTAATCTATGTTTAGAAACATATATGGCAGGAGCATTGCATGAAAAATATGAAATATGAAAAAGAATGGCTTGCATTTTTTTAAAAAAAGCTTTTGGAGAAGTATAAGATGAGAGTTTATAATTTAGGCAGTAATATAGCAATAGCACTTAGACATATTTACCTCTTTACAGTGTTTTACAGCCCTTTCTAAGCAGTTTACAGAGTCAGCATATTGCCCCCCAACAATCTGGGTCCTCATTTTACCCACCTCTGAAGGACAGAAGGCTGAATCAACCTTGAGCCTGGTGAGATTTATGTACAAGGCCCCCAATGTTGCAAAGATCATGAACATTTTTATGAATATAAAAAATAGTACATCATCCTGGCACTGTGATTCTTTGACCATCATAAGATTTACAGATGAGCAAGGAAAGGCTAGCATGCATGGATGTTTGCAAGGGAACAAGAAGGAGCAAATGACAAAGTGAGAACAATCAACCAATGGAACAGAAGTTGCCTTCAGAAGTTGTGGAAGCTTTTAAGAATAGACTGTACAATCTGTCAGAAATGGTATAGGGTCTCCTGCTTGAACAGGGGATTGGACTAGATGACCTACAACTTCCAACTTCCCTTCCAACTTCTATTCTATTCTGTTCAACCTTTATTGTCAGAGTACAACATGTGTACTATGAGATTGGCTGAGCCTCCCTTCGTGCACCACCATCCCCAACACAATACAACTCACAGTGAAAGATTTTTAAAAAATCCCTATCCCAGTGAATCCTGCTAACAATCACCAATCCTATTGCACCGTGTGAATTTATTGCATGTTGTGCTGGTGCCACAAGTCAATCATACTATGTTGTTATAGTTATTTTTCATTCAGGAGTCTGATATCCCATGGATATTCTATTCCTATTCTATTCTATTCTATTCTATTCTATTCTATTCTATTCTATTCTATTCTAAATGTGCACTCTAGAATCAGGATGCAGACATGAGCATTGCAATTTCACACACAAACATATAAGCAGGAATTGTGCTGTGACAGCTTGGCACTCATTTCATTGCTTTAGTGAAATATTTGCTTGCTGCAGCCACTTTTGCTCGTGGTCTTAATGAACATCTTGAGGATTTGGTTGTATATTTGTTTATTTAAGATTCAGCTTCGATTGATGGACGTACAGCCTGATATGAATCAAAGCAGAATTCATGTTTCCTTCAATAATAGCCAGATCCCAGGGCAGCAAAACCTCCTACAAATCTGTGACAAACATGACAATTGGCATGAGATCCTAATTGTAGAGTGTTGTTTTTTGTTTCTGCCAAACTTAATGACATCCATGTAAGTTACAATTGTGACTAATCTATCTGTGGAAGATTCTTCTAGAAACTAAAGAACAATCCAGATACTTTTTAACAAACATGAGATTACCATGTTCTCTCTAATGAACAATGGTTTCTTCTTCTTTACTCTCTCCCATGAATTCCCTTTTTGCCTAGTATTTTTCTGATATAATCATGAACACTGACTTTAGTCAGGACAAGAGAGGCCTGCAGAAGCCTGGAGGGCATTCCAGGTTTCTTTGTGGCAATTTTCCTTGATGATTTGAGGTGGTATTCTTGGAGTAATTTTGACAGGATAGTCAGTTTTTAAAAGAAGAATAAGAATAAGAATAGACAGAATTGGAAGGGACCTTGGAGGTCTTTTAGTCCAACCAGTGGTGAAATCCATTTTTTTTTACTACTGGTTCTGTGGGCGTGGCTTGGTGGGTGTGGCTTGCTAGACATGGCAGGGGAAAGATACTGCAAAATCTCCATTCCCTCCCCACTCCTGGGGGAAGGATATTGCAAAATCGCTATTCCCACCCCACTCTGGGCCAACCAGAGGTGGCATTTGCCAGTTCTCTGAACTATCCAAAATTTCCGGTACCTGTTCTCCAGAACCTGTCAGAACCTGCTAGATTTCACCCCTGAGTCCAACCTCCTGCCTAGGCAAAAAACCCTATACAATTTCAGAGAAATGGTTATCCAATCTCTTCTTAAAAACTACCAGTGTTGGAGCAAAATAATTACTATTGCTTCTCTCTTCAAGATTATGCCTTTGACTGTGGATTGGTAGACCTTAAAAATGCTTTACTTGCCATTTTTTTTATATGAATAGGCACTAATGATTTTTTTTTTAATAAAGGTCCTGAGAAATGTCTTTAAAGTAGGCATAATGTGTGGTGGAACTTCATCGTGATGAGCACAGCCAAAGTTTATTAGATTAATATAGGGCAGAGTTGGCTCAAATCACTCTTACTTGCTTAGTAGAGTAGTTACAAAACTAATTCTAATTATGCTTCTAATTGAATGGATTGAAAGAGGAGTCCATTCATTTTTATGCTGGTATTTTTTGTTTAGATAGTCCTTTTTACAGGACTTGTTTCATTTATTTCATAAATATTTACCCTATACACAAAATAAATAAAATACTGTAAGTCTTAACATACATCATGGATTATATTTCTTTTGGGTACATCTGGTTCATTAAGCCCAGGACTTTTAATTATAATTTATATTGTATTCAAGTCCATAGTTAGTGAAGATAGCATTGGCTACCACTCCTTAAATCTCCATCATCCATCTCTAAACATTTTTTGGTTAAATAGTGTGGTCTGGGCAGCCCCATCCTTAAATATTTGGTTACTGCTGCCTCCCCCCACACACGTTTTGGAAAGTTATGGGGCTGATTGAACTTTAGGCAATATATACCTTGTGGGATTTGGTGTCTAAAAGGCATTAAAGAAGATTAAAGATTAAAGAAGACTGCAGTTCTATGTTTTGCTGCCCAGAAAAAAGATTATCTATCTATCTATCTATCTATCTATCTATCTATCTATCTTTCATTCATTCATTCATTCATTCATTCATTCATTCATTCTTGTATGCTATCGAAGGAGAAGCGCTATCTATAATTTTTATCAAAAATAATAATAACAATAATGTTCTTGCTGCAGGTTCCAAAGCACAACATTCTGAATTCCGGGCTAGCAAGAAAGCTTGTTTCCTGATTTCGTTTCTAGAAGCAGGTGATGCCGCAGGTGATGCCACCAAACTCGGCAACTATTGAATTATTAGTTGTCAGCGGTTTCAGGCTAAAAGCTATTTAAGGACAACTCAGAGAAATGCAACAGCAGCAGATAATATAATGTACATTAATTCCAACTTCAGTACTTCTGCGTTTTGAACCCTGCCACCTAGCAAGAGGCAGAATTGATTTTGTAAACTTAGCATTAAGGGAATGCCTTGTTTTCTCTTGGCCAATTTTTTTACATCCATTTAATAAAGGCAGTTTCATGCAGTTCATCATCTCTTTTGCATAGAGGAAGACACCACCCAGCTGTTTTCTATATCTTGCCTGATGGCCAAAAATAACTTGGGTGGCTGCCAGTATCAAAGTCTCACTAAGAAAATCCTGCCGTTGGCTGTTTAGTCATCTGATTTGTCGATGTTTTCTTCAAGCAATATTATTTTGACTGTAGAGTGACTTAAAATTTGACATTTATAAATGATAAAGGGGAACAGTTTAATAAACGATTAGGTATATTGAGTGGATGTATGTGGTTGAGCAATTTCCAAACTTCACAATAATCTTTAGTTTTGGGGAAAAAAATCATTTCCCTTCTCCTGCAGTGTTGTTACCAATGATGGGAACATTTAATCCCAATAAAGTACAATAATTGTATTTCATCTATAAATCAACTGTGGAATGGTCTGCCATCAGATGGGATGGGCACCAATTTAGAAATAGGAAATTCATTAAGGATTAACTGTGAGTGGCTGCTACTCTTGATGGTTATCTGTGACCTCCAGAATCATAGTCAAATACCTTAAATACCAGCCACTATGGTGCAGGGATGTTATGAGCTTCATGAATTCATCTGGTTAAATAAAAATGCTGATATCAGATAGACAACACATTCAACCCTCAAGCTCATTTTATGTTTGGACCCAAAGTTTGAGCCAACATCAGGCAAGTCCAACCTTTTGGATTGCCTGGGCCACATTGAGTGAATTGAGGAATTCTCTTGGGCTGCATATAAATATATAGTTAATGGATATAAATAATAATCTTCCTTTTATTTTTTTAATGTATTTTTATTACCTTGTTTCCCTGAAAATAAGACCCAATCAGAAAATAAGCCCTAGCATGATTTTTCAGGATGCTCATAATATAAGCCCTACCTCAAAAATAAGCCCCAGTTAAGATCATCAACCAGACGGAGGCGTTTAGTACTATATTTTCCCCAAAATAAGACCTAACTGGAAAATAAGCCATAATGCTTCTTTTGGAGCAAAAATTAATATAAGACCCGGTCTTATTTTGGGGAAAACACAGTATAATTAAATTACTTTGCAGGATCACATTACTACCTGTCCAGGACCACATGTTACCTGCTGTGGGTTGGACATACCTGGGCAACATTATCAGCCTGGCCAATGGGTCCAAAGAGATAGATTAAATTTGAAAAGATGGCAGATGCAATCTCTCGATACAAGTTCAGTGGAAGTACATAGGCAGCCAGTGTGGTGTAGTGATGAAGGTACTAGATTGGAACGAGATGATCCAGATTCTAATCTACCGTCTGCCATGAAAACTGACCCAAATCCATCTTCCCATCACAGAAAAGCACATAAATGAATAAAGACTGGGTCAGCTTCTTTGGTGAAATATTCTTATACTAATTTAGTTAAGAGGTTGAAGGATTCTATTTAATTGCATGCGGTTTTTTTTTTAAGAATCGTTAAGGCTATGGCTGGATGTTCACATCACACTGAACAATAATATTTTCTCTGTGTTTTTGGTCACAGTAGAATATATAAACAAAAAACTGTGAATAAAGCACAGTTTCTTTTAGGCCAATAAATTATATTTGTTTTGAAAAATAACATAATATGGAAATGAAGATGTTCATTTTGGCTTCCCTGTTTACTTCTGGTTTGTTCTTGTGCCATCCTTTGGAATTCTGGGAGTGGAAAGCTACACATCTTAAAGTTGTCGAGTTTAAAAAACCCTGCTCTGGCCAAAAGGCAGATTATATCTATTCCATCAAGGCTGCATCAGACCTTGCATGACAAAATGCAACCTCTGCTTAAGGACCAAACAGAATATATTGTGGTAAAATATAAATGGCAAATATGGAAGGATAACTTTTGGCTCATTTTTTTTTATTTGTTTGTTTGATTGACTTCTATCCTGCCTTTCCTCTAGGAGCTCATAGCAGTTTATCTAGAGCATTTCTTTCATTGTAACCCCATAACAAGAACCCCATCAGAAGGTTTGGCTCAGACAGAATGATCAAGCCAAAGATGCCCAGGGAAGTCTTCATGGCTGTAGATGAGCTTCAACCATGATGTGCCTAGTCCTCTCTTATTATGTACCATCAATACCCAATTCTTCCTAGAAATTGTCTTGTTCCTCAAGCTTCTATTTGCCTAGATTTATAGGTAATTCTATATTACTCCATGGGGCTGTGGTGGCATAGTGGTTAGAATGCAGTATTGCAGGCTAACTCTGCCCACAGCCTGGAGTTTGATCCTGACTGGCACAAGGTTGAGTCAGCCTTCCATCCTTCCAAGGTCAATAATATGAGGACCCAGATTGTTGGGGGCAATGTGCTGACATTGTACACCACTTAGAGTGCTGTAAAGCACTGTGAAGCGGGATATAAGTCTAAGTGCTATTGCTATATTATCAGGCTAATTTACCCAGCAGGACAAGCTGAAAACATAACATAGTGGAAAGATTTTGATTTTTTTTTTCCAGGCCTCTATCTATCATGTTCCATTTAAATCTTCTCTTTGCAACTACACTATACCTTTAAAACAAAAATGTTAATCAGTTTTCTAAACTTTATATTTAAATGGTCATCTCCATAGATATACTGCAGAGGTGGTATTCAGCAGGTTCTGACCAGTTCTGGAAAACCAGTAGCGGAAATTTTGAGTAGTTTGGAGAACCGGTAAATACCACCTCTGACTGGCCCCGCCCCCATCTATTCTCTGCCTCCCAAGTCCCAGCTGAGGAAATGGGAATTTTGCAGTAACCTTCCCCTGGAGTGGGGAGGGAATGGGGATTTTTCAGTATCCTTCCCCTGCTATGCCCACCAAGCCACGCCCACAGAACCGGTAGTAAAACAATTTGAATCCCACCACTGATATACTGTATATACCTTTCTGAATTCCCATGCTAGGACTATCAAATAAATCTTTCAGCCAATTGTTAGTTTGAGTCTGAGATATATTTTAGAAATCAACATTCAGTCCTGAAGAGATATCAATCCTTTCTAAATTTTTGTTGACTATATTTTAATCAGTACTGCCTTTCTCCTAATCAGTATTTATTCAAGCCTGAAAGAAAATAAAAAATAATCCTATTAATCAACTTGCAGTCTTTGTCAACCATAATTCTAGTCCATGTAATATATTCCTGACTGACACTGAATTCAGCTTCTCTATTCTTCTTAACTCTCAGGATAATTCTTCAACAACAGAAAGAATGTTTTGACAGGATAGATTTGAAACAGTCTATTTGCTTCCAAGTGATTTCTGCTTTACATTTCATTATCAAAAGTATTGTCCTTACTATTGTTTTGTGATAGCTTCTAGGAGAAAAACAGACATGGCATAATTTATGGATTATTATCATAATGAACTTGAGATTTTTCGTTGCTAAACAACAATCCATGGGGGGAAAATTAGAAATAAATAATTTGTTTTAAAGTCCACATTTTGGACAGAGAGGACTGCTGGTTTGAAAGAGGGGTCAAAGAGGTCGTCTATGTCAAAAGTGAACAGCCCTTACTCAACAAATGGTATGGGGGGGGGAATGCGACATCATCTATCTCCAGCATACAACACAGTTGTTTCAGCAGTTCCAAGAAGGCTCCACACCCATTTGCACTACTCAGTGGACACAAATAAACCTCCAAGTGGCCTCAACGACTCTCTAAAAGAATGCAAATCACCAGTTGTCTGCAAGGAGTATAAATCCTTCCATTCCCCACCATCCAGCCAGAGCTGAAGAAGCTTCTTGGATGAGAAGAAAAACCAGGAAGTCCAGATGCCTCTTGAAAAAGCACCTTTGGGACAACCATGACCTGGATGGCTGAGAATCTCCATAGATAAATTAGTTTCATGCTTGTTTCCTACATTGATTGCTTATGGGAGGAGATTATTTGTGATTTGTGCCATTTTGTAATATCTGTTTTCTTACAACGATTCACATTGACTAATCAGGTAGGACTTTGGCAGTGCTAATGTAGGCAGTGCTAATCCCAGCTTGGCAGCAGTCAGCAAAGATAAAATCCATCCAGAAACTGCTTAGCAACCTACTTCATCGCAGCTATAGCCTGATAAAGTGAGGGGAGAAATGGAAGTTTCCCAACAGCAATGAAAAAGGATGCTGTTGTTGCTCTCCTTCCTTCTCTGAGTTTGCCCATTCATTTATCCTCTTGTAAAAAAAATAATAACAGGTGTCCCTAAGCTGTCCAGTAGAGCTGTGCCAGTTTTTATGGTCAGAGCCAGCACTTGGCATTCTGCCTAACCCCAGGAGCAAAATACTTCTTAGTAGCTTGCAACACTTGGAGCTAAATGCCATCATTATACTGAGTACCAGCTACAGATACAAGCTGTTATACAGAGATATGCTGTCCATGATTGCATGGTTCTGAACTCCAGTCTCAGATTTAAGGCACAGCACTCAGGAAACGAATACAAAAACAATCTTCTTACAATATAAGGTATAACTGGGCCTGAGAGTATTCAGCAGTTGCATGAACATTGCAGGGGTGAGTTCTAAATTTTTTTACTACCGATTCTGTGGGTGTGGCTTATTTTGTGGGCATGGCTTGGTGGGGGTAATGTGACTGGGTGGGCGTGGCCAACTTTTTTTTTTTTTTTTACTTTTAAAAGTATTTTTTCTACAACCTTAAGAGGTTGCAGGAAAAAAAATGCTTTGAAAAGCCTCTGCAAATCAGGCAACTCAGTTAGGATCGTCAGAGGCTTTTCAAAGCATTTTTTTTTACCACCTCGTCAGCTGAAGAGGTTGTAGAAAAAATGCTTTGAAAAGCCTCTGACGATCCCAGCTGAGCCGCAGGATCATCAGCGGCTTTTTTTCTTTTACTTTTAAAAGCATTTTTTCGGCCAAAGAGGTTGTAGAAAAAATGCTTTGAAAAGCCTCTGATGAGGTGGGTGGGGTAAGCGAGTGGCAACCAGGCTGGGGACTGGTTCAGGGGCGTGGCCAGCCAATGTTATTACCGGTTCTCGGAACTACTACAAATTTTTACTACTGGTTCTTGCGAACCGGGAGCAACCCACCACTGGAACATTGGCAGACAAGAGAAAAATCTGAGGGCTGCAAGTTGAATTGGTCAGGGAAAAATGAACATCACCATTAAGCATGGCCTCAGAATTCACAAAGCTGGTTGACATTTATATGGTTTGTACATTTCCGTTGCATCTACTTGCATTTCAATCTTTGCTGCAAACCACAGGCAGCGGGTTCAAGTCACAAAAATAAACTAGTGTATATTCCTTATTAGTGAAGCCTTCCTATACCAAACTAATATCAGATGAATAATGGCCAAACTTGCTGAACACTCAAAATATCTGCCAAAGAGTGTGTAAATAGTTGGCATGGAGAATAAAGATTTACTTAATCTCTTTATTCATGCCGTACAAATTCAGACAGGTGGATGAGCTGAAAATCAAATTCCTTTATTTGTCAAGAGCAAACTGAAAACTGAAAAAGTGGTTTTTTTCCCCATTGTTTTTCATGGCAAATAGACCATTTGGTGTACTCCATTGGAGTGAAATTCACAAGGATGGAAGTGATTTTATAGACATGAAGGAAGCTGTTGTTGCTGCTGGTCATTATTAAGAACAGCACCCATTTTCAATCAACTGAACTTTTCTGACCGTTACAGTGATATAAATAAAGCAAATACTGTAATGCAGATTCTAGCACAAAAGCTTATGATTCAATTATGTACGGCTAATAATATCTGACTTACTGGCTGATCAAGGCAAGAGCAAAGTATATTTTGCATTTTTCTATTTATTATGCCAACCTGCAATGATTGTAGAAGAATTCTATACATGTGTATGTTGGTAGGTGTGGATCTGTAGATGTAGCCAAATGTGCTATAAGTATAGCACAAACACATACATACCTCCATTTGCCTGCATATAACCTAACTTGCAACCCACCTAACCATGTCACTTAAAGACCTACTAACTACACCTGATGAACATATTTAAACTTGGTTTGCTTTAATCTTGCTTTATTTTTATGCCTTAGAACATTGTGTGAACCATTCCCTCATCTGTTTGAGTTAACTAGATTTTTCATTTCCCATCTTGGTCTGATGCTAAGATCTCTGACTTCCTCCTTCATTCTTTACTGAACCATCTCAGATCGATCTATTGCCGTTCTGATAACTCAAGTTCCATAACTCCTATTCAAATCCAATTTATCTGTCCAGGAAAGACACTTTTTTTTAGTGCTGTTGTAATGTTGAACGGTCACTAAATGAACTGTTCAGTGGTGAAATTCAATTTTTTTTTACTACCGGTTCTGTGGGTGTGGCTTGGTGGACATGGTCTGGCTTGGTGGGCGTGGCTTGGTGGGCATGGCAGGGGAAGGATATTGCAAAATCTCCATTCCCACCCCACTTGAGGGGAAGAATACGGCAAAATCCCCATTCTCTCCCCACTCCTGGGGGAAGGATATTGCAAAATCTCCATTCCCACCCTACTCTGGGGACAGCCAGAGGTGGTATTTGCTGGTTCTCTGAACTACTCAAAATTTCCGCTACCGGTTCTCCAAACTACTCAAAATTTCCGCTACTGGTTCTCCAGAACCTGTCAGAACCTTCTGGATTTGACCTCTGGAACTGTTGTAAATCAGGTTGTAAGTTGTAAGTCGAGGACTACCTGAATTTGTATTTTGATGATACCAGATTCCCAAATATTTGGCAGGCCATAATTCTAATAATGTCATATTTAGGAGGTACAGCTTTTCTTTTTCAATCATACCAGATACATTAACTAGAAGATTAACAGTCTCTTAATGTAACCTAAAATTCTTGACCTCTCCCCAGAGTAGATCCCAACACAGCCCACTTTTGAAATGTGGCCCTTGGTATGCCTCCTCAAGGCTGGTGTAGCCCCTTGAGCAGACATAAATTGTACTCTCACTGTAGATCTTTGGCCACAATGTCCTGGAATTGAGAGGTTGAAGTTCGGTATATCTGGTAATTACAGAGTTGGGAAAGGTTGCCACCTGGGGTTTTTTTAGGTACTTTGTAGCATGCTGTTATTTCCAAATATGGATAGGCAAAAGTATTCATTGTTTTCATGAGTATAATAATGGTGCATACCATTTAGAAATGTCCTGGAGACAGTGCAAAACTGGCTAGTCAAGCAGAACTTTGATTAGTATCTCTGATAATTGCAGTGTTCATCCTTTGGAAATTTAAATAATGCATAGCAATCCCCATAGCTGTTTCCAGGTGATCTCGTAGGAATTTCTATGGCATATGTTTTTTCTCATAAAAATGTCACAAGAAATGTGATGTCTGCTTTGCTAAAAACACACAGTTAAAATTAAAGGCCTGGACATATGGATCTGCCGGTAGCCTTTGGCAAAGTAGAAATAAAAGCAATCAGTAATATAGGTTCAGGAGGCTGCCAGCATATGATTGAAGGTACTGAATAAAAATTTAATACTATGCTCCAATCAGTGAATAGAAAAAAACTTTTATGCCACCTGCAGTTCCAACCTGCTCAATCCTCACTTTGGGAATCCAAAAATGTAGATTAGGCTGCAGGACTTGAAAGGGAAAGAATAGCTTTCCAAAATCAGACATACCCTACTATGAAAGTGAGATCAGCAGTTCTCCGTCTTTCTCTCTGTACTCTGTGCAGAGGCTCAAACAGCAAGGTTTCCAAAGGTTGCTGAGAAACTTGTATTGGTGGCAGATGAAATCCTTTGCAGAAGGGTATAGTGGAAGAGAATGTTCCTTCTCCTGATGTAGGATCTGAGACCCAATCTCCTATTCTTCCAGTGAATTTTCCAGTTAGTTTCTATTGGGAACATCCCTTGTTGGGTCAAAGACCATATCTTTGTATGGGAAGTCTGAGGTTGGTTTGAGTTTTCAAGGGACACAATGGATGCCTTAAGCCTCTCCAAGGCTTAAAGCACTTGTTTGGCTTCTTAAAACAACTCAGTTGTCCAAATGCAAAAGTGGTCACCCTTTGGAACCATTTATTCTTGGGAAGTGAGGGCATGGGACAGTATAATTATTAACAGACTGAACATAGTTCTAGGCTATATTCTTTACATCCTGCCTTTAATGGGGAAGCAGTGGAGACTTACACTACTGTTGCAACAAATCAGGGGTGTCAAACTGGCAGCCCGCGAGCCAGATGCATCACGCACAGGCCACATCCACCCCAGCTCCGCAAATGGGAAAAACATCGCGAAACATCACATGACGACAATGTGACACTGCAAGTTTGACACCCGTGTAATAGATCCTTTCATTTACAAAAAGCATGAGTGAATTCACACAGACACTTTTTAAGACAGAAAATATCCATAGAATTAACACTTGCAAAACCTCTATTTTTGATGTTTCTTTCATTTTTTCCTGGATTATTCCAAAATGCCAACACTCTTTCTTCCCTCCATCTCTCTCTCTCTCCCTCTCTCTCTCCCCCCCCCCTCTCTCTCTTATACACCCACACATGCATTAATGAGTCATATCACACTACACAGAGGCCCAAAAACTTTCATGGACAGACTAAGAGTTAGAAAAAGAAAGGAATTAAAAGCCCATCTTTCTTCTTGTGTTTTTCTTATTCCTCTTCCTTTAAAAATCTCTCTTTTCATTTTTGCTACACATTCTCTGTCCTGGTTAGCATGACAGCTAAGAGTAACGATGCTCAAATTCCATATTGTCCTGCTCTGGTTTGTGAATTTTAGTTATTTGATTGTAAGCACATGGTAGCTGGATCTAGCCTAGGACTAATTTAAGAGGTTAGTGCTAAGGGATGGGGAAAATACCATCTTCTATCCACACAATTATCATTCATAATTTATACATCTCCAAATACTGCAATATAATTCTTCAGATTGGTTTTTTTAAAGAAACACATGAAAATGTTTGTATCACAGAGAAATCATCTTAGTGAAAAGTATAATTAATAATGTTAATTATAGGAACAATTTTGCAAAATATAAGCATGAGGCACAGCATTCTGCAAAAATAATGTATATATTTGGAGAATATCTTAAAATACCTTATAGACATTCATGTAGTTCAGATTGGGGGGGGGATGGGAAATTGAGAGAATCCAAAAATGGAAAATTAATCCTTTCCTAGTTTCTGCTTTATGTTCTCTTGCTTTCTGAAGATGGAGTTGCAAACAGATAAGGTCAAGGGCTTAATTAAGTTGCCACTGCCCTTCACAAAGTTCATTTCACTGCTACACAAAGGGCATTTTTAGATAAGCCTAATAAGATTACTATTTCTATATACAGATGAGTAAGCCCGGAAGGCCTCTTAATGGGCCTTTACACAGTAGGAAAATAAGGTGGTTTTATCTAATATATACAACAATGCATGCTATTAAATTCTAGGAAGAGATCCCCCCTATTTTAATGCTACCGAGAAATGCTGCTTATTTGAAAAATGAAATTCCTAAACACGAACCTTAGGAACATATATCATATTGTCATGTTTATAGAATCCCAAGTAAGATATTTCAGACTTTGCTTCCTAGTAAACCTAGTAAACCATTACCAAACAGAGTTACTCAGAATCATGGAACTGTTGAATTCAAATGGGCTATTTAAGCCTCTGCTCAATGCAAGAATCCAAATTAAAAATCATTCCAAATCTCTGTCCGAGCAAGTCTATCTCTCTGGGTGATTGCTTTTGTTCTCAAACATAGCACCTGTCTGCCCTGAACAGAACAGGCTGCCAGAGAGTTGGTAAATTCCTCAAATTCCTTTTAGTTGAACTAAGTTAGATATGTTAAGCACCTTTGGATTCATCAAGTGGGCCAGCCCCAAAAATAGCTGAATCCCACGTAAATCACAGGTAGCAGCTACCAGTCACAGCTGGATTAGGTGTGATCTGACCATGTCAATCATGCATGATGGAAATCTCACTCTCCGGATCTCAAGTCTACTCAGAGACAAAGACAAGATTTAAAATGTGACTGCCCAAAATTACTTGAGATGAACCTGTCATTGACATTGGAGGACGTGAACCTCTGAACTTTACTGGAGGGCAAGCAGGTCAAAATCTCCCAAACCAAAAGCTTGAGTACTTCAGTTTAGAGACCAAGGTCAGGAATTTGGAGAGGGATCCTAACAGGCATCAATATTTTTTTTAGGTCTTCATAAATTTATTTTCAGCAATATGATATGCCTCTATAATCTATGTGGTGAGACCGTCACTGTAATACCAGTAGGCAGTTTTTGTGAGATTTATATAGAAGGGAGACAGACCTGATTAGCCTGGATTACCTAATGAAATAGTCAACCAACTGAATTCAGTTATTTAGCCCCTTTAATTAAGTTGATTGAACTGGGGGATGGGCTACTGCTTTTTTTTTTACATTGGCACATCATACATTGGGCAACTTTTTATGGCATAATCACCAAATTCTGGTATTATTAATTCACTCAGACCAGTGGTGAAATCCAATTTTTTTATTAGTGGTTCTGTGGGAGTGGCTTGGTGGGCATGGCAGGGGAAGGATACTGCAAAATCCCCATTCCCTCCTCACTCCTGAGGGAAGAATATTGCAAAATCTCCATTCCCACCCCACTCTGGGGCCAGCCAGAGGTGGCATTTGCCGGTTCTCTGAACTACTCAAAATTTCCACTACCGGTTTTCCAGAACCTGTCAGAACCTGCTGGATTTCACCCCTGACTCAGACAGTCTTCATATATCAGTAGGGCCCCCATGAATCTCTTGATAACATTCAAAAGCAAAGATATATTAAAAAGTCATAACATTTGCAAGGAGGAATATTTTTTTACAGAACTGTAGATTGGGATGAAACTTGCATGATGTAAAAAAAAAAAAATAATGTTAGTCCAAATGACAGATTTACCAGGAATATCAAATAATGAAATGAACCATGAACAACTCATTTAACCCAATGCATTCAAACTAAAAGTCCCTTTTTCTCCAGTGATTTGCCTTTCAACCTGAAGCTTCATATGGACATTATTTTGACACATCCCAAAGAGCCAGTCTTTCACCCAATTTGTTAACAAGACAATGACAACTGGTAAATTAGTATTTGCATCTTGAAACTGCAAGCTGCAGCTTGGAAGTCTGCAAGAGCCATGAAGATTTAGAAACAATACCAAATATATAGTAGTTGATTCTCCAACAATTTATAATTCAGCCATGCACGCGTATTTATTAATTCTGTGTATCTTATTCAGCATGCTAAAAGCCCTTAAATTACTCTGTGGCTCCCTAGCAGAAATAACTAGTATTTTCTCTTTAAGATTCTCTTAAATAGTTATCCCTGATCGGGGCTAAATGAAATGGCTCATGAAGCATAGGCTAGGATTTTTTTTTCTAACAATCCATTGGAATCATTGAGGGGGAAAGCCCAAATCATTGGGGGGGGGAATCAAACCATTGGGGGGAAACTAACTTCCTGCAACTTCGATCCATTATTCTCAATCTTCTTCTCTTAAGTTGGTAAATAGATTTTAACTTTCTTTGAGCCATTCCTTCATATCTTTGAAGAATACTATATTATTCTATTTTATATATAGTTTTTAATTTTATTGTATGGGCAATTGCCAACACAGCTGTGACTAGTTTGCTAATACTGTATGACTGGGCAGCAGCCCAACTCCTGGGCTGCCGCCCACTAGCAGGCTTTGAGGCCTTTGGAACTGGACCGTGGAAGTGGCAGGTGCACATGTGGATCACCACTCTTGCAAGCAGCTCATACAAATGGAGCCACACATCCATGCTTGCCCACCACTCACATGGAACCATCCCTTCCCCCATCCCCCCACCCCTACTGGTCTGCTGTATGAATTGTGAGAAGGACTCAAAAAGGAATTTTGCATCAGTAGTAATCAGACATGCTTTTCCCACATGGATATTTTTGGATTAACATACAGATTGGAACTATAGTGTCCTTTGAGTGTTCATTTGCATAAGAAGTTATTTATTTTCTTTTTCTACAGTTTTATCCCTAACTCTCATAATCTGGTTTATTAATATCTTTCATTGCCAGCCGAGCAAATCAACTTTAAAAAGAGAAGCAGAGCTGCAAGTTTAACCAAAATGGTTTATTTTCTTGGTTTTCTTCCCTTTCAAAAAATTGCAGAAAAATTAACATGGCAGTTCACCAAAAGATGTGACATCTTTCCCCAAAAGTATGGATTTAGGCAGTGGTGGGATTCAGCCAGTTCGCACCACTTTGGGAGAACCGGTTGTTAACTTTCTGAGCAGTTTGGTGAACTGGTTGTTGGACGAAATCATTAGGGCAGAGAACCGGTTGTTAAATTATTTGAATCCCACCACTGGATTTAGGGATGAACTTTTCCTAATAAAAGTGATTTCTGAAACCATATTTGCCTAGCATAATAGTTTTCTTGAAATGTATTTAAATATAAGTCAAATATCAGACCAAAAGCCCATAATAATTTTCTCCTTTCCAGGAAACATACATTTTTGCATCCAATTTATAACACATATTCATTTGTAAAATACATTTTTTAATTATTAGTTTTTATTTTATAACATATGAAAATTCCATTTTCAATTAAACAGTATGTTGTCTGGGTGCAACATACTATGAAACATAGTTTCAGGAAATAATAATCAAAGTGTATACAGCAATGTTCATTGCATTGGTATTAGTTCTATAATAATAATATTTGCGTATCCATTTTAACAAACCTCCCTTGTATCATTTTTCCTTTTCTTATATTTCCATGTTTCTAACTTCTGTTTTTATTAGCTAACCATTGATAAAATAAGTCCCATGTCAAAAAGTATTCAGTTTCTTTCTTTTCCTTAATTGTAAGTGTTAGTCTATCCATTTCTGCACATTCTAGTATTTTTTAAATCACATTTTCATCTGTAGGGATCTCTTCACTTTTCCATTGTTGTGAAAATGCAATTTTAACTGCAGTTAATATATGTAATATCAAATATGTATTCCCCTTGTTATACTTCTCCAGTAAAATGCCCAACAAAAATATTTCTGGTTTTAAATCTATATGTTGCTTTATAATTTTTTTGTATGTATTTTTGTTCAACATTTTTTTGCTTTTGGGCATGTCCACCGCATATGATAATACGAACCAGGTACCTGATGATTTAGAAGACATGTCCTTAAACATCTTTGCCAACCTTGTGGGTGAAAAAATGCCATCTATAAAACATTTTATAGAGATTTTCTTTATATGCAGTTGACATCGTTAATTTATAATTCCTATCCCACAATTTCTGCCATTTAGATTTATCTAACTCTATTGTAAAACCAAAAATTTTAGCCCATACTATCATTGTCTCCTTTACTTGCTCATCTTCCATTTTAATATTTAGTAGATAACTATATACCCTGTTTCCCCCAAAATAAGACATCCCCTGATAATAAGCCCAATCAGGCTTTTGAGCTCATGGCAATAAAGCCAAGCGCTTATTTCAGAGTTCAAAAAAATATAAGACAGGGTCTTATTTTCGGGGAAACATGATATTTTCTTTATTAATTTTTCATCCATCCCTGTTAATATCTGCTCTAATTCTGTTGTAAACTACATTTTGATGGTGATGATGATTTTGTGATACCTAACCAACTCCAGAGATGCCAGGTACATTGAAAAAAAAAATCAAATCAGAAGTACCCAGATTTCAGCCAACATGCGATTTTGACTCTCTTTGGAAAATGTCAATGCAACATTTGGTGGAATTACTTTTTCTCATCCATCTTTTAGTATGAGTGACTTTCGTACCCACCAACCTTGCTCCAGAAAGACAGAGTTGAGCAAAGCAATCCCAGTATGAGGAAGCTATGAATCATTCACTTTACAGCTTCTCTTGCCAAGCCAATACAACAAACATCTTCCATTAGCTCATGAGGGTTCCAATTATATCACAGTCCTCTTTATTAACCCCAGCGAAGAAGCATAGGAACTAGTTGTGTGCCATCCAAAGTATTATATATCTCACAATGTTACCAGTAATCAAGTCATCAAGGAGCTACAATAGCTGGCGGAGTAACTCAAGTGCTGTTGGTTTGATTGCTCTAAAGCTTGTTCCAAGAGGTTCGCTTTTGCCCGTGTACAGAGATTAGACCTGCAATCTTGTACACGCTTAAATTCAATCAAGCTTCCAAGCTTGCAAATACTGCGCTATACCGTTTGTCTCTTATTGATACTATTTATAAAGCAATGACTCAGCCTTCCCTAGATCTGGAACCCTCCAGGTGCCGTGACTGCATGTCTCCACATGCCTCATCATAATGAAGGGTCATCAAACTGAAGAAGCTTGAAATGGAATCTATTGAAAGCACTACAGGTTTCTGTTTTTTTTTCTCTCCTCTTTTTCATCTCAAGGTCGGGTATTAATATATGTTAATAAATAAATAAATAAATTTGAAACAGCAGTGCAATCAAGTAGAGAATAGTCTTCTTTTGATTTGGAGGACTCAAGAGAAAAATTATGGGCCCAGGGGAAGACAGTGTGCCTGGGGTTATAATCTGTTAACTATGCACAGATACACAAACACACCTTTCACTTTTATTTAATGGTTCCCTCTTTGCCCCAAGCATCACATTTCGACAATATTTACATTGCAAGTTAGCCTTTCTTTTCAACCAGGTTATCCTTTCTTGGCTCTTGAGATTAAATCAGGCATAGACAAGGAGTAAATCCTAGAATTCATATTTATATAATCGTTATCCCAGATCTCAGGGTAATTAAAAGCAATAAAGTGAAAACCAGCTGTGCAATGTTTTCTGATTCTTTTTCCTCTCCAAAGTTTAATTCAAGGTAATTTAGAGACATACTTCATTGTAATCAATTTAATATACTGTACAATGTAATATAATTACACACTGTGATATAATGAAGTTAATAAAAACAACATGAAGCATCCTACAGATAAACCAGAAAAAAAGTGCTGTTAAATGAGCTGCTCCTCTCTTGGGGAACCCTAAGATAAGTACGGGTGAAATAGAGCTCTAATTTGGCCTCCCCCAATCTTGTTTCCCACCCCAATATGTTTCAATGGCAACTCCTGGGAACCTCGGGGAACTTGGGAAGTTGCAGTCCCAAGAGATCTGGAGGGGTGAGAAAGGCTGCTATAAATAAATGTACAGCCTAGAATTCCTTGAGGAAGCCATGATAGTTAATACCATAATAATATCTGCACCAATTTGTAATGAGATAAGATAAAGGTAAAGGAGTCCCTGCAGATTTTACTTCACTAGTTCTTGCTGACTATACAGAGGCAATGCTCAACTCCAATGCTGTCCAAGGACATTTCCGCAGTGATGTGGCTAGCCTGACATCATGGAACACTGTTACCTTCCCACCGAAATGGTACCTATTTATCTACTCACATTTGCATGCTTTCAAACTGCTAGGTTGGCAGGAGACTTGGTAATGAGACACACAGACTTTTTTGAAATAATATCCCAGTGCATTTTAATTTACCGCTGCTTCATCACACTATTTCCTTCCTCCAATAGGGTAGAGATCTACTTTTTCTCTATATTTTTACATCCTTTCCCATTCATGTGGCAATTAATTCTACTAGAGATTGCCTGCTAGAAGATAGTTCTTTATGAATGGGGTGTCAGCACATAACTGCTCTACTGGTTGCTAACAGTCTTCACAACCTCCAGAGATTGAAATGGGACAACTTGCAACAGCCAATTCACTGTGGACAACTTGTCATAGGCAACTCACCACAACCAACTTACCATGGAACAATTCGCTGTGGCCAATTTTAGTTAAAATACAATTTTAAAATATTTTAATTTTTGCCATTCACATTTCGTTCTGTCTCTACTTTTGCATCCTTTCTTCAATGATTCTATTCCACTATTTCTTTGATATTAGAGTCCTGCAGCAAGTTGTCCTGTGATGCGTTGGCCATGATGAGTTGGCCATGGCAAGTTAGCCATTGGTGAGTTGACCATGGTGAATTATCCTAGACCGGAAGCAATGGTGGTGAAAAATCAGCATTCATTTTCATTTCTTTGGGTTTAGCACAAGCTACTAGGAATTGAAAGGTATTCAAAATGGAAGAAGAGAAAGCAGCTAGAATACAATATCTCTGTACACAAGTCGTGGACGGTTCTTAATTTTTGTGCGAGGCTGAGGGATATCAAAATTGGGTTCTGCGTTTTTCCAAATGCCCAAAATAAACCTAAACAAACGGAGGCAAATTTTGAAAGGATGTGTTCAAAATGTGCATGATCTAATGCTGACCTTAAAATTCAGACTTCTGAGCACCCTACAGTACTATTACTGTATCGCCCACTGGCAATGCTGTAATTAAGACCCATCAGTTTTCAGTATTTCCTTTTTGCACACTATGATTTTCAAGGGTATATAATTTAACCAAAAATGCTGGCATTTGTGTGCCCCCATCTTTAGATTTCTTCTTTAGATTTAGATAATTTGAAACTCTTACTACAGGCAGAAAAAGGGAGGAAGAGAAAGCAGGACAATGATTAAGATTGCCCTTTTGAAAAAAAACAAGCTACTTGTAAAATTCTCATGAGTTCAAGTTGAATAGTCCATTTGCCAGTCTTTAGGGACCATGTTTTCTCATCTTTCTGCCTCACATTTGATGTGTGAGTGAAAGAACAAAACACAGAGCTTTATCACCTCTAATGGCATTATTTTCAGGGCATGCTTTAAGAGACCAAGTTATTAAAACAAGGTTATCAAGCTAAGAGAAATCAAGTGATGCTGATGTGTGTAGGAAGCAGCTCATAGTCCGATTCCCATATCAAGCTGTTACTTGATACACAGCTAAACAAAAAGCATACAGCTTTGGATATATACCACACAATTCTTAGTAAGACTTGATAGTTCATAGTTAGCTAATTTAACCCAGTATGCTTTTAATATATTAATTAATCCATTACGCTTGCTTCACATGATATAGTCCACTGCAGATTAGTTATGCACGTTGAGTTCCTACATTACACTAAGCAAAATTGGGGTTGGTTTTTCTGGACTCCATAGCTAGTGGATCAGACCTAGATTGGAGACCACTGAAAGTCTTACAATTCTAGACTAGACTGCGAAGTTGAGCAAACATTTCAGAAGACAACAATGGCAAACCATGTGAAGCACAGGGATGGATCCGAGTAGGAACAATCTTGATCAGTTATGGTGAATCTTTCTTTTTAAAAAAATATTTTTTTTAAACACATAAACATAAAATACATCTTTTAAGAACAAAGTCTTGATCCAGTCATGAATAGATACATTCGCTTAAAATTCTTTGACAACTCTTTCCAGCATTTCTTCCATTATATCTTTTAGCATAAAAAATCAAAACACAAATTTTTAACAAATATTCTAACATCTTAATCTAAATATTTACCTTATTATTTTATCACCACAAATCTTAATTTCCAAATGAACATTTATTTCCATTTATAAATCAAATTTCTATCTATCCTCCTTCATTCCTAGACCCATTTCATCAAATCTTTAAATCTTAAACTCTATTAATTTACACCTAATTTTCTTAAACTTATCATCTATTACACTTTTCATTTTACACAGAATGATTTCATACTCATCTCACTTTATTTTGATTATCTTCCAACTTATTCTTCTTCTCTCCATATCTATTATTTTAACAAATTTCCAGCATTTTCATATTTGAACTAATTTCCAGCATATTCTCCTCTCCTTATCTTCAGCTATTGTTTGCCTGATTCCCAGATTATTTTATTTTGGCTGTTTTCCAGCATATTATCCTCCATATCTCCAGCTATTGTTTGGCTGATTCCCAGCATATTTTATTTTGGTTGATTTCCAGCATATTCTCCTCCATACCTCCAGTTTGGCTGATGGTGATGGTGAATCTTTTAGGCACAGAGTGCCCAAACCATGTGCCCACCAGAGCACTGGAAACCTGACGACCAGGTGGCCAATGCATGCGTGCATCAGACCAGCTGGCTTAGCTAGGGCGACGTCACACATGCCCACAGAGAGGGCTCTGCATGCCACCTCTGGCATGCATGCCATAGGTTTGCCATCACGGATCTAGATCATACCATGACTCGAGTTTGACTAGAATTGCTGCAACATTATTATTATTATTTTTAAAAAGCATTATGAGTAATAATTAAAACTCCTGTAACTCCTTGGTTGCAACCTTCCCCAATATGACAGCATGTCCCAGAATATAGAGGCCCACATATTGAGAGGCTCTTTAGCTGTATAATGCTGATATTACATGCCCTGCATTGGTTGCCAACAAGTTTCTGATTCCAGTTCAGAATATTGATAATACTATATAAAAGCTTATATGGCTTGGGTCTGGCTTATCTATGGACTATGTTCTTTATGTAGAATTGGGAGAACGCTGCAGATCACTTCTCTTAAAGAAGTGAGAGGGTAGGAAGCCCAGAGACAGGATCTGCATAGCTGCTCCACCCCTGTGGAAGCATCTCCCTGTAGAAATCAAGTTGTCCCCAATGTTATTTATGTTTAGAAAAACCATGTGGACCTTATCCTTCCAATAAGCACATGGAGCCTGAGCAATTCCCAATGCTGGATCAGTTATTCTTTTAACTCTTTTTGATACATTATGTTTTAATGATTATGTCCCATGCATTGTTTTAGATGTTTTTAAAGATATAAATCAAGTGAACCAATGAATGTGGCAAATGAAAAACTATGATGGCTGATATTTCTTACAATTCACATCTGGAGGATGCTGAATTAGGGAACACTTAGCAGCTAATATGTCTGGAGTACTAATTATTTTTAAATTGCCAGCACTGGATCATTGTAACTACTAGAATTCATCTAATGTTGGTTTCCCCTGAAGGAAGTTTTCTGCACTGAAGAACTCCTAATTTTTTAAAAATGGTAACCCAGGCAAATTGGCTCACTTTTCTCATATGATAATTACAAACTTTGGGATAAGGGATGCCTAGTCTATCATAAAAATGTTTGTGCATGGATGGAATGGAAACTTTAAAATAGTTCAAGACATACATTGCGAATGTGAATGTGATTCTCTCATGCCCTTGTAGACATAACTATGAAATGGACTGTATCCCTGGCACCACTCATTTGCTAATGTTTGTCTACAAAAATGCCTATCCCAAAGCAACTGATAATAGCTGTTTACAGATACTTTATGCTGAATGCATAGCAAGTGGAACATGACATTATGAACTTGTTAGTTCATCGAAGGATGCACTTTGAATTTTCTTTCATGTGTGAGATGAATATGGACATAAAAAGCAGTGCAATGGAACATCTATTGTACTCACAGCGTGAAGTGAAATGTGTATTTAATTATTTCATCAATAAGCAGGAGATGGTATAGGAAGATCATGATCATGAGTTTTGCAAGTTTTGTAAATATATATGTGTGTGTGTTCTTAGCAACCAATACCATTTCATTTGCATGCCAACTAGCTGATTTGCTTTGTTAGTCCCATTTTATGCTAATAAATGTGTGTGACTTTCAAATGTTGTTTCTCATGTCCGTATGTTTGAAATATTGACAACAGTAATTGCTTGGAGGAAGCGGAGATCCGATGTGATCCTCCACTTCTTGTCATCTTATTGGTCCTTTGCTTCTTTTCTATGAGCTCATCTTAGGAGAAAACACAGTCCAATCAATTTTGTGATTCTGGAATGTCATAACATCAGTGGAAGGATCCCACAACTTTATTAATCCCAGTTTGTACAAATAATCTGTGCCTTTCCCTAACAGGTAACTTGATAGTATCACTAATTAAAAAGGGGTTAGGGTCAGAGTGTGAGTCATGTATTCAGTGCTAGAAGCAGTCATCACACTGATGGGATGTAACAACCCAGTACGTCTGTCCAATGTCACCTTCTATTTATAAGTCCTTTTCACCCATTTTTCTTTTTCTTTCTTTTTTTTTTACCGTATCTGTTTTACTCTGGTTTCTACTTTTCCCACAAAGTAAGCAAATGTAGATGCAGTTGAATCGAACTTGGAACATGTTTGCAACCTAGTTAGACAAGTCTGTTTGGAGGAGTATGAAGCGAATTTGAAGATAAGTGAAAAATTAAAAAGCACCTAAGGGACGCGGTGGCTCAGTGGCTAAGACACTGAGCTTGTCGATCGAAAGGTCGGCAGTTCAGTGCTTCGAATCCTTAGTGCCGCGTAACGAGGTGAGCTCCCGTTACTTGTCTCAGCTTCTGCCAACCTAGCAGTTCAAAAGCATGTAAAAAATGCAAGTAGAAAAATAGATTCCATGCACCTTTGGTGTTTAGTCATGCTGGCCACATGACCACGGAGACATCTTTGGACAGCGCTGGCTCTTTAGCTTTGAAATGGAAATGAGCACCACCCCCTAGAATCGGAAACAACTAGCACATATGTGCGAGGGGAACCTTTACCTTTATTTGTCCATGAGTTAGCAATCGGTTTGCTGAAAAATGCTTCTGAATGAAATTCTCAAGGGTTCCACCATGGCATCAAAGATGGGAGGAATACAGTGTTAACAGCACATTTCCTTTGCTAAATCTGTTATTACTCTACATCATTTAGATAATCCTTTACTGGCCTATTTGAAAATCATGAGAATTGGAGAAGATTGATGAAGGATCTCAGCTGAAATTATTTTCATCTGCTCCAACTTTTCATAATTTGAAAGGTTTTGCCAAAAAAACCCAGAAAAGGTCCTTTTATCAGCAGCTGCTGCTGTTGCCAGTGAATGATCATTACGCTCAAGGGTAGGTTCCCAAAAATGTTACTACCGGTTCTGTGGGCGTAGCTTATTTTGTGGGTGTGGCTTCCTGGTCATGTGACTTGGTGGGTGTGGCTTCCTGGTCATGTGACTTGGTGGGTGTGGCTTCCTGGTCATGTGACTTGGTGGGTGTGGCTTCCTGGTCATGTGACTTGGTGGGTGTGGCTTCCTGGTCATGTGACTTGGTGGGTGTGGCTTCCTGGTCATGTGATTCAGTGGGCGTGGCTTCCTGGTCATGTAACTCGGCGGGCATGACTTCCTGGTCATGTGACTAGGCGGGCTTGGCTTCCTGGTCATGTGACTGGGCGGGCGTGGCCAAGTCAACATCACTGACTTCTTTGCCCTTACACTTATTTATTTTTCTCTGTTTAAGAAATTAAAACATTAATATTCCAAATGTGTCCACAGAATTCTTGTATTCCTTTGTTTTATAGAAAACTGGAGTTCTTGCTTTTATAGTGGCAAATGTAAAAGGAGGATAGGAAGTAAACATTTTTAGGAGAATCATGAGGGTTAGGGTTAGTAATTATCCTGCTCTACTCTGCCTTCACCAGGTATCACTGGGAGTACTCCAAACAGTTCTGCATACCTTTAAAAAAAGACACTGACAACCTGGAGCAAGTCCAGAGAAGAGGTATTAAGATGGTGAAAGGACTGGCAAACAAGTCCTATAAGGAATGGTTAAAAGCAGTGGTGAAATTCAATTTTTTTTACTACCAGTTTTGTGGGCGTGGCTTGGTGGGCATGGTGTGGCTTGGTGAGCGTGGCAGGGAAAGAATATTGCAAAATCCCCATTTCCTCCTGATCAGCTGGGACTCGGAAGGCAGAGAATAGATGGGGGTGGGGCCAGCCAGAGGTGGTATTTGCAGGTTCTCTGAACTACTCCAAATTTCCACTACCAGTTCTCCAGAACCTGCTGAATTTCACTCCTGGTTAAAAGACCTAAGTCTCAGAAGAGATGGTTGAGAAGGACACAATAGCTGTCTTCAGATATCTGAAGAGTAGTCATACCGGTATTGCGTGCTCACAAGGTGAAACTAGAAGGAATGCAATGAAGAATGTAATACAGATTAGTCTTAAGGAAAAACATCTTGACAATACAAGCTATTACTCAGTGGAACAGGTTACTACTGCATGAAGTGATTTCTTTCCCTTTACTAGAGGTTTTCAAACAGACTGAATAATCATCATCTATCTATTGGGGATGTTTTGAATCCTGTAGTGTGCGGAAGGTATGACTTAATGGTTTTTAGTTATCTTCCTACTCTGATTCTGTGAAGTATGATTGATTGATTGATTGTATTTGTAAAGCTGCCCCTCTCAAAATTTGTAAGTTTCCTTGTAAGTTTACAAAATTTAAAACTGGATATCTTCATTAGAATCAATCATAATGACCTAAAGCAGGATGGGCAAAGGGTCTGATGTCTCCAAACTTGTCATCTGGAAGGATGTCAGCAAAATCAAGGATGGGGAAAGAAGCAGCATGAAAGTCAAAACACAGTGTGCCTGTCGCTAGACTGGAAAGCTACCAATCTCCTAACGGCAACATCTGATTTAAGGTTTAGACTTTCTTCAAGAATCTTTCCGGTGGCAGTGAACCCTTGGTTATAATCCTGTTGATATGGTTGCATTTAACCATAATGGAAGAAGGAGAGAGTGTGTGCATATCCTGCCCTTTGGTGAGTGAATGGCAGTTATTGTGATGTTGACTGCAGTGCAGTGAAGCATAGGTTTCACTGCCACTCAGTCACAAAGAGACCCCTGCTGGCATGTTGTTGTGCTTGTTAAGAAGATTTTGCAACTTGGCATAGAAGGAGAGATATACAAAGACCAAGAAAAACTGACAGCTTCAATGATTCCCTTGTTGTCAGGCTTACTACTGGCTACACGAGAGTTTGTTTACCATTGTAGTTTCTCTGCTCATTCATTCTTTCACTGATAATTGCCATACAACATCAAAATGCAACGGAGCAAAATCCCCTACATTGTAATAAGGGATTATTTGGGAATGGAGCAAGAGTTGAAAACCTTTGTGTTGCCTCTTATATAGCTGTCTGGTGAAAAAAAAAGGGGGTGTGCAGATTAGTTTTTATTATCTCACAAAGTCACAGCGCTTTTTAAAACAGATGCATACAGTCATTTCAGAATTATTTCCTGATTGTGATTTTTTGGAACTAGAGGAATTAATGTGAAATGAACAAGCATTAAATGTGGTAAAGGTTAGATGAGTTTGGGAGGTTGTCATGACAACAGTAGAACAGTAATAGGCACAATTTTATTTATCGCTTTAAGTTATACCACCGCTTGATCCTCCAATAAGTCAGTTTCTATAAATTTAAGAGAACTATCATGGTTAATAATTTGACTTTGAAATTAGGATTTAGGAGGCTCAGACCCAAGATAGTGAAGTTTCCTAACAAATGTACCCATGAGCCTCGGTGGCGCAGCACACTAAAGCACTGTTAAGTAACACCAGCTGCCTGCAATTACTGCAAGTTCAAATCTCACCAGGCTCAAGGTTGACTCAGCCTTCCATTCTTTCGAGGTAGGTAAAATGAGGATCCGGTTTGTGGGGGCAATAAGCTGACTTTGTATAAAAAAGAACACTGCTTGGGGGGGCGGGGCGGAAGCCCTACTAAGCAGGTATATACAAAAGTATGAAGGCTATTGCTTAACGCATTGTAAGCCGCCCCGAGTCTCCGGAAAAGGGCAGCATATAAATTGAACCAACCAACCAACCAATCAATCAATCAATCAATCTCTTTCTTAGTGCTTGCCAAGGTCCTATTGTATGTGGGGTGGGGGGGAATCATTTAGTTATATTCAGCACTCTAGATGCAGGGAAACCAAAGAGGAAAGGGAAGGCAGCAGAATAGATTGTATCTTTTAATGCTTGTTTGTGATGTTGTGATCCAAGTACAAATTGGCAAAGCTTTGTTGTGACAGCACTTCATTATGTTTGCATCATCATGGTTAAGAAGCAATTGGCTATGGTGGTAATTGTACAATGCATAGCATTCCCTAGCAATGGTGAGGACAATGCCAGTCTCTGGCTAGTATTTCACAAGTGCACCTAAAGCACCTTATCTATGCAAGCTAAGATCATACACACGTAACACTGGAGAAAGAGAGAGAATGAGAATTGGTAAGATCCAAACTGCATTCTGAATTTCTTAGTGAACAAATGATGGTAGCAGGAGTCCTATTTGATTACAGTCTTCTCATATGAGACTATATTTTTGGTATTTTTAGTTGTTTTATCATATACTGATTGTCACTGACTTTGTTGGATTTCAAAAAGTGAAGATTTTACACTACTTTAATAATTAGGATATTTGAACATTTCTTCCAAAATTGGATTCTTTCTCTCTCTCTCTCTCTCTCTCTTTCTCCCCCTCCCTCCCTCCTCCATACTTTTAACTCAGTCTTGACTCCTGACAACTGCCAGAATAAGTCCCTGGAGTCTCCTTGCAAGGTTTTTCAGAAGTACTTTGCTCATCACCTCCTTCCCAGGGCTGAGAGAGAAGGACTTCATGGTTCTGATGCCTGAGAGAGGCATCACTCTCTTACAGCTCACTCTCACAGTTTCTACCTGATAGAGTAAACTGGTTTACTGATTATAATTGAATTAATTGTACAATATGTACATAAAGAAAAGGTAGGAGTATGATTATGAAAACAGTCCTAACCAACCAGCATAAAATTTGGACCAACGTAAAATTTAATAGACTAAGTTTCTGCAGCAAAGAAAGAACTAAGAAAATATTTAATTTTATATTATCCAGATATCATCAGTATCAAAAATGCTTGAAGAGCTGTGAGGTAGGTCCCAGTACTTTGGCATAGTCCATTAGTTATACCTTCCTTTGGCCTTTGCATATATTTTCTCCAAGGGCATTGTTTTGCCCAACCTCAAGCAGCTGCCAATTTATATGTCCCATGATGTCCTGGAGCTATACTACATAGGGATGCGGCCACTGATCACAATACTTGTACCACTGCTGATCAACCCATCCTATCATGCAATGATATTAGAGACCCCCTACTGAAGACCACTTAGTCACTGATTTCTAAATGTTTTGAAGAAGGAAGGAAGGAAGGAAGGAAGGAAGGAAGGAAGGAAGGAAGGAAGGAAGGAAGGGATGGATAGATAGATAGATAGATAGATAGATAGATAGATAGATAGATAGATATGAAAGAGAGAGGGAGATGATATATAGACAGGTAAACAGACAGGGAGATAGACAGGTAGGTAGATAGAACCACTTGAGAGTGATATATTAGAAATATTTTATCTAAAGCATAGATCTTAGTTCAACACCCTTTTGAGTTCTGGCCTTAGAATTGTGCAATGTTCTTGGGAAAAGTATATATAAAGAGGGAATGATATTGGAAAATGCAATAAAGATAGTAAGGATTTGGAATACAAAACTGTGAACAAGATAGCCGTTTCAAATGTGCAAAAAGCAGCTATAAACAGAGTTTTACTCAACTGCTATCTGAAAGTAGGGTTAGAAGTTAAACTAATGGGTTGAAGATGGTTCTGAAGTATCAGTATTTTCCATGTTGGTGGAAAAAAGGAGTAACAGTGAGGTCAGTGCTTTTACAAAGGACAATTTTCTCTTTAAAAGTGTTCCCTATTTGAACGGCTGTCAAATGAATCTTCTATTTTAAGGCTTCTTCCATTTGGAGGTCTGGCTTAAAAATAGTAACAATTTTTAAAACAATTTTTATTGAAAGTTTTACAAAGAACATAAAAACTAACGCAAAGAGTAAAAGCAATAAAGAGAAAAGCAAAAGGGCATAAAGAAAGAAATGGAATGAAGAAGCTTCTGATTTCATTTGAAGCAAATATAAGTGTACTTGCAAAATTACCTTTTACTATGATTACAAAAGAAAGCTCTTTCTTTTCACTTATTCAGGTTTTTTTTCTAATCATCCAAACCACAAATCACAAGTACATTTTCTGTTTTGTGCAAGAAGTCTATATAGGTTTTCCAGTCAGACGTAAGTATTGATATTGTTTTTTCTCCAATCAAAGAAGTTAATTTAGCCATTGCAAGTTTCATCCTCTTCACCAACCATTCCTTCATTGTGGAGAGTGTTGCACCTTTTCACTTTTGAGCGTATAATAGTGTTGATGCAGTTGTCATATTCAGTGTAAGAAAAACATTCCATGACTTTTTTCTAATTGTCTGTTTATTAGTCCCAAAATAAAAGTCCCTGATTTCAATTGCACTTTTATCTTTAAAAACGTATGAATTAATGCTGAATTTGTACTCAATTTTTAAACTTTTTTTATATATCCATCAAGCATGATAAAATCGTCCCTTCATGTTGTTCGCATTTCCAGCAAAGATCCGAAATGCCTCTAGATCAGGGGTGTCAAATTGGCAGCCTGTGGGCCAGATGCGTCACACGCAGGCCACGCCCACCCCAGCTCTGCGAAGGTAAAAAAGTTGCGATATGTCACGTGATGGCAATGTGACACAGCGAGTTTGACACCTGTGCTCTAGACAATTTCTGTGGTGACCAATAATATTTGAAGACCTCCAAAATCCCTTCCAACCAGGGTTGCTATTCAGCAGGTTCTGACAGGTTCTGGAAAACCAGCAGCGGAAATTTTGAGTAGTTTGGAGAACCGGCAAATACTACCTCTGGCTGGCCCCAGACTGGGGTGGGAATGGAGATTTTGCAGTACCCTTCCCCTGCCACACCCACCAAGCCATGCCCATAGAACCGTTAGTAAAAAAAAATTTGAATTCTACCACTGCTTCCAACCCTATGATTCTATGACAAATCATTTTGTAAAAATTCTCAGACTAGAACATAATGTAAATTTCAATCATTTCAACCACATATTTTCCTATTGGCCAACTGGTGTATTATAGCCAAACTGCTTAGCCCATTTTATCCTGGATTCTCTCAATTTCAGCAACAACATTTTAACAATAATGACATGTTCATCATTAGAATATAATTCTGTTTCAGTCTTATTTTGTTTAAAACCATAAAATATTTTATCCGTTTTAGTCCTTTTTGTGAATTGCACATAAGAAAATTCTTGACAAATGTATCCTTCTGTTGTCAAATCTCCTCTTGATTTCATTGAACATTACAATCCTCTTGAGAACATTCAAATACATGCTCTCTTGGCATCTGGCTGATTGAACCAAACTGAAAAGCACCAAACACCACATTTTGTACTTAACATTTTGTAAGGAAAGAGATGAGGAAGTGCTACTTTTTGGTATTAGGATTACAAAAGCAACAGAACCTCTTGCTATGAATCACTTTGCCACATGCAGCCTTGCTATGAGTAATTGAATCTTCTTCACAACATACCATCTCTGATAAGTTCCTGCTGGGACTGGAACTTAGACAAGAAGTGAGAGTAGGTAATGACAGAGCCCAAGTGAGCAACGAATAATACCTCTTCATTTGTGTTTTAAATCATCACCCATGCTATGGCACTATACTGTCCTTATGTTTCCTGGGCGGGTTTTGTGTGTGTGTACAAATTTCATGGTACCCGTAGGTGGAAATATGCACATTTTGACGGAGCTCAATTGTATCATTAGTTGATACAATAATCAATAGCCTGGTTTGATTCTGTGAATGCAGTATTTCAAAAGGGGACAGAATTGCAATGAAGCTTTCATGTCATTGTTTAAGAGGAAAGGTGTCTCGAGGAAACAAAAGGTATAGGTTCCCCTCGCACATATGTGCCAATCATTTCCGATTCTAGGGGTGGTGCTCATCTCTGTTTCAAAGCCGAAGAGCCAGCGCTGTCCGAAGACGTTTCCATGGTCATGTGGCCGGCATGACTAAACGCCAAAGGCGCACGGAACACTGTTACCTTCCCACAAAAGGTGGTCCCTATTTTTCTACTTGATTTTTTTTTTATTGAAAAGTTTTACAAAGAAAATTCCTCCCCCAATATTCCCCCCACCCTTTTTCCCTCCCCAGCACCCCCACTCCCCTTCTCCTCTTCCCATCCCACCCACCCCACCCCCCAGACTTCCCAGAACAAAATACAGGATATTTCAATTAACAATCATAAGCTAAATTAGCCTAACTATTCTTAAACTACCTAATCCCCCCCGAAACCTTAACTCCACTATGGATAACATAATACTTCTAAAGTTCAGTTTAACATTCATTCATAAACTATTTGATATTTTCTTGTCTGATACTTATTTTGAATATAATCAATCCATCTTCTCCATTCCGATATGTATCTTTCTTGTGTATAGTCCTTCAAATATGCTGAAATTTTCGCCATTTCCGCTAGGTTCGCTACTTTCAATGTCCATTCTTCAATAGTAGGCAAAAAGTCCTTCTTCCAATATTGCGCTACCAACAGCCTAGCTGCTGATATTAAGTTCAAGATCAGTTTAGTCTCTAATACTGTACAATCCGTTGTTATACCCAATAAAAACAATTGAGGAGTAAATTTCAACCTTTTTTTCAGAATGTTCTGCATCACCCACCAAATTTTTATCCAAAATGCCTTGATTTTCTTACAAGTCCACCATATATGATAATAAGTTGCATCATCAGATTCACATCTCCAACATTTAGCTTGTAAGTTCGGGTACATACATGATAATTTTTTAGGATCTAAGTGCCATCTCTACTTGCATTTTTTACGTGCTTTCAAACTGCTAGATTGGCAGAAGCTGGGACAAGTAATGGGAGCTCACCCCGTTATGCGGCACTAGGGATTCGAACCGCTGAACTGCTGACCTTTCGATCGACAAGCTCAGCATCTTAGCCACTGAGCCACCATGTCCCTTCAAGGAGATAGGGAAACTTAAAGTATGAAACAGGGATGAGAGAGCAGGGATGAAAGAAAGTGCTTGTACTGTATGAGCATGGGGTAAAATTGGCATTGTCATAGATTTGGCTGCTGCTGCTATAAACTCCAACTGAAGAAAAGCTTCTACCCATACAAAGGCACATAATTATTTAAAACGTGGGCATTTGGGACAAGGGAAGCAAATGATATGATTGTTTGATTATGCTAATGTCTCAACTTATATTTGTATCAGACAGCAAGACACGATTACATAGTTCCAGCAATGTATGATGGTATCTTCATATACTTTATGTGATATTATTGTCGTTTGTTATGGAAACAACTAATTCTAGGTCAACTTATTTCAGTATCTTTGACAGAATATCTTATTGGTGTATTTCCCCATTGGCAGTAAACATATAACAGTCAGATATAATGACTAAAATGTTGAACTGACACTGAAAAGAGCCAGATTCACCTTCAGTCACAGAAGGTCAGTTGGGCCACTCACTTTCTCTCAGCCCAACTTACTTTGCACAATTGTTATGGGAAGAATAGCAATAGCACTTAGACTTATATACCGCTTCATAGTGCTTTTACAGGCCTCTCTAAGAGGTTTACAGAATCAGCTGCAAATTATAAACCCTGTTTCGAAGAGCCTTGGTAGCTCAGCCGACTAAAGTGCTGTTAAATAGCACTTAGATGCCAGCTGCCTGCAATTATTGAGAGTTCAAATCTCACCAGGCTCAAGGTTGACTCAGCCTTCCATCCTTCCGAGGTAGGTAAAATGAGGACCCGGATTGTGGGGGCAATAAGATGACTTTGTATAAATAAATAAAAAAAAGAACACCGCTTAGGAGGGGCCAAAAGCCCTACTAAGCAGGTATATACAAAAGTATGAAGGCTATTGCTTAATGCATTGTAAGGCGCCCTGAGTCTCTGGAGAAGGGCGGCATATAAATCGAACCAATAAATTAATAAATAAATATTGCCCCCAACAACCTGGGTCCTCATTTTACCCACCTCGGAAGGATGGAAGGCTGAGTCAACCTTGAGCCGGGGAGATTTGAACTGCTGAACTGCAGCTAGCAGTCAGCTGAAGTAGCCTGCAGTACTGCACTCTAACCACTGCGCCACCTCGGCTCTAAGAAATTGGAGAAGGAGCACTATATATGCCATCTTGAGTTCATCAGTGAAAAGTCAGAATCAATTTAATGCTGTGTTGTAACACCCATAGGAAGAAGGATAGATAGGCTGACCTATACGGCTGACCTGGCTTACTAGGAGTTTTACTCTAAGTCAGGGGTCTGCAACCTTAAACACTCAGAGAGCCATTTGGACCCATTTCCCACAGGAAAAAAACCACCACAAAACCCTTCCCTTGCCTGACTATTTCTTGAGCAGCCACAAAACTAGCATATATAGTTGAATTAAACGTTCTGTTTTCTTCTGAAACTTTTCTTTTCTTGGATTTATTCATGGTTGGCCTACTGGGGTTTGAAACGCTCAATAAATCGCATGCCGGCGGGTTTTGCACATTGCTGGTTGGGACACATATTTTGAGTAACAGGGAACCGCAGCAGAAGGATGAAAGAGCCACATGCGGCTCCAGAGCCACAGGTTGCTGACCCATGCTCTAGGTCTTGTGGGAAAAGATGCTTTTAATGCAAAAATTCAGAAGAAATATGTGTTTGAGTCATACAATCAATAGCCTTTGCTTAGAAAAATATGTAGTGCTCCCGATCTCTTTAATGCTGATTGTCCCAAAGTCCCAAAATTAAATGTGAATCGTCTTGATTTACAAGGCTTAAGTAATTAAATGTGGAGAGAAGTTTTCCTGAAACCAGCTGTTATTTTGTGTTCCCAGAATCTGCTTGTCTACATATTATACTCCAAGACAGAAGTGCTGATAAGAGCCTTTTTTTTTTTTTGCAATGATTTAGAAAATTATCTGAGGTTAAACTACAGAATCCATGCTGCATTTGGGCAGATGAAGCATAACAACATTTGGTCAACAACAGCTTAATAGGAAAAGATCCTAAACATTGTTTCCACACATGTAATAAGAGTGATCCTGACAATACAAACAGAGTTACTATAATATCAACAGGGCTACTGAACCAGTGTAAAGGCAAAAACCCGGAATGCTTTAAATCATCCTCTTTAATATTATCATGGATTTAGTGCATTCAGTGTTTGATCATTTAAGAGGCTTCTGTTGATACTTAACTATATTTAGTCTACAGAAGAGAGCCAAATTTAAAATGATTTCCCTCTAAGAAGGGGAAGTAGACAGGAAAAAAAATAAGGATAAAGAAAAATCCTGTGCAATGATCAAGCATCCCATCTTGTCAACTTGGACTTTGAAACTCCATCTGAAACCAGACCTCCTGTTACTAAATATATATGTGAAACACACTCATACATCCAAGTATATAGAGATGCTAACAGATCCAAAAAGAGGGCAGGGCAACATCAAACTATTAATATTCATAATAATTAATTTAAATTCTCTCTCTAAAAAAAAAAAGAAAGCCCATTTACAGAAAGCTGCCTGGGGCTACTGAACCAGGGAGCTTTAATAAATTTATATAAATAAATAATGAAGCCATTTCCTCCCATCTGCTTACTGTATGTTTGTATTCTCTCACACACATATAGATTCTTTTTCCCTCACACTGAAACTCACAAGCACAAACATAGACACACATTCCCAATCTCATTATCCTACAGAAGGTGCAAATTATAAACCCTGTTTCAGAGTTTTAAAAAGAGTAAACATTCGCTGGACAAGCAATAGGGAAGAAATTTCCCAATGAGATTTCTGCGGCCATTTTCACCTCCTGAGTATTAAATGTTTTCTCACCATATCTTATAATTAGAATTTATAAAACAATTCCTACCGAGTCACCAGAGTTTATTTAGAGAGGGGAAAAGCCTAAGGATAGAACACAATATTATTTACAATATGATGGTATTCATGATGCATATTTATTCGGGACAAGGGAAAGGATGTTCTTGGTAGCCACACCCAAATCACGAAATAAGTTGTCCTCTTTCACTCTTGCTTAATTCCACTGTTTAATGAAAAAATGTTCCATCCAGCTTTTATCTGATCAAACAGATGATGTATGATGTGTTGGGCCTTAGCGCTGTGCTTTGATTGTGTTTTGTATATTATTTTGTATTGCTGTTTTATTAGGTGGCTGATATTTTGCATCACACATTACAGTTTTATTATCTGTTTCTAGTATTTTTGAAGGATGTAAGCCATTTGAGTGGAATATAAATCCTCTGTAGAGAAACATATGCAGTGACTGTACAATAAGGCATTGGTGTCGTGCATACCATTCACCTTTGAAGCAAACTTGGCTTGTCATAAGAAAAAGTACTTTTTTAGACTTTAATGTTGTGAAAATATGCCGTGATGCCTTTTAAAGTAAATGGAGGAGCTACAGCTTACCCCTAAGCAAGGAAAATACAGATATAACTGCTTAGTCAACAGCTAAGCAACAGCTAAGCAACCCCTAAGCAAGGAAAATACTGCTTAGTCAACAGGCAGTTAACATTTCTCATCTCAAAAGCTAGGCAAGATAAGGCATGATTGATACTTAGATGGAAGACAGTCTGGGAATCAAGAACTATGGAGGTAGTCCTCAATTTACGACCACATTTGAGCCCAGAATTTATATTGCTAAATGAGAAGTTTGTTAAGTGAGTTTTGCCCCATTTTATGACTTTTCTGGCCAGGTTTGTGAATCACTGCAGTTATTAAATTAGTAACACGGTTGTTAAGTGAATCTGGTTTCCCCATTGACTTTGCTTGTCAGAAGGTTGCAAAAGATGATCATATGTCCCTGGGACACTGCGACCGTCATAAATATGAATCAGTGGTCAAGCGTCCAAATGTAAATCCCATGACCATGGGGATGCTTCAGCAGTCATAAGTGTGAAAAATGATCATAAGTCACTTTTTTCAGTGCCGTTGTAACTTTGAACTAAATGAACTCTTGTAAGTTGAGGACTACCTGTAGTCTCTCCTGCCTTTCTGAGCCGTATACATATCTTCGTTGAGGGAAGTGTCAATATTCTTTAGAGGGAATTAGAAGAGACTGGACAGTCACTTCCCTGAAATGGTATAGGATCCCCTGCTTGAGCAGGAGGCTGGACTAGAAGACCTCCAAGGTCCCTTCCAGCTCTGTTCTGATTCTAAAGAGTTCCATCAACAGTTTAAGAAACACTGTAGTAAGCCTCGATTATTTGCTTTGGGCCCTGGGTTTCATTTCACATTGGTCCTAATACTGGATGAAAAGACAGACCTTCACAAGCTTCTTACCATATTTCATGGACATATCCTTACTTCATTGATTTGTATGAAGCCAATTTTTTTTCTTTGGAAAAATATAGAAAATGTAAGATGCCATGTGATTTCTTTGTGGTACTGACTACTTTTCTCCTTTCTTTTGCAGATTTTGGCCATTATTTCCATCATGTTCATTGTGCTCTCTACAATTGCCTTGTCTCTAAACACTCTTCCTGAGCTTCAGGACAACGATGAGTATGGAAATCCTACAGATAACCCACAGCTAGCCCACGTAGAGGCAGTGTGCATTGCCTGGTTTACAATGGAATATCTCTTGCGTTTCCTCTCTTCTCCAAAAAAATGGAAATTTTTCAAAGGACCCCTGAATGCCATTGACTTGTTAGCAATCTTGCCCTATTACGTCACCATCTTCCTCACGGAATCCAACAAAAGTGTACTTCAGTTCCAAAATGTCCGGAGGGTGGTCCAGATATTTCGTATCATGAGGATACTCCGTATTCTAAAGCTGGCCAGGCATTCAACTGGCTTGCAATCTCTGGGATTTACATTGAGGAGAAGCTACAACGAACTTGGATTACTTATTTTGTTTTTGGCCATGGGCATTATGATCTTTTCAAGCTTAGTGTTTTTTGCAGAAAAAGATGAGGAAGATACAAAATTCAAGAGCATCCCAGCATCCTTCTGGTGGGCCACAATAACTATGACAACTGTTGGTTATGGAGACATCTACCCTAAGACCCTTTTAGGTAAGATTGTTGGTGGGTTATGCTGTATTGCTGGAGTCTTAGTGATTGCCCTTCCAATCCCAATCATTGTAAATAACTTTTCAGAGTTCTACAAAGAACAGAAGAGGCAGGAAAAAGCCGTTAAGCGTAGGGAAGCCCTTGAAAGAGCCAAAAGGAACGGTAGCATTGTGTCCATGAATATGAAGGATGCTTTTCCACGTAGTATAGAATTGATGGACATCATCGTTGAAAAGAAGGGAGAAAATGCAGGCAAAAAGGATAAAGTTCAGGACAATCATTTATCCCCAAGCAAATGGAAATGGGCCAAAAGATCAATCTCTGAAACTAGCTCCAATAAATCTTTGGAGACAAAGGAACAAGGGTCACCTGAAAAAGCTAGGTCTTCCTCCAGTCCTCAGCATCTGAACGTTCAGCAACTGGAAGACATGTACAACAAAATGAGTAAAGCCCAGTCACAGCCGAACCTCAATTTAAAGGAGACAGCTCAACCCAGTAAGCAAAAAGAAGAACTAGAAATGGAGGCCATTCCTGGCCCAATGGTCCCTTTGTTGACTACTCGGGCAGATGGAATAATTGACATGAGAAGCATGTCAAGCATTGACAGTTACATAAGCTGCATGACTGAATTTCCCGAAGCTGGCAGATATTCTCATAGCCCACTGACTACACTGACCAGCAAAGGTGGAAAACTTCCCCTTCAGGACCCATATAGACTGGAAGGAAGTGGGTCCAAACTCATGGAAATAAAACCAAATCTGGAAAGTGGCCATTGCTCTACCTTTTTTATAGAGAGCCCCAAAAGTTCAATAAAACTCATTAATCCTCTAAAACTGAGATCTCTAAAGGTTAATTTTATGGAAGAGGATGCTGTAGGGTTAGCAGCTTCAAATGTCCTAAGAATATACCCAGATACCATCAAGAACAGGGGAGCTACAGGTGCTGCCACAGATAGTTCTGGATATTCTGATCGGTCTCTGATGAGTCCAGAAACTTCTGTCTATACGACTGCAAGTGCTAGAACCCCTACAAAGTCTCCTGAGAAGCAGGCACCAATTGTTCTTAACTTTCACGATGCTGGCATTCATAAATTTATCGATGCTGACACAGATGATGAAGGTCAGTTGCTCTATGACTCAAGTCCTCCGAAAGCCTCTTCAGGACATACTAGCCCCAAATACAGCATTTCTCAGAGAGGCTATATAAGGCAACGAGATAATGTTTGTAAAACAGAGAAGGACCGCTTAGCAACTGCTGCTTTGTCCTCTACACCCAAGCTTTTAGGGCAAAACTGCCTTTATTCCATGGAAAATATCACCGGAAGAATCCATGGTAACAAGGAAACTATCAAATTAGATAATCATATTTCACCTGAGGTTCACATATTACCAGGTGGTGGTGGAGGAGGAGGAGGACATAGTAACAAACATGATCATAATATCTGATCATTGCTGCAGAATGTGGGTTAACAACTGACAGGAATGCCTTTGCACTCGACACACTAAGAAAAGATTCTGCATGGCATGAACTTTTGACTGAACAAGCCACCTGTTTTGTAAAAATCAGAAGGATGTCTTGAAATGGGATTAAGGATAATACCTCCTCTAAATCTACTCCAAATTCCAACTCCAACCACACGACAGTCATTAAGTAAAATGAAGTTTGTGCACATCTTGATCATAAATTGATCTCCTTTCAACTTCCTTTACAGAAGTCAGTGTGACCAATTCTTCCATTCATTCACTTCTTTAACATAGACCTCTTTTATGGCAATACCAGTATCTGAATCGCATTGTCATCTTAAAGTGATTTAGACATCTATAGTCAAATACTGGAACAAATGATAGATGTGATCAGAAATGCAACACTTTATGCTTAAAGGTAACTATTCCAAACATCCCCATCCATGCCTTTTTCTCTGATGAATACAAGGTCTGAAGACGTACAGGGCTCGGGTAGGCTTATTGAATCACAAATGCAGTGAATTGAGAAATAAACTTTTAAACATTTCTCTCTGTATTTCTAGATGCATTAAAATCTATTTTTTTATTTTAAAAAAAAATCAGCAGGGTGAGTTGCACCACTTGTACCAAATCCAAAATATCCCTTCAAAGTTATATGTAAAAAAAAAAAAAAACTGACTCTGCTAAAAAGTCATACAAAATCCGAGATCAGGGATGTAGTTTTTAACTTGGGATTAGGAAGATAGTTTTCAAACTTAAATATGGTAAGATGTTTAAAGAAGAGATTTTCATACTTTTTTATGAATGGATGTTTTTATGTATTCTTGAAAATAAATAAATCAGGTGGATCTAATCTTTTGTGTGTTGGAGAAGGGGATCCCTTGGAAGGGATCACCCAAACCTCAACAGTTGGGAAACTAAGGAACAGTGGCAAAACAACAACAAAAAAGCCAGAAATGGCAGCCTGAACCAAGAATCCATATTAGATTTGAGAACAATTCCAGCACAAAAGAAATTAAGTAATATTGGAAAGATATTCCATTTCTTCTCCCTGAATTATTTGCACATCATTGAGAGGGGAGAGGAAGTGAGTTACACCCAACCTGTTCACTAAGCAACAAGTTTATTTCTACCACATTTTGCACTTAAATAATGTAGAATGCAAAAATATGCAAGTTATAAATACATAAATATGCAAAAAAAAAGTTATTTCCAAGGAATGATCCTCCTGCCATCTGGAGTGATATACATCAAGATAGGAATTTCTGGAATTTAACAGTAGGAAGGAGGGTATAAATATCAAGAGAATAAAGGCCATGAACTTAACACATTTCCATTTTATTTTGAAACAGGTCGTTTCTGACAAAAACACAAACAGCTACACCAGCTTGGATTTATAATTCCTACTATTTCCTTTCATTTTGCTGGTATTACAAAGCACTTTATGTTAATGTTGTGACAAAGGTGGAATCAAGAAGAACAGAGAATGTATTTTTAAAACACTAGCACTTTAAAAACAAACTCTCTCCTTATTTGTGCCTCGTCACATCTGTGATTTGTTACCCACCTGGTAACAAGCTGCACCATAACTGTGATGATAACACATAATGTTTGTCCTTTGTTACTGTAATATAGTGTAACATTAAGATACATGCACACCTATAAAACCTTTGGAAAGCTTGACTTCTTTTTGTAGAATAGTGTACTCAGATGCAGGGGACAAGGTGATGGGGGGGTCTAGCCAGTCTAAAGGGTAGGCGCCTTAATTCACCGCCCTTCAACATTGACCAAGGAGCACATATGAAAGAGTAACTCAAAGTCAATGGGTCCTGAAGCTCAAAACAAAAAAGAGTAAAGCATCTTTTCCTTTTTCTATTTCATTCCCTGAGAAAAGGCTTACAAAGATGCATTCAACTTGATTGCCTGTGTCAGTAGATAGAAACCTTTTTAACATAAGCTATTTATTAAAAAGGAAGGTAGGAAGGCAGGCCCTGGGGGGTGGGGGGGGAGATTTTGTACCAGATTTTCACAGTTTGGGGACATTGTAAGTAGATTGCACTGCACTTATCTATCATGAGTAATTACATTGCACATAACAGGACTTGGCAAACTGAAATTGATCTCTGTAAATAATGCACTGCATCCATGAAAACAACTACCCATCACTTGTCAGATCAGTTTTTTTTCTGGTGTCAAATAGCTGTTGGTCTTGAATGTAATTCTTGTCAATTCGAGCTGTACTGACTGTCCTTCCACTTCTAACGCACACACCATGCACAGAACAAAAGCAATAAGCACATGTTTATCTTAAAAACTGTTATGGGTTGTAACAATCCTTTTGCACATGATTCTGCATAAGTGTGGATATTTCTCACATTTGCTCAATTATCTAGTTACCTAGGAAGCCCTTCCAATATTACTCTATCTATTCATTCAAATTGCCAGTAAAATAAACTGAACAATTTCAGCCAGTAAAATGTTCATTCCATGCAAACAAACTAAACCAAAGGGACATATGCTTACAAAAAAAAATTACCAAGAAAACAGCATTCTGGAAAGGTACAGATAGTTATCAGCTATCTATAGGGTGAATTTAAGATACTATAACTAATATAAAAATAAGTGGGAGCCCTGAATTGTCACTAAAAATAATAATGCACCAAATAAATTTTGCACACAATATTGCAGAGATGGTCTTTAATGCAACTACTAAATTCCAGTAACTCACTGGGTTTACTGGTTGACAATGTGTTTCAGACTCAGCACTAGATGTTATTATTGTAAGGGCAAAAAGGAATTACTTTGGCAACAGTAACGTGAGACTGAGGGATACTTTAAACTTCATTAACATTTAGATTAATAATTTGCCAAATTGGGTAGCTTGATGCAGAAAATGAGTCTAGTGCATGCTGGCTGGAGAATTCTGGGAGCTGAAGTCCACAGGTCTGAAAGTTGCTGGGATTGAGAGATGTTAATCTAGATGTAAGATAACCTCAATTGTAGCCTGCTGATCTGTTAGGATACATCTCCACTGGCCACTATCTGAAAATTGTGGGTCTTATGATCCCTACATACCTGAAACGCATCAGGCTGGGGAAGGCTGACATATTCTGAAATAAAACAGGCAAAGAACACCAATCATAAAGCCTCTGCTTTAAAGAGGAAATAGGCAGTCAATAAGATTAAAATAAACTCAGATATATTCATACATATATGATTTCATGTAAGATATATTATTAGCTAACCTTCTCCAACCATTTGCCTCCAGGTGTTGAAGCTGCAACATCCAAGATTTCTAGCTAGCATGGTTTGGCAGATTATACAAAATTGCTCTACAGAAGCATGATATGTGGAGCTTTTTGGTCTCTATTATTAAATATCAAAAATGTTAATATTCCTCTTCATTATTTGTTCCTTAGTTATCTCCTTTTTGTACCTTGCAATTCCAAGCTTGTCTTTTTTTGCATTTATGCTTAAGTTCTACACCAACTAGAATAAAAAGAAGCAAGCTAGTCATGTATACCCCAAGTCCCCCTACTAGTTTACGTTACAGGTTTTGTGTCATGTCCATCATCAGCACAAATGGTACATAAAAATAAACAAATAAATTTTGTTGATAAAAAATCAGGGAAAATATTTTTATTTCAAAGAATGACTCAATAGAAAGCTCTGTGTGATATATTTTAAAAGCAGATTCTTTGTGTAGAAACCTTTCAAAGAAATTAACATTTTTCATATCAAGAAAGCAAGCGCATGTAAAAATAACCATTTAGAGAAATTATCTAGCAATCTCAGTTCAAAAGTATACATTTGAAGCATGGAGGACAATCAATAACCGTATTTAAAAACAAATCTTAAAAAAAAATCAACTGGTGCAACTCTCCTTGTACCCAACTCCCACCCACCCCCCTCTTTTTTGCCTTGCATTGGCAATTGAGAAACAAATCTTTCATATATTTAGCCATGTATTGGGTCCCTTTTGACAGATGTTTCAAAAGTATCGTAAAATGTGTATCTTTGAGTGTGAATTGACAAAGTCCAATGGATTTCGGATAGGGGTTAATTAAAACTGCATTTCCTTTGGGTTTATGAAAGGGTAATCTATTCTTGTTTTGTTGCCAATGATGACGTGTATGTCCAAGGCAAGCCCCACTGACATAACTGGGAATGGCACAAATCACAGTGGTGCTCTTGCACATATCCGCCATTCATTTCTGTGCAGCTTGCGCTGGAAACTCAGTGAATTATGCTCCTGTGTCTAACTGAAAGTTAAACTGTATATATAGAACACAAGCAGACCTGTAAACACTGGGAAATGTGTTCTGCATTGAAATGCATTTGAAATCCAAAGTGGAATTACAGAGTCGGTGTTCAATTGAACTGAAGTCTGTATTTGGTTCAGGACTTTGAAAAACCATAGCACAACTTTACATAAGATTTTAAATGATAGCTCGTAGTCAACTCTATTGCTAATCCCACCCAGGATGATTTCCATTGGCAGGAAGAGAGAAGAAGTAAAACCAAAACAAAAAACAAATATTCATTGTGGTAGAACTCTTTTCAAGCTTAGAGTTTTTTAAAAATATATAAGCAGAAGCCTCCTATAGCATACTACTTGCAAATTGTAGGATCTCAAACTATTGTTGTTAGGATGAGAGCTTTTACTTAGAATTGGGATGGTCCCAAATTCAAATACCCAACTTTGCAATCTTCTAATCATTCGGTAACATGAGGCCAATCACTCTCTCCCAAACGAATTTGCCTAGCATGATTGTTGTCAGAATAACATGAAGGAAAATAATGTATACCAGCTTGAAAAAGGTGAAACATAAGTCTAAGATTCTGATTTAACTCCCCCCCCCCCCATGTTATTGTTATAGGATTATATGTAGATGGCTATTCAAATGGAATGATTGGAAACACTCTAAGATTCTTGGCCAACAGCTCTCTGGTGCACCTTCTCAATGGCTTCCTGGTGGATTTACCTCAGCAAAGTATGGCTGAACATAGCTGCCATTTACAGTTTTCATTCTGCCTTGATAAAGTGTCGTTCTTGGGAATTCTTAGAAACTAAGGTGGCATCCCTTTCTAAGCTACATTTTTTAAAATTTCTCAGAGTGCCTGAGAGTGGTAGCATTGTGGGAAAACTAAAATGGCAGCTAAATTCAGCCTCTTTGACTATTTGAGGTGGGGATTAAAACTGAGTACAAAACAGGCATGACTGATCGAATGCTTGAGGTTCCAGGAACTGCTGGAAGTTCATGACAGCCCTGGAAATTATGCAACCAACAAGACATATGCCTTTGGAACTTCGCATCTCTTTGCAATGAAGGTGAAGAGATGAGCAAGAAAAAGAAAATCCAGTTTAAGAGCTGGGAAGAGTGGTGCAAAAGTGGAATACATTTTCATGTATCATGTATCATGGGTATGGCAATTGGTATGGCAAGAGGTTGCTAGGCTTTCCTTAACCCAATAGATTTTAATAACAGGCAGGGGGGAACATTACATAATCGCTTGCAGTTTGTTCAACTATGTATTTAATTGTGCATCCTGTATCAAATAAAGCAGAAAATGAATTAGCGTTTCTCCAACAGTATGGCCTCATGCCTCTTGCCAGTTTTTACCTGCTTTTTACAGAGCTGAAATCAACCTCTTAGTTCTATGGACTGAAGGAGTGGCTGCAGACTGTGCAGTTATTGGCAGGCGATGTTCTCTCTTCTTGCTTTTGCTTTTCTGTGAGAAAAAGCAACTGTAATTGTGAGTGTGATAGATTTCTCAGTGCCTTTTCTAAGCACATTTCAGGAAAATGAAGAGTAACATAGCCAGTTGGGTAAATATCCACATTAAAAAAAAAATAAAAAATGAAGAATCAGTTGCAGCAGAAGGAGCAAAAGGTGAGCCCATGGGATACAGCTTTCCTCTTGGAAGACTATGTAGGCCCAAAGCAAATGCATTTTTCCTGCACCTAACACGTTGCATGTAATCCAGTGTGACGTGTTTCCCTTAGCTGCTGTTGCTAAAAATGGAAGTATTTTCTTCCCTATCCAGATAACAAGTTACAATATTTCTAAGCAAAACGGTATTCTGTTTTATTTTGTTTCATTTTGTTTTGTTTAAAATGTAATGCATTGATACTCTTCGTACCTATTATTGTGTATTTATGTCTTGATAGGACAATAATTGGTACTAACTTATGATTCGTAGCAGGGTATTTCAGGCTCAAGTGGCTGGCACAAAAGTCACGTTTTCTCGACTTGATATGCTTGATGTGATAGTTGGTCAGTTGGATTATCTTCCAAAGCACCTAAACCATATCGTTAATAGAGTTGCCGAATAACAACTCTATTGAACATTACGGTAATGTTCATTGTGGGACACGGCTACTGTATATGCACTGTATATGGCAGAGGGTGAGTTCACAAATTTGCTCTTAACCCACTGGGCTCACTGTATTTTGGCTTTTTTTCCATTGCTAAAGCATGGTTAACAACAGAATAACAGCATTGGGATCTTGGAGGTTTTCTAGTCCAATCAGTTGCACAAGCAGGAGACCCTATACCAGGGCTGTCAAACTTGCGGGCCATGGGCCGGATGTGTCACGCGCTGGCCATGCCTATGCCCGGTTTAGTGAAAGGGAAAAAAGTCACGATACGTCACATGACAACGCTGTGACAATGCGAGTTTGATACCCCTGCCCTATACCATTCCAGACAAGTGGCTGGAATGATATACAGTTCCAGAATGGAATGGAATGGTAATGGAATGGTATAGAGACCCTATACCATTCCAGACAAGTGGCTTACTTTAGGACATTGCATTTCCTTCTACATCTGTTGATTTCAAGGGCTCCTGCAATGCATTCAGACAAACAAGGAGATGAAATTTTAGCTATTCGGCCTTTCTAGAGGAAACTGATGGGAGAGGTTGCAGCTGTGGTATGCCTCCTCCTATTACAAGTTCAGCAGGGTCTCAGTCGGTTGATATGTATATATAAAATCTAGATGTTCCGAATATATCTATCAAAATTACTTAGTGGAGTGGAGCCATGAGGACCCACAACACTTGCGCGAGTGGGTCCCTAGGTTCCTGAGATGCTTACACAAGTGGGGCTGTGCACACACGTGTGCGCTCCAGCTACCCACTCATGCAGCCCAGTTGCAAATAGGCCGTGGACCAGTAGTGGGCTGTGGCCCACAGGTTGGGGACCCCTGCTCTAGGAGATGAGGTGCTTGCATTCCCATACTTAATTTTCCATTCCAAAATTCAGTCTCAACCCACTAACCAGTTTCAGTTGGGTTGATAGTTTGGGGCCTCCAGATTGAAAAATATTGCCCATCTCTGTTGCAGGTAAAAACACAATTTTCATATATTCCAAAGTACTACAGTTTTCTGTTTAGATAAAAAGTACATACACACACACACTGTATTTTTACCAAATTTATAATTGGATAGGTGAAGGTTTCTTTGTCCAGTCATGTCCAACTCTAGGGGGCGATACATATCTCCATTTCTTAGCCAAGGGAGCCAGCATTGTCCGAAGTCATTTCTGTGGTCATGTGTCCAGTATGACTATGTGCTGAGGCGCATGGAGTGCTGTTACTTTCCCACTGAAATGGTACCTATTTATCTACTTGCATTTGCATGCTTTCGAACTGCTAGGTTGGCAGAAGATGGGACAAGGACAGAAGCTCACCCAGTCATGCAGCACTCGAGTCCCAAATCCAGACAATCGGCTTTCCAGCTGACAAGCTCAGTGTCTTTAACCACTGAGCCATCCCGCCCCCATAATTGGATAATTGAGCTTTAAAAAGTCTTACTTTGAATTACAGAATAGAAGATTAGAACAGCATCCCATTCCTATGCTGCTATGGAAATTTTAGTCAAACACATCTGGATATCCCCTATATTGAAGTTTTTGTTGTTAAATATTTCTATAACTGAATATTTGACCAACTCCAATGGGTGTGTGTCTGTTCCAAAAGAATGTTGCAATCTCTGTCATTGAATTATGTCTGTAAAAGATCACAGACCCTGCTCTGTTTCTGCTAGCAGAGGCACTGCGGGCCAGTCCTTCGCTGTTTCCAGGGCAGCCCCAAGGGCCAGATCTAAGCACCCCGCGGGCCGCATCCAGCCCGTGGGCCTTGAGTTTGACCCCCTGCTATATACTGACTGGGACATAGATGGGCACACTGTTTTCCAGTCTAAAATCATATCATTTTGTTTCTGTCCTTATTTCTATTTTTTAAGTTACTTTTTCGAAGTTGGTTTTCTGAACAGACCAGATTGCATTAGAAATGCAGATTTAACCTTCCATAGAATAATAAAAAGACAGTTTTAAATAGTTTGCAACTGGCTTTAATTAAATTTTTGAAGTCTTGTACTGCTAGCATAAAAGTCATATAAAAGTCATATAATTGTTCTTTGCTGCTATGGGAACCTTAATTTTGTACATGTAGAATTTAAGATAAGATCATCACAAATAGTCATGCTGCACTGCACCAGCATCTAGGAGAAAACTTAAAGTTTGTCATGATATTTGGAAAACTTGAAAAATAGATGGAATTATAATAAGAATTAATACTCTTCAACCTTGCCATGTATACTTTACTTGTTTCTACTTGTTACAACTATCTTGAGAACTTCCTTCCAACATCTATACCAGTGTTTTTCAACCGTGGCAACATTAAGTTATGTGGACTTCAATTTCCAGAATTCTCCAGCTAGCTACTCCAATTTTGGGAACTGAAATCCACATATATTAAAGTTGCCAAGGTTGAGAAACACCTATACAGTAAAACATAAAACTTACAAAAGATGGTCCCACTTACCTGATAACTTTCATTTCTCTGTTTCTTGGAGGAGAACAGGAGCAACGATGATAAATGCAGAATAATAAGACAAGAAGAGTAGAACTGGGTGCATTAAGCTCAACAGACCTGTTACTTCTTCAGTGTTGGAATTTAAAACATGCTACTTAGGAATGGTGAGAAGTTATATAGCCATCATTGTGGGAAGAGGGCCGTATTAGACTTGAATGGCAAAAAAAATCAAGAGATATACCCTTTTAATAAAACGGTTAGTTGGAAAAGTTGCTATCAGCTATCAGCATTAGCTGTCAGCAGTTGAAAGTCTGATTCTCCATGAACATGTCTATTCCCTTTTAAAACCATCTGAATTGGCTGCCACTGCTACAACATAATTTTAAAATTGCTTTGTGTTCCACATCTCCCTGCATTCATTTTCATGGATGTCCCCCACAGACACTTCTCTTTCCATATTATCTACGCAATGCTTTCATACTTAGGTAGTCCTTGATTTACAACCACAATTTGGGCCAGAATTTCCATTCTTAAACAAGGCAGTTATTGACTTGCAGCCAATTTATTTTACGATATCCTTTGCAATGGTTATTAAGCAACTCACAGCAGTTGTTAAGTGCATCATGTCATTAAGCAAATCCAGCTCCCCGCATTAACTTTGCTGTTGGAAGCCAGCTGGGAAGGTTACAAAAGATGATCAGATGAACCCTGGGTTCTGCAACTGTCATAAATACATGCCACAGTTGCCAAGCATCAAAATTTTAAGCATGCGATCTTGGGGATGTAACTTCAGCAGTTGTAAGTGTGATGACTGGTCATCATACATTTTGTGCTGGTACTCAGTGCACAAGCTAGAATTTGTCAGTGTCATCTCCTTGTGACTGACTACATTATTTCTTATGGAAAAAATGTGTTTGATACTCATCATTTTTGGTACTCATTGCATCTCTCAAAACCAATTAATGATGAGTACCAAGGTACCACTGTTTCTTTCTGTGTGTATGTACACACTTGCTAAGACATTGTTATTATTAAATTTTAAACTATTAACAGTCAGAGTGGGATATAATCATGACTGTGTCACAATGGGCAAATTATTAAAAGAACATCAAAATCACCTACTAATTAGCAGAGACCTATGACTAATTATCACACATGTTGCCAATCATATAGCTAGTTCTACAAGGCAGGATTTTTTAAACATGAATATGTGGTTCAGAGCTGCCTGGGTTGAGGTTATAAATAGATTTTAACCCTTCTTCCATCCACAATTTGGACAGAGCTGCAGTTTCTATCATGAATACCCATTTTCTACACATGGAATTTTTTCTCCCAAAGCCAATTGTTATGAGCTGCCCAGAATTACTTAAGATGGATGGCTATATCAATCTTTTACATACATATATAAATGCATATATAAGGAGGTAATGGGGACTGCAACATTCTTGTTTGGTACAGGAACATCTTTCTATGTTCATAGGAATGCTCAGCTCTCCTACTACAATGAATTTGATCTAATGTACCTAAATCTCTGGCCCATTCAGAATGCTTCAGTGCCAGAGGCAAATACAGTAATATGCGTTGCGTTGAAAACACAAACTTTTTGTTATCTGACCTGGGTGAAGTTACATGGATATTTTTGACCTGGGATCCTTGTGCAGATATGTGCAAGTCCCTGATAACAAAAGAGTGTGATTGGCAGAGCAACAGGAATCTATGATGACATCCTTGAAACTTCTGCACCTTTGCACAGTTTTACTGTAGCTCAGTCACAAGTTGGCTCAAGCATAAGACAATTTCACGGACAGGCAGGTTGTATCATTTGCACAAGTACAAAGAAGCTAGATTAGTATTATTACAGGTAGTTCCTGGATGGCATAGTGTTCTTACTTTCAGGATTACAGGATTTTCTGCTAAGCCTCCTCAACCTTGCTCTCTTAGTGTAGCAGAACCAGAAAAGCTAGTGATTGAATGGCTTATACCAGAGTTCCCCAAACTTTCTGGGTTGGCGTCCCAGAGTGAGGGAGGAGGGGGGGAAAGAGGGGATGGTTTTGTGGGAGGGGCAGGTGTGTGTGTGAGCACTGTTCCTTGCATGAGTGGGGCCAAGAATGGTTGCGACACTCCTGCGAGTGTGGTCTTGAGCACCATGGACACTCATGTGAGTGGGTCCCCAAGTGCCCACGATTCTCATGTGAGTGGGGCCATGAGCCCCCACAACATTTGCACAATGTTCTCATAGCCCCAGCTACCCATTCACATGACCGAGTTGCAAATAGGCCACGGTTCAGTAGTGGGCCGCGGCTCACAGGTTGGGGACCTCTGGCTTATACTGTTTTTGCAGCTTTCATCTTCTTTCATAGAAAGCCAATGTGATTATTTCAGCCTTCAGTAAGTTAATAGTATATTTAAAAACAATTGCCCAATGAGCAATTATTAAACATGTGCCCCCAGGGTAGTTCCAAATTGTAAGGGGAAAGCAGAAACAGAAGTACATACTGGGACATTTCAGCAAATTGCAGAAAGGAAGGAAATAAATTCTAGGGCTGGACTTGTACAAACCAGCCTGCTAAATTGTATACAGATTCTTTATAGTTGTAGCCCATCCTCTCAAACGGCAATGCATCAAAAGAGTTTAAAATCTTTGAGCATTAACAACTCCCATGTGTCTGGGAGGAAATAGGATATCATTAGCCATATACTAGTGCACTTAGAGTATTACTTTTTAAATATTTATTTTTGGTAACTTTAATTTAAACTTTACTTGATGAAGTTTATTGACCTCTCCTGTTGTTTCTGTAAAAAAAAAAAAGAAACTTTTAAAAATTGTCTTTATATGCATGTAGTGCTATGAAACTGTGATCCTTGTGTGACATTCAAAAATTGTATTGTCTTGTAAAATAATGTCTAAAATGTCTACAGATTTTAAAGCAATGGACCCTCCCTTCAGATGACAGAAATAAAAAATATGATTATTAAAATGAACACGGGGTTCATGTCATATTTATTTTCCTATGCACATTTATTTCTAAGGGAAAGGTAAAGGTTCCCCTCAGACATATGTGCTAGTTGTTCTCAACTCTAGGGGCTGATGCTTATCTCCGTTTCAAAGCCAAAGAGCCAGCGCTGTCCAAAGACATCTCCATGGTCATGTAGCCAGCATGACTAAACACCAAAGGCGCACTGAACGCTGTTACCTTCCCACCAAAGGTGGTCCCTATTTTTCTACCTTCATTTTTTATTGCATTGCATATTTTTGGAACTGCTAGGTTGTCAGAAGTTGGGACAAGTAACGGGAGCTTACCCCATTACATGGCACTAGGGATTTGAACTGCTGACCTTTCGATCAACAAGCACAACATCTTAGCCACTGAGCCACCACGTTCCTATTTATTTCTACATACATTTAATTACTGTATCCCAAAGATACCTTGCCCTGGTCCAGTGGCTCAAAACAACAGCTACAAAAAGAATGCTTTTGAATGCCAAACATTAAAAACCATAAATAAATATATAAATATGAATGTAGGCTGTCATTTAAACAAATTAATATCCCCTAGTTTTTTCTACTCTTTCCCAAAGGAATTCAGAATTTTATTTCCATCACATCATTAGATAAGCACAGTGATAGTTTGAAGAAATGTAATCTTAAACAGTTCACTGAGCAGTTTTTCCAATGTAGGAAAAATATAACTCACCCTTATGTTCAAAGTATGCATAAGTGTGAAGGGCAACAAGAATAGAGGGCTGCCTGTCCCTGTAGCCCTTGGGATTCTTCAGAGGCACACAATTGGCAAGTGTGAGGAATAAGAGACTACATAACCTAAGAAGATACACAGTTCAATGTGAATTTGATATGTAGACATTGTCCACACAATAGCTATGGGTCAGTGGTGGGTTGCCCCTGGTTCGGGCCGGTTCACAAGAACCGGTAGTAAAACCGGTGGAAGGCCCCGCCCACTGCCCCAGATGTCGTCATTGGCGATCTGCGCATGTGCAGAAGCTTCTTCTGCGATCCTGTTGCAAACCAGTAGTAAAGGTAAATACAACCCACCCCTGCTATGAGGGGATGCTTGTGGTCTATCCAATAGTGCTAGAACATTCTTCTGGTTATATTAAACCCAATACCAACAAAGCAGTGGTGGAAATCCATTTTTTTTACTACCAGTTCTATGGGCTTGGCTTGGTCGGCATGGTGTGGCTTGGTGGGCCTGGCAGGGGAAGGATACTGCAAAATCTCCATTCCCACCCCACTCTGGGGCCAGCCAGAGGTGGTATTTGCCGGTTCTCCAAACTACAAAAAAATTCCGCTACTGGTTCTCCAGAACCTGTCAAAACCTGCTGAATAGCACCCCTGCAACAAAGCATTTAAGAGATTTTAATAATACTATATAATGACATTTACCATTTGCCATTATTAAGATATAATTTCAATTTAGCAACTAAACAATTTTGGTCACCATACTACAAAAAAGATGTTGAGAGTTTGGGAAAAGTTTGGAGAAGAGCATCTAAGATGATCAACGGCCTGGAAACTAAAACATATGAAGAATGGCTGCAGGATTTGGGTTTGGCTAGAGAAAAGAAGAATTATGGGTGACATGATAGCAGTATTCCAATATTTGAAGGGCTGCCACAAAGAAGAAAGGGGTCAAATTATTCTCCAAAGCACCAAAGGGCTGGGCAAGAAACAATTGTTGGAAACTAATCAAAGAGAGAAGCAACCTGGAATTGAGAAATTTCCTAACATTGGGGACAATTAACCAGTGGAACAGCTTGCCTTCAGAAATTGTGGGTGCTCCATTACTGGATGGTTTTAAGAAGAGACTAGACCCGTGATGGTGAACCTATGGCACGCGTGCCACAGGTAGCACGTGGAGCTGTATTAGTGGGCACGCCAGCTCAGCTCTGGGATGCATGTGTGTGCTGGCCAGCTGATTTTCGGGCCTTCTGGGCCCACCAGAAGTAGGGAAACAGACTGTTTCCTGCCTCTGGAGGGCCTGGGGGGGTGGGGAAGGCCCGTTTTTCTTTCTTACCTGGCTCCAGATCCTCTTCGTGTATCTGGGAACGGCGAAAACAGCCTTTCCCACTCCCTTGGAGGCCCTACGGAGGCTGAAAGGGCCCATTTCCCAACTCCTGGTGGGACAGGAAGTGACGTTTTTTTCCTGTCCCCAGCCTCCAGCGACTCCTAGAGAGGCTCCTACAGACTCCTAGAGAGGCTCCTAGAGACTCCTAGAGAAGTTCTGGAGGCTGGGGACAGCAAAAAATGTTACTTCCTGTCCCACCGGGAATTGGGAAATGGGCCCTTTCAGCCTCAGTAGGGCCTCCAAGGGAGTGGGAAAGGCTGTTTTCGCCGTTCCCAGATACACAGAGAGGATTTGGAACCAGGTAAGAAAGAAAAACGGGCCTACCAGGCCATCATGTGCCAGGAGCGGGGGGGAGAGGGGGGAGGGTGTTGCACACACATGCGCGTGGGCATGTGCGCGCGCGACCCTCCCCTGGCCCCCCACTCTCCTGGTACGCGATGGCAAAAAGATTAGCCATCACTGGACTAGACAGTCACTTATCTGAAATAGTACAGGTTCTCCTGCTTGAGCAAGGGGCTGAACTAGAAAATCTCAAAGGTCCCTTTCAGCTCATTGTATTCTATTCTACTTTCTCGGGCTGTTGGATTAAATAATGAAACAACAAGAAAAACCATGTTCATCAATTTCTCAATGAGTGTTTATAGAGTGAGGTAAACAATACAGGTAGTAGTCCTCAACTTGCCACCACAATTGTGCCCAAAATTTCTGTTGTTAAGTGAGACATTTGCTAAGTGAGTTTCGCCCTTTCTTGCCACAGTTGTTAAGTGAATCACTGGAGTTGACAAATGAGTAACACGGTTGTTAAGTGAATCTGGCTTCCTCATTGACTTTGCTTATGAGAAGGTCACAAAAGGGGATCAAGTGACCCTGGGATACATTAATGGATATAAATACGAACCAGTTGCCAAGCATCTGGATTTTGATCACATGACCCTGGAGATGATGCAAAGGTCATAACTTTATGAAAAATGGTCAATTTTTTTCAGTGTTGTTGTAACTTTGAATGGTCACTAAATGTGTAAGTTGTAAGTTGAGAACTACTTCTATGTGAGATTACAATAGATAAAGCTCCTTAGTCCGGTTGATGGAGCAGAATTGAGCAGTTCATGGCATTCCAGAAGGATACAAGATCAGTGCTGAGGATGTTAGGACTTGGAATTCTTCAACATCTGGATTGGCGTAAGTAAAACTATATCCGTAACAGACCTTTCTTCATTTCGTTTCTCTGGAAGTGTTCGGACGTCCTTGTCAAATAGCTTTCTTTTCTCTGCAGACGAAAGAATGGCATATCCACACAAAAGAACAATTCTCATAATATTTACAAAGCAGCCATTACACTTCTAAATTAAAATTGTATGCTTGTATAACTTTTACGAGCTTTCATCCACTTCATCAAAAATGAACGAAAGGAGCTTTATTCACCTTGTATTATTTGTAATCTGAATAATGTAAGATCATATACTGTATCTCTGAAACTGCTTAAGAAAATATTTCAGTATATGAAGTAAGCACAAAATATTAACATGTTTTCACCAAGTGGCAAACCAGTTCTGATCATATTTTAAGATGCACAAAGCAATTGAATTTGCAAAACATTTTACAGCATTTGGAATAAACATACAGACGTTAAAAGGGAACCCAGAGGAAAAGTTCTATTAACCTGATAAATATCTGTGTGCCATATTTGTCTCATATGTTCACCAACCTGCTTCCTCATCTCATGTGTTTACCAACCTGCTTCCTAAGGCAATGTGACTAATCATGGTTCTCATCCTGAGAACATTTCATTCATAAAAGGTGACTTGCTTTGTAATGACTAGCATGAAACAGAAATAGGACTTGGCTTGCAAACTATTAATGTGATAACCTTAAACCCCTTTTAATGTTTATTTGTTGGATTTATATCCTTTTTTTTTTCAAAATCTCATGGAGGCATATGTAGCTATTCTTCCTCCAGTTTTCCACACAAGATTCCTGTTGACTTGAGAAGAAGTGATTGGCCTAAAGGCATAGCATTGTAGCTCTAGATCCCTTTTAGACTATCATGATGTTTTAAAGAAAAAAGTGTTATTGCATTATAAGAATTGAAACTCTATAATAGATTTTTAAGGGACAAGATCTGGTCATTGGCATTAATCATTCTGTTAAAATGGTACAAGTATAAAAATGTACTGCCTTTTATTTAAATGATTACTCTGTATAATCGTATAATACAATATGCAATTCTGTTTTTTTCCAGATTTTTGAATAGATAGATGATAGATGAGATAGATAGACAGATAAGAGAGTCAGAGACAGAAACAGAGAGAGAGAGAGAGAGAGGGAGGGAGGGAGATTTAAAAATTTCAAAAAGATAAATTTGAATGTGATGTTATTGTCCCCACCATGTGAATTTAAGTTTGTTGCTGAAATTAATCCTAGAGATTCTCAATCACTGATACTGCCCAAAAAATACCTGCATATGAGACATTTATATGTGTGCATATAT